>OY979664.1:8540351-9812517 GCA_963855955.1 Luperina nickerlii
ATAATCGCCTTTGAGAAGCGAGAAACTCTCCACGTGTAAATGACCCACGTGTGTTCCGGATTTGTTCGACCAGTGTCGAACTCAAACAGAACATTTTGGCGACGAACTCATAAAGTATTAAAGTCGCGAGTTGATCGTTAAATAGGGTTAATAAGTAGAATAGGTAGAATTATTTTACGTACTTGCGACGTGCGTGCAACATGTTTTCATAGTATAGATCCCAGGATTCACTGGACTTTAAATTATTAGGTTTAAACGCATCCGCGTTTTAAAAAAATATTATTAAAGTTATGGTTGGGTGTATTTTTAAAAGTTACTTGTGTGTATGTATTTGGGTAATATCTGAACTTGATTAAAACTAGGTTGTGATCCCGAATAAAAATAGATTATCTCTAAACTTACGCGAAACAGGGTGGGTGGATAACAATTTTGTTTGATTATATGACGAGATTTAATCGGATGAATGACGTAATTACAGAGACAATTAAAAAACCATTGTATCTCGCGTGGATCCAATACGAAGGGTCAACCAACCCTTTGATTCTTTGAGTTCTCGATAAATTGAAAGTACCGGGGATCCCCAGAGCATACTAACATAAACCATATTAACATAAACATGCTCATTGACCCAAAATTGCTTTACCTATCCGATGACTCGATAAAAAACAAAAGATTGTTATTAATATTGTAACAAAATTTATTCATGTATATAAATATTTTAAATATGTTACATTTAAATTCAATTGCGTGAAGGAAACAGTGCCCATCACAGTATGGCTAACTAGCTAATCGACAGAGACAAACAAAAACTATACAGAATTTTAAAAATAAGCGATTACATTGCAATTATGTTTTATTTTATTTGTTCGAAATCAATTGGCATAATTTAATTGAACTACAGATCCAAGACAATTCCTAATTTTTCTGTTTTTATTGTATTTGACAAATACTAAAGTCCGTTCACAGTTATTTTACCTCCGACAGCAGCAACCTAACAGGAACCTTATTGTAAAGAGAATAAAGATCACAATGATTTTGACAGACTTGTCAGTGGCAGGATCCCAACAGCAACCTTATTAGAATGAGAATAAAGATCACTGTGATTTGGACAGTGATGGAAAATCAGAGAAAAAATAACTGTGAAAGGACTGTATTATTAGATTATCGGAACGTCAAGGAGAACATCATCATCATAAAGCCTGATTACAGTACGATTTAATATCCTGTGGCATACCATAAGTTGAAGCAATAACTAAGGTTGACGGTTTAGACGATGCAAGTCAGTTGTTACTTCAATGTTATTGTATGCCACAGGCAAGAAACTTGCATCGTGTAAATCAGACATAACTTGATTACATTAAGTAAATTAAAATGGAATCATAATGATATGTGATATCATAAACAAGCTGAAAATGTTGGAAGACATTCATCATGAAACGAGTTAAGCTATTTCTTCCTACATTGTGTTATATGACATGAATCAATGAATATATTTTACAACAGAAAAACACGAGGACGCGATGTAAATTACTATAATGATTTCTGTTCTGTTACAGACATATTGATTTTGATTTAAAATTAGTGCTTGCTATATGGGCAGTATTGGTAAGTGCCAAGAACTAGGCACTTGTGTGACAAGAAAATAATCTCATACTCTGTAAAAGCTTGTGATACCATGTTAAACAGTAATGAATTCGTTTTTTTTTTCAAATACTCAACAATAATAGAGCTGTACTATTTGTCAAAATTACTAATGGCACTTGTGGATTTGAGATTTACATAAATAATTATCTAAAATGGCGCATGAATATCAGTCAATCATACAAGTAACTTTGCATAATACGCTGATACGTACGCCAAACACATTGTATTTTTTATTGGAGATCGGAGGCTTCGTATACGCATATGCAGCTGCGCGAGCGTTCATTATTATCTATTCAGAACTCTATGTTTGTGAATCAGCGCAATGCTTAAGAAAGATCAAAGAATTCAAGGCCCGGTGATCTGTAACCCTCTTCACCTAACATCCTATGGCCACTGCCTTCCAGTAAGACAAGAAAGTTACATATACAGTCCTATTTACAAAACAATGTGTTTGATGACAACCCTATAACACTTTACAAAGAATTTATCTACCGTATCTTTACAACAATTACAACCCTAATAAATACAATCCTTTACGAAAACATTGATCAACTTTTGGAACATAATGGAAGTAACAATAATAAGTAAGTACATTTAAAATAATTTCAACAAATCGTACAACGGGTTGTGTGTTCAGTTGTTTACTGTTGTACTGCTGCGTTCGCGATGATCGACGGAGAGTTGATGACCTCTCCGAGACTGTCCAGCAACTCCCTACGGTAGTCGTCGAAGTCGCCGTCAACCTATATTGAAAAGAAGAAGATAGGTAAACTATATTTATGGTTCAATGTGTCATTGCTTAAAGATGGTGATGCGATGCAAAATGGAATGTCGTTTGATAACAACACATAATTAATTTTAAGAAGACTGTGACTGAGTCTGTGGGATAAATCTTAACAACTGCTATGGCATTTTTTAAACACTTGTTGTATTTAAGTAGTTAGTCCTGCCCAGAATATGCAATCCCTTTTAACGCCTATGTATAAGTAAATAAAAAGTAAATAAGTACTGTACCTCATTAATAGTCTGGTCTTCAATGACATACAACGCGCAGTCAGTCTCCCTGATGAGTCGCTCGTCGTGGGACACTATGACAACGCCTCCCTTGTACTCATTGATCGCTTCCGCCAACGCGTCTATACTCTCGATGTCCAAGTTGTTTGTAGGCTCGTCCTGTAATTACAATAGTATAGTAAGTAGTAAGTATAGCGTTCGATATAAAATAAACTGTAGATATTGAATTTAGCCAATAAGAAACACGTATAACATGTTACTAAGTGTTCCTTAGCTTACCGTGAGCACTTAGTTGCGCTGCCAACCTGCTGACTGGCTTATCTTTTTAACAAGGCATGATATAATATTTGCTCGTTCCATTCCGATACGAGAATGATTTAGAGTTTTGTACAGTTCATCGAGTAAATTTTATCAACGAAATTGATTGTAAAAGTTATCCCATCTAGGTGTATCTTAGAAAATCTATTCAAGGGACATTCATGGGTCGGAAATTGCTTAATACTGACACATTTAAAACTAAACATGTCATGAAATCTAAAATTATAATAGAAATAATATCTTACCAAAATAACGACATCAGGCGCCATAAGGGTAAGTTCCGCTAACGCGACCCTGGCCTTCTGCCCTCCACTGAGGTCCATCATCTTAATGGTATGCGCGTGGCTGGCGAGCCCGAACGTGCCCAGAGCCTTGCGCGCCTTCTCGTACTGAAGCCCGAATAACCTCTGTAGGTACTCGGCCGGGGTCTCTTCCGCTGTTAAGTGCTCGCCGGAATGCTGGTCGAAACGACCTATCCGCTAGAGGAGCAATTTTTGGGGTTAAATTGTGTGAAGCATAGAGAAATAAATGGTACTTTTATGTAGGTGAAACTCTGAGCTTTTTCAAAATCGCGCGTTTACCCTACAGGTTAGGGGCGTTTGATACGCCCAATTCCGCTTCTATTGTGATGAGGGTGTAACGGTATGGAACAGTGGAACATACATTATCTTTTGGTCGACACAAGAGTTGCTATCGTGAACAGAGCAAAAAAAACTCTTTTGTGGTGTTAATCGAATAAACCGGAAAACCAGGTAGATCAGTTTAGTTGTTATTATGTTCACAACAGCGAACCTTTAAAATACATGAAACCATAAGTCTACTTACGAGTCTATGATTCCTGATGAGCTCTCCTTGAATAGGCGCTAAGTCACCCACAAGTAGTTTGAGGAAGGTGGACTTGCCCACTCCATTGGGGCCCACGATGGCGATACGCGAATTTAAGTCTATGCCGAAGTCTACATTCCGGAACAGAGGCTTCTGCCCGGGGAAGTTGAAGTTGACGTCTGTTGATAAAACGAAAGCGTTAAATACGGAATGGCGCTAATGAAGCGGCAATTCAAGCATGCTATAAAAATAGAGGAAGACACAGAATACGAATGGATTATTATAAGAAAGGCGATACGACTAGAAAGGGAGTGAATACTTGGATAGCCGATGAGAGACGTACGAAAGCAAAATATAATATGCTGCGCCAATCTCAAATAAATTGCATTAAGGGCAGGGTGATGCTGAAGCCACACTCGTCATCAAGTATACGTTATACGTAAACGTCACAGGTTTTTTTTTGTTTTTTCGTTGTAAACGTATATGAGATATTGATACCATCACGCCTATGAAGTTTCTACAATTAAGTCAAAGTAGCATTGTTCAAAAGGATTTTTAAAGGCGGGGCGGCGGTTGCTTTGGTTTTTTTTTAAGACTAGGCAGAGCATTCAGACCCATTATATAGCTAGTACGTACTGAGTAAGCCGAGTATAGGCGGCTGCAGCGGCGGCGGGTCGGGGAAGGAGAACTTGACGACGTACTCCTTCGGCCGCTGCAGCAACGCGGTCGGCGCCGCGCTGTCCTCGTCCTCACGTTGTGCCTTGCTGCGGTTCTTCTCCTGTTTGCGGGTCAAAGTATCCTTTTGCTTCTTTTCCTGTTAGTGAGAAACGGTGGTTATAAAATAGTGAAAGCAAGAAAACTGTGCAACAACACCTGCAATATGGAAGTATTATAAACGTTAAAATAATATTTGTATATTTCACTGTAAATAAGTACATATATTCTTAGAAACATTTAATTCGTTTTCCTCGTAAACTAGTTGAAAATTTATAATAAAAAATACTAGCAGGCCAAGTTAAGACAACTGTCAGTTGTACCATCATCTACAAATAAGTGACGGAAATAAAAGTAATTAAGACGAACGCAGGCCCAGAGGGGCTTTGTTAGAGGGTGGGTGGCATTCCACCCATTTTTGTAAAATAGTCTCAAGTTGTTTTAGTCAGCTAGTACACACGGAGACATATCAAGCTATAAATTTCCAGTTTTACCTGACCTCGCATTGTATAGGTTTTTCGAACAATGAGAAGTCAGCTTATTCTGGCAATGTAAAGCTTGATCTCGTCGTGCGTACTATCCTGTACCCTAACAGACCAAAAGAACTCACAGCTTGTTTCTTCGACTGTCCATGCGCTTTCAAATCCTTTATCCTCTTCTCTTGCTTCTCATATTCCTTGATCATCTCCTTCCTCTTCTGTGCATACATCTTCTTGAACATGGAATAGTTGCCCTTGTAGTAGTACAACTTCTGCGTGTCCAAGTGAATGATCTCGTTACAAACGTTGTCTAAAAAGGACTGGTCGTGGGACACTACCAGAAGAGTCTTCTTCCAACCTTGCAGGTAGCTGGAAAAGGTTATGTTATTGTATTTCTACTGCATACAAAATATTTGATACAGGGTCAATTAAATTAGTTAGCGAAACTCGACAGTCAACGACCCCTGATAGCATTGTTAGTTACTTGAAGTCTCGAGTTGAGATTTTTTTTTGTTTTAACATGTTAGATATTGATACCCATCACGTCGATCGGAATTTCGGTAATTATAAGCAGCATAGTTATAGGAACAATGCAAAAGAATATATACACTATCCGGGAGTAATGACGATATAACGAGCTTTAGAAAGAGACACAGGTATGAGTGACAGAGACAACGCTCCATGAATCAGAACATATTCTAAAAATCTATGTGCTATACATACGGTCGAGTTCTGTTTCTGAGTGCATAAACAGATCTGACCATATAGCTAAGTATTATAATAGTGATACAAGACAACAAATAATAATGGCTGCACTTACTTGTCTAACCAAATTACAGCGTTCAGATCTAAATGATTTGTAGGCTCGTCAAGCATCAGCAGTGTTGGTTCTATGTATAGAGCTCTGCAAATAACAAATATAAAATGAATATGACGATAGAAATACGTAAATTTATCTGGTACTTTACCATATTATCGAAAATAGATGGTGTATTATCTGCGTACCTAGCGAGTGACACCCTCATACGCCAACCTCCGGAGAAGTTCTTGGTGGCTCGGTCCTGCATCTCACGACTGAAGCCCAGACCCGCCAGGATACGACGCGCGCGCGGCTCGGCTGAATCCGCGCCTATCGCTTTCAACTCCGCATATACCTGTTGAAGAGATATACGTTACTTACAGGAACTGATTGTCTTTAACTTTTGACTTTCTTCTATTTGGACGACAGGTCGCAGCAATAACGCTCCTATTTTGGATAGCTAAACGCTAAAATAAATCATGATCCCATTCATCCATGATCATTCCATGAGGAATTTCTTAGTAATAACCCGGAGTCTGGATATATGCCTGGTTATAGGATCAGTAGGATGACCCCCTCATCATCATCTGCCGAACCTTTTCCCAACTATGTTAGAGTCGGCTTCCAGTCTAACCGCATGCAGCTGAATACCAGTATTTTACATGGAACGACTGCCTATCTGACCTCCACAAACCAGTTACTGGGTACAGATGTTCTATGTCACGAAGTCCGTTTGGCTATGAATGTTGTCAAGCGTGCACATGCACATTGTGATCAACAGAGACTCAACAATGGGTGAAGTAAAACGGTACACATTCGCGGAAATAGTCTCATGCGACGGCAGCAAGGGGCAGCCGCTGTGGGAGCGCGCTTGTTGGGATACGTCACTACTACAATCAAAGCCGAACGGACTTCGTGAAATAGAATATCTGTAATACGATACCCCTTGCTAAGACTGGTTGTAAGACTTTCGGGCTTCTGACGACCCGTAACAACGGTCAAAGATCCACGAATGACAGCCGGGACCAACAGCTTAACGTGCTTTCCGAGGCTCACCCCCTATTACATGGAAATTAAACGTAACTGACAAAATGTGGATGTATTATAATAGGTACACCTCTGACCAACCCTTTGGGGAAATACAGGCGTGATGTTATTTTATGCACATACTGATTGCTGGTCCTTGTCCCATTATTCGGTCTATCATACTCATACATCCTTTTTTTTATTGCGAATTGGGCCTTCTCTTGACCTCGATCACGCCTGATGGAAAACGATGGATGCGGTCTATGATGAAACAAGCGTGCCCAGAAGATGCCTGTTCACCTATTAACCTGATGGCTAATCTTAGTGTTCATTCTTTCCTAGCCAGCCCTATCATCTTTCATACAATCACACATGCCGGTACTCACGTCATTTAACTTATCTTGTTTGCTGAGATCCCCTTTTTCTATTAAAGCTTCTAAATCTTTGCATTCCTTGAGCAATTCTGAAATGGAAAGAAAACATTAATATTTAAGGGGGTTTACATGACCTAAAACGCGGTCACTGTCGGACTGCATAGGAAAGAAAAAGAAGCACGATGACACAACGCTGGTAATTTATTGCAAAATGTGAAACAATTATTTAATTACAAAAAATCTATTGTTTGGACTAAAAAATTAAATAGCATATAAATCCTGAAGAATATCATATATTTTTCTGATTTTGTTTACTGTAGTCGATCATACACTTTTATTGTTTCTAAAACTTGCGTTTTTTGTGTTTAGGTCCTGTAAGCCCCTTAAACTAAGAAAACAGTTTTTTTTAATACTCATACCAGATTTACAGTTTCCAATTAATTTGGTTCTGGTAATAGAAGTTGAGGCTTAGAAACTAGTAAAAGAAGAAACCGAAGTATTTATATATCATAATATAATAAGTATGGTAACATAAACATAATATCTTACCAGTCCTCTTAACATCAGCCTCAAGCAGAGTATCAACAGCGCTCATATCACTGGCAGTGACCTCTTGCTCACACAACAGTATGTCTATGTGGGGTGGGAGAGGGAAGGCACGCTGCGCCAAATGCCGTAGTAGCGTGGTCTTCCCGTGACCGTTCGGGCCGACCAGACCGTACCGCCGACCGTTCGCGATCAACAGGTTCGCGTTCACGAACAAATCTTTGCCTTTAGCAGCTATTGAGAAGTTTTCCACTTTTATGTCCACTGCGTTTTCTAGGGCTGCCATTTGACCTTAAGTAATATTAAATAATAAGCATTAAGAAATGTGAAATAATACATTGTTTCGTAATATTACGCTAAAATAACAATTTATAAAAAGCTATCTATACTACATACCAGCAGTTTTCTGTGCCTGACTGACAGTGAAGTTGGCCTCGAGATCACTGTGGCCCTGACCTCCCTTCTTGGTCAGCAGTTCCATCTGCTTCTCATACTCTTGCATTTTCTTCAACTTTTTCTTCTCCTTGTGACTCATTTTCTTTTCAGATGGCTCTTCCTTCTCTTTCTCAGGTAGTTCCGCCACTTTGTCATCAATCTCCATGGATGCTTCGTCAGCTGAACCTTCAGGTTCTACAATTTCTTCCTTCTTGCTTTTCTTGGTTTTGTCCTGTTTGCAAAAAGAGACAAGAAAATAACAATCATTTATATTATAAATTACCTACATTCCTCTGCATAGTGTGTTAGAATCGGTAAGATTATGGTCTGTTCCAAGTTCTGATAAAAAGCTAAACAAATGGATCAGAAAACGTACCCGTGGATGCCAGTTTGAAATGCCACTTACGAATTGAGTGTTTTGATTTGTTTATATTTTAATAACTTTAAAGTTTTTCATTTAAAAATTGAAGTTAATTTTACAAACTCAATTTTCGCCCATGATTTTTCAATAACAGTTTAATATCCTTATTGAAACAATAATTGTTGGAAAAATGGTGAATGGTGTGAATGGTGGTTGAGATCTTCTTATACAGATAAATGTGTTACTACTTGCTAATTCCCTTTAGTGATTACCTAAGAATTTAACCTGAACAGGGTTTGTTTAAACTTTCATCAGATTCATTTGGAACAGACTATAATAAACTTAGTCGTTTTGTGTGCAACTAAACTCCTTTTATAATGACTAAGAACATACATTCGTCTTAGCAAGTAGTGGAGGTGGTTCTTCAACTATTGGTTCAGGTTCAGTGTCTTTCACTTCGAACTTCTTTAATTCAGCTTCTAAATCATCCATGTTGTTCTTCTTTTTATTTTTACCTGTGAATGTAAAATAATAATTCAGTAGGTTATTCCAATAGTGGCTATAAAATTAGATATTAATATGTATTTTTTGTAAATAATTAAATTAGACCTTCATTGAATCATATTGTAAGATAATGCTTTCAAAATGAGTACCTTTACTCTTAACTACAGGAATAACAATTTCTTCCTCATCCTCTGAAGATTCCATTTTCAATTCCTTATCACTCTCTTCATCTGGCCAGTCTTCTTTCTTTCCTTTGCCTGAAACAGTTTCAATAATCTATAATAAACCCAGAGATTGTTTGAAAGCACTAATCTTTGGAAATACCAGTTGGATTTGAAAAAATCTTTTTGCATTTGTTAGCCCAATTCTTGGGAAGGTTGTAGGATCAGCTACTTTACATCAAGCTTGGACCCTTAGGAGTTGAGCAAAAACATAAGAAGTCAGAAAGAATACTGAGCGAAAACGTTGCAGGCAGGCGATGTGATGCATCGCAGGAACAAAAAGTTAGAAAAAGCTAGTAAATCATGCAAGGTGTGAAATCCACACAAGATGCCGTTGCTGGTAAATAGTTCAATAATTTACTTGATTCTATGTTTTAAAAGATAAATACCTTTTTTGTTCTTTGACTTGGCAGCAGGTTTGGGTAGATTACTAGAAACATTGCTCACTATTGACTTAGAGTCATCTTGATCCTCATCCTCTGATGATTCAGCTTCTATATTTTTCTTTTTATTTTTTGCTGCAAAGTTCAATAAATATTAAAAATATTGATAAAACCAATACAAACTCAGAAATAATGTTCAATTACTTTATTCTTATTGTAGGGGCAATGTCCCAACTGTTACAGTGTAGACTTACAACAGGGTGACTGAGAGTTTGAGAACACTATTAACATGTACCCATTCCTAAAGCCGAATATACAGGGTGGCATGGGAGAGTGATGCACAAGCTGTATCCATGGATTCAGTACACGATTCTGAACCCCACTGCCTTGAAATTTTTCAACGGTTATCAAAAAAAAATCAGCTGTTTTATAGAAAAATGCAATACCTACATGGTGAAACTGTATACAACAGGGGTGTCCAGAATCATGTAATGAATCCATGGTAACAGGTTGGGCATCAATGTCTATGCCAGCCTGTATAGCCAAAATAACTAAGTTTAAAAAACTAGTTTCATAATGTAAATTCGGCTTTACACAAGTATGAGTGTAACATTTAAATAATGCCTAACTAAGACAAACCCAGATAAAGAATAGAATAGAATACTCTTTATTATGTACACCATATAAATTACTGACATAAATATAGAATCTTACAGATAAATCCGGTTTTTAAGACTACTTTCTACAAATGAACACTTACTTTTCTTTTTACTAACAGGTTTTGCAATTTCTTCTTCAGATGCTTCTTTGAGTTCAACATCACTTCCTTCTGAGGACCAGTCTTCATCCTTCTTACCTTTGCCTATGAATAAAAATTGATATCAAATTGCCAAACCTGAGTGGACGAAACATTACCAAATACAGATATTCTATTGAAATATAACATATTAGCATTTTATATATTGCCAAGTAACAAGATTCAAAGCACTCCATTTGTAATCTGTCTCCTTTTGCATTAAACATAATACATATACTATCACACCTGCACAAGGCAGGGGGGTGCGTATAGTACACCTACATTAGCCACTTATGTTATAACAGTGGGCAAGCATATCGCCTTTAACCAAGCACAGACTTCAGGCTGCTACTAAAACATTCCTGTAAGAACAATCCAACTACCATTACCAACTTGGATTTTATTAACTAAGGGCAGATTTTTCAACCGGGAGATAATTCTTATCCATGTAATAAAATTGACGTCTGACAGAAGCTGTATGGAAGAACTGTCAAAAAATTTGTATGTATGTATGTATTGTATGTATTATTGTTTGTCTCCTTTACTCTTTCACACGCTGTCTACATCTCTCTATTTATTGTCCTATCGCAGGTATGCTGGAAGAGATTTCTTATGAAATAAGCATCACCTTTGTACCTATTTTTCTGTTCTGATTATTTCATATCTGTTTATATATGTGTGTACATAAATAGTAAAATAAAATAAAAAAAACAAAATTATTCCTCGGATAAAATTATGTGGCATTGGAAAAATCAGCCCTTATATCTATTACAGTCACAATATAAACTCTGATTTTTAATTTGCTAGACGAAAAACACAGCTAATTCATACTAAATAATGTCATATTGACAAAAAAAAGTTGACTGCATGATTTTAGTCCAGCAAATTAAAAATCAGAGTTTAGTGTGTTATTAAGTTATAGAAATGATATTACAAACATAATGCTTACCTTTCTTCTTTTTATGTGACTTGGCTGCTGGTTTCAGTGCAGTGCTTGTTGCATTATTGACTGTTAACTTAGTATCATCTTGTTCTTCATCAGAGTCCTGACCCTTCTTTTTATTTTTCCCTGAAATTATGTCTCATTCTATTAAATTGTTTTTTTTTTTTATAAATATTATTACTAGAGTTGCTGTAAAGTTATTGTTATAAATATATAATATATTAAGGTGTAAATTGGGCATTATATTTTTGTAACATCTTTTTTTTTATACCAATGTATCAGATGATGACATGATGACACCACAGACCAAAGACACCACGTGTGCTGCAAGATTTGTGTTGCATCATATACTCGCAAAGGAACACACTACATGGAAGGACCATTTCAACATATTCACACTTTTGTAACATATTCATTTTGAACACATTGAAATTTAAATATAGATGGAAATAGTGATACACAACATTTATGGTCTATGATGAACCTAGTTGCAATGCAAGGAAATAACATTGAACTGAACTATCATTGAATTTTCTTAGCATATGTGCACCTTTCTTTTGTGATTTCTTTGCCGCTGGCTTGGGTGCATCTTCATCATCGGATGCTAAAATCTTCTTCTGCACATTTCCTTCGTCACTGTCGCTCCAATCGCCTGCGTTGCTTTTACTTTTCTTCTTCCCTTTTCCCTTACTTTTAGAGGTTACCTCATGATCGTTTGTTATAGTCTTTTTCTCCTCAAAATCGTCATCGAAGTCTTGGTTTTTCTTGGTTCCCTTCTTTTTTGACATTTTGATGACTTAATTCAAAGAATTCGGTAATTGAAAAATCACAGAATCGGCCAACTCACTTATTTTATGAAATTCACAATCTGTGAACTGATTCTTTCTCAATACAAGATGACATTACACTGTCAGTGTCAACTGTCACCTTCATAAAAATCTTGTCTTTGGTCTTAAGTCGTCTCTAAATTGACAGGTACAAAAAAAAACAATTTTCAATTTTTCAGACGCCCTTTCAGTCCTGAAAGGGGGTCTGAAAAAATCGAAGTAGTAATAGGGCATGTGGGATATCATATGAAAGAGCCCAGTTTGCACATTCTCAAACATTTTATCTTTTTTTCTTGGGCCGCATAGTTTACGATTTTTGATGAAAAATGTAAAAAAAAATACCGTTCCCCCTTATCTCCGAAGTTTGCAAAGAGAAAAATCTGAAATTATTCTTATGATAGAAGTTTATGTAAAAATTACAGGAAAAATAAAACGAAGTCTCTAAATTTTGTACATTAGTTCCATTATCGGTCAAGAGATGGCGCTGAAAAAATTCTCTAACGAATATAGGCCTCGCCGATGAAAATTTAAAAACATAATTATGATGGTAGTACAGCAGAACCCTCGGTGCAAAAAAGCGCGGGAATCGTCGAATTTGGCGGACGTGATTTTTCTTTTGGATTTTTAAATAACACAAAACTTTTGAGATTGGAGATAAGTTGTGTAGATTTTTGTAGATATTGATTAGGCTAGTTATATTTATTGTCTGTGTATATAAGTTTCTACATTTAGGGTAAGTTTTTTTCATATTTTATTTTATTCTGTCCGATGGACAAAGAACCACCCGATCCGGGGGGTAAAGTCCCCTCGGTTGGGCTTAATATAACTATTGATGAATCTAGTATGGATACTGATGCGTCCACAGCCAGATCGGAGCGGAAAAGGACTAGAGCTCCACGCAAAATGTGCAAACACTGCAATAAAAGAAGGAGACATGGTCACTCTTCAGGAACTAATAAAGAGGCAGATTGCCATTGTGATAATGAATCGGTAGTAGTTCCTCTGGAAGCCACTCCACGTTCTGTGGATGGTCCCCAGACTGAGATTCGTCCCACCTCAGAACTTCCCCAGAAGGCGCCACAGGTTGCTAGGGCTTTGTACGAAGCCACAGACCTGTCGCCATATGTTGTACATATTCAAAAAAATAGTGATATAGGAAACTCTGCTCAATCATTACACCCAATTTCGCTAGGACATTTTCTTAAAAAACGTCGTTATAATAATATTGTAAATGGTTCTTTAAAACGCATCGGTCGAAATAGGATTTCATTAAGCTTCTCTCATTACCTAGATGCAAACTTTTTTATAAATGACCCTTGTTTGGCGAAAGAGAAATTGAAGGCATTTGTTCCATCTATTAATGTGTGTCGTATGGGTATTATTAAAGGTGTACCTACCGAATGGTCTCCCGATGAAATAATGGAAAATGTGACTGTTCCCACTGGATGCGGTAAAGTTATTAAGGCAAGGCGTCTTAATTATAAAGTGCACGAACCGACCCCTGTCTGGAAACCATCTCAAACAGTCGTGCTCACCTTTGATGGTCAAATTTTACCAAAACGTGTGTTTTGTTGTTACAATTCTATGCCAGTAGAATTATACACATTCCCAACAATTCAATGTTTTAATTGTTGTCATTTTGGTCATACAAAGGTACAATGTAGGTCGAACCCTCAGTGCTTCAAGTGTGGGGAGAAGCATTCTGCTGACACTTGTAGTATTGAAGACGAAAGTGACGGTAAATGCTGTAATTGTAGTGGCATTCATTACGCCATTAACAAAAAATGCCCAGAGTTTGAGAGACAAAAATCAATTAAGCACTATATGGCCCATAGCTGCGTGTCATATGCTGAAGCGTCGCAGCTGCATCCCCCAATCTCCAAACTATATGCAGATGTGGTAACATCTGCTCCTTTACATACAAATAATAAATTTTCTTCTTCACGACCTTCGCCAAATTCACCAAACACATCAAATTTCACATCACACAGAAAAACAGTATTCCTAAAACCTCGAGATCCCCCACAAAAAGTCAAGGGGTATGACCGGGCAGCTCATCAAGAACTTATTAATAATGAAGTTTCAATGTCAGGTAATGGCGTTGCTTTGCAAAATAAAACAACAACTAATAATAATGAAAGTCAAATTTTAAACTTAATTATCATGCTAATTAATACTTTATCTAAAAATAATATTATTGAACCGTCCAACGTTGCCATTATAATTGATACGCTGTCTAACTTATTTAATATTAACCATAATGGATCCAAACCAAACCAAGATTGTTCAGTGGAACAGTCGCAGCATTGTGAATAAAAAATCTGATCTGTACTATATATTAAATAAATACAATCCCTTTGCAGTCGCTCTCTGTGAGACATGGCTTAAACCGGGGTTCTCTTTTAGAATTCCTGGCTATGCTTGTCTAAGAACGGATAGAAGCGATGGGTATGGCGGTGTCGCCATGCTTATTAAAAATAACTTGTCTTTTCAGTCTTTTCCTCTTCCAAGTCTCAGTGACGATATATCTGCCGTTGCTGCTATTGTAAATAAAATCTGTATAGTATGTATTTATTATTCCCGCCCTACTCTAAATATTCTTTCTGAAATTAATAACCTATTTACAGTTTTACCTAAACCATTTTTGGTAATGGGCGATTTTAATACACAGCATCAGTCTTGGGGAAGTTCTAGTTCCAATTACTATGGGGAAAAGTTATTAGAAATACTAGACTCAAACAATTTGTGCATTTTAAATACATGTCTCCCAACACGCCAAACAAATCCAGATGAGGGAATAAGTGCTCCTGATCTCTCAATCTGCACACCTGATTTAGCATCAACATTATCCTGGTCTCTTTTACCATCTTCTCATGGTAGTGATCATTTTCCTATAATCATTTCTTTTCCAAATAAAAAACCAGATGCTTGCATTCCAATACCACAACCGCGCTTAAAGTACAGACTTCATAATGCAGACTGGGATAAATACAAAAATTGTGTGGAAGAAAGAATTTCTGATTTATCTAATTCCTTACTACAAGATCCTCAGTTACTATCTCATGAAATTACAAGAATTTTAATAGAGATAGCAGATAATACTTTCCCTATTAAGAATGGTGCGACAGGCAAAATTCCTTCACCACCTTGGTGGGATGCTGAGTGCACTCAGGCCATTAAAAAAAGAAAAGAAGCTGAAAAAAATTATTGCCACACTATGACTCGTCACAATTTTGAGATTTATCAAGAATCTGCTCGTACAACTCGTAAGCTCCTTAGGAAAAAGAAATATGAAGGTTGGCAAAGATTTTGTGCATCTATCTCTCCAGAAGTTAACGCATCTGTAGTATGGCGAAATATCAGGCGATTCAGGTCAGCATTCAGGGACACAACAGCCTCAAAACTGCCATTAGAGTTGGCCAATGAGTTCATGGATCATTTAGCTCCTCCTTCAGTCCCAGAACAGAGATCTTTAATGCATTTTCACTATGTTCCTATTTTGGATTCCGAATTGAACTCTCTCTTCACACTAAGTGAGTTGAAAGGAGTCCTTTCACATGTTAAGGATTCAGCTCCTGGTGAAGATGGTATACCATATTCATTTATAGTCAATCTGTCTGACTCTGTACTTTTAATATATTTAGATCTCGTCAATACAGCTTTTATATCTGGCAACATCCCATCAAGTTGGAAGTCTCAAACAATTATTCCTATTCTGAAACCAAACAAACCTTCTTCGAAAGTTACATCTTATAGACCAATCGCACTTTCAACAGTTCTTGTTAAAATTGTTGAACATCTCATTAAGAATCGTTTGGAGTGGTTTTTGGAAAGCAAAAACATGCTAGCAACATCACAGTTTGGTTTTAGGAAGGGTAAGAGTACGATTGACAGTCTTAGTGTGTTCACAACTGATATTCGCTTAGCCTTTTCCTCAAATAACTCTGTAATTGCTGCCTTCCTGGATATAAGCTCAGCTTATGATAATGTCCTGGTATCAGTCCTGGAACAAAAGCTGAATTTATTACAAATTCCAAAAATGCTGTCTAATTTCATAATTAATATGCTTTCAGAGAGATCTTTAAATCTAGATATTGAAGGGTGTACATTTACCCGTTTAGTATGGAAAGGTCTCCCTCAGGGTTCTGTACTTAGTCCACTTCTCTACAATATTTACACTTACGATTTAGAATCCTCTCTAAATGAGTCAGTACAAGTCCTTCAATATGCAGATGATTTACTTCTTTATTTATCTGGTCATTCTATTGTGAATATTTGTACTTCCTTAACCTCTTCATTATGTTTACTGAAGACATGGTTGGAAACCAATGGTCTATGCCTGTCAATTGATAAAAGCAATATAGTCTTATTTACTAGAATGCATAAGCCTCCAGCAACTACAGTAACTTATGATAATATCTCTATGCCGGTTAAAAATCAAGTAAAATTTTTAGGCCTTATTTTGGATACACGTCTTACAGGTTTACCACATTGTGATTATATAGCTGCTAAATGTGAACGAAATATCAACATAATTAGATGTCTTGCTGGTGTGTGGTGGGGAGCACATCCCTTTTCATTAAAACTACTATACAACACCTTGATTAGAAGTGTATTGGACTATGGGACCTTTTTGCTGGAACCTGCTAATGTTGCTGGTCTTAAGAAATTGGAAAGAATTCAGTCCAAGGCACTTAGAGTAGTTTCAGGTGCAATGAAAAGCAGTCCTATTAATTGTCTTCAGGTGGAATGTGGAGACCCTCCGCTTCATTTGCGACGTCAATTTTTGGCTGATAGATTTATGGCTCGATGTCTGCAATTTACTTATCATCCTTTGCGAAATAGACTTTCTATTCTCTCTAAAGAAGTTACTACATCCACTTACTGGAGGCACAAAGATACTCCGTGTTTAGTTAAAAGCTTTAGAAAATACAATTTAATCGAAGCTCCTTGCCACCAATCTCAATTTCTTCCTATATATCATTGTAATTACAGTTCATTAATTATATCACCAAACATCCAATATAACCTTAACATTTACCGCGATGACGTGTGTCATAACATTAACTTCAACTTCACTATGGATAGAGACTGGAAGGGGAGTCCCTATAATGCACGTCACTGTAATGCACGTACCAGCAATGCACGACACTGGATTGTACAACACAGGAATGTACAACACAAGAATTGGCGACATCGCGATGTCTCCAATTCCTGGGGTGTACCTTGATGGTCCGACCCGAGAGTGTACAACACATGAATTGGCGACATCGCGTGATTGGCCGATTGGTTGGCCAATCAGGTGACTCGAAATTTTGGGACTTGGATACTAGGTAATTGAGCTAGATAGTGCTGTTCCGAAAGACGATTGATTGCGCGATTGATAAGTTTTTAAGCAGAGAAGTCTTTATAAAAAGAGTTTTGTACAGCATATTAATTATATAAGCTGCAATCAGCTGCTCATGTTTAATAAAATTTTGGTAAGCACTCAGAGTGTAAGATAGGTCGACGGAGCCCCGCTTCGCGGGGCTCCTACTTCTGGGTGGTTTAAAAAAAAAATAACCACGAAGGCTAAGGCGGGAGCTCCGCTACGCTTCGCTCCCGCCTTAGCCTTCTAACCTAACCTATCCGAGTCGGGGTACTCTGAGTCGGGGTGTTAACCATAATGTAGCGGCACAGTACATATCCTTCTTATCCAGTTTATGAAATATCTTTTAAATTGGTTCAATATTGGTGAAGAAAATAGGCGAGAGCCAAACCTCGAAAATGTGACTTTTTACTTAGGCTATTCAGTCGGATCTGCAGTTGTCCTTATCGCACGCATTAGAGGGCGGGGGCTCGCAGAGCGACAGCGATAGTTTCTTCAAGTACCTAATTTTCAAAAGTCGTTCCGCCCGTATTTCCTCTTAACGAATAGTTCACAGATTTACTTCAATAATAATTGATTGAACGTCAACCACACGTCAAATGAAACAAAATCAATCAAAATCAATCCTTAATCAATCAAAATCTCATCCCTAGTTTCACATGGCTTTTTACTTTTTTATTGTGACGTCACTGTTTGTTTTGATTCCAATTCCCGTGCTGTACATTATCAAGCCGGACACTCTTGGTCCGGGCCGAGAATGCGCGACATGACAATGTACGTCATTGGAATTCAAAACACGTTCATTCCAATGTCGTGCGTTCTCGTGCCGTGCATTGCTGTGTTGTGCATTGCTGGTTCCCCTGGAAGGGTTGTCAGCTCCTGTTTACAGATGCTTCGAAGCATGGAAGAGACTCATGTGTGGGAGTTGGTGTATACCACTCCCAATATAATGTCGTTCAAAAAATAAAGCTCCCTCCCGAATCATCTGTATTTACGGGAGAATGTTACGGTCTATTCAAAGCTGTCGAATACATACTTCTTATGGGCTTACGGAATTCACTTATTTTAACTGATGCAAGGAGTGCCTTACAATCTTTGGCCAGATTTCCTTTCTATTCTCATAATTCTTTTATTATATTTGAAATACGTGAACTCCTCCACAGGTGTTCTATTAAGGGATATTCAGTGCATTTTGCGTGGATACCCTCGCATTGTGGCATTTTAGGTAATGAGAGAGCAGACCAGTTAGCTAATGATGCCGTATTAAGTGGAGACGTTTTTCCGTACAAAAACAACTCCCAAGATCTGGCTGCTCTGCCCGGGGTTTATCTACAGGAATCCTGGGGTCAGCTTTGGTCGGGGCAATCAGTGAAAGGGAGATTTTATCGTAATATTCAGCCATCCATTCCTGTCAAACCTTGGTTTAGCAAGTACAAGCTAAGCAAAAAGATTTCAACAATATTAATACGTATGCGATTGGGTCATGTGTGCACTCCAGCTCATCTTGCCAGACTTGGCATTGTGCAGAGCCCTGAATGTGAATGTGGCGCTGAGGTGGGAGATCTGAACCACTTTATTTTTGCCTGCCCCCTTTATGACCACTCCTCACTTTTTCAAAGCCTTGTTTCCCTCCGAGTCCCTTTTCCCACTTCTATCTCATGTATTTTATTTAATTTTAATGTAGATATTTATAAAACCATAGCACTTTTCCTTGTAAATAATGATATATCTATTTAAACATAAATTTTAATATGTATGTACATAATTTATTATGTAGTTTTTGGTTTAGTGTAAAGACGCTCCGAATAGGCCTTTTTGTTGGGTCAATGGTTGCGTTAAATGATTACATTTTCTGTTGTATTGTATTTCCTTTAATAACAACTATTCTCCTTTCCGTTTCCAAATTTTCCTTTGTAATTCCTTTTATTATTTCGCGAGTTATCGATTCTTACGTTTTGCTATAATCAGATTAAATATTGTCAGTGGCAATAAGCACGAATAGTGCAACGCCATAAAAAAAAAAAAAAAAAAAAAAATCCCTCGGTGCTCGAGTCCGACTTGCTCTTGCCCAATTTTTTATAAGGACAGTTTGATGAGGGTTTTGAACCTTCCATCGCTAAGTTCTGTAACCGGCTTTGGCAACTTGTTATAAAAGCGGAAGCTGTTTCTAAGAAATGGATTGCTAATAAAGCGTGTTTACATTTAGGTATCACAATTTCATTTTTACTACGTGTATTTATATTATGGAAATCGCTTCATATTTTGAAAAGTCCTAAAATTTTGCGAACATACAAAATACTTTATAAGATAAATAAAGAGAATGCAAAGTTAATATACCAATTTCTTTGATTGTTTCTAAGACTCGCGAGGACTCATTTTATAGATTTCGCGGATTGCCCTCTTTTGTAAAATGAAAATTGAATCAATTTTCATTTGAGTTCCACATTCTGTCTTTTGGTGTTCTGCTGTGGGCAGCAGAACACCAAAAGACATAATGTGGAACTGTGGAAATAAGCAAAGTATACTAACCTAGCTGTGGCTATATCAGTCAGCTGCCTTATTTTTCTCAGTACAGCAGCTGGAGCTGAACTTAATCTACCTGAAAGAGCTCTAATGTCAGCCCCGGATCTACGATTTTTTCGAACCGGGGCAAAACCTTGATAGTGGCGCCCCCTCCCTTCAGTGTTTGAGAAAAACTTGCAAATTGTTGATTTCCACTACAATAATATTATGATTTCACTAATAAATTACTTATTTTATTAACGCTGATTACTCGCAAACGCAATCAACCACATAAACAAACAGTGTTGTCACTTGACGTTCAACTGTTTGCATTTGTTCGGCTCGGCTCGTATATATGTGACGGGGATTCCCCTTGGCAGAAAGATCACGGACACTACGCACGCGTTCAAAAATTTACTTGATCTGTTAAGATGCGTTCATAAATCACTTTAGTATGTGTTCAAAAACTAACTGGGCGTATGGAAATAGAAAAGTTTGTTTTTCAAACGCATTATATTAAGATTCGATTACTGGTTAAAAACCTATGAGATTGTAGGAAAAGAGGCTTCATTTGTTCGATATTTCGAATTCTTGTCTCAAGGATCCGGGGCTGTCTAATGTGTCCGCCCCATTGTAATGTTTTATCTAAAGTAATTCCTAGAAAGGAACTCAAGAGGTTTTCTGCCCAAGCACCCCTCTGCCTAAGCACCCGCAAGCAAGCAGGCGGCATGAAAAGAGCGACTGTCGCAACCCAGCGCAGGGCACGCCACGATAGTGGCGATAAGAAGCCTCTTTGAGGAGTGGCTAGAGAGGCGTCACGGCGCCCTCACCTACCGCCTGACGCAGGACCTCACGGATGTTTCGGGAGGTTCCTGCACATTATCAGGCAGGAGGAAACGCCCGGGTTTCACCATTGCCAGGATCACCCAGAGGACACGGTGGAGCATACGGTGGAGGTCTGCCCCGCTTGGGCGAAGCACCGCCGTGTCCTCGTAGAGGCGATCGGCAGCGGCGGCGACCTCTCGCATCCGGCCCTGGTTCAAGCTATGGTCCGGAGCGAGAGGGGGTGGGAGGCAGTCGCCTCCTTCTGCGAAGCAGTCATGCTAGCGAAGGAGGCGGCGGGATGGCTGAGGGAGAGAGCCTTCTGTCCCAGCTGCCTCGGGAGACGCTCCGGGCGTCGGGAGCCGCGCGGCGACTCCCGGCCAACGTAAGCGCGGGCCTGCGGACGGAGAGTAAAGGGTAGCTCACCGTTCGATCAGGACCAAGCCCGTGCCGGACGGCGCGTACATGTTCCACGCGCGCCTCAAAGAGATTTCAGCATCAGTTGAAGGGGACGTTAGGGCCGAAGCCTGCTAGGTCAGCGGGATTGTCCGAAAGGGTTACAGTTGGCCTTGAACGTTAACGGCTAAGGAAGGAACATGGGTGGGTTTTAGTCAGTAAGAGTCTAACACTACCTTCTGCTCCACCCCGAGCAGGAGGGATCATTTGATGATTTCCCATCCTGAAAAAAAAAAAGTAATTCCTAGAAATACAGTTTCCGTAATAGCATCTTGTTTCTTGTCATCCAGTTTTAAATTTAGATCCACTTGAGGTACAGACGCCAGCACATCCACCTACCACAATCTGTCAGATTTTCCTAATCAACTTTGAACCTTATGCATTAGCGATAAAGTTGAAAATCTATTAAAGAAATCTGACAGATTGTGGTAGTTTGATGTGCTGGCGTCCGTACATTTGATAATTTAGTTTTATTCGCAATAAGTAAAAGATTATTAGCTGCAAACTATTTCGAAAAAACAGCCAGGCTATCATTAACATGTAAGACATCCGTATCTTTTCTATTTGAAAAATAAGGGAAGTGTCATTAGCGAATAAAATTATATCCGATAAGTTAGCCATTATGTAAGGAAGGTCATTAATATATATACTAGAAATAAGAAAAGGCTAAGAACTGAGCCTTGACGCACGCCCATCTTAACTAGAGACCCCGAGGACGTCGCCCCATTAACGTTTAGGTACTTTTTACTGCCTCTTTGATAGATAGAAAAGATCAAGATCAGCAGCTTATCCACGAATTCCGTAATGGTATAATTTACAGATCAGTGTATGTGGTCAACGCAGCCAAACGCTTTTGAGAGGTCACAGAAAATGCCATTTGCATTCTGGGACTTCTCCCAGGATTCCAAAATGTGACTGATGAGTTTACTCCCTCGTCTGTCATCAACCTACCTTTCGTGAAACCAAACTGGCGACTATATATAATCCTACTTGAGTTAAAATGTGACAACTTCTGTCGTTACGGGTAGTCAGAAGCCCGAAAGTCTGACAACAAGTCTTTCTAAGGGGTATCGTATTACCCAGTAACTGGGCTGTGGAGGTCAGATAGGCAGTCACTTCATGTAAAATACTGGTATTCAGCTGCATCTGGTTAGACTGGAAGCCGACCCCAACATAGTTGGGAAAAGGCTAGGCAGATGATGACTGTATAGTCCCAAAGTCCCCTCAGTTTACCGGTAGCGGCCAGCTGGTATATGTCTCCCAATGACAATAAAGCTTCTGCCACCAAATGCACTTCAAGATTTAAAGAAATACACTGAACACTACCCATCTTCCATACGTGGAAATAATTGGCAAAGAACGCGATCATCATCGCACGTGGGTATGGTTTACACAGCGTGGAAAAGCCTTCTTAGCCTTCTTAGCCTTCTATATAACATTTGGTCTGATTTTTCCAACCCCAGATAATTTTATCGGAGGAATAATTTTGAATTTTTCACAGTTCTTCCCTAGAAAACTGTCAGACGTCAATTTAATTCTGCGAATAAAAATGATATGTAAACTGAAAAGTTTTCCCTTATTTAATTTATTGTGGAAGGTTTGTGTGTATTATTATACCTACACTAGCTTCTGCCCGCCACTTCGTCCGCGTGAAATCCCGACCCATCCCGTCGCGATCTTTTTTTTTCGTATGGCTCTTATATCCTAGCATGATGTTAAATAGCCTCCTTCTCCAAGAATTGGGCTATCAAATGCAAAAAGATGTTTTTATTACATCTATTCAAAAAGAGCTACTGTATTCTTCGTAAACTAGGGCTCTTTAATCCCGAGGGACTAAAAGTGATTTGAATTTAGAATGTGGATTTTGTTAGTAAAAATTCCAATCACCAAAGAAATTAATCACGAACATTATATGAACAGTAACTGGCTGTATGATAAAGTAAAACGGGCGAACAAAATTAAAAAAAAAAAGTTTGTTATAAAATAAAAAACGCGCGAAAAGCATTCTGCATTTCTGCCTTCGTTTGTAATTGTTTACTCAAATTAGTATTTTACTATTAGTTTTATAAAAAATTAGTATGTTTTTCGCGTTTATTTATTTACATACAATTGTATGTAAACAAAATAAATAAACGTACTATTCTTAATCACAAGTTGCACTTACCTACTTATTTTTTCATAGAGGGTGATAAAAAGTAGAGTGTCCACCTCGAGAGCAATACTATTTTAAGGCGAAAGCGCTAGGGTAGCCCGCGTTAGGTTTTTTTGCAATTTGCTGGTCAGTATTAAGTTGTACGTTGATTAATATATGATTCGCGGCCGTAACAAATATGTATTTACAGAATTATAATCATTAAAGTCATCAACACAACTCTCTAAGACCACGTAAGTCCAAAAAATAACTGTTTCATGAAATCATCATTCTTTGGACTTACGTGGTCTTAGAGAGTGGTGTTATCATATTTTGATCGACGTAATAATCAATCACGTCACGTCGACGTCGTATCAATCATTATAATTCTCATACGCTCGCTCTTACATTCTATGTCGACGTAGCCCCGCTTCGCGGGGCTCTAACCTAACCAAACCTAAGCTCGGGGTGGGCACCCCGAGCTCCTTCATAAATATGTTTTCGGAAACATAGTATCTTTGTCGGAAGTTTAGTATTTTTATCACCGCTCGGATCTGCCGAACGATTTATCGAACCGCTCATTCCATCATTTTTACCGCTCATTCAGTTATTGGACTGCCCAATTAATTTTAGAATTGACATTGTATGATAAAATAACCGACTAATTGATTTTTTATTACTGTCCATGTTTTACTGTCTCAATAATTAATCAACCGCCATTAAATTAAATAACCGCTCAACATGTTTTTCAACTCATCATAATAACATCTCGAATATTTAAATAACAGCTCAAAAAATTAGTTCCCTTTTTTAATCCGAGTGGTAGTATCAGAGATTATAACGTTCAAACAAACTCTTCAGCTGTATAGCAGGGGCGGGTCGTTAGTCAAAAATAAAGAGAGAATAGTGGGCGAGAATCAAAATTTGCTGGCTGCATAAAGAAAATTTTATTAAAAAAGAAAGAAATGATTTTGACATGATAGATACGAAAAAAGAACTAGATCATTCTTCTAGCAAAAATTGACATGTTTTAATGATGAAGACTGAAAACATTTTTCTGCATTTTCTCGTTCCCGTTGTATTTATATTTGGTTTTATAACTACATGTGCTGGGGAAAATGTAAAAAAAAGTGTGGATGAAAATAGAGATGACAACGGCGAAATAAGCGATGACTCCAAAGATGAAACCCTGGACCTGCCCGTTGAAAGTGAACCTAGTAACCTTACGTGTACGAGAAGACAAAATAGTCAAATGCATGAAATAAAGTCGGCGACTCACCAACAATTTCCATTCATGGCCGCTATAATGTCTCAACAAAATGAATATTTGTGTTCTGGTGTTTTAGTTTCCAATGGATTGATATTAACAACGGCTCAGTGTACTCAATTTGCTGTAAGTTACGTTTTATTGAATACCACTACCGACAAGAAAGATGAAACAACAGTATCGCTTCATGTTATAAAAACTGACAGATTCCCCACTTTTGCTGGACCGGATTCACTAAAAGATGTTGGTATTATTTACACCGAGAAACATAATAATAGCTTTGCATCAAAAGTGATCCTCAGCAATTACACAAACCCTCGCAACGCCGTCGATTTAGAAGGAATAGGGTTTGGATTGAACGCCGATGTTGGGCAAGCGAAACATCTTCAGTTTATAGGCATGGAAAACCGTACCCCGGACGAAATAACAGATGTTTTGAAAGTGTATTTTGACTGCGTCGAAACAAAAGTAGTGACTTGTTTCAAAGACACTGGTGGCCCTGTGATATTTGATAAAGAGCTTATGGGTATTGTTGTTAAAGGTCAAGATGAATGCTCTAGAGAGATGTCGGCTACATATGCTGTAAACAAAAGGATGGTAGATGTTTTACCAACTTATATTTTTAAAGCATGGCTTGATGAAAAAATTAAAAAGAATGAAGAGCAAGATCAGGCTGCCCTAGTAGTCTATCCAACACCAATTTTACGAAAAGAGACTCGTCGTGTTCATAAACTGACGATGAGTAACTCGGGAACACGACTTATTGTGAATCCCACGTATATTTTTACAGGATGTGTATATATCTTGGCGCTTTATTGACATCTATGTTATTTATCTTTATAGTAATATAAATTGTTGGTGAAATTTCAATAAATATTTTCAGGTCTGTATTAATTTAGTTTTACTTGAACATATTAAACGATCTTCAGACACCAACAACCATTTATCTAGTAAAAGTTTATGCTGCGAACCGTGAGCCGAGAGCAGAAAGTCTGCTCTCTGCTGGTTGGTATCTGTCTGTTGGTTCTTAGCTGTAGTACCTAATTGTAGTATGCCCCTTTTTTGGTTCTGATGGAAAGCGATCGTCGCGATTCGACACGTACTTGGTCGGTTTTATAACTTTCTCAAGTGTACCCGTGCCTGTGCTGTGCATTACCTTATAATATACTAGCAGCGCCCCGCGGTGTCACCCGCTTATGTGTCGATCCCGTGGGAAAAAAAACTAAAAACTATCCTATGTCCTTTTCCGGGACTCAAACTATCTCTATACCAAATTTCATCTAAATACCGGTTCAAGCGCGAAGAGGCGACAGCCAGACAGGGTCGTCATTACCCGGGGGTGCAAGGGGTGCGTGGCACCCCGCGCAGTCTTCGTTGGCGCTAGCAGCTCACTATATACCTAGTCTTACCATGCTTAATCACAATCAGTATTGAAAAGGATCTAAAGGCAAAAAACGCTTGTTTTATGTCTATCAAAAAGTACTGTTTTATAATGCCTAAAAGTATATGATCGATTAGTAAACAAAAATAAAAACTTTTTTACAAAAAATAAAACATCCGAATTGATAACCTCCTCCTTTTTGAAGTCGGTTTAAAATCATAAAAATATAATTTCAATATCAAAATTCTTCAGAATTTAAGCTAGTTAGATATTGTGTTGAAAACATAACTAATTTGATACGATGGAAAAAAATCATGAAGATACCTGTAAAAACTTTCTAATTTAGGGATTATTTAACACGGATGAGTGTCCACGGTAATCCCTACTTGAGTACTGCTCCTTCTGGAGTCAATGAAAATCGGGTTATGTTGACCACTGACCGAGTATATTTCGCGTGATCCCAGAGAGAGAACCATTCGCCCGAACCAGTGCGCAGTAACTGGTCGTTCCATGCATAGGCAGCATAGCATCACGCGCGCATACAATTTGCTAACCTTGCACTCTGCCTTACATACATACAATGTGTCCCTCCACTATTTACAATAAAAACCATAGGTACTAATATACAATCATTCTGATTTTTGTCAGATAATATATATTATATTCTACAAACAACATACAAAAGCACTAGTATTTTAATTTTTTTAGTCCAAACAACGATTTTTTGTAAATAGATAATTGCTTCATATTTTGCAATAAATTACCAGCATTGTCTCATCGCGCTTCTCTTTCTTTTCTATGCAGTCCGACAGTGACATGCCCTGACTCTACAAGCCCTTATCAAAATATGGCTTGGCCGTTTCGCTACCGTCACATGGGCTTAAGGAGCGCTAAGGTAGCCCGCGAAATTCAAATTTTCTTACGTTTTTTGCAATTTGCTGGTCAGTATTAAGTTGTACGTCGATCAAAATAAGATTCGCGGCCGTAACAAATAGGTATTTACAGAATTATAATCATTAAAGTCATCAACACAACTCTCTAAGATCATACGTAACTCCAAACAATGATGATTTCATGAAACAGTTATTCTTTGGACTTACGCGGTCTTAGAGAGTTGTTAGGTAATAGTACATTATGATATAAGTGCGGTAAGTTGAAAATTACAGCCGAGGCGATATTGCTTGCCCGAGCCGTAGGCGAGGGCTAAAAGAAAGCAGAGGCTGTAATTATCAAAGCGCACGTATGTCATACGACGTTTTATAACATATTTGCGAGGAAATATATAAAACTAGGACTTCGGAATAATTTTCACTTCTTAACAAATAAGAGATGCGCGCGCGTTCACGCTTTTTTTTCCGGCATAGGCACAAAACAGCCAGTATTATTAAAAAAGTAAATTAATATTTTTGTTTTTGTTACAGATATTAATGGTTGTAATTTATTGTCAAAATTAATTAAGTTAAAGAATTAAATGTTTATTTATTATATGTATTTTATCTCCCAAAGTTAATTTTATTCATAAAATGTTGACTACTTTTCTGAAATAAAAACTCTTTGCTAAGATTTAAAAAAGTACCGTTCGTTTTGACGGAGCATCTTGATAAACCGTGCGATTTACTTTACATTACCGCACAAGTGCGTAATGAGATACATTACGATATTGAAATTGGTGAAATAAGAGACCCTTTACGAGCAAATATGTTATAAATGAATAATTACCTACGCTCCATGGGAGCGTTAGGGTTGTCACTTTTAATGTCTGTAAAATTGATGTGATGAAAAAAATTTATTGTAACGAAGTTTTTTAACGCGGTTTGCGGTTATAGGAGTTGGCTGGTTATCTTTCCCTTCAGGTCAAAACGTAAATCCAAGATGGCGGCTGCGAAAATATTTAAATTTTTCATCGTGAATATCATTTTCATAGTTTTCGAGGGTGCTAAAGCCGATAGTGAAGTCAAAATGCGTTTCAACTCAGAATGGGTGTAATATTAGTAATTAGCGAAACCATATTTTGAAAAATATCTTTATGCTTCGTTCTAATTATAATCGTTCTAATTATAAATTATTTAATGAAAAACGACACTTATGCCGAAAAATTAGAAAATTTTCGCAGCCGTCTTCTAAGATTTACATTTTGACAGGTATAGGCTTTAGCACCCTCGAAAACTATGAAAACGACATCCATGACAAAAAAAAATTCACAGCCGCCATCTTGGATTTATATTTTGACCTCACTATCGGTTTTGGCACCCACGAAAACTATGAAAACGGCACCCATGACAAATTAATTGAAAAATTTCACAGCCGCCATATTGAATAATTTGCATTTTGACCACACTAACGGTTTTGGCAACCTTTTCAACTATGTTAAAAAAAAATGTTAGCAGCCGCCATCTTTGTTTTACAAATAAATTCATTTCTTAAATTCAATCGTGGGGCCGATCACCCGGTCCATTATTCAATATCGATTATACCGTAACAGGTTTTTCAGCCGAAACTGAAACCGAAACCGAACTTTCGGCCTTGCTCTTAGTTTCGGCCGAAACTGAAACCGAAACTTACTTACATATATTATTTAAAATTTCTATCGTATACAGAAATCTGGTGTGTTTTTAGGGTTCCGTAGTCAACTGGGAACCCTTATAGTTTCGCCATGTCTGTCCGTCCGTCCGACCGTCCTCGCTTAATCTCTGTGACCGTTAGCACTAGAAAGCTGAAATTTGGTACCAATATGTATATCAATCACGCCGACAAAGTGGTAAAATAAAAATTGGAAAAAATATTTAATTAGGGTAGTCCCCCTATATGTAAAGTGGTAAGTGATTTTTTTTTAATTTCAACCCTAACGTGTGATATATTGTTGGAAAGGTATTTAAAAATGAATAGGGGTTTACTACAATCATTTTTTGATAATGTCAATAATTTCGGAAATAATCGCTCCAAAAGTAAAAAACAACCCTCCTCTAACTTTTGAACCATAAGCTTAGAAAATATGAAAAAATCTGAAAAGTAGAACTCTATAAGGACTTTCTAGGAAAATTATTTTGAACTTGATGGAAACAACAGCTTTTGTACAAAAAAAACAAAAAGTTTTACAAAATAATTTCTGGACTAAGTTTGTGGTATAATCGTATATGCAAACATTTTTTAACTTCGTTTACATATTTTATTATCCTGAACGTATCTTTTTTCAAACAAAAACAAAAAAAGAATTATTAAAATCGGTTCTCGCAATCCAAGAGCGGAGCGCTGCTGGAGCGCGAACATAATGGATACCCACTTTTAAACTCATAAGTGGGAACACTTATTGTGACGGACGGGAAACTACTGAACCCTACACTGAGCGTGGCCCGACACGCTCTTGGCCGGTTTTTTTACACATTTATTTGAATATACAATGTATATTATACATACAGACACAGTTGAATACTTACCTAATCATTTATGTGCAAAACACAACCTCAACTCCATGCGATTAACGATGGACGGCGGCGAACTGAGCCGGCGCGCGGCGACGCGACGAGCGAGCACGAGCTAGCCGCGAAGTTCGCCGAACGATGCATGATAATTCATGAACACTCTAGTTTCGGCGCGGCCGAAAGTTTCGATCATTTCCTGGCCGAAACCGAAACTAAGGCCGAAACTAGATTCCTTGGCCGAAACTGGCCGAAACCGAAACCGAACTTTCGGTCGGTCACTAATTATAACAATAAATTTTGATTTATTGTTATAATCGATATTGAATAATGGTCCGGGTTCGGCTCCGATTTTAAAGAAGTCGAGTACAAACAGCCGTATAATACACAATACGCTCGAGGCATGTTTAAAAAGATGGACGGTCCGTAGCGCAAGGAATAATTTAATGTATCACGCGACTACTCGTTTCAACACGTAGTTCACGTCATCCCTGACTGAGAGCACCGCGACTATCGCTTAGGGGTATTGTAGATGAGCGCGTCTGTGTGAGTATTCCGTTTCGAACGTTTGTACGTAGTTTCTGTACTGCAGTGCGATTCTGTAACCATCTCACCGTGAAAACTTAGGTGAAGTGAGCGTGGAGTGAACTGTCAGTGTCATCTTACCAGATACTAGGGATTGACCAAGCATACATTTACAATCATAATCGAGATTTTAATAATATTTTTTAGCCTAATCCTATTGATATTTTTATATAATTCAAAGCTAGTATTTTAGTGGTCAAAACATTAATATTTTGTGGGGTTTTACTTACAATAAAATAGCAAAACAGAAGCGCAGTCAGAATCTCAATCGTTTTTTTTATTTTTTCCCAAGTCTAGTAAGTCCTTATCTTATATAGACTGAGGCGCGAGCGCGTCACGCACGAACAGTAAATAAAATTAAAACATTCACGTTTATGACAGCTAGACTGATGAAAATACGCATCGACATTGTTTGGTTATTATGAGTAATTGTAGATCGAGTCTAGTAAAGACTGCGACGATGTTCAGCGTTGTTATTAACCCAAATCTATTGAATTAGAAGAGATAACCGAGTGTGTCAAGTCATCGAGTGCTAACGGATGCCTAGCTGACGGACCATAGAATGTAATCCCACGTAGTTTGTGTGGCGTGATCACTTCACCCGATTCACGACACTAAATGTCGTAAATCGGGTGAAGTGAAGGTGAAGTGATAAGATCACGCCACGCTTGCGCGTTAATCACTGTCATTATCACATTGCAGATTGCGTGATCACTTCACCTTCACTTCACCCGATTCACGACATATTTTAATGTCGTGAATCGGGTGGAGTGAAGGTGAAGTGATAAGATCACGCCGCGCTTGCGCGTTAGTCACTCATTATCACATTAGAGATTTGTTTTTACATATTTAACTTGTAAGGCGTCATGTATAAGAACATTAGGAAAATGCAATACCAACGTCAAATAAGTGCAAATATTTTATCGCTCATCGCGCGCCCGTGTTTGCACTGCATCTCTAGTAACCCTTAAATGAAGAAGTGGTTGGTGTCAACCCTGAAGTGTATGTATGGTCCCTAATAGTGCATAACGTAGTAAGTACACTCCTTTAGAATATAAGTAAGCAGTTTACATCAATGCGCATTGTAACATAAATTCACTAGATATTCATTAAAGTACATTCTATCAAGCTGGTTGTCTAATTCTAACGACCCTTGAACCCCCAACATTTCATGGCGACCTTCGATATGGCGACCCTGCCTTAGAGTCTGCCAAGGGGCAGATTAAGCAAAGTTTTCGTTGAGCGATTTTCAAAATGTGTTTAAACTCTAAAGTAGAAAAAGACGATGTATTCGCCAATCAAAACGCGGCTGGTGGAGGTGTTGACGCCGAGGTGGTGTTGCCATGGTTACGAGATTCGAGTGGAGTGATATATGGTACATTCCGAATTGCACTGTAATCGACTACAGCGTGCTTACACCTTGACCCCAATTCTGCTGTATGGTATTTATCTATTATTCCCCGCATAATCTTACCACTCCGTACGGTTGTCAAGCGTGGTATTTTGACAGTTCAAACCGGTTTCGGTCATTGTGTCATAGAGAATACGTTAATAGCAGATGTAGTGATTAGGTTATTAAGGAATTGACGTGGTTTCGAAGTAATGAATCATTAAGTGGTCATAGTGAATTAGGGCCCTTTTCTGAATTAACGTGAACGCGATAACGATGTCCCGTGAGTCGACATATATGAAGTCATGGCATGTGCCATCTTGCGATAACGCCGACTACCGGCCATGCCCTAAATTAATAATTATCACCGATCTTTAAACTAACGTGGCATTTTCGAAATTGTGCTTCTGGCTACAGTCGCCACCTTACCAAAGAAGAGGAAATTCGTGGTGTATACACAAATAAATACTATAATCCAACCATGAGTAACTATTCAAGTGAATAGGTATATTACTGACTCTCAGCTGCCATAGTGGTCATTTATCTAAATCGGAAAGCAAATTATTCATGTGAGCGATGATGACTTAATTCGGAATGAGCCATATTTCACGCCGCGCAAGCGCGTTAGGCGCTTGCGAATGTTTTGACCACTAAAATACTAGCTTTGAATTATATTAAAATATCAATAGGATTAGCATTAAAAAATATTATTAAAATCTCTTTTATGATTGTAAATGTTTGCATGGTCAATCCCTAGCATCAGTGGGATGACACTGACAGCTCACTCCACGCAAGTATTCCCGGTGAGATTTTTACAGAATCGACATGCTGCAGTGCGATTCTGTAACCATCTCACCGTGAAAACTTAGGTGAAGTGAGCGTGGAGTGAACTGTCAGTGTCATCTTACCTGATACTAGGGATTGACCAAGCATACATTTACAATCATAATCGAGATTTTAATAATATTTTTTTAGCCTAATCCTATTGATATTTTGATATAATTCAAAGCTAGTATTTTAGTGGTCAAAACATTAATATTTTGTGGGGTTTTACTTACAATAAAATAGCAAAATAGAAGCGCAGTCAGAATCTCAATCCTGTTTTTTTTTTCTTTTTTCCCTAGTCTAGTAAGTCGTTATATAGACTGAGGCGCGAGCGCGTCACGCACGAACAGTAAATAAAATTAAAACATTCACGTTTATGACAGCTAGACTGATGAAAATAAGCATCGACATTGTTTGGTTATTATGAGCAATTGTAGATCGAGTCTAGTAAAGACTGCGACGATGTTCAGCGTTGTTATAATCTATTGAATTAGAAAAGATAACCGAGTGTGTCAAGTCATCGAGTGCTAACGGATGCCTAGCTGACGGACCATAGAATGTAATCCCACGTAGTTTGTGTGGCGTGATCACTTCACCCGATTCACGACACTAAATGTCGTAAATCGGGTGAAGTGAAGGTGAAGTGATAAGATCACGCCGCGCTTGCGCGTTAATCACTGTCATTATCACATTGCAGATTGCGTGATCACTTAACCTTCACTTCACCCGATTCACGACATTAAATGTCGTGAATCGGGTGGAGTGAAGGTGAAGTGATAAGATCACGCCGCGCTTGCGCGTTAGTCACTCATTATCACATTAGAGATTTGTTTTTACATATTTAACTTGTAAGGCGTCATGTATAAGAACATTAGGAAAATGCAATACCAACGTCAAATAAGTGCAAATATTTTATCGCTCATCGCGCGCCCGTGTTCACTGCACCTCGCCGAAGTGATGTTACGACAAACTCGTGAAGTGATAAGATCACGAGATATACAAGTGAATATAGTTTTAAATTGACTCTCAGCTGCCATAATGGTGATTTATCTAAATCGTAACGCAAATTAATTATTTATGTGAGCGCTGTGTGCGATGATGGCATAATTCGGAATAAGCCATATTTCACGCGCAAGCGCGTTAGGTATCAAACTAAGGTTTTCTAAGACGAGGTATTCGTCAATCAAAACGCGGCTGGTGGAGGTGTTGACGCCGAGGTGATGTTGCCATGGTTACGAGATTCGAGTGGAGTGATGTATGGTACATTCCGAATTGCATTGTAATCGACTACAGCGTGCTTACACCTTGACCCCAATTCTGCTGTATGGTTTTTATCTATTATTCCCCGCATAATCTTACCACGCCGTACGGTTGTCAAGCGTGGTATTTTGACAGTTCAAACCGGTTTCGGTCATTGTGTCATAGAGAATACGTTAATAGCAGATGTAGTGATTAGGTTATTAAGGAATTGACGTGGTTTCGAAGTAACGAATCATTAAGTGGTCATAGTGAATTAGGGCCCTTTTCTGAATTAACGTGAACGCGATAACGATGTCCCGTGAATCGACATATATGAAGTCATGGCATGTGCCATCTTGCGATAACGCCGACTACCGACCATGCCCTAAATTAATAATTATCACCGATCTTTAAACTAACGTGGCATTTTCGAAATTGTGTTTCTGGCTACAGTCGCCACCTTATCAAAGAAGAAGAAATTCGTGGTGTATACACAAATAAATACTACAATCCAACCATGAGTAACTATTCAAGTGAATAGGTATATTACTGACTCTCAGCTGCCATAGTGGTGATTTATCTAAATCGGAAAGCAAATTATTCATGTGAGCGATGATGACTTAATTCGGAATGAGCCATATTTCACGCCGCGCAAGCGCGTTAGGCGCTGGCGCTGTCTGGCTATTATAAGGACTTACTAGTCTAGGGAAAAAAGAAACAAGGTTGAGATTCTGACTGCGCTTCTGTTTTGCTATTTTATTGTAAGTAAAACCCCACAAAATATTAATGTTTTGACCACTAAAATACTAGCTTTGAATTATATAACAATATCAATAGGATTAGCATTAAAAAATATTATTAAAATCTCTTTTATGATTGTAAATGTTTGCTTGGTCAATCTCTAGCATCAGTAGGATGACACTGACAGCTCACTCCACGCAAGTATTCACGGTGAGATTTTTACAGAATCGACATGCTGTTCATATCTTTACTGTGGCCAAGCCTCATATTTTGACTAAGTGCTTGTAGAGTTACGGCATGTAGAGTTAGAAGCTTGGCTCTACATGAAATCTGATAACTTTTTGACAGTGCGAGCCAGGTCTCGTCTTGGCAACATTTTACATGAAAATGTTTTTGGTGGGATTATATAAATAATATGTATAATATAATAATTTAATATCAGTGTTTCCTGATGTTTCAACATCTTTACGTATATATTTAACACTTCCTGTGACAGTAGCAGAAGGTGAAAGGTCCTTTTCGAAACTAAAATTAATAAAAAACTACTTACGGTCAACCATGACCCAAGAGAAAATAGGCTGACAAATAATTTGGCTAGAAGTAGATTTAGAAACAGACATACTTATCAAAAAGTTTGCGATCTTAAAAGCCAGAAAATTGATTTTAATTTTTAAATGTAAAAATGGAAAACAAAAATTTTGTTTTTTTTCTTGGCAGGTTGATTTTCGTACCCCAGTGCCCAATACACTTTCGCATTTATTATATTAGTATCGATTACTAGCGTAAGGATCAGGCTGACCGCGCGATTATATGGCACCAACCTAATGGTTTAGGGCTAACGCGTCTCTAAAGAGTATAATCATAATACGGGAGGGCGTATCCTTCCTTTTCAAATCATTGTTCCTGCGTGGTTGATGATGGCGATGGGTTAATGTCACTGACCTCTATCATACAAGCTAGCTGTCTGTTAAAAAATGTAGGTCTGTGGGATTTTTGACTTAATGTCAACCAACTGTCATGAGTGTCACATTGTAACTAAACTAATGTCAATCAGTATGACATGTCAAGTCAAGCAGTGCATATGATTCGTGATCAGATTGTCAAGTTTTTCTATTTGTATTGGTAGTGAAATTGTTTTCCATACAATCCATACATGCGATTAAAAGCATAAAACGTACGAACTATTTGAATAAAAGCAATCAAGTTTTGTTAATATATATACATTTTGATCACATCTAACACTCGGTTTTAATCGGATTTCAGGAGAAGGCCCCGCGAGAACAGCCAACGATAAATGAATAGTGACCGACTAGAGGGGGTAAGATGAATGTTTTTTATAACTCTTACTTCGAAGTGAAGAATAAATGAGTTATGGATATTATAAATGACTCATAATGGTTAAATATATGCGTTTTGTGACTAAAGCATTCTGACCATAGGAAACAAACCTTTAACATTCAAAGCAGGACAATATACATAATTTATTATTGGTCGTTTTTTTTTTTTGTTGCTATTAAATTCTGCAATAAATCATTTTAAATGATCCACATCTATCCACCCTTCACCATTACAGTGCTAATTATGCATTGCACTGGGCCCGCATGGTGGATTATGGCCCCACTCCCTCTCACTGATAAGAGGCCTGTGTCCCAGCAGTGGGAACATTATAGGCTGATTATGTATTGGGCTATTTATAAATAGGATTTCAAAGCCAAATTATAAATAGGTAAGCAGTACATACTTGAAGCAAAGAGAGCAATATAAAATGAGATATCTTATTCTATGACCATTCAATGTGACGACTGTGGTTAACCAATCATTGTAATCAATAACATTTATTATAATTTCCAGGAAGGGGGGGTTCCTTATCATCCATCAGCACGAAAGCCCATTCATAGTAATAGAGTTGAAAATCTAATAACAAAGGAGATAATGGGGAGGTATGGAATAAATAAACCTAAGAACCAGAATAAACAGGATGCCAATGACCAGAGCAATTCACTGAGTCAAGGAAGAGATGAAGTGGATAATGTGATGAGGTAAGGAATGACTATTATCTATGCTAGTGCTGAAAATATGTGTAATCTGTATACTACAGAAGTACATAATAACAGACGTGCATGTCAATCAATCAGTTTAAGCTACGCTTGCCGCGGTTGTTCCGTGGATTGGCGACCATCTTTACATACCGAGACCCCTCCGTGCCTCAGAAAGCATGTTAAGCTGGTGATCCCAGCTGTCATTTGTGGATCTTTGACAGTCGTTAGGGGTTGTTAGAAGCCTGAAAGTCTGACAACTAGTCTTACTAAGGGGTATTGTATTGCCCAGTAACTGGGTGGTGGAGGTCAGATGGCAGTCACTCCAAGTAAAATACTATTCAGCTTCAGTTAGACTGGAAACCAACTCTAAAAATAGTTAGGAAAAGACTAGGCGATGGTGAGAAGTACTTCTATCATTCTCTGTCATTATGGTTAAAGATTTATGACCAAATACTCAATTTCCTTTTTTATGCCACCTATTCTAGCACAAAAAATAAGACAAATAAATATATATTTTCAGCAAAATGTCTCGTCAAACCAGTCCACTATCAATACGAAAGAAAAAACTACCTAGAAGTAATTCGTATTCACATGATGAGGATAATACTGATGAGAGGTGAGTCACTATCATTATGCTTTGTAATGTTGCTTGTTATCACTTTCAAACACATATAAAATGTGGTTAACAAAACTATATTCTGAAATAACATAAATGTTTTGTGACCATATTCCCACACAGCATTTTTCATTCATTTCATCAGAAAAGGCACTTGATAATGGGTCGCTTACCTTATTTCTGTGCCACCCAAAGTTAAGTATTTATAATTATGTATTGCAGCCATTGTGAATGAGTAGTCTTTGGGTATCAATTGCCCACTTTTCACTAAATTACTAGTATCCGTACATCAAAGACAACCTATTCTAAACCTCTTGTATGTTTAAATTACCTAGCTATGTGTGTAATGCCAGGGTTTTTAAAACGCATTACTGCTTCCGTTAACAAACCATTATAAGCTTTCATTTTTTCAAGCTATCTTGTTTATCAATGATATTGACAATTTCATAATTATAAACATTACTCATAAGCATTTTAAAAACACTTTGCTGCTGCTCATAACTTAATATCATCATAAGCTTTCATCAGTCATCCAATTTTTACTTGTCTCATTGTGTGACTAAGCTTTTGTGAAAAGTCTATGTGTGTTTCATTGCAGCAATGTGCTTTCAAAATCTTTACCTGCAACTCTCCCGTCACATTTGCCTTACAGTGATGATTCTGAAATTGAGGAAAACAACTCTGTAACAAAATCAAGAATTGAAGAGGAAAGTTATCATGGTATGATGAATAGAAGTAATAGGAGCACAGAACGCATTCAACCATCACCTTATCAACGCAAATTGTCCATTTCATCAAGGGAGAAAAGCCATCCCCAGTCCAGCAACACAATACGAAACATTTTTCTCACATTATTATTAGGTATTATAGCCGTGATGTTACACCGGATGTTCCCCGATATGACAACAAACAACAATCAAGATAAATCTACCCAAACTGTGAATCGGGACAAAATTATTTTTGAAAACAATATGAAAAACCTTCAGGATAAATATAATATAGATGATAATTCTATTCTAAAGCTAAAAACTGGTGAGTAATTTGTTAAATACATACCATACTTGTTCATATATTTTTTTTTTAAAAACGTTGCCCCACACTAGGAATTACTCCTGTATCGAGGGTGCGTTTACAAACATTTAAATTCACATACACAAACAGCCAGACCCGGAACAACTGCCTGTAGGCAATACAAATATTTGTTCCGTGCGGGAATCGAACCCGCGACACGCAGTGCAGCAGTCGATCGCTCAGCCACTGCGCCAACCGTGTCGTCAAATATTATCTAAACAATATTTTATTAAATCTTTAGTGTTGAGAATAAAGATTAATGCTGTGTATGGTCATCATAGTCCAAAAGTAAAATAATGTCAATGCAGTTTTTACACTGTATTTCAATCCAATGCTTTCAAAGTTAACCTAGAAGTAACATAACTTGAGAATGTTAAGCCCTTCAATCATGCTAGACTTTTACAACAGAAACTGTTGATCTTGTTGTAAAAGCCAGTCTTTATTATAATATAGCCTCTGCCCGCGACTTCGTCCGCGTGAAATTTCTTGCTCCCCCAACCCATCGCATCGCATCAACCGCCCGCGCTATCACATCGTTTTCTCTTAGCATTCTTCCTGACCTTTTTCTTTTTACTCAGCTCCAAAGAGTCCTGGCGTGATTAAGCTTTCCACATGGATTGGACAATCTAATGCAAAAATAATTGATAATTTCAGAGATTAGCGTGTTCAAACAAACAAACAACAGTTTATTTTTCTGTTCTATTAACTGCTAAAGGTAACTTTATTTAATAATAGCTGTGTCCCGCCGTTTCACCCGCGGTAATTTCTGGAAAAAACCTACTAAAAACTTGTTGACAAAAAAAAACAACCGACTTCCAAAAAAATACAAAGTGAAAAATAACTTTAATTTCGGAAGTCGGTGTCGTTGGTTCTGTATTTTCATTTTTTGACACCGACTTTCGAAATTAAAGTTACTTTTCACTTTGTAGTATTTTTTTTGGAAGTCGGTGGTTTTTTTATTTTTAAGTTTTTATTTTTCACTTTTTAGTTGTACCTGCCTACCCCAAACAAATTCATATAACACTACTTGGTATGTGAATATCAGTGACAGGAAGCTATTGAACACATCTGCCTACCCCTTTCAAAGGTACAGGCGTAATGTTATGTTGTGTGATTGCGTAAACAATGCATACATATGCTATAGCAGCAATCGCGGTTGATTTGCTGGCATTTATTGAAGAGTTCCGTTGTCTGTCTCCGAAACTCATCATCAGATCTTTATGAAATTTAAATTGGTCCTATTTAAATTTCATAAAGATCTGATGATGAGTTTCGGAGTAAAAATATTTCGAACAAATAAATTTTTGCAAATCCGTCCGTCTATACATATTATACAGAGTTGATATGACAGAGGGGCATTAAATTACACTACGTATACTATACGTGTATAGTATTAATTCGATACAGTACAAAAATAGAAAGCGCCAAAAATGAGATTTTTTTTTTTTCAAACAAACTAAATAGCTTAAAGTCAGAGTGAAACGCAACCACCCTTTATAAATAAATTTGACTGACCTTAGATGCCTAGTAACAAAGTCGCGCAGGAGCGCGTGTGTGTGTTATCTCTCTTGGCGGGGGGCGGGGGGGGGGGGGGAGCGGGCGGTTTAGACCGCTCGCTCGCGCGGCTTTTATGTTAGGTAAGTTGTAAAGTACGCGCACACACAAAAACACAAAATTTTTAAGTTCTCGATGTGTCCTCGATTCATATTAATGCACAAATTATACCGACGGAGAATATTGTTATTTATTTTTCTAATTAAATCACTGTCCGTCGCTAAGCACTTTAATTCCCGTAATCTTTGTACTGCCAATTGTATGGTGCCGGCGTTCCTAGGGCTATTGCGCCGGTCACCATACCTTTCTCGGTATGTTCGCAGAGCTAAATCTGTGTTTCCACGGCATTCACCGTAAATTAAAATCATGTAAGTGTATTCTGACGCCGTGTAAGTTACACGAGGCATTGCTGAACACTTTAATTTTACACACACATACAACCAACGTTTAATTACGTATCCTATCACAATAAAAACAGTCAATCACAAAAAAAAAAACACTAACACTAAATAATAATATTCCCAAGTTACGTATCCTGTCACAATAAAAAAAAATACTGGATTAAACTTATTTAGTGTCTATCACAATAACAAAACAAAATCACAATTATTGTTAGCGAGTTCGACAAAACATAACGGCGCGGCGGCGCACAGTGGTCCGGGTTTTCAAAAAGGCGGACATAGGATCGAAAATGCATATTTAACGTAACAAAAAATAGTTTCGTATAGGAAATTTAACGCTGATTAATACTTATTACTACAACTTTTCAAAAAAACAGCTCCTTCACGTCAAAAAAAAATATTGAAAATAAAAATGTATGGGAGAAAATCTATTTTATTTTTTTTCTCCGTTCAGTATCAAAGTGTAGCAAGCAAACCTTATATTCTGGTAAGTACCTATTGTTCTTAATACGACAACATATAAATTGCTTGCGTATCCCTGCGGCCTTGACGCCTACGATGCTTCAAAGTTTAAAATTTTAATGTTGAATTATCTTAATATTATTAACGAGTTTTTCAATTGAAATTAATCCAAAATATCATTTTTAATAAAAACAAGCCCCCCGCGCGCCTCATCCGTGTATTAAGCTCGCCCCCTATTACATGGGACTTAAATATAACTGGCGAAATGACAGTGTACTATAGTGTAGTATACACCTTTGCCGAACCCTTCGGGGAATATAAAGCGTGATGTTATGATAAAATAAGCATTTCTGCTTATTTTTTTTTTAATAATCATCTGTTGGTTATTCTTTCATCTGTTGATATTTCCTATTGATAAATCATGGTTGATATTGTTGGTTTTACTACTAACGTGACTCATCTTAAAAGAAACAATTAGAAATAGATGTAGCCCTTAAAAGGGCTTTTTCTGAAGTCCTGAAAAGGACTATTTTAAGTGGTCCTGAAAAGGACTACAACTCAACTACTACTACTACTAACAAACTCAATTCTAACAATAACAAAATCACTAAATCTGTCACGTTTACATTAATGGATCATCTTCAGGCTGCAACTCCTGTAGATCCATATTTTCAGTTTCTTCTGTTACTACCTCAGGCAACAACAAAAGCTCTTTAACATCTGGAAAAAAATCGAATTGCTTTGAGTTGCTGTATTTTGGTCGAATATGGGATAAATATGGGTCTGAACTAATTAAAAAATTATGGAGCAAGTCCTCGTTGGTCTTCATCCTGTTAAATTTTCTTGTGTGATATTCACGAACTCTTCGAAATTCTTTATTTCTTGCTTCTCCCGCTTCTTCGGAAAGAATGCCAATTGGTAGGAGGCCAAAGTGATGACAAATGTCTGCACCGTGTATGAGTAGCTTGTGCACACTTGCGGGCATATAAAACCATGGGTATAGATGAACAAAGATCTCAGCTGTTTCTCTGCAATAAGTCCTGAATTTTTCTATATCTATGGCACATCCCGATGAAATCGTTTGAAGAATAACCGTAAAATGCTTCAGTAGGCCTTTGTCAATATTGGTTATTTCGGCAGATTTCTCATAATCTCTAAAAAACCTTCTGGCTGTGTTTCCGTCGTTTGTGGTTCCAAAGCCTTGCTTCACAAAATCCACAAGTATTCCCATTTGCTGTTTGAATTCTTCTTGTGTAAAATGTTTCTTCGCAGCTTTTAGTTGCTTGTTAGCACCTCGTGCAGTCCACATCTCAAAGTCCATGTTGTAAGATATGTGTAGAATACACTCCATACAACGAATCCACATATGAAGAGTAGAAAGTCCATATTTATAAACATCTTCTCGAACAGGTCTTGAAAATACTTCTGACAGTTTGTTCATCTCAGTCGGCTTAGCAAGGCAAATATTGCAGGCAGATGCAGACGAAGTATCCGTTATAATAGTGGCCACTTTTCCGTCGATCATTGTCATATGAAGCTCGTGACTAATCTCTAGCCCGACCCATTTTGTAGAATTGATGTTCTTTATTTCTTCCTTCAATGCAGCTTCTTCTTGCTTGATGTATTCTGCTGTCTCTTTACAAAACTCGAACTTAATGGGCCTGCAATAATGTGTTGACGAAGGTGTTGGGTTTTCCCATATGGTGCTATTATTAGAAACTAATTTAAGAGGGACAAGACTTGACATGAAAACCGATGAATCACTGAAGTCTACATCTTCACTCCTTTGCTTGTAGGTGCTTTGTGAAGAAGCTCCATCGAAACCCCATTTACTAATTAACTTCAATCCTTCAGTTGACGAATCAATCTGGGTACCGGTAATTTGAAGAATCTTCTGGACTGTCAGATCCAATAGGGCTTGAAGCTTCACTCTGGCTCCTCTCTCGGTAATTTCTAAATCATGTGGATAGCATCTCTTTTTAGCTTCAAGGAGTTTGTGATACGATGGTAACACTGGAACTTCACAATCTAACAGCGCTTTCCTTAAACACAAGTATTTCCATTTTGACAGGTTCAATGATGTATAAAGACCAAGAGCATGATCTTCATCTAAAGATTTTTTCCTATTTTTCTTAAACAATGTGGCTTGAACAATAGTAACACTATCAGGGTTCTTCGTTATATGATCAATAACACAAGCTAAGTCATTCTTCTTGTCTATCCTAAGTCTTTCGACTAATGCAAAAGTAAGTTCTTCCGGCGAATAGTCCAAAAGAGACTCTGAACGTCTTTTCTTCTGTTTGTTGCTGAGGTCAACAAAAGGCTTCCTAATCTGAACTTCGGTAGATGTGCCCACAGTTGCTGTACTTGATGTCGACGGAATCACAGCTGCTGTAGTATCGATGTCAACTGAAGTATTGTCTGACGATATGTTTTCGATAACTTCATCTTGGGCTTGAAAAATCTCGGATAAATTAACAGTAGTGCAAATTGGCCAACTAATATTTGATTCTAACCACGCAGCATGTCTATTCATGAAAGTCTTCTGATTTCTAGAAGCACTTGCCCATCTGCGATTGATATTACTCATGTAGTTCTTCAAAAAGGTCTTGATTATTTCTAAATCTTCCGAACATGTTTCAACTGGGATATGTAGAATAATAGCTTCATAGAGTCGTGCCCAATTTTTCATGTCTCCTTCAACACGGAGGAACATAAAAATGTCCAAGTTTGTAACAAATGCAGCCATAACGAAACTCACTAAACTTTCACACAGCACGGATAATTGATGTTGCTTCCTCAAGGGTTGAGAAACAAGTGCCTTTAATTGTTTCATGCACAGATATTAATAACAAACACACGCTCGCAAGTAGTGACTGACGAAATTAGTACCACATCTTCAACAGCCAATCAGCGTCGTCGAAATCTCCGGTGGTGGGGGTAAATGATTCTTTTACCACAGGAGTCGTTTCAGTCAGTTACAAATAGGCTACGAATCAGCACGTGTCCTTTATTACATAACTAAAGTTGAAGACTTTTATTAGTACTTTTTATTAAAATAAAATAAACAAATACTTGCCAAATGCTTGAATGCGTATGTTTTAATTCTTATATAATTAAAAAATTATATTTTGAATTCAGCTTAATTGAAAACCTCGATAATAATTTAAAAAAATCCCAATTGAAATTTTAAACTTTGAAGCATCGTAGGCGTCAAGGCCGCAGGGATACGCAAGCAATTTATATGTTGTCGTATTAAGAACAATAGGTACTTACCAGAATATAAGGTTTGCTTGCTACACTTTGATACTGAACGGAGAAAAAAAATAAAATAGATTTTCTCCCATACATTTTTATTTTCAATATTTTTTTTTGACGTGAAGGAGCTGTTTTTTTGAAAAGTTGTAGTAATAAGTATTAATCAGCGTTAAATTTCCTATACGAAATTATTTTTTGTTACGTTAAATATGCATTTTCGATCCTATGTCCGCCTTTTTGAAAACCCGGACCACTGTGCGGCGGCGCCGGGGCTCCCGTGTTACGTAACGTACGTCCCGATTGGATGACGCTTGCGCACTGTCCACTGAAAGAACAAGTTTTTTTAGCAAATTCGCAAGTATCTAGGATACAATAGCAACACACTGACCTATTTCTATTCCTTTTACGCGCGGGAAAAAGGCGCGGGGGTTTTGCTATGTTTGTCACTCTCATAGTGAAAGTGCAAGTGTGTGTGTATTTATTGCTTCGTGAAATATTTGGTTGTACTTGTGCGACAACAATGTATCTTATACTCAGATTATCGTTTTAAGGTGCATGACCTATGCGTATGAGATAATCAGCTGTTAGGAAATATACATCGTGTTCAAACGTAGCAAAAACTTCAAAAATCATTTGTGACTAAACTACTGCTCCTATTTAATTGATTTTTGGTACAGAGCTTGAAAATGGTATCTAGTATAGGCAGTTTAAAGGAAAGCCCCTCTGTCGTATCAACTTTGTATGAGGGAGTTATGCCCGAATATACATAAAAAATAGAAACATCCGAATTGAGAACCTCCTCCTTTTTTGAAGTCGGTTATAAATATATTCCATTACTTTAAGGTATTACTTAAGATTATTACTTATACATGTAAACTATGCGACTATATTACTTGTAAACTATGCAACTCCTAAGATATTCATTAAAATCAAATGATGTCAAGGGCAATTTTATTCAAAATTAAATACTTGTGATGAATAACATATTTATTTTGATAAGGATTAATATCATGTTTATAAAAAGAACCTTCGCAAATAATGCATTAGTTTAGAAGAAATTTGATTACCATAAAAAAAGTTATAGTGAGTAAACCTTAAAAGATAGACATATGCTGTCGCGGACTTTTTTTTAGAACTTTTAAAGGGAAACAATTCCGTCATACATGATTTTTGCGTAACTTTAAGCGTTTACGCAGCGTACGCAATGAAGGCTCTCAAAAGGAATATTTTTTTCCCGTTTTTGCATCATTTTTCATTGATGCTCCGCTCCTATTGGTCGTAGCGTGATGTTATATAGCCTATAGCCTTCCTCGATAAATGGACTATCCAACACAAAAATATTTTTTCAATTCGAACCAGTAGTTCCTGAGATTAGCGCGTTCAAACAAACAAACAAACAAACTCTTCAGCTTTATAATATTAGTATAGATTGTTTCGAATTAGTAGACAACTTCAGGATTATATGTTCTGTCCTGTCATTTTATCATGTCCATCTCAGTGTTCTACAAGGTTGTATACTGTCACCCATTCTCTTTACGTCAATCAGGTACACCCAGCAACATGATGATGATGATTTTAATGCCAAGCTAAATTAGACCTTCTCAAAGAATATGAACTGCCCAGTCGAAATCGAATGTGATATTCGTAAAGCAAGCCAGCATTTTGTCCTCTATCACTGTTCAGACTGACACATTCAATACCTTTAAAAATGTTTTTGCTGTATTGTTTCAGGTATATCAACAATTTTCTCGAGAATGGATACCGGCTCCTTCATGTTTGTTTACAACAGTAAAACAAACAATTTCAATCCAGTGAGATTCGAAAAATTCGCAGATGAAGTTGCGTATACTGCCGCAAGATTTTTACGTAAGACTATAATATTATTTGTTTATTATTGTATAATCTTAATAGCCAACCTGCATTAAAATAACGGGATGACACCCTACTTTGACAAACTACTGTAAAAAATGATGCAATTTTGAAACTTTCCGCGGCGTTTAGGAAATCTTTGTATTACTCATCATTTATTCCACCTTCCTCTTTTGTTCAGGTAACGATATCTCGTCAATAAAACACACAGTTGTTGAAAGCTCTGACCTCGATATGCAAGAACACGGGGAGCTGATCACTCGGTATCGGGAAGATGTCGATAGATCCGGTGTGATGCTTGTCAAAGAGATCGACGCAGTGCCCTCAGATCTCGCAATGGCCTTCCATTACTATTGCGATGAATATGATCCACTCGTCAAAAGAAGTGCTATATTTTTCACACTAAATATGGCAAATTGTTCCAATACATCAGGTAATAATACAGTTATTGAATCTTTTATAGTTGTGACAGGCACAGCATAGTGGTAATGAGATGTGATGTCATGATTTATTAACGAATTTAACCACTAGTATAGTTGTTACGATCGTTAAGATTGTCTAATAGCAGAAAGTTGTCTCGAAAAATACTATTGTCAGTGGTCATTATTATCATATCGAGAAAATTGGTTGGGTTGTTGATATTGTCGAAGTCACGGGTAACACCTGGATGAGTGATGCACGCAAACAGGAAGCATGGCAGAAAAAAGAGGAGGCCAAAGGAGGAGGAGGAGGCTGAAGTGGGTGATTCCAGGCTTAAATGATGATGATGAAAATTGATTAAAGTAGCTGCCTATAATTTCTTAAAATATTGCGCTTTATGTGAAATTTGACGAATCCTATACTTAATAAATATTTTTTCAGTTCCAAAATCGACACATGATTTAATTGAGAAATGCCTTGCGAGAAAATGGAAGACTGTACCCCCTGAAAACATGAGACCATTACTAACCAGAGTGGTAGATGTAATAATAGATGTCACCAGTGTGTTTTAAATCAGTATTTATAAAATAATATATTAATTTGAATTTGTTATCATATTACGAGTTTTTGTTTATTCATAAGTTTTAATTAAAATTATTGAGAGTATTATGACTTTCTTTTAGACCTAGCGCGCACGACGATTTTACTTTTTGCGACACAATTTTAGAATCGTGCTATAAAATATCGCAGAAAGTTGCTCCCGCACTGCCATAAAAAATCGATGCTCATGCTGTCTCACCATGGATTCGGTACAAGTTGCTTGTCTCTCTGGCCGCGAATCATATATTAATCAAGGTACAACTTAATACTGACCAGCAAATTGCAAAAAACCTTTAAAAAATACTGAATTTCGCGGGCTACCCTGGCGCTTTCGCCTTAAATAATAATAATCTGATCCAGTCTATCCCATCTTTCTGCCCTGACGAGGTTCGTACCCCATAGGGGGTGCCCTTAGCGTGTAGTCGCTTAGTATACTAGACATTTGCCCCTGGCTGGAGGCTTTGAGTTTACTTAAGGCAACCACAGGATAGTCCGGTTAAGTAGTCACGACCTCTCAAGGTCAACTACGAGATGCCATAAGATAGGAAAAAAAAGTCGAGCAGTCAGTCTGCGCTAGCGCGCCGCTGTCACAGAGCATAACCTGCCGCTGTTTCTACGCATTGGAAGAGCTCGCCTAGTCTAGATGCCCCCTCCCCTCGCGCCCTGCGGTGACGCTTCCTACTTGTTTCGCGGCGCACCTCGGGTCACGAACTCGCTGGGAACGTACCGTGTAGTAAGTTTATTTAGACAACATTGTGAACCGCAATAAAGTAATTGTTTATATTGACCTTACGTTTCAATCGTACCCGCTTCTATACAAAACACGGTTATTAGTTACCTAGTAGACAAGATTGCAGCTGTAAAAATATTAGGAAGACGAGAAATTAGAAAAGCGTATCAATTTCAGAGTATCTTTTAGGATAAAAAACTATAAAGTGGCAAAAATACGTATTACTGAAGCTAATTCAAAAACACACAGGCGTGTTAATAAATATTCTATGGGACCACCCCTAAGGTATACCCTATCCATTAAAAAGAATTTTTGAAATCGATTTACAATTGCCGGAGATATCGCGTACCATACCTACATACAAAAACGATTTCGTTTACTTTGAATTGTTATAATTTTGGTTTAAATACCAAACTGCAAAACCGACTTTTGATTAAATTTCTATGGGACCAATCTAAAAGTATATATTCTTTCAAATAAAAAAAAATTGCAAATCGGCTTATAAATAACGGAGTTCTGAGGTAACAAACATTAAAAAAAAAAAGATATTCAGCCGAATTGAGAACCTTTCTTTTTTTGAAGTCGGTTAAAAATTAGTTTGAAATCGTAGTTTCCTGGATACAGGCGAATGAAGTTCTGCAGCCAGCGACGTGGAATAAAGTCGTGCTGGAATCGAAGTACAGGAATACTCTGCAGCTAGGTTGATGAATGCAACACGGACTCGCAAGCCTGTTAGATGATCCGGTATCTGGAAAAAAAGCCAAAGAAAGCGCCCTTTTTAACTGGCTTTACATCAGATTTGAAGAATTTCTTATATCAGTCAGTGTGGTCAACTTATGATGAGAAGCTCAACATCAAGACTTCAGACATCGCTGGCGGGGATTGCATGCTTAAATTGTATTGTACAAGCACGCACTGATCACCACCAGCGATGCAGCAACTTGGAAATAGATTACTAGGATTTCATCAATAATAAAAAAATCGTATAAAGACTCAAATATGTCTTGCTTGTCATGTCAAAAATGCATGATGAAGAATCCCCAACATGAACGGTCTGCTGATGTTTCTGACGGAAAGAGGAGAACCATTCCAGTGCCACGGGAGAGATCAACAACATAGGACAAAATGGCTAACAGGATTTCGAATACGCGACGAGAAGATTGGACGAAGCTTTCCAAACGCTGCCCAGCCTAGCTGGATTCTTCTGTTAGCCTACCTCTCAAAGTTGTTCTTACCAAACTGCAGAGTTTGCCCAAGGTAATCATTATATTGTTGAACAACCTTGAGAGTACCGCCATTGACAGCAATCGGTGCCGGGGTAACGTATTCGTTGAACATAATCTTTGGGTATTGCCCAAGTACATCCGGAGACCGATGCGTACAGAAGAATCAACTAGGCGTATTATATTATCTATGACCAGGCCATCCATCATCTGCTGCAAGTCCTGCAGAAATTCAGCCAGTATGACGATGTCATCCGCTAATCCCAAGTGCGAGATGTACTCGCCGTTGATGTTAATGCCGCGTCCTTCTCAGTTTAGAGTTAAAACACATCCTATAATGCGTTAGAAAACATTTTCGGGGAAATTACGTCCCCTAGTCTCACCCCTCGATGCAGGGGGATATGTTCAGTTCGCTGTTCCTGAGTTTGGACGATCATTGTCGCGTTTTCGTAAAGACATGCAGCACTTGGATGTATGTAAGGACCTAATATAACACAATAAAATCAAAATAATATTTCAGATTAATTATATTTATTTACAATTTGGTATAACTAACATAAACTCATATCCAAACAAATGAATTAACACACAATAGCAATACATAGAATCTTAATTATTTGTGATGTTGATTATCAATCAACACAAATGTTCACAAAAAAGATTCATGACATCTTAATTAATTACTTATCATACATAATTGACCTTTTTTACTTTCTAAAATTATCTAATCACTACTGTATAGGCCAAAGTGCACTTTGGTCAGAGGTGTTAAGGTCTGGCCCATCATTCAAGTCATCTAAACTATCGGGCTCCAGTTCATTGTTGTTGCGGGCAGGGGAGTACGAAGCGGGAACATCCTCCTCCTCGTCTTCATCATGGGACTCCTCAGATTCATCTGATTCATCATTACCTGGAACAAGAAATTATCAGAATGGGGAAATATAGATCTTCAGAGATATAGCATGGTTTCCGTTCCCCTTCCAGTTCAGTGCCGTTGGTTAAATTATCAAAATGAAGAAATTAGCTGTTTTATAGAAAAGTGCAATACCTACGCGGTCCGTAACACATCGGCCGCACAACCCGGGTGGGGGCTCTGATCTGGAGCGCAAGCGCGGCAAAGCAAGGAAAGCTCCGAATAGAGCCATGAACACGTGCGGATGAGGACTGGGATAACTATTACGCAACCAAATCCAGCTACACAAAATGCATCAGGGTCAGCAGTACCACGTAGTACACATAAATTCTGTGGTAGTTGTCAGCAAGCTAACGGTAAGGACACTACTGGTGTAACAGAATAGACCTGGGCCCGATACCCTCCGCAAACCTGACAACATCTCACTCCTCACTCACTCACTTCCTCGCCAGAAGAAACGAGACGCGTCCTTATTGAAACTCACTTCCCTGGATGTATCTCGGCGCAGGTAATCTACTGCCAAGATGTTACTCAAACACCATGAGACAATGGTATATGGTATTTTACTATGGGGACAGGCTGCAGACATCGAGTCTATTTTTATTCTGCAGAAAAGAGCCATCAGTGCCATATACAGCCTCCGCAGGCGTGATTATCTAAGGGAACTGTTTAAAGTTATTAACATTATGAAGGTACCTTGTCAATATATCTATGAAAATATCATGTACATATGTAAGGAAAAATCTACATCTTTTTAGTAAAAGAGGTGAAAGACACAATTATATCACTAGAAATAGGGACCAATTAGTTCAACCAGGTTTCAGACTGGCTAAAGTAGACTCGTCATTCACGGGCTACTGTTTAAAATTTTACAATAAAATACCTACCCACATACTTCAACTGAATGAAACAAAATTTAAATCTTGTATAAAATGCACACTATGCAGCCAGGCATATTATAAATTGGGGGATTACATCGCTGATAAAAATGTTTGGCTAAACGCTGGTCCTGCTCCTTAAGGGTGCACAAATAAATTGATTAGCATTGGAAAATACTGTTGGAGCTGCTGAAGATTTTAAAATACTATTTTTGCATTATATGAATTCAATCTCCTAGTATTGTATAATTGCATAGCACATATGTGAGTACTATGTACATACTGTAAAGCTTCCATTTACTGGGTACACCTTTCATTGACTTGAATGTGCCCTGGTAGCTGAGAGTATCTCATGCTTACTCAAATGTCTCGCTGATGGTGGCGCGTGTGTTGTATCATTTAGCTCCCTTCAAAATGTTTGAGCTGAATCGTGCTAATACGTGCGTCATGTTCGTGAACGGGCGACGTCAGTAGGGACTGGTCATCTCTTTGCTGCCATGGCTTATTTTATATTATATGGCATAACCCAGGAGTACTGCAGCGCCTGAGTGTTTGTGTACCAGACCGCTATGTGTGGAGGCGGCGCCGCCCGCCACTGCTGGCCGTGCCGGTTGCCAGGACCAACCTTCTCGCCAAAACACCATTGACCCGCGCTATTCGGGTTATTAACGATCTTCATGTGAAGATCGATATATTTACACGCCATTTGAGTGAACTCGCAAAAATACTGCTGTTCTTTTTATGCTATAAGGTAGATTAGAGTAGGCTATATATTGTTGTTTTTATTTTATTTAGGGAATTTAGTCCATAATATTATTTTTAGATTTTAATACTTATATTACTAGTTTTTATGTTTTTCATAGTTTTAAATTGTAAGATCTTAAGTTAATTTTAAGACCATGCTATCGCATTAGGTATACACCTGTAATGATAGTGGTAGGGAGATTTTAATAAATAAATAAATAAAAAAAAATTATTTAATATTTGAATTGGTTTTTTTTTCCGTCTTTTCATTACGGACACTTATAAGTTCTGAATCGTTCTCACATGCATAATTTTTTACATAAATGGTGTAAACAAGATTTTGTAACCATATTATTTTGATTTAAAAGAGTGTCCATGGAGTTTCTTGCCCGTTCTTCTCCATAGGTACCTACGCTTTGGAATGGGCAACTGGCTTCATTTTTCTAACTGAACAACCCCCTGACAATTCAAAAGTGCCTGTAATTGGTTTAATTGAAATAAATGCTTTGAGTTTGAGTTTGAAATTATGGGTGGACCAAGGTGGGTACTGGCAGCCTAAGGAAGCATTCCCTACAATTGATGGCCGCTTCATGAAACATGTTGTGCAACTAACTAAACAGCCTTGATGATTTATATTAATTACTTAGTACCTTCTTCTTCATCAGTGTCCGCTTCTTCTTCCATAGGCTCTGGGTCAGCTTTACCTAGTGGAGCACGCTTCATGTACTGCTGCCCAATCGAGTTTAACTGTAAGTAAACCAATCTTACTTTAAATGTGAAAGCAAACCATAATAATAAATAATGTTTATTATCAGTCTAGTTACACTGTTTGTAATATTGAAATAAGTGTTAGATTAAGCTTTCCTAAAAATAATTAATACCATTAGCTAACAGTAGCAAATCATGTCAAATTTTCAGTTGTATTTCTAAATAATTGACCTTTTACTCGGAATTTTTTTTCGGCCACTATTGTGACCGAAACACGAGATCAATGAAAATAAATTATTTTGTATTGAGAGGTCAGTAGTATTCTTAGGAGCCTGATACTTGCCCAATGTTGATTCGCCTGTTCTAAAGCAGTTAATTCTGTTTCTTCGTCGCATGGACTATCAGCGTTAAACCACAATGAGTCCACTAAACGAGGAGTTAAAAGTGGAAAAGGAATATTCATTGTTAATGTTAAATTCAACAAAATTACAAATGCTTTCAAATTACTATATATTATAATTTAGCAACTTCTTCTTCTTCTCTTCGTTTAATGGCTTTTGCGGAAAAACCACCACAATTTAGCCAATGTCAAGTGTAAAAATGTAAAAATAGTATACTCGGCAACGTTGTACGGTTCAATCAATAAAAATCTTCCTTCTTCTTCTTCTTCTCTTCGTTTAATGGCTTTTGCGGAAAAACCACCACAATTTAGCCAATGTCAAGTGTAAAAATGTAAAAATAGTATACTCGGCAACGTTGTACGGTTCAATCAATAAAAATTTTCCAAAATCATTATAATTTAGCAACGGTAGTACATATACAAAACAAATAAACGTCAACGTCAAATGGACATTGTCATTGACACAATCAAACCGCGTTTTTTTTTGCTAGGAATACTTGTCTTTTTATCCCTGAGAGGGGGCCCGTGGCAAAATAATAACAGCAGGTCGATCGATCAGATTAAGGTACGCTTGCTGCGGTTGGTCTGTGGATGCGTGACCATCTTTACATACCGTGACCCCTCCATGCCTCGGAAAGCACGTTAAGCCGTTGGTCCCGGCTGTCATTCGTGGGTGGATCTTTGACAATCGTTACGGGTAGTCAGAAGCCCGAAAGTCTAACAACCAGTCTTACGAAGGGGTATCGTATTACCCAATAACTGGGTTATGGAAGTCAGATAGGCAGTCGCTTCATGTAAAATACTGGTATTCAGCTGCATCCGGTTAGACTGGAAGCCGACCCCAACATAGTTGGGAAAGGGCTAGGCAGATGATGACGACTTGTCTTTTTATCGCAATTCTTGTGAATTGCGATAAAAAGACAAGTCGTCATTCCACTCATTTGCTTGTGCAAATGAGTGGAAATTCTCATTAAGATATATTATATCTCAAAACTTGATTTGATTAGCCCATCTACACTGACCGGTACCTTAATTGCGTAACACACTATTATTCTCAATTTGAATCATTTTCAATCATATTGCTAATCCATTGCTCCGTAAGTTCAAAAAATGTGTCTGTTCAACAACGTTAATCACGCAATGAATCTACATTATATACTAATATTATAAAGCTAAGGAGTTTGTTTGTTTGGTTGAACGCGCTAATCTCTGGAACTACTAGTCGGATTTGTAAAATTCTTTTTGCATTTGATAATCCAATTCTTGAGGAAGGCTATAGGTTATTTAACATCACGCTATGACCTTTAGGAGCCGAGCAAAAAGTCAGAAAGAATGCTAAGCAAAAACGAAGTAATAGCGCGGGCAGGCGATGCGATGCGACGGGGTGGGTCGGAGTAACAAGAAATTTCACGCGGACGAAGTCGCGGGCAGAAGATAGTGTTGTTGAACTGTCAAAATGAAACCCGATTGCTTGATGCAGAGTGTACATGCATAGGCAACAGTCAACCGTATGTCCATGATAACAATTTCACATTGAGAGCGCCTTTATTTCATAGCTTGCTTATGTGTTCGCAGTTCCAGTAACAGCAAACGTTGTGTCCGAAACCCGGAAGACCGATGCCCTCCGACTAGTGGGACCGCGACGCAACGGCGCTGACGCGGGCAGGCTGCAGATAGCATATAATATACACGTATGTTGTCCTGACAGGGGCAGTAACGACATATCACGTCCAGAATCACCATTGCAGATTGTTAGAGATTGATAGAATAAAATAAAATGTCAACTTAGTCCTTGACATGCTAAAGACAACATTCAACACGACTGAATCTGCTTATCGCGATCGTAAACTTTTTAACGAGCGCTTGTTCATTGTTAATTTCGTAAACATTAACAAGATAGGCAACTACTTTTTATGAGAAAGAAGCTATTGAGCATTCAGCCGTTAAATTAAACTTGCACTGACCGCATAAGTATTCTTTCTTCGTAACGAACATGTTTCCGTATTTTAGTGAATATAGGATAATATTTTTCTCGTATTGGGTAAGTCAAGTCATGCGCAATATACCTACACCAAACCACTGTAGAGCTCCATCATCAGATCAGCTCCAAAATACCAAATTACAGTTTTGTCATCCGAACCTACAGAAAAAGTTTCATTTCGATACGACAATTAGATGTAGGTTAAAATTAACTTCTAAGCTTATATTACATGATTTGTTAGTTGGTAAGCTAGTTACAAGGAAGGCTAATAATAAAACTTAAAATACCTGCTGAGTCTGACTGACTACATTTTTCTTACATCCGAACCTAACATAAAATGAGTTATTTCGTTCTAGGAAAGTTTTCAAACATTAATTACTTTTGCAGATACAGGCAGCGTTATCCCTGTCGTTATTCAACAACAATCCGATATACTCCATCGCTAGTGAAGCTGAAAATGATGTATCGGAGTATATAATCCACAAAGGGTATTTACCAAATGAGAAAGATTTGCCAAAGTCGTCGATCCTAAAAAACATTGGTAAGCCATGAAAGCAATCCCTAATATTATTGTAGCGGTATCTACAACGCCACATACAAACAACGCGTCATACTGACGTCACGCAAATCCTGCATCGCGCAAGCACAGTTTACCGCGCAACTAGCATAGATACAACGGCCCGACATGAATCCACGGGCAGTTGCCCGCCAGACACAACACCCGTCTGGTCGGAGGATCCTCCCTTTTCTATGGAGGTTGAGTGAAATTTACACCCTGTTCCTCATACCTCTATATTATAATTAACGAGGTAAATTCGTTTTTGATTGTTACCGAGTACCATAGTATTAGTATGTTTTGTCTTTTGTGGTATAATGACTTTCACGCAGATGGAAGTCGCGGGCATAAGCAGGAAGCTAATCTTCTTTAAAGTTTGAACTAAATTGAATTCCGATTGCAAAGAAACAGAGATTGTAATAGCAGAGAACTTCTTTTAATTTATTATTTTCTCTTTTTCAGATGGCGACGTTACTTATCTCCTTTCGAAGCTATCTGACGATGAGCTCATTAAACTGCTTAGCGACCAACCTAATAAGAATGAATATAATTTGAAAGACATAGTCAAAATTGCTTCAGAATCAAAGTTTGCAAAAAATTACAAAGCAATAGTCGACTTAGCAAGCAAACCTTTACCGGCACTTAATGTTAACTTCGATAATCATAAAAAAAAGAGATTTCAAAAAGTTTCAGATAAACCTGAACCAAGCGGAGCTTTCTTTCGGTTAGAAAATAAAGAAGTGGATCCATTTTCTCCTAACAGAGTTGAGGATCCTCAGTATGTTGCTATCCAAAAACTGAACAATTTATTGTATAATCGTCCCTCAGAAGTGGATTTTGATAGTAAGAGTGACGATGAAGATGAAAGAAAAGAACTATTATTTGATGTTCTCGTAGCCCAGCTAAAAACACTTTGCTGTAAAAGAAATAAACCGACGAAAAAGAAGGACAAAACCAACTTTAAACTCAAGGCCTTATTAAGTGACATAATGCCGCATGAAATAAGTCAAAAAACTTACGTACCAGAGCTTAAATACTCACAAACTACAATGCCTAACGAACATATGTTTTTAATTATAAACGACGAAATAAAGAGTAATGGAAGTGATGGTGGGCTCATCTCCGTCGATCCAGATAGTCTTGGGTCAAATAGCAGTGTCATGTTTCTGGGTCCAATAGCAACACCTCTTTCGGAAGCGCAACTAAAAATAGTTGTAAGTATCAGTCTTTCCCAACCATTTTATTATAATCGGTTCCTAACCACTTTTAATTAAATAACCCCATTCAACTCACCCTGATCTAAAAGATAGAAAAATAAAGATCCATTAAAAACTCCTGCGGTGCTATTCTGTAAAAATCTCACCGTGAAAACAATTGTGAAGTGAGCGTGGAGTGAGCTGTCAATAGTGTCAATCCTTAGCAAAAACAAACTCACTTCACCTAAGTTTTCACGGTGAGTATTTGACAGAATCGACCGGCTGCTGTCTATCATTATATCTATCGATAATTTACCTACCAATATCATTTTTTTTTTACTTTTCAGATGACACGTATTACGAATGAACTATCAAAACCCGAATATCTGCCACTCTTACAGCAAATAGCCGATGGCACTCTTAGTGATGACAATATAAAACTTGTTAATAGCTTGGTATCCGGACCTCAAACACGAAGATATATTAAGCCCCACAGATGCAATCACCAGTCCAAACTAGCACGAGTATATGGCGGCCCTAAATGGCTAGTCTGTACGGGATACTTAAATTTAAATACACCCAGCTTGTATGATTAAACACATGTCTATTGTCTTGTTAAATCAGCTGTTATATTACATGAGTTTTTGGTCGATTAAGGAAATACACAAAGGCAAAATTGAGTATTCATAAAGGGGAAGAATACTTTAACTCTTGCCTATTATGGAGACTGGTTAAACGATTCATTACTTTGTAAGAAGAAACAACCTAGGGAGACATGTAAGTTGGAGCAAAATGAATGCCAAAGCATAATATTATAATTATCACAATCGACATCCAACATGCATCTTTGATTGTTTAACTAACCCAAGACATAAAATCAGTCTATTTGTGTCTAGCGTAAAACAAGTGAGTAAGTACTCGGTAACCGTACAATCAACAAAAAAGTTAAGATTATTTCATTCTTTGTGTGCATATTGTTTTTTTTTTTTTTTTTAATTACGAGTTGCACACTGAGATAGCGATATCTACCAACACAGAACACGTGAACATTCTTTTTTAACTTAGGTAGGTACTGCTAAACTCGAGGTATTGGCTTTCATAAAGTTAGAAAAATCAAATGTCTGGATACCAATGGATGTTGCGGTTATGATTCCAGTTACCCGTGATTCGGGTAGCTGCACGTTTAACCGTATTGTGCGGGCCAGTCCAGCGAGTATGTAAGTACAGACGCCAGCACATAAAGCTATCCGAAAATGTCAAATTTTCCCAATCTACTTTGAACCTTATACTTTAACAATAAAGTTTAACTTAAAAAAATCTATTAAAGAAATTTGACAGATTTTATAAGTAGCTTGATGTGCCTGGCGTCTGTACATACATCCCTGAATCTTTAGTTAATGAAATGAAATGGGTTGGAGCTATGCCGTGTGTCCGAATAGTGACATCGATCTGTCTGCCTGCGACTTCTAGGTGTGGCATTTTACAATAAAACTACGAAAGTAATTCATTAATGTATAATGCACTGTGAATAACTTTCGCAGAAAGTAGCACAAAATATAAAAATAAGTAAATTATAAAAATAAAGTATTTTTCATTTTAATTAATTTAGGTAGATACGTTCCTTTCATCTGTCAACCTTGTAGTAGTATAACCTGCGAAGCTGGACGCCCTTGCCACATGACTACACGAGTAGTCGAAAATACAGCTGCATGGGGCCTACAGTACATACATTGCATCGCACTTTTAGGGTTCCGTACCAAAATGATAAATGGAACCCTTATGGTGAGACTCAGTCTATCTGTCTGTCACAGCTAGATATCTCAAGAACTACTAATGCTATCAACTTGAAATTTGGAATAGTTTTAGATGACGTTTGCCCAACTATTTTTCAAATAAGAAAGAAATAAAAATATACGTACTTATATTTTTTGGAACAGGGACTAAAAGGGGTCTGAAAAATTCGAAGTGGGGCTACTAAGGCATGTGGGATATCATAAATGAAAGAGCGCGGTTTGCACATTCTCAAACTTTTTTTTCAGGCCGCGTAGTTTGCAACTTTTGATGAAAAATGTAAAAAAATAAGGACACTTTGTTTTATTTTTCTAAAATAAAAGTAGCCTAAGTTACACCTTAATAATCAGCTATCTGCCAGTGAAAGTCCAGTCCAGCCGTTTCAGAGATTAGCCGGAATAAACAGACAGATAGACAAAAATTGTAAAAAATGTTATTTTGGTATATGTACCGTGTATACATCCATATGCATTTAGCAAAAAGCGGTTATTTTAGTAAGTATTACAAACAGACACTTCAATTTTATTTATTTGTATAGATTGTTATCTTAACAAAGCAGTGAAAGATAATCCCAAAAAACAAGCGAATATTTTTAGTCTGTGGTAGTTGTAGAATAAAATAATTAGGTTAGAATTTTATTTTTTAATAAAAATACACCAAAGTAAAAGTTAGCTTTCACCAGGGAACTATACTAATAACTACCGAGTTACTTATGACTTACTAAAGAACATGCCCTAAGAAAGAAGTGATGAGTGAGATGACCGAGATAAAGACAGAAAATAAAGTTCTCCGATGTGGGTGGTTAACAGAAGATCCACTTTACATAAAGTACCATGATGAAGAATGGGGACAACCACAATATAATAACTATGCCTTGTTTGAAATGTTGTGTTTAGAAGGACAACAAGCCGGGCTATCGTGGTTAACAATATTGAAAAAAAGAGAAAATTACCGAAAAAGATTTCACAACTTTAATCCTCGCAAAGTATCTAAATTTACGGAAAAAGATGTGAATAACTGTTTGAAAGATTCAGGAATTGTGAGACATAAAGGAAAAATAGAAGCAATAATTAACAATTCTAAGTGTTTTGTAAAAATGGAAAACGAAGGCGAGGATTTTACGAATTTTATTTGGAGCTTCGTGAACCAAACCCCCATCGTTAACGGTTGGAACCACTACAAAGAAATCCCAGCTGAAACAACAATATCTATAGCATTGTCGAAACATTTGAAAAAGAAAGGTTTTAAGTATGTTGGTTCTAAAATTTGTTACGCTTTCATGCAAGCGTGTGGCCTTGTGAATGATCATGTCAAAACATGTGTCTGTTTTAATAAAAATTAATTTTTTTTTAAATCCTATTTACTCCCCCGATTCTAATAAAACTGTCATAGAAGAAAAGAAATACATTTATTTAGCACAGACTAAAAAAGGCATTCTTGCTCTTGTAACACAACATTTTAAACTTCAAGTAAAAAAAAAGACCGCCAAAGAAATCATAAAAAATAATACCTACCTATTGCAGCGTTACCAATATCTGCTGTAAAACAGATTTTGGAAAGAAAGAAACAGTTTACGATTTAGGTGAGTGTAATCTATGTCTATCGCTACGATTTAGAGCGACTGTTGGCGCCCACGCTTTGTTCAAGACGCGGATTTCGCTTTGATGAAAGAAATGATGAATTCTGCGGCGGCGGCAGTGCCCGCCTGAGAATGAATAGAAATGTACAGGGAAATGTAAATGTGTGAATAGAAATGTACAGGGAAATCTGTATTATTATTTTTATAATTATAAAGCTGATTAGCTGACCAACATTACTATAACAAGGCTGCGTGATGAGGGCTCTAACGTTGTTAGATTTTTTTTATTTCGACAAAAAGACAAGAAAAATATCGACAACTTGAAAACGAAATATTTCTGGGAATACTCGTATATACATATAAATAGACCTATCTTTTGTTTTATTTTTTTTTTAGAGATACGGCGCTAGCGGAACGTGCAACCCAATGTAATTCTTCTTCACGATTCTGAGTCGTCTGTCCGATTTAAAATTCAATTTAGTATAGCGTGATCACTAGCGACACTAGCTTCCACTTCCAAATTAGAGTGTTCGTAATTAGATTTCCTACAAATTAAATAGTCTAATAGCTCTTTAGGTTAAGACAGATCTTATGGTTTGATGTTAGCCTAGAGTAAATATTATGTTCCTTGCTTGGCACTGTCTAGAAACATATTCATGTTTTGTCAAAAGAAATACCTACTGGTATTCAGCTGCATCCGAGATTTCAGTTAGACAGGAAGCCGACTCCGACAAAGTTGGAAAAAGGTTAGGCAGGTGATGATGTTTTATAACGAGATTTGTTGTTTGTTGCGTTCACACTGTTGTTTGTTTTTGTCTCGAAACTCGACTGACTATATCTTGGGTTTAATTAGGCAATGCAAGGTCCAAATAAGCTGGTAAACATCGCGACTTATATAATGTATTACTCTGGACAACATGTTGCAAGATTCATACAAGTTTCAGATCAACAACGGTGGCAATGCGAACGCGAGTCTATACATTGACAGAATACCATGGATTTAGTTTAGATAGTATGTACATACTATTTTCAGATAGTATGTACATAGTAGTACATAGTAGATAGTATGTACATTTCAGATAGTATGTACAGACGCCAGCACATCAACCTACCACAATCTGTCAGATTTTCCCAATCAACTTTGAACCTTATGCTTTAGCGATAAAGTTGAAAATCTATTAAAGAAATCTGACAGATTGTGGTAGGTTGATGTGCTGGCGTCCGTACATACTATCTGAAAACAAACGGAGATTTCAACTTGATCTATTTGTGAATGTTTGTCACAGTAACTGCGTTAAAAACTGTGAGTCTGCTATGTTATTTCACCTCTGCCAGCAGCAACCCAAATTAAAGTAACTATGAAAGGACATATTATATTCACATTTCATTTACAGAGCGCCCGGTATGTTAGGAAATTGTTTTTTTTTTCGTTCTATAGGTACAGCTTGGCAAAAAAGAGTAGAAAATAATGGTGGCGCCACTGTGCTGTTCGTATGGCAACCCGCTGCAACCGAATAGCGTACCAATCTGCTGGTCTTGATAATTAGCTGTATTTTTGTTTAACATAATATAACGTAATTTAGTCTATGGCACCTTAATTTCTGGTACATTTCTAATGCAAATTCTGCAACAAATACATTATTACCTTGTAATCACACTCAAAGTTAAAGTAGAAAAATAATTTACTACAAGTCACTCATGTATCAATTAAACTAGGCGCGCTATACCAGAGTAATGCAGACAAAATGTAAACATAACCTATGTGCTCGATGTTTATTGTTCCATATTTCCACTTACTCCGTATGCAAGCAATTCAAAACAGCTTTGGGTTCAACAATTAACACTTGATTCAACTAAAAACGTACGTATAATGTACGTATAATTTAATTATATAACTTTGGAGCATGGAATACTATTAAAATACTAGTACAGAGTACTACGTGGTCGTGGAGGGAGATACGAGACGACAAGATGGTAAAGATCGGTTGTCAGTAATCATTTTAAGGCTATTCGCGTCGCGTGTCGCACCTGTTTGCAGGAGCCTTTATGAGGTGATCAGTAAAACTATCGAGAGTGCCATGTAGAGTCCGTCTCACGAAAGAAGTCTCGCAGACGCGGCGCCACCGTCGCGCGACGGAATCATAAATATTTATTTATCTCGATTACAGGTACCGTATATCATCGGTACTGCTTAATAAAATGCACAACGCTAAATAAAGCTGTATGAGGTAGAAGGGTTGTTGTAGGAATGTTGCTAACTAGATAATGCTTATTGTGCCATTCATCAAAGACAAACAGGGATGTGTATCGATCTGCCACCTATCACGCGATAAAGCTTTAGTAGGATAACTAAAAGAAGATATTAAAAGTAAGTTCTTAAAAGTTTACTTGTTATAACCTGCGGAATCCATAGTGATAATCATTAACCATTGTTTAATAATTAATAAGCAATTTTGTTTGAGATAAATCTACATTTGAACAAATAAAATGGCACACGTGAATACCCTGATCGCGTTTTTACTATAGATACATATCTGTATACGCAATCTGTGGGTAATTTTGTGACGCGATAGGATAACTTCCTTTTTCGTATGATTGCCACTTTGCTTTACCTTCTAATCCATCTCAGACGCGCCGGCTGCACGTTTATAAAAGTCATAATGGCGGAACAACGTGAAAGAACTTTCCTCATGATTAAACCCGACGGTGTCCAACGTGGACTTGTCGGCACCATCATCGAGCGTTTTGAGAAGAAAGGATTCAAGTTGGTCGGCCTTAAATTCATGTGGCCCTCAGAAGAATTACTGCAGAAACACTACAGTGACTTGGCGTCCAGGCCTTTCTTCCCTGGTCTAGTGAAATACATGAGCTCCGGACCTGTAGTTCCTATGGTGTGGGAAGGCCTTAACGCAGTGAAAACCGGCCGTCAAATGCTTGGTGCTACAAACCCGGCTGACTCACAACCCGGCACAATTCGTGGTGACCTCTGCATCCAAGTTGGCCGCAACATAATTCACGGTTCTGACAGTGTGGAGTCTGCCAAGAAAGAAATCGCGCTTTGGTTTGGTGAGAAGGAAGTTGTCGGATGGACACCAGCTGCCGAAAACTGGGTTTACGAGTAAACTATAACCAGTTATTATTCCGTTATTATAACCTTTCACCACGTGTAATAGGTTATGTTTGTACTGCTAAGTTTAATCCGTGATATAACAATAAAATCTTAATTTTATATGTAAGAGTTTATTTTTGATTTGACCCAATACTTATTAGAATCATAATTACCTAACTAACTAGTGTTTGCTACGTCAAAATTAGCCATCGAGTTCATACTGCAATGTAAACATTGTATTTCACAATACGGCAATACCTCTCTGTAACATATTGTAATGTCTTCTCCACAGAGTACATTACGATTAATATATAGGTCTTCTCTGAATGAGAACACATTATGTTCAATAACTTTACTGAATGGAAATAATAAAAATAACCATGTTGTCTCATTGCGGATTTGTGTATCGCATTGGTACTTCCTGGTTTCGAACCCGCATCCTCCTGTGCTTAAGAAGCGGGCGCCATCCTTTAAGGTCAACGACACCGACAGACAATAAAATAATCCACGTTCTACTATAAATACAAGCAATCTTTCAAAACTTGTCGACTATCCTTATCAAAAGACGCAACATTTGACTAGGCTACTTCACCAGTGCTTTTTGAAAGTTGTTCCTGATGGAGAATCAAGACTAGATTGAACTTTATAACTTGTTGACAAAACCGCCTTCTGCACTCCCACGTGTAGGAACTTTGATAAGGTTTCCACAAGTACCACATAACAGCGCGACTGCATAGTAGCACTTATGACCCGGAAATGATGAAGTTATTTTCCACACTGCAAATGCGTAATTGATACCAAAGTCAAAGCAATAATTGGACTAAAATCGAAAACTGCTAATTAGGTAAGTACAGATCTCGAAATTTACGAATGAACACAAGACCCTAAAAAAAAAAGCCAACAAATATAGACAAAAATTTTACTATACATTCCATAATTAAATATTCCAGGTTTAACTTACAAAACGCATCACTGTGACGCGGTGCTTCTGGATGAGCTGCACTTACTACAATTTTATTAGATAATTATATTATTAATATCTATAAATAAAAAGTAAGTAAATAAAGAGTAAGTAAATTGTATAGCAGCTAGTCTGAATATTGTATTGCAGAGAACCATTTACCTATGACAAAGTATTGCTTCTAATATTAGTAAGTTCACCCCATCCACATTCTATTATAACAAATATTCATTGACGTCTCATTGGATATGCTAAAATACTAAATCACATAGATTTTGTGACGCACCTGAATTCGTTTTATTTACATCTCTGAAAAATAAAATAAAAGGGAAAATATGGAGCCTTTAAATAGAAAATACGAGGGTGGATTGAAAAGTACTCGGCCTGATACAGAATTATTCAATTCTTCAAATCAAAACTACCGACATTATTTACTTCAGTTCAGTCTAGTTAACTGTGTAAAGTTCGAAACGTGTGCGATAATTAATTGTGATTTTATACAATTATGTCAATCAGTGAGTCAGTGAGTCAGTGGTAATCGAGCTTTATATAGTATAATTATTAATCAAGCAATCCGCCGTAATTTCCGCAAATGGAGCAATTTGAGCAGCGTGCTGTGATTAAGTACCTCCATAAGAAGGGGTTATCACCAAAGGTCATCCATGATGATATGGTCAGTACATTAGGGGATTCTGCTCTGTTATATTCAACCATCAAAAAATGGGTAGCAGAATTCAAGCGTGGTAGAGAGAGCGTGAAAGACGAACCCCGCACTGGAAGGCCTTCAACGTCGACTACTAACGAAAATAGAGAAAAGGTACTTGATTTAGTTTGCAAGACCGCAGATTAAAAATAAGAAAGATAGCCGAGATTAGGCATCTCTCATGAACGAACATATAACCATGTTAGTCAACGAATTGGGTTCCCACAAGGTGTCAGCGAGGTGGGTCCCACGGCTGATTTCAGTCGAACAAAAAAGAACGCGATTGACAATTTCACGCCACTGTTTAGAGTTATTTGAAGCCGCTCCACATGATTTTTTAAGTCGATTTGTTACTATGGACGAAACCTGGGTTCATCACAGTACACCAGAAACAAAACAACAATCAAAACAATGGAGAAGACCTGGTTCACCACCTCCTAAAAAGGCTAAGTCGATTTTGTCGGCAAATAAAGTGATGGCTTCAGTATTCTGGGACTCGAAGGGCGTGATTATGTTGTGATTATCTTGAAAAACGTCAGAATATAAACAGCCGATCGATTCTGTAAAGATCTCACCGTGAAAATCTAGGTGAAGTGAGTTTGTTTTTGCTAGGAATTGGCACTATTGACAGCTCACTCCACGCTCACTTCACCTAAGTTTTCACGGTGAGATGGTTACAGAATCGCACTGCTGCACCCTATCACGTCGTTTGCGCTAGGAAATAAAAGGAAATCGCCCAAGAATGCTCAGAAAAAAATCCTCTTTCATCAAGACAATGCCCGTGTTCACACACCTGTTCAATCAATGGCTGAAATTCATAACTGTGACTTTGAACTGTTACGGCATCCGCCTTATTCACCTGACCTGGCACCATCAGAATTCCTTCTATTCCCTAACTTAAAAAAACACTTAGGAGATCAGAAATTTTCAACAAACAATGAGGTCAAAGTAGCAGTAGATGCATATTTTGACTCTCACGACTAAATTTTTTTTCAATGTTATAAAAGCTTTGAAGGAGGTGGCAAAAGTGTATTCAACTTCATCGTGATTACGTAGAAAAATAAAAATATTGATTTTGTATGTGTCTATTTTCTAGTTATGCTGAATAATTTTCAATCCTCCCTCGTATTATGATGTTACAATCCACAGCCAAAAATTTAAGGCTGGATTATTGATTTTAAATGGTAACCTAGTAAATCAAATTCCAAGTAAAAGAAAACCTTCTTTACATCTTTATCACATTAATAACCTGCGTTTTACATGAACACATAAATAAGTCATTAATGCCGCAGTGTTTGCAATACTAGAAAGTACATTCGATCATCATTATTGATGAGGAATATTGCATTTGATCACCGATGAATGCTAGGTTGGCCATCCCTATATCACAAAATTATGTCCTCGTTCTTTACATATTCACAGTCGCCAGAGTTTACACACGCTTTTCGCCAAGGTTATTAAAATTAACTGACAGGGTGGGATTATTTTGAAACAAAACAGCTGTTAGACTCAAAGTGTTTGGTCTGCATGGTGTTCAACTTCAACAGCCGGTGTGCTTTGTTGCTCACTATTCTGTGTTTGCTGTTGCTCTTGTTGATTTTGTTGTATTCTTGAAGGTAAAGGCGCGGTTTGACCTAGGAAAAAAATGACATCATTAGTCTTTTGAAAATATGGTGATAATTATAATATTACTAGCCAGTGGTATATTTTAGATAAGAATTTCGTATATTTTGATGGGTACCATATTTATCGTGGATCCCCCGATGCCTCTTGAGCGCGAACCTATCTGCAAAGGCAGCCGTGCAAATGTCACACTTGAAAGGTTTCTCTCCGGAATGCACTTTAGCGTGGTTCTTGAGGTGGGCTGCTTGACTGAATGCCGATCCGCACGTCTCACACCTGCATTGCACAAGACACATTTTAAAATGTCAATTCAAGATTTATCAAGATGCGTGAACAAAGTAAAATTACAATTAAAGTTTAATTACAATGGCATTTCTTATGTAACCAATGTGACTCATGTGCTCAGAAAGTATTGTTTTAATTTATTACTTAGGTACCTAATGTACATACACTATGATTGTTGTCACCTCTTCAAACCGACCCAGACAGCTTAGTTTGTGACCATCCTGAGCGAGTCACAATAAATACTTTTTTAATGGGTAATGAAAGACCAAGGCAATCCTAAATTCCAACTGCTGCCTGGAACTTCGCAGGGTATATACGAACTAGCTGCCTTCGCAAGGGTGTTAAAACCGTAACAGCTCAGCTAATAGCATAAACATTTATACTAAGGCAAGGCATGCAAGGTAAGTACTTACTTGTATGGCTTCTCTCCGGTGTGTATACGTCGATGATTCCATAAGGTGGCGTGTCGCGCAAATCCCTTGTCACAGACCTGAATAAAATCAAACCCAATTTTATTGTAAATGCTAGGTCTATTTAAAAAGAAAATAAAATTTTGCTAGAACTTATTCAGTTTACATTAAATAATTTGGATCTAAATGTGAAATTAGAGCCGAAAATCAAAACCCACGACGCGTTGTCATATTGCCAAAATCTGCGGCCAAGCTTGATCCTCAAACGAGTGTGTTAGTGCTTGTCACGCGTTGCATATTCGCAGCTCGGTTCTGAATTTTGACCTCGAGTAGAATTTAGCCTAGTCTAGCGCGCCCATAAAATAAAAAATGTAATTTCTAAAATTGTTTTAGCGCACATATTCGCAACGTCTTTTTCACTATGTACTTTCATGCTTGTTTTTGTCAGACCATAAAATGAGTAAAATTCTAATGATATAAACCATTACTTACTTCGCAAACATATGGTTTCTCCCCTGAATGTGTTCTTTCATGGTTCTTCAAATGTGGTGACTGTGAAAACTGCATACCACAAGTATTACATCTGAAAAATTAATCAATAATTTTCATGCTAACTAACATATTTAACAATATACATTCTTGTTTTCTTTTATTAATAAAATAAATATAGATACCTATATGGTTTTTCTCCTGTATGTATTCTTGAATGATTCTTAAGATAAACAGCCTTAGCAAATGCAATTCCACATATACCACATTTAAAGTTCTTCTCACCAGAATGCAACTTTTTATGTGACCACAATGAGGAATATCTGGCAAAGGAACCTCCACAGATATTGCAGTGGAATGGTTTGTCCAAATTTGCATTATTTAACTTATTCTTATTCCCACCTACGAAAATAATGCCTGAACCATTGCAGTTCTGACATTTTGTTACTGATGCTAAGTTTCTCCTCTTCACGGGGTGGTGGCCAGGTACTGAAACAAAATGTATTATTATTAGATTAAAAATATCGACGCATGCTTTACATCTAACGCCTTTGTGGAGACAAAGGCACAAAAGCATAGAATCAGTCCGTCTTATTACAAAACGAAATCTAACTATATTTCTAGCCTAAACCTTTGAGCCAGTAATTGTATTTCAAACTTAAAATTTTTACAAAAAAAAAAGGTGTCGTTGGGTTCGCATTTTCGTTGTTTGCCACCAACTTCAATTAAAATTATTTTTCACTTTGTCTTTTTTGGAAGTTGGTTGTTTTTTTTTTTTGTATAAAGTTTTTATTTTTCACTTTTAAGTTGTACTTACTCCACACAAATTCGTATAACACTTCTTGCTATGTAATGACAGGAAGTCATTATAACATCAATATAAACTAAGTGGCAAAAATACTGATTATTGAAGCTAATTCAAAAACCACCCAAGCAAAGTTAACAAAATTTCTAAGGGACCACCCATGAGGCATACCCTATCCGTTACTTTTTTTTTTTAAATCGTTGTACAATTGCCGAAAATAACGCTTAACAAACATACAAAAAAAACATATAGTTGAATTGAGAACCTCCTATTTTAAGTTGAATAAAAATAGCAACTTAGCACCGAACTAAGCTGTCATATTTGTATAAAGAACTGCATTCCTGTAACAGTTGGGTTCTTAATTCATAAACTGGTCCAGTGGTTTAAACCGGATCAAATGAAAAAAACTTGGTTTGTAATAACGGGAGTGTTTTTTTGTACTCAAATATGTTTTTTGATTTCAAATTAACATAGGTAGGTATACTCACGAGGTTTCTGTTGTTGCTGTTGTTGCGTTTGCTGATTGGTCTGTGCAGTCGACAGCGGGTCCGAGGCCGGCTGAACCGCGCTCACTTCAAACTTAACATTGTCTTCCGCTGCCACAAATATTTGTGTTGCATTCACTGACAAACATAATTTAAACTTATGAGTTTTGATAAATAGCCCAATTTATTTTCGTTAGTGGTTAGCTGGTTGGTCAATTCTAGGTCCTGGGTTTGATACCCAGGTTGGGATGAACAGCGTGTGCCTGGTGAAGGCCGCCATAGCATAGCCCACAATGGTCCACCTGAAGGACTAAGTGCAGAAACCAAACCATCTCAACATAGAACAATCCCAGGTTGGCAATGTTACAAGGTTTTTATAAGGGTGTATTATATACCCCACTGAAATTAAATGAAATATACAATAATACATTTGGAATAAAATAATATACTCACATTGACTATTTCTCTGGTCTACAGAATCTTGTGCAATACAATTTTCACAGCGAATTAGCTTGGGTCCCTTTCTTTTTGGATTATTAGGAATAGGTCCACCACAAGTAATACATTTCTGGACCTTTTCTATTATAACTGGTTTAGCTGAAATATACATAAAAAATTTATTAAGGCTGTCTATCAGATGGATTGATAGGATTGAAAGTGCAAAATTAACATGCAGTATCTATGGTAGAACTGACATTGCATTATTTTCATCCATTGAACACAAACCTTTTACAATATCAAAAAATTGAAAGGGCTGGGGCTAAACAGAAAACTTTCAAATACTGCTTGTATTTGAAAGTTTTCTGTTTAGCCCCAGTCTTACTTGTATTACATAATGATCAAATAAATAATCATGAACAAATCAATATTATTCTACTATTAAGATTTTATGTCAAGTAATTCTTAGAAGTGAACAAGTTGTGCTGAGTAGGTTTTAGCTTTGCAGTATAATGCCTGCACTACACTACCCGGGAAGTTACTTCGACGAAGTACAGGTCGAAATTGACCAGTCTAAAATACGTGACTATACAATCATGCTAAGAACTACAGGATGTTTACAGTCCTTTGACTCGGGCGCAAACACCGACAACGATCGGAAGTCGCCAGAGGCAAGGTTGCATGCTTAACTTCGATCAACTTCTCAGTGTAGTGCAGGTTTAAGAGTTGCATTACTGATCATTGACACTGGTTATATAAAACATAGCTAGACAATACAAACAGAGGTCTTTAGATCATCAATAGGTGCAGGGTGGTCAGCCATGGAAAAAAAGGTGCCTACTAACTGTCTTGAATTTGTACGTGGTGTTGCTGCTGCTCATTGGGATCAGAGGAGAGGATCTGAATGTGTGGAGGCATGGCAACATCATTTCCAGTACTTACACCTGTCGCTACCACCGTTATATTGTTTTCTGTAATCAAAGAATTCAATGAACTTTTAGTTAATATTGAAGAATTTCTCTCAAAACGATTTTAAAATAATTTGATTGAAGCAAGGTTCGGTTACATTAGAAAATTAGATAATGTTCAGTACAGTGTGTTATCAAATTAATTGCTTTCATTCTGCTTTGTAAATTAAATTGCTTAAATAATTCTTTTCAGCTGTGATGGGTTGGGTAAAACTGGTTTATCACCTAGCTGTACATTCATTATTTTGTGTATACCACAGCTAGAAGCTTACTACCATGTGAATTCAGAACAATTAAAAATGATGTACAATTCCATTGATAGTCAAACAAAACACAAAGGAAATTACCTGTATCTTGAGCATGTATTCTTTTATGAGCATTCAGAAGAGTAAGATGCCCAAACATCAGACCACAAACATCACATTTAAAACTAATATTTGATATTGTATTCTGAATTCCATTTGGAGCAATTTGCATTTGATTCACTAATGCATAGTTGTAAGAAAATGGCTGGGCTATATAACAAGTCTTATCGTCGCTGGTGGTCAGTTGTGTTATATTTACACCGCTGGTCACATTGCCAGCTCCACTAGTGGTACCTGTGCCTAGTTTGCCAATCATATTCACGTTGGTAGTATAACAAAATGTAGGAAACTCCTGAAATTAAAAACAAATAAAAGTTGATGAAAAGTGTTATTGAGTTACAATTTGTTTAAAGGGCTGTGTAATCTTATTAGTTAAAAAAAATATTAGTAACCAGTCAATTGCAAATAATAATGAGTGCAAGGACAAAGAATCTGTAGGTGTTTAAATATATATTTCCAAGCTATCAACACTGAGAGACAATTCAGATTTGAAGTTAATTGAACTATTAGAAATTCATGACTACTAACAATTCAGTAACACTTGGATCTTTTTATGTTGTTTACCTTTGATTTAATTGTTTTATTAAAATATTGCTTACGTTTTTACTCTGTACCTTTGTACATCTACAGTGTTGTAATGTATTATTAGTTTTGTGTTTAGCCCTATGTACATAGGAGTGTGAACAAAACATGTTTAATTACCTGTTGTTGTTGACTTTGCTGTGTCTGCTGAGCATTCTTTTGCTGAACGTTTTCAATGTTTTTGCCTTGAGACTTTTGTGTAGGATGCTCTTGATACTGCAGCGTCGGCACTGTGCCGGTTTGAACGGTGTTCGTAGTGAACATATCGACACATAAATTAATACATCACACTATTTCAATCAGCAGCACATTGTTTATATCTGTTATAAGATAAAATACACACTGTAAATATGTTTAATAACATCTTTGCACGTTCAACAAAAGCGCGGCTAATTGTATGTGAAAGAGAAACTCAAACACAAAGTGCGAAGGTAACGGGGAATATTTCTTATCAGTCTACTCTACTCGTAAAAAGATCATTCGTTAGAAAGGCAGTGTCTCCTGAATAGTCGATATATGCAAGAAAAGGATGACGGAATATCCATACGCGCTATGAGTGAGCGGACGCCATTTGTACTTTGATTGTACTCGAACAAGAGGTGAGACGCGGTCACGATTAAAATAAAAAAAGTTGAACATGAACTGATTTGTAATAATTCACTTTTTCTAACCTGGTTTCAATTTCCCTAAATACTTAGAAAAGATTTATAATATCAAAAAGATTCAGATTATTTTATTTCTGTCTCACTTTCTTGTCCAATTCTCCATCTCACGAAAGAAACGAAATGGCGATACAATACAAATAAAATGGCGGCTTTGAGGAGGGGCGGGTGCAACACTGCAACCATTGCCAGCGCAAAAATGTGATTTTATTGAGACTATGAAAAGTGAAAATTCGCCTTTTAGTTAGTAATTTTAACCAAAATTTGTACAAAATGTCTTTGATTATGTAATTAAAAAATGTGAGCAATTTATACGAACCTACGGTTTTGTTTAATTGTTTCTGCTGATGCTGCACGAGGACAGTATGCTCATTATTTTTTGGAAAAATATAAACATTCTTGTTTATATATCATTACATTACATTACATACATTATTTCAACACTCGACAATATTTAATATATTGGAAGGGTTATGGAATACAGGAAGTGCTTTGTTCCAACTTGCAGCAATAATAGTAATAATGTCGCCGCGTGCGTTATTATTCTATTTCTAAGTCGCCGCGTCGATTGTTCTAGTGACGATAGAGAGTAGTATATTCTTTGGAGGACACTTACACATAAAAAAAAAACATTTGTAAATAAATACGCTAAGATAGGATTCGATTATTTAAGGCGAAAGTGCCAGGGTACCCCGCGAAATTCAATTTTTTTTAGGTTTTTTGCAATTTACTGGTCAGTATTAAGTTGTACGTTGATTAATATATGATTCGCGGCCGTAACAAATATGTATTTACAGAATTATAATCATTAAAGTCATCAACACAACTCTCTAAGACCACGTAAGTCCAAAGAATAACTGTTTCATGAAATCATCATTCTTTGGAGTTACGTGGTCTTAGAGAGTTATGTTGATGAATCTAATGATTATAATTCTATAAATACCTATTTGTTACGGCCGCGAATCATATTTTGATCGACGTACAATTTAATACTGACCAGCAAATTGCAAAAAACGTAAGAAAATTTGATCTCTGTCTACGTAGTAAGGCAACGGCACTTAATCCTTTATGCCACTGATCTCGTTCCCTACCTTAAAAACATAAAATATTTTTTTTTTTTTAAATAACTAATGAGCAAATCATCAAAATATTCAAATTAGTTTCTCAAAATGCTCTAAATTTTCAAAAAATAAAATAAAATCTAATGGTTAGAAATTTTGGACAATCCCCATTGACACTATTGACAGCTCACTTCACCTAAGTTTTCACGGTGAGATTTTTACAGAATCGCCCCGCAGTTTTGAAATCTAGTATCTATTGTAGTTAGCCAAGGTATACTGGGCGCATTGTTTACAACACGGTGATGTTTCACCATAGAGTATTAGCAATGGTTTTACCGAGGCAGCTGTCCCCGTCTATCTATACCATGGACTTATATAAGTCCATGATCTATACAGCTTTCCGAAGAAAAGTATGGAGTCCCTATAATGCACGTCACTGTAATGCACGTACCAGCAATGCACGACACTGGATTGTACAACACAGGAATGTACAACACAAGAATTGGCGACATCGCGATGTCTCCAATTCCTGGGGTGTACCTTGATGGTCCGACCCGAGAGTGTACAACACATGAATTGGCGACATCGCGTGTTTGGCCGATTGGTTGGCCAATCAGGTGACTCGAAATTTTGGGACTTGGATACTAGGTAATTGAGCTAGATAGTGCTGTTCCGAAAGACGATTGATTGCGCGATTGATAAGTTTTTAAGCAGAGAAGTCTTTATAAAAAGAGTTTTGTACAGCATATTAATTATATAAGCTGCAATCAGCTGCTCATGTTTAATAAAATTTTGGTAAGCACTCAGAGTGTAAGATAGGTCGACGGAGCCCCGCTTCGCGGGGCTCCTACTTCTGGGTGGTTTAAAAAAAAATAACCACGAAGGCTAAGGCGGGAGCTCCGCTACGCTTCGCTCCCGCCTTAGCCTTCTAACCTAACCTATCCGAGTCGGGGTACTCTGAGTCGGGGTGTTAACCATAATGTAGCGGCACAGTACATATCCTTCTTATCCAGTTTATGAAATATCTTTTAAATTGGTTCAATATTGGTGAAGAAAATAGGCGAGAGCCAAACCTCGAAAATGTGACTTTTTACTTAGGCTATTCAGTCGGATCTGCAGTTGTCCTTATCGCACGCATTAGAGGGCGGGGGCTCGCAGAGCGACAGCGATAGTTTCTTCAAATACCTAATTTTCAAAAGTCGTTCCGCCCGTATTTCCTCATAGCGAATAGTTCACAGATTTACTTCAATAATAATTGATTGAACGTCAACCACACGTCAAATGAAACAAAATCAATCAAAATCAATCCTTAATCAATCAAAATCTCATCCCTAGTTTCACATGGCTTTTTACTTTTTTATTGTGACGTCACTGTTTGTTTTGATTCCAATTCCCGTGCTGTACATTATCAAGCCGGACACTCTTGGTCCGGGCCGAGAATGCGCGACATGACAATGTACGTCATTGGAATTCAAAACACGTTCATTCCAATGTCGTGCGTTCTCGTGCCGTGCATTGCTGTGTTGTGCATTGCTGGTTCCCAAAGTATGCACTTCGGAATCATCGTTTATCTCTGGAAATACGAACTCGCGATGATGAGTTCTAATTTAACTATATCTTGTAATATAGAATTAATAAAATTAAACCATGTTTAGAAAATTATAAGATTATCGACCACAGGTGACTACAGTTTCAAAAAACTTTTGAAACTTGAGTGATAACCTGATAAGTAAATGTGCACTACTACTACAATGCGCGGTGTACAAAACTTAGAAGCATTGCCTCTGTAGGTATTGACATACCTACAAATTAATGTATTGTGACTGCCCCCGTTGGTCTCGTGGTCTCAGACGCAACTGCTGAGCGTGAGGTCCTGGGTTCGATTCCCGGGTCGGGCAAAATGTTTTTCCATCAGGAATTTCGTAGTAACAGCCCGGACTTTGGAAGTTGGCGGTGTGATATCCCCCGTGCAACGGAAGGCACGTTAAGCCGTTGGTCCTGCGCCTAATCTGTCTCCGGTCGTGTCGTATTGCCATCCCATCGGAGTATGAGAGTGAGGGAAGAGGGAGTGTATGTACCAGTGTTTACGAACATACTTGTGCACTATAATGTCTCCCGCGACGAAAGCTAGTCTTCGTTGAGATTGGCCGCCATGGTCGAAATACGGTTTGGATGATGTATACCTACAAGACAAGTATTGACGATGTTCACCTTTTTGTCAAGTTTTGTATACAACTTATTCTAGTTGTAAAATATAAACGACTAGCTTCAGTCTGCGACTTCATCCGCGTCAAATTTCACCCTCGTCCCATTTACCCTCTTAGGGGTGGAATTTCGAAAAACCCTTTCATTGTGGATACCTACCTTCACAGAGTACTTTTTGATAGACTGAACACACCCTCCAAATTTCATGTCTCTAGGACCAGCGGTTTAGGCTGTGCGTTGATATATCAGTCAGTCAGGAGTTTGAATCCATACTAATATTATAATTCGAAAGTAACTCTGTCCGTCTGTATGTTACGTTTTCACACCTAACCCACTGAACGGATTTCGATAAAATTTCTATCGACATACCTCGCGGGCGAAGCCGCGGGCGGAAGCTAGTTTTATATAAATACAGGTTGAAATTTAAAACATGCGACAAACAAAACATTTCAATTTCACCCTGTATAGAAAACAGTAGACACAACATGTCGGATCGATACAGTCATGTTTTATACCTTGGTGTAAACGCAGGGTGTGACCATGTGTGACACTCGGACACCCTTTGTGTATGTACGGTCAGCATCAAAAGTCGATTAACACTTCAGTTTTATTAATCTCAGTTATTGAGCAAAATATTTATTCAAAATTGCAGCAGAAGTACGATGCAATTTTCAACAAATATTTTGCTCAATAACTGAGATAAAAAAAAAAACTGAAGAGTTAAGGTGAATGGGTAGTGGTAGACCGCGAAATTCAAATTTTCTTACGTTTTTTGCAATTTGCAGGTCAGTGTCAGATTGTATCTTGATCAAAATATGATTCGCGACAATAACAGGTACATATTTAAGGAATTATAATCATTAGAATCATTAATATATCTTTCTAAGTTAGATTTCTACCACCAACCACCAATCTCTTATGGAAAAGTGTTAGTGGTAGAAATCTAATTTAGAAAGATGTATTATTGATTCTAATGATTATACTTCTCTAAATATGTACCTGCTATTGTCGCGAATCATATTTTGATCAAGATACAACCTGACACTGACCTGCAAATTGCAAAAAACGTAAGAAAATTTGAATTTCGCGGTCTCAACTACCCATTCACCTTAAGGTGAATGGGTAGTGGTAGACCGCGAAATTCAAATTCTCTTACGTTTTTTGCAATTTGCAGGTCAGTGTCAGATTGTATCTTGATCAAAATATGATTCGCGACAATAACAGGTACATATTTAAGGAATTATAATCATTAGAATCATTAATATATCTTTCTAAGTTAGATTTCTACCACCAACCACCAATCTCTTATGGAAAAGTGTTAGTGGTAGAAATCTAACTTAGAAAGATGTATTATTGATTCTAATGATTATACTTCCCTAAATATGTACTTGCTATTGTCGCGAATCATATTTTGATCAAGATACAACTTGACACTGACCTGCAAATTGCAAAAAACGTAAGAAAATTTGAATTTCGCGGTCTCAACTACCCATTCACCTTAATATTTTGCTCAATAACTAAGATTAAAAAAACTGAAGTGTTAATCGACTTTTGATGCTGACCGTACTACCTACCGCTACCGACATCTTTGTCTGTAACGCATTTATCCAGTGTGTTACGTGAGGGACATAATGTACGGACAGATAAAGCAATTAGCTGACCCACCTTTGCATAAATCGCTCCCCCCACCGAATAACATGGTAATGTGGTACTACGACAGTTTTCGTTTTATTGCATATTCGGTGTCTAAAGCATTAATTCTCATCTTGTAATTTTTTTTGTATTTTTTCTATGTATATTTATAAAAGTACAATAATTTCAATGGTACCGTAATGAACATAACAACATTATTCCCTTAAAATCTAAACACACTTTTTGCACGAATAATACCATAACATGTTATTACAGATCATGCAATCGTTAACTTTTTCGGTAAGCGACGATTACCATTATATTCGCGTAAGAAATGCATGCCTTTTTCCACGTAAAGTATAAAACAATTATATTTGTGTATTATTTTTGTTTACAATATAATAGAAACGGCTTTTTCGATTTAGATGCGGTTTTCACTAATATATTGTAGTAAGCTTCACTTAACATTTAGTGTTTATTTCATGTCAATCGGTTCATAAATAAAAAAGTTATGTCAATTTAAAGAATCACGGCGGACATTTTTAAGGTATACTATCAGAGTACGTACATGGACGCGCACTCTCGAGGCTAACTGATGAACAGCGTTTGATATTTGATCTGGTGAGCGTTGATAGTACTTTGGAAGAAATGCTATTTGTAGATGCACCCGGTGGAACGGGTAAAACATTTCTTACGAAAGTTATTTTGGCGAAGGTACGAAGCCAAGGTAAAATCGCGCTTGCTGTCGCTTCATCAGGCATAGCAGCCACATTGTTGCCAAGTGGGAAAACTGCTCATACAATGTTCAAAATTCCGATCGATTTAGACCGCACAGAAAGCCCTGTTTGTAATATTTCAAGAAACAGCGATAAAGCTAAGGTTCTTCGTGATTGTAGCCTTATTATATGGGATGAGTCCACAATGGCCAATCGAAAAGCAGTAGAAGCAGTAGACAGAACGTTGCGTGATGTCAAGCAAAGTGATCAACCCATGGATGGCATTACTATGCTTTTTGTGGCGATTTTCGTCAGACTCTCCCTGTAATACCACGTGGAACAAGGGCTGTTGGAGTTAGAGCCTGCCTAAAGAGTTCTCGACTGTGGCATTACATTATACCTTTGCATTTGACATTAAATATGCGTGCGCAAATTAGAGGCAACGAAAATGCTCAAGAATTTTCAGATTTGCTACTTGAGATTGGTAACGGTGTGTTACCGCAGGAACAAGGAAAAGTTTTTCTTAATGAAAACCTATGCAACATAGTTTCATCAATGCGAGACCTCATATCATCTGTGTATGGAAACGCAACGCAAATACCAACTTGCGTAAATTTCTGGCTTTGCGAAAAAGCTATTTTGACGCCACGAAACGACCAAGCAGCAACAATAAACGCTGAAATTTTGAGCTATGTTCCGGGGGATTATGTTGAGTATGTCTCCATTAACAGAGTCATGGAAGAAGGAAAATCTACAAGCTACCCAGTAGAAATTTTAAAACCCCTCAATGCTCCTGGACTACCAGCACCATAAAATAAAATTAAAAGTAGGCGTACCGATAATGCTTCTTAGAAATTTAAGCCCCCCAAAACTTAGCAATGGCACCAGGTTAAAAGTGACCAATTTACAAAGAAATCTGATAGAAGCAGAGATTTTAACAAGGTGTGGAAAAGGTTAAAAGTGTTTTCATTCCTCGGATTCCTCTCATTCCAAACAATTTTCCATTTAGTTTTAAACGAGTCCAGTTTCCAGTCAGCCTATGTTTTGCGATGACAATTAATAAAGCCCAAGGTCAGACGCTGAAAGTTGTAGGTGTAGATCTAAGTATCAGCTGTTTCTCGCACGTTCAGTTGTATGTGGCTCTGTCACGGGTTAGCAATCCTAGGAGCCTGTATGCTTTCATCCCCGATGGCCATACGTCAAATATCGTATACAGAGAAGCATTACTGTAAAGTAATTTTTTAGCTACCCAAACGTCGGTATATGTAATTCAAAATATGCTGCCCGAAAAGTCACTATTCCACGCTGACGAAGTCGCGGGCACAGCTAGTTAATAAATAAAAGGACTGATTATGATAAATAATAAAACCTTTGTTTTATTTCATAAATTTTAATAAAACGCTATTATAAATTATCCAGTATTAATATCAACTTCCTCTATTATTGTTATTTTTCTGCCAAATCAAATAATAAGTACTGGATTATTTAATAAAACATGTATTTGCAACATTACATTACTGTTAATCTTTTGACACCACACATCGACGAATATTACTGTAATGTAATATTACATTACACACTATCGCTTGGATTTCACACGAATAATATCGTAATATCATATTGCCGTTAGGTTTTTTGACACTGTATTACAACGAATAATACTATAATGCATTAATATTGACTACGATATTGTTGCGTTTACACGCGAATAATATGGTAATGATGCGTTGCATACTATAATTTTACCATTTAATTTCAGTAAAATTATTTTTGTGAATAACTTAATTTTATTAAAGTATTACAAAAAAATCATAATATAAATTAGATTGTAAAAAAATTAGCTTTGTTTTGACGTTTAAATGTCTACTTTACGATCTACCCGTGCCGAGATATACGCATAAAACAGTTTTTTATTTTTCCTGTAAAATTTTGATTTATCGATTACCATATTATTCGGTGGGGGGAGCGAAATGGTTGAAATTTTTTAAAATTAAGATCGATTCGATAGCACAGACTACAATAATATTTAAAGGGGAATAACCACAGACTTGGCTAGACGACGCAAGTGTATATGTATACTCCGCGTGTAAACAGGGTTTAATTTCGGAAGTCGGTGTCTTGGGAGCTGTATTTTAGTTTTAGTTTTTTGCCACCGACTTCCGAATTTAAAGTTATTACATAATTTTGAGTTAATTTCTTTTTGAAGTCGGATTAATATTTTTAAATTACTGTTGCGCGCCACAATTAATGCCTGGTACATGTTGACATTAGTTACCACTAGTGCCATCTAGTATCGAGTAGCAGAACTAGTAGAGTCAAGATCCCAAAAAAGAAGTGAAAGAAAAAAGTCAAGATCAAGTTCTCGAAAGTTAAGTTCTATTTCATCGCTGAGACGTTACTCCACCTGGGCTTAGGAGCTCTGGCCTTCATTCACTCCAGAGTCGGCTTGATGTCTGAATCTTCCTGCTGTGCCCGCTGTAGGCTTTCCTTTCATTCGTTGCTGAGGCCTGTCCTGAGCGTCCTCACAGGTACCACATCCTTACCCTCTTGCCTAGTACAATGCTTGCAGTCTTCAAGACAACCTTGTCTTGAAGAAGACCTCTTCTTGACAATGTATCTGCGTTGCCATGAGATTTCCCGCTGCGATGTTCGACCACAAAGTCGTATTCCTGCAGTAGCTCAATCCATCTCGCAACTTGTCCTTCTGGATTTTTGAACTGCAATAGCCATTTTAGTGCAACATGGTCAGTTCGTAAGTGGAATTTCTGCCACAGAAGATATTTGCTAAAGTGCTGCAATGACTTTACCACAGCAAGCAGTTCCCGTCTCGTAACATAATAGTTCCTTTCCGGCTTCGACAATGACTTGCTGAAGTACGCTATCACAAGTTCTTGATCACCATTCCGTTGAGACAACACACCACCAAGTCCTATGTCACTTGCGTCTGTGCCAACTATATGTCAGCTCATGTGACGTCCAAGTAGGTAGAAAAACAATGGCACGCTTGGTTTCTATTCAGACGATGAGACTTGCGTAATCTAGCCTATACATATGTATAACTAAGTCTGTGACTCTGTGGGAAAAATAATAAAATATAATTCTTTTATATTTTATTTATTTGAGCAAAGTACCTAAATAAATTATCAAATTCTATCGAATCGTATTAAAAAAAAATTCAACTATGTAAAGGTGAGTCAGCTAATTGCTATAACTGACTGTACTAACGTAGTACAGCAGTGCGATTCTGCCGGTCAATTCTGTAAAAATCTCACCGTGAAAACTTAGGTGAAGTGGGTTTGTTTTTGCTAGGAATCGACACTATTGACAGCTCACTCTACGCTCACTTCACCTAAGTTTTCACGGTGAGGATTTTAAAGAATCGACCGGCTCAACTCAACCGGCTTAATTTAATGTAACCAACCCTGAAATACGAAAAAAAAAAGAAGTCAGGCTTATGCCTATCATGCGATCAAAATGTAGGGTACGGCTTTTTTTTTGACAGGTTGATTTAATAAGCAAATTAGTGTGTGAGATGTGCGGGCGGGGTGCACCTGTACTTGTCTCACTGAAAAATAGAAAGTATCAGCGGGCACTCTCTTTTGTAAAACTTGATGTGCCATATTAAGGCGAGTGAGTTTCTAAAATGATACATAATAATATTTGTTCATAAATTTTGTTTATTTAAAGATATTTTGTACATACCTACACGACTAATTACACTTATAAAATAATAGTATGTACTGATATTGAGCTTTGAACAATTATCTATAAAAGGAATTTGCTATGCAACGGACTTTCACATTTGTATTAAGGTTACAAAATTAATTTACTGAATAAGTGAATACACGATTGTATGTTCCTGAATCGTGTCGAATTGTAAAACAATGATACACCATATTCTTCGAATTCTTTACCAACACTACCACTTTAGTTTTATTTTAAAGTCGCTTGATTTATAAAATATTTTAATACAACATGTGGATTCGTCAGTTTATTTCGTTCTATGTCATTTATTATATTATATATTCGATGACTCCAATTTTGACATGTTTCCCTTTTAATTTTCTCCAGAAGATTGTGATCGGGGCACCAAAAATTCTTAATTGTCGCAATCGCCAAACAATCTCTTAATTTTTGTAACATATAAAGTACTACAAATGTCAAAGAATTTTCTGACCAAAATGTAGCGTCCTTTTCTATGATTTCCCATAAAAATAATGTTTTAATAAAATAGCTAGCCAATTTTTTAAATCCTTGAATATCTCGGAATAGCTTTAAAAGTTTTATAGCGCTTTTTAAATTATTTCTATTGTCCGTATAATATCGTTCTTGATACGGAAAAGCTAATCTCCAACTAAAATCATTATCACTAGGTTTTGGTACTGCAAAATAATTAGTAATTTTTGTCTTAGTAACTTTTTCAAAATCGATTCTTGAACTACAAGGCTTTTTTGGTAGCTCAAACGCTAACGTTGGAACCAAATCGACATCAATAACGTAATCGTTTTTAGTACATATTGTTATGGTATTAGCAGGACCCGACATCTTATATAGAATTTTGTAATATTTATTTGTCACTTTTAAAATTCGTTTTCCATCTTCTAAGACTAATGTATTTAGAGCAGCATCTACGACACTTTGCATCCAGGATCGAAATCTCGTAACTAATAGGCGGTGAGATTTGTCGCACCAAAATTCAGTCTTATTGAAACCTTTCTTGGCTGTGGCAGGAGTTTTCGACAGTCTGCGGAATTCTTCTGGCATTATAATACTTGTGTAACCATTAAGGTTTTCACGTGCATCTAGATGAATTTTATTGTAATTAACGTGTATGGTCAAAATAACATTAATGTCGTATTCATTTGGTTGGCCCACACGCATGCCATCAAAGTAGCTACCTAAATATTCTAATTTGGGGTTCATGCTGTCGAATAAACTGTCACATTTACGCATTATCTTCAGAAGTTGTTGAAGCACTTTGTAAAGAATAGAGTTATTTTCCGTTCTGTCTTTTCTTTTAATTCGCACATGTCTTCTATTCACCTCTTGGAAAATTTCTTCCAATGTTTTCAAATGTCGACCTCGGTGCCGACGGCCCGAGTTTGTCATCTTGCTGAAACAATAATATACTTATGAATATTTTTTCTTTCTGCATGTATCCAGGAGTCCTGGTCATCCTATTATTAAACATGAAGGACAGCATTATTGGTGATTCGGTTGCTGCACTGCGACAATTGGCGGCGGAAGTTCGATCCCCACCTGCAGCAAATTTCTGTACCTATTATAATATTATAGATCCAGTATTGCAAACTGGCTCCTGCCCGCGACATTGTTTGAGTGAAGTCGTAAGATACAATGCCTATACTTAAAATGTGTAAAATAACAGGCACATTTTATTAGACTCCCCTTCGTTATTACTTCGTTTTCGCTTAGCGTATTGCTGTCCTAGCGTGATGTAAAATAGCGTATAGCCTTCCTCAAGAATTAAGCTAACAACGGCAAAAATAATTTTTCTAATCAGACTGGTAGTTCCAGAGATAAGCACATTTAAACAATCAAACTCTAGCTTCTGCCCGCGGCTTCGCCCGCGTGGAAGTCGGAAATTATCCCATGGGAACATGGTACTGGGGCAAAAATTTGCCTATATTATACTACAGTCATAACTCGATTTCGGATATAACGACGATGACCACTCTATTTTCGTCGTTATATCCGAAAGTCGTTACAGGCAAAGGTAAAGAGATAAAGACACGTACACATGCATAGTTTATATTCATTTATTATTGCGGTTTTTCTTAATTTTTAAGGATTTTGATTCAAAGCATTCTAATATTTTATCACGGTTTTTCCACATTGTAGATATTGTTGAATGGGAAACTTTGTATTCTTTGCACAAATCAGCATTGTTTTCACCGTTTTTCAATTTTGAAATGATTCCCGATTTTTCTTTAACAGTGAATGTGCGTCTAGCAGCCATACTTATTCAAAAGTTTACTACACCCAGTTGCTACTCAGAATATCACTTTGTAACTGAACCATAAATTTAACTCCGAAACGTACACGCTTCCCTACCTACTTAGCTGATATCTATAAATATAAGAAACACTTGCTGACCATCTGTGTGGATGTAAACAAAAGATAAGAAATGTTTGTGAAAGAAAGAAATCTTTGTGTCTTTCTTTGGCGGCCGACTCCGGTCGCAATATCTGCATGGGAATTCTAGGAATTTGTTACAAATGATTTATTAAAAACAGCCGCTACACCCGAACTCGGCGTTACATCCAAAGTCGCTATAGTCACATGAACTTTGTACTAAAGTATGCTTTCAATTCAAGGGACTTAGATTTAACGTCGCTATAGGTAAATGAAGCTAGCAAGCTAGTTTTCATAGCTCAAAGAATTAGCAAGCTGAAGTGGCAGGGCCGGCCATATCTCGCGAAGAACCGACAACCGCTGGGGTAAACGAGTTCTTGAGTGGAGACCGCGACTCGGCAAACGTAGTGTAGGACGCCCTCCGGCCAGGTGGGATGACGATCTGCGAAAGAGTGCAGGCAGATGCTGGATGCGTCAAGCTGAAGACAGGGCGCTATGGCGCTCATTAGGGGAGGCCTATGTCCAGCAGTGGACTGCTATAGGCTGATGATGATGATGATGATGATGATGAAGATGAAGGTCGTAATAAATGAAATCCACGTATATACCAGTGAAAGTCCCGTTAAAGCTGTTTCGGAGATTAGCCGGAACAGACAGACAAAAAAATTAAAAAATGTTTTTGTTATAAGTAGCCTATATACTTTCATTATTAGTGTTCCGTACCAAAATGGTAAAACGGAACCCTTATGGTGAGACTCAGCCTGTCTGTCTGTCTGTCACAGCTGGATATCTAGAGAACTACTAATGCTATCAACTTGAAATTTGGAATAGTCTTAGATGATGTTTGCGCAACTATTAAATAAGAAAGAAATAAAAAAAATAATATATAATGTATATATATATTTTGCAACAGGGACTGAAAGGGTCTTAAAAATTCGAAGTGGGGCTACTAGGGCATGTGGAGTATCATATGAAAGAGCGCAGTTATCACATTCTCAAACATTTTTGCTTTTGATGAAAAATGTAAAAAAAATACCCCTTCCCCCCTATCCCCGAAGTTTGCAAAGAGAAAATCTGAAATAATTCTATGAGATAGAAGTTTATGTAAAGATTACAGGAAAAATAAAACGAAGTCTATAAATAGCACACTTTTTCAGAAATCATCAACAAAAGTTACATTAATACCACTATCGGTCATGAGATGGCGCTGACATAAAACTGCAATATTCTACACCGCAGTACAGTGTTAAGTCTCTGACAGATATAGATCTCGCCGATGAAATAAAATTAAAACATGATGGTACGGAACCCTCGGTGCGCGAGTCCGACTCGCTCTTGACCGGTTTTTATTTATTTGTTTAAGTAGATAATTATAGATTCATTTGTCAAGTATAGACATTATTATAAGTACCTACCTAGACAGATATTGGAACCGGAACTAGTCGGAAATGCCCGAAATTAAATACGTGAGTAAAAAAACCCATTGATAAAATTATAAATACTACCTATTTAGTTACTTACTTGTACTTATAACTTATATCTATGGAAACTTCCTGCCTTTGATGACGAAATAGAAACAGGATGTGTCATAGATATAGCTACATAAGTACATATAATAAAAATGTGTTTAGTAATTGAAATTAGTAGATTAACTGTATTTCCTTAATTACTCGGCATCGCTCAATTAATTTTATTATGGTCGCAGTCCGTCTATTTTTTTTTTACTGTGGCATTTATTAAACTGGCAGTTTTTGTCAAAATAATTCCAAGATAACATTAATTAAAAAATCACCAAATAAAATCGAATAAGTAATAACCTTTAAATCCTTTAATAAAAATAAAAAAAATAACACAACTTTTAGAATAAACCATAAGTATGTTTTTTTAAAACTGTTAAAACTGATGCAGTTAACTCACTAGGGATGTGAAAAAATAATCGATTATGGAAATAATCGATTAAAAATCGATTTTTTTAAAAGTAAAAATCGATTTTTATACGTGATTTTATTTTTATGAATAATCGATTAATATTCGATTTTTTTAATAATCAGTCAATCAATTATTAGTGATTTTTCATCTGCAACCCCCGACATTGGATTTGGTTTTTTGGCCCGGAGCCCGGAACGCGAACTGCCATTGAATACTATCTCCATAATATTACATTAACGCCATCTGTGATGGCATTCCTTCTGTGCTTTTGAAACAGTTTAGTAGATTTCACTAGATACGAGTCTACGAACTGTACTATTTTACCGTCATTTGGTTGATATGTCTTTCATTATTCGTTGGAGAAACTTCATTTTTCAAACGACAATTTCGAAAGGTTTTCTTATTTACCATCTTAGTTTTTTTTTTCATATTACTTACCGAAGCTGTTATTCCTGAACTCGTTGCCTACGGATTTCTAGTTTTTGGATAATTTAATTTTTATTTATTTGAATAATAATTTTGTTGATTTATGAGAAAAACATTTTAATTTGAACCTTTTATAATTTGATTGTTCTAGAACTTTAATTCGTGTTGGTTACATAAGAACTTACAATTTCTGTTGTTTATTTTTAATTCATAAATCTATTGATATAATATTTATGGCATTTAATTAATTGGAAAATTAGGAAAAAAACAAATAATATAACAAAACCGATTATTTTCTGAAGAAAAATCGATTATTTACTAATCGATTATTTTCTTAAGAAAAATCGATTATTCATTAATCGATTTTTCATGCTAAAAAAACATCCGATTAATTAAAAATCGATTTTTCATGTACAATGTCACATCCCTATAACTCACCCAGTTACACGATCAAAACAAACTAAAAACGAACGAACAACACACGACTTATTAGAAGCGAGTATGACACTAAAGCCTATTCAAATACTGTTTATAGTTTCGAGCTTACAAACGTTGGCCAGTAAATAGCCACTACGTGTCCGCGCTATACTCGACACACGCCGCACGACACGATTGAATGCGGGAGAACGAAAAAGTATCATACAATATACTACCTACCTATACATATAGTTGGCTTGCAACCGCCATAATTTTCGCGCCTTTGCATTTCGGTTTTTCCCCGTATTGATGTTGCGGACTTTTAGTTCATTGTATTGCCTAGTAGGTATATAATGTAGGGACTTATTGTTCAACAGTAACAGGGAAAATACCCATATTATCAAAGTTACCGTGAATGGATAGTGGTAGACCGCGAAATTCAAATTTTCTTACGTTTGTTGCAATTTGCAGGTCAGTGTCAGATTGTACCTTGATCAAAATATGAATCGCGACAATAACAGGTATGTACATATTTAGGGAATTATAATCATTAGAATTATTAATATATCTTTCTAAGTTAGATTTCTACCACCAACCACCAATCTCTTATGGAATAGTGTTACACGTCAATTATATTAAACTAGATGAGGTCGGCGTTGCCTATCTGACTATTCTGAGAAGAAAGGCCGAAACAAACACAGAGGTCACAGTGGTCAGATCGTGTGAAGACCATGTAGATTGGTATCTGAAACGGTCTCTTGAGGAAAGAACTACACAGATTGAACGGGCTTTTCCAATCGGTGCACGCATTTGTCAAAAATCTTGCAACTCAACTCAGAACTTGAGGACATTTAAGAATACTTAAGAACATTTTCGAAATAACTTATTTAAAAAAAGATAACTGGAAATCTCTGTTTCTATGAAAAATTTAAAATCGGCCTAATTTGGCTGTAACACTATTTTTAGAAAATGTGTCCTGCTTATGGGTAAGTATGAAGTTTTATTAAAATTGGTTCATTAATTTCGAACCCTTCTCAAATATTCCTTTGGCGTCCAGTAGTAAAATATGAGCTACAATGAAAATTTTTTATACCTGCATTCAATATTAACAGAAATAATAGGAATTGTGATGGAGAATAGGACATGGCAACCTCATTAATCTGATTAAATACCCAAATGGATGATGATAAAGACTGAATACAAGGAATTATCTCAAGAAACTAGGGAGCAGGTTCTGCCTGTCAGCAAATACATAAAACCATCTATAGATATTATGGCAGTTTCTCCTATCGCCAGTCCTAACTGTGCTCAATTTTAAGTTCATATATGCACACTCCTACTAAAACATATTTACACATTCAAAATTACTATCCAGTTTTGGTGCATGTGATAATTTTAACCGGCCAGAATTCTACCAGAAAAGACCCTGTCTTGTTGAACTTATCAAATCTAATCTCATAGCACCTGCGCGAAACTGGGTCTATCATTGACCCTGTAGCTATACAGCGACCGGGTCAATGATAGGCCCAGTTTCGATTCTATACAGAACCAATAAACAATATAAAACAGTGGTGAGATTTGCTGAATATTGTATAGATCAGAATGTTGGATCACAAAAGAGACGAATTAGGCAATTGCATACAGCTGAGATGATACAGCTGAAAATGCTAAGAGGGATGTGTGGTGTTACACAAATGGATAGAATAAGTAATGAGTATATAAGAGGAAGTCTAAAAGTGGTACTGGTGACTGAAAAGTTGTGTGGAAATCAATTCTCTTGGGATGGGCTTGTGATGCAGAAAAATGACAAAAGTTTTAAATATGAATTTGAACGGCATTTAGAGTAGAGAAGATCAAAAAAAAAAAACAATGGATGGGCTGTGTGAAAGATAATATGCCTATGCCTAGAAATGGGGTGACTACAGAGATGACAACTAATATTAATAAGCCATGTTGCGCCCACTCCAAATAAATAGAGATAAGGGCAAGACAATGATGACATTTTATTTCTCTTTCTTTAGTTAGCAGTGGACTTTTGCAGGTTGATAAATAGTTTGGTTGGTTACGTTGATGATACTTACCTTATGGGTCTATGACTTCAGTGACTGACTCAGTTTCAAAATGATTTTTAAATTTCTCAATAGCTTCTTGTAATGTCTTAAAATTGACAGGTTCTATGTTGTCATCCACTTCAAGCTTCATATGTTGGAGACCATGCCCTGTGAAAGAAAATATATGAAATGTGATCTTGTGATCACAGTAAGCAAAAAAATTGGTTCATGACAAGTCAAGCATACAGATTCATGGTAGAAAGTTTTCTTTCTTCTAGTAGGCATAATATCAATAATGTTGTGCATGAATTGCCTGTTTTACAATGTCTGAATAACCTTACAAAATTTACATTTACAAACAGTTTAATAGGGACTTCACCGCCTCCAAATTATAGTTATAATTTGGAGGCTATTTGGACATTGTGAAATAGGTCCTTTACTATGTTATATTACCTTCTTTAGGAGTAACATACGCATGTTCCATATTCAATAACTTTTTGGTCTTGCAGAGGTACTTCAAATTCTTTTCAGGCAATTTGTCAAATAATGGATCTTCCGATTTTGGTTCTGGATCTTCTTCAAAAAACATGTATGTTCCAAGAGCATTTTCGTATTTTCCTGTTTGAATAAAATTCAATTTAATCGTTAATAATCACATACTTACATATAAAATAATAAAAAAATATATTTTATTGATGACAAATTAGGCACACAAATACAATATTAAAACATTTTAAGAAACATAATATTAAAAGCACCCAATTACAGGAAGGTATATCAAGCCCCATGACTGGCATGTGGCTTGATAAACCTATCCATTGTAGGCCCTTCTAACCTTTCAGAAATTACCTTCAGGATGCTAATCTACTAACTAAAAATATCTTGGCTTCTACTAGACAGTTTGTAATAATAGTCATCATTTAGTGTCACTATGTAGTGGTGAACAAGAGCATGATTCAGAATTTATATGTATACTGTATAGTAATAAGAGCGCAACAACCTGTGAAAAACGTATCATCCATTTGAATGATAGGATTTTTTCCATTAACTCCCAATACATGAACCGCTCGATACTTTTCAATATTTACAGTGTCTTCAAACTCGGCGTACACTAATAATTCCTCTTCTGAATCACTTATTTCTTCATTCATTCTAAATTTTAATAATGCGTGTATGTCAACGGTCAGTGTTAGGTACTTAGGTTAGGTTATTTTATTTCCCAGGATTGGATTATTTCATTGAATTTTTGTTTCTAGTTTCTACAACAACTGACAGATAAAAATGATTACAGATCACAAAAGTGACAAGAAAAATGAAATTTGGTACATCGTGGGTACATCACTACGATGCTAGCACAGCAGTACAGCACTGACCTACGCCACAGTATAAAGACATACAGTATTGTATCTCGGCCGTAACCTTGAATTAAATGCCTACAGCCGCGCGGTACTTAAACATGCGATAGGGCTGCCCGCCTCCAGCATTTTAATTACATTTGCCTACTTTGTGTTTCCATTTAGTTTTGTTATTGTATTTTACTGTGTGTACATAAATAATAAAATAATTCGTCATTTCGAATTAACCATTTATTTAACATTAATCTGATTACAGTTTATTTCTATGAAAACTTGTTCATGTGTATTTTTAAACAAATTATGTTAAATTATTATTATTATAGTTAAATCAAACGTTCAAGAACTACAAATAAAATTCAAAATTTGTATATTAATGTTTTTTTAATCTTTCCTATCATCGTCCTATCCTTAACAGAATAACACAGATTGGAAGAAGTTAAATAGCAAACATGTATAATATAAAAATTATAATTAAAATAATCTGTTCATTGAAGTAATAAACATATTTAAATTAATGAGTGCAAATAAAAGCAAATTTATCAATTAAATTGTAGATTTCATTTCACTCCTTCCTCCTTTCTTTCCTCCTTCTTTCCTCCTTCTCCTTCATTCATACAAAATATTAATAATTCAATAAAAATAATTAAATTTTATTCATAAAAGTATGCAATCATTTCATTAATGTTTTGTTATGATGTTGTCACGTTAAACTATCGTCCGTAAATCGACTTTACAGACAACCAATTTTTTTCTAGTATTATTCATACACACAGTACTTACTTGGAATTATACAAACCAACAAAACACACATGCCCCGAGGTTTTAACACCAGCGTACCTACCGTTTAATGATTCATGAACCGCCTATAACTACCTACCTCACTCGTGTTTATCACTTTTCTTTACTCTATTCACTTCATTTATTAATCCAGACATCTTTTTTTCGGGAGATATAATCAAATACACATTATGTACCTACCTACAAGTAAGTAAAATTATTTTATAGTCTTACCTTTCAGAGTTTCCAGGTAATCTAAAAAAAGTTATCTCTGGATGCGTTATTGACGAATTCATGCAACCAAAAACAGCACAATATAGCCTACTCGTCATATTAAATATGTACTTGAACTTATTTTTAGTGAAAAAATCGCGCGGTTATTGTTAAAAAAAACAACACACCGTCCGTTCATCACTGCAGCACAGTCGCGACTGTCTGCATGCTGAGCGCATGCTGTGGTCGAGGCGCGTAGGTATAGCTCGCGTTTCGTCCGTTTGTATGAAGACGACGTACTGTATGTCTTTATTTATACTATGCCTACGCTGTATGATAGAGGGATTTTTTTTTATATATTAGTTTTATGGCCTGGTTGCTAAGACCTTTTAGCCACTTCTTTGTTTCATCATTTTTCTTGAGTCTAACATGACATTAGAATATGGGTGTACACATTCTAATGTATTAGGAGTATTTGGCAGCAAATGTATAGAATCAAGTTTTCCGGTAAACTTCGCTGAGGTAGCCAAAACTACAATAAAATTCTCAGCTCCATTTTACCGGGATCGCGTCTGTTTCAATGATTACACATATTGTCCAGTTGCGCAGACACTTGAGATAAAAAAACTACACCAATTTTACATCACAATATCCACTAGGAATCAATTTGCTAATAATTAAAACAGCCAAATAGACTTCACTCGAAGAAATCCCGCCAAAAACTCTATTATAGAGGGATAGAGGTCAGTGAGCACAGTCTATCTAGGTCACAGAACATAATATACCAATCTAGGTTGTATCAATTTGGATATTGATATCGAAATCACAGAATATAATATAGAATATACTCGAAATTGACGTACAGTCTACCGCATAATTATCAGTGGTACCAGTCACAGACTTAAAATGGTATTGGTAACAGTATGGAAACTTACGCAAAGCTGAGACAATAGATGGCGCCTCCTAGATACCACGTACACATTTATAAAGCACGCGAAATTTTTTTTCGGCTTCTTCCATTATTCTAGTTTCATTCCTGCACCCTAATTGCGTAACACACTATTCATCTCAATTTGAATCATTTTGAAGGTTATTGCTAATCGAAAAATGTGTCTACTGAACAACGTAGATAATGCAATGAATGTTGTTGAACTGTCAAAATGAAACCCATTGCAACTGATAGTGTGTTACGCAATAATTACCTCGCTGTTCATATTGTATGTACATTAGTAAGGTAATAGGTAATACGGGCTGGTGTCCGCAACTCCACGTCAATGCGCGTATTTTTTGTACATTAGTAATACCAAGTTAAAATAATAATACAAAAGCTTTAAACATGCACATACTTTTAAACAGAATAGATTAATTTTTAGTAATATTGAACAATTTTACAATATTTTTTTAATAAATAGCACTAAAGATGTTGTGTTTATACCATAAGGCTTCAGCTCTAAAATGCTCAGCGGGGTAATTGCGTAACATATTATCAATTGGAATCAGTTTCATTTTGACAGTTCAACAACATTCATATCTATTTCCGAAAACTGCATTAACATCCATTTAGTAGTTTAAAAGATCTAAGCTTACAGACAGCGGGAGCGACTTTGTTTTATACTATGTAATGATTTATACAGGTTTCATTACCTTATATGAAGTACGGTGTTTTATATTATTGATTTAAAAGATTATAAACTTTAACCTTTTTATTATTATTTTTTTGTTATAGAGGGCAAATGGTGCCCTCAAGTGGGATAAATTGGCAGTAAGTTTCCCTATTGGCATTGACAATGCCTTTATGTCGTAGCAGTAAGGGCGATTTCATCAAATGACGAATAGTCGACATCGGCTCAGTTGCCAAAAAAAAAGGCGTATTTCGTAATGCAAGTTTTACCATTGATGTGTGGTTGACGGTACGGACGCCAGCACATCAACCTACCACAATCATCTAAATCATGTTTTAGTAAAAAATGTATTTAGGTATACCTAATGATTTCTTGCGAAATCAATATTAGATGATGAAAAACATTAGATGATAGTAAATGTTTAATTAATAAATATAACAAAATCTTAAGTCCATAAACTCTAGAGTTTAAAAATAAATAAAACTTACTAAATTTTACAAAAAATAAACTCGATTGAAATCGATTTTAATAACCATTATCGATGTCGATGACATCCTTATTATTGAATAAGCTACCCTAGTGAGTAGTGAATACGTACCAGCACGGCACGCACGAACACAAAGTAAGCAGAAAATTTTTCGTACCTAATCAGTAATTTTCTTGTGAAACCGGTGGTATCAGCTGCGTAAAAATGTCCGACTGGGATACAGTCACGATTCTGCGTAAAAAACCACCAAAGGCATCAGCTTTGAAGACTGAACAAGCAGTAAATGCAGCACGCCGTCAAGGCTTACCAGTTGATACTCAACAAAAATATGGAGCTGGAACCAATAAACAACACGTTACCACTAAAAACACGGCTAAACTCGACAGAGAGACTGAAGAATTGCGTCATGAAAAAGTAACCCTTGACCTGGGAAAGCTTATAATGCAAGGAAGACAGTCGAAAGGCATGAGTCAAAAAGATTTGGCAACTAAAATATGCGAAAAACCTCAAATTGTCAATGATTACGAAGCGGGTCGTGGCATTCCAAATAACATTGTTCTTGGTAAGATAGAAAGGGCAATTGGATTAAAACTTCGAGGAAAAGAACGTGGCCAGCCACTACAGCCTCCTGGAGCGAAAAAATAACGGATTCCCTGGGAGGCGAAGACATAACTCCGATTTGTTTATTGCATAATTATAATTCTATTTCATTTTTGCTGTTGAATGTGTTCTACTAATGTATACTTACAAAACTAACAAAGTAAAATGATGTAAGCAATTTTATTTTCCTCTGGAATGTTCCATGGTTCCATCTGTGATGTGTAATGTATTACCACCAAGGATAAAAATGTTCAATTCACATTGAATTTGGAGATAGTGGTAAAGTGGTGATGTGATATGCAATAAAATAGCTATTTATGATTGTTTTACCTTTCATTTTATTTGTATACAAAAATATTCGTGATTTTTAGGTTAGGTGTCGCTTGTCAACTATTTTCATAATTTTAATTCTGCAATACTTAGCTAATGACAAGTTATTTTATACTAAGTAACTGATAAACATATCTAAAATAATGCTTGTAAATCATACGTAAGTTCGTTTTCTGTGGTGTTTTTCTCAGAAACTGCCCTAAACCGATTCAATCTGTCGCAAGTTCGGAACTAATGTCAAATCACGTGTTTTTTAATTTTAAAACATTGCGTGTGTTGCTGTTATTATTGTGCAATGATATCGTGGTTATTGTTATCATTTTCATTCGTTATTGTTTTGATAACAGAACCGCTGTTACAGCTGCACAGTAAGGCGGCGCAGCGATGTAAATACATCTGAAATATTTTTAATTTCTGTACTTACATTACTCATGTAAAACATTAGTTTTATTTAAACATATATAACATTATTGAAGCGGCCTGTAATCAATCAAAGGTGCCCCTAATAATAATAATAAAAAACCGGACAAGTGCGAGTCGAACTTGCGCACCGAGGGTTCCGTACAAATTTATAGGTATGCACAATGCGTGCCACGAAAGAAGAGACTTGACACACCACGTAGTTTGACATGCGCAGAACACGATTTTAGGTATCTTTAGCGGTATGAGGTCTGAGTGCGGGTCGGGACCGGACGTCATAGGGGCGGCGGACAGAGGCGGGGTCAAGTCTCTTCTTACGTGGCACGCATTGTAAATAGTTAATTACGGGTTTTTTTTTAATGTAAATATAATTTACGGTTTTCGGACTTTTTCTTTTAGTTGTGCTACATTACCTTGCTTCTTGCCAAATTTCATGATTCTAGGTCAACGGGAAGTAGGTACCCTATACACTTTGATTCCCTGAGAGTGTCGAAATATACGTTTTTTGCTGCATAAACGGCCATATCTTTTTTTACGGTAACTTAGAAGTTTGATTTTTTCACAGGTTCAAGGGACCGCAGACCTGAGTATGTCTAAATTTCAACTCGATCCTAGACGCGTTCCCGAGATAAAGGGTCTTGACAGACAGACAGACGGACAACAAAGTGATTGTATAAGGGTTCCGTTTTTCCTTTTGAGGTACGGAACCCTAAAAAGAAAAGTCAGTCGGGCACAAAACTTGCTGACTGATTAGGACTAAACTGGCTGGACAGCTGACTTACTGACTGGGTCGGAACTCTGCCCAAGTCCCTGTTTTGCACAGACCTCTTGTACATACGAACCAGTGGTAAAAAATCAAAAGGGAAGGTTCCTTTTTGACCCTATCATAGATCTAGGACGTAGGAGTAAATGTATGTCCGGATTTTTAGAAATTCCCACTGGATAAGGAATACTACTAGGCGGTTTGTATATGCACTGAAAGGGGTTAGAAGCAAACTAACATTAAAATTTTGATAATATCATATCAGGCATATAATGTCGAGTCGATGTTGCGTTTCGTAGGTAACACACTTTCAATCACAATCTGAATAATTTTGAAGGATAATAATAAACCCACGAGACCAAAACAACGAGGTCAAAGAAAAAAAAAATTTTGTAAAAAAAGGTACCTACTTGAAATCAATGTAGTACGTATTTTAAGCAATCGTTTTAAAAAAGGTAGGTATATTTTCATAAATAAATTGACTAAAGCAAAAAAAACAGGCCAAGTGCGAGTCGGACTCGCACACGAAGGGTTCCAACAAGGCAAAAACGCCAAAAAAGACACGTTTGTTGCAGAAGCCCTCCTTAAATATTTATTTTATTGTTTTTAGTATTTGTTGTTATAGCGGCAACAGAAATACATCATCTGTGATTTGAAACAATCTAGTACACCAACTATTTGTAACTCTCTTTATTTTACATATTGAGAAAAACCGTGAAGTATTTCATGTTTTTCTCAATATGTAAATTTTCTTGAAAATTCATAAGTCATCTCTTCTTCCATGTTATCAGGGGGATTTTAAGGCCAGGTATTCCCGTTTTTGCCTGTTTTAGAATTCATTTTTGATAGGCAAATTATAACATCTAGAATCTGAAATAAATATATATTTTAGATACATTCTTTCTCCTTACCATGTACCCGTTCAATACTCGATACAATAAAATTTTCTCGATAGAAAAAAATTCCGAACTAACTTCGATTTGCAGTTTTTTTACAAGCAAATTTCATTTTAAACAAGTACTAATACTCCTTTTTTTCTATAAAAAATATCAATTTGTAAGTAATTCATTTTGGAATCGATTCTACCCAATCGTTTTTTTTTCATTACATTTATAAATTTTTTATCGATTATTCAAGTGATTTTCGATCCGCGCGTCGCTTGCCAGTGTCCCGCGGGACGTTACCGAGGTGAGACGTGTGCCAAATTTTTGCGCTCGCGCTTCTCTTCTGCTCCGTACGTAAATAAAATAAATTGTAAATAATTATTGTACTAAATAGACATAGTTAAGATTTTGTTTATGTGTTTATTTCTCATTGTGTAAATATTTTGTATATAACTTTTAAGACAATAATTTTGTGATTGATTTGTGAAAATGGCAAATAAAGGAAATAAAATAAGGGCTAAATCACGGTTGAAGGCAAAAAAAATTGCGAAAGAAATATGGTAAGTTATATTTTTTATTCATTCATTCCTATTAGCAACACTCACAGTACCCTATTACAAATTTATTATTTCCCTACAGTAGTGAAACACCTTTGATGTCGGGCGACACCGTGCACCACCGGCGCCGCCCGTGTAGGTAGGTACCCGGGCAAGGTAGTTCCCAATCTTTTTTAATACCATAACTTATTTTATTGTTTCAGTTCAAAAATGAATCGAAATAAAAAAGGCTTATTTGTTCGAAAAAACAGCAAAGAAGTACTTTCTTTGTTTTCTTGATAATCGGAATCCTCGCCACAGAATACGGAGCATATTTACCAACCGCATCAAGTGTGTAAAACAGTTGAATTTGAACCCTATTCAGAGTGAATAAAGCCGCCGCGCGCGCAAATGGTATAATGGTTTACTGTTTTCAAATGTCTAATAGGTAAGAAGTAGTTCAACCCGCTGCGTTGGTCCGGGTGGTTTTTATAATTTTTATTAGCCTAAGTGCTACCTAGGTACTAGATGTGCAGTCGACCATACCACAATAAATATAGGTATATAATATATAAGTATATACATATATATATATATACATATCGTCTGTGTACGTAGTATTATATTATCTGTGTCTGTGGTAAGTGATAACACTATGGTCTTGAGCTGGCCCGCGTATTGAAACTACTGAAAAAATAACCGTATTCTATTGAGACGTGCGGCCTACTGTACGAGAGTACGTATTTACTACTATTATGGTGTCTGCAACGAATGTTGTGTAGTCTATGCCATCTACTACGCGCAGCAAACTCGTGCCATAGTGTAGAAATATGGCAGTATGACCATTTCCTACGAATATTATTTTTATTATTTTCGGTAATGTTTAGGCACAAGCTCGTTTATGCTCAGTACAGTAGCCAATCCCCTTACTAAAATACTGTTCAAGTTATAACAAGCATAGAAATACATAAAAAAAATCAATGGCTAGTTTGGCTATAAAGAAGTTCTCCAATGCATAATTTTATTCAGTATTTATTTGCAAGAGGAAAAGTGTGTAGAATTCACTCGAGATTTTTGTTATTGCATGTTTATTATTAATTATGCCACTCCAAATGGAATAATAAAAGGAACTTGGCTTGAAATGTTTACGTGGGTTTTTAATGTTTTAGAGCAATGCAGTTGCAGACCAAGCGCAGTGCGCATGTATCAACTAATGATTCGGCGAATATCGAGTAAGTTTTTTATATTATTTATTTTATTTTAAAGACATTCTCTATTTTTTACTATTTGAATTAAATAGTATCTCACTCGTTATTGTAACACCATAAAAATTACATAAAGAAATTAAATACATATACTTAAATTAAGTAGGTACGTATGTATGTGGGGGTAACATACATATCTACTTTATTGTTAAAATTAAAGTACCTATTTATTCATTATTATTACTGTTTGCGTATCTTTGTTTCTGTATAACTGTCTGTATGTCAGTGTGCGTGTGTATCTGTCTTTGGAATTGTAGCTCCTAAACGGAAAACGGATGAATCGATTTCAATGCGGTTGTCTTTATTAAACAGACTGGTTTAATAATAAGAAAGTTTTTTTAAAATTTTACTTGTTAATTACCAACAAGTCAAAAACAACTTTTGTGTTACAGATCAATAGAGCATGCGGAAGGGCATAACGTGTCTCCATTGATGACTTTAGAGCATGGTTTACTTGAATAATCTTAGGATTGAGGAGTAAGTAATATTGTTTTAACCGATTCAATTAAAATCAGACTAAAACATGCTACGGCATGCCATAGGCATAAGTAAATAGCCCATAAGATTCGTAAGTTTATACAGGGTGTAAGTTTAATCACCGTTATCCTCTTAATGGGTCATTGTACTCATCATTATGAACAACTTTTACTATGGAGCCAACACTAAAATCGTGAAAAAAAAATCAGCTGTTCCCTACATTTATGTTCGCTTAACTCGTCAAAATGTAGGGAACAGCTGATTTTTTTTTCGCGATTCCAGGTTAGGTCCCATAGTATAAGTTGTTCATAATGATGAGTACAATGACCCCTTAAGAGGATAACGGTGATTAAACTTACACCCTGTATATCCGATAACTATCGCATTTACTAACAACTATGAATATTGAAACAAAAAAATATATTTTATTGTTACAGAACGACTATTCATGCCGCCAATGCCCATGTCACACATGCTGAAATGCCTTTAGATGAACATAATAATGTATCACCTAATAATAATATCAATGAGTAAGTTGCTACTTTTTGTTTTACATAATAATTATATTACCATGTGGAATTCAATAGGTTATATTAAAATAATCTGTTTTTAGAACAATGGAGGAAATTGAAAACTACACTCTAAGCGTTAAAAACGAAATCGAACACGACTATCAACCCATCAGTGGACGACGAATTGTTGACATGAATTACCTGATGACACAGCTCCAAGAAAAAACGCATCATATCGATTTATTTGACAGCAGAGTTGGATATTTTAGAGATATAAAAGTGTTTACTTTTAATTTGATAAAAAATAAAAATAATTTATTTTTATTTTATTGACGACTCACGCTTCACATTATGTGTTACACTAGAAGACCATTTATACCTCTAAGCTTTGTTGAATTACAATATACATTGATCTTGTAATTCAAGAATTGTAACACAATTCTCCTAAAGTAAGTGTGCCTACTGCTTGATTTTTTATACTGTAGCACGAATATTTGATTTTAGTCAGTCAGATTTTAAATCCTTTTTATAAAAAAAAGTATACAAATTATTTTTAATAATTAGTATCAAGTTTATACAATACGTATCTAATCTATCTATAACCTTAAAAATAACTACTACTAGAAAAATAAAACAAAATAAACTTATACTAATAAATTCAAGTTGATCTACTGCATTTCTCTACTCTGTGACGCAACTTAGTACCTACTCGAGGTCGTGAACTCATGAGCGGTGAGTTTAGCGCGCGCGTCTCCCGCGCATCGTAACTTATTACGTATCGCTAGTCCTTGCGGGGGCTGGGGTATGCGTTAAATGCCTACGGCGCTCGGAATACCTGGCCTTAACAGCAAATTTCATCATTGACCACAATTTTATCCACCAAGGAAGATGTATACATAGTGTTGCGCGCCACAATTAATGCCTGGTACATGGTGACATTGGGTCAATCAACTTTTAAGTGTACATCAATGATAAATTTTATTTTTTTAATTTTATTTGATTTTTTTTATATTTTAACATTTTTTCTTTAGATAATTATTTATATTTTAAGAATTCACATAGAGCAGAACGATTTATTTAAATAAAATAGTAAATTTGACTCCGAAATCCACATGACTCTAGTTAAGATAGTCCCTTGGACAACTAACTAAATAGACTTCTGAACCATTTGAAATTCAGTCAAATTGTGAACCGTCACTTTATCCTCACTTAATATAGGATGGATTTCATTTTGTCTTCCATAAATAAAAGACGTGACTTTTAATTGATAAGTTATTTCCAATTATATTGTCTCCTGGACAACGACAAACTTTAAATGTAACGAACTTTTCATTTAACTTGTAAAATAATAATTAATACGTGATATTTAAAACTCTTTGTTTCACTTTTAATTGTTACATTCATATTTGAAAATTTTGTAAACCTCACTGTTTTTTTTTAAAGTATAATTGACGATAATGTGTCTTTAGGAGACAGGGACAAAATGGTTGTCCAGTGGACATATACGGTTGTCCATTGTTTTCGCAGCTTCCATATAATTCTGCAGTTTTCTTTATCTTCGGGCGGCATACTTGAAATTAGTTTTTTATTCTTAGGGTAGCTTCCCTATTTCGCTCAGCTAATTTCTCCGGGTCTGCTTTAAGTCTTTCTCTATAGCGTCTTGATTTTTCTTTTTCCGTCAAACCCATTATCTAAAAATAATAACAAAAATAATTTAGAATATAGAACTATTAGATATAGCAAAAATGTGTTAAGTAAGTAAGCTAACTGCCTCCGTGGTGTAGTGATTTGAGCGTTTGTCTTAGGGTCCGGAGTTCCCTGGTTCGATTCTCGGGAAAGGAACACGTAAAGTTCTTCAATCTAATTTATATTAAGCAATAATAAATGCTCTAGCCTTTGTAAGAGGCTCTTCAGTGACTAATTATTGAAAGAAAAAGTATTGCTTTATGCTGATTCTATCATTAATTGTCCTATGGGCAACCAAAATGTCCCACGGACAACGGTTTTGGTTGTCCAAGTGACTGGTTGTCCGAGTGACATTTATCAGACTTTGCGCTTCCTGATAATAAATAACGATATTTTGAATTAGGTCTTACGCGCAGTGAAAAATATAGATAAAATAGAATATATTTCACTTTTATTTACTACGATATATCAAATACTTACGTTTTTGTGCTGGTTGTCCGGTAGACACACAAAAAAGCCACGCACTTTTTCAAAACGCGCGCGACCGACTGACACCGCGGCAATGATGAAATCAAAATGGCGGTTGGATGAGTGTTGTCACCAAATCGACCGACTTATTGTCAAGGCACTGATCACTCCATCTATGTTTTGGTTTCGGCACTTTTTTACGGTTGTCCGGTGGAAGTCGGAATAATAAAATATAATAGGGACCAAAACGAACATGCAAAAAATTCGGTAAAATTATGAAACAAACAAAAATCTATATGCTAGCATCTTAGTGAACATTGTAATGAATAATTATGTACAAGCGTAATTAATTGCCATATAGTATTTTTTTGTATAAAGTAATGTTTCATTGTAATTAGCTACTGGGGGACAAATAAAAAAACACTACATCCAGACGTTTTGTCACCTTGACAACTATTAAAATTCCAGTTTAATAGTGATTTATTTAAAATAATTTACTCGTATGTTTGCTTAATAATAAGATAAATGCGACATATGCCAAAAAACCACTTAATTTTCTTTAGAACTGCGATTATTGGTCAGGGACAAAACATAGTACTTACAGGACAAATAAAAGTTGATTGACCCCATTAGTTACCACTAGCGCCATCTAGTATCGGGTAGCAGAACTAGAGCTACAGAGGTCGTAAGGCCAGCTACCGACCACGGAGGCCGGCCCTCCACAGCTGCTCCAGCATCATCAGCACCAGATTTTGCTGCTCTGATGATGATGCTGCAGGAGCAGGCCAGACGACAGGAGGAACAGGCTCGTCGGCTGGACGAACAGCTCCAGCGGGACAAGGAGGAACAGGCCCGTTGGTTGGAAGAACAGCTGCTGCGTGACAGGGAGGAACAGGCTCGTCGACAGGAGGAACAGGCTCGTCGGTTGGAGGAACAGTTCCAGCGGGATAAGGAGGAGCAGGTGCACCGCCAGGAAGAGCAGATGCTCCTCTTGATGGATCTTCACGCAACCTTGGGGAAAGAAATGAAGAAGGTGAAGGAGAAGGCTGCTCAGCATGACAACCGCCTGTCAGAAGCTGAAACTCAGATCAGCAAGTTTAATGACGTCATTGCTAATGTGAAGCAAGAGTTGGGTAACCTTAAACTGGTGGATGGAATCGCAGCTCCCGTAGCTACAACACCTTCGCTACGTGGACCGTTCGACGGAACTTCTTCCTGGTCGGCCTACAAAATCCAGTTTGGGGCTGTCATGAAGGCGAACGGGTGGAATAAAAGTCAGGCCATGAGTGCCCTCACCCTAGGCTTGCGCGACCAGGCCTTAACTGTTCTGGAAGCTCTCGGTAAGGAAGTAACTTACGAGCAGCTCCTTGACACATTGGAGGCTCGGTATGGCGACGCTCACCTGGAACACGTGTTTCGTGCGCAGCTCAAGGATCGCGTGCAACGCAGTAACGAAAACCTGCAGCAGTGGGCCCTTGAAGTGGAGAAGCTGGTTCGTAAAGCTTACCAGTCCGTACCTGCACTTATTGATGGAAACCTGATGCAGGCATTCATCGACGGTATCCGCGACCTTGAAGTTTGAGCTGCTGTGAGGCTTGGTCACCACGGAACGCTTAAGGACGCCTTGGCCCATGCACTGGAGGTGGAAGCGGTGCGGCAGGATCATCGTTCCCATCGCGTCAGGGAGGTTGCAGCGGCTACAGTTCGCGACTGCAATAAAGGATACAGCCCTAGGTGCTACGGCTGTGGGGAAAGGGGCCACCTTCGATCCCCTAGTTGCCCTAAGCGAACTGCAGAAAGAGAAGACGGCCGATCTCCAGAGGGCAGTGCGGCTAACAGCACCGCCCAACACCAGCAGCAAGGGAAACGAGTAATAGCCAGGACTGCGGGGCGGGTGCTGGCTGATGTTCAAAGAGCCCCAAGGATTTCGATCACACAAACCCATGACGTATCATCAAGGGCGAGGTCAACGGAACACCTTGTAAGCTGACCATAGATACAGGAGCCTCTCGTACGGTCTTCAGTTCCGAACTTACAAGTCGGTTCCTTGGGAACTCCGCATACAACCGAGAACGCATTAATTTGGTAACAGCCACCGGTCAGCGCATACCCGTCCATGGAGGGAAGAAGATGGAGCTGAAGCTAGGCAACGGAATCTACCTGCATAATGTCATTGTGGCTGATATAATAGACGATTGCATCCTGGGCCTTGACTTTGTGAGGAAGAATTGTTGCGAGATTGACGTCAAGCACGGTGTTTTGAAATGTGGACAAGAGGAAGTTTTCGTGGAAGGGGCGTTACCAGGAAATGTGTACAGCCTTAAGAATTATTCTTCCGCCGAGATCGGAAACGATTGTGCCGGTTAGTTTTACTCGGAATCCTGGTCAAACTCATCGTTGTGTACTCGTGGAAAGGGTCGACAATGACCTTCCATGGAAAGTGGCACGAACTTTGGTCAGAGCCACCGACATATCAGGGGTACGTTTGCTGAACCTTTGTGATCAGCAGTGCGATTCTGTAACTATCTCACCGTGAAAACTTAGATGAAGTGAGCGTGGAGTGAGCTGTCAATAGTGTCAATTCCTAGCAAAAACAAATTCACTTCACCTAAGTTTTCACGGTGAGATTTTTACAGAATCGATCGGCAGGAATACACACACAAGAGACAGCTGTCATTTGCAAATGGTTGTCCCTAAAGCTCAAGTACCGGATGATCTACAGCTGTACCATAATAGTTGTTCAGGAGTTCATCTGGGAGTAAAACGGACTCTACTGAAGATACGAGAACGGTTTTACTGGGTCCACTGTCGGGACGATGTCGAAGATTGGTGTCGCAAATGTACATACAAAGTTGTGCAGCTGTAAAGGGACCTCAGACTCGTAGTAGAGGTGCATTAAAATCAGTTGGGGTTTAAAAAAAACACAAGACACATGGCTTTTACAAAAATAGCTTATAAGTGATTGACTTTTATTTTAGATTTTACTTAAGATTTTGTAGAATAAAGTGTTATACATGGATTATAGTGAAATAAATATAAGTAACACTGATGACTTAACACGGATTTACTTTACTTAGGAGAAATAAGAAACCGATTACAATGCGTGCCACGAAAGAAGAGACTTGACACACCACGTGGTTTGACATGCGCAGAACACGATTTTAGGTATCTTTAGCGGTATGAGGTTTGAGTACGGGACGGGACCGGACGTCATAGGGGCAGCTGAAAGAGCGGGGGAGGCGAGGTCAAGTCTCTTCTTTCGTGGCACGCATTGTATGTACTTAACTTGGATTTACTTATCTACCTTAGCTATAAAAAATAAACTGATAACTGATGACTAGGAAGCATGGTCCCTGACCCTAGCCTCTTCTACAAGGTACAAATGAAAAAAAAAACAACACTTGTCAAATTGATTGAATGTTTACTTGTAATGTAACAGTGCAATAGAGATGGGTTGTAACAGGTTAAACACGATATCTGTTATCACTGTTACTGTTACACAAAAATAACAGATCCAAATATCTGTTATTAAATAATAGCCTGTTATTTTTGTACCGACGATAAATACGTATTAAAATAACAATTGAGTATCTTCTTTATTTCTTTTCGTTTTAAGTCGAAAATCGTTTCCGAAGTATTGAATAGGAAGGAATGACGGGGTAATTTGAAATAATAGAATTACGTTTATTCTTAACTTTTTTCAGACATCCGGTTAGTCTGGAAGTCGATCCCAACGTAGTTTTAAAAGGCTAAGCAGATTGATTGACTATTTTGTTTAGTAAATTCCAAACTGAACACTTTCCTTCATACTTTATCACAGGCTTAGGACTGTCAGTTTACTATAAAATGAATATTACGACGTAATTAGAAATTGATGACGTTTCTCAAACTGGCGCATTTAAAAGTGTTCAATTCATTTTATGTACATGACTATTTACATTGTCACCTATTCTATATCTACATTTACTTATTCTATACTTACATATTTTGATTTAGAAAAATTAGTTGCTGCAATTTCCTAACTCCTAACCGGGTTCGCCTCTCATTAAGGATATTTCCTGCAGCAGAGAATACCCTTTCGCAAGGAACTGACGAAGCCATTGCGTTGAGCTTTGTTGCTGCTATCTTATATAAAGTGGGGTATACCGATTTGTGCTCTCTCCACCATTTCAAGGGGCAGTCAGTTCTAGAAATAATTTTGTCATCCTGATACCGTTGCACCTCTACGATGGCACGGGATTGAGCTGTGCCCTCCGGTTGAATGCTTTGCATTCTTCTCTCAAAATCTTGCCAAATTGATTTGGTTTGGTTGGTAGAAGAAGACGTAGTGGGATCAACTGCTTGGACATGTACGTCGCTTTGAGTCACCGCATCTCGCGAATTTTGAGCTGCAACCAATGAAATCATTCTTCGTTTTGTTTCTTCTGCCACATGTTGATCGTCAAAATAAAATTTAAAACGAGGATCGAGAAACATGCTATTCCCGAATGTCTTGCTATTATTTAAATTTAAAAACCTTCGTTTTATATTGCCTATAAGGTCCTGACGTAACCCATCTACGACTGGCATGAAAACATTGTGATCCCCCAATTGTTCCAATGCTTTTATAAGCCCTACTGTTATAGGAATCACTAAGCTGCCGGTTATGTACTTTTGCCCACTTAACTCGCGTGTGACTTCTTCACAAGGATGGAGTATCTGACATAACTCTTGACAGATTTGCCACTCGTAGCTGGAAACGGGGCTCATCCCCAAGTTTACCATCGCACTATTTAGGGGTTCTTTGAGTTCTACACACCTTTGGAGCATATAATAAGTGGAGTTCCACCTCGTTTGAACTTCTTGTAAGGGCCGTTTAGCCGTGGTGCCGGCTTGTTCCTGGTACCGTTTCAGCTTTTCCCATGCAACATTACTTTGCTTAAAGTGTCGGACAATTCCCTTAATTTTGGTCAGCAATTCAGCAATTTCTTGATTCTTCAAGACGTCATTAACTGCCAAATTTAAGGTGTAGTTGTAACATGGGAAATGTTTCCATACCAGTTCCCTTTCAATAGCGCTTTTGATGTTGGCGCCATTATCTGTTACGGCCAAAAGTATTTTATCCGCCACATTCCATTCCTGACATATAAGTTTGACAGAGTCAGCCAAATTTTTTGCCGTATGGGTTTGCAGGAGAGGAATACAATCTAATAAGAAAGATTTGAGGGCAAACTCTTCCTCCTCGATGTAATGCCCAGTCACGGCTAGCACCGAGTCGTTGGCGCTGGACGTCCAAATATCTACCGTAATGCACAGCGATTTTACTTGGTTGGAAACGGTTTCTTTCAAGTCTGCCTTAACCTTCTCATACACTGCCGGCAACAAGGTGTTGGCAAAATATTTTCTTGTAGGGATGGTATAGTTCGGAAACGCGTACTCTATCAGCTCCCGAAACCCAAGATCCTCAACTATCCTAAAAGGCTGAAAATCTTTTATAAAAAGATTCATAATTTTTTTGTCTATTTCCGCTTTGACAATATTGCCTCGCCTCGGTACAAAATTTGTAATAGGCTGATGGCCATACGTTCTCCTTGGTGGTGGCGGCTGTAACTGCGGCTGTATGAATACCTGAGATGACTGGGTTGGCGGTGCGGATGATGACTGGGAAGATGGCTCGGTTGATGGTTCTGCTTGTGACTGGGATGGCACTACTAATTGTCCGCTGGCACTGGAACTACCGATTCTGTCAAGCACCCGAACCGTGGGATGCTTCCTATCGATATGTTTCTTAAGATTAGTCACGGAGGCTTTAAAAGACAATTTCGCTTTACATATATTACAGGTCGCGTAGTGACCACCTATATCCACAAAATGGTCCCACACAACACTAACTTTTCTATTTACACTAGCCATTGTTTTTCTTACCTAAACGTTTTACTATTCACAAACTAAAATATAAAACACTAAACCACCTAAACTATAAAACAAATAACCTAAACTAAAAAACTATACTTATACATAAATCGAATGTGAACACTGAACACTAATGCGAAAATAATCTGAAAAAGGTTTTCGAAAAAATTACGATTCACCAGTAATCTGTCTGTAATCACCTTTCAGAAAGAAAGAAGGATTTAAAAATTCAAAATTTCAAAAATGTCAATAAACAAACCAGCCAAATTACTTTCAATTGAATATCATCTTTATTACTATTACAGTAAAGTCGTACGGTATACAACATTTTGCGACCAATCCCGTCAAGCCAAAGACAATGTAGATAAAAGGGGTCCGTACACGATCACTGTAATTTTTATGGTTGCATAAAAAATAGTTTTTATGTCAACAATAACAAACAAACCATGCAAATTACTCTCAATGAAATTCATTTATTGGTTTATCAAAAAATCGTAAATACCTGGAACATTTTGCGATGAATTCCGCCGAACTTATTATAGGCATTCGGAAACGATGAAACGGATCACATTGCCATAAAGAAAAATATAATAAAAAGTTTTTTTTTTATAATGGTAATTGGCTAACAGATAACAGGTAGGTAACACGACTTAATTTAGGAGTCACTTTTTCGAAAATGTTGGTTCTTGTTAGACCACCAACTGTATTTTACGGATAATAAATACTAGGAGCTTCTCTTTTTAGCGTAGTTTAACCGCTTTAGTAAGAGTGAGAAGTAAACATATTTCCGATTTCGGAATAAATAATAGGTGTTTCTCTTTTTAGCAAGCGTCATTCTTTAATGAGGAAGAGAGAGACCTTGTTTGTATGTATAAAAGTAACAGCCGTGGTAATAACAGTCCAGGAGTAGGGATGTGACATTGTACATGAAAAATCGATTTTTAATTAATCGGATGTTTTTTTAGCATGAAAAATCGATTAATGAATAATCGATTTTTCTTAAGAAAATAATCGATTAGTAAATAATCGATTTTTCTTCAGAAAATAATCGGTTTTGTTATATTATTTGTTTTTTTCCTAATTTTCCAATTAATTAAATGCCATAAATATTATATCAATAGATTTATGAATTAAAAATAAACAACAGAAATTGTAAGTTCTTATGTAACCAACACGAATTAAAGTTCTAGAACAATCAAATTATAAAAGGTTCAAATTAAAATGTTTTTCTCATAAATCAACAAAATTATTATTCAAATAAATAAAAATTAAATTATCCAAAAACTAGAAATCCGTAGGCAACGAGTTCAGGAATAACAGCTTCGGTAAGTAATATGAAAAAAAAAACTAAGATGGTAAATAAGAAAACCTTTCGAAATTGTCGTTTGAAAAATGAAGTTTCTCCAACGAATAATGAAAGACATATCAACCAAATGACGGTAAAATAGTACAGTTCGTAGACTCGTATCTAGTGAAATCTACTAAACTGTTTCAAAAGCACAGAAGGAATGCCATCACAGATGGCGTTAATGTAATATTATGGAGATAGTATTCAATGGCAGTTCGCGTTCCGGGCTCCGGGCCAAAAAACCAAATCCAATGTCGGGGGTTGCAGATGAAAAATCACTAATAATTGATTGACTGATTATTAAAAAAATCGAATATTAATCGATTATTCATAAAAATAAAATCACGTATAAAAATCGATTTTTACTTTTAAAAAAATCGATTTTTAATCGATTATTTCCATAATCGATTATTTTTTCACATCCCTATCCAGGAGTCTGTGTGGGACTGACTGATATATTGAATTATCAGTAACAGCCGTGGTAACAATCTTTGAGGGTCTGTTATTTTAAGTAACAGATAAGTTATATTGGTAGGAACAACTGTTATTTGTTATTTTTAAATATCTGTTATTTCTATCTGTTACGATAAATATGCCTCACCCCTACAGTGCAAAAATAACCTCACATTTGGTTATTTTTGTTTACAAATTATTTCCAGGTTTTGTGTCGACGTTACAAATACAGTGTTTAGTACAAACTTTGCGTAATGCGTTAAGTTCCTTCTGCCATTTGCATAAAGATAATTACAAATAACAATGGCTTTTTCATTTGGAACCCCAAGTACTCAAAGTTCAGCCTTCGGCGCTGCAGCAAAACGTAAGTTTATTGTACATAAATGATAATTGCTAACCAGAAAACATGATTATAAATTTATAATTTTTTTGAAGTTATAGCTAGTTGTACATGAGAAATGCCACTGCCGTTTGCCACTCACTCTGCCTGCTTGAGTTAGCATTTATGTCTGAACTACTTATTTGCTTAAGTTTAAAATGATGTGCAAAATCAGCCTTTGGTATGATCCGTATGAGTTAAAATTGTAATTTGTACAAGCCAATAATGCTCATACAGCAAAAGTATGTTTCTGCGTACCTAATTAATAATCACTCAATTCAGTCATGGTTGATAATTACCTAATAACAATACAATGCATCAAGTGCCACTCAGACAACTTAACAAACATAACTTTAAATTGTGTCTATAAATAAACTATTGAACTTAATAGTGGTTTGGTGTAACTTAACTAACTACCTACAACAACTACTGGGATATCCGTCTACAATGAGAAAACCCCTACATAATTATTTATCAAATGTTTCAGCTACCTTTTCTTTTGGGGGAGGAGCAACAACTACTACTACTACTACTGGTTTTGGTGGTTTTGGAGCCCCTGCCACATCTACTGGTTTTGGCACATTTGGTGCACCAGCAACTAGTACAGGTGACTTAACCAAAACACAACTGTGACTCTGTAGAGATCTTTTACATGGCAGTATACAAATACACACAACACCAACTTGCCACTTACCCACCTACTACTGCTAATGGTAACAAACTAACCATGTCTTAGCCATACATAATTATATTGCTAATCTCTGGCACTGAAGAATTAGTTTGAGCATAATACAATTATACCCTCATCTGATAGGCAAGCTTATAAAGTTTGGTAACAATACAAAATGCAATGGGCATTGTCCAAAATTTCTAACCCTTAGATATTATTTTATTTTTTGAAAATTTAGAGCATATTGAGAAACTAATTTGAATATTTTGATGATTGGCTCAATAGTTATTTTTTTAAAAAATATTCAATTATTTTAAGTTTTCAAGGTAGGTGACGTCATCAGTGGCATAAAAGATTAAGTGCCGTTGCCTTACTAGTACATTTATAAAAAAATGGCAACACAATGTCATCAATCTGACATCTGTCAAAGTGTCAATAGGCGGAATAGACATCTTAAATAATCGAATCCTATCTTAGCGTATTTATATACAAATGGTTTTTTTATGAGTAAGTGTCCTCCAAGGAATATACTACCCTCTGTCGTCACTAGAACAATCGACGCGGCGTCATTTTTACTATTATTGCTGCAAGTTGAAACAAAGCACTTCCTGTATTCCATAACTCTTGCAATATATTAAATATTGTCGAGTGTTGAAATAACGTATGTAATGTAATGAAATATAAACAAGAATCTTTATATTTTTGGCATTTATATTTATAATAATTTGACAGTTGACAGAGAGACTATACTTGCCTCTTACTTTTTTCTTCTGAGGCAACGATACAAAACTGTACGGCCAAAGCCGACGTAATTTGAAGGGCAAAGAAGGTCAATCGTATTTTATCAAAAATATCAATAAAATATGAATATTTTTAATAATTATTTAGTCCGTAATGATCAGTAACGCTATTCCTCGAAATGGTTTTTCAATTACAACATTTAAAAAAATATGAACAATGCCCATTGTGTCTCATTAGTGATAGTTGAGCTCATAAGGTTGACTGATACTTTGGAGTAACTGAACTAGATTATCATTTTCAAAAATGATTATCGGAACCTGTAATAAATTATGATTATATTGATGTAAATAATACTGACAAATTCAGACTTCTAGTTTTTTGTTTTTTCGTATGATAGCTAGGTTATAAAATAAAACATTATGCAAATTAATATACACAGACTTTAATAAAAATCTTATTAATTGTGTTGTTTTATTTCACAGCTGCACCATTCGGAGCACTAGGCACTGCCCCTGCTTCTACAGCACCCTCTTTATTTGGTGGGACTGGCTTCGGTGCTACTCCTGCTAAACCTACAACAGGTACTATCTAATGCACAAAGTCCACTTGCCAGTTTTATTGTGCAAGTAAAATTTTTGACATTGACCAATTCATTTTTCTGTTCAGGTTTTGGAAATACCTCATTTGGTGCCAACACCTTTGGTGCTGCACCATTCGGCGCACCAACATTTGGCAGTGCTGCACCAACATTTGGTACTAACACTCTTGGTGCCAATACATTTGGCAGTCCATTTGGTGCTACGGGCAATTTCGGACAGTCATTTGGATCTAAACCAAACACTGGATTTACTGGTTTTGGCAATGTTCTTGGATCAGCACCACAGTTTGGGCAGGTATGTATTTTAATAATAACATATTTACCGAAGTCCATTCCCCTTAAATAAGGGGGAAGCACCAGGATAACCCATGAAATTCAAATGTTCTTAGGTTTTTTGCAATTTGCAGGTCAGTGTCAGGTTGTATGTTGATTAAAATATGATTCGCGAGCGTAACAACTTTACAGAATTATAATCATTAAAATCATCAATACAATACTCTAAGTTCATAAGTATAATACTATTGAATGATTATTTCATAAAAATCAATCAATAGGATTAACATACAACCTGACACTGACCTGCAAATTGCAAAAAACGTAAGAAGATTTTAATTTCGCGGGCGACCTTGCGCGTCCCCATAGTATGTGCGGTGGATGGTATTTTTTTTGCCCAAGAGCTCGAGAGTTGAATGGACTCACAAAATGAATACTGCTCTGTTGACAGCAGCAGCAACAACAACAACAGCCGCAGGGTCCATCATCTGCTCACGAGGCGCTGGTAGCAGCAGTGTTCAACTGTTGCGTCTTTGGAGATGAGAGGGACCAAGTGCTTGCCAAGTGGAACCTCATACAAGCACAGTGGGGCACTGGTGAGTCTAGTTATTTAATGATTCGGGCTTCTTTTGTTTTGGTGTGCAAAGCGTTGATTTCCTAAGAAATCAGTGAATGGTCACACAATTACGGCAGTCCAAATGCAGAATTTTTGACACCTTAATGGTGAAAATTACAGATTTTCACGACAACCTAAAATATGACGAAATTGCTTTCCTAGGAAACCAAAGCATTACTCTTCTATTGTGTTGGTCTTCTACTTTAATTAATCAAATAATAATTTTAGGCATTTTCAAAGAACAGGAATCAACCGATAATATGGCACATCGAGTTTTAGAATAAAGTCAGGCTTTGTAGAGCGTCGTCTCTATACTCATATTCCTGTGTGACAGTCTCTTTCCAAAACTCGACCTGCCTTATTAATGCTTGTACTGTATTTACCATTTTGGTCTTCCATTGTTGTGGTGTATTAAGCTTACTTAGTGTTCTGTTTATGTCCAACACACATCAAGGTGACCGCGAATTACGGAGTATTAATGAATTTGTGGGATATCCACTTAATGCACCACAATTTTTCCACAATCTGATGACCAATCAACGTGTATTTGAACATAAGTTACTGAATTAAACAATTAGAGTACTTAATGATTTATCAGATGAACTGAGACCAAATAGTTTGAAAAAGTTTCTAAGGCTTTCAGGCTCAGTTTCTAGTTATTTCATCAGTTTAAGCCTTTATTTCAATTACTTTTGCAGGGCAAGCCTACTACAGTCGTAACGCACCTCCTTTGGAGCTGAACGAACAGAACCCGCTTTGCAGGTTCAAAGCCGTGGGCTACTCTCGCCTCGGAGGCCGCGAGGACAAAGACGGACATGTCGCTATGTTGTTCAACAAGGCTGAACAGGATATCAAGTATGTGTTTACAGGCAGCTTAGATAATTTTTAGACGTATCTGTCCAGGCTAGCACTTAAGATCATTATAATTTGAATGTGTGCCAGCAATAAACCTGTATGAAGGAATAATACACATTAACTAACCCGTTTATTATATTCTTAAGATTTTTTTGAAAATTTCCGTTGTTTGATGTATTTTTATTTTATGCTCCATTTTGAATATTTTTTTATACTTTTAATTTTTTTTATTGTAGCAAGACGCGACTAAGTGTAGTCACATCTTAAAATGTATAAAAACCTGACAAAATGTTATTTATTTTCTAGAACCAACCAGCAAGGCTTGACGACGTCTCTGCATAGTTTGTTAGGAAATAAACCTAACTTGGCCGTTAATATAGAATGTGTTAAAGCTGTTTCCGACAACAAGACTCAGGTAAGTACCTAGGATTTGGTATTATTTTATTTATAGCCTTTTTTCAGAGTACTAGTTATAGTACAAAACGTTTAATATAAGTTTTGAGTCTCTATGTGCCCTTTGGTAAAAGCCTCCTCCAACCCTTTCTAATTCTCCCTGATCTTTTTCTCTAGTACATGTCTTTCCAGCCGTCCTCACCAAGTCGTCCTGCCATCTTTTCAAGAAATTTCCTTTCTCTCTCTTCTCTTCCCTAGGGTACTAAAATTATGTAAATCTTTCTCTCTCACACAAATCGACAAGAACATTGAATAAAGAAACATTAAATAAATTCTTCTCTGTCTTTCTGTTCTATCTTTATGTATTTTTCTCTATTATGAGTTTGTGTGAATGTAAATAAATAGTAAATAAATCTATATTCTAGCAAATAAAGACACCGTTCATTCATCTCAAGGGAAATATGTCAAAACCTTCACAAAATATATTTATGCTCTGTGAACACAGGTGTTTTAATGTTTTATTTGGGAAATATTTAATTGATCCTCTAAAATTTATTGACCTAATGATGTACGCTTTTATATATCAATGATCCTCAATCATTATAAGAGAGTATTCAATAATATTTTTAGGGAAGCATAATGGGAATTAGTATAGTATAGTATAACGGCTGGGTTCGTATTATGACGTATGAATGCCATCCGTTTTCTAGTGTGAGAGAGACGGAGCTATGGAAGGCCGATAGCATCATCCCTTTTTTGCAGTGGAATAATGATACTTTATGATACGGACCCTGGTAATCGCAACACAACGTCCAAGCGCATATTTTGCGTACTATAAGGTTTGAATTAATGCCGTTTTCTTCTTCACAGGTGGTAATATACGTAGTGGACAGAGGCGCGGGTGGCACGCACATCTCGGCGGCCGAGCTGGGCGCGTTCCTGAACACCGGTAACGCGCGCAACGCACTAGTCGGCGCGGGCTGCGCTTCCGTGTCCGCCGTCACCGCGCCCTCTCCGCAGATGTTGGCGCAGTACCTGCAGACTGCGCCGCCCGGTACGTAAAAACCAACTTTAATACCTACTTAAGAAGTCCTAAATCTGCTTATAAAGACTGCCTCGTTGGTTTAGTGGTCGCAAGCGCTACTGCTAAGCCTTAGATTTTGGGATCGATTCCCGGGTCGGCCAAAGTACTCGTACTATTCGATTTTTCATGTGGAATTTCTCAGTAGAAGCCATGATGGCAATAGGCTCACCTATTACATCGCACTTAAACATAACTGGCGAAATGGGGGCTACTACTTATAGATAAATATAGAAAGAAACATTTTATATTTGGAACACGCACTAGAAATACTCGTACAGACAATAAAAACGAACATTAAAACTAATAAATTCATGAAACAAAAAATAAGAAGACCTGTGCGAGGCCAAAGAGGCCTATCTCAGTATGATGCTGCGATATTTGAGGTACAAACGTGATTTTATGTTTTTAAAGTCTTGTTTCCTGTACAACTTTAATATAATTATGGACAAAAGCCGTGTGCTTGATGGGATATCCCATCGAACAAAAATCTTACTAATAATATTATAAATGTGAAAGTTTGTGAAGATGTTTGGATGTTTGTTACTCAATCACGCGTAAACCGTTGAACAGATTTTGATAAAAATTGGCACATAGATAGACCATTTCCTGGATTAACACATAGGATACTTTTTATCCCGACATTCCCACGGGATCGAAACTTACGCGGGTGAAACCGCGGGGCGCTGCTAGTCTTTCATAAAAAAACTTCTACATATTTGGAATTTTCAATAGTAGATTGTTGCATCGAGCGCAAAGTGAGTTAGTTATTAATGCACGAGAGTTAACACGAGTGCATTAATTACTCACTTTAGCAAGGTGCGTAATCTACTTTTCTTTCAATTACCAATCTACCTACCGTGATAAAATATACCTACTCAAAATAAAAACTCAAGTTAATGAAAACAAAAGTTTTCCAAAGATTTTAAATATTTATCCCGCGACTTTTGCGGCGAAAGGTTATTAACAATTTCATTTGCAGCTGTTTTTATACTTCCTGGAGTTGCATTCATATCGCTATAGCTATTTCCATTTTATAAATCTCTTCTTGCTGAATAATAATATGAAATACCTATCAAAGTCTTACAATGGTACAAAATGCGCGCCATTTGTTTTTTTTTTTCACCAAGTCGGTTTTATTCAGCCGATTTTTATTTTCAGCCAGGATCTTTTTGATCTAATGCATACATTTTATATTAAACTTAATAAGAGACATCAAACCTCTGTGGTAAATTTGTATCTAAATAAAAAACAGTGCATTAATGAAAAACTGTGCAACCATAAGATTTCATAAATTTCTGCACTGTTTTGGTTCTAAGCAAAAAATAAGTCCTTTTTGATTGGTTTTGTAGTGATTAATGATAACATTACTACGTAGTTGAAATAAGAAATCTTTTCTTTACATGATGCAAGTTTCTTGCCTAATAAAATTGAAGCTACACATGACTGTGCAACTTTTATTATTGCTTCAACTTTGGCATTACGCAGCCAATTAAATCGCACCATGTAATTCAGGCTTTATGCACCCTTTCGTTATAATGAACGTATGTCTCGTTGATTGTCATTGATTATTTGTCATTTCGAAATGAACTTACTTTACACGTGTGTGAAGTTGATATTTGCTTGAAGTGGAAATAAAGTTAATTGGAGACAAGGTTTTGGATCGTTGTATGTTTTCTTTAGCGATCGCTGTACAAAGCTTTGTGATTTTTCAGTATTACTTTTGTTTCAGGTATGGACATGCGACTATGGAAGCAAGCGCAAGCTGACAATCCTGACTCTGAAAACTATATACCCGTACCTATTATTGGATTTTCCGAGGTAACTATATAAATAAAATAAAAAAAAACCTAAATACATACATAAGAAATGGAATTAAAGTACACCTTATGTCCATGGGCGTATGCAAAAACTACAGAACGCCACCTGCTACGATCCTTAAATACTCCTTTTGTTTCGTTTACATTAATACATCAAAAAAAAAAAAGTAAGTGTAAAAAAAAGTAGAATAGAATAGAATACTCTAAAAAAAGTAATTTAATTTTATGCAGAGCTGAAGTTGTGTTATCGCAACATTTTGTGGTAATAATTCTACAAAATAATGGTTTTGTTGACCCAAATGTACAACAGATAGGACATTACTTTTATCCGTTTCAGGTGTAGCCACTAATCGCACATAAGACTGAATGTTGCGAAATTTACGTGATTCTTCTCCTTTTGGTAGATAGAATACATCCGCGCGATGGTGTCATACCGATTTTATAAACTTTATTTGTGTATTTATTTATTTATTGGATCTCCAAAGATCTCTTACAATTTTAAATGCACACTAATATTTTATCCGATTCTTTTATATCAAATATTAGTGTGCACTTCAAATAATAGTAGACCTTTGTTCACTTAGCTACAATCTTGGTAGGGATAGTAAGTTTGACAATTATATTTTAACTAGCGACCCGCCCCGGCTTCGCACGGGTGCAATGCTGATACTAAATACACTACAGAAAAACTGTGAACGTTGTATATATAAAAACATGGCGGCCCGCTCCGGCTTTTTTATAGGCACGCTCTTGCCGCACCGGGCTGCCGGCCGGTACCGCCGCAAACGCTACGTCCCGCAATTTTTAAATCTGTAATATCTTCGAAAATTTTCACTTAAATCATACGGTGTAAAGGGCCATATAGATCTATATTAAATGAACAATGTATTCAAAGTATTTAATTGGTTAAGGATTAATGCTGTATTGGTTAAAATCGCTTCGAAAATTAGCCATTATTTCTCGTAAAAAGTAAATAACAAAAAAAAGTTATTGTGGGTTATCCATAAGAGATAGACATATACCATCACGGACTTTTCTGTAGACCTTTTCAATGTGTACAATACTTAGTACATTATTTTGATAAAACTCGTAGGGTTCAGCCTGCGTTTGCAATGTAAGCGGAAAAAATGTAATTATTTACGACATCACATTAGAAACCTCAAAAATAACAGTACTTCTCCACTATTTAATGGATGTTATTATACTTATAAACCTTCCTCTTGAATCACTCTATCTATTAAAAAAAACCGCATCAAAATCCGTTGCGTAGTTTCAAAGATTTAAGCATACAAAGGGACATAGGGACAGAGAAAGCGACTTTGTTTTATACTATGTAGTGATTAAAATAAATCATAATACATATGTAAGTTTTTGAGTTCACAGTTGTTATGTCGTCAGAAATCCGAAAGTCTGACAACCCAACAAGTCATATCAAGGGCTATCGTATTGCCTAATAACTGTTGTGGTTGTGGAGGTCAGCAGATAGGCAGTCGCTCCGTGTAACATACTGGAATTTAGCATTCCAGTAAGACTGGAAGCCGACCCCAACATAGTTGAGAAAAGGCTATAGGCAGATGATGATAATAATGATGTCATTAGTTTTTGAGTTAACGTCAATAATAGTTTTTTGAACCTGTTCTCTCTGTAGATAAAGTTCCGCAGCCGCTGCCAGTCGGAGCAGGGCAAGCTGCAGGCGCAGTGGCTGCAGCGCGCGGCGGGCGAGCTGGCCGAGCTGCGCACGCGCCGCGCCGCCGCCAGCGCGCGCCTGGCGCAGCTGGCCGCGCGCCTGCACGCGCGCAGGCACACCTTGCTGCAGGTACGCGTGTCCACTACCACTTATGTACATACACAGATATCCCGAGAAAAGAATGCGCTTCGGGAATCATTGTCTATCTTTGGCAAAACGAACGCGCGATGATGAGGCCTAATATAGTGCTGTTACAACCAAGGAAGTACGTCCCTTTTAGGATTAGGTACCATGATTACAAAAGTTTAGACAACTCTATGCAATTCTAAAAAACTTTTCAATAACCCAGATGCTTTCCCTCTGTGGATCGGCGCGACTTTCGTGCTAATTCCAACATTTTCTGGTTTACCTGTACTTGAATATATGTACAATATTAGATAGTTCACATGTATTGCCACTAAATCAACTATCAGTTTAGCATTATGTAGTCTGAATAGATTTTTAATTGACAGTTTGTTAAATAAGGTCCAACATTTTTGGTTACATTGTAATTTGTACTTTAGAATTTGTATAGCTGAGCTATGTAACCAGAACCAGAGGAACTGTAAGATTTTTATGTACCGTCAGGGAACTCGGTTATTGAGCAGTTAGACAATCTATACGAACAAACAACACAACGAAAGACGTCAGCAAGGCAAGGAAATGCAACGAAAAACAGTTGTAATTAAAAATTTATGAACAATTTAAGCTAAAAAATTGTTTTACAAATCAAGTTCCTTTTCTTTAAAGTAACATTTGTATCGTAGGTGGTAGCCCGACGTGAGGTTGTGGGTCGTGTGGGAGCCGCGCTGGGTCCGGAGGAGGAAGCCGCCCGGGCACGTTTGCACGAACTGACGTCACAGCTCGCCGCCCCGCCGCTTTACAATGTAAGTACAAAGTACTGTCACCTCACGAAAATCATAATCACTTTTGGACTTTGTTACACTAAGACTCTGTACTTGCCAATCGCTGTAGGTATAATGCATTTTCACACACCTGCTCGATAATGTCAAATTAGATGTCTTGCAAACCTAACCTATAATATAGCCCTGGGGTCTAGCCGGGCAATTATATTATCCTAAATCTCATTATAACTCGCTGGCCAATAAGATGATTTGAACTTGGAACTTTTACTAAAAAGTTGTATGAAAACTATTACAAAAAATATATAATCCAGAATAGAATTGCTTTTTATTACCTCGCAGAAGGTATGGAAAGTAGAGTGATTTCTTCGTAGCCCAGGGAAATAATAAAAAAAATGCTGTCAAGGTCCCGAAAATAAGTTTCATGCTAAAACCTTGTTTACAGATTTGCCTTTAATTTAACTTATTTTCCTGGGCTATTGGGGATAAAGCTGTATTGATCTTGGGCAAGCTAGAATCCGTCGCTTCACTCAGGATCCTTTGTTAGCCTCGGAATTCAATATAGTGCCCGTGACAAAAGAGTCTGCTTTTCCCCGTTTCCGCTTTATTCCCTTTATAATTTACATTTTTTAATTTCATGGAGCTTCAAAAACTATTAAAATCTAACACAAAATCTAAAATTAATATTTCGGATGGAATCTAGGCAGGCGCATATGGCGGCTAGACCGAATCATGCATAATCAGCCTGAAATTTTCCCACTGCTGGGACACAGGCCTGCTCTCGGTGAGAGGGAGTGGGCCATAATATAAACCGCGATAATAGACTAGGACATGACGTCGGTTTCCTCACGCTGTTTTCCTTCAAGCGAAACATAATTGAAGGAAATCGTTACAACTGATGAAATTGTTTCATGCACGTATCTGATCAGGCCAAACTAACACAAGTTCACCTGTTCCGTTTGGCCTCTACTTGTATGGCTTAGCAGATTTGTTACTCATATAGATGAGGTCGTAACTCTGAACTAGTTTGATAAGAGTACCAAGTAGGTAATTTTCTAAAAATAAAAATATCTATACATATTTACCTATGATAAGATACTATACAATACGATTCATCTAAGAATAGGAATTACAAAAACACCTCGTTTACTCAATTTGGAGCAAAATCAGTCAGATTAGCACAACCCCCCCCCCCCCCCCTTTAAGGCACACACAGACACACAGGCGCGACGCGACACGTGACACAAAGGCACCGCAAGTCGCGCAACGAGCGGTGCTTTTGTGTCGCGCGCGATTCGCGTCGCGCGTCGCGCTTGTTTGAAGGAGCCTTTATCCTTTTAATTATGTTGCTGTGTCCTTACAGGGTCCATAACTATATCTTAGCTTTAAGCCTACTTGTAACACCTTTATTCACATTATGGTATGCAAATAAATGAAATGAAAACAAAACAAAATCAGACAAAAATAAATTTATCAAAACCGAATTACAACAAATTTTGTTTGCAAGCCGTATTTTCCAGGTTACAGTTGACAGATCGAGGTCATTGAGGTTCCTATTAATTCTTAGTTAAATCGCATTGTCCTTTCCAATTTCAGTTGGGGCTGCATTTATTTTTAGGTAATTAAAAGTTGTCTCTGTAACTTCAATATTTCCTCACTCTTAATTATACAGGGTGGCAGGGACATCGACGCGCAACCTCCTAGGTACTTATAATGTGGATTCAGTATATATATGATTCTGAACCTCCGTGTTGAAATTTTTCGTCGGGTATTTAAAAAAAATATTCGCTTTTCTATTCATTTTGAACTCGTAGGCATTGCACTTTTCTATGAAACAGCAGAATTTTTTTGAACAATATCTATGCTTCTAGAATCATGTGCTGAATTCATGATTACAGTTTGCGCGTCGATGTCCCTACCAGCCTGTATCTATGAGGTCCTATTATAATTTCTAGTGGATTTTAATCTGATGTTGAGCCTCAATTTTTTAGATAAATTCTACCTTATTGGTATGTTCGTTACGTGGTACAAAAACAAGCGCTGAAAGCCTCATGAATATAACATCACATGTAACATTTTTTTCCATGTGATTATCTACATATCTGTTCCCATCTATAAGTAAGGTACTTAGCCAGCTTATGTAACTTATCACACGGGATTAGACTATTCTGATAAGCCGTCGGTGCAAAGTAAATTTTAGTATGGAACGATAGAACGACCTTGTCTGGCCAAATGTTTGGAGCACTCGCCCTACCCGTGGTCGCTTATCACACTTATCAGTGACTATCGCCTTATCTCCAGACACCAGACAGTGTTATAACACGAGTAGATATATCGGTGTTACGCTGTTGTTGACAAACTAATAATTAACACCAGCAAAGAACAACAATTAGGTTGCTCTATGGCGTTCTTACGTATGTTGTTACCTAACGTGATATTTTGGCCACAAACGAGTCGTATTTGTGCCAAATATGGTTATTTTAATAAAGCAAAAGCATTCATACTAATGGAAATGTTCTGTGTTATACATGTACTATAAAATGACAATTAATTCTCCTATCTTTGAGTCATTTAATAGTATCAATAAAAGTCTTATGAAATGCCTTTAATACCAGATATTACTGGTTTAGAATGTAACTTTGGATCAAAAGTAAATGGTTTGATTATCATGCAGGAAAGGAGTGTAACCAAGATATGGGTACTATCTTGGTATATCAGCGATGTCAAATCACTTTTATTTTTAGATTAGACGGGTAAAATAGGCGCTTATACTTGCTTGATTTTTAGCATCACGTTTTATATCGCGATTGGGGGTTCGAAATATCGAAATTAAATAATGATGATCGTTATCAGTAGGTATAATTGGATAATGCCGTTTATAGTTTTCCTCTTAACGACTTTAGTGTTGTGGCAACATGTATCCTGCAAAAAAAACATGTTACAATTTTGTTCAAATTGTGTTTCCCATGAATACGGTGCATAAAAGATGCCTAATCCATTAAGGAATTTCTCAGTAGCTTCGCAGTAAATCAATCTTTTTATCAGTTCAAAAGTACCCTGATATAAAAATAAGATATTAAATAGTTACTCAACAAAAATGCGTTTTAAAATTAAACACTCTTTGGAGCATTCAAATAAAGAGTACCTACTTAATTTTGTGTAGAGCTGGAAGACCAACCTCGGAATAAAATAACATAAGTACCTACATTAAGGGGCTTACAAGACCTAAACGCAAGTTTTCCAAACAATAAAAGTATATGATAGACTACAGTAAAAAAAATCAAAAAAATATATGATATTCTTCAGGATATATGCTAGATAGATAGTGTTGTGAAAACATAATACAACTAATTTGATACGATAGAAAAAAATCATGAAGATACCTCTAAAAATTTTCTTTTTACAATAAAATCCATACTAAAATACATACAATCATTGATAAATGATAAATGATAAATGATTTTATTTCTGTAAGTAGGTTTGCACAAACACTTTTACACGTCAATCATAATTTTTTTTAAACTAGATGAGGTCGGCGTTTCCTATCTGACTACTCTGAGAAGAAAGGCCGAAACAAACTCAGAGGTCATAGTCTCTTTTAAAGTCCAGACATAATCTTGGTCAAGTTATATGAAGACCATGTAGGTCGATGTCTGAGATGGTCTTTTGAGGAAAGAACCACACAGATTGAGAGGACCTGTCCAGTCAGTGCACGCATTTGTCAGAAATCATGCAGCTCAACTCAAGACTTAAGGAGCTCAACGATTCGACGAACAATACCAAAGAAAGGACATTTGGGTAGGCCACATGAATTACTCAAACTGCCAGACCATAGAGAGAATAATAATAAATATAAAATGCCTAAACTAAATGACCCACATCGTCTTCACATTCACAATAATTAAAATAATGTAATACTTTAAAAAGTAAGCAAATGTCAGTTAAAAAAAAAAAAACATTAATGTCAATGTGTATATAAAAAAAAAACATCAAAAACACTCAAAATGCAGAAATTGGAAGCAACTCAATCCCAAGCCTTTGTATCCTCAATATAATCTTTAATGGTATAAAAGGCTTTCTGGCACAATTTACGTTTAATGAACGATTTAAATTTATTAAGGCTTAGATCTTGAACGTGGCTTGGTAGTTTATTATAAAAGTGTATACATTGGCATCTGAACGAGCCACCTATTTTCTTGAGCCTTGTTGTAGGTACAACATATTTGTGTTTGTTTCTAGTATTTATATTATGGATATCACTGTATTTTTTGAACAATTTTATGTTTTTATGGGCATATAAAAGATTTTCATAAATATACTGAGAAGGCACAGTCATTACATTAATCTCTTTAAATTTGTCTCTGAGAGAGTGTCTCGGACTTAATTTATAAATTGATCGAACAGCACGCTTCTGCAAAACAAAGATAGTCTGAATATCGGCGGCATTTCCCCACAATAGAATACCTTCTACATTCTGATTTTTTGTCAGATTATTCTACAAGCAGCATACTAAAATACTAGTGTTTTAATTTTTTAGTCTAAACAATAGATTCTTTGTAAATCGCATATTCCTATTTTCTAACCTAAAACGTGCGTATGTGTGCGAAAACGCTGTGTAGCGACACTGCCGGCCGAGGCCTGATGCTATACGGACGTGTCGCTCTTTTCGCCGCACTATTTCCGCCAAGATTGTTATGTTTTTGTAAAGTTTTATTTGTAAATTCATTGTTTATTATTATTTGCATAATCTTCTTTCCGTAAATATTTTTATTTCGTGTAAATATAAAATACTTTTAAGTTAAAATAGCGTATCAATATGTTATCAATTTTATTATCATTTGTAAATATGGGAAATAAAGTGAAAAGTTCCGTTAGGAGGACTACAAAACGTTCATATAAAACGCCGAACATGAACGAAATTAAAAAGTAAGAGCATTTTATTATTACTGAATATTTATTTTTTTAACAATAAAACTATTTGGAAACGTCTAAGATAGTGCAGTCATTTACGCATATACGCATAAGCTCAATTTTTTCGATCGCATGTACAATTGTCACATTAGCGTAAGAGCCCGATGTATAGATTTGTATTCACGAGTCCCCGGGTTCGATTCCCAGATAATCATCGACTTTTCTTTTTAAATGTATTTTGAATTTATATATATATATATATTTATTTATAAATAACTAAAAAAACGTCTACAATGTAATAATTTTTCAGAGAAACATAGTCGTAAATATCAACACGGAAGTTATTTCTAATGCGTAAATACCTACACGTTTTCGAAACTATTATAAGTAAGTATAACAATTAAAAAAACAAAAAATACCTGTGTTTTTATTAACAGACCGCGACTTATTGATAATGGGCACAACAAAATAACAAATTCATCTGAAAATTGCGATGAAAATGATCACAAGCAAGATTTTAATTTTTATTATTATTGATTTCGTTTATAATAAATAGAATTCATAATATTATGTAGGTATGAATGTTAGGTACTTACCTAATCTTTGCGGCTGTTTACACATTATGCCGCAGCTGCAGCGGCACCGCCGCCGCCGCGCGCCGCGGCGCCGCTGCCTCAGTCACCCTTGGATTTGTATGAACACACGGCGCCGCGGGCGGCGGCGACGAGTTTTGATAAGACCTATCAAAACTCGCCGCCGAATCGTGCTGCCACCGCCGCGACGCCCGCCGTGTGCAAGGGTTCATGCAAATCCAAGGGCAACCAATACAGCGGCACCGCGGCGGTGCGCGGCACTGGTCCGGATTTTCAAAAAAGTGGACATAGGATCGAAAATGCATATTTAACGTAACAAAAAATTGTTTCGTATAGGAAATTTAACGCTGATTAATACTTATTACTACAACTTTTCAAAAAAACAGCTCCTTCACGTCAAAAAAAAATATTGAAAATAAAAATGTATGGGAGAAAATCTATTTTATTTTTTTTCTCCGTTCAGTATCAAAGTGTAGCAAGCAAACCTTATATTCTGGTAAGTACCTATTGTTCTTAATACGACAACATATAAATTGCTTGCGTATCCCTGCGGCCTTGACGCCTACGATGCTTCAAAGTTTAAAATTTTAATGTTGAATTATCTTAATATTATTAAAGAGTTTGTCAATTGAAATTAATCCAAAATATCATTTTTAATAAAATCAAGCCCGCTCGCGCGCCCCTTCCCTGTATTAGGCTCGCCCCCTATTACATGGGACTTAATATAACTGGCGAAATGACAGTGTACTATACACTTTTGCCGAACCCTTCGGGGAATATAAAGCGTGATGTTATGATAAAATAAGCATTTTTGCATTTTTTTTTAATAATCATCTGTTGGTTATTCTTTCATCTGTTGATATTTCCTATTGATAAATCATGGTTGATATTGTTGGTTTTACTACTAGCGTGACTCATCTTAAAAGAAACAATTAGAAATAGATGTAGCCCTTAAAAGGGTTTTTCTGAAGTCCTGAAAAGGACTATTTTAAGTGGTCGTGAAAAGGACTACAACTCAACTACTACTACTAACAAACTCAATTCCATCAATAACAACGTCACTAAATCTGTCACGTTTACATTAATGGATCATCTTCAGGCTGCAACTCCTGTAGATCCATATTTTCAGTTTCTTCTATTACTACCTCAGGCAACAACAAAAGCTCTTTAACATCTGGAAAAAAATCGAATTGCTTTGAGTTGCTGTATTTTAGTCGAATATGGGATAAATATGGGTCTGAACTAATTAAAAAATTATGGAGCAAGTCCTCGTTGGTCTTCATCCTGTTAAATTTTCTTGTGTGATATTCACGAACTCTTCGAAATTCTTTATTTCTAGCTTCTCCCGCTTCTTCGGAAAGAATGCCAATTGGTAGGAGGCCAAAGTGATGACAAATGTCTGCACCGTGTATGAGTAGCTTATGCACACTTGCGGGCATATAAAACCATGGGTATAGATGAACAAAGATCTCAGCTGTTTCTTTGCAATAAGTCCTGAATTTTTCAATATCTATGGCACATCCCGATGAAATCGTTTGAAGAATAACCGCAAAATGCTTCAGTAGGCCTTTGTCAATATTGGTTATTTCGGCAGATTTCTCATAATCTCTAAAAAACCTTCTGGCTGTGTTTCCGTCGTTTGTGGTTCCAAAGCCGCAAGGCTTTCTCAAAATCCACAAGTATTCCCATTTGCTGTTTGAATTCTTCTTGTGTCAAATGTTTCTTCGCAGCTTTTAGTTGCTTGTTAGCACCTCGTGCAGTCCACATCTCAAAGTCAATGTTGTAAGATATGTGTAGAATACAAAAACACATATGAAGAGTAGAAAGTCCATATTTATAAACATCTTCTCGAACAGGTCTTGAAAATACTTCTGACAGTTTGTTCATCTCAGTCGGCTTAGCAAGGCAAATATTGCAGGCAGATGCAGACGAAGTATCCGTTATAATAGTGGCCACTTTTCCGTCGATCATTGTCATATGAAGCTCGTGACTAATCTCTAGCCCGACCCATTTGGTAGAATTGATGTTCTTTATTTCTTCCTTCAATACAGCTTCTTCTTGCTTGATGTATTCTGCTGTCTCTTTACAAAACTCGAACTTAATGGGCCTGCAATAATGTGTTGACGAAGTTGTTGGGTTTTCCCATATGGTGCTATTATTAGAAACTAATTTAAGAGGGACAAGACTTGACATGAAAACCGATGAATCACTGAAGTCTACATCTTCACTCCTTTGCTTGTAGGTGCTTTGTGAAGAAGCTCCATCAAACCCCATTTACTAATTAACTTCAATCCTTCAGTTGACGAATCAATCTGGGTACAGGTAATTTGAAGAATCTTCTGGACTGTCAGATCCAATAGGGCTTGAAGCTTCGCTCTGGCTCCACTCTCAGTAATTTCTAAATCATGTGGATAGCATCTCTTTTTAGCTTCAAGGAGTTTGTGATACGATGGTAACACTGGAACTTCACAATCTAACAGCGCTTTCCTTAAACATAAGTATTTCCATTTTGACAGGTTCAATGATGTATAAAGACCAAGAGCATGATCTTCATCAAAAGATTTCTTCCTATTTTTCCTAAACAATGTGGCTTGAACAATAGCAACACTATCAGGGTTCTTCGTTATATGGTCAATAACACAAGCTAAGTCATTCTTCTTCTCTATCCTAAGTCTTTCGACTAGTGCAAAAGTAAGTTCTTCCGGCGAATAGTCCAAAAGAGACTCTGAACGTCTTTTCTTCTGTTTGTTGCTGAGGTCAACAAAAGGCTTCCTAATCTGAACTTCGGTAGATGCCCACAGTTGTTGTACTTGATGTCGACGGAATCACAGCTGCTGTAGTATCGATGTCAACTGAAGTATTGTTTGACGATATGTTTTCGATAACTTCATCTTGGGCTTTAAAAATCTCGGATAAATTAACAGTAGTGCACGTGCAGTAACCACGCAGCATGTCTATTCATGAAAGTCTTCTGATTTCTAGAAGCACTTGCCCATCTGCGATTGATATTACTCATGTAGTTTTTCAAAAAGGTCTTGATTATTTCTAAATCTTCCGAACACGTTTGAACTGGGATATGTAGAATAATAGCTTCATAGAGTCGTGCCCAATTTTTCATGTCTCCTTCAACACAGAGGAACATAAAAATGTCCAAGTTTGTAACAAATGCAGCCATAACGAAACTCACTAAACTTTCACACAGCACGAATAATTAGATGTTGCTTCCTCAAGGGTTGAGAAACAAGTGCCTTTAATTTTTGTTTTGTTTTTTTTTTTTTTATAATATGGCATCTCGTAGTTGACCTTGAGAGGTCGTGACTACTTAACCGGACAATTTTAATTTTTGTTTCATGCACAGATATTAATAACAAACACACGCTCGCAAGTAGTGACTGACGAAATTAGTACCACATCTTCAACAGCCAATCAGCGTCGTCGAAATCTCCGGTGGTGGGTTTTTTTTTTCTGGATGGGAAATCGTCAAATGATCCCTTCCGCTCTGGGTGGAGCGGAAGGGAGTGTCAGACTCTTACTGACTAAAACCCACCCGTGTTCCTTCCTTAGCCCTTTATGTTCCGGGCCAGCGGTAACCCTTTCGGATAATCCCGGTAACCCGGCAGGCTTCGGCCCTGACGGGCCTTCGGTTGATGCTGACATCTCTTTCAGGCGCGCGTGAAACACGTACGCGCCGTCCGGCACGGGCCTGGTCCTGATCGGACGGTGAGCTACCCATTACTCTCCGCCCGTAGGCCCGCGCCTACGGTGGCCGGGAGTCGTCGCGCGGCTCCCGACGCCCGGAGCGTCACCCGCGGCGGCTGGGACGGGAGGCTCTCTCCCTCGGCCGTCTCGCCGCCTCCTTCACTAGCATGACTGTTTCGCAGAAGGAGGCGACAGGAGTCGTTTCAGTCAGTTACAAATAGACAACGAATCAGCACGTGTCCTTTATTACATAACTAAAGTTAAATTAAAAAAATAAACAAATACTAATAAAATAAACAAATACTTGCCAAATGCTTGAATGCGTATGTTTTAATTCTTATATAATTAAAAAATTATATTTTGAATTCAGCTTAATTGAAAAACTCGATAGTAATTCAAAAAGATCCCAATTGAAATTTTAAACTTTGAAGCATCGTAGGCGTCAAGGCCGCAGGGATACGCAAGCAATTTATATGTTGTCATATTAAGAACAATAGGTACTTACCAGAATATAAGGTTTGCTTGCTACACTTTGATACTGAACGGAGAAAAAAAAAATAGATTTTCTCCCATACATTTTTATTTTCAATATTTTTTTTTAACGTGAAGGAGCTATTTTTTTGAAAAGTTGTAGTAATAAGTATCAATCAGCGTTAAATTTCCTATACGACACAATTTTTTGTTACGTTAAATATGCATTTTCGATCCTATGTCCACCTTTTTGAAAATCCGGATCACTGTGCGGCGGCGCGGTATAATTATCTGTACCTACAGTATTGTGACTGGGCCCTGTTCTAGAAATAATTGTGACTGTACCTATAGGTAAATATTATATTTTTATAACCGACTTCTAAAAATGAGGAGGTTGTCAATTCGGATGTTTCTATTTTTTTTATGTATGTTCGGGCATAACTCCGTCATAATAATATGAGGTAGATGGATTTGCAAAATTCTTTTTTTGTTCGAAAGAGGTTTATTCCGAAATGGTCCCATTTAAATTTCGTAAAGATCTGATGATGAGTTTCATCGGAGACAGACAACTGAACTCTTCAGTAAATGCCATTTTACGCAATCACACAACAAAACATCACGCCTATACTCTTTAAAGGGGTAGGCATATGTCATATGAATTTGTGCATGGTAGGTAGCGGTAGGTACAACTAAAAAGTGAAAAATAAAATCTTTTTTACAAAAAAAAAAACTACCGACTTCCAAAAAATCCAACGACACCGACTTCCGAAATTAAAGTTATTTTTCACTTTGTAGTGGTTTTTTTTGGAAGTAGGTTGTTTTTTTTTTTGTAAAAACACTTTTTATTTTTCACTTTTCTGTTGACCCTACCTACCCCACACAAATTCATATAACACTACTTGCTATGTGAATATCAGCGACAGGAAGCTATTAAAAACATCTGCCTACCACTTTTAAGGGTACAGGCGTGATGTTATGGTGTGTGATTGCGTAAACAATGCATACAAATGCGATAGAAGTTGATTTGCTGGCATTTATTGAAGAGTTCCGTTGTCTGTCTCCGAAACTCATCATCAGATCTTTACGAAATTTAAATGTAACCCTTTCGAAACAAACCTCTTTCGAACAAAAACAGAATTTTGGAAATCAGTCTATTTATGATGGAGGTCGTCTATATAGGACTCGAACATATATAAAAAAAATAAACAAACCCGAATTGAGAACCTCCTCCTTTTTAGAAGTCGGTTTATCATTTTGTTGTCATAACTACTTGTTTCCGCGTCATCTATTGAAATACTCATGCGTAAACTCGCAAAACCGTTACTTCTAAATCTCATGTATGCTGTATGTCATAATAGTGATGGGCGTCGTCGTTAGATGGCCTACGCGTCGATTGTGTATATGTGTGCATGCGTTTCTCAAGGACACTTTGCTCTTGTAGTCCTCTTAAGTAGATATTTATATAATAATTAATTGAATAACCCTAGTTGCTCCTGTTTTCGTCCTGTAAAGCCTATTCCTAACCATTCGTGATGTTATGAAAAATGGCGTGATGTTATATTTAGAGCCTTTCCCGGCTGTTGTAGACATTGGTAATGTATGATTGTTATGAGTTAACCAATACAGTAATGCTATTCTGTAAAAATCTACCCGTGAAAACTTAGGTTCACTTCACTTAAGTTTTCACGGTTAGATTTTTACAGAATAGCACTGCAGGTAGGGTATGTCATTTATATACCTCTGTCCTCGATAAATCTCTAAAATATAATTTACAAATCTTTGTTCTTCTGTTTAATGACTTTACATTGTAGTGTATTGTATGCTATGACACTGATTAGAATCTATGTATGTAAACAATCATTTTTCATTTATCATTTTGTACATAAATGACAATGATTAGGGAAAGATAAGATATTATATTTACACGCTTCCAAAGAGTGACTTCGGGGCTATGAACTACGTTTAAATTACATAATTTTTTTTAAAAAGGACTTTGCCCTGCTGTGTAAATATAACTGGCTTATTCTTCTCTTTTGTTGCCACGAACATTCGACGACGGCTCATATCAGCTTAAGCGGCTCAGACAGCAAACTCAGCAACGTGCAACGTTGAAAGCGGGGCAGGCAGACTGCCCAGACAGGGAATGATATCTGATAGGAACATACTGATAATGCCAAATCCCAAAACAAAATATACCATACCTACGTTACCTAGCCGACAACACGTTATATTTTATATTGTTTAACAGGCGCTGGTAATAAATTATTTCTATTACCTAATGTTAGACAACACAGATATCTAAAATCTGTCTAATCGATAAATCTGGTTGTAACCAGTTATTTTGTCTGATTCATTGTAAACGAGCGGGGAGAACCGCAATAACAAGTCGGAGGTAGACAAACAGGTGTCGAAGTGCCACGATACTATCACATCCCTATCACGGACTGCCAAACTTTTGTATCTAACAAATCATTCGGGATACTCATGTGGATTTGTGCTCGAGATAGACCCAAGTGACACTAACGATACATCAGCCACTTTGGTCTTTAGTACTTAGGTGCGACAGATCTTTTCAACAAGATAAAAAATGTACACGCACTGTCTTTTAATGTAAATTAGCGATAAACGCTTGACTTGTTGACAAGTCAAATCTTCCTTTGTCTTTCTTACCTTTGTAGTAACTAACTTATGGGTTATTGCAGTTACTGTGACATCCGCCAACCCACACTGGGCCCGCGTGGTGGCTTACGGCCCGTTTCCTCTCAAAGAGAGTAGGCTCCTATAATAAGACACCCTGTAGAGGAAGCCATTTCTAATTGTGATTTTGAAATGGATCTGTTTTTGGTCAACTGGCTATCCAAAGATTGGCCTTGACTCTTGCATGGGTGTGATGACTTGGGTCAACCAACCGACTAGAAGGCCAATTCTCGTAATTTAAAACGTTCAAAATCTAGTCGCAGTCTCATCTCGGCGACAAACATAATTATGTCAAAACTTGTCAAAAATGTTGGGAAATTAGAGGTACTTTTGACAGAGTGAGACTGAGGTCAAACTGTGAACGTGCTTAAAATTACGAGAATTGCCCCTCTGATATGACAACAAGCCCTTTCATATATTACATAGTGACTAACTTATGCCTACCTTATTATTTACCTTTCTTTTTAAAATCTAGAGTATAATACAATTAACTATTGTCTTTGTGTAGGGTCGCCTGAACGAGCTGTTATGTGCGGTGCGACTGCAACGCAGCGCAAGCGCAGGCGCGTCGCATGAACGTTATCACCTGGACCCTGGTAAGATGCTCGATGCTATAATTCCTTCTATTTTACTAAATTGCTAGACATACTTAAAATTAATCATGCCTGTATTTGCCGAAAGGTAAGGCAGAGGTGCTGAAGGAGGAATAATTCCTAGAGTCAAATATTAATAAAACTGGCTACTCAAGTTACTTGAATTGATTGGTTGTTGACAAGCTATACATGTATATAAGGATCGAAACAGGTGGCGTTGTATAATTTCTGTCTACACCCAAGGGAAAAAGGCGTGAATTTATGTAAATTCTTTTCAAATTTATGTTTCAAATTGATGTTATTTCAAGTTAAACAAATATCAACTTTATTTTAATAGTAATTAAGTTGATTTCCGAGTGACTAGCACTATTGAGAAGTTATAAAAATTTTTGAAGTTGTAGCGTAAACGGAACTTTATTTGTGTACAAAATTAGGAATTAATAGTAGATTGTTGCATCGAGCGCAAAGCGAGTTATTAATGCACGAGAGTTATGTTGGATTAACACATAGGATACTTTTTATCCCGATATTCCCACGGGATCGAAACTTACGCGGGTGAAACCGCGGGTCGGCGCTAGTCTTTCATAAAAAAAAACTTCTATTTCGAATTTTCAATAGTAGATTGTTGCATCTAGCGCAAAGTGAGTTATTAATGCACGAGAGTTAACACGAGTGCAGTTAATGAAAACTAAGTTTTCTTAAGCTTTTAAATATTTATCCCGCGACTTTTGCGGCAAAAGGTTATTAACAATTTCATTTGCAGCTGTTTTTATACTTTCTGGAGTTGCTATCGCTATTTCCATTTTTTTAAATCTTTTCTTGCTAAATATGAAGTATCAAAGTTTTACAATTGCAGTGGTACAAAATGCGCGCCATTTGTTTTTTTTTCACCGTGTCGGTTTTATTCAGCTGATTTTTATTTTCAGCCAGTATCTTTTTAATCTAATGCATAAATTTTATATTATACTTAATGGGAGACATTAAACCTCTGTGGTAAATTTATATCTAAATAAAAAATAAAAAACAGTGCATTAATGAAAAACTGTGCAAAGTCAAAGTCAAAGCATTTATTTCAAATAGGCACATTAAAGGCACTTTTGAACGTCAAAAATTACAACATGCATGCAACGTGCATTAATGAAAAACTGTGCAACCATGAGATTTCATACAACATTTCTGCACTGTTTTGTTTCTAAGCAAAAATAGGTCTTTATGATCGGTTTTGTAGTGATTAATGATAACATTACTACGTAGTTGAAAAAAAAGTCATTTTTCCATAAACTCATAATTGTTTACATTTTTGGCAAATAAATCGCGAATGCTTTTAGGTATGTACGCTATACTTATACAGCTATATAAGAAAAGTGTTGTCATATTTTCGGGTGTTTTACAGACAATCAAACTGAACAACTTTCGCCATCGTAATCGCGAAAAAAATATCAGCTGTCCCATACATTTCGGACGAGTAGATATTGAAGTTTTGTATTGGACAGTTGATAATTTTCTCGCGATTACAATGTTGGTCCCTTGAAGAAAGTGGTTCCATTTAAGGCACACCCTTATATGACAACACTTTTCGCGACGTAGAATGATTTAGGAGATAAAAAATCTCTGGTTCGCCATAGAGCCACTCGGTTGTTAGATATCTTATGGGAAATACGCAATGTGATGTTATGAGGTTTTATAGTACCCGCTGTTAAAGATACGGTAATTTATACTTACTTCTTTCTGTCTACACTAAGTCGATAAGAAATTCAGTCCATAGTCCGGGGAAGTACTTGTACGTACGTACGTACTACCATTGTACCTATTTCTGCTGCTTCAGCGTTGCGTTATCTCGCTTGGAAGGGTATGGACCCCCGTTTGATAACAGACACATAAGATATTTCAGCTTTGTCTCTGGGATAGCAATTCATCCGCAATACCTCTGGCAAACTTTATGGTGGCTCTGAAGTGCGCTACTCGCTGCGCAGTACCTCACCTCTCACTCCCGCTGACTCATGAATTTTTTACTGCGCAGCGAGTCGCCTCATGTTCCTGGCTGTATTACAAATGACCATTAGCGGCGGTGACTAAAAATAAAAACCATCAGGAACTATACCCACAAAAAAAAAATGCAGCGTACAATGTTCAATCTACCATTTCAATCTAACGACGCTGTATTTCAATGTCTTATTGGGTGTTCTATCACGAATTGCTGTGTAGCAACCAGGAGTCTGCATTTTTGGGCAATAGGTTCGCCGCCTACCTATTACTTAGAACTTAAACAAAACTGGCATAATGTTGGTGCCCTATCACATCAGCCTATTCTTTCGTAGAAAATAAATAATATAAGCGTGATGTTTGGCATTATTATTTCAATAGGTACTACTCAAAACTTTATTTTCATTCGACTTAGGTGGCAACTTAAAATTATGTGATCATCATTATGGACCATAGCGGGCACAGCAAAATAGTATTTATTTTATTTAAGCGTAAGGTGCTTCTCAAAACCGTTTTCACGGTTTGTCAGTGTTAACGGAGCATAAAAAATTTTAGTGGAGTTTAATAGTGCGGATTTGCGGAAATTGCAGAGTTATTTTCAAAACAAATAGCGTAGAGTCATATTAACATCTCTCTCCCTTGAATTTGTATATAAATATATATTATAGTAAATATTATGTATGTGTATATAACCGATTTATGTATTTGTGTACCTAGTTTTAATAGTTTTTTTTTATCATTGTTCCTCTCAACTAAAGCACCTGCCATCCAATCTCTTCACCACCCTTGGTTGACTGGTAGAGAATGCCTAAGGCACAGTATAAAGATCATACAGTATTGTAACTCGGCCGTAACCTTGAAATAAATGCCTACAGCCGCTCGGTACGTAAACATGCGATAGGGCTGCCCGCCTCCAGCATTTTAATTACATTTGCCTACTTTGTGTTTCCATTTAGTTTTGTTATTGTATTTTACTGTGTGTACATAAATAATAAAATAAATACATAAATACAGCAGAAATACTTAATCTGAGAAAATTTCAACTAGGTATCTAGTGACAGACAGACGGTCAAATTTACTTTTTATAGTATTATTCATACACACAGTACAATAAACAACTATTATAGTCTTACCTTTCAGAGTTTCCAGATAATCTAATAGTAGATTATGCACCGAGGGGCTAAAGTTGTGTCTTATGTCACGGGCGTCATATTGAATCTCGAGCGCAATGAAGGATTCGGGATTTAACTCCCGAGCGCAGCGAGGGAATTAAGAGTTTAACTCACGAGCGAAGCGAGGGAGTTAATACAAGAATCCTGAATGCAGCGAGGGATTCAAGCTAGCCCAAGGCAAAGACACGAGGGAGTTAATACAAGAATCCTGAATGCAGCGAGGGATTCAAGCTAGCCCAAGGCAAAGACACCTTTAGCCCAGAGGAGGATACTCTACTTTTTACACCTACTGTGAGAAAATAATAGCCATAGTACGAAAAACAAAGTATTTATTAAATAAACAAACAGTAAGAATAACATATTTAGAACTAGTTAGTTATATGCATTTCCATTCCTTTTAAAAAATGGTTCGTAGTTATCTAATTATTCTTACAATATTGTCTTCGAAAACATGGCAACGATATGAAGAAGCAGTCGTTATGATTTTGTAGGAAATCGAGAATATCATCCACGCGTAGTAAGGGTATCGAGAATAGCTTTCCTCTTTCTGGCACCAAAGGGTGTTTGTTAGTACTATACTGCCAATTTAGCTGAGCACGTGAGATTCCAAATTCAAATCACATTATTGACCAGCGGGTCATAATGAAATCCAGTACAACATTATTGACCGGCTGTGCCCCGGCCACTAATGACTCACTTTAGGTTAAGGTTGCTTGACATATAATTTGACATTTTCGAGCAGGTGGTGTGAAAAAAAAGTTATCTCTAGATGCGTTATTGACGAATTCATGCAACCGAAAACAGCACAATATAGCCTACTCGTCATATTAAACAGTCACACAACGGTAGCACAGTCGCGACTGTCTGCATGCCGAGCGCATTCCGAGGTCGAGGCGCGTAGGTATAGCTCGCGTTTCGTCCGTTTGTATGAAGTCGAAATACTGTATGATATTATTACCGTGCCTAAGGCATTAAGTCCGCCTTTGTACCTTTTTGTGCGAGAAGTTTAAATAAATAAAAAAAAATTACTTAATTAGTGTTATTTGCTTAAATCTAAGATTATAATATCGAGCCTTTTCAGGAAGAAGATCGTAACCGCCATTTTGTATATTTTACAGGAGAAGGTTTTTTTTAAATATTTCTCAATATATTTATAGCATCAATTTGAAATTTTTACTTGATGTTATATGGGCACCTCTTTATTAATTCAAATAAGGTGTAAAATCTGTTGACAGATCAACTGATTTTACACCTTATTTGAATTAATATTAAAACAGTTTTTTGGGATTTTTGGCGCTTACGATGTTCTTCCTGAAAAGGCTCGATATATTTATCGAATAGGAGCATTGGTAATTAAATTGCTTTCTTCGTGTATAGGTGCACAAGAAGACGTCAAGCAGTTCCTGTCGCTGCAGCAGAAAGGTATGGCTCACTTGTTGGACACCGCGCGAAAGGACCTGGCGGCACTCGGGACCATCGCTGAAGGCATGTCCCGACTCGTCAGGGCTTAAGTATACATTTATGATATTTTGATACTCCTTAATCAATAGTTCATAATGATATTCCTTTTTTTTTAATTTATAATTTATTAAGTACTTCAATTCGACATTACCATGCATGTTTTTATTATTATAAAATTCTTGTATTGCAAAAATATTTCCAAAATGTAACTTTGTGATTTGACTTCTATGTTTTCAGTAATAAAGAATTATTTTTTTCAAAGGGATTATTTTCTAACTATTAATTTGTTTTCATTAATTGTGTGTGAGAATGTACTGAATAAAGTTGATTGCAAGTTATTTTGGTGTATAAATAGTGTAATACCTAAATCAGACCTATCTCAACCAGTCACCAGATCTATCCGGTTGACAAAAATATTCCACAGTCGATCGTCTCATTGTGCTGATAGGAATCCATACGTTCGTTTTATCTCGTTGTATTTTGAACGAATGACTTTTATTTTGTCATCTGATAAGGAAGTAATCCGCTTGTATGTCTCGTCACGTATGTACAATGTTTGCACTTTGATAAAGATGTGCTGAATACGATGAACAATACCAAACAGGTGCTAATATTTATCATAGACTTCGCACCTTTGCACAACAGCGAGTTGTCTATGGAAATTAATGAAAATCAAAAAGTAGTTATAGTAATACGTTTAATAAAAATAAATCAACTCTTAGTACTTAGATCTAAAGGTAAGTCTGTGCGTCTGACTAGTTCTTCAATAGAAGTGTATTCACGTCGCTTTGAGCAAATAAGGTTCAAAGGCATGTCTTCTTCCATTTGCCTGTATATCTGGGGACTGTCCTCTACTTTTTTGAGTGAAACCTCTTCCAATCGAGGTTGGTCCTCATATGTGAACACTTTGTCACTAATACTTGATCCCAATGTTGGGTAACTAAGGGTACTGGAGTAATAGTTTCTGTACGCATGCTCATACATCTGCGTATATTCCATGTAAGACATTTCACTTGTTGGAATTCTTACTGGGTAAACAGGTTCAAGCGGCCTGATATAGGTGACTTGATCCATAGGAGCGTACGACACTGTTGTGGGGACGGAGTCTGACAGCATGGGCGCGTATGTGTATGTCGGTAGCGTCGGTGATAGAGAGCTGACGGGTGGGTTGCACACTCTGCTAGTGTGTATCGGTGATGTGGGCTCTATCACAGTGTACGAAGAGCTATTTTCCTTTGAAGGTGAGAACGTGTCGGGGCTGTATACTTCGTCTGATGATTCTCGCCTAGTGACTTGTTCTGTGGTAAAATGTTTGTAGGTTTTGACGTGTTTCCTCAAACTGGACGGATCTGTGTAGCGCTTGTTGCAGCCGGGGACTTTGCAGCAGTAGGGTTTCTCGACTGCATGTGTGCGTGTGTGCTTGAATCGGTCGCTTGAGTTTGAATACGCTTTGCCGCAGCCCTGGAGAAGAAAAAAAAGACATAAATTAAAACTCACTGTTAACAGACCTTTGATTTTGTTTGTCCGGTTTAGTTATTTTTAGTTTTCGTAAAATTTGAAGTGAACAAAATATTTACCTCATAAGGACAAACGTAAGGTTTCTCTCCAGAATGTGATCTGAGATGAATTTTCAAGTTTTCAGCTCTGGAGAAACTTTTGTTGCACTGGTTGCAGGTGTGTGGACGTTCGTTTGTGTGTGTTCGTACGTGGACCAGCATTTTGTACCTGTAGACAAAAAAAAAATAAGCAAAAATGCTACGAAACCATAATACTTAACTCTTCGCACGTCGAGTGTACACCATGTGTACCGATAGCAATAAAATTTCTATTGTGTCTGCTAATTAGACGCGCGACGAGTTAATTATAAAATAAAAAAGCAAGATTATTTCCTTGTTTTATAAATTCAGAAACTAACCGTGCATTAAAGCCTCTTTGTGGCCTCGTGCATCCTTTCCATCCGCAGTAGAAGAGTCCATCTCTATGTGCAAGCGCATGTGCGCGGGCGACGTGCGCGGACAGGCGCGCCACGCTTGGGAAGTGCCCTCCGCAGCCGCGCCACATGCACACACCCTCAGCGTTATCAACTGTGTCAGAAGAATTCCTCTCAGGGGACGAACCACCGGACGAATCTTCATCTTCCAACTGCAAAAAAAAAAAAATAATAGCTTGATTTTAATTGAAAATTAATTGTTTGGTTGTCAAAACATGTTTTTTTAACGTCTGTTGAATATTTGCAACTAAAAAATATCGCACCTGTGGTGGAAGGGGCGGCAAAGCTACAGGTCTCGCAAAGTAGGGAGCGAACCTCTCGGCAGGCATCCACCGTGGCACCCTGCATCCATCCCGAGGTAAATCTGACCTCCAAGCCGGAAACACTAACATCGTAAACACTTGTTCACTAAGAAACTTCTAACAAATAAAAATTAGCTGTGGTCACCGCGCGGTCGCTACGGACAATGATGGCGGGCGCCCGCGTCGCCTACTTATAAAACGTCTGCAAGTGACAACGTGCTGATAAGAGGACGAGTCCCCCGCGAACATGATGTGTTCATACATTTTTAGAAATTTTCCCTTCAGGCTGAGCAGCTGACGTGTATTTTCATTTGAATGAAAACTAAGAATTTTTGAAAAAATTTTGGGCTCGAAGGTCCGTTGCAATAAAGGTTAGTTTGCCTTGAGCGGGTTGTATCATTAAACTCACGTAGAGACTTGTGTATGTGGGAGCGTTATCAGAAGCCGCCTGCCGCGGCTGCTGTCCAGTTATTACCGGTCCGATAGGCCGCGGTTCAATAGGTGACTGATATCGCAGTGTCGGTGCGAAGCGACCTCTTACTAGTTCTTATTGACGATCTCATTACTAATCGCCTTCAGGACAGTAGTTTCAAGAACAAAACGTTTATGTGTCGTGGTGGCTACCATGTAAGTATTTATAGACTGAACTCAGATCTCGGAAATAAAGAAGAATTAGTGAAAAACATCTTACTATCATATGAATTCGTACAAAAATATCTATATATAATAAATTATGAAATTATCTAATAAGAACACTTTATTGAAGAGCGGTCTAAAGTGGATCTAGTCGAGTCTTAAGTACCTATATACAGGAAATGACGTAGCTCTGCAGGTGTTAGGTATTATTTATGCAATCTACCAGCAAAGTTGTTACCTAATACATACCTAAAAATAAGTCGCGATAGATACCCGTTAAAAGTTTGAGACTAACCTTTATCTTTGTACGTATTATTAATCAATTAGTAGGCATATTTCTTCAGAATCTTCGACCGTGTTTCCAGCGTGCTCTAACAAGAGCCACGTATTTGGTTTGAAGATAACACCTATCCATCTTGTCGCAAGAACACTTCATGATTAAGAAGTTTCGGGGTAAATTCCCTGTTCGGGTAGCGTAATTTTCACTTGAGTTAATCTAGGTTGACATTCTTGGTAACAATCAACTTGACCACGGTCAGACCGTAGTCGTATTAACGTTACATAATATTCATTCGTGAAATTAACATCGATTAGGTATCTGCGCAAATTTTAGCGACAAGGCGTGTCAAAGGCATTTTTAAGTTATCGATGTTGCAGTCGAAATTGCGTCGTAAAAACGAACTTCACACCTGAAAGTTAATATCACAGATAATACCTCCATTTCTGATCCAAATCCGCCAGACAGATATATCAGCTGTCTGATAAAGATATAATATCAGCTAGATCATCGGAAAATTTGAGGTGCGTTGTAACTTTCGTGCCTACACGTGGCTGGACAGTGATGAGGATGGCTCATAGAGCCGGTTGCATCGTAGTAGGCTTATCTAATCACGTGTCTGGGTAACCGGATTACTGATTAACCTTTTTACCGCCCCAGTCATGTATAGATGACAAACCAAAATGTGCCCAGCACGCCGCGGTTCGACTACATGACAGACTGACGCCGATGGCACGTTTTTGATTTTTTGACGTGTGGCGGTCAAAAGGTTAAGCATCTACCTACCAACTGACACGTCTAAGTGCTTGGTCAGACTGGCAGCGTGGGCGCGGTGCGACATACTCAAACATAAGACCTTCATTTGAGTGTCCGTAGTGGGCAAGCGGGCGCGGTGAGCGGCGCGGGCTACTCGGCGCGGCGAGTACGCGGGCAACTCACGCCATAGCTAGTTCATACAAGTGGCCGCAATGGGTGCGCGGGCGGCCCGCGCGGGGACTGGGGTTCTCAAACTAGTTCGAGCTTTTTTCTAGTAAAAATAAGTCTTCTTCATCAATGTTATATTTTGACAAACGCTGGACACGATAACACGCAGAACGCAGTCGCGCTCGACTGCGGACAGACAGGCAGACCGCGCGCGTTCCAGCACCCGCGCCACTCCCCGCCCCGCGCTGCCAGTCTGGCCAAGCACTAACACTACACCAGTCGATGCTTAGATGAGGTGAAGATAGATGTAGATTAAAATTTTTTTCCATGTAGTTTCCTGTTTCGTTTTATTAGGAAAAGCTAACTACTTGTATGACTTGTATGGATAAAGATAATGTTAATGAGATAGCGGTTACAATTCAAATGTTGATTTCAAGGCTCTTATAGTATAGTCCTCCAGACCGTATTTCGACCATGGCGGCGGAGACACTGGTGCACTCGCTCTTCCCTAACTCTCATAGGCAATCTAACACGACCGGAGAGAGATCAGGCGCAGGACTAACGGCTTGACGTGATTTCCGAGCCACGGGGGTATCGCACCGCCCACTTCCAAACTCCGGGCCGTCACTAAGATTTCGTAATGGAAAAACCCAATAGGTAACACTTTGTCCGACCTGGGAATCAAACCCAGGACCCCACGCTCAGAAGTCGCGCTTGCGACCACGAGACCAACGGGGCAGTCACAATACATGTATGTCAATACATGTTTGTGCGTTTTATAAACTACATGTTTTTGACACCCTATAGAGGCAATGCTTCTAAGTTTTGTACTACCGCGCATTGTGGCTCCGTCTCTGCCAAACATGTGGAAGGATGAAGGTGTGTACCAAAAATTATACTTAGCATTTTCAATTTCCTGAAACTTTCTGGCAGCATATTTTGTTGTGCAACATTAGCTAACGTGACAAAGCACCTAATTCTCCATTGGCACCGCACCGTGAACAAATACTCTGCAAAAATGTGCGTCATTGAATACTTGTTCAAACGAGTGATAATGTTATCAGTATGTGCTTGTGTGCGTGTGCTCAATAAGTGTGTACGCGTCCGTGACAGGCGCTTGTGAGCGCGCTCGGCCCCCTGCGGCCGACGCGCGGCGCGTGCGCCGGTTATGGCCGGTTCGCTTATCACCACTGTCGTCTTCAACGCTAACTCAGTCTCAGTGCTAAAGTTTATGTAGGACTTAATAAAAAATATACCTACTATGTGCGACGATATACCGCCTGGTGCAATGATTTGTAGCTTCATTAAATCTTTATGGACGATTTATGTATTTTGGGAAAATAAGTTATATATTTTATTGAGGGCAGATTGTATTTTTTTATTATCAGCGTCAAACATTTAGGTGGTCGTATTATGTTCAGTTTATTTGTGATATAAAGATGACACACACAATAACGAGGTCATATTATTTGGAATATTTGGTATTCATAATCTATAACATTTATTTTAAGACACTGCAAACGTGTCCATATTTTTCCTCAGTTTTTGCATAGGTATATTGTTATTTAATATTGGGCAATCTGTAATTATGTGTGTTAAACACAAAGTTATAAGTTATAATTCCAAGAAACTCTGCAAGTGTAGTTACTGAGCAATACAGATAAATGGACTTGCTTTGTCTACCAAGGTAAGAGCCTTCCATCCCTTTGTATCTCAAGAAACGTTTCCAGTTTCTTTGCGACTCCCATAGGTCATTTTTAAGGTCATCAGATAACTTGAAGCTTTAGATTTCATTATATTCCAGAACATGGCCAGGATGCAATTAAGTTTTCCGCTGTCACTTAAAGACTGCAATAGTTTGCCTTATGCTGCTCCACAGTACGATGCTTTGGTTTTATCATAATAACGCTATTGGACATTTTGTCTGGCACAGTTTCCCGAAACTAACAGGACCAGTTTGATGAATCCCAAGTCCCAACAAGCAGAAAAGAAAAGCTGGGCACTCTTAAGAGATAAAAGTAGGTCATGCATTAGTGCTTCTAAAGATGCCATGAAAGCTTTGAAGCTTTCTCTCCCTCAAGCAACCCTCTGCGCTGCCATCGACGACGATGCCGTGGAACTGGCGAAGTTTTGTGCCAGCAAAGTTATATTCACTGTCGAGCCATCGACACGACAAAAAGAGGTCCTATCACTTTTAGTGCACATGTGTTCTGTAGCGTTGTTGTTTGTACTGATAGACCAAGTCTCAATCAGGTTGAAGTCTTTATACAAGTGCTAAAAAAACATGATCACTTGGGAGGTATTTAGATTATGGGCAAACATGATTCCATTATGCCTTATTAACATTGTAGCAAGCATATAGCAATAATTATGTTGGTTCGCGTATCGTCAAAGTAGACGTGTTTACTTCTCCGTATCGCAGTCCGCCGGGGGCAGGCGGACGGGCCGCCGCGGCCGGTTTGCGCCGGTTTCCCCTTATCACACCCGCCACGTTCAGCTTAATGTATTTCATCATCATGCCAATGTAAGTAAACAGCTACCTAATAAGTAAAAATACATGCTTATAATCTTCAGATGTATGAAAATGAATGGTTCAAAATCAAAAGTAACGGCAACCATAAATTTAAGCGTATAAAGGGAAATGTATTGACAAGTTGCTTTTAGGGGGCCATGCGGTGTTGGTCTCTTACATATTAAAACTTGAATAGTACCTACTGTTGAGTTGTTGTAAGAAGTGGTGGTAGGCTTATTGTTTACTATTAATTGCTTGTTGTTACTCAGTTAAGGGGCCGTCCATTAATCACGTGAGGCTCGAAAGGGGGGGGAGGGGCTCCATAAAAAATCACGAAATATCACAAGGGGGGAGGGGGGTGTAGTAATATATCACGTGTATTTATTTTTTTAAAAACATCCTGCAAACTTTCTAATAAAATTAGATGATTATACCTGTATTTTATAAACATAAAAAAAGGTCCGATTCTTTGTAGGTACTAAAGATACACGTGATATGAGGGGAGGGGGGAAGTCTTAAACCTCACCATATATCACCAAGGCGGAGGGGGGGTTAAAAAAATGCCAAAAACACATCACGTGATTAATGGACGGCCCCTAACCAGCGGCTGTAAGTAACACCTATCAGTCCTATCACCTCATTATTTTTGTTCCATAGAAAGCCAATCAATTGAGCCCTCACGACCAAATAAGGCAACAAATTACTAGGTAATATTATTTAGTAATATTTCTTAATTTAGTAATCAACCAAAGTCATCGTGATGGTGCGAACATTTTATTACTTCTGCGTCAAAGAGTCGTATGAAAAAGGCCAAAATATAAATTCATGTTTTGGATGAATGAGAGGCGACTAACAAAAGTAATTTACAAGGCAGATGTGAGTGGAAATGCCGGATGTAGGTATAATAAGGTCACTACTAGGGCGGGTACGCCCTATTATTGGTGATGTTCTTCAGATAGGTCAGGTGCGTAGTACCTACCTACTCGCAACCGGCGTGCGGGTATGAACGTAAACGAAGCAAAATAGGTACTATGTATGGATCTTAGCAGGTGGCGTTCCGTAGTTTCTGGCTTGGGGGTCCATGGGAACGTGAGTTTGTATACATACATAAACTACCTTAACCTATAATGTTAATTAATTAATCAGCCCATAATGTTCCACTGCTGAGACACAGGCCTCCTCTCTGTGAGGGTAGTGGGCCGTAATCTACCACGTGAGCCCAGTTCGGGTTGGTAGATATCACGTCTTCGAATTTTTGGTTTAGGACATGCCGGTATCCTCACGATGTTTTCCTCTACCATTTTGAGAGCAGTGTTGATGAAATAATTTACACAAAGTAAAGTGCCTGCTTGGGTTCGAACTCACGACCTACAACTTGTAAGTCGCGGCCGTTACTAATGGGCCACCACTGCTTACATAAACTACACTTGCGCGCAAATAAATTGGCCCAACCTGTGCTCTCTATTTGAGAGACGATTAATGAATATTTTAAATTATTTTGTGTGAGGTAAGATAAAGTTTATTTATAGATATATACCCCAAACATTGATAAAAGTAATATTTTTGACAAGATCGACTCGATTCTTCACATCGCGTCATCACTCACTTTTGCTCGGAAAAACAGCGTGATTATTTTTGTCAGTGAAGTTGACAAAAACTTAATTTTGTTTATTTCTATCGCCAAGACGAGCCAAGCGAAGCGCAAGGGCACTACCTACCTTTTCTCGAAGTGTTTCGTCGTTTTTCTGAACCCTCATAGAATTGGTTTCCGATGTTCCAGATAGTTCATATTATCAGGATATGATGTCAATAATAGACTAATTAAACATACAAAGTCTCAATTGAATAGCTCTAATACTTTAGATTTTATTGATATCTAAAATACACCGATTTCGTCACTGATACACTGACACACTGATGATCATCAAAATGTTTGGCTACTTCCTGAAGTGCTAGAAAGCTGAAATTTGGTATGTAATCTAAGTTTATTATACAACCAACAAAAAAATTCATAAACTTATAACTTTCGCCCCCTATTCCTTAAAATGGGGGGGGTGGAAGTTTGAATGAGACTTCAAAATGTTAGGGTACTTCCTGAAGTGCTAGAAAGCCGAAATTTTTCTCTTGTAGGCAGGCTTATGTAGCACTCTCTAGAGTGACCAATTTACAAGGTGTTCACCTTATAAATATACACTTTGCTAGTATTAAAGCACAACAGTCCGCTATAGTTGAATATAATCGCTTAAGAGCGAAATATCGCCCTGATTTATCGCTTATGGTAATCAGTAAACCATCAAAGAGAAAAAGGCAAAGACAGAATGGGCTATGAAAACCGGCACTGCTGATGTGCAAGAAATACACCCCAAAAAAAGAAGAAAAAAATAAACACTAAAAAGACTGCCTAGCAACTTACAAAAAGAACTGAAATGCCACCAAAAACATTTCATGTACAATGTTGGCGACCACATAAGGTTTGCCCTGTGAAAAAGATATCAGATCTCATGTAGAGCCAAAATTCTGAATCTACACGGCCTAACTCTACCGACCCTATCTTCACAAAAGTCAAAGTCAAAGCAATTATTTCAAATAGGCACATAAAAGGCACTTTTGAACGTCAAAAATTACAACAAATAGAATTGATTCTAGTCGCCCATTCCAAAAGGTAGTTTTCGTATGGAGAAGAACGGGCAAGAAACTCCACCGTTACTCTTTTAAAATTATTTCAATATTTAGCATACATTTTATATAATCATAATATGTGAAGACGATGCACCTAAAATAAAATTACTATACCACAATAGGTAAAAGAATTAAAAATGAAACCATGACATAAATTAATTATCTGATAGATACATGGTGCTCACATATTTACAAACATGGTAAAAGTAAACGATTTTCATTTATATAAAAATAAAAAATTACAAGTAACAAGTCAGGGTGTGAGTTAAGTAGTTACAGAATGTAAATCAATTTAAATAAAAAAAAGAATAAACCTACAATTAAATTAGCAGACCGTTTGATTTTGTCTAGACTCTAGAACGTCCTATGGAGCAGTCACAAATTCTACATATCAGTAAAAATTTATGGTTTGGCTGTTTCGTTATTTACTTCAGAAACTAAATATTCGCATCACCTCCACGACGGTAGCGAAACTGCGAAGCCATACATTTTTACTGATATGTAGAATTTGTGAAGTTAGGGTCGGTAGAGTTAGGGATATCTTTTTCACAGGGCAAACCTTATGTGGTCGTCTTGGCAACATTTTACATGAAATGTTTTTGGTGGGATTCGTTTATTGATCATTTAACTTGAATTTATCGACTTCGTAAAAAATTAAAGGCTCTTTTTTATTGCTGAATGGCCGTTCTTGACCTCGATCACGCTTGATGAAAGCGATGGATGAGGTCTATGATGGGACGAGCGTGCCCAGAAGATGCCTAAGGCACAGGCAGCAGGCTGCTTGACGTCGGACTTCGGTGGGAGGTGGTCGCAAACCAGGCGGGCGTTAGCCCTACCACCGCAAGAGAAGAATTGGCCAGCCAAATAAGGTCTTGGGTGTGGATGGAGGATGCGCCGAGCGCTCGGTTCAGTTGAATAACTGGCGGAACAAACTGCGCTACACGAGGAGGCTTCTTCATGCATCCCAAAAATCTCTCTCTTCGCTCTTAATTCGACCCATCGATAACTCTGTCTTTGACGTAATGTAAAAAATAACGCTTTTAGAAAGATTTTAGTAAGAGGAACTACAAAATATTATTTAATAAGGTTCTTGTTAATAAAACTTAATGAATTCTCTTGTTTCAAATCGAAGAGCGCGGGGTGGGGCAATTTTTTGCACGCAAGTGTATCATGTGTATGTATATTTTGGTAATTGATCGGTGTCCAAGATTCTACGTTTCCAGATTGCTAAATTCAGTCAAATCCGTATGTGTCATCCTAACTAAAATAAAAGGTCACACACACTTGCACATCCTTACATACCAAATATGTTTATTTTTAAGAAATTAATACCTACCTAGATAACATTATATATGGTTGCAAATACGTGTGAAATACCTACATACAAAAACTGGCTAGGCTTATCTAATATAGCAAACTGTTACCATAAGTAACGCACATCGGCGCATGATTCTTGGCTCACCTAGTGAAAAAAAAAACCAGTTGTTTCATATAACTACAGGCAGTAGGTACTGATGTAGTTGTATGAAACATCAGTTTTTTTTATTACCTACCTAATTAAGTTATGATCGAGATAATAAGTAGTTTCTAATCGGCAACTCAAGGTTTGTTTTCCAGTCTTTTCAATGGTTCCTAATTACTTTAATGCTATTCTGTAAAAATCCCCACGCACAACGGACCGAATGAGAGTCTAAGTGCGGAAAAGGGAGTCCTATCATCATCATCATCTGTAAAAATCTCACCGTTCAGGTGGAACGACAGCTCACTTTAAGCCCACTTCACCTACGTTATCACGGTGATCTTTTTACAGAATAGCACCGCTTATCCTATTCCGGAAGAAAAATAGCACTATGATACGATATATTAATACAATACAATATATTGTTACCTATTCATTTAGACCACAGCGTGGTTTCCAGAAAACGTCCAACGGCATCGCGGAAGATCCAGGAGTAGTTGGCGGGACGAATTTGACGCTTATACGAGGGATTGTTCCATATTGGCTCAGGATCGAGTTAATTGTAGAAGGAATGGGAGGCCTTTGCCCCGAAGTGGGTTAATACAGGCTGATTACCTATTATAATTAATTTGAAAAAAATAAATAAACGGATATAATTAATTTAACAGCACACCTAATTCCTATAGGGCAAAAGTACTTCTGAAGACTCCTTATAAGGAACCTAGTTTGTATTTAGGGAAACAAATAAGGATGTGTTACAGTCAAAAGATGCCATGCCGCGTGCGCAAACAGTAATTCGAAGTTGCTCTTGCTCAAAGATCCATGAGCTTGGATTAAATTAGGTTCATAAGTAATTAATTATTATTATTATTCAAAATAAAAGCTGGAAGCAGGCGGGACCCGTTTGAATTTGAAAATATAATAAAAATGGTATGGGTCCCGGCTTCCAACTTTTAATTTAAAATGTTTTTAGCTTTCAGTTTTTTTTTTAACTTAAGTTTTTACCGCAGTCGGGTTTTTAATTTTTTTAAATTACTGTTTTATTTCCAGCTTTTTATTTTACAAATGTGAAAGATTTGAAAGAAAGAAAGAAAGAAAATACGTTTATTTGCGGCAAACATGACGCATAAAAATAAAAAAAAAACATAAACAACAGAAAAAAAAAGTAACAATTTGGGAGAGAGATTTCGCAGACGATTTAGTTCTTGGTACGTGTTATTTACGATTTGTCACTTCGAATTACTTTTAACCATAGAAGTTGTATATATTTTTGTAATCACCTTTTAAAATCCTTTATTTTGATATCCCACTCGATAGGTTTTGAGAAAAAATAAAGTTTTGAAGACAATAGGGCGCCAAAAATTGGCCATTTAATTTTTTTTTTCAATTTTGTTATACCCAGTGTCACTCTCACAATTAAGACGAATCTAACGGCACCTCTCAAGCTGAAATCGATCAAGCCGTTTAGGCTACAGAGCGTGACAAAGAAATATACACTCGAAAAACATAACCCTCCTTCTGGCGCAGTCGCGTAAAAAGAAAAGTGATTATTATTACAAGAAAAACTTGTTAGTGATTATTGCGTTGGCGCAGCATTCGCCAGACGTTTCCATGAGTGTTAGTGTTTTTCCACGTTTACATGCGGCAGGTGGATTATTTCATAGATATGAGCCAGACACCAATCTCGGTAGTCTAATAGTTGACGGCGGGCGATAACATCGATACCAGATAAGAAATGCCTAATCCTCCAGTCTTTGATGGCATCATCATGTTGCAGTGTATGCATGCTGTCTAAGCGTGATTTCTTAATTATAGCACGCGTTTGAAACATTCATTATGTACTTACGCGAAGATTCTTACCTTTCAAAATACCACTTATATACCAATTTGTACCTAAATCTTAGTTATCGAAGATCTAAATAATCTTTTTCTTTTTTTTTTGCCTGATTTTTGACATGTACTTATTTAGTTTTTATTTTTATTTATATAGAATATTAAATTATCTGTGGGCAGATCAAAGAAACGATGAATGGACTGTGTGAATGTGTGATGATATGGTTAGAAAGAGGATGACTACCGAGATGACGACTAATAGAGAAGTCAATAAGTCATCATCTGCCTAGCCTTTTCCCAACTATGTTGAGGTCGGCTTCCAGTCTACATGGAGCGACTGCCTATCGGACCTCCACAACCCAGTTACTGCATGGGTAACACGATACACCCTTGGTAAAACTGGTTGTCAGACTTTAGGCTTCTGACTACCCGTAACGACTGTCAACGATCCATAAATGACAGCCGGGACGTGTTTTCTGAGGCACGGCACGGACTAACAGAGAAGTAGGTATGGAAAAAGAATGCATGTTGCGCCCACCCCAAATAAATTGGGATAAGAGCTGGAGAATTATAGATAGAATATGAAGTACTTTGCTGGTTCCATTTTTACCAAAGGTGTGAAGCACTAACAAACAAGCATATCTACCTATCAATCAACGAACCATTAAGTAGTAGAATATAGAATAGCATCAGTGGCGTAGTTATCGGAGGGCTAGGCGATGCCGTGCACTGGGGCCCCCAAGCTCAGCCCCTCAGCCCCTAACCAGCAAACCTCAAACTGACCTTTTTCTTCCACCTTCAGAACATAAATATATCTAATAAATTAGTTCTGTTGTGTTGTGTAAGTTCTTGTGTTTAGCCACTTCAACCAATCGGCTGTTATGCGACCGATTTATGAATACTAGCTTACTGTAGGTAGGTACTGAAATATTAGTAATGAACTGCACTTCCTTTTTTGACAAAATTCCATATCCTTGATATCTTCTAAAAAATATTGTTACGGTACTTCTACACCCTAAACCATTTTTATATGTAAGTATTTATGTTTTTTACTTGATAAAATAAAACCTAACATGAAACCCATTGTTACTGATAGTATGTAACGCAATTACCCCGCAGATGTATGAACATAATCGAGGCAAAAGGAGTATCCAGTTTAGATAGAGCCCTTAATTTTTCCCACCGGGGCCCCTGGTCACGAAGCTACGCCACTGAATAGAATAATCTTTTTTATGTACACCATATAAAATACAGACATAGATATAGAAAAAGAGAAAAGTCCTAAAAAAAGAGAATGAGAAAGAAAAAGAAAAAAAGAAAGAGTTGCCTTGATAGGTCAACATTATGATTATAATTATTATAATATGTACCTACCTATCTACCTATGTTTACATGCCGTTATTTCAAGTATTAATTACCTTATATTTTTAAATTATGTATGTTTTTCCTTATGGATCTTGTGGTCTGCAATAAAGATTGTTATTATTATACGTAAATTGGAAATTCTCATGAATAACATAGCCTTGAGCCCAACACCTACGGAAAATGTAACTTTTACAACGAGAAAAAAAATTCTTACATTAGAGAGATTAAATAGTAGAGAGAGAATATTTTTATTACGACCGCAATGGTTTAGTCGAAAATAAAACTGAAGCCGTCGCCGCTAGAATTGATGCACATTTGAGACCCTGAGACAATATACGTATTACGTACTGTGATCTCCAGAACTAAATAAGTAAATAAAGTTCTCCAGACCGTATTTCAGCCACGGCGGCCCCGACCAATCTCAACAGGGACTAGCCTTCGGCGCGGGAGATATTATAGTGCACACTGCACAAGTGTGCGTGCAGAAACAGGTGCACTCCCTCTTCCCTCACTTTCATAGTCCGATGGGACGGCAATCCGATACGACCGGAGAGAGATCAGGCGCATGACCAACGGCTTAACGTGCTTTCCGAGGCACAGGGGTACCACACCGCAAACTTTCAAACTCCGGGATGTTACTAATAAATTGCTACCATCAGAAAGAAAACCACCAGAAGAGTTTTCTCTCTATAGCATAGCATTCCATTGCTTCTCGGCTTGATAGGATTTTAGACCTGTCTGCTTTACAAATGAAACTCGAAACCATACTATTATGAAATAGGTTTAGAAGTACTCAAAATTGATATTTTTATTTCACGAGAAAAAACGCTTTTGTTTTTTGCGTAGATAGGTTTAAGGTATTTAATATTTTTATGCTCATAACGTCACTGTAGGTACCAATACCTACATACATAGGTACCTACGTGGGTAGGTAATGTTGATATTTATATCATATATATAGGTACTGAACTGAAACAAAATCGAATGATATGAACGGGCTCAATAGGGACTTTACAATAAAAGAAGTAAGTAGATTGTAAGACAATGCGCCGACAGATATGATATCTAAAATTTAAATATCTATATGTAAAACATAGGTATCAAGTGAACTTTGAACAAAGTCTAAGTCAAAGTCGAAACATTTATTTCAAATACGCACATTAAAGGCACTTTTGAACGTCAAAAATTACAGTGAAATAGAATTGATTCTAGTCGCCCCTTCCAAAAGGTAGTGTTCGTATAGAGAAGAATGGGCATGAAACTTCATCGTTACTCTTTTAAAATGTTTTACAAGTTTTTTTATCCTAGAATTTAAATTAGTCTACCACAAAAGGTAAAAGTAATTAAAATGAAGCAATGACAGGTAAATCAAGTATGTGATAGATACATGCGGTGCTCACATATTTACTACAAGTACAAATATTGTAAAAGTAGATGATTTACCTAGAATTTTAACAAGTGTGTTTTTTTTATATATTAGTTTTATGGCCTGGTTGCTTAGACCTTTTAGCCACTTCTTTGTTTCATCATTTTTCTTGAGTCTAACATGACATTAGAATATGGGTGTACACATTCTAATGTATTAGGAGTATTTGGCAGCAAATGTATCGAATCAAGTTTCCCGGTAAACTTCGCTGAGGTAGCCAAAACTACAATAAAATTCTCAGCTCCATTTTACCGGGATCGCGTCTGTTTCAATGATTACACATATTGTCCAGTTGCGCAGACACTTGAGATACAAAACTACACCAATTTTACATCACAATATCCACTAGGAATCAATTTGCTAATAATTAAAACAGCCAAATAGACTTCACTCGAAGAAATCCCGCCAAAAACTCTCTTAACAAGTGTGTGAGTTACTGTAGTCACAGATTGTAAAAATCAATGTCATAAAAATTTAAAAAATATAAATAAAATTAGCAACCAGTTTGATTTTGTCTAGAATCTAGATTGTCCTATAAAGCAGGACCAGCATGTTTCCAAGCAGTCTTATCTTGGATATAATCTTCTAATTTGTAATATCCTTGTTTACAAAGAGTACTTTTAATATGAGTTTAAAATTTTCATACCACTTCCCTCCGTTACCGTAACACCAAAGTTCACATGTGGTAAGGTAATTAATAACTACCTCATAAATCTAATGAGTGATTCTATCAACTTTACCGTACAATGTAACGATAGACATCAAATTTTGCAATTCCTAGATACCTATTATTTAATTGATTGGATTTGAATCGCGCAGCCAGCCAAAAGGGTGTCCTACCACTTTGAAGGCGTTTATAGTGTCGGGCGGATTTTTTATAGTGTCGTACACGGGATTAGCCCGCGTGGCACCCTCAAAAAGGACTATTAAACAGAAAATAAACAAAGAAGGATCAGCATATACTACATATAGGTAAAATGGTTATTTCCGAATCAAGTAAAATAAAAGTTAGGTATACGATAATATATGGACTCACCATTATTTTGTCCTGGCTTGTTATTATTAATCTGCTTATTGGTGTCACGTCAGCGGCTGCACCGGTGGCCAACGTCAACCATTATGATTTTTCCCGCCAAAACATCATGGCGACTTCGACCACACGCGAACTTCACCAAAATAAAAACTCGAAAATAGCCGCCTCGATTATGCCGCGGCGAAATTAAAATAGTCATACGTAATGTGTCGTACGACGTGTTTTCCCCCCCAACAGAGTTTTCTTTGGGGTGTGATGTTTTTTTTTCAGTTTTAGAACTGAGTACGTAGGTAGCTTTTTTCAGGTAGCCTGGCATACCTACTTAGATGGAACAGGTACAGAAAGAGCGGGTTTTTATTAATCAAATTCATTATCAGAGTTAGTAAAATGTATTCTTCTTTAATACATTTAAAGTACCTACATACATACATTTATTAAAGAAAAGACAACTTTTGGGTCCACAGTAGGTGTTAGGTTAGGTACCTAGTATACTTTAACCCTTCGTATGAACGTGGATCCACGCGAGACACAATTAATTTTAAATTTTTTCTGTAATTACGGCATTCAACCGGTTTTTGTTTATATTATTTTCATTACACTTTGAAGGCAACTTTCTTATTTGCTATACCTTCAAGTACAGAGCTTTGATTATTTAGTTGGAGACAAAAAATACCTTGTAGTAAAGCGACCTCCAGGGACTTCGTCCTCGTTGTTTCACCTGCACGCACCGATCAATTGAAAATGTTTCTTAAAATATGTGTGTAGGTACATAATAATATGTTGTCTGGCTTGGAAAGAACCGTTGCCTTCATTTGCGTAACTGTTATGCTCCAAAATTAGCTGTGAATGAAAAAGTATTTGACAGAAATATACAGAAAACATACACCGACATAATAATAGAAAACAACACAGACGCACAATGTAAAGAACACCTAGCAACATTCTGGTCTAGCATATGGGAAGAACAAACACAACACAATGATAAAGTAACCTGGATTAAAAAAGAAGTAACAAAATGATAGCATAGATTGTTCACCTGAAATAATTTTAAGAATAATTTCATTGTTTGTTTTTATAGTTCGTTTTAAAAAAAACATAAAATAATTACTGAAATCTCCAAATTTTTTTTGAGAAATTCCCACTTTGCTATAATGTTGAGGACGGTACTTTAAATGTGGTATCATCAGAATGTTGCGTTTTGCGATTCTGGTGATTTGAGATTATGATGTTTTGAGAATATGATATTCAGAGACATTTCTAAGTAGCATAATTAGCCTATAATGTTCCCACTGCTGGGACACAGGTCTCCTCGGACTCTAGAGGGAGTGGACTATTTACCAAGCGGGAGTGCGGGTAGGTATAGTTCACATGTCCTCGAATTTTTAGTTCTGACATGCTGTTTACTCACGTTTTCGAAGGTCCTTCACCGTTTCGAGAGCAGTGGTGATGAAATTATTTACACAACGTGTCTGGCTGGGTTCGAACCCACGAACTACAATTCGTAAATCCACTGCTTTCTATTTTTAAGGGAATCAATATAATAAGGTGTTTAATGCTCCTATGCGTATGTAATAATTATCATTTATCATTTATCATTCATGTAGTTCTAAAATCATATAGATAGCGCCATCTGTTGGGAAATGAAAACAGCAAGGATTTACTTTGTCATCATTTTTATGAATTGTTAATTTGGTTTGCATTGCGATGTAAGTACGTATGCATGTAGCGTGTGTGTTTTTGACACAACCTGCATTTTTTTAATTTAAGTATTTCCCTTTAAATTAAATGAACATTTTTGGTGTGAGACATTCTCGCGTAGGAATAGAGTGAGGACAGTAGTAATATTTTACACGTAAAATCGAACCATTGAATATTTTCTAATAACCACTATAAACTCTATATTCATTAATTGATTACCCATGAATGAATATAGAGTTTATAGCGTTACTTCTTATTCTTATACCAATACCGTTTGTGCGACGTACTGGCTGTACATTTTTGTGCTAAAGCCTAAAGCACTGAAGATACGTAGCCGTGTAGCGAGCAAGGACTGTAGCGCTGTAGCAAAGTCCGTAGCGCTGTGGATCCGTAACCGCGTAGCAAGTGTTGTAGCGCTGTAGCAAGGTCCGTAGCGCTGTAGATCCGTAACCGCGTAGCAAGTGTTGTAGCGCTGATGCAAGGTCCGTAGCGCTGTAGATCCGTAACCGCGTAGCAAGTGTTGTAGCGCCCCGCTGTATCAAGGTCCGTAGCGCTGTAGATCCGTAACCGCGTAGCAAGTGTTGTAGCGCTGTATCAAGGTCCGTAACGCTGTAGATCCGTAACCGCGTAGCAAGGGCTGTAGCGCTGTAGAACCGTAACCGCATAGCAAAGGTTCTTCTAAACTGTTTAACAAATACTCTGTATAAAAACCTGGTAAAAAAGGTTTTCGAAACGACTTTTTAATAATCGGTCACAAACGGTCGGTTGGTCGGTCGGTCGGTCGGTCGGTAATTGGTCGGTCGGTGTTTGGTATTTGAGATTATAATTATGCGTTTGACTTTTTAAAACACATGAAAATATGGGAAGCACTTGCAACATAATTGTAAGTTTATTTTATTGTGACTAAGACTCACTGGAGTCTCATGGTTACTCGCAATAAAGAATTTAATAATAAGGTGCTGAAACTATATGAATTCATATAGTCGTATGCATTTACATAGCTTTAGCGCCTTATATTGAACAACATGTATACAAATATGAAAGTAAAAATACAAACAGAGCACGAGAAGAAAAATAGATGAGTCAGACAGGGAGATCCACTGTCACCCAAACTTATCTCGGCAGTGTTTAAATACTTACATAATATTTAGATGTTTCAAGTGGAGCAAATATTGATTAAACATCAACCTAAACTACTGCCATCAAATAATTAATACACCTATGTATGTAATCTTGTGTAAGTTATGAGGATATGACACTTTATGTTTACAAATTAAGTTTCTAGTGAAATAAATAAGAAAGAAGTTTATGTCACAGGTTCAAAAGTACTGGTTATGCAGTAAAAACCTTGCATGTAATTCCTCCAATGAACTATTGGATGCATTCACAATTTTTACGTTCAGCCATGGATGTGACAAAGCGGGGGTTATATTAATTGAAAAACCGGGCTAGTCGTACTCGCGCACCGAGGGTTCCGTACCATCATATGTTTTTAAATTTTTATCGGCGAGGACTACATTCGTCAGTAAATTTTAACACTGTGCACTGCGGTGAAGAATATTGCAGTTTTATGTCAGCGCCATCTCTTGAGCGATAGTGGAACTAATGTAACTTTTGTATCTATCTCTATCTATTTAGAGACTTTGTTTTATTTTTCCTGTAATCTTTGTTTAAACCTCTATCACATAAAATTATTTCAGATTTTTCTCTTTGCAAACTTCGGAGATAAGGGGGAACGGTATTTTTTTTCCATTTTTCATCAAAAGTCGAAAACTATGCAGCCTAAAAAAAAGAAAAAATGTTTGAGAATGTGCAAACTGCGCTCTTTCATATGATATTCCACATGGGCTAGTAGCCCCACTTCGAATTTTTCAGAACCCCTTTCAGTCCCTTTTGCAAAAAATATACATATATTTCTATTTCTTTCTAAATTGCAAAATAGTTGGGCAAACGTCATCTAAAACTATTCTAAAGTTCAAGTTGATAGCATTAGTAGTTCTTGAGATATCCAATTGTGACAGACAGACAGACTGAGTCTCATCATAGGGGTTCCTTTTTACCATTTTGGTACGGAAGCCTAATAAAAACAGTATCAAAGCTCTGTCGAAATAAAACGAACATTTATCTTAATCAGTATAATATTTAATTTCACTATATTTAATGTATTTCATGTCAACCGTCATTCCGACAGGAACATTGTATAAACAGAGGTAATGTACGGTTTTACAAAATTCGTCGAATCTCTTTTTTATGTCAAGTTATTAATATTGTCAAATTAATAGTTTTATTACCTACTTACATTTCAATTGTTAATAATTAACAGTCAGCCTAATTTATATAATTATGTTTTCTTGGAATTATAGGTGTTTGCTTCTGTTGTCTAATACAATTATTTTTGTACCCATAGGTTACTAAGTTGTACAAGTCAAGAATACCAACGCATACAAAAATCGCATAAACGTGGGTTGTATAGGCATCTGTTAATTTAATTATTGGGACATGACATTAATAATACCTTCTCAATACATTCGTTTAAGTCTCATTTAAGTACCAAATTAACTGGGTCTTTAAGTCATCTTCATCTGTTAAAACTAATAAAAGAAATTAATAATTTTTTCATACTTTCGATGTTCGAACACAATATTATCGTATACTTAAGTACAGAGGGCCTAAATAGGCCGCTTTGGCAGAATCATAAAAGGATAACATTATGAATCATAATGTGGCAAAGGCGGTCCGTGTTTTTCTCTTTTTCGCTGCACTACGTAGGTATAATCAAAGAGATTGGGAATGGATTTGGATTGGATTGATTGGTATTTTAGCACAGAAAAAAAAAATAACTGAAAAATCCTTCACCAATGGGATTTGATACGATTAACTTAACAGTTAACTGTGCATTATGATTAATAATGTTATGCTTATATGATTCTGTCAAAGTGGCCTTTTTAGGCCCCCAGATATTAAAATTGAGCTACAAAGTTATCACACGATTTACTTAATAAAATGCAATAAGTAGTCGTGAAAATGGACAGTGTAAAAGTATAATAAATAGAAAAATTAAAAACTATACTTTATACTTAATTATAAAATGCAAGAACACAATAACGAAGAGTAAAATGAAGGCTCCTTCAAACACGCGCGACACGCGATAAAGGCACCACAATTCGCGCAACGAGCGGTGCCTTTGTGTCGCGCGCGATTGTATCGCGTGTCGCGCCTGTTTGTAGGAGCTTTAAGATAGTAAAGCAGAATACTATTATATAATAATATAGAATTTGACTCCACGTCGCTAATTGCTAAGAATAATCATATATTTTTATAAATAAGCTAGAAAATCTGGCAAAAAGCTCCAATGATATTATTCTCTACTTCAATGAAATGACACGCTCGTTGCTCTTGCTGAAATGCAATATGTTCGGGAATGAATAGATTATATAATTAAGTCTTTACGCAGTTGTAACTTGTAGCAAATGAAAAGTGCTCGCACTTAGCAGGTGCATTGAAAAAATAAGATGAAAGAACTACAAAATAAAATGACAAAATCTGGGAATTCGTGAAGTATTGTTAACTATAAAGAAATCATAAGTATGTACTTTAAAAAAAATGGATTAAGATGTGAAAACTTAGGTATGATGAAACTGTCAACAATGCAATGATGATACAATTATACTAAGTTGTGAGTGAGAAACTATTTTGATTTTTTAATTGAAATAGTTTCTCGATGGAATAATGAAGTACCCATGGTATGTCGAGTTCCGTGAGAGCACCATCTTTATTCAAATGCCAATAGTAAGTAGTAGGTATGATGGAAGAACTGTGCGCATCGGCATCATTGTTCTATTGTCCTTAGTTTTTACTTATTCTTCCGTCTATTTTACATAAAGTACGTAATCTTAAATAAATCGCGAAAAAAACAATACGGTATTTTTATTACGTGTCTGGAACACAGACAATTAGTCACTTTTTAATAATTTGCTAATCGTAGAGAACAATAGTAACACAGTAACTCAATAAACTTAACGCCGATGCAATTCATTTTCGTTTCATCAAAGTTTATCGAAAAAAGGTTTTTTACAAGGAGAATCGTGGCAAATAGATTTCGCACGACTTACAGTGCGGTATCAGTATATTGTGCGCGTAGGATAAAAGATATGTTCTAATGATTAGAAAACATCTTATAAATTATGCACTCGTACCTACATAGTTCAGAGCGATATTATACTGGGAAACCTCGATGGCGCAACTTAACAAAAACAAAATGTATATAGCTTTACAGTGGATGTTTTATCTGGCGTCCGATTAGAGCTTTATACATTTGGTTGCCAGCCAGTAACCACGGTGTCCCACTGTAATTTATATATCTTAAGGTGCGGTGTGGCGGCGTGCGAGCCTTGTTTTGTAGACGGGTTCCTGGTCGCCACCGTGCGCTAGTCACGCGTACGTCTCCCTAAACCGTTTCTGTAGGTGATGGGCAGCGTTGAGCAGGCGGTTGTGCAGCGTGAGGTGCGTGTGCGGAGTGAAGGTGGGGGGAGGGGGGGCGACCACGGCACGCAGCGGCAGCGGCGGCAGCACGGCTTCGTTGTCGGCGTGGCAGAAGAACGCCACGCAGTGCCGCCCGCGGGCGCGCGCGTACTCGCCCTGAGGTACCACCACGCGGTGCACCTGTGGAGACAAATAAAATGACAACACTAGCACTACTCAATAACTCCAATAAAACAGGTCTTTGACGAACAGTCAACCATAGGATCTTAGGTAGGTGAGTAAGGTGATCCACAATCAGCATTCAGACCCAAAAAAATAAAAGGGTAGTGATGTCTTGGTCTGTTCGCAGCAAGGTGCGATAGGAGTTGAATGCTTGAGGAAATACTAACCAGTGCCGGAAGAACGTTAGCTGTCCAAGCGGCGAGGAACTCTCCCGACTGAACGAGGATCGCTCCAGGAAGGTGTCCCACTTTCTGCCATTTGTCACTGCCGTTCAACTTCACCTGAAGACAAATAATTTTTTTACAATACATCTTCAAAATTAACATGATTTGTTTAACGTAATTACGGTTTAAAATTAGGATTTTCAGACGTCATTGCATAATATACTAATGACGCAACATTACCCGAATACTCTAAATCAATAAACAATCCATTTCTACGAACAGCGCACGTTTAGTTTCCGGAAAAAAGCAACTATGGGTATACGGGGATTCCCTAGTGAGCTGTTGGTACACATAACACCATGGTTTTTGCATACTAGCTTTTAAAGATCCTATTACATATTGTGCATTCTAATGTAGATAATAATTTAATGTTAGCGTTTTTAGCACAATCAATGTTTGATTGCCTCTCACCTCTAGTCCTCCCTCGGAATCCTGCGCCAATAGTGTAAAGGTGCCGTAATCGGCGTGTGCGCCACAACGCGTGTAGTGCACAACGTCGTTCTGGCAACAAGGACCTACGTCCTCTGGAGGTACCGGCGGGTAGTACAGCAGACGCATCGTCGACGGGTTGCGTCCTTCCGCCATCAGCATGCCCGAGTGACTCGCCAGCAAAGAGGTCGGTGGCACACCTGGAATGAGCAGATGGTTTTATAAGTTAAGACTGTTTAGCTGTATGTTGGTTGAACCTTAGTATATCAAAGAGCTTTGGCTTACTGATAAACATACGGGATTTATTATTTTATAAGAAAGTCAAGATTTTCACGTTCAGTTAGTTCAGGATTAGGTATATTGTAACGTTTGAATAAAAAACATACAATAACTTTATTTCAAACGACTGTTCTATTAATGGAATTCTTAACCAAATAAAAACAATTTGTTTGTAATTTAACCTACAAATGAGAACATTAGCAAATATTTGCATACTCACAGTCTCGCACTACCTAATCATTACTCATTGGCCTTTACCGTTAATTTAAATTCAATAAAGGTGCCAAATGATAATAAAAAGTAAATTGGTGGCGCTAAAAAAAATCATTGAATCGAAGTTCAATAATGACAGAATAATAATTCTCTCCGCTTACTTTTGTTGCAGCCATGATCATACAACGTGGGAACTAGACGACGCGAGCTTCACAGCAGGTAGGCGACCGTAGGTGTTTACCGTCCTACTCGCACGTTTTATGACTTCGACTGCCACTAGATTTGGCGGCTTTTTATTTAGAATAGTAATTCTATGTTCGTTTGCCATTTTGGACAAACAGTGCTTATTTTAAACTTGATAGTATTTTAATAAAAACTTACCCATGGCATAAGCGAGGGCCTGAAGCACGACTCGCGATAAATTAGTGAGATCCTGGGCAAGCGGCACGGCATGCTTGGTGAACTCGGGCACCTCCTCCTGTGCAGGCATCGACGACGCAGACAGCGAGGTGATGTTGAACGAGTGACGTAATTCCTAGAAAAGAATGGCTTGATAAGTTGAAGTTGTCGGAATAAAACCACATTCATCATCCTTCCGCCGACTACTTTTGGAAATAGGCCTTCTACAAGTATCACAACAACGACCGGTTCTATGCCTCCCGTTTCCAGCAGATTCGGCGTAGGTCATCGATAGACCTCTTATTGGATATACATATAGAAGGAAGGAAGAGAAATCTAAAAAAATATTGGAGGAAGGAGGAAATGATACGAATTTATGGGAGCGCATTTAACCCGTGTATAAAAGGAAGGCGATTAGCCATTGTGTTCTGCACAGAACAGATAAAAGAGGTATTATCTGTTCCGTGGTGTTCTGGTAGTGGCCCAAGCAATTCCATAGGCGGATTTTGCATTCGACATAATCTTGCATTGCTTGAGCTTAGTTTCTAATTATCTAATAGCCTAGAAGTAGTTGCTCCATTTAAATTTCTTGTGAGATTTTCAAACATTAGCTACATTGTGTATTGTGCTAAGTAATGACAATGAGTGTGAAGGAGAAAGTCCGTCTAGGTTTTCGGGTTATGCTAATTTATCATTCAGCCGCTATATGGCATCACTCATCAGTCGTTCATTCGCGGGAAATATTATGCAATATTAGATTAGTCATAGGTATAACAATTTATTATATGCTAATATGTAATTACCAGCAAAATTACCAAGAAAAAATGTAATAGAAGTGTTTCAAAAGAATTTTCGAGATAAATATGTAACACTTTGAGACGAGCGTAAAAACTAAAAGAATATATAAGTAGGTAATGTAGTGTAGGTACAATAGGTAGGCATTTTATTATTTTGAACCTTATCTGACCCGATAATGTATCATTTTGCAACATAATATAACAACAACCCTGATTCCCCGAACGAATAGGCAGAGATGTAATGAGAGCATAGTGTGTATCCATATTACGACAATGTTATTGTTATGTAGGTAATAAGGTAGGCTAGGCTTGCATTCGGAACTAAATCCAGACCTGGGCTGCTACCTACTAAAAACATCCTGGCGAAAAAACTGGATAACATTGAGTCATTAAGCGACCTGAGGATCGAACTCAGGAGGACTGCACTTAGTAGCCACATATTGTAACATTTGAGTATTTGAAATAGTATACCTTCTTAGTGGTGTCAAACTGTTCCATTCCTGGTTTCACGTAACCATGGTTGCTCACAGGGTTGCGGAGATACTGCGCCTGGCAACCTTCTGGCAGCGCGCAGAAGTTGTCCAGGTCAGCATACACCGCCTTCAGCTGGAAAATTAAAACCTTCATTTAAAGAGCTGGCATTATGAGGTTCTTTGAACACACGGGACATAAAGAGCGTTACGAAATCTTAAATATGCTATTCAAATCCATACTAATATTATAAATTCGAAAGTAACTTTGTCTGTCTGTCTGTCTGTCTGTCTGTATGTTACCTTTTCACGCCTAAGCCACTGAACGGATTTCGATAAAATTTGGCAGAGACATAGATTGCATCCCGGGGAGGGACATAGGATGTTCGTTTCTCTACCCAAATTTAAATTTTATATAAGAAATATTTTGGCATCGAAATTTTAATAATAATAATTATGTTATATGTTATATAATATTAAATTGTAAATTCTGTAAACTTTAACGGTGTGAACTTCTGGTTGTTGCTATACTTACTCGGAGGTACCTATAATTTACTTGTATAATAAATCTGTGGATGCTGTTTCTGGATTGTGTTGAACTATTTGTATACATATGTTTGTTATTGCATCTGTTTCTTTCCCAAATAAAATAGATTTTACCCCGATATTCCCACGGGATCGACACTTATGCGAGTGAAACCGCGAGGCGCTGCTAGTACAAAATAATGTCGTCACGTCATTGTTTAATGTAGCCGTAATATGACCTTAGAATGTGTTGATTCTGACCATTTTTGCTCGTTTTGTTTGAAATGTAAGTTTAATGAAAAAAGCCGTTTTAAGAATAAGTTCCCGAGCAACCTCGATCCAATCTGTAGGTATGTCAGCTTGTCAAGATTAAACGAGAAGATAAAGTTTATAATTATTCCAAACGAAACATAAGTAAATGAGCCTGAAGATTTGTTCATGCAAGTTTGCCTTGAAAACTGCAATTTTTTTTAACTGTTAGTTTAGAGAACCGGATTTAAAGTGTTGTGTCACCAACCTCTACAACTTTGGACAATCTTAAATGTTCGATCCAAACGTTCAACTGACACTCGATTTCGGAAATCCTACGCAAAACTTCAAGTCAATCAATTCAGTCAATTTTTATTTGCAATGTGCGTTTTTTTTTGTGCAGAATAAACAAATTTTCTTTCTTTTCTTTTTCTAAGCGATTTACTGTTTTTAATTATATATTATAATCAAAACCCATCACACGATCGCAGAATTTTAAACACGAGCTTAAAATTTTCTTCATATTGAAATTACTTCTAGATCATCTAATCATTGTCGGAGACATCTACATAACACTACCAGACCAGGACCATTGACTTATACGAGTAGGTATATTATTGAAATCATTGATGGACATAATTGTGTTGACATGGAACTCAAATATGATGAGATGAGCGTAGTACTGGTTAGGCTGTCAATCAAGGTATTATTTATATTGCAATAAAGAGATAGCTTGGAAAACTCAATGAATAATCGTATAAAAATGACAGATTCTAAATTCAAATGTAATATCTTTCTTATTTTTAATTGTAACAGTATTTATGGCCAGACTGTGTATATTGATATAAGCCAGAAATCGCTAACCCGTCTTGAGCAGGGTGCTTACTCTTCAATTTAATGCCGATAGATCGACATTGGAATTGTGACGTTTCGTACTCTTGAGTTCGATGCTAGCGCCAAATGATTTTGAAGTAAAAACTTCTATAGCGGCGCTAGGTACTTTTTTTGGAATGGGTAAAAACTTCTAAATTCGCGTCAGGTCACGTGACCCTGATCGTAAGATTCGTAAGACGTAAAACGAAAGACGCGCGTTGTTGAGGACAGCGCCATCTATGCACATCGGGAAGAACTACGAGGGCCTCGCGTACTAACTACGTAGTTCATCCAACAACGACGAGATGGCGCTGAACCACGGATATATAACTGACGACGAGCTCCATGGGCTTGCTTCTCTTACCACTGCCGCGACCAACACCACGAACTGAAGTCTATCCTGTGTGCTTATTTGTAAATCTGAATAAATTCCTTTCACGAGAAGAATAAACCAGTCACTTTGGTCATCATACCTGATTTGCAAAAAACCCTATAAAATAAGGAACACACCTTAACACGCGTGTTTTGTTTATAAGACGATTCACAAAATACACTCGTAATTGTTCAAGTTTTCACTTCTGTCAGCACTACCGGAGTGCCAGTTTTTTTTAGATTGGGTGTCCATTTTGGAGAACTAAGTGGAATTGGGTTCGGGCTTGGCGTGGGGTAATTGTTGACAATATTGTTTTCAAGAGTACCGAATCACGTGACTGTAAAATTAACATTGGAATCATATTGGCCTCTCATTGGAATTAAAATTAGTTTGGAGAGTAAGCCCCAGGCGTGGTGATCAATGTTCGTGCCTTCTCTGTGCCTTTGCCCTGCAGTGACTGTGTGACATTAATAGGCTGGTATTATTATTATTATCAGTTCATAAGGTACAGGTACAGTCGAGTTCTAATAATATAATGACCCTTTCAGGCTTCAAAAATATATGAACGTCAAAAAGTTCATAATATTGCGACAACTATAAGCATGTACGTACATGCAACAGAGCTGTTTATAGTTTTATGAAACTTACCATTGCCTATATATTTTTGATTCATGAACATGCTCTCGACCGTACACTACTTATAGAAGCCCATGAACCTACTAGTACCGATAATACCTTGAAACAACCGCATCGATTAATAATGCTCGCTCATTCAGGAAAAACCGATGTGTTTGTAGATAAATTTGGTTTCTTTCTTTCCTTCTTTATTTTCCACTATTATAAACCATTTTATTCTGACAATGGTTGGGAATGCCAAATGAACCATTGTTTTTTTTTTTTATATGCGAGTGCCGTCACACACGATATGGATGGCCATCTATGCATAATCCATCCATACTAATATTATAAACGGGTACGTTACGGGTCGTCAGAAGCCCGAAAGTCTGACAACCAGTCTGACCAAGGGTTATCGTATTACTCAGTAACTGGGTTGTGGAGGTCAGATAAGCAGTCGCTCCTAAAATACTGGTATTCAGCTGCATCCGGTTAGACTAGAAGCAGACCCTAACATAGTTAGGAAAAGGCTAGGCAGAGATGATGACTAATATTATAAATGCGAAAGTGTCTGTCTGTTACCTCTTCACACTTTAACCGCTGAACCGATTTAGATCAAATTTGGTATAGAGATAGTTTGAGTCCCGGAAAAGGACATATGATAGTTCTTATCCCGATATTCCCACGGGATCGAAACTTACGCGGGTGAAACCGCGGGACGCTGCTAGTTATAAAATGAAGTCGCTTTTCATATCTGTCTGTGTGACCTGGTTTTTCTTCTAAACTACTCAACGCATTTTGATGTGATTTTCACCATTATTTAGAGAATTTATTCCGGAAAGTTTATGTTTAATACATGAAATCTCGTTGTTTTATCAAGTTGTAATAACCGTGCGAAGCAGGGGCGGGTCGTTAGTTTTAAATAAATTAATGCTAACTGCCCTTAGATAGACACCTATTTGAAGCGGTCGTGTCGAGGCCGAGACGTTTCCTCATACCATCTGTGAAGATGATGGGAAGGATAACACGCAAACACCTGATGGCCGAGTTCGACGGGTGACTTTGCCTTAATTATCCGCTTGTGGGGTGATAAGAAATAAAACGTACCCAACGTTTTGTTTCGTCGTGCGGCCCGGAATACGCAACAAAAGTATCGTGAACTCGTGACGGTCAATGTGTAACACTTTTTTCGATGAAGCAGTACGATTCTGTAACCATCTCACCGTGAAAACTTAGATGAAGTGAGCGTGGAGTGAGCTGTCAATAGTGTCAATTCCTAGCAAAAACAAACTTACATCACACAAGTTTTCACGGTGAGATTTTTACAGAATCGACCGGCAGCTCTCATTCGCCAAGTGTGCAGAGTCTAAAGCCGTGTACGCACGAACGAACAAAAACATGGTGAATACGAACATCGAACACTTTGTTCGCACGTGCTACCACTAACGAAAATTAAAGACTGTTCGTCAAAGATGTTTGTGGCAATCCAATTTGGTTGTTTTGTGCGGACTGTGTTCGGAGAAATTTGATGCTACTTCACTGTCGACTACTTCGAACGGTGAATCCATGGTTGGTTACTGAGGGGTTGAGCGCGAACATAAGTAGAACTGTGTTCGCAAGGTGTTCGTCTTCGCTTTGCTAATTTACGTCCACACGTACGAACCAAATGTTTCGTGATCGATGTTCGTGTTCATCATGTTTTGTTTGCTCGTGCGTACACGGCTTAACGTGCATTATGGAACTTCGTTCCAAAAATGTTTTGTTTTCTTATGAGTTTATCATAAAGGTGTAACTAGATTGCGGTTGTTCCCCGCCAACCAGTCGATATCAATGGCCTCAAAACAGAAATAATCATCGACGAACGTTATTCTTCAGCCATGAATCAATCTGAACCGTCCATCGACGGCAATCTAATAGCACCTTTTAAGACCTTCTGAATGCTCACCTTCTCGTCAGCTATGCCGTGGTTGACGAGCACAGCCAGCCCTTTGACGCTAAGCGCAGTGAACAGCTGCTGTCCAATGCGTCGCAGCACTGATTTCATAGGGCACACATCTGTACCTGGAATGATGGAAATGAAATGGTTAAATTAATGTACGAAAGGAAAGTATGTACCTACAGTCAACAAACGAGATAAGTACACAGGATCGCCGGATATAAATGAAATTTAGTAAGAAACCGATGGATGTTGTCGAATGAAATTTAATTTGATAAAAGAGCTGTTTGTTTTCTATAAATAAAATAAAATTTTATTCTAGTACATCCACCGGTTTTTTACTAAACTTCAACTATACCCGACAATCCTGCATACTTATCTCTTTTGTTGACTGTACATGATACTAAACAGCATGTATCAGAAAGGTGTAGTCATATTTAAGGGTGCGATACAGACCATGAAACTGAACAACTATCTCCATGGGACCAACATCGAAATCGCGAAAATATTATCAGCTGTCCCATACAAAACTAAAACTACTACTATCTTGTCTACATGTCAGTTGGCTTTCGCTACTGCACGTTGCCCGAAGCGGCTGAATATCTTAATATTCTAACAGAATGGCACCTCACTTTCGTAGGTTTTTTCACTTTCGTTGCAATAAGGGCAACGGATATTCTCAGAGCGGTTCTGCACTACATCCGATCTGAATCCGAGAAATGCCTATTTGTATGAGGGGTAGCGCACTAGATCTAAACTCTATCCGTACGAGTTTAGATCATTCCCAATTCGGATTGAAATCGGATCTTTGATTCGGTTTCGGATCTGATGTAGTGCAAAACCCACGGAACAGAAAATAAAACCGCTCTAAGGATTCTTAGTCTTTACCCTTTTGAAGTTTCTGACCACCTAGGAAGGTTGCCACAGGCATCTAAAATAAACTGTATCGAATTGCACATTCTCGATATGTTCATTATCCTACTCAAACAGACTCGTTCAATAATTCCGCGAATACTTTGTATAACCTCGGAGATCAACCGATTAGCTCCGTATCCATTCAACCATGATCCCTTCGATATACATAGCTAGTTTAACGATAATCATAAATTATCATGATAATTAATGTGGCACAGGAATTTTATAATAATTGGCTTGTAAATTTATGGAAGTCATTATAACTAAAGCGTAGGTAGGTAGGGAAACGATCGTGATTTTTTATTGTACAGACGCCAGCACATCAAGCTACCCGAAACTGTCAAATTTTCCCAATCAACATTGAACTTTATACTTCAGCGATAAAGTTGAAAATCTATTAAAGAAATTTGACAGATTGTAGTAGCTTGATGTGCTAGCGTCTGTACCTATCTGTACCTATTGCAATAATTAGTTGACTCAGAATCATCATCATCTGCCTAGCCTTTTCCCAACTATGTCGGGGACAGCTTACAGTCTAACCAGATGCAGCTGAATACCAGTATTTTACCTACATGGAGCAACTGCCTATCTGACCTCCACGACCCAGTTACTGGGTAATACGATACCCCTTGGTAAGACTGGTTGTCAGACTTTCGGGCTTCTAACTACCCGTAACGACTGTCAAAGATCCACGAATGACAGCCGGGACCAACGGCTGAAAGCAGGGGCGGATCTTGAATTTGTGGGGCCCTGGGCTAATCCTGCTTAGGGGCCCTACCTAATTACTCAGCCAATTGCCATTTTATTATGATCGATTTTTTTTTAATTCTAGATAATTTTTATTATTGACAATATCGTCTATTGTTTTCAGTTCGGTTGGGGGCCCTCTGTATCCACGGGGCCCTGGGCTGCAGCCCAAAAAGCCTTTAAGTAGATCCGCCCCTGGCTGAAAGTTAGTTGACTCAGAATGAAAAATATATTATTGTGAACTACTGCAATGGCCTACCTATTGCAGTATTTCACATTATTATTCAGACTACGGTTTTTTTAAACAGCACATGTTGCTCATGGGCTTCCCCTATTCTTTCAACTTCTCACAATATTTCGTGATTTGTCAAAAAATTAAATAAGAAGTTTGATTAATTTAAAAGCTCTTTGAGAAAAGTTAGTTGTTAACATACACACGCGGAATCGTATTTAAATAAACGTTGACCTGAAAGATGTTGCATGTAAAATGGCAGTTCACCTCGTCTTGTGCAATATGAATAAAATATACGGCTGTCTGTACATACATTCTGAGTTAGCTGAAGGTCTGGCCGTGACACCGTTCTGCCGATGGCATATCCACTTGCACATTTTGACTTCAAAATGCGGGTGTATTATTTGTTATTAAGTAAACAATGCCAAAACAATTCTTCTGGCTGATGCAGAGATGATAGTGAGACATTTCGTATTTTCGTCCATATTTCAAGTATTGATCACGGTTATTCAAAACATATTTGTAATACTCCTTGCCTTTTTCAGTCAATTAATAAAAGGAGATCACTATTTTAACGCAAACGGTTTAGCTTGCTATTTTAAAATAGATACATTTTTTAAATAACCGTTGTGGCAGAGACATACTCAACCGTCGTCAACCACAACTTCGGTAAGATTAGACCGTTAACGGCGACCGTCATCTGTTAGTGACGTCACAACGCCCAGTCTCATAAATAAGTATTACCGTTAACAATAGTAAATTAACGCCATGTATGTTCAGAAGCCATCATAGAAGTTTATGGAGAGTGAGTCTCGTTCTAATTATCCAATTCATTAGGTACAGTTATCATTGTTTATGGTAGCAAGTAGCAGTCAGTCGTATATGAGTCATATTTTCTCCTGTCTTATCGTACTTAGTAAACTCTGATTCATGAAAGAACTGTTGCCAATATTTATGCATATAGCACTGTACTCGTGGCACGAATTTTCATGGAAGTAGAACATTCTTGTGGATTTTAATCATCAATGAATATCATCATCACGATGATGACCGACTTCCAGTTTATCCGGGTGCAGGTGAATACCAGAGGGACAATTCCCGTATTTTTAAGAAGACAAGTCTTTGACATTGATTGTCGCTGAGATGATATTGCGACTTGAATTTGAACTTTTTTTAAGCACGAGAATTGGCCTTCAGAGCCCGTTTCGTGATCAATGGAATATACTTACCTACTTTAAACTGGCCCTTGTGCATTTATTCATTAAACGTTGCTTAATGTTAAGTAATGATTCGCGACTTTTTAACCATACATTTTTGACGTTTAAACGTCTCCTAACGTTTATGAATAAACTCCTTAATATTAGGTAGGTATCTTACATAACATAGTTCTAATTTTAAAATGTGAACGAGTGGTTTGACCCACTTTTGACACGAGGTGGCTGTCAATGCGTGGGGCGTGCTGTAACATAAACTGTGTTGTAACATGAACGTGAACAGATTGCCGTGTTGCTTGACAACGATACTTTGAAATATTCTGAGATGATAATTATTACAGTTTTTTACTCATGTTCAGACCAATATTATGATTGGAGTTGGGTGCCAAGCAGCTAAAGAAAGAATATTTAAAAAATATTATTTATTGTTTTGTGAAACCCTTCATCAATACTGACGTTCTAGCCGGATTTTGTTTTGTCGCTATTTGCGCCCAGTATCATGAAGTTGGTATTGTATTTAATCAGTTTTCGAAGCGTTCATCATAATGTTATCGTGTACTGTAACATATATATTTCTGTAAATTAAAATAATAAGTAAGCAATTAACAACTAATACCTAATTATTTAATAAAAATAACAAAATTAAATCCTAACTTTACTAAAACTTATAAACACAAATTAAAATATAGCGTCGAAAAATTCAGCCGCATCGCTGTCGATGGAATGGCGGCATTACCACGATCATATGGCAATGCTAAGCCTCTGGCCAAGTTAAAAGCCAGCCCTTGGGTCATCGGAAGTGTCAACCAGCCGTTTCGAAATATCCTTAAAAAGACCATGAGCACCCCGGCCCGAGGGTTTCAACCCCAAACGGCTCGAATAATATATATATAATTTCCGTGTATTTATTCACAACTTTTGTGCTTTGTAGCTCACGCTTTTTGTTATCGCATCGTATCGGTCGGGGGTCAAGGCAATTCAATAGCGCGATTTCGTCATACATAGTAGTGTTTAAATAATTATTTGCCTCTCGGCGACAGGGCACTTTAGCCGCCACAGGCGGTTTCAGCTAACCGGTTATCTTATGTGCATACGTAGGTGTCTTTGAATTTTAATTGTGAACGTTGAGAATCTTTGTACAGTTCCCGGCATCACGTTTTGCAGTCTCACGTTCTGTTTTTATTGTACAAGTATGTGGCCCCGATTATAGATCCTGCTATAAGATCTGTTATTTAGATTTCTTTTCATATTGTAAATGCTGCGCTTGCATGTGCAACGAATGCTGAATTATCTCGGTGGTTTATAGGCTCTCGTCGCCACAATTTTGCCTCCGTTCTCGTAACAATGTCTTCTCAAGAATATCAAGTTGTTATAGTAACTCTATACTGATTTCCTACGCGGCTGTATCCTTGTTGCTTTGCGTGTGGAGCAACATCTGTATCAATAGTTTTATTATCGATTTCTAGTACTTGCATTGACACGATTTACAGGAAGGTCTGAAACTGTCCTTCATTATAAACTGCCCTTGTTGGTCAACTTTAAATAGATAAATGTTTAAGTAGGTACCTACTTCAATGTTTTGTACCTGATCTTAGTGTGCAGGAATGAATATAATGACATTAAGTAGTAACTTAAGATTACTGATCGCAATTTGTCCCTTGTTTGAATTGAACCAAATGACTATTTTATTATTTTCAAACAGACGTCGACATGCGAGGTAGGTACCTGTGTTAATGTTTAAATCTGTACCTTCGTACTTTTATTATATTAATTTTGAATCGATCACAACATGCAGAAGATATTGACTACTTACTTGCATACGTACCTACGTTTCTAGGGTAGCTCACACGCAATAGCTGAATGAGTAGTAGTTGAGTATGACTCGTCACAACATTGCTGTAATGCTATTAAAATGTTTATCACACTAATATTATAAAGGCGAAAGTTTGTGAGTGTGTGTTTATATGTGTATTACTTCAACACGCTCAAACGGCTGGACTAATTTTGATAAAATTTTGTATGGAGGTAGCTGACACCCTGGATTAACATATAGGCTACTTTTTATCCCGATATTCCCACGGGATCGACACTTATGCGGGTGATACCGCGGGGCGCAGCTAGTTAATTATAAATATAGTTACACAGCTGTTAAGTTTATGGCTCCTACTCATAACAATATACCATGTCTCATACTGCCACCTTAAGTAAAAAGGGCGCATCTGAGGAAAGGGAATAGAGGAAAATGAGCCTTAATGGAACAAAAAGGCACCATCCATTAAGGCTCATTTTCCTCTATTCCCTTTCCTCAGATGCGCCCTTTTTACTTAAGGCGGCAGCATACATAACCATAAAATTAATACTCCTGAACATAAAATGTCAAACTAAAAAACAATAGATCAAATCTTAACAAGTTAACAATAAACTTTGGACTTATAATGTAGTAGTGTATGAAGCATAACAATTAATTTTATTGATAGTCAGGACAATATAAATGGTGTACAATTACATAATAAAGTTGAACAAAGTGCATATACTGCACAGTGCAATGTGTTACCTAAACTATTATAAAATGATTATGACATGACATCAACAACAAAAGATTAGCGATAGTTACACATAACAAAGTTGAACAAAGTGCATATACTGCACAGTGCAATGTGTTACCTAAACTATTATAAAATGATTATGACATCAACAATAAAAGATTAGCGATAGTTACTAATGTTATGAGTATGACGTATAGAGCGCTTAAACAAAGACTCACGGAAGTTATAGCGTGTTAGCCTAAATTAATATAGCTACGTTTTATTGCAGATAGTGACGACATAAAGAAGGCCATCTTGATTTATCCGTTACTTTTGCAGCAGTTGAAATTGTTAGAGAAATACTCGTTTCAAATGCGATATCTTTGTTATTACAAATGTATTTGCTCCCATTATCTTAGAGTTGTGTGTAATTGATAGGAATATTTTGTAGTCCTTCAGCGCTTCAGCTGATGTTGAATTGTGGACATATTAGTTATGTTCACGTGCATGAAATATGTAGAACAGAGAATCAACTCTGTGTTTGTTTTAATCTCTTTCTTGTCGTTGCATGAAATTACCTTTTTTTCTAGAATCATACTTACAGGACAAAAAAAAACCAGTAAGTACGCAAACAGTAACTATGAATGCAGCATAAAAATCAGCTGTTTCATTGAAAAGTGCAATAAGTATTTACTTTTGTGTATTACTCGCCCACGCGGTCACGAATTCCCACAAGTAATTAAGTAGGTACCTATGCGGTCAATTAACCAACTTTTTTTTTAATAACCTACGCAAATGTTTCTATGCTAGGGTCTAGAATCATATGCTGAATTCATGTTTACAGTTTGCGCACTGGTAAATTTTAACCTACGTGTAATTATTCAAAATATTCCTAGACACATGAATATTATATACAATACATAACTCTAACCGGCACTAACAGCATGCTATGATGACTAATATCATTTTACTGGCTAGTTTGTACCCGCAATGGGTGTCGTGTCGAAATCACTCGGCCGCCTTATAAGCATTGTGGGCCAGATTAGGTTAGTAGGTCTGTGTTAGGAATTGAGTTTGCTACGTTAGCTACGTATATCTTTGCCCAGTTACAATTTTACAGTAAACTTTTGTAAAATCGCGATATCATGATTAATGTATTACTAAAGCCATTGTTAAGGTGTGAAGCAGCTGCAACGAAACATTTTATTATGAAAATAAAATATATAATTATCATGTTTTGCTTTTATGAATAAGTTGTTTTTTTTATTTTGCACCTGCTTTGCAGTAATTGGGTCATCCTAATCAGCGTATATTGTTTCCACTGCTACCCAGCAGTCCCAGGTCTGTCTCCCGACAGGCCTCCTCTCTTCCAGAGGGAGTGGGCTATAATCTACCACGCGGACCCAGTGCGGGTTGGTAGATGTCACATGTCTTCGACTTTTTGGTTCTAGGACATGCTGGTTTCCTCACGATATTTTCCTTCACCGTTTTGAGAGCAGTGGTGATGAAATAATTTACACAAAATAAAACGCCTGTCTGGGTTCGAACCTACCACCTACAACCTACATCTCACAGTCACGGCCATTACCACTGGGCCACCACAGCAATTGGGTGCTGGACTGCAGGCTCACAAGTCAACAAAGATGATTAGCAGTAAACTCCAAATCCCAACTCGATCACATCTTAAACGTTGCGTTCCCCATGCTATCACAAACCGTTGGCACGACGATACTGAGTGATGGAAAAAATCAGAAAAGCAAATTAAACGCGAATAAGGTAAACTAGAATGAAGCCTTCCAAGATTGGATTTTCGTAATGAAAAAGCTTCTGAACGAGTTCTTTGGTTCAGTAACGTATAATTTAGGAAGTGCAATATAGCAGTTCTTGTTTTATTGCTCCTTTTTCAATTAGTAATCAAGTTACTTAAAACATCAACATGGTTCATTTAAATAAAACACTGACATGTTGTGAATACCATAGGCAGTAAATTTAATAAATATCATATAATTTTTGTAACAATATTATTTTTGTAGACAGAGAGTTCTCAAATTACTTGTAGTGTCATAACTGTTAAAAACATTGTAGTTCATACTGTCATATTTGCTGCATTAAGATTCAAGATACCAGTTACACCCAGTACCTATCTAGTTTTCGCCAGACGCCTACAACACTCACAGTTAGACATTTATCTAGTTCTCACCAACGTGCAACGCTTACAGTCATAGGCCATTTCTCTTAATTAATTAACTATCTACAAACTGTCACTAGAAAGTAACGTGTGTAACGTGTTCTTTAGAACCATTGATTTAAGTTATCATGACACAGATCAATAACAAACTTATCTTTATGGTTGTAGCTTAAACGAAAGATAAGTATGATAGTATCAAATGGGTTATAAGCGTAGCAACAATTTATGAGATTATTAAGCACCCTATAATGAACAATATTTCGATAGCAAATTCATTCGCTTTTATAGTAGGTAGTGTTTTTTACCGACAGCAGTTATTTCATTTGAACTTCCACCACAGAGTGCCACAAGGAGCAATATTAAGTCGCCATTTAATAATTGTAGGAAAATAGTTGGACAATGATTTCTTTCTTTGCTTTTCTACGTATTATTCCTATTTGCAAAAATGATGTAAGTACTTCCATTTAAACTTTCATCCCCCTTTATAAGGTGAATGTTCAAAAATCCTTCCTTAGAGTGCTCACTTTCGCTATAATTATAACTCTTGTGCAACATTTCAGGTTTCTAGACCCAGCGGTTTATCCAGTGCGCTGTCTGTCAGTAAATGAATTGAAATTAAAAATGAATATAAATGAATTATGAATATAATTAATTATGATTATGAATTTAAATTTTTAATAAATAGATAAAACATATTAGGCTACTTTATTTAAAAATCGTACAGATACGACGATACGTATGCCATTTGAACAAAGACATCGTTATATAAACACATCTATTGTAATTACTAGAATAGGGTGTGGGTTGTCCAATAACAGCTGCGGCCTGCGTGCCTGCGCGGATGGAAAGGATGCCGTTGAAAATAAAATACATCTATCGTATTTCGGCCATGGCAGCCAACCTCAGCGGAGATGTACGCGGCAGGTACTACAGTGCACAAGTGTGTGCGTGCGTAGACACAGGTGCATTCACTCTTCCCTTACTCTCATAGCCCGATGGGACGGCAATTCGACACGACCGGAGAGATCAGGCGCAGGACCAACGGCTTAACGTGCTTTCCAAGCCACGGGCCGGTAACACACCAACAACTTCCAAACTCCGAGCTGTTGCTGAGAAATTCCTAATGGAAAAACCCAATAACACTCTGCCCGACCTGGCAATTGAACCCAGGAGCCCGCGCTTGTGACCACAAGACCAACAGGGCAGTTAAAAAAATACATCAAGTGCCAGCATGTTTGTGTGCTAATCTTAGTAATTGACCGATAAGGATCGGTGTGCCAGTTTTCTAGTTGATACTAACTTCAATGGTGGGAAACGAATAGGGACCAGTAACGACTCACTCTATGTACAGACGTCAGCCCATCAAGCTACTACAATCTGTCAAATATCTTTGATAGATTTTCAACTTTATCGCTAAAGCATAAGGTTCAAAGTTGATTGGGATAATTTGACAGTTTCGGGTAGGTTGATGTGCTGGCGTCTGTACACTATTATATGACACGCTAAATAAATAAAATGGACGATGCTTTGACCGCCATTGTGCAATATTACTTTCTAAATACAAGTCGTTTCTAATTCGTCAATAGTTTTGATGAGTGAATTGAATATATCTAGGTAGAGGAAAAAATAACCAGTGCGCAGACCGTAGTGAATTGAATATATCTAGGTAGAGGAAAAAATAACCAGTGCGCAGACCGTAACAATGAATTCAGCATAATATGTTTCTAGACCCTAGCGTCATCATAATTATGCAAAATTCACGGGCAATTATGGAAGCCGTTCTGACATTTTGTGGAGCAAAAGAAAAATCTGAAACTTATTATTTTACAATAAGTAGGTACTTGAAATGTAAACAGAGTTTATTTACATACCGGTCTACCCTTGAAACCATATATCATGAGAAGGTGGAACCCACAAGAAAATGTATAAGTTCGTAGATACATGTAAGCATCGGGGCATCTCTTAGAATTTTTTATTTGAATATTTTAACCTCGTAATGAGACGTGTGACTGCTAACCTTTAACGGCTGATGGATGTGTAGGTACCTAATTTATTGGAAACGTTAAAATATCTACGTACTGAAAGCGATAAGATCGCAGACAGAACCAGAGATTACCTGGCATGCTTCATACTGCTTTTCAATGACGTGAATTTACCTTTTTTTTATAATTCAGTAGGTACACAATTGTGACTAATTAATTTATTCCATTTCCTGGCTGGCTTCTCCAGCCGAGCATTACATGTGTTTCTTATCCAGCGCATCCACGTTTCCAAGTAATAAAAATGATGCAGTATCAATAGTTTAGCACACCTATCCTCATTGCGGAAAATATCCATTTTGTTGACGTTACCTTACCAAGCGAATACCTACTACTATTTACTATTATCATAATTTTGTATTAAAACTTGGTAAAACGTGAAGAACTTTGAGGTAGTACATTGGTAATACATAAAAATGATACGCTTTTTCTGTTCGTATTCATTTTAATTACAAAGGGCCCTGCTGGAAAATCAAAATTTTCATGCCGAATTTCTCCTGTCCTATCAAAAATTCCTTGAATTTAATACATGAATCGAGAGGTACCGACGCCAGCACATCAAGCTATCCGAAACTGTCAAATTTTCTCAATCAACTTTGAACCTTATGCTTAAGCGATAAAGTTGAAAATCTATTAAAGAAATTTGACAGATTGTAGTAGCTTGATGTGCTGGCGTCTGTACATTAAGAGTAGATGCGATCAATATTTTTTTAAATGTATTACGAGCGCAATACAGCCAAGGGCCCCTCTGGATAGATGATTGATATTATATATTGATGGCGATTTATCGTGATTTCTATCAAAATGATCGAGGTACACCGAGGAACTTGTTGATAAATACATGAACAAACAAAGCATTGCCACTAGTTTTATGAGCCTAGGTCGCGGGGCCCCGATGGATAGAAACACATGAGCATTACTAGTTTAATGGGTAAAATGTACACCACCCTAATTGCGTAACACACTTTCAATCACAACTGAATGATTTTGAAGGACATTCGTAATCCATTGCTTCATATGTTCGAAAAAATTGTCTGCTCTACAACGTAAATAACGCAATGAATGTTGTTGAACTGTCAAAATGAAAGCCATTGCTAGGTACTGTTCGTGTGTTCAGTACGCAATTAATCTGGATTCTAAATATGGTTCACGGCATGACAACACTATCATCTTTTCTTATTGATGTAGATATAAGTTATAAGGATGCATGTAGAAGACGTGTAATAGGATAGCCTTTGCCTTTGAACTGCCTTTGAGATAAAGCATGATGGGTGCCCAGTAGGTACTACTTATACTGATGTATATGTACCTACCGTTAGACTACTAATATAATTCTGTGTATGACAGTGTACGTTAAGCAGTTAGAGTAGGTACTTGCATAACTTAAAAAAAACGGATTAAGGCTCGTACACACAGGCGCGACGCGACACGCGACACAAAGGCACCGCAAGTCGCGCAACGAGCGGTGCCTTTGTGTCGCGTGTCGCGTCGCGCCTGTGTGTACGAGCCTTTATTCCGGTGGGATCGGCAATAGGGACTACGTCATACAAAGGGGAATTGTTATAACGGAAACTGTTATTTTCCCACGACCCAGGGAATGTCGCGACACGCCGCCCCTCTAGCCCAGCTTGCCAACGAGTTCTTATTATGAAAATTCAAATTTCGTGTGGGTTGCAGTGATTGTAAAGGCGGAGATTGACTTGCAATTTGGTATGTTTACAGAGCAATCGTTTTACGACGTGGCACACGTGCGCCGATCAACGTGAATGCTAATTCTTATCAATCCACGAACCAGCGTAAAAAAGAAACACGTTTTTGTAATGGCAACAATACAGCCATTGCGATTCGAATGTTAGGTATATAATATGTATTTTAAGATTATGGTTTCCGGCAATGATTGATGACGTAGGTGTATTGATGACGTACTTGTACAAGATTACGATTTATTAAAGTGATTAAATGAGAGTTATCAAGTCAAAAATATTATTTTTTTGCTTACTAAAAATCTGATATTTCAGCTTGTTTCAAATCTTTTGTCGTTTTGATAGGTACAGACGCCAGCACATCAAGCTACTCAATCTGTCGATTTTCAACTTTATCGCTAAAGCATAAGGTTGAAAGTTGATTGTGAAAATTTGACAGTTTCAGGTAGCTTGATGTGCTGGCGTCTGTACATACCAACTAAGTATACCGAATAATAATTAATGTACTTAGGTAAATATAAATAAGATATATACATATATATACTTAGACTCGCAGCTAGTCTAAGTACCTATATAATTATACTAGCTTCAGCCCGCGATTTCGTCCGCGTGAAATTTCTTGTTACTCCGACCCACCCCGTCGCATCGCATCGCCTGCCCGCGCTATTACTTCGTTTTTGCTTAGCGTTCTTTCTGACTTTTTTTTCTTTTTGCTCGCCTCCTAAAGGTCATAGCGTGATGTTAGCCTATAGCCTTCCTCAAGAATTGGGCTATCAAATGCAAAAAGAATTTTTCAAATCCGACTGGTAGTTCCAGAGATTAGCGCGTTCAACCAAACAAACAAACAAACAAACTCTTCAGCTTTATAATATTAGTACCTATAGATATCTTATTTTGTTTTGTTTTATTATGTTTATTTTATTTTGTTTCCTTTTATTATGTTAAATATCAGCACCCATCACGTCAGTCGAGTTTGCTCCAAAAGGTTAATTAACAATTTCATTTGCAGCTGGTTTTATACTTTCTGGAGTTGCATTCACATCGCTATCGCTATTCAGATTTTTTAATATTTTCTTGCTAAATATGAAGTATCAAAGTTTTACAATTACAAAATGAGCGCCATTTGTTTTTTTTTTTCACTGAGTCGGTTTTATTCGGCAGGTTTTTATTTTCAGCCAGTATCTTTTCGACCTAATGCATACATTTTATAATAAACTTAATGGGAGATATTAAACCTCTGTGTTAAATTTATATCTAAATAAAAAACAGTGCATTAATGAAAAACTGTGCAACCATGAGATATCATACAACATTTCTGCAGTTTTGGTTCTAAGCAAAAAATACGTCCTTAATTCCTTATTGGTCGGTTTTGTAGTGATTAATGATAACATTACTACGTAGTTGAAAAAAAAAATAAAGTAATTGATATTAGGTGCACATAAAGAAAAAGCAGTCAATAGAAACGTGCTCATTTAAGCAATAAGGAAGATGATAAACAAAATGTAAAAAAATAAACGTTTGATTCATCATCATCTGCCTCGCCTAGCCTTTTCCCAACTACGTTGATGTCGGCTTCCAGTCTAACCGGATGCAGCTGAGTACCAGTATTTTACATGGAGCGACTGCCTATCTGACCTCCACAACCCAGTTACTGGGTGATACGATACCCCTTAGTGAGACTGGTTGTCCAACTTTCGGGTTTCTGACGACCCGTAACGACTGTCAAAGATCCATGAATGACAGCTGGGACCAACAGCCTAGTTTAATGTGCTTTTTGAGGCACGGAAGGGTCTTGGTATGTAAAAATAGTCGGCCATCCACGGACCAACCGCGCAATCGATCGACCTGTGCGGCTGTTATGAGCAGGGACCATACAACCCCGAATATAAGTTAATTCTTTCGGAAGTGTTACAGAATGTACGCCTACAGCAACGGAAAATGTTACCTCTTGGAAGTGTTAGCCCGTTCACAACCCTAACGTTAGGGTAACCCTATCAATAAGTTAACTAGTACAAGATGTTACCGGCTCTTCTATGATTTCCAATTGAAGCGATAACCCTTTGAAAGGGTTTGTCGGGGTAATCAAAGGGTTTTAAATCAAATCATTTTAAATTACGTTGAAGTGGAGGAATAGATTTTGTCCTTGAAATTTTGGAATCATATAGAATTGTTCATTAGTGTTTCTTACTCGGTTTGATAGGACGGTGCTGTTTTTTAAGTTTTAAATTAAGGACGCCTGAATATTGAAGATGAACAAAGGTAAGTAAGTGTATTTTAACTAAATATCATATATAATAAAACTGTAAATAGCCTGTGTCTGTATGAAAGTGTTTTAAACTTTTAGTGGGCTTGTAATCAGTATAGATACTAAATAGCCAATTCTTGAACATTTTATGTCGCTAAAAGTATGTGATGAATTTTGATTAAAGTTGTTATGGTAATGGCTGAATATCCTAGTGAACATTTCAGGTAGCTTTAACCTCAGGAAAATGTCTAATACGGACGATAAATCGTCGCGAATATAGCTTTTTTTAATAAATAAAGAGACAGAGAGATAAAAATTTTAGATAAAATTTTTATTTTTATTAAATAGGTACTTATTTCACTCTCTCTTATATACTCTTAAGTGTATAATTTATATCTATACCGACGTGAATTAGTTACATACTTTGTTAAGTTTTATTAAGTTCTACAATATAAGGGTTTGAATAAAGATCTTTAAAATAAAGCGTTGAAGAGTTTTTTCTATATCTTAGCAATTTCTTTAAAAATTCAATCTGTTATTTACCAAAATTTCAGGTCTCTGCAATAATTAGTTTTCAAGATCTAAATGGCCGCATTTCTGTAGTCCAATATGCCACTTAATTGTTTATTACTAATTTTATAATAATATATAATTCTTGTTTTTTAGAGCACATATATATTTCAGACAGCGACAGAAGCTCAGACGAAAGTGAATCAATAAATTTTGAGGAATTAAGGACAATCGATCCTACATGTGAGTCAATACCGAGATTGCAACCGACATTAAACGATAATGCGTCTACTCCCGATTTATCTTTTGAAAATGACTCTAAAGAAATGGAAGATAAGGCTATAAATACTGATAACTCAGACAATAGCAAGGAAGATGTTATTCATGAGTGTTATTATTTTTCTTTATTAGTTGCAAAATATCTAAGCAAATTAGAAGAAGGACGACGTAACAAATTTATGTATCAAATAGTTCATATGGTCATGCAAAGTGTTAAAGAACAACAATACCAGTAATAAGGAAAAAATTGTGTATTTTAATAATAAATAATACTATGTTTTTTAAGATTTTTATTTATTCAATAACGACATCGTTATTTAAAATTATTACACAAAAAATGGAAATCAACAATTAACGGAATTGTGGCCCTATTTAAAAAAAAAACAATTAGCTCAAAAAACATTTAAAAAGTGAAATGATATGTAAGGACCTATTTATTGAACGTTGGGAGACCGCTAAATATAATAAAGGTGAAAAAGCACAAAAAAATATTTCTTGCTCGTTTCACGCTCCAAAAAATCTCGGTATTTCGATGGTCGAACTAATGAACCGGTTTAGTCAGAGCAAACCATATTTTTAACTATTTCACCTTTAATATACTACGTGGTTTCCCAACGTTAGGTACCTACTTACTTTTTATTTTAACTTTTGAAACTAATGAGAACAAAAGAAAATCAGAACATATTACTTTTCACGTTTTAAAAGTATTTCTCTCATTCGAATAAATCTGGATTTGAACGGATCAACATTATATCCTGTAACAAACTTCCACCCATATTACTTCTTAGAGGGTTTAATATAAATTTTACTAAAGAAAATAACCGCTCCACTGATACCTGCGTTGCAGGAGCTGCAAACACTACATTAACTACTTTCATTAGAGAGGGATCAATCGAGGCTCCTTTGTTCGCCCAGTGGGCTAAAATATTGGTATTCAAGGGTAGTCTGGGTTCAAATCTTAATTTACTTAACATTCCATCAAATGTATTCAATGACGACCTCCCAGCTAACCCACGATTTGCTTCAGTTTCTTTTAAATAATTTTCTAATGGTAATGTTGTTTGACCATGTTGCCTGGTACTAGAATCATCTAGTATTTCGGAAATTTCGATTGAAGACTCAGATAGTGTGAGAGATTGTAACTGCTGGAAAGTCTGCGCTATTAATGTTTTTGCCTTCTCACATTCTTGATCACATAAAATTACGTTGAGACGACCATCTAAATATAAATTTTCTAGGACTAAATCATTATTTAATAAATCAGTTTCTCTACTTTTCATAGCTTTAACTAAGTCCTCTGCAAATGAGGTTCTAATAGCTTCCAACTTTATTTTGCAATTAAGCCATTCTGTGAAAAAGTCACCAATCGTAAGTTGTTCGCGTTGTAATGCTACTGTCGCCTCATAAACAGGTTTAAGGCAAGCAATTAAATTTTGGATTTCCATCCAGAAACTATCAGAAAAAATACTCGTAAGATCAGAGTCTTGAACATCTCTTAATGAATACAAACGTGACAACATTTGATAGGTAGACGTCCACCTAGTTGGACAGTCAATTATCGGTTTATTTAAATTCGAGGTCCTTAAAATATTTTTTATATTTGGTCGGCGTAAGATTTTAACAGCTCTTCGTGCAGTTTGTGTGGCAATTTTAGCATCCAAATTTTCATTAAAAGCGTATTTTACAGCAAGTTGTAAAGTATGTATGTGCAGCGCAAAACATTGCACGTGGCTTGAAAATAGTCATTGTTCCCACTGTTGATGAAACTGTTTAGGTCCGTGTTTTCATTGAGTTCGTACCTGTCAGCTATTTGTTCATCATCATCATCATCATAATCATTTACCTCATTTTCCTCGTACTCAACGCTGGCTTCACTATCGAAATCGGAGTTATTTTCATTTTGAGCAGTTGTGTAGCAAGATTCAGTCAACAACTTTGACATTTTTTTTTAAATTACTACCGTTGTCTGTGGTTATTGAATAAATTTGTGTTTGTGAAATCATAAACTCATTTAAAACTTCCAAAAGCTTTTCCTTTAGATATTCCGCGGTTTGTCTCTCCAACACTTCTAATACAGCTAGATTTCTAATTATAATCCGACCGTTTTTCATATACTGCAAGTTGATACCCAAAAAATTCCTGTCTACGTAAGATTCCGAATCCAATTTTAAACTTATCATAATATTTTTGACTTCTAATGAAATTTTCCTTTTTATTTGGTATGCCTTTTGGGGTATCATTCCTTTAATAACATTTAAATTTATCCCTTTTGTTTTAGAATTGGATGGAACTGCAATATTAATAATTTCTTGAAACGCAGCATCTTGTAGCATCGCAAATGGTCGTCCATGAGTAGTAACTAGTCTTACACACAAATTTTTTACTTTTTCCGAGTTAGAAGTATCTTTAGACGTATTTGATATTGATTGATTGATATTTTCTTTATTTATATTAGTTACCATTAAATATTCTCCCGGATGTTCCGGCCCTGGTTACAATTGAATTAAATAACCTCGAGAAGTGTCGTCAAACTGGTATCTGCTAAATTAGAAGATTGGGAAAATCACATCATAATAATAATGACCTTACCTTTATACGATTTCCACATAAATTGCATTGACTGCTCTGAGTAGTTGCATCGTATTCATAATATCTATGTACGGCATCTCGCTTCGGTTGTGGCATTTTTTTATTAATTTGTCGCTGCTCCTTTCCCTTCGGGCACTAAATAATGAGTGAGCCGATGGAATGACATTTATGATTCCGTAAAATAGACAAGATTACACATGAAACAACCCCGATTATTAAAAAAAAAATACATTTAACTTTAAAATCACTGTAATAATGACCATAATCGTATGTGTATGAACTGTGGAGTCGCTAGGTCCTAGACTGCGTGTTGCGACTTGACGCGTGCACCCGCCGAATGCATACAGTTTAGTACTTTATAGTAAGGCACGAGAGATAAAATTACAATATTTGTAGTTCGAATGGGTAACTCTGTTACAGTCGTTGAAGGGGTAACCCATTCTAAACGTCTTACTATTAAAAAGTATAACCACCAAGAATGGGTTTTTGAATAAACAGGTAAACAAATCAAAGGGGTTTGGAAGAGGTTATCCATTGATGAGGGTTTTCGTAAAAGATGGTAATAAATATGAAATTGGTTTTAAAACAACAGTTTGTCAAAACCCTATTAAAAACCCTTTCAATGGGTAACCAAAATGGTCCCTGGTTATGAGGTACCTTACCACAAGCCACTCAACGCAAGGAATAAAAACATTCTGTATTTATGTAACAACTAGGTAGTACCTATTAGTTCCACGTTCCGCGGAAAACTTGATGGGTATCGCTTGGTAAGTTGGTACCTACTACTTATTATTATGAATGTTTTTTTTTTCAATAACTAGTCTGTAACTACGTTGAATATCAATTTAAAACTTAGTTAATAATATCGTGTACTGAGTAGGTAGTAGGTACCATATTTATTGGTCACGTTTTCTTTTTAATCAAGAAGCTGAAATTGCACTCTTCTACCTTCTAAGAAATTAAAGTTAATTTTGAAGATTAATTAAATTTTAATACACAGCTATATTTATAAATTTTTGCTACAGTTAAAAATAAAGTTAATAAGTATTAATCGTAAAAGTAATCAGAAACATTTGGTAGGAACGGAACACACTATTTCTCAGATATTTTGAGTTTTGTTATAATATTGTTTCTACTTTCTCTATAGGCTACATTGTCGCGATAACACGAACTGTATTTCGCGCTCTATGTTGTACGCACGGCTACACATCATCAAGCTATTACATAACCAGTATAAGCGGACTTCTGCTTGTATGAAAAATCTATACAATGCGAGGCCAGCTAAAAAATCGTCGAGCGGTGTGCGAGAGAGAGCGCGCGAGTTGTTCGCGTTCTCGCGACAATGTAGCCATAGCATACGGTAGGAAGTAGGAACGGTCAACGACAACGCGGCAACGTCAGAGAAACTTACTGCCACTACGCGCTGTCAAAGTCAAATTGTTACGATGGATGTGGTGGTTTCATATAAGAGCGGTGGCTCCACATAACGGCAGCAGTGCCGGCTGTCATGAAAATAATGGCAGCTGGATTTGCCTTTACGATGTCAAAAAACGCTCTCTAGGAATACTCACCAACTTACTTTTCATATTATACAGGATTATTTTTTTTACCGGTTCCAAATTTTTACTGGGTGGTTCTACCCATGAATATTGAACAACTTTCACTATGGGATCAACTCTGAAATCACGAAAAAAATGCTGTTTCCTTCGATCAATAATAGCAGTAATACATTTTGGTCAAGAGGTATTGAACTTTTGTATGAAACAGCTGATTTCTTTTTTGATTTCAGATTTGGTCCCATAGTGAAAGTTGTTCATACATAATTTATGGATAGAACACCCTGTAAAAATTTGGAACCAGTAAGATAAAATTATACTGTATAACGTTTCAGTGACGTCATTCGCCGGTAGATAGCGGACACTTCGACAGCTTCTCTGTACCAACTTGTTTAACTATGTATTTGGTGCGAGTGTCAGGCTGGGGGTGACTGGTTCAGAACGTCAGCTATGACCTGTTATCCTTGAAAGGACTTTGGCCGAGGTCAGTTCCGCAACCGAACAAAGGACCTTGGCCATTAAAAACGGCTTACAAATGACAGCATATTGCATTTAGATAATTAACTTGAAAGTAGGGATGCCCCGATACGCCTTTTTGCCGATACGATACCGATACCGATACTCTTATAAAAATATCGGCGATACTGATACCGATACCGATACGCTTATTGAATTCAAAAAGGAAGGTTTATTTTATTTGACTCAAACGACTAGTTATAAATGATATACAATACACAAACAATTACGATATGTAATTCTTAATCTTATTTGCATGGAAAAATACTACGCGCCACAACATTCAACCTAACGAAATGGGATAGATGTGCGAGTGCGAGGCCAAAGCGGGCGGGCGAAACAAAACACTGAATAAAGCGCGGGGTTTCCCCGAGCATAGTTAGTTCGTGCCTCGTTTGCAACGAAATAGATGGGACAACATCACAACACGCGCGGTTACATTATATTTTTAAAGCGCGAAATTTGAAAAGTATCGTTGAATCTGCCATAAAAATATCGCCGATACCGATATATCGGCAAACCTGAAGTATCGCCGATATATCGGTATCGGTATCGGATGCATCCCTACTTGAAAGTGATCCACTGGGTACCGGATAAATCATACCTACCTAATATAAGTGAATAAATTGAAATGAAACTTGCAACAAAAATGCAACACCCAAGACAGAATAAAAGCAAATTCTCTTTGATTTTCCTCATAACTTTTCCTTAGCCCGACCTCTAAGAATTTCTTAAGAAGTGCTTGCGCAAGTGCACAAGGGAAAAACATGACTTCGTTTATATTACAGAACAAAATATATTTTGGTGATTCGTTGAAAGGACAATCATATAATCAATGCTAATCGGAAAAACCTAATAGAGGTGGGTTTTTACGAAACATGAAAAAATAATATTGAAAGTAATATAATTGATATTATCATTCATTAATTAGTGACAATATAATATAAACACATTATATACCTGAGAAAACCATATCTAAATGGCATTTCTTGTTCGTATATTCGCTTTCACAATGAAACGGCAGAACGGATTTATATAAAATTTGGCACATGGGTACTATGACCTGGATTAGGACATGGGATAGTGTCTATTCCCGATATTTATAAGGGATCGATACTCATGCGGGTGAAACTGCAGAGCGCAGCTAGTCTCTAATAAGTTTGGGGTAAACTAAGCAATAAACAGAACTTTTTTTTTTTTACTTGACATTGGCACAAAGCCTGCTAGTGCCATAATTAAAAAAAAAAAAAACAGAACTTTATTGATTTACGCTGCCTAGGTATACCTAATGCTAGCTCCGTATCTTCACCACTCTTCACTAAGTTTGATAAAAACCTATGAATTATTTATTGTATTGATTCATAATGAGTTTTATCGATATTTTGCATAACGACCAGCTTTTTTATCTGAGTAACGATTAGGTAATGTCCTATGTAAAACATCTTATCTGCACAGAGAAATGTTCTTGCACGTTTCAATAAAGGTATACAATTTTCCTTTCGCCCAGGCGATGACGCACGGTCGATTATTTATAGTGCACCGGGCTATGTGCAGTGCGTTGAAAACAGAGTGCGCGAAACAAAACAAAATCATCCGTGGGTTTGGGGGCTTCCCGAATGAACCTACACAAAAGTTTTGTTACTAGAACCTAGACCGTATCTGTCTGGTTTGTGGTGGTCATTATATTAGGCAATTTTTTCTTGATATGCTCGAAAATAAACAAATAAGTAAGTATTCAATTTAAAAACCACATTTTTAATTGATTTTAAATTCGTTTTCTGTTATCGGCCGAAAAGGAAATCCATTTTCGGCTGGGCTCTCCAATTTTGAGCGAATAACTCAAAGGAAAGAAAAACCTATCTATACCTAGAAAACTACTCCAAGCAAAAGCATTTATTTAGTTGAAGAGGTTAGTCTAATACTAACCCACATTGCTAGAAAGAAATTGTGTCATTAGAAACCCTTATTAAAATCTGACAGATTGACACATATGACAGGAGCTTGCCAATCAGAGGCTCCGGTATATGCACGTTGTGTTATAAAATGTATGGCCAAGATATAAAAGACCAGCTCATGCTCGCGACTTCATCCGCGTGAAAGTTTATGTTCCCCCGATCCACCCCGTCCGCGTCGCATCGCCGACCAGCTTTTGCTTAGTGTTCTTTCTGACTTTTCTTCTTTTTGCTCCGCTCCTAAGGGCGTGATGCTAAATAGCCTATAGCCAACCTCAAGAATTGCGCTATCAAATGTAAAAAATTATTTCAAATCCTACTGGTGGTTTCAGAGATTAGCGCGTTCAAACAAACAAACTCTAAGTTTTTCTAAGCTTTATTATTAGTAGGCGTTACGGGTCGTCAGATGCCCGAAAGTCTGACAATAAGTCTTACCAAGGGTATCGTATTACCCAGTAACTGGTTTAGATAGGCAGTCCATGTAAAGTATTGGTATCCACATCCAGTTAGATCCACTTTAAAGACAGATGAGAAAAGGCTAGGTTGATGGTAGATTAACCTCAAGAGAAGCCTTTTAAATAACCTCCTGCCTGACCCGCCCCGACCACGTATCATATTATTATTGCAATATTAATCTTATGTGAAAGATTCAGTTTCATTGTTGAATCTACCAAAATTGGCTTTTGAACTACTACGTATATTTATAGCCAATATAGGTGGTGCTTATTTATTTTCATTCATAATAAGCATTGCCAAGACGTAGGTACTCGACGTGTGTTTACGTTCGGAAGTGTATCGTAGTAGCTAATAGTAGTACTATTTACGTGAATCACGTAGTAGGTAAGTACTAAAAATATAGAAGACTAGCCACTCAGCCACAGAACATAAAACTGTGAGACTAACTGCTGTGCCCGGACCTAGATCACAAACAAACTTCATCTCCTCTCAGTTCGCCGACGTGTAATGATGACGTCAAAAAAATAATTTATTGTTTTTCTTTTCATTTATTTTTCGTGTAGAAAATCTTGTTTAATGCATATTTAGAACTAACGTGCGAAGTTTTACGATGTTTCCAATGCCTTCTATTGATGATAATGAACATGGGAGAACGACAATGATGGCCATTTTTTAGAAATGTGGGTGTAGCTACTTACACCCACATTTTGCCAACCCAGAAGTACTTGCTACCGCTAAAAAAAAACAGTGGCACTCCGGGAGTGCCGACAGAAGTGAAAACAAAACACAAACAGAATACTTTGTCACCACTCACTGACATATCGGATATACATTAAAACCGAGTAGGTACATCCCGAGGACAGCCGAACACATCCAAAGCGGGTATTTTTTTAATCGTCTTATAAACAAAACACGCGCTGTGTTGCTTACGGTACGCGAGTTCAATGGTTTTTTCCCCATCTCGAAAAATGCCCAACACGCCTAAAGAAGTTTTCACTTCAATAACGTTTACTGCGGTGCTATTCTGTAAAAATCTCACCGTGAAAACTTAGGTGAAGTGAGCGTGGAGTGAGCTGTCAAGTGTCAATTCCTAGCAAAAACAAACTCACTTCACCTAAGTTTTCACGGTGAGATTTTTACAGAATCGACCGGCTGCTATCAGTTTCTGTATCGGTTTTCACTGCATGCATGGATATGATTTGGAGCTTAAACAACTCGCTCCTACATAGGAATCCGTACGAAAATTCCTCTTCTTGGAAATTCTTCTTCTTGTTAAGGCTCTTTTAGGAAATATTTGTACGTATCTCGGATGCTTACCTGTAACAAAGAAAAGTAAAGGTTTGAGTATCTAAATTGATTTTAGTTATTTGATTAGGATCCGTGTGATGTTGATATAATATATAAAATGTCAGTCGGACGCGTTAAATATACAATGAGCCATAGTTGATGGGACAAACTGCAATATAGCTACCTAGCTACTCGATCTTTTAATTCCATATTATTATAGTAGATACCTAACGAGTTAACGACCACGGCTATATACCACAATGTGATAATGGTGTGTGATGAAAACGTCCGGCGGCATCGAGGAGCATCCTAATTGACACTCTCAATCACAATCTGAATCATTTTAAATGATATTGCTAATCCTTTGCTTCATATGTACGAAAAATTTGTCTACTCAACAACGTAAATAACGCAATGAATGTTGTTGAACTGTCAAAATAAAACCCATTGCTACTGATGATGTGTTACGCAATTACCCCGCTGGCGACGATGGCGGATCGAGCTTGACGTCTACAGACAGGATTGGTCCAAACTAGCTCATGATGGAGAGGAGTGGAAAGGAGGCCTTTGCCCTGCACTAGGACAACATGGGCTGAAAATAAAAATAAAAACGACCTCTATGGTACTAGACTCAACCACATGAATAATGTTTTTTTTTTTATATTTTAATGACCTGGTTCACTGGGTAATTAATTCTATGAACGGTAAATATGTAGGAACATGGCTACTCTGTGGTTCAACCTATTTTTAGAGAAAAAAAAACAATTCAGTGTGTAGATACAGTATAGTTTCGTGGAAACATTAAAATCCCCGTCACAAATGTAGAGGAAAATACTTATTGCTAATAGGTACATACATAATCTAATCAACCACCGTATCGCCAACTCAATATATTATTTTTGTTTTTGTTATAACATTATAGATAGTCAATCTTTATTTAGTGTTTGTTCCTATTATCGGTTGCAAATTCCTCTTATCTACGTGTCAATATAGATAAAAACAGCCATTATTTTTGCTTAATTTTGAAATCAGAGAAAAATATTGGGCACACCTATGGCAAAATTAATAGATGGCACTTTGAGTTTGAGTTTACTTTGCTAAGTAGTAGTAAAGCTTCGCATATGAACATTATTTTTATACATTTAAAGTTCATATTCGTATGCGATGCTTGCTCACATTCGCTTATACGAATATGAACATTACAAGTGTAACAATGCCACCTCATATTTATGAATCTTTCATATAAGAGGTGGCAATGTTTGTTTGAAGCGCTTACAGCAAAATGAATCTTGCCCCTAGTTCCTTAGCCCTATCGCAAAGAGAATTGTATACTCATTGCCCCATATCGGTTCGCCATTGTTATCGTCAGACTTCTAAGCCTTCATGCTCACACGCGATGTATGTGCGCAATAGCACTGGATTTTTAACGCACGGCTGCAGCGCCGAGTGTTGAAAATCCAACATTTTTTTTTTTGACGCATTGGGAAGCATTCTTTTGGATTCTCAATGCTTTGCTCAACACCGAGAGTTTAAAATCCAGTGCGCCATAAAAAATCACCCGTGCAAAACTGGTCTTAATCGTAAGTCTGCATGATGGATGAGATAGTGTCATTACCCACTTATCTCTGTCACATTCAAATATCTTTGAAGACGAAGATTAATCAGTAGTAAACAGAGATTGATTCATCAACCCATCACACGATCATGTTTTCAATAACATTGTGAATCATTGAAATATTGTAAACTTACTAAAAATGCATTGTAAATAATTTGGCTTCAATACATTGTTAAAAAAGGACACAGCAGACTACTAGGCCAACGAAGCACTCACATTTAGCCCACCGTGCACCGTCGCGTCGCGTCGCACCCGCGGACGTAAAACTGTGGCGGCGGGACTTTATCGCGCCTTGGATTTTCAACTCTAGGTGTTGAGCCGAGCATTGAGAATAAAAACAGAGCGCATCCCAGCACGTTAAAAAATACACTGTTGGATTATCAACTCTCGGTGCTTAAGCAGTGCGCTGAAAATCCAGTGTGCGAAAAAAAATCACACGTGCAGGGTCCGACGGTGTGCACACAACTGCATACCTACAAAGTAATTTAATGTTAATTGAAATCGATTTCATTTAACGTTAAATGACAATGCAACTGATTCCAATTATCATGATTAACTGATCCTTACAGGTAGACAACACAGTACAGCTAGCTACTTACTGTACATGTAGGTAAATACATGATTTATGTGGTTAAGGTGCGGTGAAGGAGCGTTGGAAGACGGACGGTCAGGAGGGTGGACGATCTACAGAAAATCACGCGGAAGACCTGGATCACACTCGCACAGACCAGGGAAGATTAGCACAGGGGAGGAGTCCTGTACCTACTCAGTAGTGGGTGGAACAAGGCCGCCAGTGATGATGATGATGATGAAGGTGTTAAATACATGTATCCATGTTTATTTTCGCTCAGTCTGTTAGACCTACTTAACTTTATTTTTGCATAGGTTACTGTCTTAAACCCACTGCTAGACACTTTATTAACACGGTTTGCCACGTCAGGTTCGGCGGGATAGTCCGGCGCAGCGGCTTCAGGACGTATTGCAATTCGGACAACTTCTATTTCAAATGAGCCAGGCGGCTTTAATGCATAGACATGGACACCCCTAGTTTGCAAATATTATACTAATAAGTTAATAGTGACGGTTGGCTGACCTACCAGTTTAGTCACTTTTACCCAACATTATTGTTAATTCGGCTTGTAGCTCGTTTTTCCTTTATTACACGTGATTCAACTAATTGATTAAAATTCAAAACGCCTTAGCCCTCGTACGCACGGGCATAAAAATATCAGGGCAGAATTTTATCGCGCAGTTGACTTTAAACTCTCGGTTTTGAACCGAGCATTGAGAATCCAACAGAGTGCATCCCAGTGCGTCGAAAAAACACAATGTTGGATTTTCACACAAGGTGCATTGAAGATCCAGTGCGTGAAAAACCCCGCCGCGATATTTTTACGTCCGTGCGAACGTGGGCTAAGTCTGGATGATTTTTTTAATCTATACATAGGTACAAGTCAATAAAATTGTAGTGTCTGTTTGTGAAATCAAAATAACAGCTTTTTACTTAATGCATGTGAAAGTATGTAGGTATAATGAACGCGGAAAAAGTCGTGAGCACAGCTAGTAAATAATAACAATTCCAAAAAAGCCTGAAAAATTAAATAAGTATGTATATTTATTTGTTTTACCGAGTCGAGTTTGTGTTGGTAGAGATAGTCTGCTTCAGACGTTTTAAATATTTGTCTTCTATAATAAATTGCCTTTGACAGAATGTTTGGAATGTTTGGAATGTTCAATACACATTGTAATTAAAACTTTGAAATTCGATGTAAAACTAGATGACCGATATTCTTTTGTTATCTACTTCAGCTGAAGATCACAAGACACGTTACCGTACTTGTAGTTTATTTTACAGAAAATGGCATTTATATTTTCTACGAACTACTTACTCAAATATGAACAGTTATTTACAGTTTCTTATAATCCTTGAGCACCTACAGGCATAATAAGAACTTGCCTTCTCGGAACCATAGCATCCATTTTGGGCATCACTTTTAAACAGTGTCGTGATGGCCTATACCTAAGTGCACGAATGCACGAAGTTGTCGGTTTAAATTCGGGCCTGTAGCAATGTGACTTTTTCAATACATATGCATATATGCATGCACTTTCAGAGTTTAGGTATCATGGATATTAAAACTTTGTACAATTACCACTACCTAACATCAACTAAACAAATTAATATACAACGACACTAAGATATTTAACATACAACAACTATACCTACATATTCAAAACATGCATTTTAATGAGAAAAACTCAGGCCACCCAGAACCAATTGCGGGAGGAAAAACATTTTATATGAAGAAAGCAGTGCTATATTATAAACTGCCAGATGATATGATTAATGTAAAAAGTACAAATACATGAACCCTATATATATATATAATATATTGTTATCGCTCTCAGTTTATATATTGTCGACTCACGGAGTCATGATGTAATAGTATAAGTGTATGATCTATTTATAATCTCATATTTTAAGTGAACTAATTGTGTTCTATAAGAGAATAAATATCTTTAAAACGAAACCGATATTAATGACATCGGTGAAGGAAAACATCGTGAGGAAAAACTGGAGTCTAAAATCGCGAACCGGTCTTGAGCAAGCGTGGTTACTAGGGAATGCAATCCCGCACCAAAATTTCAATTGCTGGATCCCGCGGGATTGAGAGGTTCAATCCCGCGGGATCCAGGTATTTGCGGGATCCCGCAAGTTTTTTGAAAGTCATTGAGAAAAGAGAGGAACCCTGTATCATAAACGAGTCTATAGAACTTAAAATGAAACTAAAAAATATTATTGAATGAAACTATTTATTAAGTGATCAAATCACTAATCAATCAGAAATAACAATTACAAACAAAGATCAAAAACTATTACAAACAAACAGAAAACAACAAGTTTTGTGAAACTATTACTAATTAGAAATAAAATTACTATTACAATCAAACAAAAAACAATTATTCATTATTTTGAAAGTAGCTGCGCATAAAACATAGCGTGTCAATAGTTTTGTCAGCTAAACGGCTTCTTACTTTGCATGCTAGGTATCCAGCAGCAGAAAATGCCCTTTCCGCTTCCACGCTGGTGGGCACAACTGTTAAAAACGCATTGTAGACGAATTGAAGATGTTCACCTTTGATCCCACCAGATTGCAACAAATTCATTTCTTTTCTGATTATACCTTCAAGAGAATGAAGCCCCGAAGAAGATCGACCAGCGGTTTTAGAACGCGATAGTGTTTGTTCCAGTCCCGCAAATCCCGCGGGATCCCGCACGATTTAGGCGCGGGACTGGTCCCGCAAAAATGGTGCGGGATCCCGGTATTTCGGGATCCCGGTATCCCGGTATTGCATTCCCTAGTGGTTACTAATGCTCGTGGCTCATCAGTATGAGAAGAATAGAATAGAATACTCTTTATTATGTACACCATAATATACATTACATAAAGAGGTGAAATTTTACAAAGGGTTGACAGAACTGGTGGTCTTATCGCTAGAATAGAGGAAATCCCTTTGCCCTGAGGTGGGACAAAAAATAAGCTGGCACTATTATTATTAACTTTTAAACAGTTAACATTTATCGCTATTAAAAAGACCAAGGTGACAAGACAAGGATAGAAAGTGAAATCTATTTCTGAAATGCCGTTCACCGGTTGCATTTCTGACTGCCCGGAGTGTTTATTTAAGGCAATAACTATTTGCGAACACCTATTGTTTGCTCAGGAGAAATACATGCCGCTTAGCTAAGATTAGAACTAGGCACCTACAGAATTTTTTAGGTAATCGTGTTTTTAGAATTTGTTGTAAATATATTGTATTCGTTGGCTATTTATTGCCTTTATTTTGTCTATTATCAAACTCAAACTCAAAGCATTTATTTCAATTAAACCTTGTACAGGCACTTTTGAATTGTCAAAATTTAAATAGTCTGTCAGTTAGTCAGAAAGTTGAAGCTAGTTGCCCATTCCAAAACGTAGATCTCAATGGAGAAGAACGGGCAAGAAACTCCATGGACACTCTTTTAAATCAAGATATTACAAAATCCTGGGTAGGTACATTATTATTGTTGCTTCTATATGTGAGAACAATGTAAAAAAAAGACACAAATGAAGAAACATTTCAAAATATAAGATTAAAAATAAGCCTTGGCAGTTAAGAGATGCCCAGTCTCAACCGACGGCGCCCGTTCACGAACATGACGCGTGGATCAGCACCATCTTGCTCAACCCATTGACTTATATATTACTCAACCATTTTGTAGAGAACCGAATGATCCAACACACGCGCCACCTTCGATGAGACATTTAAGTGAGCAAGACACGTTCTCAACTGCCATGCTCTTTCAAGTCAACATCAAGAAAATCATAATAAACGGAAACATGATTCTTACATTTACAAAATTTTAAAAATACTTCTAAATTATACAAAACTATAGTTTGTAATTTATTTAAGAGATTAATAGCATTTTACTACCAAATATCGAATGTTTTATATGCATAGGCACGCTTAGATTCTTTATCAGCGGATTAGGCTATCTAAAGACGATTTTTGGCACGCGTATGCTTAGAATACCTTTCAGATAAACCGCTATTGATATGCCTACATTCCTAAAACCTGCTGAGAATCATTTTGATGTGTGGAAATTTTACAGGAAAATCAGCAACCAAAACTATCTTTGATATCTTAGAGCTTTGTTGTTCAGGCGATATAAATAAATGTAGTATCTACCTAAGTGTGGTAACTGTAATCCTATTCATAAGATACATTACCAATAATACTCCAATTCAAAGGAATTAAATGCAATTTATGTGTCATTGTGTTCTTGAAGCTAAAGCCTGGGATTTTCCTTTCATTGTTAATGGGTGCCAAACTGACTGGACGTAATTGCTTTTTAGCAAATTATTTTCTTACGAATATTGTAAATGTGACTGCTTCGTTGATCTAGTAATCTGCTGAGTAAGCCCAGGCAAGCACGGGCGCTTTATGCCTGAGGTGATTTTTTTTCGCGCACTGGATCTTCAACGCACTGCTTAGCGCCGAGAGTTGAAAATCCAAGTGAGTATTTTTTTTGACGCGCTGGTATGCGCTCTGTTGGATTCTCAACACTCGCTCGGCTCAACACCGAAAGTTGAAAATCCAGCGCGCGACAAACGATATTTTTACGTCCGTGCGAACGTGGGCGAAATATGTATGACTGCTAAGACAGAGGTCCTGGGTTAGATCCCCAATTCGGGTAGGTGGTGTTAATTAGTTTTCCATTAGGAATTTCTCAACTAGTAGCCTGAGGTCTGGATTTATGTCCGGTTGATGGCAATTGATATTCTGTGGCAACAGGCCATTACCTGGGCCTATTTAGTGAGTGCCACCGCGAAATGTGGCTCTCACCTCTGGCTATCCTGTCGACGAACACAGGCGGGATATTTTATAGTAAATGTTGAATATTGCCGTAAATAGAATATTGGCTCAGCTTCACGATAAACGGTTTCTCTAACGGAGACTAGCTTTGTTTAGCCCCATTCACACAAATCACACATTGTCAAAGACGACTACCGAGAAATATAAAGGTTCGTTTGCTTTCTAAACATTAATATTCTTAATGGATTTGGTACTGTTTAGAAAACAATAAAATTAAACCAACAAATTAATATTCATTGTAAAAGCACAAGGCAAGAGAAAAATCTTAGCAGGAATATTTTGTTACAAACTTCGACACAGCAATTTATTTTGCATTGGTGTGCTTGCATCTTGATATTCTCGTCCCGTTTCTAGAACACCATTTCACGTTATGGAACGCTGTCCTTAGAATACAACATCAAGAAATACAATGCAATAATGTCTTTAATTCTATGCAGCTTTGCAGTGCCAGTGCATAGAGCGCAACCCTAACGCCTGTTACGGCTTGATTTATGTGGTCTCGGAAAATATATGTGGGCAACTGGGCAGCTCGTTGTTCACGAGGACGCAAACACGATACACGTGCCGACTCAATAAACTACTAATAAATCAAATTGAACCAATACAAGGCGCACGGTGTAAGTGCATCGTTGCATGCGCACTTGACATGCATCCAATCGGCGAATTTAATGTACGATAAGAATGGTTGATGTGTGGCCTTAATTTTCAGGCTTACACTAAACAGCTCGCCTCTTGTGATGATGAGGTCGATACATGAATAATCTTAGCTCTTGAAACTTCTTATTTCTTTGGAGCATAGAGCTATATCTAGCTATAGATATTTTACTGGTAAACGTACATGTTGTGTCTTCTGAATTTCCCCGAACTAAGGACATGCGATTTCTTTTCCACTGTTACTTACCGATTAATGAAATAGCGGCATACATCAATTACCATTAGATACTTATGCAAAACATTATAAGCACCATTGCGCCATGAATACCAAATTAACTACGTTTTTGTGACGTCCTTGCTCGCCGATGTGATGTGTACATGCAAATATTCGCATTTGCAGCGAATTTGGTGACACAGATGGCACGGTAAACAATAGTAGAACGCACGTCATTAGGATGTACAGCATTTTAGTCGAGGACAATGGCTGGAGGGCTCGAGGCGACCGATTCTGTAAACCGACAAGTGCCCGCCGAGCACCTTGTAGAGGTGTTGTCTCAACAAATATGGCTCGAACGCAGGCTTCGTAGTCGTAGCTAAGCCTACGTTTTTTATGTCAACACGTACGTTAGATGATTCTTAAGTTTACAGCTCACGGAGACGTGACTCGTTCGAAGACAATCGATGATTGAATTGATTATTTCTATTTGATCGTAGCGACAAACGGTTTTTGTTGATACTAGTACGTTAAGTATATAAGTGGGTACCTATTACCTAGGTAAAGTATTTGCGCACTTTTCGCTAGGTAGGTTTTCAATGAAAAATTAATATGGACGAGGTATAAAATAACATGGTTAGCAAAGTGCCTACCTAGGTACACCACACCAAGGACACCACGGAATACTTACAGTAATTGTCTGTCCTTCCCCTTTTTAAATCCATCCAAAGGTTGTCTTTAAAAGATCGCTCTTAGCGACAAGACCGCCCATTGTGTCACTCTTTGTACAGTTTCTATATTTATGTCTGTAATTTGTATGGAGTATTCTATTCTAGGTACTTAATATTCTCAAAGCATTGTTGATATTTTGCTAATGGCACTAAATATTATCTCGTGTTATTTATTGTCTCTTGTTGTTGTTGTCAATTGAAGTTCTTCGAATGACAGAGCAAACGTTTTTAGGGTTCCATACCAAAATGGCAAAACGGAACCCTTATGGAGAGACTAGTAAAGATTACAGGACAAATAAAACGAAGTCTCTAAATAGCACACTTTTTCAGAAATCATTAACAAAAGTTACATTAGTTCCACTATCGGTCAAGAGATGGTGCTGACATAAAACTGCAATATTTTTTTTTTTATCTTTATTGAAAAAAAGAGGATTTGATCATACATGATCATGTCATCCCCATAGTTACATACATCTTACATATTCACATCTTATCTACGTTTTAGAGCACAATCAACCATTTTATATACGAATCTCGCTTCAACTGCAATATTTTACACCACAGTGCACAGTGTTAAAATTGTTTGACGAATATTATAAGCCTCACCGATGAAAAATTAAAAACATAATGGTACGGAACCCTCGGTGCGCGAGTACGACTCGCTCTTGACCCTTTTTATTGTATGGGAGGAAAAAAGATTCTTTCAATATGTCGTCATAAAGTTAACAAAACTGATATTTACCAATTGTAAGTTCGACAAAGGTACTGCAAACATTAAGTTAGATGTTCTTTCACATTTGTGTAAAAAGCGTGAAGGTAACCTTATGCAAACATTTAAAAAAAAACATTACCTATATTTATAGTAGGTGCTTATCAACTTGTATGAGTCTGTAATAAATCTGTATGAGTATGAGGCAATAAACATTTGGCAATACCTAGTAGTAGTAGAAAATGTACCTAAGGGAAAACAATGAGGAAAACCGACTTACCGCAATACCTCAACTCAAAAAATTCAAAATAATTAGGTCTCCTCATAAAGAAATTCAAAGTATTGAAGATATCCTATTTATTTTAGTTACTTTATTAATTGGTAAATAACACGTTAAAGTAATTTGTTACCCTTGCCTGTTGTCACCCAATCTCTAGTCTGGTGGGTACATTCGTGGTATAGAAAACCAACTCGTTTGGCTAGCTCAGTTATAAGAAAGAGCCAGCTCTACTTTATAGATATATAAGTACCTACCTACTTGTGGATCGATAGGAGGCAATCTAGGGATATCATGTATACCTTATTTGTAAATAGAAAATTGTTGGCCGTTGCTCGCAGATACCCCAGGCTTGACAAGGCGACTGTCTCTACCTAATAACTTAGTGCGGATAAAAAAAAAAAAAAAAAAATATGTAGGTACTAGGTACCCAAAATTGCAATCACCTTAGCCTCCAAAACGGGTGAGTCCTGATCTGGTTAACTGCTTTTCCAGAGAGTGAGTGTCCATGGAGTTTCATGCCCGTTTTTCTCCATAGGTACCTACGCTTTGGAATGGGCAACTAGCTTCATATTTTCTGACTGACCGATTTCTTGACAATTCAAAAGTGCCTGTTAATGGTTTAATTGAAATAAATACGAGTTTGAGTTAGAGATATTTCAAAACTTTTTAAAGTTCAAAGACATCAACTCTTCTTCTGGGAAAAGATTTTAATTGCTGGAATTCAAGATTGTTTCTTTGCTTAGTGAAATACTTGTAGCTACTTGTTCCTACATCAGTAAACCCTAATTGATACGACACACTATTAATCTCAATCTGAATCATTTTGAAAGTTATTGCTAATCCAAAGCTTCATTTGTTCGAACTATTTACGTTGCTAAACGTAAATAAGGCAATGAACGATGTTGAATTGTCAAAATGAAACTCATTGTTAGGTACTGATGGTGTGTTGCGCAATTACCCCGCTGGGGCCCAATTCTGCTATTACAATAGTGTCAGAATGGTCGATCATTGATTTCATAATCGTTGATTTTGTTGAAGTTTGGTAATCTACTAATAATAAGTCAACGATTATGAAATCAATGATCGACCATTCTGACACTATTGTAATAGCAGAATTGGGCCCCTGGTCTCATGTAGGTAATAAGGGAGGAAATGTATAGCGATAGGAACATAATAAACTTCAGCGCCAGTTTATTCCGCTTCCTCGTCTGCATCGTATTTTCCATCACCTACTGCAAATTATGCATAAAATTGCTCGTCAACATCACAGGCATGTCAAGTGCCATTAGTTTCGACTTCCTCATATCTAACATCATTATGTTCTGCTTCTGATAACAGGAAAATTATATTGTTCATAGCAATTTTAAAATAAATAGGTACCGACATAATAATATATAGCGCACGTTATTATCCACAGGTACCCACCTATTATTTATAGGTAGTCATAATATCTAATATATGGAGTAGTTTATTTCGAGGCAGGCATTACATGACAGAAATTGTTTCTGATTATGCACATAAACTACAATAAATTAGACAGTTTCCGTGTGCAATAAATATTTTTATGGGCACGTTAACAGCTGTCTAGTGGTCTAGACAGTTTCATGTCCGCGTGTTGGTTTAAAAATTCGTGATTAGACACTATTTAGCAGAACAACATGTCTGTCATCGGCATGAAGTGAACTGCGTGGCCGAGTAACCGAGTTGGAGCGTTTGCAACATGTTACCAAAAGATGAAAAGAAATGTATTTGAGTTCAACAAATTCGGAGAAGTAGCGGAACTTTATTACGGTTTTTGAGCGACGATGGCGTTGCCCCTGCGCAGGATATTACCCTGACGCGCTGCGCAAGAGCACATCACAGCTGTCAGAAAGGCACACTGTCTCACTGTCAACCCGTCATTAAAATTATCTCGGCTCATCAAGGCGCACGCTATAGTAAACTGCGTGTGTTACGCACTGATGCCCCGTAACCATCGCTCTACGATAGATTAGTCTTATCTCATAATTTCATTCTGACGGCTTAATTCTACGGAATTACTCACTTTCAGCAGTTTTAATGGCGTTAACAAGTTTTGTTGAAATAGCAGAATTGACGTATAATTTAGAGCGATATTATAAATACTTGGGTAGTCAGCGCGTGGCATGACGCAACATATCGTCTAGGAAACGGCGTGAGACATCATCTGCGACGCGGTTCACATAATGGGGGAAACTATCAATTAATCTCGCTCAGTTTAGGTATAATGAACTTAACGCTATAGTACCGACTTCTGATAATATATCTAGGCACCAACTAGATTATAGGTACATTTACTTACAACAAAAGCAGATTAATGCCATGATTGGAGACTATTTTGTTTGGATTCGCGACTGTGTGACTAATACTTAATTACATACTATAACGTGAGACAGAGTAGGATTAAACTTCACATGTTCAACACACCTGAGATAAATAAATATTAAACAATCATCTTATTATCAGGGTCGTGTAGGTATTGATACCTAATCTTTTATTCATTAGCATTTTAGGTTGTAACTCAGTAGTTATAGGTACGGTCAGCATCAAAAGTCGATTAAAACTTCAGTTTTTTTAATCTCAGTTATTGAGCAAAATATTTATTCAAAATTGCAGCAGAAGTACGATGTAATTTTCAATAAATATTTTGCTCAATAACTGAGATTAAAAAAAACTAAAGTGTTAATATTTTGCTCAATAACTAAGATTAAAAAAACTGAAGTGTTAATCGACTTTTGATGCTGACCGTACAAAAACAAAGATGCTGGTGGCAATGCTTGATTTAAATTGGCACCAATAAGGTTGCATTACAATTTTGTTCTAAATACTGGCCATTATTGACGAAAAAAATCTTTGTAAGCCATTAAGGTTAGTAGAAAAAAAATAAAAGAAAGAAAACTCTAATGGCATCAGACATTTTTTTGACGTAGAGAACCAGTTGTTTTGTTGATGCATTTAAAACACTGACCTGTATTATACAAGTACGCGTACTTGTATGATAGAGGTCAGTGATTTAAAAGGATTTATCAAAAAAGGTTGAACTAGTTTAATTTGTTTTTCTTTCAACTACGTAGTAATGTTATCATTAATCACTACAAAACCGATCACAAAGGACGTATTTTTTGCTTAGAACCAAAACAGTGCAGAAATGTTGTATGAAATCTCATGGTTGCACAGTTTTTAATTAATACACTGTTTTTTATTTAGGTATAAATTTACCACAGAGGTTTAATGTCTACCATTAAGTTTATATAAAGTATATGCATTAGATCAAAAAGATACTGAATGAAAATAAAAATCGGCTGAATAAAACCGACTAAGTGAAAAAAAAAAACAAGTGGCGCGCATTTTGTACCATTGTTAAACTTTGATACTTCATATTTAGCAAGAAAATATTAAATAATGGAAATAGTGATAGCGATATGAATGCAACTCCAGAAAGTATAAAAACAGCTGCAGATGAAATTGTTAATAACCTTTTGCCGCAAAACTCGCGGGATAAATATTTAAAAGCCTAAGAAAACTTCGTTTTCATTAACTTGAGTTTTTTTTGAGATAGGTATATTTTATCATGGTAGGTAGATTGGTAGTTGAAAGAAAAGTAGATTACGCACCTTGCTAAAGTGAGCAATTAATGCACTCGTGTTAATTTAGTGCCCTCGCTTGCGCTCGGGCACCAACATAATGCTAGTGCATTAATAACTTTCACTCAACAACTAACTTTGCGCTCGATGCAACAATCTACTATTTTGATGTCACGTCCTTTCGTAATTTCAGCTTCAGAGTTTGCTTCAGAGCGTTTAAGCAGGTTTAAAGGTCTGCTTTGATGAATCAGTCCGTCAGGAACTCAGGACATATCTGTTTATGGCTTCAAAATTAATATCACAGTCGTTTAAAAAGTTACTCTGAAATTTTGATTGGTCATACCTTTCTCGACAATATAGTCATCCTAAGAGATCGACGGAGGAGAAATAAACTCTTTTATTTTTTGTTAAACCTGCCTGTCAAACGTACGAATGATGAATGGCCACGAATGTGGGTCAGTGGTCGAATGGCGCCGGATCAAATGTGACAGTCAATTAACACAATGCGTTGAATACGATATAAATAGTCGTTTCTATTGTGTTAGTGAACACATAACCTACCTCGGTGACGATTTAAGTCGGTAACGGTAAATCTAGTCACGGAATTTTATCTGATAGAGGGATATAAAATAAAGGTTATTTTTGTTGTCGATGTTTTTTTAATCAAAATTAGAGCTTGGAAGAAGTGCCTGTTGTTTACTTTGCCTATGCCATTGCATTGCTAGACCCACGTATCGTGTTGGTATTGGGTCTGCCCTTTTGTTACTCATTATAGTCGTTAGATTTTTAGGCCTATCGCCTGTTCAGACACATGATGCATATTATCGCTGGATTTAAAAAAAGAAAATAATTATCTTATCAATCTTGTTTTAGATTATATTTTGCTATACCTACGCCTTTGGTTTATTTATCTTATCTGTTTTTGTCCTTCCTTCAATATCGAATATCAAATAAAAAGAAATATTTTTAATGTGTTGTTTTTTTTATGTCGAATAGTAATGTCGAGTTATTCGACTATTCGCCAAAGTGAATGGCGATTAATCGGTATTCGACTATTCGCTATAAACACTATTCGCGGCAACTCTACTTGTAACAAAGTTGGTTCAAGCAAAATATGATGGCTTTCACGCTATCATACGCAAGCGTTGCGCTTCCATTATGCGCAGGGTACGCGCCAGTCCCAACAACATCCTGAAAACTATAGCTGATAGGTGGGACAGCCCCATACTGGGACATTGGATGCGCCTACATGCCACTGTGGGGTATTAATTAATAGTTTGTGTTTTTCTGATAGGTGTAAGTACTAACACTAGCTTGTAAGTTGTGTGTAGGTATACTAACCAAATGGCTAAGCACTGTTAACTACTAACACTAGTAATAAGTTATAATATTGTTTACTAACACGCTGGATCACTGTTGTATCCGAAAATAAAGAATATTATTATTATTATTATTAAAATAAAAATAGGTACCTATCTAGTCACGAATACGTCATTAGGTGCCTAAGCAAGTAAATTAATTATCTTCAGGTATGTGTTGTTTCTACATTTAACTATATTGGGCGCCGGGGTACGAAAATCAGCCTGCGCCCCAATTTTTGTGTTTTATTTTTTTATTTAATACTTACTCTACAATAAAATAAGGTTCATTTTCAAACATCAAATTTAATTTTTCTGGCTTTAAAATCAGCAATCTTTTTTGAGATATTGTCTGTTTTGTAATGAACTTTCAATTCGATAGGTATGCTTATAGCCAAATTTGTCATTATCTATCTTGACTTGAGTCGTAAGTAGTTTTTTATTCATTTCAATTTCGAGAAGGTTACGCATGGTACGTGTAGGTAAAAGGATTGGCTTGCGCCCCCTAAGACCCTGGCGCCCGGGTGCCACGCACCCCTTGCACCCCCGGGTAAAGACGGCCCTGGGTTAAATTACGACTTACATTGCATTAAAAATCTAATTGGGAGTGAGACGTGTTTCTAGATGTATGCGTATATTGCGTATATACATATAGTAAATAGCCACTTTTACTACTCGATGCATTTAAAAATGAATGCACATAAGAGGGTAGGTATACGTAAGTAGGTATGTATACTTTGGTATTTCCGGATGCGACGTTATCTAATGATCCCAGGAAATGTCTCTGTTCAGTGAATATAGGGCTGTATCTATCGGATTGTGACTAATTCGATTTTCCAAGCCCGAAAGATACTGGAAATCCCGGTTCTTAGTTGAAACACAAATCATTTCTTTAAGCTGCGACTTTAAAGCTTAACTTTGCTTTTATTGTCAGATGTCATAAAAGCAGACAGTGGCAATAAAATAATGACGTTGAAGCCCTGATATTGTAGAATTTGTAGGTAGTGTTTTGTTTAAAAGATGCGTGCGTAGGAGGCGTGGTGTGTCGGCAAATGCATTGATAGCGTGTTGCCTGCTCGGGTGGGCTTACAAAGGGCCGATCGGCCGTTGCCCCCACATTGCAAAGGTTCCTTTTTTTGTGTCTGCCCCGTTTAGAGTTAGTTTCCGACGTATTCGTGAAGTATAACAATTAAGATTCCTTGGATACTTGAAACGGTTACTAAACTTTTTACTGTCAACCTAATCACTTAGGTAACCGTTTTTAAAATGGGAATGTCCTGTTTTAAAATAGTCTGCTAAGCCTATATGTAATATTTCTAATTGTAATATCGCAAAGTACCTACTCTCAGGCATAGTATAAAGAGGGGAAGTAAGTTATCTTCATACAAACGCACCGCGCGCGGCTTGTATGTGTGCGTCATCGTATCTATGCGTCGCCGCACGCACACTTAACAAAATGTCGACCCGTTTCTCAGTGCGCCAGTCGGGGCTAACACAGCATGAAATTCGCGCGTCACGGCTTTTCTTTTCGACACCGCTAAATGAATGAAAAATGTTTGATAATCGCAGGAGAACGTATTGCTGTGTGTTTGGATGTCTTAATAATGCATCAATTCCACAATTGTCTCTGTTCAGATTACCTATTGAACAGGAAAGGTAAGTAAGTCACTTATTCTAGCATATAATTTTTACTTGATGATGAGATACCTACTTACTTAGTTTTTGTTGTAAGTACTAGTTTTATATCAGACAAAGAAAGTAGGTAGACCTACTTTCCCACTAGAATGCATTAGGTACTTTTGATCTGTCAATTGATTTGCCACTATTGCTTTGTTTACGTATAGTCATGCTGATTTCTCAGTATTGTAGGTATAGTAACTAAGTAGCTACTTACAGTTATAAAATCGTAATTAAAAAAGTAATTGACTAATTGTGAATCAGATAAATAGAGCAAAGTTCGAAGGCAGTACTATCAGTAACCCACCGGTTTCTCGTGCTCATCACTGTTCCGCGCCGCCCGTCTGCTGGCCCGTCGCTCTTTCTTTCATAGTGAAAGTTTTGATCATCGTTTAGGGAAAACCGACCTCACAAACCCTGTAGGTACTTACCCAGACAATACAAGTAAAAAATACAACTTCCCGACCCTTGCCAATTTATAGGCACTGAATTAAAATTTAGTGACAACCCTGAGACAGTAGGCAATTATATCGCGGATTGGGCCGGAGATAGCCTACTTCCCCTCTTTATACTATGTCTCAGGTATCTGTAAACCTACCTATTATCATGAAAATGCACTTATTGCACATTGTTAACGACATAATCAATTCACTTTAACGACTAATTAGAAGCACTCAATGATGTCCACGTAATCGTTAAACGTGTTTTAAATGCAAAAGTGCGGGTAAGTGCCTACTTATGTATGCACAGATTTTTATAGACCGTTGCACGACCGTGTACTTATAGGTGATGGTTTAAGCAATCCATCTCGATTACTTAGGTATTTGTTAATCAACATGCCTACTATTATGAGCTTTGCAATATGAGTTTTCTTCTGTTGATTCATATAACTGCATGCTATAAAATTAAAATAGGGCACGCATCCCGGCCATTTACTCATCGCGTCATCGCTTCAAAGAATTCGCTCCTTCCTTTGTTTATAATTTACTCATAAAACCCTCATCACGTAATCGGTAGTGCCCTCTTTAAACGTCAACGGTTTGCATGCAGTATCTACCTATTAAGATGGTAAATCTTTAATTTATCTCAGAATTAGGCGGATGAACTGCGTTGAACGGTTCAGATCGGGTGTCCGGTCTTTGAACTCGAGCGCGGGATGCCGAGATTATTTAATGACAACAAATAAAGCATCGGTGCACAGCTGTCGGTCGGCTGTCGGCATGTGCACGCGAGATCGAGAGCCCCTCTATTATAGCGAAGGGCCTGCAGGTAGTCAACTCGATGTATTTCATTTTTTTCTGCTTTAACATCCTTTATCACGAGAATTTTAATAAAACTGCGCTTTATATGAACCCGGACTAATACCACGCTTTCATCTTTTGAGCACTTGCACTTGGGGGGAAAAAATAAACGCGTGTTAAAAAGAAAAAATACAAACGGCCAACTCATTGCATTTTAAATGATACCTATCAGAAGCTGATTACTATAATTATGCAATAACGACAGGCGATAAACGTACAAAGTTTTGTCAAGTGAATGTACAGTAGGTAGGTATTTAATGTGTGTGATCAGTAAAGAACATCGGATCAGGATGTCGCGGGCAGTGTCTCTGTGAAGCTGGTGTGGGATTGCAGTGCAGATGCTCACCTATATGCGCCAGGTCAATGATGGGGATCTCGCAGCGAGCGAGCAGGCTCTCCTCCTGCTGGGCCGCCATTGTCGTCGCTTGCTACAACCGCTCTGATTTCCACACGCCGATCGCTCGTCCAGTCAACACTTCTTATCACTCGACTCCCACAGTAATTAGCAATTAGCGAACGCGACACCGAAAGATAATTTAAGGTAGAGAAACGATAGATAAGCACTTAATACACCGTAAGGATACAACGTAAACGTTAAAGTTTATTGAAGTTATGAATGGTCTTTTGATTATTCCTGGTATAGAAGCGTTCAGAACTCATTTGCATAACCTTGTAGTTCTTGCTCGAGGCGTTCGTCTTTCTGACGTAGCAGCAATATGCTATACTGACTTGACACATTAAAAATTGGTTCCCGTTGCTTCTCTCACAGTAACTATGTGTAAAGGTTGGTCCCGCGTGTACGACCCGACGGCGTCGTGCGCCCCTCGTCCCTCACAGCTGACGAGTTTCGAATGTCTCTCGTCGAATAAACTGGCTCACCGTGTGCGATGAGCGTTACCCTGGCGTCCGATGTCGGCTCTCACTTGTATATCATCGCGCAGACTTTCGCAACCGAGTGGCGTGTCGAAACAGCTCTGCCTTGAGCACGCTGCCGTGTGGAGAAAGCGTATTGTGTGACGGGTGTGCGCGAGCGGGTCGGCGTCCAGAGTAATACTGAGACTGACGAAGGCGAAATGCGAATGGCGATACTGGCAAGGCGCTCGGGCGCTGCTCCGGCGGCTCGACTGACACACGCGGCCCTTGATCGCGGCTCACTTCGTGCCATTCGCGTGGGGCGGCGGCGTTGCCCTGTCGGCGCCGTTGTACGTTGTACGGACTATAACCTCGTCTCGGCATTCAGTTCACTCGTCTGACTCGTAGTAAACGTGTGTTGGCAAAGTTTATTGCTACCTGAACAAACTGAACTTATCCTTATCCGAGACAAGGTTCACACATTACTTAGACATTTATACGATTGAATGAGATATACTGGCTTATCAGTGCCATCCATCATGTACCTACCTACATTAATCACGAGGGTGATGCACAAACTCCCTAAAAATGCTGTAAACAAGTTAAATAATCGTATGAAACCATAAGTAACGCCATCTATACTAAAACGCATGTAAAATACTGTGTTAACCGCCATCTATGTACACTAAAGACTTACATGCTAAAATAAAATAAAAAACCGCATTTAATTTAGTGGTTTATATAATTCCAATTCTACGAGACTTAGCCACTTGCAACCGGCACATCCGCTTCGATATAATAAAAAAAAATATTTGTTAAATAATGTATAAAAAATATAGGACGCAAACCCTTAACAATACAATGACATTGACCTTGTAAATATGTCAATCCACACTTTTGTTTTGTTGAATAAATAATCAAATGCTTTAATTTAAAGTGAGATTGTTTTATTTATATAGGGTTGGTAGCATTAATTTACAGTTGAGTGTTGCTTGTTCATTTGAGGCATCTTTCGAAGTACGACGACCCGACGTAGCCGCCTCGCATGGCTCGCTGCACGTGCTGTTCGAACAACCTCCTGTTACTTTGCAGCTCGTCCGCAGCCTCCTTGTTTAGAGGATCTTCAGGATTTGGTTCCTGAAAGTAAAAGCAAAATAGAAATAAATAACATTTCTAAGAATTTTGTAGTTGTTGACTATCTCATTGATCTTGCAAATGCGAAATGTGATCCATCTTCTTTTAATATCAATGCTTCTCCTGTTAACATTTGTCTCCACAACCACAACTAATTGATTAACACATGAAAATACTGTTGGAGCTGCTGAAGATTGTAAGACTATCTTTGCATTGTATAAAATCAATTTCCTTTGTTTTGTATAATTGCATAGCACAGATGTGAGTTCTATGTACCCTATAGCTACCATTTACCGGGTAATAATATGTCTTTCATTGACTCGAATGTGCCCTGGCAGCTGATGGTGTGTCATGCTCACTCAAATGTCTCGCTGACGGTGGCGTGTGTGTTGGATCATTTAGCTCCCTTCAAAATGGTTGAGCTGAATGGTGCTGATTTATGCGTCATGTTCGTGAACGGGCGCCGTCAGTTGGGGCTGGTCATCACTTAGCTGCCTCGGCTTATTTTTAATTATTTTAATTTTGGATTGTTGTTAGTTAAGTACTATTTCTTGTACTCTGGACGCTTTTAACGCGTACGTCTTTTTTAATTTTTTACATCGTTCTCACATTATATAATTTTAATATCAAAAGTAATGATGTAACTAATATTTTTGTAAAATATGATTTAAAAAGAGTGTCCATGGAGTTTCTTGCCCGTTCTTCTCCATAGGTACCTACGCTTTGGAATGGGCAACTAGCTTCATATTTTCTGACTGACCGACTTCTTGACAATTCAAAAGTGCCTGTAAATGGTTTAATTGAAATAAATGCTTTGAGTTTGAGTTTGAGTTTGCATTTTCGATACTTTTCCGTTCAGAGACAATTCTAGTAATTTTAAGAACATTTACAGTCTAATTTTAGTTTTCATTTTTAGGGTTCCGTACCTCAAAAGGAAAAAAAACGGAATCTTTATAGCCTTATAGGATCACTCGTGTGTCTGTCTGTCGATCTGTCACAGCCAATTTGCTTCGAATCTAACGGGGGTCGTTAATGGGAGAAAATAGAAAAAAAAAAGTTTTGCATTCTGTACCGTGTGACATAATATTATCAAATGAAAGGCTCAAATATATTTTTTCATAACTTTAAAGTAAATTGTATTAAAGTTATTTAAGAAAATAGACGAAAATTGACTATTCCCCCCCCCTATCTCCGAAACAACTGAGCATAAAATATAAAAAAAAAACGGAATATAGTTCTATACAGTGCGTGCCACGTAAGAAGAGATTTGACACACCACGTGGTCTAACATGCGCAGAACACGATTTTAGGTATCTTTAGCGGTATGAGGTCTGAGTGCGGGACGGGACCGGACGTCATAGGGGCGGCGGAAAGAGGCGGGGGAGGCGGGGTCAAGTCTCTTCTTACGTGGCACGCACTGTACCTATAGATTACAGGAAAACCTTTATGAAGTCTGTGGTCTTAAAACAACATGGTAAATCTCTCAATTTTGTGCGTACAAACTTACATTTTCGGTTTGAATGTATGGGAGAACATGTTTTTCAACTACTATGTTAAGTTTTTTCTTGGGATAAATTTATTCCAACTAGGGAACCCTTCATTGTGTGTGGTCCGACACGTATTTGGCCGGTTTTATTGACATTGATTGCCGCCGAGATGAGATTGCGCCTGAATTTGCCTTCAGATCATATGCTGAATCTAAAGTGCTCTGCATATTTTTGTCTTATTTAAAACCAATGCAAGGTTGCATGACATCACATCACCTAACAATTATAGCCCCATTTAATATCATTATCAATGTTCACTTGAAATGATTAGTCATTGTCTTTTATCTGTAGCCAATTTTGTGAGGTGTCATGTTGTTGCGCTATTGTATAACAAGATGGGACTTGTTTCACACAATCATTCTGATTTTGCCATAATTCTATGTTTTGAATTGCAAAGTACATAATTATTATCCATATTAATAGGTAATACGGGCTGGTGTCCGCAACTCCACGTCAATGCGCGTATTTCGCGTATTATACGTATCCATATTAATATTATAAATTCGAAAGTAACTCTGTCTGTATGTTACCTTTTCACACCTAAATCACTGAACAGATTACGATAAAATTTGGCTGTGAGATAGATTGCATCCCGGGGAAGGACTTAGGATATTTTTTATCGACATACCTCGCGGGGGAAGCCGCGGGCGGAAGATAGTGTTGAATAAAATTTATCATCATTCTCCTGCCCTTATCCCAATCTATTTGTGGTTGACGCATCATGTATTTTTCTTGCATACTTCTCTATTAGTTATCATTTAAGGACTAAGTTCGGAAACCAAATGCTCTAAAATAGAACAAAGAGTCCCCGCAGTGGAATTGTAAAAGCCAGGCTGATTATGTATCCCTTATTCGTGCCATGTCCTGTTAGTAGAATGCTATAATTCTGTGGTATCTTCATAATGTTCTCACCACTTTTATTTATTTATAAACATTTACAACAACAACATCAACAATATCAACATTATTTTTTTCCATTTTTTTTTCACTTTTCTATTAAACAGTGTTTTATTTTTTATTACCGATGAAAAATTTATATTCCAGGTGGTCTAGAATCATGTACTAAATTAATGGTTACAGTTTGCGCATTGGTGTCCCTGTCACCCTGTGAGACTTTGATATCAGTCTAACTAATAAAACCATGACCATGAGTAATACAATGCGTAGGTACTAGTAGCACTATGAGTCATTTTTAGTATTGTAAAAAGATAAGCTGCAGACAAAGTTTAAATCAGGCCAAAGCAATAAGGAAAAACTAAGGATGTCCCAACACCTAGAGACATGACTGACACCATGGGATGAAGGTTGTATGGTTGTCTATGATTCAGGCTGATAATGCAGTAATATTAAGCCATCCAGACAAAACTGAATACACAACAACATTAAAGAGTAATGATGGAGTTCCAAGATAATAAACTAAAAAATACATGCAAGTTACTTAGTAAATATTATGCTTCACACATACCAAGAATAAATACTGGAGTCCATAAACTATAGAGTTGACCGTAAGCACAGGTTTCCAGTCTTCTCTTAAGATGTTGAGACACACATTGCCCTCCAGGTCTATGTTCGGATGGTATACCGCTGTTTCACACTTCACCTTGGGCGGTTCATGAGGATAGTTTGGTCCTACCTATAAGGTAATGGTAAGTTCTTCATAATCATCAGAAAGATAACATCAGATAGAATATGGGTTGGATTTTACTTGAGGTGGACTATTGCCATAACAATGCTACTAGTTGGATTCAGGTTTTAATGAGTTAGCCACATATTTAATGAAAAAGTATAATGATCTAAAAATCAACCTGAGATTCCTATACCCAAGGCGCTTGCATGGCCTTTTCAGATCGTATAAGTTTCAAAACCATTTATCAGTGACTTCATGTAATGAATTTAAGCAAGAAATAAGACTATAGGATTATGTTTTGGAAAGAACTCATGTTCTTAAACTATAGACCAGCACATAATCCATAGACATTACCTTAAAACTAAATACAAATCTTCCTCCTCTATAGAATCCTTCATCAGGGCATATGATTAGTTTGAAATTAAGTAAATCATCTGGATCTGGAAATTCTGTGTTGCATGTCTTGGGCAAATTCAATTCATTCAAATCTGAAAATAAAACATTTCAAGTTACATTTAGGTGAAGATCTTGTAAACACTGTAGTTACCAAGTACAATTGTAAAAATTTGCCTCAGGATCTTATTAAGGAAGTCTTTCGAGGGATGATTTCAGCGCTTTTACAGTACCACCTCCTAACTTTAAAACAAATTGCTAGCCGAAGATAAGCCGTCGTAAGCTTGTATATATGAATTCTTCACAACAGTAATTAAAATAACAATGAATACACAACGCGTAAATTGTTCTATTTTCTGAACTTCACCTTTTGTGATCCGCAACTGAGCGGCTGATGCTTTTTTCTGTGAACCTCCTGCTCTTCCTGAGCCTTCCTCATCTTTCTTTTGTTGTTTTAATGAAAAAAGTTTAATCATTGTCCTAACTAATCGATAAAATAGAAATTATTAGAAATAAAACCACGATCTATTTTGACAGCTTAAATTTTTGTACGAAACTTCAATTTAGGCAGATTGCAATTTGTAAATAAAATAATTTTCTTTTATTGTATTGGCAAACCTCACAAAAAGAAAAAAATATTAGTAAAGTTTAACCAATCAGCGTCCAGAAAATCCAGCCATTACATCTCACTTTTCTCATTCGTAGCTACAGAATGTCTAGTATATGATAAACAAAATTAATAGCCAATTATTTGTTTCACAGTTTTTGTAAATATTTTTATTTTATTTATCTTGTATCCGGTCCGGTTATGTTTGATTTTTTGACAAGTTTTTTTGGGTTTTGACTCGTTTTTGACCATCCATAGACATAGATAATAGACTGACACGAAATCTTGAAAAAAATCATTCTAAATCATAGTCTTACTTACTTATGATCTAAAACTATCTACAATGCGTGCCACGAAAGATGAGACTTGACCCCACCTCCCCCGATCTTTTCACCGCCCCTATGACGTCCGGTCCTGTCCCGCATTCAGACCTTATACAGTTATACCGCTAAAGATACCTAAAATCGTGTTCTGCGCAAGTCAAACCACGTGGTGTGTCAAGTCTCATCTTTCGTGGCACGCATTGTACTGGCTTCGCTAAATGCACTCGCTCGTCCCAGTCGGTCCCAGTGCTTTCCAAATTAAATTATTTGTCGTGTGTCGAAAGTTGTTTGTAAAAAATATGGAACAGTACGGTTTTAGAAAGTTTAAAATTAATTAATATTATGGCCATCTATGAATTAATAAATTAAATTTTGTACATAAAATTAGGAATTTAGTGACCACAGAATATATATACCTGTATAAACCCTAAAGGGATTAGGGATAGATAGATGATGATGTTATTTGAGTGACTTTTAACGTTGTTATTGATACGGCAATCCATGATTTTTTTTCAGAAAATACGGTATCTGTCAGTCCTCTCATTGTCGTATCACAAAAGGTGAAACGAAACGTTTTAACGAAACTGCAACAAACATGAAGTTGTAATAATTGTAACGCCAAAGTGGCATCTCTTGCGCCTTGGTTAATAATTAATGAAAAGGTTGCAAATGACACCACGTACGTTAGTATGCTCCAGATAAACATGAATCAACACCTTAATTGCGTAACACACTATCAACTGGAATCTGAATAAATTTTGAAGCAAATTGCTAATCCACTGCTTCATAAGTTCGAAAATTTGTTTGCTCCACATGTACGACTGATAAGTCGAATATAGTGAAACTAAAATTATTTTATCATATCATGTAAGCACCTATATTCTGGCAAATAAATTTCATTTCATTTCATTTGTAAATAACGCAATTTAATGCTGTTGAACTGTCAAAATGAAACCGATTCCGATTGATAATGTGTTACGCAATTGCCCCGCTGGTAATACAAACAAGAAACAAATGAGGAATAGACATGTTTTATTAAATACAGCAATTTAGTATTTTTTTCCTTAAAATACGGAAAAAAATACTGTGACATACGGTAGCTTAGATTTTCACAATAGCAACACTTGACTTTCGTCAATAAATATTATTGTACTCTGTGCTTTCGAGCATGGTCTGACAACCCCGACTTTTGTCAAACATTTTTCGTTTCGATGTGTCGTGAATTGTCGTAGTATTTTTTTGAGTTCTATGAGAATACTTTAATAGACTGGTGCTTTTTGTTTTCCGTATAATTATTAATGCACTGTCCTCATGTAGTTGCAATGATAAGTGAGCTCAAACTATAATTAATTCTTGTGTGTACATAACATTCGATACAAGATGGCAAGTGAGGATGTGATAGAATTGGGGTCTTCGGACGATGAGGCAGAACCGGCACCGAAGAAGGTATGCAATCAATTAATTATAAAATAGCAGTGCTATAGAATATAGAATCAATCACAGAGTGAAAATTTTCAGGCATAAATAAATGAAGTACTTGGTTTTTACCTTGGTTGTAGTACCAGATTATTTTACTCACTCAAATGTTTCGTTTCAGAGTAAACCATTGCCAAATGCAATGGTGTGCATTCCAAGAAAAATACATGAAGTTACTATAAGGCCTTCTAAGCTAAATTTAACAAAAGGAGTGCCAGCAGTGAAAGCTGTACCTGCAGTAAAAGCAGTATCTGCAGTAAAACCAGTACCTGCAGTAAAAGCACTACCTGGAGCAAATGCAGTACCTGCAGCCAAAGGGGTACCAAAATCAAAAGAAATATTTGGAATCAAAGGGGTACCTACATCAAACAGTGTTTTTACATCAAAAGAAATTACTATAGTAAAAGGAGTACCACTAGCAAAGAAACGAACAACTGTAACAAAAGCTTCAAGTATTGTATCTAATCCATTTGCAAGCAGAAATAAAACCAATGGCAAGCCTGTGCAGAAGACTATTATAAAACCGCATCTCAAAATGATTAAACCCATAAAAATCCTAAAAGCCTCAACATCTCATCCCAATGTTTTTTATACAACAGCTGCAGAAACACCTAACCTCAGTAGTGACACGTCAGCACTTTTGAAGATACCCAATATGATACAAAACAACACACCTCTCAATAACTTACCTGCAGGCATTACTGTAAAGAAAACTACTCAGTCCTCTAATAAACCTATAATTTTTATGAAAACAGCAAATCAAATGTTTAAGCCCAAATTAAATTCAAAACAAGTAAATGAAGTCCATACTGTGGAATTAGATGATGACGAATGCTCTCGAACTACTTCAAGTCCTGCTTGGTATTTAAGACCTGAAGAGCAAACAGACAATTCTACACTAGAGAAAGAGAATAATGCAGAGCCAGAGTTCCCTACCATGATTGAAATTACTATAGAAGACAGTCCCATAAAACCCGCACTGAACAAAAGGACTTGTGAAATAGGTGCTGAACTGGCTATTACTATAGATGATAGCCCTGTCAAGGCAACTGCTGAAAAGAATGCATCTCAAAGTGGGAGTGATGATGAAGAAGCAACTAGTACTAAAGAACCTAACAGTAAGAAGAAGTTGCAGTATCCTAAAGATGCTACAAATGAGAATAAAAAAACTCTGGAAATAGAAATAGATTATCCATTTGAAGTTAGTTTAGATACAAACGTTAAAGGCCACAATGAAATTGATAATTTTCAAGAAGTTAGTATTGATAGTGTCCAGCAAGCTCCGGAGCTAAGTAAAAAACATGATAGTGCAGAAAGAACTACACCAAAGATAAATTCCATAACATCAAAAGAAAACAAAATTGAGACTCTATGTAGTAGTGGCCAAAGTGAATTTCATTCTGTGTATCAAAGCTTCATAGATACTTGTTTTCAACTGGAAAACTCAGAAGACATGCAGAAAATAGTAGATAAAAAAATCAAAGCATATTATAGGCAAGTGCCAAAGGAGTATTCAGAATCTGAGGAGTTTCTAGACATGGTTGCAAGTAAAATACTTGCTATGAAGGCTAGCCCTGAAAAGATGTATTTGTACATAAAAGATATTGTTGATGAATTAAACATGCAAAGAAAGATTGCCAAATCACAGATAATCAAAACGGAAACTAAAACAGAAGGTTTGGATATTTATTTTTATCTAATCAATTTTATTGTACACTCACCTGCAAAATTGCATGGATACCCTAATGTCTATTTTCCTGTGAATGTTTGAGTTCAAGTTTTCGAAAATAAACTAGATAGCATTGGTTTCTTCACAACTGACTAATTTACGAAGCGTAAGTAAGGAGTTGGGAAGAAACATATTAAGTAGGATTGAGCAAGGAGTTACACAGCCAATACATTTATCTAATTATTACATTACATTTATCAGCTTACATAGCTTAAATGATAAAAATAATAAAAGAAACCGATAGAAATAATTAAGTATAATGAGTAGGTATTTTTAATAATTTTATATTTGTGTTTGTAGTTACTTAGCAACAGGAAAAAAGCACAGAGTCATTGCAGGTAAACAGGCTCTCCTTGTGGGCTCGCCAAACTGAAAGTCACTATTAAAAAATTATAGAATTTTATTTCTTACAGTTTATTACTTATTCAAATTTAACAGTCAATTTATTAATTATCGTAGGTTTATTTACATTTTAATATTATGTTGTAACTTCTTATTGAGGCCATAGCTTAAGTATTCGTTTCCAAAATCGGAAAGAGGATTGAAGCTTATGTAACCTAAATAAAAACAAAGAGGAGACTAGATTATTTTATCACAAAGGTCAAACGGATTAATTAGGCAGGCTAAAAACTACAAAATTGCACAAAAACATATCAAATGGTAAGGTAAAAGGTAATGGTATCGTATGTAGGTAACATACAAAATTAAAAACTATGTTGTTTGAACTTGTATGTTGTCTTGACTTTTTATGTAAAAAAATACGTAAGTACCTAATAGGTTATACACACATAACCTGGTCTCCAGTTAATATAAATCACAAGTACTAAGTAAAATAATATTAACAAAAGCTACGTGACCACTTGTGTATCGCGTATTATTTCGACGCCACAAACATAAGCGTCCGTGTTCACTGGACTTAAAAGTTTCTTCATCTGTAAAGATGACATTACTTCAATAGAAGTTTATGTGATCCAAAGCGAACTGTAATCTTGCCCTTTTATGGTTTTCCGTGAGCAAGGGTTTCACAGCATGCCTCCGATACTGCAGCCTTTCACTATGAAGAGCACGACGCGATGGACAGCGTCAACACTTGTGTCAAATAAACCAGCATAGTGGTTCGGCGGCAGAAATCCATTTTCTTCATAATCCCTTATTATGATTTGATGCTGCAATGTGTTTATAAGTCGTGATCTACCAGTTCTTTGATGGTGTTGCAAAGAACCCTCCTCTTCAAATCGTCGTACCCATTGAACAACTGTTTTTCTCTGCAACAATAAAACAGAAATATATAAACAAATAATGGAGTTTTAATATAAAAATGTAAAAATAAAACTACTTACGCTTACACCGGTCTCTCTGGTTATTTCTGACAAGTTTTTGCCTTGATTATGCATATGCATAGCAATTATTTGAGCTCTTGTAACGAAGTCAATACAACTCGCGTACTCATTTTGGTAAAATAAGTAATTCACCTGATTAAAAAAAAAAAAAAAACTAAACAAAAGGCACTCGAACGAGGTAATCGAAATGAACTTGGCGAACGATCAATTGAGCAAAGTCATCAGTTCATAACTCTTCGATCTACGTATTATTTATACTACCTACCAATTATTTACTACCTGAATGCAGATCTCCTCAATAAACTTGACCAATTTCTTAATAGCTGCATTCGATTCGTTTTCAATCTCCGCAAGTATGATCATGTATCTGCACATCGATCGCTTTTAAAGTGGTTACCTATCCGGCAGCGTAAAGCGTTGAGGGCTTTGACAACCCGGTTTTCTATTCTTCACAAACCCACTACTCCTTCTTATCGGAGTTCTTTGTCAATATTTATGCTCTGCACACGGCAAGAATCTTCGTTCCGAGAATAATCGTCTTCTTCGTTGCCCTTCTCATCGCTCTGGTTTTATAAAGTTTTCTTTCTTTGTCCAGGCGGTTTTCTTTTGGAATGCGCTCCCTCAGAATATCAGGACGGTTTCCAACTGGTTCACATTTAAAGTGAAAGCTTGAGAACACTTACACAAGAAGTTGGCAGATCCGTCTCAGAATTAAGTTGTTGTAGGTTTCTTTGTTTATCTCTCATAACTTTTTCTTTTGTTATATATATTTTTTGTATGTATGTAAATATGTATTTATTCTTATATTTTACTTATAAATATTTTCTATTTGTTTTTTTTGTTATTGCACCTACTGAGTATTGTTTCTGCGTCACCCTAAGGTAGACTGCTAGAAAATGCCCAAGGCATTAAGTCCGCCTTTGTACAGTTTTTTACTTGTGCATAAAGTTTTAATAAATAAATATTTATAAATTTATAGACAACCTACCCTCTCAAGTTTGAAAACTAAAACTTAGAAAGTCAGCTAACTACCTACTAATAAATTGATATTCAATTTTAACATAGTAGGTTAATAGTTGGGAACAATTTTCTTTAAAATAAACTATTAATAAAATTGTTTGAATGTTTGAAGAGACAAATATATATAAACTACAAAAATGTTTTGTCGTATAGCAGTGCTATCAAGTAACAGCATAATTAAATTTTGTTAGTCATTAACTGGTTTTACACTAGATGGCATCATTTCTCGCTTCACACGATTTTATTTCTGTACTGTCCATGGATTTTTGCAGCCCACTGTACACTGTTGTGTACTAAAAATATCAGCCTGTAATATTAGACTGTGATATTAGACAGGCTGATATTTTTCATTGCTAGAAGATCATTGTAGCAAATTCTTCACATTTTTAAATAGTATTATAATAATGCGACAATTAACTGCTTTCTAAGAAATCCTCATTCTAATGATCTCATTGTATTTACATAGCTGTGGTGGCCCAGTGGTAACGACCGCAACACAAGTTTTATGTTGTGGTTCGAACCCAGTCAGGCGCTTTCATCATCAGCCTATAATGTTGCCACTGCTGGGTCACAGGCCTCCTCTCAGCGAGAGGGAGTGGGCCGTAATCCACCACGCGGGCCCAGTGCGGGTGCGGGTCAGTCAGGCGCTTTACTTTGTGTAAATTATATCATTATCACTGCTCTCAAAACGGTGAAGGAAAACATTGTGAGGAAACCGCCAAGTCCTTGAACCAAAAATTCGAACACATGTGACATCTACTTACCCACACTGGGCCGGCGTAGTGTCCACTCTCTTTTACAGAGGAGGCCTGTGTCCCAGCAGTGGGAAAATTATAGGCTGATCATGCATTGTATTAATTTATATTTTTATTTTCTTCAGAGCCAGATCAGCTCGCATTTGCAGAAGAAAGAGAATATGATTCAAAACGTCAAAGACAGATACGTAAGCTAGAGAAGACCATAAAGAAACTGCACAGAGCAATTCAGAAACTAGAAGAACAAGAGGTTGACTTTGATGATGAAGATGACTCTGTTTATTTATTAACTGAAAGGTAGTAAAATGACTAATCTACATTGATACATGTGAAAATGCTAAAGAGTTAACACATAGGTTTTCAACCATATTTTGCCCTCCGTCCACTATGAGATTTTGTTTTTTCTAGAGCCTACCAATTTTCTTTACTTACCATCTGTCGCGAATCTGAAACATCTATTACCACAATTATATTTAAACGTGTAATATTATATTATAATCGTAAAATAGATTATATATTTTTCTCTGGGTCTTCTACTGCCCCTTTGAAAGTCTCAAATGCCCACGATGAGAACCTTTCGCGCGCCCTACTTTGGGGAGTGTAGAGTAACACTCGAAGGACATAGCGGCTCCTAGAATGAAATATTTATTAAAATTGGTTTTTGGTAATCAAAAAATGTCTTGTCAATAACGCGTAGAAATAAACAATGTTAGGTATAATAACGTTTTCTATTATAAGTAGACATTACATACAGGAAGGAATGTGTAAGTAATAAAGAGGGACACTAAAAACAACAATTTTAATGTTATTATACCACCATGTACCTAAATATCAAAGACTATCCAAATTTTTTCATTTCTTTCCAGGTACAAAGAACGAATGGTGCGCGTTTACGCGAAATTTTGTCAATTGACAAATACAAAAATGCCTTCAGAGCCACGTATTTTACTAGACGCGCGGCCAGGTCAACCGTCAGGGCCCTCAAAACGTCTTGAAAAGTGGATAAATAAGAAAGTCCCGATTGGCACACCACTACCATTCCCAGACTTTCACGATGTTCTCCGTTGTGTTAGAGATGCAAATGATGAAGACAAGTTGTGCTGGAATGAAGCTGACATTATGGAAGAAGGTATCTATAAAAGTAACATTATAAAAATCAGAAGTACCATTATAGGATTGCAAGTTTATTTACAAAATAACACTTAGTGTAGCCACTACATGTCACTAATTTAATAAAATTGACTTGTTTATTAGCTCGAGACTTATTTACGAGATGTGGCAAGAAACTTCAAAGGCGTAGACAAGAGAATGAATGGAGACTAGCGGCTTCCAGAATTGCCTTAGAAAACGATCCTGCGGAAAATAATGAGCAGCTGAAATGCAAGCTAGACGCAAATATGAAGATAGCGGCAAATAAGGAGACTGAAATATTTAATAAGTAAGTTTTGTTTTGATTACTTTTATATCTAATCTAATCTATATAGCCTGTACTTTTTTTATAGAAATCTTGTTATTCTTTTTTTGCATTTTTTTCTATATCCTATTTTACATATTCAATGGCATGAATATTTACTTTGTAAAGTATAATATTATTTTAATTATTGTGAATTTGAGGACTGTGTGGGTAATAAAATCATTTATCAATCATAAAACCTAATAAGACCTCTTACGACGACGCTCTTTAAACGTCACTTACAAATCATGTACATATAAGTCAATTCATTAATTAGTTATTTATTTATTACGCCACTTGGCGTCGTGAATCACCTAGTGAAGCTAATCTACTAATAAGCATACATATTATTTCAGGTATGCAGACAGACAGAACCAACTCAAGTTAGAAGCTGTAGAGATTGGAGATAAAGAAGCGGATGAGTCACCTGTTGAGAGTGAAGAAGAAGAAGCCAATGATGAAAGTGTTTCATTAGAGAACAAAGGTAAAAGGAAGGAAAGGCTGAAAAGACTTATACAGGAAATATGGAAAGGTCCCAGTGAAGCAAAAGAAAGTCAACCATCAGAAGAACCTGCAATTGAAGAAGATGCTATAAAACCTGAAGAAAAGAAAGAAGTAGTAACAATCAAGGAAAACGATGCTAAAGAGAAAGAAAACAAGGAAGATTCTGGTGAAATCTTAGGGAGATCTAATGACAAGGATTCTCATGATGCTGCAGAAACACTTTCTGTAAGTAGTGATGACAGTAATGATTTAGAGTCAGATATAGACGAGCTCCATCTATTGCAGAAATTGCACTCGGGTAATGAAGCTGAAAGTTCAACACTTGAATCCTCTGATTCTGATAGTCCCATAGCTATTTCTGACTCTATGGAATCTGGTAGTGACACTAGAAAGCAGCTGAGTGATGTCATCAGTATTGAAAATTCAAGTTATTCAGAAAGTGAGGCTGACAAAGTGGATAATATGCCTGTTGAAAATATAGAAAGTGTTGAGTTAATGATTCCGCACCTTGAACCGAATAAAGAAACCGAAGCGCCTGTTGTTGGCATGGAAACAGACAGTTCCAATGTTATAGAAACATGTCGCCGAAACGATGCTATGGACACGGAGAGCTCAATTTCTGATGCTAAGAAGGGAAACAGTAAATCTAACAACAACGAATTTAGTGAGCCGGCTGAAGATATATTACTTGCGTCATCAGATGAAGAAACTGGCGGAAGTCAAGAAGAGGGGCTACCCTCTGCTGATAGTGTGTGTATTAATCTTAAAGATGATCTCATTTCAATTGATGAAACAATTGTAGGCACTGTTGCAAATGAACCTAAAGAAGTCGTTGATAAAGAGCCAAGTGTCATACCTGAGATCATACTTGGAAAGGGAAGTAATGCTGATGCACCCTGTGTTGTAGAAAATAGTACTAATGATGATCATGTTAAAGATAGAGACAATACAGAGAAATCAAATGCCATTGAATCTATATCTATAGAGTCGTCACAAGAAATAGTACCTAGTGGATCCAAGGAAGAATGTGCTCAGAATGATGTCAGTGTTGTATCTGATGATACCAAAGCCGCCGATACTGTTACTTATATGGATGTTGATGAAGCAGACAAGGTGTTGGAGACAAATTCAAGAGTAGAAGACAGTTTACCACCTGTATTAGCTTCAAAAACTCAATAACCCAAACTTATATTATTTAAAAAAATGACTGAAGTGTAAAAATCATATATATTTTATTTACATTTGTATGAGTACACAGTTAAGATTTGAAGCTGCATGGTCAATCAAATGTTATCATCTACTCATTCTATGTGAATGCAATGTTCTGCCCTGGTAACAATTTGTTAGAAAATTCTATTCTCTCTGTTTATATATAAATGCTGTCTAGGAACTACTAATACTGCCTCTGAAGTCAAGCCTAATTGAGTAATGGAGATAAATAATTTATGTATTATAGATTTATACAAGGTCCCATTAAAATAGATGGACAAATTTTAACACAGCGCTCAGTACGTCTAACCAAAGACATCCATCCAAAAAAAAAAGACTGATTAAAGTGATTTTGTTTTGACCTAAAATAATAAATTGCCGGCACATTAGTGTATTTTCGTTAGCTGATTATTTTTCTTGTAAGTATGTAACTAATGCGTTTTTCTTATTTTATTTTTATACGCTTAACCCTTACTTTTTTTGTGTCCTTATTTTGGTGGTCTGAATGATGTCTAAAAGTTTGTCCATCTATTTTAATGGGACCTTATATAGGTAATTGCATTTATTTTTCCTTAGAGAGCTTAAGGGGGAAGCGCTAAGGTAGCCCGCGAAATTCAAATTTTCTTACGTTTTTTGCAATTTGCTGGTCAGTATTGTTTTACGTCGATGAAAATATGATTCGCGGCCGTAACGAATATGTATTTACAGAATTATAATCATTAAAGTCATCAACACAAGTCTCTAAGACCACTTAACCCCAAAGAATGACGATTTCATGAAACAGTTGAACATTTGTTACGGCCGCGAATCATATATTAATCAACGTACAACTTAATACTGACCAGTAAATTGCAAAAAACCTAAAAATGAAATGAATTTCGCGGGCTACCCTGGCGCTTTCGCCTTAACAGGTTTATTTCATTACGTCATACCCTCATTGAACATGAATTTCAATAATTTTATGTTTGCACATAAGTTTAATTTTACACTATTTGCGCTGTAGCATGGTGCGGGTGACAGTTTCAGTAACATTTCGTTTCACTCTTGAAAGTTGCCGCGATTTACAATTTATGACTTAATATTTCAGTTGTACCACATTCGTAATATATTAAATAATTAATAACTGTAGTAAATTAAATTAAACCCAACCAGAATGTTCTAATCAAGAAATAAAATCAAACTGAATGAAAAATTAAGCAAAGTGTTATGCGTATAACGTAACGCCATAGACGTATTTAGTGATGGGATGTACTGCTACGATGGATAGTCGATATTTTTTATAATAAAAAACGTATATTGTGTGTAGGTCAATTTTTATTTTTAAAAGGTCTAATTATACAACAGAACATTTATAGGGTAAGGTTGCTTAAAAGGTTGCTAAAAAAAAATACATGTTATTCGTCTAAACTCATATCAGAGTCAGGAACATCTGAATTGTCACTCAATTCATCATCTGAATCTGTGACGGATATTATTAACGATGACTCAATTATGTTGTCAATATGTATGTCACGATCCCAATCAGACATAATGTCCCTTTTTGTTTTATTCACGACCTTCGACCAGTCTTCAGGTTGAACATTGTTGATGGCCTCTTGTAATAGGGCCAACATCTTATTTGCCGTAAATGGCGGCGAAGTATTATTTCTTGCGGCGTAACCTAAAAATAAACGAACTTATAAAAAAAAGTATTCAAATAATCATCAATCAGCCTAATCTAGTATCTGGTAATGTTTTTAAACTAGGTACATGCTACGATCGGAAAGCTGATTTTTTTATAAAGCTTCAAAATGGGAATTGAAATTAAAAGCATACCTTTTATTTGGGCCCAAATCAGCTCAATAGCGTTATACTGGCAATGGTAGGGTGGTAGTCGAAGGACCTGGTGGCCTTTTTCTTTTGCCATCTCGTCCAGAGCATAGGTAGGAGTTGGTGGCTTATGGCGTCGGACTAAGGCAATAAGCTCCGTCTTTAACATTTTTATATCTGCTGTAACTCCGTTTTCACTCAGCCACTTCACCAACTCGCTTTTGCGGTTGGATTGGTTTGGGGGTTTATTAACTTGCACCGAATGGTAGGGTGCGTTGTCCATTATTATGGTCATAGGCTCTTTTAAATTGTTTAATAGACCTATGAACCAATCTTTAAATTTTTCGTAATTCATCTCCTCATGATACTCCGTAGTTTTTTTTGACTTAAAAGCCAGCAAACAATCAGGGACGAATCCACTTGCTGTACCTGCGTGACAAATAATAAGGCGTTCGCCTTTGCCTTCCGGCACTTTGGTACACGATTGTGCCGTATCGTCGGTCCAACTTTTACCCACTGTGTGGTTGGCGTTTAGCCACGTTTCATCCAAAAAGACAACTTTGCTCCAATCACTTATGTTTTTGGCCTTCCTTAAAAATCTACATCTTGCTAGGGCAATGTCAGTCCTATCCATAATAATCTTTCTTTTGTTAACTTTTTTGTAAACAAAGCCAATATCTTTTATAACTTGCCGTAGCGAAGTAATACCTCCTTTGAACAAGTCAGCTTCTTTTAATGATTTTAGAAGCTTGAGCAATGTGGGTAGCTCCATTCTTCTATAATAATCATAAATATGATTTCTAATAGCAACCTTAGCAAAATCATCCAAATCTGTGATTGGCTTCACCTTGGTCCGCTTTTTGTTGGGTGTCGATAATTTATTTTCAAACATCCCATCTTGGCCAATTTTCTCACGTGTTATACGCGAAACAGTATTGCGGCCAATATCAAGAGCTTCGGCTACTCGTTCTACAATATGATTCAATGGTAACAACGGTCCATTATTTTGTTGTTCTCTTTCAAAGTAGTCTCGGAGGCGAACAACAAGCTCCCTGGCCTGACTACCCAAAACAGTTTTTTTTGTATGCTTAGGCATGGTAATAACAACAAACTCAACAAACTTATAACAAATAACAATTTAACAAAAATGAAAACAAACAATGAAATCGTAATACGTGTCACATTAAGTCACAATATAACGCGCTTGCACTCGTACTCGCACTCACAGCATCGCACGGGTAAACAACATGGCCGCCGCGCCGATGCACCATAGAGCAAAAATGTTGTCACGAAAAAAAAAACATAAACCCGATTTTGATTATTTTATATAAGTACAAAGATAATTATGTAGCCATAAAACATTTATATTGACAAGTTTATACACGTAGCACACACGTAGTTACACTGCACAACTGAATAATACACTAATTTTCATAACAATATTAAAGAGAACTAGATTCACGCTGCGAGTATCGTTAGCGATAAAAATGAATTGCATAACCTCACATCCCTACGTGGTACTGACAAATGTCAACGTCATACGGGCAACTGTCACCCGCACCATGCTACAGCGCAAATAGTGTAGTGTTAGTTATTTTTTAAATAGGTATGATTAAAAAGCAATTGATCACAACCGTAATCTTAATTTATAATAAATAGTATTTCAGACGTGAATAATATTTTCTGTTTGTTATTTACGAATTATATATTATTATTGATTATACGAGTGCCCCGTTGGTGTGGTGGTCGCAAGCGCGACTTTTTAGCGCGGCTCCTGGGTTCGATTCCCAAGTATGTTATTGGGTTTTTCCATGTTGTAGACCAAGAGCTAAGCTATGTTAGTCTAGCTCGGTTATGTCCGAGAATCCACCCCAAGCCTAGAAATTTCGTTTATTCAACTAGGCCTAGGGTGGATTCCCGGACATGCGTTTCCGCAATTCCGCATATCCACCTTAAGGTGGATTTTTTAGGGTGGATAAACGGAATAACCCGTATAGCTTAGCTCGCATAGTTGAGGTAATTTTGCATAATATCTGTTCATAGTTTGCGGTCTGTACACAAGTATGAAAAACTACATCAGCTATGCGAGCTAAGCTAGACTAACTTAGCATAGTTCTTGGTCTGCCACCCGCTTTAGGAATTTAGTAGTGTGATATCCCTGTGCTGAAAGCACGTAAACCCGTTGGTCCTGCGCCTGATCTCTCCCCGCTCGTAACGGATTGCCGTCCCATCAGAATAGAGCACAGACTACAATATAATGCAGGGTAAGACTAGAGTAAAGGAACAGAGAGTGCATTTGTGCACTATCATATCCCCTGGGGCTTCGTACCTGGCTAATCTCCGTTGAGAGAGGCCACAGTGACCGAAATCGGCTGGGAGGATTATTGGTTATACAGCGGAAAGTTGAAGTAGGCCGGAGAGGGAAGGTACTCTAAATATTGGTGCTACCCAAAGACTACAATATAAGTGCTACCAATTTTTACTCAAAGGAAACATGCGATTTTATTTTATTATAATCCTGTGTTGTCCCACTACAGGGCAAAGGCCTGGATTCCCTCTTTCCACTCTTTCCGGTCTACTGCGATTGTGGGCCAATCCTTTAAGGAGTCCAGCTCATCCCGCCATCTCTTTCTGGGCCTGCCGCGCAGTTGTTTCCTGCCATTGGGGAACCACTGAGTGGTGGCTTTTGCATATTGCTGCTCCGACATACGACAGATATGCCCAGTTCCACTTTAGTCCAGCAGCTGTGCGGCCAGCGTCCGCTATTTGCGTTTTGGAACGATGTATAGAGTTCTTAATGCGGTCTGTGAGTTTTATTATTTGAATAATACTAAATTCAAACATTTTTGAAAAGTCGCTTGTCTGTACCAGGATTCAAACCAAGTCGAATGCGAAACAACTCAACTCAATACAAACTCACTTTTGAAGCAGTTTAAGTAGTTTGCTGGCAGTTATTTTAGTTCAATCTCATTGAACTAAAATAACTGATGTCACTGCATCAGACTGCTTAAAAATGAGCTTCTTTTTCAATGTTCTTTTTTATTTGCAACCTGTTAGTGTGTTATATTTTGGAAATCGTGTGTCCCAGCCCTTCATTTTGATACCCCACATGATCATGGTACTAAAAACTTGGTACAACGCATTACTTAGGGGCCGTCGTGCCACGTATTTCTATATACACTCTTAGAAAGTGTCTCCACACGGCGATATCATCGCGGCGAAAATTTGATGGCACGGCGAGACTATCACCGCGATTCTCTCGCCCGTGGAGATAGCGCATTATCGACGTCTTATATCCTCCATTTTGAGTTTATTAAAACAAACCTTTAACCATCGCTCTACCTAGACGAGTAGATAGACACCTCATATGTTACAATCTATTCAGCCGATCGGATGCTTCGAGGGTATAAAGAATCCCACATACCTACAACTTAGATCATACGTAAGTTCTAACTCATGAAAAACATAACCCTGTCTATGCTGCTGCATAGTCGGGTAAAAAGAACATTCTGTAGTTTTAGGCTGTTCATTTTATACATACAGGGTGTGGCGTAAGTAGTGGTCCACCGTTAAGGATTTGATATACCAGACAATTTACTATAACATATTACAATTTTAACCATTTTTACCCAATGGTTTCAAAAATATATTTTTTTGTTTTTTATTTATGAAATTTCTACCTTTTGTTACAAATTTGGTTGTAGTTTCAACAAAAACCATTATATTTTCATTTTGATTTCTGCTATTTACTGCTGAAATACGACCTGTCGTGTAAAATTATGGTTTTTATGTAAATTTAGAGCTTTTGAAGAAAAAGTTAGTTCTCTGTTTTAACCATAATTTTTCACATAATCATGCAAATTCAAGAGGGATTTTTGTATAAAAAAATTACTACTAAAATGGTTAAAATTGTAGTATGTTATAGTAAATTATCTGGTATATCGAATTCCTAACGGTGGACCACTACTTACGCCACACCCTGTATACGTATAATTTTCGGGTAACGGCTGTTGCAAAGGTTTTCTTATAATCTCTAGGTACCTACTTTTGTAAATCTACGTAACGACATTGGATTATTTCACACTTTATTAAAACAATTAAAATGAACGTAAACTAAAGGTCGTCACAACATTTATTTACAATATTTACAAAGGTCCACTGTTAAGTACATAATGTTAAATCTATCCCTATTTAAGCAAGTCTTCAGTAACGGCATCAAGCGCAGTTGTCATGTGAAACAGACTGGTCCGGGGGTGAAGGTGAACTGGTGTTCCGCGTCAACGAATGATAGAGGTTCGAAGTCGCTGATAGGCAGTCTGTCTGTCCTGGATGTTTTTATTTCCAGCACTATTTCGCCGGTTCCCTCCTGAAACATTAGATAATGAAGTCGGTTAAAAACGTATTTTACGTATTTACATTTATCTTCAGATAACGTTACTGTCCGGAAGCATAAATAAATAAATAAATCCATTTATTTTCAGGTGACACAGGCCCATTGAAAAATACCTAAACATACATTTATTGTAAACAAAATTGTGTTAGCATAGAATAATAAAAGTAGAAATTCGTAGAGACGCGAAACTAATAGCACGATTTATATATTTTTTGCTTTTTAGAACGAAACCAAAACCAGGAGCCACACATGGTTTTACATTAAAAGTGTATGGTAGGTATGGGTAGCACAATCAGCCTTTATGTAATTATCCTGCTGGGATGTATGCCTACTTTCTGTAAAGAGGATTGGCACGTAATACACCACGCGGGCCCAGTGCGGCTTGGTAATGTCACATGTCTTCGAATTTTTGGTTCCAGGACATGCCGTTTACTCACGTTGTTTTCCTTCACCGTTTTGAGAGCAGTGGAGCATGAAATAAATTACCCAAAATAAAACGCTTGCGTGGGTTCGAACTCACGACCTTAAACTCGTAAGTCGGGGCCGTAACCACTGGGACACCACGGCTCTAATTCCTCTATGGTATCGATATTTTCTAGTTATTTGCCGAATATTTAAGCGAGAATTTAATAGTTTATGAGTTAGATGGTTTTTAAAAGAATGACCTTGCAGTCGTCTTTAATCAGTTGTGGTTCTCTGAATTCCACTGAATTGTAGCCGAAAATCTTGAGGTGGTTCTGTCTGGTCAAATCAGCTGGGATGTCGGATCTGAAAGAAAGTTTTGATTGTTGAGAAAACATAACAAAAGTGTTTTTGAAGATTATGTGTGAATGAAGTTTTCATCACGATGAAAGTTTAAATATTAGAGAAGTGTACCTTTGCGGAGCCTTGGTATTCACACAGGAGTATGTGAAGTTCTGCCTAGCCCCGTTTGACAGTAATCTCAAGAATCGAAGTTGTATAGCACCAGATCCTTCACCATCGTATGTAAGCTGAAAAGTAATGTTTGTTGGTAATAAATACTCTGTTTAGGAAAGGATTCGGTACCAATTTAAATGGTTTGTTTAATAAAATCACAACTGTCATTCTTTGACAGTTCATGGAATGGCCAAATTGACGTAGGGTGTCAATTTGCATAACAATGAATTGCCCTGAGTATACTTGAAACAAAAGAAACAAAAGAAATCTAAGTTTATATTTAGGTACTCACCCTGAAGCCATTGTCAGATTGTGAGAATTTGTGGGCGTTGGCATCAGTGGTGAAAACAGCTGGTTCCCTTTCGTCTGGGTACACGCAGGTACTGTGGCCCTTGCAGTACACCTTGATGGGCCGTCCGCTGGTTGCACCTCCACGTGCATCTATCCAGTAGTACCCTATGGGAGTAGGTAGATAAATATTTACTTCACAATTTTAAATCGTGTTTCACAGAGGGTTCGCACAGTAGCGCTGGATGATATCGCCCGTCTTGCAAGTACTTCGAACTGAGTACTTATGGTATTGTAATACCATAAGTAATTAGCTAAGGGTAATACCGTATTACCCTAAATAATCGCACTAGAGAAGTAAGTTACATAAAAACACGCCGGCATTCTCCTCAGGGTTAGGCAGAGTTATACGAGGTGCCGACCGCCGTTGCGCAACGTATTGTCATTCGTTTTTTGGTGTGGGAAGGCGTTAAAAACACGAAATTTTTTCTGCGTTTACGAAATCAGTTCGGTAGTGAGTGCCTGAGTAGGGCTGCTGTGTTTAAATGGGCCAAAGCATTTAAGGATGGCCGCGAAACCGTCGAGAATGAGCCGCATGTTCGTCGACCGCGAACCAGCATCACACCAGACAACATTCGCGACCGGCGGGGCATGCTGTACGTCGACTTCCTGCACACCCAACGTTCCATAAATGCTGCATACTACTCTAACCTTCTGAAAACACACGTGAAACCCGTTTACCGCTCGAAGCGGAGGAGCATTCCAGCACGAAGTGCGATTCTTCTCCATGATAACGCGCGCCCTCATACCGCACGTCTCACGCTCGATACAATATCGGAATTGGGGTGGGGGGTACTGGAACACCCCCCCTACAGTCCGGATTTATCACCATGCGACTACCACATGTTTGGACCACTGAAAGAAGCCCTCGGAGGTCAAAGATTCAACACCGACGACGAGGTAGAGGAGTTCGTGCGCACATGGCTGTCCGAGTTGCCCAGGGAATTCTTCGATACCAGCATCAAAAAGCTTCCGGAAAGGTGGACAAAATGCGTAACTAGTGAGGGGAATTACCTAGAAAAACTGTACATTTTTGAAATTTTTTTCGATAGTAAATAAAAGTTTCAGAGCATTTGTCTCGATCATATTTGAACCGCCCTAATACACCGATATTTCACCAACTCCCATGTTTTAGAAGGTCAGCTTATTTTCATACACGAGCCAAATCCAGACGATAGACGCTAGAAGAATCCTTTCAGAAGAAGACAAGTATAAGCTATCATTATGTAAAGTAGGTATACCTAATCCATACTTAATATTATAAATGCGAAAGTGTGTCTGTCTGTCTGTCTATCTGTAACTTCTTCACGCTTAAACCGCTGAACCAATTTGGATGAAATTTGGTATAGAGATAGTTTGAGTCCCGGGAAAGTACATAGGATAGTTTTTATCCCGATATTCCCACGGGATCGAAACATATGCGGGTGAAACCGCGGGGCGCTGCTAGTTACCTATATGTCACACAATTTTAATAACAATAAAAGTTTGTCTTACCGTCAGTAAGATTAACGTGCGAAGTTCTAAGATCACGACAGGACAGTGCTGGATAGCTCCTGCTTCCTCGAGGCCTCCTCGCCGCCTCGAGTGCCCCGCGCGCTGCCAAGACACCCGTCATGACTTCCTTCACCCATTCTATGTCTTCCTCTGTCAAGTAAGTTTTGTGAATTTAAAAGTGAGGGATAGTAAAAAAAAAGAAAATTAGGTTTATTTGTCACAGAAACACGTGCATAATATATATATAAAAAAAGATGTATAATAACGAACACAGAACAGAAATAATTAAAACAAAACACAGACAACAAAACAAAACATCGAAACTAAAATAACCGGCTGGCTTGATGTTTTATAATTGCTACCTACAGTAAAATCGTGACAGTAGTTGGTTTTATTATGCTTGGAAGATTGGATTTTTTACATACAAATTCAACAAAAACGCGTTTCCGCACTGAATATAGCTCCGTTCCCTGCGCCCAGTCGCGTGGCGCGTTGTGGCGTGTGATCCGCCTTAGCAATATGAATTCGAGGACACTGCATGAATAAAAGTAGAGGGTAATTTATGTCGGAAAACACATGGCACAGAATTGAAAACTTACCTTCGTCGAAATTATCTTCAGTAACAGATTCCATAGATTGCATTTCTACACTGCGTCGTCTTCTGGTGTATGATGAAAATAGTTCAGGTGGTATTTGTGGAGCTGGAGCGGGCGGGCCCGGTGGTCCAGGAGCTCCCGCTGGTCCAGGTGAACCAGGCCTTCCTTCTGGTCCCGTTGAGCCTTTTGGTCCAAGTTGGCCTTCGGGCCCTGCTGGCCCTATCGGTCCAGTGTCTCCTTTTAGTCCCTGAGGTCCTACGGGTCCCTAAAATAAGAGAATTATCGAAAATAAGATAATAATCGAAATCAAGATTAGTATTACAGTAAATCAGTTATGAAATGACATAAAAAAAAATCATAATGCACACCATTTCTCCTTTTGGTCCAGGTGGTCCAATTGGACCAGGCGGACCTTGCTTGCCAAATTCGCCTTGATCACCTTTCAAGCCCATTGGCCCAGTATCGCCAATGTGACCTTTTGGCCCTTGGTTGCCTTTCTCGCCTCTTATTCCTTGGTTACCTGGAGGCCCTGCTTTGCCTGGTAGACCCGAAGGTCCCATTATTCCTGGGGCGCCATTTTCCCCCTGGAAACATTACATATTTAATATATTCATCATTTTTATTTATTGCTGTTTGTTTCTATGGATTGCCAAACAAAGTATCCCACAAGTAAGTACGATGTTATAAATATAGAGACGTGTACTTACATTAGGACCCGGTAGCCCCCTTAATCCCCGTTGTCCTTCTTGTCCTGCTGGTCCGGCGGGTCCATTTGGTCCTTGCTCTCCAGGAACACCTTTTGGTCCCATATCACCCTTTTCGCCAGTTAGACCAGGGCTTCCTTGAAGTCCTGCTGGACCTTCTGAACCCTGTTAATGAAAACCATGTACTTACATCAATAATATTTATTTACAAATATATTACCAAAATACAGAGTTACGATGAGGTTATCACATCACCACTCTGTAATTCTGTATATTACAAAAACAGGGGTTTTATTGAAGTTTTCAGGAAACTTACAGGATTGCCGGGCATCCCAGTTTCTCCGGATTTCCCTGGTGAGCCCACTGGCCCAGGAGACCCTGGAGGCCCGGTACTACCTTCAGGCCCGTCGGATCCTGGATCACCCTTGATACCTTGTGGGCCTGTTTCTCCTCGCTCTCCTGGGAATCCAGCAGATCCAATATCTCCTTTAGGTCCTTCGGGACCCGGAGGTCCTTTAGGACCAGTTTCTCCTTGTAATCCTGACGGGCCGTCATCCCCCTTAGGTCCGACTGCTCCTCTAGGTCCCTGTAAATATGAAATGACAAATAAATGGTAGCTTTATTTTTTGTAAAGTTTCAATCAGATTTTGTTGGTTGATAGTATTGTTTTTAAGAAAACAATGAATTTTTACCAGTTTTCCTTCAGGGCCTTGAACGCCCGGAGGACCAGGTGCCCCAGGACTGCCAACACCTCCCTGTTGTCCCTCAGCGCCACGTGGCCCTGCTTCGCCTTGGATACCTTTAGTCCCTCGTCGCCCTGGCGGGCCTGTAGGTCCAGCGGGTCCTGTTGCTCCTGTTGACAGAAAAATTTGGATGTTAATATGGCATAATATTATCGAATTGAAGAAAGAGACTGACGGCTAGGGATTGTTATAAAAGATCTCTGTTGCATGCTGGAATTATAAAATAGCGATGTAGCAGCAGGACGCTAATTCCTATTTATTGTTACGGGTGCTAGTACATGAAATTCATACCCAAAGCTCCAGCATCCCCTATATCTCCTTTGGATCCCTGTTGTCCTTTTGTGCCTTGTAGTCCAGCAGGACCTGGAGGACCAGGTGGGCCACGGACCCCATCTGTGCCCGGTTGTCCGGGTGCCCCTGCTTCACCGGGCGGCCCTTTATCGCCGGATAAACCTACTGGCCCAGCTTCTCCTCGCAGACCTTGTATACCAGGAGATCCGGGCGGACCCTGAAACAGACAGTCAGTCATGATTGTCACCCATACTTTAAAATTTTAAGATATATGTTCGACAAAATTTCTTGCGCATCATCATCATACTTACAGATTCTCCCATTGCTCCTTTGAAGCCTTTTTCTCCAGGTGGTCCAGCTTCCCCTTTGTCACCGTCTTCGCCAGGTGGTCCTACTGGGCCAGGGGCTCCAGTTAAGCCTCGCGGTCCAGGCAACCCGTCACGACCGATAGGCCCTTGAAAGACAATTTGAATTAGTTGAAATTATATCAGAATTAGACATATATACTTAATCGGCATGTCTTAAGGTAGCCCGCGAAATTCATATTTTCTTACGTTTTACGCAATTTTCTTTTTTTTTCAGCTTTATGCAAAAAATTGAATTGGTCTCAGATGTTAGGATTTCATGAAATAGTCACACAATTGGGCAATTTTAACTTAGACAGTTGTTTTTATGATTATACTGTAAATGCATATTTGTTACGGTTGCGAATCATATTATTTTAATCAACATACAGCAAATTGCAAAAAATATAAGACCGCGGAATAAAATTTTTATAAATCGTTGTTTATTGTATAGTTACTGACCTACTGGTCCTGCTTCACCAATTTCACCCTTTTGTCCGCCAGGACCTGGTGACCCTCGTTGTCCTTCTCGGCCTTGAGGTCCCTGCGGTCCTTCGTTACCGGTCTCACCGGGCTCTCCCTTATCTCCTCTGATGCCTGCTGGACCAGGTGGACCTAAATCACCTTTAGCTCCAGGAATCCCCTGTTAAAAACGCATCAATATTTAGATAGGTTTGTCGTACTTATACATGTTTTTGATGAAATTACGGGTGCGCAACAAGCAAGACTTTCTTTTCATGTTTTTAATAGCTTTACCAGCGATATATTATACTCACAGCTGCTCCTGGTAATCCAGGCTCTCCATTGTTTCCTGGTGGGCCTGGAGATCCAACTGGCCCAGGTTTTCCTTCAGGGCCGGGTGGTCCAGGCTGCCCCTCTTTTCCTACTTCTCCTGGAGTGCCCACGTCTCCTGGCGTTCCAGGAATGCCAGAAGCACCGGGTGGGCCCGGTGGACCCGGCTCGCCATTAGAACCTTGGGGTCCGACCGGACCTGAGGGACCTGTTAGTCCAGTTGCACCGGGTTCACCCTGTTTTAAAAAGATAATCTTATTATTTATTAAATTACAATTTTGGTAACGATTTATTAGTATATATAGCATTGTATTTCCAAACGTAGTTTATGTTTATTTCTAACCGTAGGTCCTCGTTCTCCAGGTGGACCAGGTAATCCAGCTTTACCATCAGGTCCGGGGGGACCCATTGCACCCGGGAAACCTCGTACACCTTCTAACCCTTGTGGTCCTCTCTCGCCGGTTGATCCTGGAGGTCCTGGCTGTCCCGTGTCACCTTTAGGTCCCGGAGGCCCGTCCGACCCTCTCCGGCCGCGTGGTCCTCTGTAACCCTAAATGTGGCAAATATTAAAATTCCTACTTTCTATTTACTTTTATTAAAATAATGTAACGGCGAATGAAAATTGGCGTTCTGATTTGTTTAAATTCGTGAATTAGACAAAACTCACCCTCGGTCCAGATTCACCCCGATCACCTTGCTGTCCCACCAAACCCTGTGACAAAAAGATGAAATCATGTTCAATTTACCTGTCTATCATGCCACCCATTTTTTGTCTTTGCATTGCCCTACGGTAGACTGGTAGAAAATGCCTTTCTTTTTTTTTTTTTTGTGGATGGGAAATCATCAAATGACTCCTCCCGCTCTGGGTGGAGCGGAAGGGAGTGTCAGACTCTTACTGACTAAAATCCACCCGTGTTCCTTCCTTCGCCCTTTATGTTCCGGGCCAGCGGTAACCCTTTCGGACAATCCCGCTGACCCGGCAGGCTTCGGCCCTGACGGGCCCCTTCAGTTGGTAGAAAATGCCTAAGGCATTAAGTCCAATAGTTTATTTTAACTTATTTATTTATTAAAGCTTGTTTTATTTTTTTAAATTACTTACCATTAATCCTTTTGTGCCTCGTCTGCCTCTTCTTCCGGATGCACCCTTGTCACCCTTTTCACCTTGGCTGCCTGGATATCCTTGCGGGCCTTGAGGACCTGTTGCTCCTTTCTCCCCGACTGTACCAATGGGGCCAGTTTCACCCCGTGGTCCTTCTACACCCTAAAATGAAGAATGAGATTTAATGTCCGATACGAAGGTATTTTTGTATAGAGATAGACCGAGAATGAAAGAAAATGCGTTCATTAGAATAAATATTTAAGAGGGGCCCGTGGCTTAATAATAACAGGTCGATCGATCAGGTTAAGCTACGCTAGCCGCGGTTGGTCTGTGGATGGGTGATCATCTTTACATACCAAGATCTCACCGTGCCTCGGAAAGCATGTTAAACCGTTGGTCCTGGCTTTCATTCGTGGATCTTTCGCCCGAAAGTCTGACAACCAGTCTTACCAAAGGTTATAGTACTACCCAGTAACTGGGTTGTGGAGGTCAGATAGACAATTGCTCTATGTAAAATACTGGTATTCAGCTGCATCCGGTTAGACTGGAAGCCGACCCCAAGTTAGTTGGGAAAAGCTAGGCAGATGAAGATGATTAAAAAAAAAATATGCCAAAAGGGCCTCAGTTAAGATAACTAAAACCCTATTTTACCTTTTGTCCTTCAAGTCCTTCAATGCCAGGGGGACCGGGTTCACCTGTTAATCCCCTTTCCCCTTTTGGTCCCATATCGCCCTTTTCTCCTTCAATGCCTACAGATTAAAATTATTTTTAGTAAAATTAGTTGGTTTACGAAAACGACGCGATTAATATAAAATTTAAAGTTCTTGCCTCTTATCCCTTTATCTCCTTTGTCCCCTGGTAATCCTCGTGGACCCTCATCTCCCTTTAAACCACGACTTCCAGGAAATCCCAGCATTCCCTATAATTTTAGTTTTTGTTTTACAATAAACAGATTTAAAATATTTAAAAAAATTGCAATACTTAACGATATATGTCAATAAATACCTGTGGACCCTGAGGGCCTATGTCTCCTGATGCTCCCTGCTGCCCAGGATTGCCGGGTGTACCCGGTGATCCCTCCGGGCCGGGTAGTCCTGAAATACCTGGTTTTCCTTGAGGACCCTGGAAAATAACACCAAAATCGGACGTGCATTTGTGTATCATAATAATCATTTCTATCAGCACCAATATTTGCACAGAAAAAACAAAAATGTTTTGGTTTGTGCGTACTCGTACAAATCAAAACATTTTTGTTTTGTAGTAGTAGAGATGTTAAAAAAATCAAGGGTACCTGAATTCCTGGAACTCCAGTAGGACCTTGTGGTCCCGATGAGCCTGGAGAACCTATAATGCCGGGCTGTCCTGGTGGGCCCGGTGGACCCGGTTGGCCAGACGAACCCTTTGCTCCATGGGGTCCTTCAAGACCAGGTATACCTGGGTATCCGATTAGTCCTGGAAATCCCCTGGGTCCCATAAAACCTCGGGGTCCCTATGAGAAACAAGATATGCAATATGAGTAAATTAAGCAACACGTCCTTGAACCTTAGAAGTTTTCATAAAGAAGTTAATTTACCAGTTCCCCAGGAATTCCAGCTGGTCCAGGGTGTCCATCATCTCCCGGTGGCCCATCTTGACCAGGCGCCCCTGCTTCACCCTGTAGCCCCGCACTTCCTCTCTCACCTTTGTCCCCAGGCATTCCTGGTAGTCCAGGATAGCCCTGCTCGCCTTTAGTACCGGGCGCACCCGTTGATCCCCTCTCACCATCCCTGCCTGCGTGACCCCGTCGTCCCAATCTTCCAGGTGGGCCTTGTAGACCCCTAGGGCCTGGTGGACCCTAAAATTTAAGTCTCACCGTAAAACTTAGACTGCACAAAATAAAAATGAAAATGATGTAACATTTTGTAGACTTACTGGTTCCCCTTGCTCTCCCAGTTCTCCTTTGGTACCTTCGGGTCCTATCTCGCCTTCCGGACCTGGTGGACCAGTCAAGCCCATTGGCCCCTCTGCCCCTCGCATTGCAGCCTGCATTAATTTTCAAGTTATTAGAGCCACACATACTTACAACTTGCATTTTTGATCACTAATAAATAAAAATGGTTTGAACAGTCATACCATGTGCTGTGAGAACATTTGTCGAAGAGCTTCCGATTGAGCGTCGGGTCCTTTGTCAGTTGAAGATTGTTGTAGCTGAAAATAATATTCATTATAGAAAGAAAGAAAGAAAATGCGTTTATTTGCGAAAAAAAAATAACAAGTTGTGGAAAAACATGCGTCACATGCATGCAAAACGGTTATCGGCATCGCTCAGCTAATGCTAAGACCGTTTGCGAGACAGAGTCCCCGTACTATGTAGTTTTCAGTGACAGCCGGCGTTGACGTGATGACGTCAACCGGTGCAGCATACGATAAGATATAAATAAAAAAGTATCAATCGAAATAAGTAATAAAATAAATATACATACATTACCTAGTTCTAAAAGTTGGTATGAACATTGGCATTTTACTGAATAAACTTAATACGAAAGTGTAGAGTGTATTGAAGGGAAATAAAATGAAATTCAGAAAGTAAAATATTGTTGTAGTGCTTACAGGAATAACAAATACGTTTCCTGGAGGTCCTGGGAATCCTTGTGAGCCCTCAAAGCCAGGCTTTCCCGGCTCTCCCTTTGGGCCCCTTGGACCTTGCGGACCAGGTGGGCCGGGGTATCCTCGAGGGCCCATATATGTACCAGAACCGCCGTAATCGTAGTAAGTCTCAGATGAATCGTAGTTTGTTGTAGAATTGTCCTGAAAGAAGTAGGTAGTCATTTTTGACCTAAAATATTATGTGTAGAAAAGCCCATTCACATAATTTTAGGTCAATATTTGTTTTGAACAATGTACGTAATACCTACCGATTGAAGGTCATTAGATTATATTTTTTAACAGTGTAGGTAAGTATTTCGTGCATAGTAAAGGAAATGGATTTCTACAATGGATATCCTTCCACAAATAAATAATGTCTTTGTAAAAATCAAGCCCAACATTCCACAATAGAAAATAAGCTGCTAAACAAAAGAGAATGTTATCTCACTTGGGTAACTTCTGGCGGATGGGTGAGCCAATCTGTGTCTTCTGTGGTCGTCATAGGGCTATATGTGGTCTCGGTGACGACTAGGGTTGTCCCCGACACATCCGCTTCGTCATCGTCCCCTCGTTTAGACTGAAACAAGATACGTTATGGAAATAATCTCACGTGTCATAAAAACATGATAATTCCATTAAAAACCCCTAATTTTGAGGTGCGGCAGCAAAAATAAAATGAAAGGAATATTTTTGTTGTCTAAATTAGCTTTTTTTGTACAATATAATTGACATTACATGACAAACCTATTACGTTTCCCTTAGATTATCAAAGAATGGTGTATGCTTTGTGTATTCAAAACCGCAATAAATTCGAAGTTAGACCACCCATTACGGGAAGAAAAATATTTTATACGAAGGAGAAGTAATAAAATGGTAAATATTAAAAAAATATATCAAAAGTTTTTTTTCTTAAGTTAAAAGTTTATGTTCAGGAACAATGTAGCTAGCTAAGGTAAAAATAAAATAAAAATTGCCTGCATATGATAAATCACCTTTTGACTGATTTAGAATATATAGAAACCCGGTTTTAAATAATCTGTTTTCTTATAACGACTCACGGAGTCATTGTGTTACTTTATAACGGCATGATTTATTTGTATGTTAAGTGAGTCTGTGTTCTTTATCATAATAAATTTTTAAGCCGAAGTGCTTTAAAAACAATTTACTTAATATTCTCTGCAGATTTCACATTTTTACGTTTCTATCAGGCAGGTTATCTTTGCTTATTATCTAACTTACTCTTGGTGTAGTACGTTCCAAAGCGTCTTCAGGTTCGTTCTCGATAGTCGGTGGCGGACGGAAGAAAGGCGTTGGGGGCGGCGGTGCAGGTATAAATTCGTTATCATCCGTAAAAGTACCGAAAATGCTGTTTTCATCTGAAATAAATGCACGAACTTTTAACAACAAAAACTAGTACTCTTTAATACTAAAAGGCTTTTAAAATGTATAGCTTTGATACCTGAATCTGTGGATGCAGATGCTGAGTACTGATTGATGATAGGGAATGAATTAGCGACCTGCCATACTGGTTCAGGAGTAGTCAGTACTCTGGTAGGCCACAGATTATCTGAGTCATTTCTATCAAAGAATCTATTCCTGCTGTGAGTACCGTATCTCCTTTGTACATCGTCTTCTGTTAAAGTCCCTAAGTTTGAATGTTCTGTGGATTCTGGTCGAGGTTCAACAAAGAGTATGGGATTAACTTCTGGTTCTAACTGTGCTGCTGGCATTATAGAGACGTTTGACAGTCCAGATCCCTCTTCACAGTCTGGAGCTATTGATAAACACATGTCGTAGGCGACGTCCGGCTTGTTTGCGAATTGGAGTAACTCGATTTCACCCTAGAAGATATAAAATATGATAAGTTGTGTGTAGGAATCTACGTAAGCAAGTAAGTACCTTGAGCATGTAAGTACTTAAGTAAAATATTGGTAATTCTACTCTCTCGTACCTATTTTTGTTTCACCTTGAGATATTTCTTTAATGTCATTAGAATTATAATCAAAATTCAATTCAAAGTGTTTAAGACCTTTTACGCAAATAAAATAATTTTATGTTAATTAATGAACAGTACTCTAGAGAGTGACTGAGCTATTTCATTGTTCAAGAATAAAAGTTTATTCAAAGAATGAGATTACCTTCGTAATGGGACCTTTTAAATGTATTGTGCCGATGGGACTTTTATTATGACAAAGTGTGTTTTTCACATAGGCATATTTTTTTTTTTAGCTTGTGCTCTTTATCACGTAAAGTACCTACGGCAAGTAGTACGGCAAGTAGTTACTATAATCAACGTGATAATTTGGAAAATACTTATGAGTTCTTATCATTATTTTATTGTGTGTAAAAATTATATTCAATTCGAAAGCGTTACACGGAGCTTAAACACGCTAACAGTAGTTACAGTCAAGATATGGCACCTATTAGCACGATTTTGAACACATTCGTAGCGGGAGTACGCTTTTAAGGCTCTTCCCCACAGTCGCGTTATTATCGGTCGATAAATATCGGATGCGTTATTGCGATATCTGTTTTCAGTATGTTTTGTTTTAGGTCAGCCACGAAGTTATTGCTGCGATAATAACGACGCAATAGAAGTAGGATGCTTGCGTTCCTTTGTCCTGCGATATTCCGATATGAGTTAGAACATTTTGTATTAGGACGCATACAATCTTACACACACCTGCGTTAATAACGTAGTAACGCGGAGTGTGGGCGCCGGGCTGTGTACTGTAGGCACACGTTAGAAATATCGGCCGATAAAAACGTAGCTGTGTGGAAAGGAATCGGGACGCATTATCGCAATAACGCATCCGATATTATCGACTGATAAAACGCGCCTGTGATTTATTCAAAGTTTTTTTTCTAATCAGTTTCTTTGCTAAGAGCGATGTGTGTTGATACGCGTATGGGTAGAATAAGAAATGAGTACAAAAGAGGAAGTCTGAAAGTGACACCGGTCACTGTAGAGTTGAGTGGAAATCGGTTTCCGATTCGGTTTAATTCAGTTTGAAAGTTTTAAGTATGAATGTGGATGGTTATAAAAGTAGGGCATGATCAAACAAACGATGGGTGGACTGTGTGAAAGATGATATGTCTTTGTATAAATGGGGTGATTACCGCGATGGCGACAAATAGAGAAGTTGATATGCAAGAAAAATACATGTTGCGTAGATCTCAAATAAATTGGGATGAGGGTTGGAGTATGATGAAGTGTTCTATTTTTAAAATTACCTCGTAATACTGGTCGGCAGTTACTTGGGAGCCGACCACCAGCGCACCAGCCAGGTTGAATGTGCTGCCAGGCTTGCGATCCAGACGTAATGTTCCTCTCACTTTACAATCCACCAGAAGAGTGGCAGAATCGCCTTTTATACTGATTGCAATACGATGCCACCTAAGAGGAACCACAATCATGTTTTACTTTTGATAATACAATACTACGCATAACAAAACCCTAAATAGACAATACCATGTAAGGTAATCTGCCTGTCTAAATAGATATTGTTGCATCGATTAGATTTTACAAGTGGCTGGGAAAAACATTTTAATCTACTTCTCAACAACGTGGCACTACAATAGCGACATTAATCATACAAATTAAAACAACACAATAATTCATAATTTGAAAACTACCGCCTGCGGCGCTCGCCGACATGGACTCTGTCTTTAATTCGTCTACATTTTGCACGTTATTCATTTTAATTTCATTGATGCGATGTTATTATCTGCGACCCCGGAAAATAAACACTGCGCTAAAGATCTTTAAGTACAGGTTGCTCCAAGATGCTATTTTAGAAAATTGAAAATAAATAATAACGTATAATGAAATTAAAATATGTTCATAAAACACAAACGCGAAACCGTTTAACGTCGCCATTAAAATGGCACGCTGTTTATAAGAAATCAATTGCTGTGCGTTAGTCTCGTAAAAACTCGAAAATGGCTTGACCGATTGTAATGAAACTTTGATACTTAAGTTGTTGTGTGTGCGTCAGAGAAGATGGCTAAAAAAAAGGCATTGCAACTAAAAGGTGAAAGCGAAAGACAAGGGGTAAGTCAGTAAAGAAAAAAAAACATTAGTAGCTGTTTTAATCATTATTATTTGGAAGCATCGTGTAAGTATTTGAGCGGGCGACATTCTTCAGATACTTTTCGTTCAAATATTCGGTAAATTCACCAAAAGTTCATGAAGCTGAAAGTTTTTTTTCATTAGGTAAAGAATGACGGAGTATCCTGTAGCTTGTATCTAAACTGTTCCAAACTAAACAATTAGAAATCTTATCAAAGAATTTATTCTATGTGAAGTCCGACCGAAGTAATCAAATCAAAATACAAAACCCGGCCGAGTGCGATGTGCTATTATGGCACATACCCCTTTATTAATAAACGTTTATGAAAGTTAAAAACGTCAAAAATGTATGGTTAAACAGTCGCAAATCATTACTTAACTTTAAACGACGTTCAAAAATAAACCCCGTTGAGTTTTAGACGTAGTTTTGAAGGGTCTTTATAGAACATCGTCTCCTGTCCTTCATGTCTCTTTCTAAAACTTGTCCTATTAACGCCCGGGTGTTAGTATTCTATGTATTGCTTCGAGGCAGACAGTTTTGTTTCATCGTCAATACGGTAAAAAATAGAGAGCACTTACTTTCCATCAGCGATATCGACCCGGTACGTGAGGAGCTCATGGTCGGCAGGATCTCCCCTCGTGTCCTCATAGTACAGTTCTATCAGGTTGCCCACCACCAGTTGCAACTGTTCGTCACCGGCGTCAGAGTACAAGATGAATATCGGATTTTGATCCGTTCCTGTTCATAAATACATTTTTGTTTTTAGGGGAAATTAATTATATATTCAAGGCGTTGCTTGGATATCCAAACAGATTTGGGTGGATGCATAAAAATATAAATATACTTTGAAGATAAATGAATAAATTAATAGGCTTTTGACTAAGAAAGCTTCCTATATTTTTTATCATCGTAGCATCGTAGCACACTGCGCGCTACGTCGTAGCATCGTAGCAAGGCGCGTAGCGCGGTTATCTGTACCTTTTGTAAAAATCGCTATCTACCTAAACATGAAATAATTGTATATGTTAAATTTTCATTTAAGACTGAAATTGCTTGCTTAGCTTCTTCAATTTGTACAAGACACATTCAAAAATGTATTTCGAATTGGATAATGAGGACACAAATTCTTGGTAACGCAATTTCCTTCCGTTATTACGCTGTTGTGTATTGTCACACAATTTGAAGCACCTTAATAATGTGGCCGTTTGAACCCTCTTAATAGTCGGAAAGCCGTAAAACCTCTGAGAGAAAAGTGATTATGTTGTTTAGGTTATACCCGAGACCCGTTTAGATAAGTGTTGGAAGTAAAGGAGAAGGTGTTAAGTGCTGTCTTTTTTTGCGATTAGTACTAAGTGTAGAATATTTTAAATTAAAAGTTTCTTACCTGGCAGTCGAACTACAGCTAAAATTGAGAAGTCTTCTGGAAAACTGTTGTAGAACATTCCAGCGGCCAGTCGGTGCAGGGTGGCATTCTCATTCAGTGCGATAGCTGTGTAGTCGGAGTCGTTATCTAGAGGAGACTGGCAGCGCCCCGGGGCCCGAGTGACCCCATCAGGGAGCTCCTCGTTGTCCCGAACCACAGACAAAACGTCGAAAAATTCGGTCTCATTTTCATCTAAAATATAAGGTTACAATATGAGAATTTATAGTAGATCAACTTATCTACGAACATAGTCCCATGGGAACGAACAGTTTATTCGGTGACATCAGCTCCAGGTCTGCAGATACGATGTCGATATATCTGACCTAATACTGTTAACCTATTACTATAACTTCGATTCCCAGTGGAAACATACGCCTGATCCTACCATTATTTGGTCTTACAACTTTTACTATTTATTTTTAGAGCTACTGTTTTTCTTATAAGGTGCAATCCACTTACTTTATCAAAATTGTATGCGTAGACATGCGTTTCGATATCGAAATAAAAGCATTTAAAGCAATTATATTTACTCACCGTCCCCGTTACCCCCACTGAGTGCGCAAAACAATAATAAAAGGAGAAGTATTCCTTTTGTCTGTGGAGCCATTGCGGCCCGAATAAATATGTGAGGTGGTTTATGTTTATATTTGGTCCCATCCCGGTGGGCGCGCTGGGGGTGTTAGTCAGAGGCCGTGGGGTGTCGCAGACTGTTGCCGTCCTCGCGGGAGCGGCGGCACATGTCGGCTACCCAGCGGCGGCAGGCACGATACTGAGCCCCCGAGCCGCCGCTACCACATCACATCGCCAGCCATCTTCATTGCATTGGTGTCAAAATAATGAACGCTAATGAAACGACAGAGATCGTAAACTGCGTTCATTGAATGCTATTTGAAACAATTATGAATGAGACAGTTGTTACAGATATGTATTTATGCTTAGAGTCCCCTGACTCTTGATCAAAACAGTTTGTGCTAAGTCATTGGCGAAGATTAAGACACACCTAAGTCGAAAACAAACTCCACATGAATCATATTAATCGGATAACAACAAAACACAAATATTGTGTGTTTGCTTTTGTAAAATGTTGTCGCCTGGCGTGTGTATATTGATCAAATCCAATTCGGCGCTTCAACTCTCTAATAGAGATTCATTCGTTTTGCGACTGGGCAAAACATTTGATAAGTACGTTCAATATCGAAGTCGATGTACTTTGAAAGTTCTAATATATGTATAAAAACGTTGGGACTAGGCACCTGTCCCATCGCCGGCGACTAACGAGAAGTACTACAACATCGACTACAACATCTAAAAATGAGTTGATGAGCAGCGAGCAACGAGTGCGCGGCTGCGACGAGCAATTACTCGCTGGTATGCGTATGTACTAGTGTTGCCCAAATGCAAGACCAAGACAAGACCTTAGCCAGTCTTGGTCTTGGTCTTGCGTCAATACACCTGGTCTTGGTCTTGGTCTTGGTATTGCGCTCTCAGTCTTGGTCTCGGTCTTGGTCTTGCAGCAAGAGTCTCGCAAGTCTTGCGAGACTCTACTACTTAGACTAACTAGACTACATTCAAATACCTATTAGCCTATTGCTCAGGGTGGCAGGGACATCGACGCGCAACCGCTTACCATGGATTCAGTAGGTACAGACGCCAGCACATCAACCTACTACAATCTGTCAAATTTCTTTAATAGATTTTCAACTTTATCGCTAAAGCATGAGGTTCAAAATTGATTGGGAAAATTTGACAGTTTCGGGTAGCTTGATGTGCTGGCGTCTGTACATGATTCTGGACCCCCCCTGCGTTGAAATTTTTCGTCGGCTTTTTCTTAATTTTTACGTTTTTTTCTGCAATTTTTTTACTCTAAACTGTATAAAATCATTATTTCTATCTGACCCAATGAGATTTTTAATTAAAAAATTGTAAATTCACTTGTTTCACTTAAAACAGCAATGTAAATAAAACTCGAAAGGGCTACCTGATCAGCTGTATCGCTAAAGTTCATTTGCGAGGTCAACACTGTCTTCGTACCTACGCTATTCATTTTCAAATGTCGCCACAAAGGGACCGCAGCGCCAAGCGGTCTCCTCGTATTATTAGCGCACTTGAAAATAAACTTTAAAATTATTACAATAAAGTGCATAAATGCTTGAACCTGACAAAAAATGCGGAAGATTGCGGGAATCCCCGCGCGGTGTCGAGTCGGCCATGAATCCCAATGAATCTAACAGACGCGTCACATGAGGCATTTTAATCATCTACATAATTGAATGACCCATTTGGGTGAATATCCCAGCAGCAAATTTTACGCGTCCACGTTGAGAATCGAGGTGTTAAATGATAGGATGTTTCTTATTTTTTTTATAGTAAGCTACGTAACTTGTTTCAATTAGGGCCACATTTTTTTTATAACTGTGTATTTAAATAAATAGGGAAAAAATAAATCGCCTTAAAATTCAAGTTAGGTGGCTTGTCCCAGCTCCATTTTTTGATATAATTGCATTCACCAAAGCAACAATTTGCTGTACAATAAAAAATAAATAAATTCGTTAGTATATGCTTAAGACACATTATCTAAAAACAATTAAACCATATTAGAAAATCTAATTTAAAAGCACAGGGTAGTCGATCAAAGTTTGTCCAAGTAAAAATCAAAATTTTGGTGGCACTTTTTCAACATACTATAAAATGAAGCTTCGTGTTCGTGCGTGTGCAATCAATCACATTTTATTATTTCACATCTCTCAGTTGTGCACTTGCGCGTAACAGGTGTGTGATTTGTGCTATGATTTTCCGCCAAAAACGTAAGTATCATCTTGGGTGGCATGGGGGACAAAAATTGTTCAATTTTTGGTGGATCGATTTGCTGTTAATTTTAAAGTGTTTTAATAGTAAGCTACACATTATAGATAGTGATTTGGGTTACGCATAAATCAGTGATATTAATTTAATTGTAACTAAAAACCCCTATTTTTAGAGATTTTTTTATATCTGGTTTCAATTTTGGTGGCTCAATTTTGGTGGTTTTGGTGGCGTTTTCACGCCACCGGTCCTTATTTTTCACGTAAACTGAAGAAAAAATTTCGCGACCAAAATTGAAAAAATATTCAGTTTGTTGATATTGACCCTTAACATTGTGTAAGACATCTGAAATCATTAAATGTTCGATACAAATATTGTTTGTTATTTTTGTATTAAGATACAAATTTCGCCACCAAAATTGAAAAAATATTCAGTTTGTTGATATTGACCCATTTACTACTTTTATTTTAGATAACGAATCTAAAATAAAAGTAGTAAATGGGTCATTCAATTCATCAAAAATAATTATCCCCTCATAATGATGAGGGGATAATTATTTTTCTAAAACTTCATCGATTTAAGGGGGAAGCGCTAAGGTAGCCCGCGAAATTAAAATTTTCTTACGTTTTTTGCAATTTGCTGGTCAGTGAATTTCGCGGGCTACCTAATACCGCTTTCGCCTTAAGTAAAGAAGATTAAAAAAACGTGCAGAAGTGTCACGTAATTTTTCGATATTTTTTTATTATCAACAATAATTTTAGTTTTAAATGCAATTCAACAATGTTATTTACTGTTTCATAAAAAAAATACATCCATTTTCGCATAATCGGGATTGAAACCAAATACCTACTATAACGCCCAAATCTCAGTTTGACTTAACTGCGAGACGCAAGAGTCTTGCAGGCTTAGTCTTGTTCTTGCTCAAGTCTTGCAGGGTTCAGTCTTGGTCTTGGTCTTGCTAAAATAAGTCGGTCTTGGTCTTGGTCTTGGTCTTGCAAAAATGCAAGAACAAGACCAAGACTGCAAGACCAAGACCGATTTTGGGCAACACTAGTATGTACCAAGGGTGAGTCTCTCAGCAAGTGTTCTGGCCGCGAAGTGAGCGTCGCTGAGCGAGTACCTACTCTCTGTTATAGCTCTTATGGCTGCGAAAAACGAGTACTCGTAGGTGGTGTGAACAGTCAGCGATCAACTATTAATAAACGTTTGTTTATTTACACGGAGCCTACAGTCTCTCGTTCTTTTCTCAAACAAGAAAATCATTGATAGCTAGTCGTTTCTTCGCCGACGTGCGGCTGTGGGCTTTAGGTACAGTCGACAAAAGAGATAAGTATGCAGGATCATCGGATATAGTTGAAGTTTAGTACGAAACCGGGGGATGTTCTCGAATAAATTTGATTTTATTAATAGAAAACAAACAGCTCATTTATCAATTTAAATTTCAGTCACAGCATCTATCGCTTTCTTACTAAACTTCATCTATATTCGACGATCCTGCATACTTATCTCTTTTGTTGACTGTACACATTATTGTCATTAGTTTTAAATCTATGTAAATATTTGTGTTGAATGCGTAATTGATTCGTTGTATTTTAACTGAGTAGGTACTCACCAGCTAATCAATATCTTATGATTTGTAAGTTTAAGGTAGTTACCTTATAAACTCAAACTCCAAGCATTTATTTCAATTAAACCATTTACAGGCACTTTTGAATTGTCAAAATTAAATAGGTATTCGGTCAGTTAGTCAGAAAGTTAGAGCTAGTTGCCCATTCAAAACCTAGATTTCCATGGAGAAGAACGGGCAAGAAATTCTTATAAATCAAGATATTACAAAATTCTGGGTACATTATTCTTGTTGCTTCTATAATGTAAAAAAAACAACACAAATGAAACAATTCAAAATATAGATAAGATTAAAAATAAGCCCTGGCAGCTAAGAGATGACCAGTCTCAACCGATGGCGCCCGTTCACGGACATGACGCGTGAACCAGCACCACCCAGCTCAACCATTTTGTAGGGAACCGAATGATCCAGCACACGCGCCACCATCAGTGAAACATTTAAGTGAGCATGTCACATTCTCAACTGCTATTTTCTTTCAAGTCATCATGAAAAAATCTTAATAAACGGTTCCATGGTTCTTACATTTACAAAATTTAAAAAAAAATGCTTCTAAATTATACAAAACTATAGTTTGCAATTTATTTAAGAGATGAATAATATTTTACAACCAAACAGAAGTATTCAATAATTAAAATTAGCTTTAATAAAAAAAAAATAGTGTAATGGTCGTAATGTCAGAAACACTAAAAAGAAAAAGCGAAGTATCTCTTCCAAATATTGAAATTTTAACTAGTGAGCCCAAGTGCCTGTGGAGCAGGACCAGCATTAAGGTAAGCATTTTTATCTACGATATAATCATCCAACTTATAATATGCTTGTCTACATAGTGTGTGTTTAATGCATGTCTTTAATTTCTTCTCATTTAGTTGAAGAATATCGAGTGGTATTTTATTATAACACTAGCTTCTGCTCGCGACTCCGTCCGCGTGAAATTTCACCCTCCCCCATTCACCCTCTTAGGGGTGGAATTTCAAAAACCCTTTCATAGTGGATACCTACTCTTCACAAAGAACACACCCTCCTTTAATGTCTCTAGGACCAGCGGTTTAGGCTGTGCGTTGATTCCTGTATCAGTTAGTCAAGACTTTGAATTTTATATTTATAGATTTTACACAGTAACCCATAAAAGAAGTTTTTACTTTAGACAATCTGAAACGCAGTTGATACTCAAGATAAGGTATTGAATAATTCAATTATGCAGGGTGACTTGTAATTCAACGTATTCCTTCCAGGAAGTGATAATGTGACCCCTTTACAACATTTAAGTCCCCCATGTAGCATAGGCGAAGATTTATGGGCTTCGAGAAAATCCAAATTTTGTGTCTGAAAATTTTCCAGAATTTGTCATAATTTTTTTTTTCTCCAAACTCTCTAATTGAGTAACCATGAATGCTATTTTATTTGGCAGTTAATACTTTAAGAACTTGGTCACAGTCTGTTTACGACTTTCAAAAATCATATACGTAAATGAACATGGACTTCATATATTTCAAAATTTTACCCTTACACTAAGCGTACCAATTATAGGAAAAACATATCAATGCTATGTCACGAATTGGGCTTACGGGTCTTCACTTCCAAATTGGGAATACTCATACCAAGTGCTGCTTCGTATTTTCAAGGTAGTTTACACAATGATTGAAATTAAGCGTCAGCTCCCGGCCTATGCGATATAACTAGCCTGCATGCATGAACAACTTACTGTATGTGAAAGATAATACCCATGTCACATGGTGACAACCGAACAAAGCAGCAAAGTTTGCCTCATTACACACTGGGTGCGACGTAATTGTAGTTCGTGGGGCAGGAACTTATTTGTCACGGAACTCGGTCTTAACGAACTTTCACATAGTTTCTGATACGTAATTTATCTTGGGGGCTGGTAGTACCTACCTAATCCAGAATCCTCAAGATAGGCAAATACGACATGTTTCTTGTATTTTTGGTATAGGTACTGCGACAGCTACTAAATCACGAGTTGTGATTGACGCAAACGCACCAAATTGTGATCGTAGTATACCTATAATGGTGTTATTAGCGTAGCTTGGCAGTCAGCTTTGACGATTTTTAAGAAAACAAAAATGTATACAGTACTTTGATAGCGTGTGGCGGCAAATACCTGCACAGGAGAACCGGGCTCTAAGAAAATAAAGGCTTAAAGCTTTTCACATAACAATAACGTTAACACAACATCGCCGATTGTTGTTCACATAAAAGTTAACAGGTCCCTTGTTGACAATCAAAAGGAAATCAAAGTAAGATCTGCTACAAACCTACACTGCCCGCGTTTCTTTATCTCTGAAACTAAAATAATCAGCACCATGCAGGTTTCAGAGTTGATTTAACTTCTCACGAAAGGTCAATTTATAGAAAGAGATAATCGTAAGTTTGACTTACGCCTACTTAAGCTTTTATTAGAATTTCACGACACGAGTGAGGAAGTTTGTCCCGTAGGTACCTATGTATACTTACAAGTCAGAGATAGGGTGAGTAGATGCATTTACAAACCTTGTACTGCAAACTCTGATTGCGAAACACCATTACCGGGGGTTGCCAGATGTTGAAGCGTGGCCCGACCTTTACAGATATGGTCGTGGTAGGCCGTGCGTGCCCACTTCGCCTTATTACCTATATCGTAGAGATTTTTACAAACTTTTTGTAACCACCTTCGAAACGGATATTTTCAATTTAATGCACGTAAATAAGAGCATCTCAGGAGAATTCGTTGCCGGGAATCTGTGGCGTGGCGGAGCCAGCCCAGTGTTCTGTTGTACAGGAACGTCACTGATTTGTCGAAAGCATGTTATGAAATGCCTCAAGTTATGATTACCATTTTTTAAATCTTACAAAACTATAATCACACTAATATTATAAAGGCGAAAGTTTGTGTGTGTGTTTATATGTTTGTTACTTCCTATCACAAAATTTTATCAAAAGTGGTCCAGCCGTTTGAGCATTCAAACGGCTGGACCAATTTTGATAAAATTTTGTATTGAGGTAGCTGACACCCTGGATTAACATATAGGCTACTTTTTATCCCGATATTCCCACGGGATCGACATTTACGCGGGTGAAACCGCGGGGCGTAGCTAGTATTTATATAACAGCATTGTCATACAACGTGGCAATGTTGCCAGCCTTTTAATTTTTCCTGTTGTTCCTGTTGCGGATGAATTTTTTGATGCCGTGTGACATATTATTAAAACTAACAGGGATAAAGTTTAGCAAAACTTGGGAATGATGTAGATATTTACATAATTTTTGAAGAAAAAGATTCGCACTTTTTCATAAATTGTAAAATACAGAAAATTAATTGATAGGCTTCGTATTGATTTTATGTGGCTGGAGAGAATTTCACAGCATTTGAATTTTATACACGATCAGCCTGGAACGACACCATTTTCTTCAGAAAATAAATATTTCCATTTCGCGCACTCACTTGAGTTGTAAAAGGTTTTGTTCATTTGTAAATGTCACTTTATAGAAGGTATTGAAACCTGCTTGGCATCCAAGAATATGATAATATGACTCAGCTTTACCCATCCGATTTACGACCACTTATTTTAAGTAATTGTAACACCCAGTAAGACTACGTTCACATGGTAATGGACTGCACGTTTTTGCGGTTAAAAGGCTGGGTTCACACGACAACATAATGCAGTTGATAAGATTAAAGTCGAATACCATACAGTAACTAGGGTACTGCAATAAGTGTGCAGTTCCATATGAACCAAGCCTTTAAACTGCAAAAAACGTAGACATGTGATACTGGGTCTAACTACGAATAGGCATTCAAAAATGATGTCAATGACTGGAGTTCAACAGAAAACATTACGCATCAGTGTAATTGCTTTTTACCGAAGAAACCTTGGATCAATTGTTCGATGTAATGAATGGAAGGAATTTACGATACCCATTACTGAAAATGACATGTATTTATACATAGTATGGCGCATGTAGGTACGAGTTATGAAATATTATGAACATAAATTAATCGGTTTCAAACCGTAAGTTTAAGGATGTTTTTGTAGTGTTTTTCTTTTCACACCAAAATACACTTCGAATCTCCAATAAGATGATTTTCGAAGTGAAGTTTAATGCTCTGTTCATAGTACAAACTAAATAGTACCTACCTACATTAGTCAAGAATCTATTCAATATTTCACTAACATTATCCATTGATTTTAATGTTCAGAAACATTTTATTGCAGCCATTATTTAGGCAGAACAATGAAAATAATTGCGAATAAATGCGCGTTCAGCTAAGTAGTACGTGGTAGGCAATCATGTTAGTAAGTATTCACAAGGCGTAATATTTCTTACTGCAGCTGTGACCTAAATATGCACAGCAAGTCGTAATTCAACGATTTATGACAGTGCGACATATAAAGTCTTTGACGTATTGAAAGCGAGGCGGCAGTCGGTAGCGATGTGGCTTCGGTCGTAAGGTAACTCGATACGTATATTAGGCTACTAGCTGGTGCCCGCGACTTCGTGAGCGTGAAATTTCGGCCCATCGTATCGCATCCCATCGCTCACCCGTGCTACTACTTCTTTTTCGCTGTGCGTTCTTTCTGACTTTTTTCCTTTCGCTCGGCTCCTAAGGGCCGTAGCATGATGTTAAATAGCCCAGTGGCGTGCCTAGGGGTCAAAATTAGAGAAAGCCCACAGATTTTCAACGTATAAAAAAACGGCCAACTGAGGGATTGGCTGATTTTCTTATTGTGTACGTGTGTGTTGCGAATGTTTGACTGGTATTTTTTAATAGTACATTATGATATAAGTGCGGAAGTTGAAAATTACAGCCGAGGCGATATTGCTTGCCCGAGCCGTAGGCGAGGGCTAAAACAAAGCAGAGGCTGTAATTTTCAAAGCGCACGTATGTCATACGACGTTTTATAACATATTTGCGAGGAAATAAATAAAACTCGGACTGAACTTGCATATTTGCTTGTTTTCCATATGATGAAATTTTGATACACTTGTAAGTATCTATCGGTCGATTTTTCGGGCGAGGCTTAGGGTAGCCTTTTTCGCTGCCTCTGAGACTTCTGGCGGTGTGGAATTAATAAATTCATCATTACTTGACGACATTTTCAAATAAAAAACAGTACAGCGAAAAGAAAAACCGCGCGGAATAATTTTTCAGATAAGCGATGCGCGCGCGTTCGCGCTTTTTTTTTCAGGTTTAGGCACAAAACAGCCAGTATTATTAATAAAGTAAATTAATATTTTTGTTTTTGTTACAGATATTAATGGTTGTAATTTATTGTCAAAATTAATTAAATTAAAGAATTAAATGTTTATTTATTATATTTTATCTCCCAAAGTTAATTTTATTCATAAAATGTTGACATCTTTTCTGAAATAAAAACTCTTTGCTAAGATTTAAAAAAGTACCGTTCGTTTTGACGGAGCATCTTGATAAACCGTGCGATTTACTTTACATTACCGCACAAGTGCGTAATGAGATACATTACGATATTGAAATTGGTGAAATAAGAGACCCTTTACGAGCAAATATGTTATAAAATATATTTTTTATTGATAGGTTTAAGTACGTTTGACCGTTTGTTGTTGTGAATTATGATTTTATTAGGGCAAGCCAGGCTTTTCGGCTTCTATGAAGGTACCGCCACTGAAATAGCCTATAACCTTTCTCAAGAGTTGGGCTATCAAAAATAATTTTTCAAATCCGACTGGTAGTCCCGGAAATAACCCCCTACATACAAACTTACAAACAAATTCTACTAATACTATTTTATTGTATAATATTAGTATAGATATTAGGGTAATTATTAGACTAGGTATGTTTACCCCGATATACAAAAGTGTAGCACAGGTGCGCGTGTAAATCTTGAAGCATTAAATGTGCTCAGTTTTAGACCGACATAATGCTCCGTTCCGTTCATCCACCAACCCGCACTGGGCCCGCGTGGTGGATTTATGGCCCACTCCCTCTCATAGAAAGAAGGCTTGTGTCCCGGCAGACAGTCGAAAATTCCCATATGAGACAAATAAAGCTAGTATTGTGAGTTAGTATAGTGTGACTGCCTCCACTAAAAGAAAGAAGCAGTAAATAAAAATGGAAAAAACATTTCTGAACAGCTTCAAACAGTTCCTTATGAGCCTAACGTTCAAAACAGTATTTTTTACTGATGGGAAAACAGTTAAAGCTCGAGGCGAAATGTTACCGTCATAAACGTAATACTTTAACGTTTTAAGTAGCAAAAAGGTCACAAAATTAACTGTTTTTAAATTCATTTGGTGATGATAGCGTTCAAACTATTGAAATTTCAAAAACAAAAATTTTTTTTTCAGTAAATTGTATGTTCAATAATTAAAAGTGACTGTTTTGTCTTTTACTGTTTTACAAACATTTCTTCTTACGGTATAAAGTCAGTAAGTGCTAAGTGTTAATAAAATCGCTGTAGTACGAAATTATTTTTTTCATTGTCGTTGGTCTAGTGGTCCCAAGTACTAGTGCACGAGGGTTCGATTCCCAGGTCGAGCAGTGTTAAGGCTCCTTTGAACAGGCGCGACACGCGATAAAATCGCGCGCGACACAAAGGCACCGCAAGTCGCGCAACGAGCGCTGCCTTTGTGTCGCGCCTGTTTGTAGGAGCCTTTATTGAGAGTTTCTAAAATTCTCAGTACCAGCCCGGAGTCTGGATTTGTGACCAGCTGATAGCAATAGGCTTCTTTTTTTTTCACTCACTATTACATGGGTTTTCAATATAACTGACGAAATGTGGGTGCACTATACATATACCTCTGCCCTACCATTCGGGGAATCAAGGCACGATGTTATGTAATGTTTGTGAATATAACAAACTTACAATAAGTATTTAGTGTCGTGCGCATCGACACCATGACATCTTTTCAGAGTAACGTCACTCACACATTTAGCTATGCAAGAATTTTGTGTCGCGTAGCCATAAACTACACAGCCATCTCGGTTTAAAAAAAAAATTGTACAAATGTTAACCATCAGCGCCCCTTTTTTAGGGTTCCGTAGTCAACTAGGAACCCTTATAGTTTCGCCATGTCTGTCTGTCCGTCTGTCCGTCCTCGCTTAATCTCTGTGACCGTTAGCACTAGAAAGCTGAAATTTGGTACCAATATGTATATCAATCACGCCGACAAAGTGCTAAAATAAAAATTGGAAAAAAATGTTTTATTAGGGTAGCCCCCCTATATGTAAAGTGGGAAGTGATTTTTTTTTTAATTTCAACCCTAACGTGTGATATATTGTTGGAAAGGTATTTAAAAATGAATAGGGGTTTACTACAATCATTTTTTGATAATGTCAATAATTTCGGAAATAATCGCTCCAAAAGTAAAAAATAATGTGTCCCCCCCCTCTAACTTTTGAACCATAAGTTTAGAAAATATGAAAAAAATCTGTAAAGTAGAACTTTATAAGGACTTTCTAGGAAAATTATTTTGAACTTGATAGAAACAACAGTTTTTGTACAAAAAAGACAAAAAGTTGTACAAAATAATTTCTGGACTAAGTTTGTAGTATAATCGTATATGCAAGCATTTTTTTTAACTTCGTTTACATATTTTATTATCCTGAACGTATCCCTTTGTGTTCGCGCTAAAAACTGTCACGAGTCGGAGCGCCTGCCGCGGAGCGTGCAATGATGCACGCTCCGTGTTCGCGCACGTACCCACTACCGGGAGCAGTTGCAGGAGCGCGGAGCGCTGCTGGAGCGCGAACATAATGGATACTTTTAAACTCATAAGTGGGAACACTTATTGTGACGGACGGGAAACTACGGAACCCTGCACTGAGCGTGACCCGACACGCTCTTGACCGGTTTTTTTTTAAATAACTTCTCCCACTCTGGGCGGAGCGGGATGTCAGACTTTTATGAACTAAAACCCACCCGTGTTCCTTCAGTTGCTTGGTGCCAGAGGCCACGGTAACTCTTTCGAACAACCCACGACCCTTGCAGGCATCGGCCCTACCGGGCCCAATCAGTTACTGTTGGCATCTCTTTGAGGCGCGCGTGGAACAACGCGCCGTCGATCCGGGACTGGTCCCTTTAGTACCCATTGATCGCCGTCCGCAAGCCCGCGCCTACGACGGTGGCCGGGAATCGGCTCTCGACTCCCGAGGATAAGACAGGGATTAAAACAGAATAAGAACTAGCAGGGGATCGAGGGGGCGTTCAGGGAATCAGACCGGAATAACTCCGAATCAGCGCCCCTCTGTCAACGTCATTAGAGCGCCAAAACATTCTTGGAGAATGCTCCAAATAGACGCTCCGCGATTTATGTGACACAGCCTTAACACTCCACAGAACTATGTTGGAAGTTCAGCAAGAAAGCACATTCGGTGTAGTTATGCTCGGCGTAGTTATGTTATGGCTCGTTAACATTCGTTGTTGTGAAGGAAATTCAGTGTATTTTTCAGTAAGTGCAGCACTTGATAACACGACATGAGGGACGAGGGTCTTGAAAATAACTAATGGCAGTGAGGTTTAATAACGTACCGACAGACGTGTGTTATGTTAAGTAAGGGAATTTCATTGCTAAGCAAATTGACTACCGACTTAAATTGTCCGTATATCCAAATCACAGCTGTCATTGTTTGTAATGGGAACTGCAGTTCTATGAAATGGCTATAACACTGCAAATTGACGTGGGGTGTTCATTTTCATATCAAACAATTTCCCTGACAGTACAACTGAGTTCAGGCTTCATTTATAATATAATTATGTAGGTGCTCAACCTTATATTATTAGAGCCCCCCATCTTTTTCTACTTACCATCTGCCGCGAATCTGAAACAGCTATTGCCACGATTATATTTTAACGTGTGATTTTATATTGTCGTAAGTTATGATATATATAATTATCTCTGGGTCTTCTACTGCCCCCCTGATAGTCGCAAACACCCACGATCGCCCACATTGAGAACCTATAACCTATAGGATATTTGTATTGCTTGCTTACCGAAATAAGGGTCCATGCTTGTAACCTCTTATAAACGTGAACCAAACATTGAAATCTGTTCCAGACTTGCCGTTTTGAATGCCGGATTATGGAATGCCTTTCCCATTTAACCCCTTCTATGCGCCTTTGATTCAACTAATGTTTTGGGGACGCCTTCAACCCTTAAACCTTCATTGTTTTCCAAAAGTGGGGCAGCCTTGGCTGTGACAGATAAGTGTAAACTTAATTAATGCAAGGCGAGATAATGGGGTAATAATGGTTTTACACGCCTCTAATGAAAATTACTTTAAGTAAGAATATTCACGTTTACCTATACTACTTACATATTTACAATTGAAGTTAACCTTTTCATAACGTGGCTATTATAGCCTTTGATGGCCTTATACGAAAGCTCCAGGCTGACGTATAAGGTAGAAAGATAATACTGTCGAATGAAGTACCTCCTCTTCTTAGAAGTCGGATAAAAGGAAACAAAACAGGTAGGTGATATGGGTACTATTAATTTTAGGTCTCGAACACCCAACTGGTACAAAACATATCGATTCTTTAGATAGAGCCGTCGACGCCGAAGCAATTCAAGTACCTAATTGAAGGATTTTACTTTAATTAAATAAAACATTAATCTAAAATCAGCATCCGAGCCTAGGAACGCAGCAATTAAGTTTTGTTCCCGAAAACAATCCTTTATTATAGTATTAAATGCATGTTTTAGGCAACAGATTAGTGTAAACTGAACTCACCGAGGGTTATTGGGGTCCTTTTCTGCATCTTAGTCTAGGATACCAATACCATCATTTTCTTCGAGTTTCGCTAGCAAATTTAATATGAATTTGTATTTCATTCGTATGTAGAATACAATTTTACTTTAAATGTGAAACAGACAATTTCCTAGAACTATTATATAGTGCGGCCGACGAGAGCATGCGTTTTTGACACCTGTCAGTTTCATACAAACGAATACGTGTTTTGCGAATTTGATCTTTATTAGTTAATAGAATTGTCGTTCTGACATGTGTCAGGAACACATTCTCTCGACGGCCGGACTGTGATAGTGCGCCTCAGGCTGAATGAACGTACACAGTATGTAGTTTTATATTTTTGATTTCACGTTTTCCGGATGAGTTTCTTGAAACACTGTTTCATTTAACAGTGACTTGTACAGTTTCGAAACTGTTGGGTACTTGCCGATGTCCAGTTTATGTCTGAAAAAGAAAAAATCTCGTGATCTCCTTCGTGTGTTTCAATCAAAACTTTGGTTGTTTGATGCAAACTGTGTTTCAGATTTCAGATCACAATTTTCAGATAAAGTGTGAAGAAATGGAAAATAAACAGATTTGTCAAACTTTCGAGATAGAGTGAAATGTTTTAGTTTTTTGTTGGGCCCACACGAGTGTAGGCTTAGTTGTTAAAATATTGTCTATGGTAAAAAGTGAATAATGGAAGAAAAACATGGATTGTTTGCTTTGCGTCTCGCTCGCAATTTATGAATTTATGAGCGGGGGAAGTGGTTGTAAAGATTACCTTGTAATATTCCCCAACCTATTACGGCATAAATTATAAATTATGCGTATAGCTTGAAAGATTGTTTAATTAAACACGTTAATTTTGGTCTTTCATCAATAATTCCCTATTTTCGTAATTGAAAGGCTTTTCTTGTTTAGCGGGCAACTGTTATTTTTGGCCTGTTCTGTAAATAATAGTAAAGATTTGCCTGTTTATTTAATATTTGTAATGCTATATTTTCTAGACCCATACAAAACAGTGACGTCACGGGCTGTGGGTCAATATTCTTGACATCATCTGTGCTTAAAAAAACGTTTGTTTAAAACCCACCTGGTTACGGCATTGTACAGCTGAGGCAAAAGACATAAATCAGCGATGGTGATCTGGTCTCCAACGCAATATTTCCCAGCTGACTTCTGCAGCAGTTCCTCCAAAGTCTGAAGACCGCGGTCGGTCCAATATCTTGTGAACTTTGTGTATTGCTCTGTCGTCTCGAACTGGGGCCGTAGACCGATGTTTTGTAACGGCTGGATGCCTGAGACTACTATCTGCAAATGAAAATGATTGAGGTTTGCCCCTTATACGTCTTGCGAAACTTAGAATATACGTACACTACACGACCAAGGATTCAGTTGTTTCGAATAGTTGGGGATTGGTAGTTCCTGAGATTTCTCTGATGTTACCCATAATACAGAGTAGGTACCTAATAGCCGTACCTATGTATAGTAAGTAGGTATGGCGAATGTTTAGGCCGCTAGAAAAAATAGCATTGACCAAAGATGCGTTGAGACCATCGCGACAGAAGACCGGCGGCGACATAAATTCCGTCCTAAAAGTTACAGTAAGATATTTACTTAAGCACTTGATATTTTTTTAGGCAGTCAGTCTCTGAAATCTAGTGAATTTAGACAATTATTATAAGACCGCAGAAATACAGGGCAAGATTTTTTCATTTAAATTTTTTTCGCTGGCTTTAATTGAGGGGCTCTAGATAATTCAGAGTTTCATGATAATTACCGCCCCAACTCGAAAGGCTGCCACTGGAGAATTAACACCTCGAATACCCTTTAAATGCGGACAGGTTAAAAGGCAAATTCAATTAATTATATAATTCGGAGAACAGTTCGCGAAAGTTGAGCCATTTGCCGTTTTTATTATTGAGTTATGTTTTGTCAACTAATGTGCTTACGTAACGCGAGGGACACACAATAATGCGATATCTTATATTATATAAAAATGTCGTATCACAGTTTTTTTTTATCGAACTCCTCCGAAACGGCTTGACCGATGTTTATGATTTTTTTTGTGTAGGTATATTTGCTAGGTCTGAGGATAGGTCGTAGGCTATTTTTTATACCCTTAGGTGACAAGGGTGGCCCTCTCCAGAATATTTTTGGAATAGAAACTTACGCGGGCGAAACCGCGGGGCGTAGCTAGTGTATACTATCATTGTGAAAGTAACTCTGCCTGTCTACTTATCACCGGCTGAATGGATTTAGATGTTTGGCACACAGGTAGACCATGACCTGGGCAAGAGGATTTTTTTTATCCTGATAGTACTTTCCAGTGGGATAATTTCTGGTGTACACGCGGGCGAAGCCGCGGCCAAAAGCTAGTATTTCCATATCATGATTAACTGACCGACTCTGACAGTTCGAAAGTACCTGTAATTTTTTTCCATCTTTCTAAATTGTACAAACCTCACAGAGTTCCCTCATCCTGGCCTTCAGTAGCGGGCATTTCGGAGTCAGGGCTGGCTCGGGATGAGTATCCTCCAGGTACTGCATTATAGCCATGGACTCCACCAGTGTCTCATTATCTAAACATAAAATTATACTTTACTTAAACCTCAGGTTTAAGGCGAGGCAAACAAGGCAGTGGCATGACACGAGTCGAATTTTCATTTACTGCGTGCGACATTTCAGTCCCATACATGTTTAAAGAATATGGGCACCGACTAATGAAACAAAACGTTGACAGACAGCGCCTGTGGACGCACTACCTCATAATAGTAACTCAAAATTCCAATATCTATAAACATGACGCAAATAATTGATAGCGATTGACCATTGACTGAACAATCAACCGATGCCAAATGGTGTGACTCGAATTGAAGCAATCAAAAGTTGTAGGCGCCTAAAGAATTCCTAGAGAGAGATAACATTTCACGAAAAGTGTTTAGTAAATCAAAATAATCATTTGATTCAATAGATTCTAATTTGATCCTGTCTCGGTTGATCGATTCTGTTGTGACTACAGAACCATTTAATTTGTTAAAAGGTCTCACTAGTACTCATTGATCCTCCTATAACGAAGCTGTCCCTCGAATTACCAAATAATTCACTTAATTCGTCTCGTATTCGATTTGCAGGTAAATTAAGCGAACTTTACGAATTCCTCGAGGCGGAAAGTTAAAGCAAATAAGCTTGCCAAGTGGTAAATTATTTTCGTAAGTAACACAGGGTGTGGATCACTTTGAACCTTCTGTTACCGAGATAAATGTGTTTATACTGTGGCGATTAGTTCCTGTTTTCTGCAGCAGCTTTGATCGTTGTCCCGAGAGCATATATACATAATTTCTGTCAATATTCCAACACTAGTTTTCTCCCTAGGGACTTATCCTTTGACGCGTATTTTATTTATACAAAGTCTATATAGTCGGTTTTCTTATTATATTGTAGATACATTGTTTACTTGGTTACCAAATTAATCGACACAGTCTGAGTAGAGGTGTGACGTACTTAGTCTGTCTACACCTGTTGGCAGTAAGTATTATTTCGTTTCTTATTTACTTGAAACGTTCCTAATGGATGAGTATATGTTCGAAGTGAATTGGATTGCGCAGATATTATCATACCTAACTATATTTGCATGATAACTGCAGTGTACAAACTGTAACAGCTATTCAAATCTTGTAGCGAATGCGTACCGAAACTGTTGAAAAAAGAAAGAAATACAGTTTATTTCCATAGTAAAATAAGTTTGATGAATGCAAAAATAAAGCTTGTCATGCAAAAATATACTTTTGTGTGCTGGCAGCATCCAGTGGAGCGTCAGAATTCAGAAGCAAGCAAGCTGGAGATGGAGCACAAATATAAATAAGTTCAATTAAATCAAGTCTACAAGTGATTCCAATTGGTGTCGTCTATTATAGCTGTTACAATAAATGCGATCGTCAAAATAGTTTACAATCTCTCGCAATTTACTATTTTCTTGCAATAGCAAAGTTGAACAAACTGCTTAGATAAATATATGAGGAGCCCACGCACTTTGCAGGATTCAATGACCCAAATAGTTATCAATTCAGTCAGAGTTTTTCTATGTGCGATGTTATTAGGTGGCGACACATTAATTAAATAGCTATTTGCGGAGTTATTGACCGGTCCACTTAAACAAACGGCCGGTCGCCTCGAGTACGCAAATGATGTTTGATTGTAGCGGACCGCGGACAGACGACACTGTTTGAATTTTTAATATTGCAGCTTTAGACCAAACTAGAGCGAGCCCAACCACTTAGCAAGAAAAGAATAAGTTTTAAGGTTCGCATTTTGAGTGTATTCTAATGGGTCCATTTTCAATTTGTTTCTTTGTAAAATGTTTTCTTTTATTTAATAAAGACTAAATAAATAAATACTGCATAATAAAATGGTTTTATGTCATAAAAATTCTTATCAAAAAGCTTTGCTTTGAAGATTTCATTCCAAATGAAAATCACTTTGAATAAACGTTTAAATACCCGCAGAATTTTCAAGACTCAATTTATTTACACTCTGATCATATAAAGCAGTTTACCAGATACGTAACGTTAAGCTTTTATCATCGTCTGTAAGACTGTAGGTAATCTTTGCTAAACCGTTTCACAACGAATAACGGATCTTTAATACCAGAGATACCAAATTATAGGGGTGAGCACATTAGCAGCTCTAATGTGCTCCCCTAACATTAATGGTACTGCACTTATCAATCTGACGCTGTAAATAGTGACGGGGCATTAGGGTTACTGTGAGAGATTTATCTTTCTATCTTGTACACAATGTATTTCGTTTACGATACAGGGTCGTACTTCCAGTTTTATGTCTGTATTTTACTGCGAAAATTCCGAATGTTTTCCAATAAATGCTTGGTAGGTGATCATGAGGGGCTCGTGGCTAAATGATGACAGCCGAAAGTGTCGATCGAAGGTTAAGTTACGCTTGCCGGAGTTCTTGGATGGGTGACCAAGTATATTACATATCAAGAACCCTTCGTTCCTCGGAAAGCACGTTAATTTCATTAAGTTCATTCGTAAATGATAAATTATTTTATTTTTGCAAGTATAGGTTTGCACAAAAACTTTTACACGTCAATCATATATTTTTTAAACTAGATGAGGTCGGCGTTTCCTATCTGACTACTCTGAGAAGAAAGGCCGAAACAAACTCAGAGGAAGTCCAGACATAATCTTGGTCAGGTTATATGAAGACCATGTAGGTCGATGTCTGAGATGGTCTTTTGAGGAAAGAACCACACAGTTTGAGAGGACCTGTCCAGTCAGTGCACGCATTTGTCAGAAATCGTGCAGCTCAACTCAAGAAAGATCGTAGATCTTTGACATTCGTTACGGGTAGAAAGAAACCCAAAAGTCTGACAACCATTCTTACCAAGGGGTATCTTGTTACCCAGTAACTTGGTTTTGCAGGTCAGATAGGCAGTCGGTCCATCTAAAATCCTACCCCAACACAGTAGTGCAAAGACTAGGCTGATTCATTGCTTGGGACCTCCCAAGCAATCAATCAGCCATTGAATCACCTGGGGGCCTAAAAAGGTCACTTTGGCAGAATCATAAAAGGATAGTATTACGAATCATAATGGACAGTTAACTGTTAAGATAATCGTATCAAATCCCATTGGTGAAGGATTTTTCAGGTATTTTTTATTATCTGTGCTAAAATACCAATCAATCCAATCCAAATCCAATCCCAATCTCTTTGATTATACCAACGTAATGCAGCGAAAAAAAGAAAAACACGGACTGCCTTCGCCATATTATGATTCATAATGTTATCCTCGTATGATTCTGCCAAAGTGGCCTTTTTAGGCCCCCTGATCACCTGATCAATGTAGTTTTAGCAAGTTTTGGTCGAATTTGTATCTTAAAAATATAAATTAGGCCGCGTTCACACCAAAACATATAAAAAATACATAAACAGAAATTATACGTTTTGGTGTGAACGCGGCCTTAAACTGTAAGTAGGTATAAATCGCAATGAATGAACGACTTGTGATAATGCTGGGAGGTTAGATATTTGTTTTCCCACTTTCAATATTCTGCCTGGGCCTAGCGTTCTAAGAATTGAACGTAATCCATGCGGGTGCTATTCTTAGTTCTATTTATATCTGTGACTAGAGGTCGCCTCGATACAGTTGATAAATCTAATGTCTAGTCGTTAGCTATTGTTTTGAGTACTCCCTATTCACTGTAAGTAGGTATAATAATTCATTTCAATTTAATATCGTGTCGAATATTTGAGCTGTCGATAATAATTTTGATAAATTATTTAGGTACGCCTGTAATTTTCTGGTTTTCACTAAGACTTTTATTTGAGAAAGTTATTACCGTGTTTAATTTTGCAGAATCTACGATTGATGGCTGCAATTTCTTACTTTGCTGGTACCCGCAAATGAAGGCACCATTTACAATCCTAACGAACTATAGTGTATTTTAAAATGCCTTTCCTATTTGTTAAATAAATATAATGGCGTACAGGGCGCAGGCCCTGTACGCCATTATATTTATTTAGCATACTTGAAACAGTAGCATACTTGAAACAGTTTTTGGAGTAGTAATTACCTTATGTGTCTTTTACGAAGTGCGAGACGGTTAGTCTTACCAAACTGAAACTGACGTACATTCGTGATTTTCATAACGTGTTTGTTGACCAATTAAACCAAGGACTTAACTTTACTCACAGTTATTTGCTACGATCATCGGATCGACCTCATTTCCCTTGATAGACAACTTATCAATCTGATTCGCGTTCGAAAATCAAATTTTAGGCGCAAGAGCACCTTGTGACGTCTATTACTGAAGTGTGTTAACGTGTTAATTAATGCGTGGGTTATTAACGCAACCCGCAGTGCACTCCAGCGGGCCAAGAGGCTATTGTGACTGCGATGACATCAGCGTATCTGTTCCGTGCATCAGCGAATATAGAACTGAATGCTTGTTCAAACATTCATCGACCTAATATGATGCTTGTGCGGTCGCGATTATGCTGATTTATTGGTTGGTATCCTGGCGGTTATTAGACGGTTATTGTTGAAGATGATATATGGGGCAATAACTAATAATTTGTTTTTTGCATAGCAATTTTCCGTGACTTTATTCACATAAAACATTCAACAATGTGTCATATCCATTTATTGGCTCGGCGCGCGCCAGTAAGTCGAAAGCTATTCTACATTAAATATTCAAGATGAGTAGGTAAAAGAAGGAATGTAAAATGGGATTAAAACAAACCAGCAGGGTTTAATCAACATGTATATAAATATAATAATTGGATAAATTAATTGGATAAACACACCAGTGATCAACATTACTAACACAATATTTTACATGAGAATGAAAATGTTAGAAATAGGTAACTAAACATGTTTTAAGACTTCGAATGTTAGGTATACTACTTGCTAGATTAAGTATTACCTAACATTCGAAGTCGTAAAACATTTTTAAGCAGTAAATTCGGGATAGGGGATGAAAGTTTGTAAATCCAGCATTTCTCAAATGTATGCCTTTGGTAATAAAAATAAAGAATTATGATTCAGTGTAAATTTTTGTAAATTCACATGTATACAGGGTGGCAGGGACATCGACGCGCAACCGCTTACCATGGATTCAGTACATGATTCTGGACCCCCCAGCGTTGAAATTTTTCGTCGGCTTTTTCTTAATTTTTACGTATTTTTCTGCATTTTTTTTTACTGTAAACTGTATAAAATCATTATTTCTATCTGACCCAATGAGATTTTTAATTAAAAAATAGTAAATTCACTTGTTTCACTTAAAACAGCAATGTAAATAAAACTCGAAAGGGCTACCTGATCAGCTGTATTGCTAAAGTTCATTTGCGAGGTCAACAGTCTTCGTACCTACGCTATTCGCTTTCACATGCGCCGACAAAGAGACCGTGGCGCCGACCGGTCTCTTCATACCTACGCTATTCGCTTTCAAATGCGGCGACAGACACCGCGGCGCCAGACACCGCGGCGCCGTGGGGCGTGCGGTCTCCTCGTAAGAAGCTAGGCGATAAGGCGACATATCCCAATGAATCTAATAGACGCGTCACATGGGGCATTTTAATCATCTACATAATTGAATGACCCATTTACTACTTTTATTTTAGATTCGTTATGAGGGGATAATTATTTTTCTAAAGCTTCATCGATTTAAGGGGGAAGCGCTAAGGTAGCCCGCAAAATTAAAATTTTCTTACGTTTTTTGCAATTTGCTGGTCAGTGAATTTCGCGGGCTACCTTACCGCTTTCGCCTTAAGTAAAGAAGATTAAAAAAAAAACGTGTAGAAGTGTATTGATAGTCACGTAATTTTTCGATATTTTTTTATTATCAACATTAATTTTAGTTTTGAATGCAATTCAACAATGTAATTTACTATTTCATAAAAAAATACATCCATTTTCGCAATTAATTTCGTGAGTAGGTAACAAGGTATAACTAAATGAGTTTGTACACTCTATCGTTTTGTTGATCTGTGTTCGGTGCATGCACTGTAGGTACATTTCTTTTGCATTTCACCGACTTGTAACGGATTTTTGCCAGTTCCTAGATTTTGTTGATCGCAAACGGACGTGCTGTTTGTCGCGAATTTGTGATCTTAACGTAGTTTTTAAAATCAAAAGTAATTTTCTCTCCGTGTGTGTTTGTGTTTGAGAGTGACGTTCCTGTCCGACGCTGCCTCACCGAATCTTTTAGAGACCGGTGGATTGGAAGATTCGGTCCACAGCCATGGCCAGCTCGCTCACCGGACTTGACCCCATTAGATTTTTTCTTTGGGGTTACGTCAAGGATAAGGTGTTTGTGACCGAGTGCGATACCGCAGCAGAAATGAGAGATCGCATTGTGAATGTGTTTGCGACGCTGCGTGAGGAGTGTGTCCAGGAACCCACTTTTTTGCCCCGTGTCCACGCTGAAACTCTGCGCCGCGCTCAGCAGTGCGATTCTGTAAGACCTCATTCCAAACTTCGCATCTGAATCCGCTGTGAGTTGCTTGATTGGCATTCTAAAAACTCGGTTGACAATTCGAATTTACACTAGCGCTACACTTGCGAGCGTGTGAGCGAGTTGAACTAAATTGAACGTGAGATTTTGACAAGTAAAGTATGAGATGACGTAAGAGTTTGTATTCTGTAAGGTAATTCCGTCGTCACTTCGATGCTCACTTCGCATTCGAACCCGAATCAAAGTGTCAAATAATAAGTATCTATTTTACGAGTGAAAATACAACAAATCCTATATAAATAGTGTTAAAATAATATTTTTATGTCAGTGTTAAAAATTAGTACAGTAACTAGGTACATAATTAGTGGTTAAAAACTACTTTTTGGGCGTTTGTATATAGTGAATACAGCGATAACGATAGCAAGAATGTTTTTGTTTTAAATCTTTATTAGAAGAGGCTCATGCTTTGGATAAACTAGAAAAGCGTCGACAATCTAACCAAATTCGCAGTTCATTTTTATTAACCCGAGATGACGACTAGATAGATTGTCAAAGGAACTAATTGACCAATTTGGAATATGAGTTAGTGCCTCTGATAAAGCCCACAAAACGTCGAGGCAAAGGACTTTCAACTCGTGTAAAAGTAAGTGCTTCTTTTTACTAAGTATAAAGTTACTTTTGTAAGTAGGTATTTATTAGGGATGCATCCGATACCGATATATCGGCGATACTTCAGGTTTGCCGATATATCGGTATCGGCGATATTTTTATGGCCGATTCAACGATACTTTTCAAATTTCGCGCTTTAAAAATGTAATGTAAGCGCGCGTGTTGTCCCGTTTATTTCCTTGCAAACGAGGCACGAACACGAACTAAGTTTGCTCGGGGAAACCCCGCGCTTTATTCAGTGTTTTGTTTCGCCCGCCCGCTTTGGCCTCGCACTCGCACATCTATCCCATTTCGTTAGGTTGAATGTTGTTGCGCGTAGTATTTTTCCATGCAAATAAGATTAAGAATTACATATCGTAATTGTTTGTGTATTGTATGTCATTTATAACTAGTCGTTTGAGTCAAATAAAATAAATAGTAGTCATATCAACTTCAAAACACAAAAGTGCTAGGTATATGGAATCACTTTGAAATTTCGACAATTGATAATTCCATAAAAATCTTATAAATGTTAATTTTGATTAAGGTGCATTCGGGTAATGTCGAAAATCGGCATATTCCGAAAATTTCAATTTCCTACCAAACGCGACGATATCTTATAATGTGGCAACATTTACCTAGACGCCAGTTTAATACTCCCCCCGCTTCTGTTGACTCAAGTCGCTACTTGTAAATGTACGAGTCACAACGCCGCATTTCTCGCAGTGTGTCATTTTTCGCGCGTTTTTTAGTTATCGGAAATTACACGAACATTGTTATCTCAGAAATTTGGTAAGTTATTTAACTGATTGTTTTTTTGTTTAATAGATTTTCCTTTTTAATATAGTTTTTAATGGGTTCGCGCATCCTAGGTATCTTTTTCTGTTTTTATTGAAATTACCCGAAGATGGGTAAATCCGAATCAAAAATGATTCGGATTTAGCCGATGTTGCTTTTCTATGGAGATTGTCAGTGGTTCTCAATATTCTCAATCTATAATTTATTTGGGTAATTTCGATGGTAGTAGGTTAGTTCTGTCTAAACGTGATATACCTAAGCAGGGGGGTGTCATTTCACAGTTTAGGTCTGATTGGCCGGCCCGCCTATTGGTAAGCAAATGGCAGTCGGTTGCCACTCGGCTAGCATGCTCGACATGTCTCGCGCGTATTTGAATATCGTATCGACAGTGATTTGTTATACCTAAACTTGTATTTTGTTCAGGAGTGATCCTTTTGTACGCTAGTTCTATTACTAATACTGCGATATAAGCACTAATCTACATGAGTTTTTTAATACAATCGCTATACAGACGGAGTTATTTTTGTTCTTTTGACAATCAAGACACGGAGTTCTTGTTGTGCTACTCAAACTTGACAGTAAAATATAGGTACGTCATTGCAAATTATTATTGATAGTTTTCGTAATTTATTTATTTAAGGACAACCAACAAAGCATAGGTACACAAAAATAATTATAAACACTGATTGTTATAACTTGTCAAAATTTATTTTATAAGTTTTGAGAACTTCTTTGTTTAGTTTTTTTTTAATCTAAAACCTCGAATAAAGCTTTATAATTTGTTTATGTTATTCAGGTGTCAGAGAGAGGCTCAACTATTTTAGTGTGCATAACTGAGTTATCAAGTTAACATTTTTGTTTAATTTATATGTCAAATTTATATGTCAAAAAATTGAATTATAAAATTAACCCACTTACAAGTAGAAGTGGGTTAATTTTATAATTCAATTTGACTATTTATTTGTGATTTTGCTACATAAGTAGTAGTTTAATTACTTTTTCAAATAAATCTTTATTTTTTATTATATTAAGTCTTATTTTCAAACCCAAGACCCATGATTATTTCCATTCTTATTACAGAAAATCTTAAACATTTTGATCGGATCTCAGCAGTCGCGACCCGGCAGCGCTGCCGAGTCGCAACTGCCGAAACTGCCCACCTTTTTGTATGGATTTTTATGCAAAGCTCTTCGATGCAAGCTGCCCGTCCCCGCGCTGCCGGGTCGGGCTACACGACTGCGTACCTACATCGGAAGGGGTAGCATACAAATCCATACAAAGATCTGAATGTTACTTTTAGTAGGATATGCGATCATTTTGATTACGATATAATAATATCTTTTAAACTATGAGAATAATCGCGTGAGTAAAAGAATCATATCCGCTCTGTACCTGCTAAAAGATTGAGAACCATTTACCCATGCGACGGGTAATTCCGAAATACAAGTGTCACACAAACGTGTTTAGGTTATTCTATAACAAATATCGTGAATATTATTTTTGGAGGATAATAACGATATAAAAAGAAATATGTACGTTTTGTCAAAAGTGAATACAGTCCACTTTTAACCGTCATTCGGAATTGCCCGTACATAATTCGAAATTACACTAGTACAAAGAAAAAGAAAAGTAAGTTTTTAAACACTTTTTTTTTTAAACTACTACGATATTTATGAAGGATCTCTGAATAGAGCTCTAGGCTATACATTCAAGAAGACGAAATGACTTCATTAGAAGACATATTATCCACTGCTTCTGCCTGGTTCATCAAAATACACACATTCCATCAATTTGTCTGAAAACCATTCGATATTACCCGAATGCACCTTACTAAAACTATTGATTAACTCGTCGCGCGTCCAATTAGCAGACACAATAGAAATTTTATTGTTACCGGTACCTACACATGGTGTACACTCGACGTGCGAAGAGTTAATTGTGTTTTATTTAATCTACCTTCCTTTTTGAATTCAGTAAGCGTATCGGTATCGGTATCGCCGATATTTTTATAAGAGTATCGGTATCGTATCGGCAAAAAGGCGTATCGCGGCATCCCTAGTATTTATACAGTTTATAGCTGATAGATTTGTAAACAAGCACACCACCATAATTTATTGCTTCTCATGTAAACACTTCATAGGAATATTCAATATTCTTCATATAATACAAGTAAGAGTGAACAGGCTTCTTCTGGGTAAGCTCACTCCATCGTAGACTTTGTCTGTGTCATCTCTGACCTAGATTAGAGTCAAGAGCAAACCCATTTCAAAAAAAAAAAATCTCTTAGGTTGTTGCCCTGCTAGCTATGTTTTCATGTTAGTATAAGGACCCTATGTAATTATTTGATACTTATTAATTTTTTCAGGTGATTCAGGATATGCTCAGCGCGCCTACCTTGTGACGCCAATTAGTGGTGCTGAAGATAATTCCCCAGAAGCTTTCTACAATGACCATCACTTAACTGCTCGCAATTCAGTCAAACCAAATCCAAACTAATCACCAATGTACTTTCAATAAAACCGCTCTAGTATCTGTTTAAAATAGTTTTATTTATTATATATTATATTAACTTACATGACTACACTCTATCTCTATTCTTAGCCGCTGCGAATGCTTGCAGCCCTTTCCCCACTACAGCTACAGCTTCAGCTAAAATCCTCTCTTTCCGCACTCCTCTCCAGAAAGGACTGCGGGATTTGTGCATAAAGTCATTGTATCTCCAGCTGCTGTTCTTCCACCCTCAGAAATCTGTACTAGTCGGGTGGAACTGCGGCGTGAAGGAGGGGTGGGTGTGTGTGAAAGTGTTATTGGTGGAGGGGACAGGCTACGATGATTTGACTGATTAGATGATATGAGGATTTGGAGGAGTGTGTTCTTACTGGATATTCTGAAACAACAGAAACAATCCTAAAATGGAAACCCACTTACCTATATTATAATTAAATACATATTGATAATTCCAAGGAAAGTTGCTAAAGTAAAAGTAGATGTTATTAAATAATAATCAACAAAAATAAGAAACTAAAGTAGCTAAGTTGCTATCTCCCAAAACTATAGCTCACAGTCACTCAGACACATACCTGCAAAATGCTTGGGCTTGTTCCAACAGTTGCGCTGGATGAGGAAGCAAACAGTGTTCTTGAAATTGCAGGATCAGGTAGTCTGTAATTGTGTTCTTGACTATCCTCAATCAGTTTGGAACCCTAAAAAGTAAATTGCATAAAATGTTACTCCATATACTACACTAATGTTACTCGTATTTTCTTTCTTTCTTTTCTATATCTTCCTTATGGAATAAAATTAGACAAAAATATTTAGACTGAAAATAGTACCCTGAAACTAAATTAGTATTTGAATTATATTAGTAATTAATTTTAATATAGATAGGTACTACATTTAGATCTAATAGAATCTAGACACATCAGATTTATAATAGTGGGTATGTACCTAGTAGTTAGTAGAATAATATTAACTTACATAAATCACAATAACTGGTGGTTCCTCTGTAGGTGCCTGACTCTTGTTGTGTACATGAATCTATAACGGATAAATGCTAGATAAGAGTACCTATATCATTAATTAATCACATACAATTATGAATTAAATTTAAATATCATACATAGTCAGTATCAGCATCTTGTATTGGTTGTGCTTCATGTGATGGAGATAGAGTATTATTTTCCTGAAACAGGTAATAATAAAATTTGCCAAATAATTCAAATAAAAATACACTTTACATTATTATATGTATTTTAAACAGATAGATTTCCTAATTCTTGGACAATACCAGCCAGACAGGATTGATGCAAAAAAGCTAGTACCTATTTTAGCATTTCTAGATTTCTTACCGGAAACCACCAGTCCTACCAAGACCACCAGTCAGACCAATACTACAACCAGACATTATAATTAAAGAAATTATAAAAAAATGCTGTTATGCACAATGTATTTTTCAAACTACCTATATTTAAGAAACTCCATTTTCTTATTATTAATAGTCATTGATTGAGTAAATTTAATAATAAGATAATGAAACCAACGAACACACTTAACAACTTAACTGTCCATAAAGTAGACACAATAGTTAAACAATCAGCATGAATCATATATGACTCATGGGACAGGGAAACTGTTAAGAGTAGACCAAGATTCGTCTTCGTCGCACATTTTTAGTGGTTTGCTTTGAGGAATGTTAAGTGGTTCTGACAAGTAGTAAAAAAAGTGACGCTCACCTTGGTCGACTGTTTGAAATTTTTGATACTATTTAGGTGCACGGCTAGTTCCTCCCACTGGCGTCGACTTCGCTCTCTGGCATTTTGAGTTCTCAAGAAACCCTTCGCCATGCTGAGTTTCTTTTCCATAAACACTACCAGAGTTTCAACCTGAGCCGACGATGGATGAGAGGAACGTGGCTCATTTGGACTGGAACATTATTGTTGGATTATAAAACAAAATAAATACTATTTTAATTAATATCATTTTTAAACTTTACAACCACAAATATAAACTTACTTCATGATTATTTCACTATTGTTTTCGGCACTGAACGATCAAATCAAACACAAAAACAAAACAAAGCAGCGCACACGCACTACCAAAATATTGTCCCGGTTGACATTTTTTTTTTTTCGAAAGGGATGCATAGATTATATTCATGGCACAAATTCAGAGTTTTCTGTTTTTTTGCATATTAGCTGCCTCAAATAAGCAAAATAAAAAAATGAAATAATAAATTTTAATTTAAACATCATATTAGCTGAAATTCTGTGCCAAAAACTCAACAATTGTGTCAAAAAACTAGAATCGATAAAACTCGACTAACATTTTGTTGAGTGTGTCAGTCTCTAGTACAATATTGGTCGCTTCGGAGCTCACTTCACTTCGCAAGTGACTGGGTAATGCTTACAGAATGCAAAATCAAGGTCATTTTGAACCTTATGCGAAGTGATAGTGGCTAGCGAAGTGAGATGCGAGTTGTCTCTTGAATTTTACAGAATCGACGTGCAGATCTGCGAGCGAGTTGGTGGCGGCCACTTCGAACCCTATCTCATTAGGAATGAGCGAGATTAAGGTACCTAAGTTCATTAATTAAACATTACTGGATCAGGCGATAATTCGTAGGTACGTTCACGTTCGTCCGGCAGCGGCGGCGCCGGCGCGGCGGCGCGGCGGGCGGCCGCGCCAACGCCACAGACGTGTGTATGTGTGTGTGTAGGTTAGGTAGCGCGAGCGCGCACGCGCCATCCGCTGAGCGTTTTGATCGCGATGTTTGCAATACATTGCGCGCTCAAAAATGTAAATTTTTTTAACCGGTCATTTTCGAGATTAATGACTTTCGTAATTTTATTTAAGCCTTCAGGTGTAACCTTTTCACGACCTTTGTGCGTCGATGTCCCTGCCACCCTGTATATCTCATCATCATCTGTCTAGCCTTTTCCCAACTATTTTGGGGTCGACTTCTAGTCTAACTGGATGCAGCTGAATACCAGTAATTTACATGGAGCGACTGCCTATCTGACCTCCACAACCCATTTACTGTGTAGTACGATACCTCTTGGTAAGACTGGTTTTCAGACTTTCGGGCTTGTGACTCCCCGTAACGACTGTCAAAGATCCACAAATGACAGCCGAGACCAACCGTTTAATGTGCTTTCCGAGGCACGGAGGGGTCTCCGTATGTAAAGATGGTCACCGATCCGCAGACCAACCGCGGCACGCGTAGCTTAACCTGATCGGTCGACCTGTGCGGCTGTTATTACATATTTACCCACGGGCCCCTCTAACTAAGCTATCTCTTTTTAAGCGATATAAGGTATTGGAAATATTGTTTGTCTGTCACCTTTTCATGCCATAACGGTTGAACGGAATTGGATGAAATCAGATAGGCCATGACCGGACATAGGATACCTACTTTTTATTCCGCTAGTAAATTCCCGTGGATAATTTCCGACAATCACGAGGACTAGCCGCGGGCATAACCTATATAGTTACCTAAAAATATCTCTGAAAGGGCGTTTCTGCCGATGTCTGTAGTTAGGTAATAGGTAATACGGGCTGGTGTCCGCAACTCCACGTCAATGCGCGTATTTTGCGTACGGGTGGATGTCTGTAGTTTCTGTAATAAAGGAACAATCGAGTTCTCAAAACTATGTAAATACGATCGAAACACACAGAGTATTTGGAAATTAAGTCATGTGGAAAATAGTCATCCAACTCGACTCCCGACCATTTCCTGCCCGCCATTTAATCTGAACAAAGGGTTTTAACAACCATAAGGAGAAGATTAAAGCTATCCGTTAACGACTTCAAGGACTATTGTTTAGTAGATATCTACCATACGTAGCAGCAGTTTTAGGACCGTGTTATTTTGATGTTAGTGATTACATTACACAGACTTCATGAAAATATGGCCCATCGTCCACAACGCTACTTAAAAGTAATCGGACCAATTCCCGTATTTCAAAATGTTCAAAATTCAGTTGCAATCTCAGCGACAATCAATATCAAAAACTTGTTAAAAAATAGGGAAAACAGAGAAAAAAAATGACATTGAGACTGAGATCAGACTGTGAACGATCTTTTTCGTTTAGTTGAAGTATGTGTGGAGTTATTTTATTGTAGGTAACATTTTAAATATTCGTGCAAAGTTAAATTTTCACTCGTTCAACATGACTGAACCAAATACCGATGTAGGAGCAGCAAATATTTTCATACGAGTAAAAATATAACCCGCAACATTTGTTTAGTTAATAAATTTTCAAAGAGTATTCGGAATCTATTTAATAAAAATTTACGTCAGGCATACATTTTAAATCTTGAATAAAACGCACACTATGCAACCAAGCATAATATAAGTTTGGGGATTACATCGCTAATAAAATGATTAGCATTTGTAAATAATGTTGGAGCTGCTGAAGATTTTAAAAACTATCTTTGTATTTTATAAATTCAATTTTTTGTATTGTTTAATTACATAGCACATGTGTGAGTTCTATGTAGGTACATATACTTTATAGGTACCATTTACTGGGTACGTCTTTCACTGATTTGATTTTGCCCTGGCGGTTGAGAGTATGTCATGCTCACTCTAATGTATCGCTGATGGTGGACACGTGTTGGATAATTTAGCTCCCTTCAAAATGCTGAACTGACGTACGCTGCTGTTGCTGATGAGCTGGATGGTGCTAATCCATCCGTTGCCATTGGAATGAGTTATCGCATTTCGTGAAATTAAAATCCTCCACCACCGTCAAAGCGGTGATTTCGAAGAGCCGAACATTTTCAGTTAAAATGTTGTGTATAATGCTACTCAATTCAGTAGGTACAAATAACAGCGTCAGACGTCACGGACATCTCGCGTTTTTAATTTGTTAAAAAGTTGGTCAAAACGAATATGGAAAGCAGGAAGCATATAATTATATTTACTAAAATGGAGTAAAAATACTTACTCGAAATTATAAAAAGATATAGGGCTGTAGTAGAAAACAAGGATTCGAGGCATAAAAAAAGGCATCCCTTAGATTTTTGGATATCGCAAATACCATAAAATATCGTCATAGTACCTACCTACTTTATTTCATCGTAATAATTAATTTCACCCAAAATATTTTCAAAATCCATGTTTCGTTGTTCACGGACTGCCTTTTTTCTTTTTTTTTAAATGTTGTTGCCCTTCACAGTCAGACAGGTCAGAGGTGACAGAGACAAAGCCTACGATGGAGTGAGCTTACCCAGAAGAAGCCTGTTTACTCTTACTTCGAAGAGATTCGGATTGTATGCACTCGGAAACACAGACGCAGGACGAGAGCAAAAATGCGCGAAAAAGAGGTTCCACTCTTTTGCTGTGCGCATTTTTATAAGGGACATTTGAAAACGCTTAGTGCGAATTGGTGGAATAGCAACTAGGCAGGGATGGAAACTTGCAGTGCGTCTGGATGTCCGAAAGTAGAAGGGGGCCGGTGGAATGAGGTCGTGGAGTTCTTGGGCACACTTACCGAAGTACAATCTGTAGAAGACCAACAAGCAGGCAACCTTTAGGCGATGAGCCAAGCTATGAAGCTTGGCATCCACCAGATCTACGTCGCCAATGAGCCTCTTAGCTCTGCGTTCCACCGAGTCAAGCGCGGCGAGTTGGTATTTCGCTGAGCCATCCCAAAGGTGGCTGCAATACTCCATGCAGGATCGGACTTGCGCTTTGTAAAGGGTTAAAAGCTCCAGGTGTAAAGTATCGCTTCACCCTATTTAGGATGCCCAGCTTCTTGGTCACAGTTTGGGCTTTGTACTCTGTCTACAATGAGGTTTAAGCATCTCGAGTAAAACTTACAACTATTATATACTTAAGTGTTTCATTTATTAATCAGTTCAACACTCGGCTGATAATGTAAACCCAAGCCGTAACTTGAGTACGTAAATTTATTATTATGTTTATTAATACGATCATGATCTCAAGATTGATATCAAGTGCGAGCTTTTGGGCTGAGGAACGTTTATTAAATACGGGCCTTATAGTCTGAAATCACCAATCCGCAATGAACAACCATGGTGGATTGGTGATCAATACTCGTGGCTTCCTTGTGTGAGAAGTGACCTTAGCTCTACAGTGGGACAGACAGATTTCATTAAAATAAAAATGTATGATATGTCTAGTTTTTGTAACCTATCCTATAATTTATTTCAGACTGCCCTATTTTTCTGAAGAACATCGTCACTGTATGTGACGTTGCCACATTTCAACGTTCGCGTCATTTAAGTACTTATCTAATCATATTCCAACGCGGAATCTTTTACAAGAATGACTTGTTATTTCTTTTGCCTAGGGGAAATTAGTTTTTGTCCTTTTGGGATATTGTGGGCACAACCAACCCACAGGTATTTACAGCGAAAACGAATGATATATTGTGTTCGTCACAATGGTGATGTAATATTTATTTTCATCCCTCACCTCGACCCCGAGATATTAATTTAAAATCATAATTGATAAACTACTTTATAAAAAATAGCTACTTATTTAATGAAAAACCTATTTAAATACTACTACCCATAGTTTTTAGACTTTGTTTGCGTGCATGTCGATAAAACAAATTGGATTTCATGGGTTTTATTATTTTTGCGCGGAGTCCTTATTATTTTTCTAAAATAAATAGTTACTCATAACATCAGCTATCTGCCAGTGAAAGTCCCGTCAAAATCGATCCTGCCGTTTCGGAGATTAGCCGGACCAAACAGACGAACATTTTATAAATAGTTTTTTGTTTTACCACCTTTATATATATTTTTATATGCATTTCGTGAAAAGCTATTATTTTGACGTTACAAACTGACACTTCAATTTACTTTATTTGTGTAGTTGTCTTTACTGAAACAACGGGGCGCGGTGTTAGAAGTTAAAAAAAAAACATAGGCTATCATGGGGACTGCCGATATAAGAAGTGGTACTGTGGCCGTTTGGTGCGTCGCAATGGTCATCGATATTCAGCAATATCATCGGGCCGATAATTAATATATCGGTATCGAATTGGTGTTGCTGCCGACATATCGGTATCGGTACATTTTTTAAGAAATAATTTTAGTTCACTACATCGTGGGATGCATGAAGAAGCCTCCTCGTGTAGCGCAGTTTGCCCCGCCAGTTATTCAACTGAACCGAGCGCTCGGCGCATCCTGGACAGTCACACTCAATGCCTTATTCGACTGGCCAATTCTTCCCTTGCGGTGGTAGGCCTAACGCCCGCTTGGTTAGCGACCACCCTCCCACCGGAGTCCGGCGTCAAGCAGCCTGCTGTGTTTCGTCGATGCGTGGGAGTTCCAGTGCCTTAGGCATCTTCTGGGCACGCTCATTCCATCATAGATCTCATCCATTGCTATCCATCAGGTGTGATCGAGGTGAAGAGCGGGCTCAATTAGCAATAAAAAAAAAACCGTAGGTACCTACCATAAAATGTAAACCTAAGAAAAAAACGAACCTTAGAAATATTAATTCAGTTAATCAACTGCTGAACTGCAAATACTTTTTACCTACTGTGGATGGATTTTCCAGCGGCGCAACGTAAGTAAATAAATATGTCGCACTGCATTTGGGGGAGGTGGAGGTAGCAAAGGCTTATATGTCTTAAAACTATGTTAGCTACAGATGTAAAAAATCTACTGTTGACATTAGCATGTCGGTGACACGAACCCATAACCTTTTCCCCTACCAAAAATCACTCAACGCGCCTAAAGAAGTTTTCACTGCAATAAGCACAAAACAAAAGAACAGGCGCTAAGTATCCACATAATATGGGATGATGAGTAAGTGTATCCACACTCATCATCCCATATTAACAGAACAAAAGAACAGGCGCTAAGTATCCACATAATATGGGATGATGAGTAAGTGTATGCACACTCATCATCCCATATTAACAGAACAAAACAATAGGCGCTAAGTATCCACATAATATGGGATGATGAGTAAGTGTATGCACACTCATCATCCCATATTAACAGAACAAAACAATAGGCGCTAAGTATCCACATAATATGGGATGATGAGTAAGTGTATGCACACTCATCATCCCATATTAACAGAACAAAAGAACAGGCGCTAAGTATCCACATAATATTGAATGATGAGTAAGTGTATGCACACTCATCATCCTATATTAACAGAACAAAAGAACAGGCGCTAAGTAGCCACATAATATTGGATGATGAGTAAGTGTATGCACACTTACTATACCATACACCATATTATGTGCGAGCACACGAGCAGCACGTTGTCGACGGCTGAAGTTGCCTCCGCCGTTGATGCCAACAACGTGCCGCTCGTGTATTTGAGAACGCTGCTCAAATACAGGAGTGGCATGTTGTCGGCAATATGCCGCTCTTGTATTTGAGTTGAGTACGTTGCTCAATACGCGAGTGGCATGTTGTCGACGGCTACCGCCGACACGTCGACGGTTACCGCCGACACGTCAACGGCTGCAATTACCTCCGCCGTTGACGCGTGTCACTAGGCGACTCTGGAGTGGCTAGTATACTCATGGTTACTGTCAAGAATTGCTAACGTTATAAACGAGCACTGTCCCAAGAGAGAAGGTACTGAAGCAAGATAGTTACCTATTAGGAAATCATTGTGTAAATGAAGATGAAGACATCATGCATTCATGTTGCTTACGACCATGATATAGCAATACTCTAATCGCGTAACACACTATCATTCATAATCAGTGGTCGGAGTAGGTAGAGCTGTTTGGGGTGAATGACCGCAAACATTGATGTTAACATGGATATGCCTCTGAAATCCCGGGATTTTGAAATTGTCGATTGATTTAAGTGAGTTAATAGTTATGAGCAGGTAGTAGGTGAGCACCCAAACAGTATATTACTTACTTATATACACACACAGGGATCCTGGAATGTTGTTAGAGGTAGTTTCGTAAAATATGAATTAATTAAGTAAAACTGTTAGAAACAATACTGAATATACTTTACTGCAAAAGGAAATATTAAATGCCTACACAATACAGAATAAAAAAGGATGTAAAGAGTTTTATAATTTTTGTTTTATTTAAACAAAGAGAAGAATTTTTTATTGATCACTTTTTTAATTAGTTTCATAATCTAAATTATATTGCTAATCCATTGCTTCTTATGCTGGAAAAAAACTTCTGCTCAACAATCTAAACGAGGCAATGAATGTTGTTGATTTGTCAACATTGCCTTTGTTACTTTTAGATAGTGTGTTACGCAATTAACCCGCAGTTAATAAATTCCGTACCCGATACCCATTTTTACTGAAAACATTTTGGAAAACCTAACTAACTTTGTTTGCTTCTCCGCAATTTCCTTAGGCCTTCCTAACTTACTTTAATCTGTTGATTGCTTACCTATAAGTAAGGCGGGTACTTTCTGGTTAGGGTTGATAGCTCGGTATTCCTTGGTGTTCTGCTGGCCTTCCTTTACGATGTCCACGGGTCTCTCCTCGAAAGGGATCCGCTTCAAATGCAGAGCAGCTCGCACTCGCCATGAACACGATGACAGCCAATATGCGTAGAGGATCGCACGGTTTTCAGCCTTCGAAAGTAGGTCAAAGTTTTTCAAAGGCTAATTTTTTTTTCTGTTTCGTAATGTTGTGATGATAGTAAGTACTACAGGGCGGCAGAGATAACGACGCTCAACCTGTTACAATGGATTTAGTACATTCTGAACCCCCCGGAATTTAAATTTATTGACGGTTATAAAAAAAAAATGCTGTTCCATTAATTTTGACTGCGTAGGTGCACTCTGCTATGAAACAGCAAATTTTTTTTGATAATTGAAGAAAATTTGGTCTAGAATCATGTGCTGAATTCATTGTGTTATTTATGGTTAGTGTTTGTGTTTTCAATAAAGTACATAATTTCTAGCTATCTGTAATTGCCTCAGTACATATCTACACCTAATTTTTATATTTAGATTCATTAAGTTGAAACAGGTCCGGCTGTCGTAGAGTCAACATTACTCCATTTTGAAGGAGGTAGGTAGTTATTCTAGCCTAACTGTGATTTCCAATCGTCTAATTTAGATACCTAGTGGTAATATGGATCAGCTTGTTTACCTAGGTACCTACTCTATAATAAATAAAGCTCGTCTAGACAACCTGTGAATTTATTGACCTAAGTCTTCATATGTCAAAAAACTACTTTACATAGGTATTATTTCATTAAAACCTGCGCCGGTTGTCTTAAATTGCAGTCTAAATTTAACTCACAAATGTAAAAAAGTTTAACTGATTTAAGGAATGCTTTTGAAAACTGATGATTAGAGATCTGTAGTTAGCTAGAAACTTTAAATCAAGACTCATTCATAACAAACTTTGTGATTTTGAGGTTATATATTTAATGTTTTTATGAGAGTAATATTTAGTAAGTATTCGTAAACGTATGACTGTTTTTTGACAATCTCTTTTAGATGCAATAAAAACATAATAGTACAAACAATAGTAGAACAACATAACAGTATTACATATAAGTACAATTCAATTCTAAAATCTCAGACCACTACTCGGTAATCGCGTTCCGTTGTTGAATGAATCTACGCGTTATAAGAGTCTGAGCTACTCTGACATTAACTGTCGTAATCTTAGCAAAAACAGTCTGTCAGGTATGCTGGACTGGACCATCAATTTTATTAATGTTTGCTTGACTGATACTTGTAGTGGGTATGCATATTGCTACATTGATACTTGAAAGGTACCTACCTAATATTAGGCTAAACTAACAATTTAGCCTCTAAGTAAATTTTAATAAAAATAGTGAGGTAGGTACTACTTACCATGTCAGGTATATGCTTATTTTGATCTAGGTGTCTGAATGTCTTGGACGCTGTGACTGATATACAAAAATAGCGTCCTCTGTTGTCGTCTAGCGGAAGCAGTGAATTAGAAACGTCCTTCTGTTTGCGACGCTCGCCGTTAGGGGCGCTAGTAACAATGAATGGTTTACGCGTAAATATCGATTTAATGCTCGCTTCTCGACACAGGAGGCGCTGTTTTATGAATGAGTATTGTAATATTATGAATGAATGTTGTAGTAGTCGCCTCTCGACACTACGAGGCAGCACTGTAGAGATTACTTGAATGTTCTAGAAGTTTCTGGAACCGGAAGTTGATTGTAAACGAGTCCTTTTCCGCCCACATTTCAATTGTACTGTTCTGTTCGCTTCCAGACACGAAAGAGCGCACTAGTCTCGTTAGTTTTAACCGCGTTTAGATAGAATTGTTGAACTGTAGCCATCCTTGCCCGAAACCAGCGATTGTAATAATAGTTGTAATAATAGCTGTAATAGCTTAAACCTGTGGATATACCGACAATAAATCTTGTAGTAGTGTTCGTGTGTTTTTCATTGCTACTCGATTAGTCCTCTGTCCTCCACATTGGTCCTTCGGTAGCCGGATTCGGGCAGGTATAGCTTTGATCTAATCTTACGCGAAAGTGGCAGTGTGGTGTATGCAATACCGTCGACATGGTGAAGACACGCGGTAGGCATGAACTCGTCACAGCGGCCACGGAAGGGGACGAGTCCGTCTCCACGGAATTGGCGACAGCGGTGGGACCATCAGACCCGCCCAACTATTCCGTCACAGAGTCGGACCAGGCCCAACCTCACAGCCCTGGAGCGACGACACCTCCACACAGACAACCACTAGGCGAGACGAAAACCGACAGGAAGGCGTTGGCGCGAGCGAGATTGGAACTCGCCGCTGCTAGGTTAGCGCTCTTGGAAGCAGAATCAGCAGACGAAGAATTATTGGAGGGAAGCTCGACTGCGACATCGAAACGTCAGACGGACGCCGCGGACACACTTAGTGAGCACCACAACCACATCTGTCCGCCGCAGTCACAACCCATAACGCCAAACGACGCGCCACCCCCCTTGCTGCAACGTAACGACGAGGGGAGCCTGCTGCAAGGATTGACTCAGGCATTGTTAGAGGTAGCGCGGGGCAAACCCGCTGCCAGCAGGTATGAATTTGATTTACCTATCTTTAGTGGCCACCCTGGCGAATGGCTGCATTTTAAAGCAGCGTTTAATGAGTCTGCGTCAACTCACACAGAGGCAGGGAATTTAGTCCGTCTCAGAAAATCCTTGAGAGGGACAGCGCTAGAGGCAGTTAAATGCCTATTATTAGGATCCTCGGCCGCGCAAATTATGCAAAGGTTAGAATCTCGATTTGGACGACCCAACGCATTAATAACTTACGAATTAAATAAATTACGTCAGTTACCTAAAGTATCAGATAACCCCACAGATATATGTGTGTTTGCATCGAAGGTCACAAACGCCATTGCCGCGGTGCAAGCTCTGAATAGAACAGAATATTTATATAGCCCGGAGATGATTTCCGCAATTTCAGAAAAGTTGTCAGTTACGCTAAGAAGCCGGTGGTATGATTATGAGATGGCTGCAGGTGACGCAGAGCCTGGCTTATTAGTGTTGGGAAAATTTCTCGATAGAGAGGCCGATCTCAATGCACGTCACGCCTCGGCAGAGGTGGAACTTAAACGAGACCGTTCACAACGACCGGCTCACAAGATGTTCAAAATAGTAGAGACTCATAAAACACCGTGTGTGATATGCAACGGTAATTGTAGTAGCGTGGCCATCTGTTCTAACTTTAAGAAAATGTCAATAGCTGATAGATGGGAAACTGCACGTAAAAATAAATTATGTTTCAGGTGCCTGAACCGACGGACGTGGAAACATAGATGCAAAAGCAAGCAGTGTGAAGTGCAAGACTGCGAGCGTTATCATCACAGACTACTGCACAGTGACAGTAGCCGGGGAACGTGCACCGCAAACGACCCAGAAGAGCGTCCTCGTGTCACAGCGACCGGGCATGCAGCATCACGGGACGACTCAACGCCATGCGGTGACATCGCGCTGCACGCCGTCATCAATAACACAAGCACGCCGCGCAAGTACAATCAAGTTTTGCTGAAAGTAGTGCCAGTGACACTATCGGGACCAAACGGTAAAGTAGACACATTTGCTTTGTTGGATGACGGATCGACAATAACTCTACTTACTACTAACGTCGCGCAGCAGATAGGTGCAGAAGGTCCAAATGAGCCATTTTACATCGAGGCCGTAGCAGGCGCGCGCATTGACGCTACAAACTCACAACGGGTCAAGGTAAATATTCGAGGAAAATACACAACCGAAGGCATTGACATCGAAGCCAGAACCATCGACAGACTTGAATTATCAAGTCAGTCGATCCGCACAAATGACCTAGCAGGCTTCGAACACCTGACACCTATAGTCGAGCAGCTAGCATATGACGCTGGCGTACCAACTGTCTTGATAGGCCAGGACAACTGGGCACTCCTGCTCGCCTGTGAAGTGCGAGTAGGTACAAAGGATCAACCAGTAGCGTCACGCACACCACTTGGCTGGATTTTACATGGTAAAATCTGCAGCCTGACAAAACTACATGTATTACCACAGATCGGAGAACGCTGCGGTCATGTAAGTACAGATGAATCTATTGAAAAGCTCATACAAGAACATTTTAGCCTGGAATCATTAGGAGTGCAACCACGTCGCCCCCAAGCAGACCCAGAGGTGAGAGCATTGAAAATACTAGAGGAGACTACACGCGCTCTGCCTGAAGGTGGTTACGAGACGGGCTTATTATGGAAAAATGAAGATAGGTGTTTTCCAGACAACTATGCCTCTGCGCTCAGTCGACTGGAAGGCACCGAATCCCGTTTACGCAAAGACCAAACTCTGAAACAAAAATATTCAGAGCAGATGAAAGCGCTGATATCAAATGGGTATGCAGAACTAGCACCGCCAACGTCATCTAGTGGGTACAAGTGGTACTTACCACATTTTCCAGTGATAAATCCATCTAAACAGGGTAAGGTCAGAATTGTGCATGACGCAGCGGCACGCACGCATGGAGTGTGCCTCAATGATTATCTTCTGACAGGTCCTGATCTCCTACAATTACTCCTTGGCGTTTTAATGCGATTCAGACAAAAACCTGTCGCTGTTTCAGCAGACATAAAAGATATGTTTCTACGCATAACGGTAAGAGTGCAAGATAGAGACGCACTTCGTTTTCTGTGGCGCGACGATACGACTTTAACGCCCATTGAATATAGAATGAAAGCGGTATTGTTTGGTGCGACCTCTTCCCCGAGCACTGCAATTTACGTTAAAAATCATAATGCACATGTTCATGAGGCTGACTACCCCGAGGCAGTGAACTCTATAGTTCGGAATCATTATATGGATGATTTTTTACAGAGCTTCGACAACGCAGAAGAAGCGAACCGAGTGTCTAAAGCAGTCGACGCGGTACACCGGCGAGGTAACTTCGTGTTGCAGAAGTGGGCGTCCAACGAGCCGGCCGCTGTCGCTGGTCTCGCGACCGAGCCCGTGGTGAAGGACACTGTGCTCAACAAGGAGGAGAAAATTCTCGGTCTTATCTGGCGACACCAGAATGACACTTTAGGATTCAACTTCAGGAAAGTAGACCCTTCTTATTTGAGCAAGCAGGTTACGAAACGTCAGTTATTAAAAACGACAATGTCTTTATATGACCCGCTGGGACTAGCCGCGCCGTTTACGACACAAGCGAAGTGCATATTGCAAGACGCTTGGCGTTTAAAAATCGGTTGGGACGAGCGCCTACCAAAAAGTCTAGAACGTAAATGGCGCGACTGGTTGATTGCTCTACAAATACTGAAAGGCGTTCGTGTCCCACGTTGTCACCTTGGTTATAATGACTCGATTAGAGTAGAATTGCACGTATTCGTGGACGCGAGCGAACGAGCCTATGCCGCAGCAGCATATTGGCGTTCGGTGAACGGCATAGGGCAAGTGAATGTGTCGCTCGTGGCAGCGAAAGGGCGCGTTGCGCCCCTAAAGGTCACATCTATACCTAGACTTGAATTACAGGCTGCTGTGCTCGGCGGGCGACTAGCACGCTGCGTGGAAGAAGAGCACGATCGTCGCGCCGACCGTCGAGTCTTCTGGTCCGACTCGCGCACTGTGCTAGCGTGGCTGCGCGCCGGCGCACGCGCTTTCAAACCGTTCGTCGCGCACCGAGTAGCGGAACTAGAAGAAACCACCGAGCGGAGTGAATGGCGCTGGGTCCCCACCGCTCACAATGTCGCCGACGACTCGACTCGCGATACACCAACTCACTTCACAGCAAGCCACCGCTGGTATGTCGGCCCTTCATTTCTCTATGACAGCGAAAATGCCTGGCCGCAGGAAACAGACTCATACCCCTACATCGACACGGGTGAGGAGCGTGTCACCATTGCTGCTTCTCACGAACAGTCGACCTTAACGGAGGCGCTACCTGACGTCACACGTTTCTCTTCCTGGCTACGGCTCATCCGGGCCACGGCCCGCGTTCTTCAATTCATCGACCGACTTCGAGTTCGCACCACGACAGTTACCCGTAAACGCAATAAAGGCGTTAGTGTAGACGACCCGAACTGGACGGTGAAACAACGGGAGGGTACGAGAAAGCGATCCGGACTGCAGAGCCGCAACCTCAGCGTAACACCGACGGCCTACATACCCCTTGGCACGCAGTACACACGTCGGGCCGAGCTCCTGTGGACACGTGCTATACAAGAAGAAAGTTTCGCAAATGAATTGCGTCTTCTCACCGGCGGGAGAACGGTACTAGCTGACAGCCGGTTGAAGCGGTTATCTCTGACAGTCGACGAACACAACATAATAAGAATACGCTCGCGCATCACAGCAGCAGCTGAAATATCACGAGAAACACAGTCACCGGCAGTACTAGATGGCGATCACCGTTACTGCCGCTTGTACATAGACTGGATCCATCGAAAGTTACACCATAGCGGCGTGGAATGCGTCGTGAACGAAATACGACAACGCTATTGGATTTTACGTTTAAGGCCGTCCGTCCGTGCAGTAATCAGGCTCTGCCAACCCTGTAGACTACGTCGAGCCGTACCGCCAGAGCCGCTGACAGGCGAATTACCACCCTGTCGACTAGCACACCATCAACGTCCGTTCACACATACAGGACTGGACTACTTTGGGCCACTCTCCGTCACAGTAGCGAGACATCACGAGAAGCGCTATGTGGCATTGTTCACATGCCTAACTACGCGTGCTGTCCATTTAGAAGTTGCCGCCTCGCTATCAACGGATGCCGCTATACTTGCGTTGAGGCGTATGATGGCACGTCGAGGATGCCCTGAAGTCATTTGGAGTGATAACGGCACCAATTTCCACGGGGCAGATGCTGAGCTCCGTAAGGCTGCCCTAGAATCACTTCAACACGAGGCAGAGGTACGTCACATCGACTGGCGCTACATTCCACCAGGAGCGCCGTTCATGGGCGGAGCATGGGAAAGGTTAGTGCGCACGGTAAAGGCCTCATTAAATGCTACACTTATCGATCGGCATCCGTATGAAGACGTGCTTCACACACTTCTGACAGAGGTAGAACACACGGTCAATTCCCGACCCTTGACCCATGTATCGGTTAACCCAGACGACGAAGAAGCTTTGACGCCTAACCATTTTCTGCTCGGCGCGCCCTCTAAAGTTCCGTTGCCAGGGATTTTCACAAGGCCGGATGAACTACGTCATTCACATTGGAGAGCGTCACAACGACTAGCGGACTTGTTTTGGCAACGATGGGTACGCGAAGTACTGCCTACGCTTCAAAACCGGCGGGAGCCGTATGGACGCGGTGACACGGTCAAGGTGGGCGATTTGGTTGTCATAGTGGACCCAAACTTACCAAGAAACATCTGGCCAAAAGGGAGAGTCGAACGCATGTATCCAGGAGCAGATGGTGTCGTGAGAGTCGTTGACGTCAAAACCAAGAGCGGTGTAATGCGGCGTCCTGTTAAACGTCTCGTCGTTATACCAGTAGAAACTTAGTTGTCATCATGCATTGTATCGTAAACACTGGTTTAAAGTAGACAAGTTATGATTATGTATTTCGCATATTTTGTATTTCGTAGGTTATGTCTCTTTTCCCGGCGTCACTCCAGGATTCTGCTACCAGGAGGAGTTTGTTTTTATTTCGATTTGATCTAATATATAGCAGAGCAAGGATTCTGGAGTGACTACCCTTAACTTTATAATTATGTATGTGTACTATATTGTTTTCTTATAATTCATTGAATTGTGAGTTGCATTCAATTGTTAATATTGTGGTGTGTATACCAGTCACTAGTGATATAAATTATGTACATTGTATGTACACGGCGGGAGAAATGTGACTGATATACAAAAATAGCGTCCTCTGTTGTCGTCTAGCGGAAGCAGTGAATTAGAAACGTCCTTCTGTTTGCGACGCTCGCCGTTAGGGGGCGCTAGTAACAATGAATGGTTTACGCGTAAATATCGATTTAATGCTCGCTTCTCGACACAGGAGGCGCTGTTTTATGAATGAGTATTGTAATATTATGAATGAATGTTGTAGTAGTCGCCTCTCGACACTACGAGGCAGCACTGTAGAGATTACTTGAATGTTCTAGAAGTTTCTGGAACCGGAAGTTGATTGTAAACGAGTCCTTTTCCGCCCACATTTCAATTGTACTGTTCTGTTCGCTTCCAGACACGAAAGAGCGCACTAGTCTCGTTAGTTTTAACCGCGTTTAGATAGAATTGTTGAACTGTAGCCATCCTTGCCCGAAACCAGCGATTGTAATAATAGTTGTAATAATAGCTGTAATAGCTTAAACCTGTGGATATACCGACAATAAATCTTGTAGTAGTGTTCGTGTGTTTTTCATTGCTACTCGATTAGTCCTCTGTCCTCCACAGACGCGATCTTTTATTTAAAAAGTGTTTCGAGATAACTCTTAGCATAAAATTGAATGTTGTGACTTGTGATTGTGAATTTGTGACAGTTCGAGTGATTGTTGATTTTGTTCAAGAACATACCGATAACTTCGTTATTAATTAACGTTTTCAAGGTCTCTTTAATTCAAGTCCATTAGTTTACTTAAAGTACAATAAATCATTGTATTGGAAATAAGTTTGAACTTTTCTTTTAGCTGTGGCGTTCGATTCTCTTTGACGTAATTCCTTCTATGAAACCTAGATGTCGCTATTACCAATAAAACTTTATAGGCGGGAAAATTAAAAACTTCAGGTTATAAATTAAAGATTAAAGCTGATATACATTTTATTTATTTACATATATAATGTCAATATACGTAATTATTTTATTATCACTATTATATTATTCAAATACTTTTTGTTTTTTTAAACCTTATATGTAGACACAATAGAAGTGGAAGTTATATAGATATTACATACATTCTATGGATCATTTAAAAATAGTTACATTTCAGAAGACAATAAGCATTGATTTTGCGCACAAGAACAAAAATATTTCGTCCACAGTCAATAATTTTAAATATTTATTTGATTAACATACGTACCTTAATGTTACATTGTTTTTGAATGTATAAACAGTCATTACAAATATTTGTTATAAATTATTAATTACTACCAGACAACCATCAAAAATGATAGTAACGATTTGGTCATTTTATTGTACTATTCAGCATTTTAAAGAAATCTATTAAATCATTCAGTCATCATTATTAAAATATTTGACAAGAAACTACTTAGCTCTCAGGATAGAGACAAAGTTTGATGGTGCGATATAAAATAAATTGTGCTTCGTTTTTTCATGCATGCTTTGTGAACAAGTTCCAAAATCGTTGATTAAAAAATAATCGGTCATTTCAAAAACCACTTAAGTCACAAAATTATAATTTTTCAGAAATCAATAAAAACTGTATCATACACAAACAAATGAGTTTTAAAGGACTTTTTTATGTTTAATTTAGTATTTGAGTAGTAAAAAATTAAAATAGCATATAACCTTTACAGTTTATTAATAGAAATAATGAAAAAAACCTGTAAAACAGTTCGTGACTTATGTTGTTTTAGCGAGAAATAGGGTTGGTGGTATATAATTTAACCAAAACAATCGTAGTACCTAATCATATTTTTTATTGCTTATAATTAAGAATTACACTTAAAAATAATCATAATAACATTTTACATGTATTAATTTGTCATGTTTTAATATCTTTATGGTACATAGTCATATTCTCCATCATTCTCATCTGGATTATCTTCAACATTTGCAGTTGACATTTGTATTATTAAAAGAGGAAGGAAAGTATTGACTTAAGTTGTTTTTACCCAGAATACGCATCTACCTTTGAGGAACCATTTTCAGCAAAAAAAAGCATTTTGGAAAAAATGTGACTTAAGTGGTTTTTGAAATGACCGATTATAAAACTGAGCAAATTTCAAATTTTATTGCTTCAAATACATATTTTCGTCAACATGATGAAACATCTATCGCTAAGACAAAGATAAACTGGCCTGAAATACTTTTAACTCACAAAAACGCGTCGAACAGAAATAAACCTCCATTGAACAGGATAGTTTCGGCCAGTGATATATTTCCTACTGTTTTAACATTTTTTGAGTTGACCTACGATCTTGCTACTTCCATTCAAATTTTTCCTATCATGTTCCTCATTTAATTAGCTAACACGTAATTGCAAATCAATTGGAACTTAAAAAAAGCTTCAACTGTCATAGTTTATTATCCCCATCGTAGAGGAGAGCCGGGTGGTCGCATGAGTGTCGCCCTGGTCTGCGCCGTGAGGGCACCTCCTCTATCAGAGTCCGGTAGACCGTAGAACGCGTGTAGGTGTCGTCGATGCTGTAGTTCGTGTCCCTTGTGGTTTAGGGTTTGCAGACGACTCCACAACGAGAAAATCCTCTTGTGTACAGCTCTGGTCTGGGTTGGGTTGTCTGGAATATAGAACAATATTCATTGAATAACTGGAAAGTGGATGAATGCATCAATAATATTTTTTGGTAGAGTATACGGCACGGATTTGTGTTTTGGTACCGATTTACCGACCGAGTAAATTATAACATGTGGATATACACTAAAAATATTATAATTTTCAAATATAAAATAAATAACTTATATGTAGGATATTGTCAAATAGATTCGATTTCAAGAAAATAAGTTTGAAGCAAATTACGTGATAAGTAAACTATCTAACCGGCACCCTAATTGCGTAACACACTAGCAATCACAATCTGAATCATTTTCAAATATATTGCTAATCGAATCGTTGAGCTCCTTAAGTCTTGAGTTGAGCTGCACGATTTCTGACAAATGCGTCCACTGACTGGACAGGTCCTCTCAAACTGTGTGGTTCTTTCCTCAAAAGACCATCTCAGACATCGATCTACACGGTCTTCATATAACTTGACCAAGATTATGTCTGGACTAAAAATATAAATATAATAAATTAAAAGAGACTGTGACCTCTGAGTTTGTTTCGGCCTATCTTCTCAGAGTAGAAATATATGATTGACGTGTAAAAGTGTTTGTGCAAACCTACTTACAAAAATTAAATCATTTATCATTTATTATTAAAATTTGTCTGCTCAACAACCTAAATAACGCAAGAATGTTTTTGAACTGTCAAAATGAAAGCCATTTCTACTGTTAGTGTGTTCCGCAATGACCCACTTGTCAGGTAAAATTTTTATTAGTTTGAACTCACTTGTTAACTCATTACTTTGCGTACTATCTACGCCTTCCCGTTTAACTTTTATGACGTTCACTTCGGGGTTATCATTCCTGAATTCATTCTTTTCATCCTCTCTCAGATTATTAGACTTTAGTGCAGAATTTATAAGTTCAGCATATTGAGCATTTGCATTGTAAATATTTTTATTCAAGCTTGCTAAACGCATTTTAAGTAGTAACAAGGGGTTAGTCGCAGTTGTCCGTGCATCGTAGACATTTTCCGTACCAGGGTTATTGTATAAGTAGATTTCGTTGGTTTTATCATTTATATCTTGATTATCAGGTGCAACTTCATCAGTGTATTCCTTATCAGGGTCGGGGTCGAAATTCCTTTTATCCGTATTGTGTTCATACAAATGGTGAAGGCGATCCAATTGTCTCGGATAGTTATGCCATTGCTCTTTCCGAAAACCATCTCCTTCGCTTATAATATTGAAAATATCATCATTTTGATTATTGTTCGCATCTACATATTTCAGTTCCAATTTATTCATAGATCGTGGTTTATTCTCGTGTGTGACGTACTTTTTGTATATTTCATCAAGAACATTTCTTGTTTGAAATCTATCACTAAATGTATTGTCATTCATATGTTGGCTATCAAAGCTGAGTTGTTCTCTGTTGAAGTCAGTGAAGGACATTGGAAGAACATTACTCGAGGAGAGTGCCACCATCGCAAGCAACAGCACGGGGACGATGTGTTGCCGCATCTGTAACAAGAAACGTTATATTTAAAGATGAGTGTGTCGTGAGAATAAGAACTGAGATGTAAATTAAATCTCAGTTAATTGATTTAAGTAAACGTCTCGCGACGACGCGGTGACGATGGCTTCGTTTATCTGCTCTATTAATTAAAATTATAATGTCACCTGATTTGCGTCTGACTAGTTGAGATTAATATTCAAAGATTACGTGCTTCTGTAGATAGTGAGTAAGGGACATAGCATGGTTCAATAGAGGTGATTTGCATATCTTTTAGTCACGTTCTCGAGATAATACGGTACATGGCGAAGTTGTGTGCAAACCTCTCAACATTAATAAGGTTTTGGCAAACAGCCTCGCTAAGAGAAAATCAATTCACGTTTATTTATCTTATCGCGACACGATTCCTAACTTTCAGGTTGCTTCCTTAAATTGTGTAAAGTTTACTTTATTTACTGAAACTGTAAATATTTTACGTAAAGCCTCCAAGGTACACGAATATCTCACATACAAAGATTTTTCACTTTTAGTTTTCTTTTATTCATTTATAGAGGTTATTTATTTTACCTAGAAAATAAAACATTGCCCTGGGTTCGTCGGTCAGTTCCCAACATATTAGTCAATACTCTTGAGAGTGCTAAAATAGCTACCGTTGAATGGGTTGGAAAATAAATTACAAATAAACCTCCAGCAAGACTACAGTATCTATTGCTGTAATAAACATGAAAGTCTAAAAAGTATAAATAGCTGTGAGTAGCGTGTCTTAGATGATTTGAGCACTTAGAAAATAGTAAGGTAGCAAATGCCTTGTGAAATCTTCATAGCAAGTGTTTGCCTGTGATATATTACAGGCGTCAATTGGCTTTTGACATTATGATGTTGTCATGTGAGTCTTTTCATAGTTAGCTTTTAGTTATCACGTGCCTTGATATATATATAATTTTAGTTTGAATAGATATTATTCAAACTATTGGGAGTCCATTATTTCGTCAGGTTATGGGCCTAGGCCGCCTGGTTAATGTTATCTAACCAAAAAGTTCGATAAATACAAAAAAAAAACGACCAAAAGAAGACTTCGTACCGTTTTTTGTTTACAGATTTCAGCCTCTTCTCTTGCAGATAAGAAACAAGCAAATCAACACACTTGTTTAATTCAGGTTTTCTTCATCACAGGTGATGAATCATCACCTTGTGATGAAGCCATGGAGATTTTCTACGTGTGAAGCCTAACATAGAAAGGAATTGTGAAATATGTCTTTTTCCACTTTGATATTTAGCAGATCTATACCTGCGACCTCGTAGGCAGAGGCCATAACCTCTGGGTCATTACAAAATTGTGTTGTGTGACGTTTAACAAGAAACTTAGAAAGTCACGACTCACCCAACGTTATTTACCTACCTACATCCGTTTCCGTCGGGCAGACAGTTGGCGTTGGTATTAAAAAGCAATAAACGTTATTAATGGATGGCAGAAATGTTCGCAATTACCGAAGTCCCGACATTTCAGGACTGAAGAATATTGAACAGAAGTGACCTATTGACTAACGGTTCGCAATACTTTCAGGATCTTGTTCCTTTTACTATTATGTTCTTTTTATACTGTTATTTTTTTCTCCAATCGCCATTTCTTTAGCTATCATCTATACTCTATTCATTATCACACAGACCGTGCACCCAATGGGATTTTCCATCGGCAAAAATGACGAACATCCATACAAACATTCATTCCCTTTTTCGAAAATACTTTCTTAGTGCTCACGTAGGTTACTTACATAATAAAATGGAACTGTTGTTCAAAATTCCATGCTTCTACACCCAGCGGTATAAGCAGTGCGTTCTCTGTCAGTGAACTTAAGATTTTTATTAGATATGTAGACAGATATTTTCAAAATTTTCTGAATCATGAAGTCAATAAAGATGAAGTTGAAACTGTATTTTAAGAATGGTGAAAAAGATATGTGTATGGCTAGTTTATTCTAATACTATAATAAATGGAGTAGATATCTACTAAGCATTCGTTTTTCATGAATTTTATAGGAATGGAAAGGGTGATTCATGGGAAAAGTCAGATGAGAAACGAAATCGCAAAGTTTCGGGGAATTGGATGTAAGAAGTTTTCTGGCATACAATATTGAGAAGCTAGTGACTTATAATTAGTCTTGTAGCTGTAGTATAATTAGCTTCGAATTTATTTTTTATTCTTCGTTATGTACGAGTAACTTAGTTTTAGACTATAGTTACTTGAAACATGTTGAATTTTTGGGATGGAATTCTGGGAAAAACTAAGTAGGTACCTAAGTATTAATGTTGTGTTACGTAATTTTTAATATAATTTATGTAAATTAAGACTTTCACTAGTCAAAAAACGCAACTGGAGCAACCAGGAATCAAACCCAGGAGTTTTATCACTGGATTTAATTTATTTTAATTATTTCACGTATTTGTTCCTTTTTTACCTTTCTTTAAGTTTATTTCGATACTAGCTAAGCCGCGCGGTTTCACCCGCATACGTCTCAATCCCGTGGAATTATTATCTTATGTCCTAATCCAGGTCATCATGGTCTAGGTACCCACACGCCAAATCCGTCCTTCTGTTTAAGCGTGAAAGCGTAAAAAACAAACACAAAAAATCAAATATTTTCTCTTTATAATATTAGTTTAGATAAATTCGTTAACTTTATTCCTGAAAACTGAAAACAGAGATCTTATATTCCCATAATTCTATCCCTAATGAAACATAAATGAGGTTTTCAAGCCCAGCCAAGATACGAAGGTAACGTTAATTGTAGAAGTTAGCAAACCTTAAAATATAAGTTAAGCTACAGAGATTACAACTGTTGATTTGACATTAATCTGTTCTCGAGCCCCTACTTATCTTCGTTCAGCAGCCTGGAGACACGCCATTAAAAGGTAAGCATATCATTTATATCAAGTAAACGATTGGGTGGAATAATTTCATTTACAATACAGCCATTTTCTTTTTTAAACAGCGCGCAATTTTCAGTTTTAATCGTCTTACAACGCTGGCCGCTCTATATGGTATAAAGAATGTTCTGATTACTGGCTCGTAGGTCTCGTGGTTGCAAGCGCGACTGCTGAGAGTGGGGTCCTGGGTTCGATTTCCAGATCGGTTATTGTGTTATTGGAATTTTCCATTACGAAGAATTTGGAAGTTGGCAGTGGGATACCGCCGAGTCCTGCGCCTGGGGGCCTAAAAAGGCCACTTTGGCAGAATCATAAAAGATAACATCATGAATCATACTAAGGCGAAGACAGTCCGTGTTTTACTTTTTTCGCTGCACTACGTAGGTATAATCAAAGAGATTAGGATTGGATTTGGATTGGATTACCTAATTGGTATTTTAGCACAGACAAAAAAAAGAACTGAAAAATCCTTCACCAATGGGATTTGATACGATTAACTTAACAGTTTACTGTCCATTATGATTTATAATGTTATCATTTTATGATTCTGCCAAAGTGACCTTTTTAGTGTAATTTTTAACTGCATGAGTCCCGTGGTAAAACGATAAAAATTGCAAATTTCCTTCATACGATGAAGGAAATTTGCTATATTCACATAATTTTCCTTCAACGTAAGTAAGTAACTACCTACATTCATATAATTTTCTCTCTTCACTTTTGCTGTGAGCTGTGACTCAACCGCAAATGACTTCTGGAATACTCATAAAATAGATGATTTGGAAATTTTAAAGAGTCGTAAAAGTTTATTACTTATCCCGAGGAGCTAAGCCTGATATTTGAACTTTCATTTCATAAAATGCATCTGCGGATAACTGAAAACGAAATGTCTTTTTCTAGACGTGCAGGGGTTGTCCAAAGCACGGTCCGTGCTTTGTGCGGCCCGCAACATAATAATTAAGTCTTTACCTATGAAAAGTTTTGTTAATTGGCTATTATGGTTGATGCACCTTTGCCGTTTTAATGGAAGTCTACAGAAATTCAGGGAACGGGAATCGTGAACTCTTAAAAGGTTTTTGTCATTGACACAACGCTTCGGAGTTGAAAGGAGACCACATGTTTCATACAAAGTTGAGACCAAAACCCAAAGCCAGCCAGCGTAAAAAATGTGTTACCCTGGTCGGGGAAGTCCTCCTTATCATTTTTTCCTACTGCACTGAATCTCTACCACCATTGTTCAGCTGTTTTTTAAAGTTGATAAATCTAGTTTTATACATTTCAATAAAATATAAAACTAGATACCGATTTGCGAAAATAAATAAAAGGTGACCTTGAATATGTGTTCAAGACTACAAACCTCTGTGTGTTCCTATAACTATTATGAGTATTTTGCATATTTAGTTCTAAAATCAGGTATTATTCATGTACAAGTGTGCATAAAAAAACTAAATACTGTCCATAAAAAGTAAGAAATTGGTAAAGGTCAACTTAAAATAAACATCCTTTATTGTCACCATATCACAGCGATATTATATTAAATGAAGGTACCCATAACCACTACATTTCTAGAAATAAAACAGAGTCGAGAATAAAATATAATAATAATAGATAATATTTAAAATATATTCCGAAATTTATACAAAGTAAGTTGATGTAAGGTCAGGCGAATACGATGGGTGACGGAGAAAATCAATAAAAGTCAATGGATTTAGTCCACTCCTTTAAGATTACGCTTGTCAAATTTCGTATAAAGATCCTTGTCAAAATCATATATGCTTTAACAGGAAGCACTTCGTCAAAAACTTGACTCATTAGACCTAACTCCATCTAAATTCCATTTTTTTTTTAAATTGTAAACCGTTTAAGAGTTCATCGATTTTTGTGTCCAGGATTTCTTTAGAACAGCCTAGGCATCAATGCACTTTGCATTAAAATGGTAAAGGTGCATCTCTTAATAAAGTTAATGTATTTGTTTCTGCGGCCCTCCAATCAATTTAGAAATTTATATTGGCCCTGGCGTATCTGGTTTGGACAGCCCTGCTAGACGAAATGGCAAGGAATTATTATAAATTGTAGTCGCTAAAGTATCTATCGACTTGGCTTGAAAATTCATAATTTTGTATGAGAAATTAAAAAATATCTACTATTTTTTTTGGCCCACCACCAGTTCTATCTTTGATTATACATATCAGACTCTAATCTACATGGTCCTTACATTCTGATCAAGATTATGTCTGGACTATAAAAGAGACTTTGACCCCTAAGTTTGTTTCGACATTAATTCTTCTCAAAGGTTCGAATAGGAAATGTCGACTCCATCTAGCTTATTTTTTCTATTTTTATATGACATGTAAAAGATATTCCGATAACATATTTAGAGAATAAACAATTACATTTCATTTATTAAACCGTAACTTTTAATTAAAAACTTTACTAGGGGGCCTAAAAATCCAAGACATACTTTATAATATACAATGTTTTTATTTATTTGATTGCAAAAATAAACCTCTGTGGCCTGTAGCCCCTAGCCTCAGGATTACATTCTTTGATTATGTCTTAGGGCACGTAGCTTCATTTATGTCTTAGGGATTTTACAAAAACCATAAACATGGGCTGTTTTTAGATACATTATAACATACTTTCATACCTTTTCCAATGGGGATAGGCAGAAACTACAGGACTCCACCTGCTACGACCCTGCTACGATCCTTTTGCTTCGTTCACTTTCATACATCAATAGTTCGGTACTAAAGACTATATAATATGTAAGTTCTCTACGTTCGGTACCCCATATTGTGCACACTTTCAATCACAATCATTTTGAACGATATTGTTATTCCATTGCTTCGTATGTTTGAAAAATTTGTCTGTTCAACAACGTAAATAACGCATTGAATATTGGTGAACTATCAAAATGAAGGCCATTGCTACTGTTCGTGTGTAACGCTTTTATCCCGCTGGTCATACACGCACGCCGGTTTCGAGTACTAAGCATCTGACCTTTCTAAAGAAAATCACCAACAAGTTCGCTATTATGTCCTTCTCGGGCGTCCTCTCCCGGCGATCGAGTGGCTGTTCACAATGGTGTGCTGGTGCCTACGCTTATGTAGAGAAGTAAATGTTGGGTGTGGCAAACGAGACATGAAAGAAAGTAGAATCAATTATGTGGAAATGCGTTCCTTGCGAAGCATGTGTGGAGTGTGGTGGAATGATGTGATAACTCAACGTTCGAAGATGTACTAAGTGACAAAAATGTAAGGGTATGCTTAGACGGTTTGGTCATGTCGAGAGGATAAATGAAAGGCGACTGACAAAATGTTAGTCACCTTATTTATAAGGCAGATTTGTGACTATGTAAATCTCATAGATATCGAAAAACGTGTTGTTTCGATGTTGTAGTATGTAGTACATACCTACCAATACCGTGGTAACGATACAGTTTGAAAACAAAACAGTCGTCAGAAGTGATAGGGTCGAAAGGTTCAATGATAAACAAAAGAAGGATTATTGTTACGGTTCAGTAGTTTTTTCATAAAAGTTCAATGTTTTGTTGTTTGAATGAGTGCATGAGTCAGAATCAGTAAACAATTCATTAGTTGGTGCCACCTGGCACTATTATACCGGCTTATGCATGTGTGGCGCTACTTTTCAAGGGTTTTGCTGTTCACGGAACTTTTTAAAATAAATAAGTATTCTTTATTATGACAGATATAAATGTAGAAATTTTACATAGGGTGACACAGTGGGTTGTCTAAAAGCAATCTTTTACAGACAACATTTGGATGGATTAAAGGAAGAGACAATACTGCAGGTAGTTAGTGGTGTACGGTGTACCTAGCTACCATTTGCGTACCAATATAAATATAGGTACTAGCTTTTGCCCGTGACTTCGTTCACGTGAAATTTCTTGTTCCTCCGATCTACTCCATCGCATCGCATCGCATTACCTATCCGTGCTATTCATAGAAATGCACATATCTATGGCGCTATTATACTTCGTTTTCGCTTAACTCTCTTTCTGACTTTTTTCTTTTTGCTCAAGAATTGGGCTATCAAAAATGCAAAAATAATTTTTCGAATCCGACTGGTAGATCGCGTTCAAACAAACAAACTCGATGTTGAAAACTAACTAACTTTAACTCAACTTAGCTTTATTAGAGCTAACCCGGGCGAACTTCGTACCACCCCGCCAGCCTGCGCCCGCTTTTTAAATCTCTGATAATTATCTTCTAAGTTATTCATTTTAATGATATGCTGTAAAGGGCAATTTTGATCTCCATAAATTGCACAGCGTATTTAATGTATTTAATTAGATAAGGAATAATACTGTATTGTTTAAAATAGCTTGGTAAATAACCCATATTTTTTTGTAATATGTAAAAGATAAAAATGGTTACTGTGAGTTATCCTTAGGAGATAAACATATACCTTTGTGGACTTTTTATTGATATTTTTAAGATATACAATTTCCCAAACCGATCTATCTCGTAAGGTTTAGCCAGCGTTTGCAATGTAAGCGCACAATAATATGTTTGTTACGACATCATATTACAATTCTTTGAATTTCTCGGCTTTTCTCTACTATAATATGTACGTATGGTACATATAAACCTTCCTCTTGAATCAATCTATCCATTAAAAAACTGCATCAAAATCCGTTGCGTAGTTTTAAAGATCTAAGCATACATAGGGACAGACAGCGGGAAGCGACTTCTATGTAATAATTAGTTTAAAGATGTGTACTTACAATAATAAACATGAAACAAGAGCAACAAAATACCTATATTATAATTATGACGTATAATGTTTAAGAAGAGAATAGGAAGTGTTTTTGTACCAGAATTTTAATAAAGATTTACAAAGTTTGCGCACATCTTTTTTACACGGGAATTTGCTCACTCATTACCGTAGACTATTATAAGCCGATTATGCGTATGCGTGATTACCTAGGTAGGTATCTCGTACGTAGGTACGTGCGAGATAACGTGAATCAAATTACGAAACAAAATTGTGATAATGACACACTAAAAGGTCACCTGTTACAATTTCATTCACAAGCTACAAATCAATTTAGAAAGAAGTTAACACGCACATTAATGATTATTATGAATGTATTACGAAGAAACTAATATTTTTTTCATAGAAAATGAACAATTTGATGACACCTACTAAATATTTCGGTAAATCGATAATTGTTTTAGCTACCTACTTACTTATCGCCCTTTAACTACTAGTGAGTCAGGTTAACCTTAACTTTCTGGGAAACTGAGTCAGTTTTCCCAGAATATATGTATTATTCGTTCTCTATAACGATATTTCTTTTTCGTGTTGCTTGGAAACCTATAAAGGTACTTTGTGTCATCAAATAACATGGTGCTTCAGGAGTTACGGACCCTTAAAACCTTTCAAGGCAACTTTACGAAGATGAACCATTTTACTAGGTACCTACTACATTCTGCTATGGCTCGCCCTATAACATTTAAACAATAGATAGGTAAGTAGCAAGATGCAAATGTATTCATACAGACCTACCCCACTCAGGGAATGTTGTTAAATTTATGTGTCATACTTTCAAGTTCAGCAAAAACATTAGTCGTGTGTTGACAAAACGTAAACTTTGATCTTCCTACCGCTGCGCAACGCGTGCGGCGTGCAAATTGTCATAATGCTCAAGCGGTGTGAAATGTGGTGTAGCATCGTTCGGTTGCTGTTTCGCCCGACTGGCGCCACACACACGGAGCGTCTGTCTGCGGTCAGGGCGAGGGGGCGACTGAGGCAGGAAGTGGGGGGCGTCATGGCCGCCGCACATGCCACAGCCCGCCGCCATGCCGCATACCGTGGCGTCGTCGTAACCTTCGCGCAACGTGACGGCGAGCGCAGCGTCCTATTTAATTTAATCTACAAAATGAGTATGTTTGACGACGATTTGATTGAAAATGTTAAGAAGTACCCAGTTTTATACCGCAATAAAGGAAAGAACTATAAGAACATGATAAAAAAAGGCAATTGTTGGATCAAAATCGGTGAAGTACTAAATAAAACACGTGAGTAATTTCTTTTATGTAAGCCAATGATTGTAGATGTTGTTAACCTTAAGTTTTGCATGATTCTTACTAATTACGTGACTACAGTTATCGTCCATTATGATTATTATGTTGTAATGAACGTGTCGCTGCAGTAGGTAGCTGCTATGTTTGTCCTGACTACCGTAGTAATAGTTCAGGTAGCGCAGAAACGTTTAGTGAGGATTGTACCGTTTCGTTCACAGAACATAAAATATATAATTATGTACCGTCGCGTTCGTTCGGCCTTAGTTTTTTTTTCTGGGTTATTTGAACTGAGGAGTAAACATTTCTTGTATTGTTATGGACAATGGTGTTTACTCGGCAGTTGCTCCGTGCACAGGATGTTCGGAATTATTTTATTACTCACTTACCCATTAAAATGCGTCATGCGTTTATTGAGTTATCTAGATATCGTGAGTATTTAAAGTAATCGATGTATGAATTTATATTGCTGCACCTCGTAGCATGTTTTGATTGGAAGGCCGATTTTATTTACCGTTTTCACATAATTTAATGTGTATCCCCCTAATGTATGAACGTTGCCTAAAGTTAAGAGACGTTTAAACGTAAAAAATATATGGTTAACCAGACGAACGTTTATTTATAAGCGGGGTTGTGTTTTAGTTTAAAAACAAATGCAATGCAATCGTAACTAAAGTTCCAATGGTATTGAGGCTCATAATAATTATGCATTTTAATGATGGTTTGGTCATGTTGAGAGGATGAATGAAAGGCGACTAACAAAAGGTATTCACAAGGCGAAAATATGTGAGTGGAAAGCAGTGGTGATGTAATAAACTACACAAGAAAGTGATTGTTTGGGTGCAAACCTACAACCTATAAGTCGGAGCCGATACCACTGGGCCATCAACGCCCTCAATCTCGGGAAGAAACTTAATTTATCTATCATAATATCGCTAAAACTTAAAACATATTGAAACTTTGTTTTTTACAGCTGAAGAATGTAAATCAAAATGGCGCAATATACGAGACAATTATATGAAAAATAAAAAGAAAAAAATTACTGGCAGCGCCACTTCATATTCCAAGTACGATGATGAGAGACTTAACTTCTTGTCAGAATCACAAGATGAAGGAGAATCCTCAGGCACTTATATAGTGGACAATGCTACGCACGATCCTATCGAGATATCTTTCGAGTGCGTTAAGGAAGAGTTCGATTCATCAGAAGACGTTCCATTGTCAGAGTCACCATTCGTAATAGGAACATCAAGTAGCAGCAACGCAGAGCAGCCTACTACATATACTTCAATTCCAACAATTGTATCTGCTACATATGATGCCAGTCAGTCACTGGCTGCACCACAAAATTTTCCTGTTCTAGAGCAAAATGTAATCCCACCGCCAAAAAGACCAATGAAACGAAAGATAGACTCAATAATAGATGAACTGAAAAAGGATAGAGAAGAAAGGAATGTAATTTTACAACAATTGGTTACTAAAGCTACTTGTCCAACAGGAAAATCCCCTATCCATAACTTTTTCTCCAGTATGGCTGATATTGTTTGTAATTTCCCGCCAGCGAAGATTGCAGAAGTACGGATGAAAGTCTGTACTATGATCAGTGATGTGGAAATTTCGGTACTCAGAGATAGAAGTCAGTCTGGTGGCAGTTCTTAACGTTTATTAATTAATATGATGTACATTATAATGCCTAATCTTTTATGTGTGCTGTTCTATGATTATTGCTATGTATTTTGTAAGAGATTTAATTTTAAAAAAACTTTAATGATTTTGTATACCTACTTAAATGATTGAATTACTTATTTTTTTAATATAAAATTGGTTTGAATTTACCTATCTCTTCTAGTAATATTTTTCCCAATTGCTTCACAAAATACTTCGAGCAATATTAGAATTCGTTGACTCAGGACAGGATGTCTCTCCGGTCAAATCTTAAGAAATATCAACAAAGGAACCGTAGGTACTTCATTACAATCTCCAATCAAAATAAATTAAATCGTTTTGAATATATGCAAATAGTTTGGCCCCTTAATTAATACAACCGACAAAGACACCCGACACTACTGCGAAATCTGAGGGCACGGTTAATTTAATACATAATAAGTATTATTTTGTTGTCAATGACAGATCTGCTTAAGCTGCAGCTATTATCAAAGGCAGAACTGCAGTAGTTGGCTCTGCAGCTGCACCTCACTCTGTATCATCGGGATCGAATGTATTCGGTCAGTGCTCAACAAGCGTCGCAAGCGAGAAAGAATATTAGGCAAACGCGAGATAGAATCATTCAAAATTTCATAATTATACAGGATGTTAGGTTAAAGGAGAGAAATCTGAGAGTAAATGCAACAACTTTTTCACACCGCCTGCTCGACAATGTCAAATTATATGTGTGTCAAATTACATGCATTATATGTACATACTAATTACATGCATTCACCATTAAGATCTGCACTAAAAATAAGTAAATTGTTCGAAAATGGAATTGGCCACCACGAGTAGATTGTTAAAACAAACATAGAACACAAAAAAAAAACGCGAATACTGAAAATTGCTTTGCAAATTAGGTACCTACCTAAACTACAAATTTTCACAAAAATGTCAAGTGACGATAGTGATTTGATTCCGGAGTACATTAAATCCGAAGCCATTGTAGAAAATCTACTTCCAGAAAAGTCCAAGGAATCGTACATGAAAGCCTACGACGATTTTTACAAATGGAAAACTACAATGGGCTAGTCTACTTCCAGCATTTATCGTGTACCTACAAAGAAGCCATGTAGCCTATGGTGCATTTATTCGATGCTCCGGTCAACAATATGCATCAAACATACTATACAAATTAATACATACACCTAAATACTGGCATTTTTTAAAAGGAATTCAGAAGGACATCGTCCTATGAAATCAAAAGTTTTCATAACTCAAAATGTGGAAACATTTCTAAATGAAGCCCACAGCTTTCTCGTCACAAAAGTAAGTATCTACCTATTGATTAAATTTTTAGTAACTAAAACAGCTACATACTTACATACTATAGGTAAGTAGGTACTAGCTGCCCGCTCATGAATCGAACGATTGTGTGCGATCTACTGGAGGCCTAAAAAGGCCACTTTGGCAGAATCATAAAAGGATAACATTATGAATCATAATGGAAGATCACTGTGAAAGATTCGAGTCTTCACAAGAACAGAATATGTAAAACAATTACTTGACATATTAAAAGACAAACAAGTACAGGGTTCCTAAAAAGGCCACTTTAGCAGAATCATAAAAGTATAACATTATGAATCATAATAGACAGTAATTAAATAATTATTTATTAATTATTTGTATAGTAAGTTAGTTAGACTTTTAATTTAGTATCTAGTGTAAATAATTTGTAATAAAATAAGTTAATTATTTTCTATATAAAAAATAGACAGTTAACTGTTAAGTTAATCGTAACAAATCCCATTGGTGAAGCATTTTTCAGTTATTTTTTTTTGTCTGTGCTAAAACACCAATCAATCCAATCCTAATCCAATCCCAATCTCTTTGACTATACCTACGTAGAGCAGCGAAAAAAGAAAAACCCGGACTGTTTTCGTCATATTATCATTCATAATGTTATCCTTTTATGATTCTGCCAAAGAGACCTTTTTAGGCCCCCAGGATGACGACTACGAAGAAAATAACTTTACTCTAATGTTAGTTCCTATGTTACTTTATTTCAAATCAAATCAAATCAAATCAAATCAAATCAAATCATGTTTGTTTTACGTAAATTAAATGAAGACAAAACCATTATGCGAAGATTGAAATCCATAATGAATTAAAAAAGCACGTTCTCATTAATCACCGCAACCATCGCAACTCGTTTTGAATCAATCATCTCAATTTCGAGGACCAAGAATATGTAGTTCACCATTATATCATAAAACATAGGTATAACCAGCCACAAAGCACTTATCAGTATCAGTAACTATTCTCCACAATCCTCATCTATGGATACAATATATTCCATCCAGTCAACGCAGCCTCCACCAAGTCCATCTCCACAGCTATCTGTAACTTCAATTCCTCAGATTCCATCATCTTCAATTCTGCAATCAACCCCTTAGGTACGAGCGTAACAAAATCAGGTGCAAATTATCGACCAAGAAATTTAAGACCACCCAGTGCGACTGCCGATTATTTTTCACAATTTGGAAATCAGTTACCTAATAGAACACCAAGACTATACCGGTACCGAAGAGTAAATTTAAAAAAAAAAAAGCTTAATTATTATTACCTACTATTTATTTAACTTCTATTAAGAGAAGAAGCAGAAAGAAGAAGAAGTTATTTTATTTTCTATTGAGAGATTCTTCATTAGTTTAATTTGTCCTATTCAATGATTTGAAATAAAAGTATTCTCAATGAGTAAATAAATATTGTTTTCTTACCTTAACACAACTGAAAGTCGTTCTTCAGGTGATATTGTCTTTCGAAATGCAGTGTCTTCATATTATAGATACTAGCCCACCGCTTGTAATAATTTTATCAAATGTACAATCGACATTCTGTAATAATTAAAAGACTTATCGGGATGCTGTTGCACGTCATTGTACATTTTGCAAAAGTATCCTTTCAAATGCCTTTAATCTGTTAGTGGATATACTTAGTATCTGTGGTGGCGGCATTGTTTACGTTTTCTAAGCCAGAACACACGCTGTTCGCCAGAAATTAATGATGGCACTGAAATAAAATTAAGCAAAACGCCAGCCGCAGCGCGTATTTGTACGGGGTTTGGCGATTTCAGCTATTCCTAAACCGCTCGCGTTTAATCGTAGTGCGCGCTGAACGCCGTACAAAACAGAATAAATGCTAGGCCGTTACTGAAAGGTTAGTTAATTTCATCTATTTTGTGTTGGACAGGTAATTTGGCCTCTTTTCCGTAAATGCCTATCGCTTCACGTCGATACACTAATGTTTTGAAGTCGGTTCTATTATGACTTCCTTTTTCCACTAATAAGGGAAGGTATACGAGATAATTACGAAACTGCCGCTAGTTTTGTCGCATTTTCTCACCCTTTTTCAGAAAAGCTGAAAGGGATAATATAATTCTACGAATATATCGTTAATGTTGAACTGATTTTGAAAGGCCGTGAAGCATAATTGTTGTATTATGAAGGGTTTATTACGTTAATAGCCCTAACACCCTTTTAAGGCTGTTTTATTAACATAGAATTGGTCTAGAATAGAATAAATTGTTTAATCATATATTTGTTTTGTGAAAAGGCAAGTAAAGCGATTATAATAATTTTGATAAGTATGTATAATATACCATTGTATGTGTAAAAGTTGCTTCAAGTTATGTGTCGGTTAAACGTCAAAAATATAGGTATGGTTAAACAGTCGCTAACCATTAATAAATTGTGAGCAACGTTTATAAATACATCATACAAAGGGGTTTGTTACATAGTTAATTATTAAATTAAATAACCAGCTTAATAGTCGTGATTGTATTTCTTTTCATACAACGGTTAAAGCAGGCCATCCATTGCTAATTTTCAGTTCACCTAATAGTAGATTATGATACCTGCGTGCTATGATCAATGCACACGCGTTTCATACGACGTTTATCAACACACTTACGAGAAAAGAACAGACTTGTATTGTTAAATATTAACTTGTATGGAAAATGGCGCGCTGGTTTTGTTTTTCCGCGTGCCGCGCTAGCCAGCACTAGCGATGCGCGCGTAAGTGTAAATAAAAGCACTCAAGCACTGACAACACAGACAGACCGCTAAAAAGCCTATAATAAACACACAATAATGTTTAGACTGATTGTAGAGGCGTGGCGCATGTCGCCTCAATCTGGTCAAACTGACCACCCAACTAACATTTTGGTTATAAGAATAAGTGCTACATCTGCTGCTTAAGAGAATTTTAAGAACCCAAAGTTCTGTAAAGGCACTAACAATTGGGCGATAAAGCGTTCTGTATCTCTCTTATAACCCTGGTTTGGGCCTGTTCATGTTAGAGCTTGAAGCGACTTAATGGTTATAGAGAGTGATAAATGAGTGATTATTAAGAGTTAGAACAGTGCTATTGTAGCAGTGATTACCACTTCAAGTGTTTAATGCACTATACACAGGGTATAACTGCAAGCTAAAGTAGTAAACAAGTTATGGAAACCACTTTAATGACTTTTTGGTTACACATGGTTAGTTCATGTAACCAATATATAACTTAAGAATATACCGGACTTATTTAGTAGCAATAAAAATCACCGAAAGCGAAAATATTTAAACTGTTTTCGCACAGTTTTACGTTCTTGTTACAGTCAATAGTGATAATATTTTCTAGCACGCATTCATGTCTTGGTGTTTTAATAAAATAATTAAGGTAAGTGAAATGTTTAAGATTACTGGGTGTTATAGGAATTAAATCACATGCGGCGGTAAGTTTACGGTAACAATATATACTAGTTTTCATCTCATTTTTGAAACGCCTTAAAAATAAACTACTTTTGATGATAAAATTATGTAAAAAATACTGCTTGAATTTTTTTTTTCTTTATTTATCTCATTTATCAATTCCCGGTACCTCCTTAAGACATTTTAATTGAAAATTATGAACAATGCAAGTAAATAATTGGACTAGGAACATTTCAATAAGTGTTTTCTTTCACAATTTTTTATAGGATATGTTTTTTAAATGGCGTCTTAGTTCTAATTACTTAAGGATCCTGATAACTCTGTTATTCCTCCCGTAGTGATTAAATACTGAAACTAAGCACTTGCATGGCACTAGAAGTTCTAAAACATATTTATAAAAGTGAAAAAACATAGAGTTTATAGGTTTAACTTGTTTAATAATTCTACGCGGAGCTGTGAGCTGATAATTTTTAGGGTTCTGTTATCGTTTGGAGAAAACCCTTTATATATCACACGCCTGACTGAATGACAATAAAATCCAAGAATTGTGTATAATTTTGTAATAATAATATTAGCTGTCAACATATTTTCTAAATACAAAAAAGTTGAAAATAAAATTGCACATACAAAGAATGACCATAAGAAAGTAGTTTCTTCTTAATGTTGAAATATAGTACGTATTGTTACCTATTTATATGAAAAAAGTTCTTATACTTTGCACTAATACCTACTTATTTACCTTTTATTTAGTAAGTTAATTAATTTTATGATTTCTTTAATTATTAACAAAATTTCCCCTGTTATTTCAGTAAAACAGATAAAAACATCGAATACGAACATAAAGGTAATGAATATTGTGTCATAGAATCAAACAATTCTTTTGAGCCTAATGAAACCAACAAAGTAGACAATAATGACAAAATTAAAATAGATTCAAAAGAAATTGAAGAAGACAATGCAGCAATCAAAGAAATAGAAAGAGAACAAAATGATGATAAGAAAATGACAATAGATACAATAGAAGTGGATAGATACAATGGAAGACTAGCTCAGAAAAAAATAAAGAAAATACATTAAAAGAACCAAAAAACAAAGATAAAAGTAATGAGCCAAGTACATCACCTAACAGTAATTTTCAGATCGAGAAAAACATCCCGAAAAAGAAAATCATAACAATATCTAAAAAGAAGAGAGAGAAAGAAGAGAGAATATGAATATTTGAAAAGGCTCTTAAGTTTTTTGATTGTAAGTTTTTAGTTTTGTGTCATGCTGAGTAAGAGTTGCCCTTTGATAATATTAAACAAATACAGGTGAATTTAAAATTATCAGCAATGTTTTAAGGGATGACTCAGACCATGAGCCTGAATAACTTTCATTATAGGACTAACTACATAAATCGCACAAAAAATAAAACCATGTGTTCCATAAATTTTGGCCGAGTAGGTAGGTAAGTATTGCACTTTTCTATGGAACAGCTGGTTTATGTTTTGGGACGATTTAGTTGGTCCCATAATTAAAGTTGTACAGGTTCATGGTCTGACCAACCCCTAAAATTTTGCTTATGATTTCAAGTTCAGCCTGTAGATACTATACTATTATAATATAAAAAATTAATGTAAGTAAGAATAGTTGATTGATTGAACACATGTTGATTTTGTTCATGACTGTCTTTCGCTATTGTACAGTCATTCGCCCTGGTGTGAAAGTGTTGGAAATCATCCACTGACTGATTAAATAACTCTTTGACTGATTATATTACTAGTAGATATCAGCCCCGGATCTACGATTTTTTCGAACCGGGGCAAAACCTTGATAGTGGCGCCCCCTCCCTTCAGTGTTTGAGAAAAACTTGCAAATTGTTGATTTCCACTACGATAATAATATGATTTCACTAATACTTATTTTATTAACGCTGATTACTCGCAAACGCAATCAACCACATAAACAAACAGTGTTGTCACTTGACGTTGAACTGTTTGAATTTGTTCGGCTCGACTCGTATAGATATGTGACGGGGATTTCTCTTGGCAGAAAGATCACGGACACTACGCATGCGTTCAAAAATTTACTTGATCTGTTAAGATGTGTTCATAAATCACTTAGTATGTGTTCAAAAACTAACTGGGCGTATGGAAATAGAAAAGTTTGTTTTTCAAACATAAGATTCGATTACTTGTTAACAACCTATGAGATTGTAGGAAAAGAGGCTTCATTTGTTCGATATTTCAAATTCTTGTCTCAAGGATTTGGCGCCCCCATGAAACTGCCGCCCGGGGCAAGTGCCCCGGTTTGCCCCCCCCTTAGATCCGGGGCTGGTAGATATGTCAAATGACTAATAAAACACGATTCCTTCAAATAACAATCTTTTATTTTCAAACTATGTGTAAAAGACGTAGGAAATACAGAAAACTACTTCTTTTAATACAAACTAATTTACTTTTTACATCTTTAGGATATAATAGAAGATAGGTTTTTTTGATTACCTTTCCCATAATAAATGCCAATAATGAATGGATCACTAGTGTTACCTTGATAAATGTTAGCCAATATAGACCAGAATTCATATTTAGAGCTTTTAAATATAGGAAAACCATCAAAATTTATATTCAGAAGAATGTTGTTTGGCAGTGGTACACAATTTCCAAGTATATTTGATAAAGGCAATGATCCCATGATGCCAATATTCACCACCTTTGATGGTTTTAAGACAAATTGCTGTTGGCGTTTGTAAAATCGTTCGAGGATTGGACGGTAAAATATCCGTGAATCTCTTATTTAAAATTAAAAGCAAATCCCATGTTCCTAAATAATTTTTAAAATTTATATTTTTCATATATTCACTTTCTTGTTCGTCATCCGAGTTGTTTGAACTACTGAGAGGTAACAGATCGTCACAGATTAGAGGATATTCAACATCGGAGATAATTTGCTGTTGTACGGAACCCTGTTGTATTTTAGTTGATCGCTCTTGATATGAATCGTTATCGAGTTCACTGAATTTGTATTTTGTACATCTATTAGGAAGTCAAACGAGCTTACCTGTAAGTAAGGTTCGACTTCAATTATGTGAAATTGTGGTCTCCTCCGAAGATGATGAGAGATGATAGTGTAGTCCCGTCCGTTTAGTCGGTTATGCGCCACATATTCAAAGCGAAGAGCGAACATCACTAGTACACCTGCCCCTCACTAGTCTGTAACTCTATAGTTCATTAAGTTCACAGTATCTCCATATATTGGTTTTACAACCTGGGGTTTATACGAAGTGTTAACTTGGTATGTCCTTGGGGTAGGGGGGGACTCATCATCTTCGGAGGAGACCACAATTTCACATAATTGAAGTCGAACCTTACTTACAGGTAAGCTCGTTTGACTTCCTAATTATGCTACATTGTGGTCTCCTCCTCGTATGATGAGAGATGATAGTGTAGATGTTTAAAGTCAAGTTGTAAAATCAATAAACATTTATTTTTGAACATAAGTCTTTCAGATAAAAATAATTAACAAAAAATAAATCCTCTCATTAATGAATTAGTTTAATTAATTAACCTTAGGTAAAATTAATCAGTCTTTTTACCTACTCATGTAGTTTAATTATTATTAAATATTGCCTCTGGAAAATTTCTATTATTTATAATAGGTCTATTATAGAATCTGCCAAAGGTTGTTGACTCACCCGTCCAACCAGCCGCTCTTCTAATATCGTCTATGTTTACCCCCTTACTATAGGCAGCAGACGTCGAAGCGTGGCGAGTGCTATGTGCTGAGAATATACTTATGTCTATACCACTCTCTTCCATAACTTTCTTAACCCAGCGGCTAATTGTACTAGGTGTCACAGGTTTATAAGGTTTCCTTGTTGAAATAAACAATAGATTAGAATTTCTTATTGATTTAGTTAATTCTAAATAGCTAATAACAGCTTTGGCTGGGCAAATATTATCCTTATTAAAGAAGGGAAGAGTCAAAAAGGGTTGCATCCTATTTGGCCCTGATGTCTTAATCAACTTATCAATCTTAATTATGACACAGTCTTCATTAATCACAATATTGTTAATACTAATCAATGATATAGTCTGGGCCCTTTGGCCCGTAGCTAGCATTAATAAGGTCACAGTCTTTTTGGTAATAGCTTGTAAATCATCTTTCTGGCTATAATTGTTTTCAATATAATTTAAGACAGTAGACACATCCCATGTAATATTGTACTTTGGTTTAGGAGGCCTGAGCCTGAAAAAACCCCTGAAGTCTTTTTATTTTTTCGTCTGTACCTAAATGTGGACCTATTATCAAGGCCAGTGCAGATCTAATTGAATTTAGACTTCCATAAGACAAACCTTCGTGGAACCTCAGAGTTAAATGTTTGATGATGTCTGTTATGGTAGGATTATTAATATTAATGGTATGTAATTTACAGTACCTTGCCCATGTCGTTATAGCAGGACAGTATTGATCTAGTGTACTCTTGGATATTGAATTTATCATAATTTCTACTGCTTCATTGTTGATCCCGAATCTTAAGAATGTTTCTGCAATGGTTCAAGGAGAGTAGATATTCAGAAGGCTGAAAAATGATAGGTTCCTGTAATAGAAGTTTATTGTAAATTGGGAACCATGGCTGAGTAGTCCAGTATGGTACTACTACAATGCCTGTTGCTCTGTCTGAAATAATTTTTTCTAGAGTCCTGAGTACCATAGAAAATGGAGGAAAAGCATAGAATAAATAGTAATTTGACCAACAAATAGTGAAGGCATCCACTGCTGTTGCCCCAGGATCTGGGTGCCATGACACATAGTCTTGGCACTTGGAGTTAGTTCGTGAAGCGAAGCAAATAAGTCAATTGACAGTTCACCAAATATAGAGACAATTTTTTGAAAATGTGTGTCATTTAGCTCCCATTCTGTATTACTTACTTCTTTTCTAGATTCAAAATCTGCTATTATGTTGTCCTTGGTATTTATGTATGTAGCATAAATCCATAGGTTTCTAGTTTCGCACCATTGCCAAATTTGCTTAGCAATATGATGTAAGTGAGTATACCTAACGCCTCCCTGTCTATTGATGTATGATATTGCAGTATTATTGTCAATTCTCAATAATATTTCACTATTTCTTAAGTCTTTTGCAAAACATTTTAATCCAAAGAATGCAGCAATTAATTCTAGGGAGTTTATGTGAAATTGAGTTTCTTCTTGACTCCAGTGACCACTGGCAGTTTCAGAACCGCAAGATGCACCCCAACCTGTGTTGGAGGCATCGGTAAATATTTCTAATTTGTAAGAATTTTTTCTTATAGGATTAGTAGATGATAAAATGTTATGAGACCACCATTCAAGATCGTGTTTACAGTTTGAATTTAATGTGGTTGAGAATTCATAGTTATCATTATTATTATTTTTTTTTTTAATGTGAGATATTTATGTCGTTCTAGTTCTTTGGTGTAAAGCATACCATATTTAATAGCTGGGCAAACTGATACTAATGTTCCAGTACCTTGAGCCAACATTCTTATTTTAATTTGTTTTTTATTTAATAGTTCCCTTATTATTTTTAAGCATTTGTTTCTTTTTTCTGTTGTAATATCTAATGTCATATTCACTGTATCAAAAATAAAACCCAAGAACTTGCAGTACTGATTAGGTATAAGGTTACATTTTTCTCTATTAATAACAAATCCCAAACTTTCTAATATATCCATTGTTGCAGTCATATTTTCTAAGCATTGCTGGTAATCTTTACCTATACAGAGATAGTCGTCTAAATAAACCACTGAAATAAATCCTTTTTCTCTTAAATATGCAACAATTGGTTTTGTAATCTTGGTAAAAGTAAATGGGGCTGTGCATAGACCAAATGGTAAGACATTAAATTGATAAAGCTTTCCTTGAAAGATGAATCTTAGGTACTTTTTGCTTTCTTTATGTATGCTGACCATGTAATAAGCATCTTTTAGGTCAATGGAGATTAAAAAATCATTTTTCTGTTCTATAGTCTTCTAGCTTAAAGTGTTCTGTAGATATGAAAGTATTTAATTCTTTTAAATTCAAGATAAATCTGAAGGATCCAATTGATTTTTTTTTAATGATAAATATTGGTGAACAAAACTGATCCCTATGAAATTGACAAACTTCTATAGCTTTTAGATTTATAAGCTTATTGATTTCTGATGATATTTGAATAATCTCTTGTGCAGAAAATTTGTCATTTAATGGAATGTTGCTTTGGTGTGGTTTTGTTTCAAGGGGAATCTTGTAACCTAAGACCCAGTCTAGAATAGTTGGGTCACTGGTTATCTGCTTCCACCTACTCAAATGTAGCTGAAGCCTGCCCACCTGATGGTTCACTTCCTGCGCTGATCCTTTTTCTCTGGTGGCCTCCTGTCTGCCTGTCGTGGTGTCGGCTGTCCTTGGTGATGCCCCCCTCTCTTTTTCGCCTCGCCTCGAGGAGGGCCCCGCCAGTTTAAAAATCTATTTTGTGCACTGCTGGATTTCGGTCCTGGTGTAGTTGGTTGAGGAGTGAATTTCTTGACTTGAGGTATTTTCAGTTCTTCTCCTGACTTCTGCACTGACTTGGCAGTCTTAATTTGGTCTGTAAGGTTATTACCAAAAAGAAGGCTTCCTGGTTCTGATTGAATAAGGAATTCTTTCATATTTTTATTTGTGACCGATAGCAAGAGAGATCTCCGTCCCTTGGTATCCATGAAAAGCGAGTCACATAACAGCCGTGATGCATCATTCAACTTCTTAATAGACTCAAGCTTTTGGTCTTTCATGTTCAATTGAAGCGCAGAGCCCAGACACGACAGGGCAGTTGCAATCTGTTGCTGTCTTTTATAAATGATATGGTCTCATTACCTCAAAGTTTGCGAATGGTGGATTGTCAGTTTGTATCTTTTCCTTCTCCTCCTTAACTAGGCCTTTTTTAATTATAACTGCCCATCGTTCTGCAATTTGTTTATGTAGGTTCTCTCCTTTTATTTCTGTTTGAGGAGCCGTGCCGAGTATCTCTAAGACATTGTCCTCTAACTGCTCTTCCTCCTTGGGAATAGGCTCTTCTTCACAGTCAATGATTTCATTGAATATTTCGGGTTCAATGTCCTTTGGAGCCGGGGAATCATATTCCTTATTTTCAGGTGATTGAATAATTGGGCTTACCACAATGTCTGAAAAAACAGGTGAAAGCATAAGCATGCTGAAGGAATGTAGGTACACACTGTCCACCCCGTAGCACTGTCCTAGCACATTAATAGCCATGAAGGAGCCCTCGGAACCTCCCTTGAAGGTTACGTGCTAGTAAGCAAGCATTGAACATTATTATAACCACGTAAGTCCCCGCAGGACTTCCCTGAAGGTTATAACTAAACACAACCGTGTATGCCCCCGCGAGGCATCCCAGAGGTCGTTTATTTGTTCATAATAAGGCGGTCGTAGACCAAAATGCGCCCCCGCAGGGCGCCCTGTAGGTCCGCCATTTTGTTGCTCTCGTAAATTTTACATGCGAACATTACTCGCAATATTTAGATAGATGTTATGTGCAGGTAAATGTAACATAGAAAAGATGGTTTTTGATCTTATTACTGCAAAATATCCACGTCTATATGTAAGGTAAAAGGTATAAGTTTATTGCAAAACCCGGTACCTTCGTCACTCGAATCCGTGCTTATTTGCATAATCTTGTCCTCCAACTTCTTAATTTTCTTCAATAAGCGTTCACGAGATTTATCTGCGTGCTTTCTTTTCCCCATTTTGGAAGTAAATCACACTTAAAAAAATAAAAAGTAAAAGAAAAGAATTTTTTATGTGACGCGTAGTTGACATAAAGAACGAATGAACTATAGAGTTACAGACTAGTGAGGGGCAGGTGTACTAGTGATGTTCGCTCTTCGCTTTGAATATGTGGCGCATAACCGACTAAACGGACGGGACTACACTATCATCTCTCATCATACGAGGAGGAGACCACAATGTAGCATAATTGATATCAGAACGTTAAGTGAATTAAATCCTATTTTACTCAACTTAAAGTGATAATGAAGAGTTATAAAATTTGCACATAATGTTTGCTGCTATATACAGAGTTGATATGACAGAGGGGCATTAAATTACACTACGTATACTATACGTGTATAGTATTAATTCGATACAGTACAAAAATAGAAAGCGCCAAAAATGAGATTTTTTTTTTTTCAAACAAACTAAATAGCTTAAAGTCAGAGTGAAACGCAACCACCCTTTATAAATAAATTTGACTGACCTTAGTTAGATGCCTAGGTAACAAAGTCGCGCAGGAGCGCGTGTGCGTGTGTGTTATCTCTCTTGGCGGGGGCGCGGGGGGCGGGCGGTTTAGACCGCTCGCGCCGTCCGCGCCCGGCTGGTTGTTAAGTACGCGCACACACAAAAACACAAAATTTTTAAATTCTCGATGTGTCCTCGATTCATATTAATGCACAAATTATACCGACGGAGAATATTGTTATTTATTAAATCACTGTCCGTCGCTAAGCACTTTAATTCCCGTAATCTTTGTACTGCCAATTGTATGGTGCCGGCGCGCGGCGTTCCTAGGGCTATTGCGCCGGTCACCATACCTTTCTCGGTATGTTCGCAGAGCTAAATCTGCGTTTCCACGGCATTCACCGTAAATTAAAATCATGTAAGTGTATTCTGACGCCGTGTAAGTTACACGAGGCATTGCTGAACACTTTAATGATTACACACACACACAACCAACGTTTAATTACGTATCCTATCACAATAAAAACAGTCAAACACAAAAAAACACTAACACTAAATAATAATATTCCCAAGTTAAACTTATTTAGTGTCTATCACAATAACAAAACAAAATCACAATTATTGTCAGCGAGTTCGACAAAACATAAAGGCGCGGCGGCGGGGGGCTCCCGTATTACGTAACGTACGTCCCGGATGGATGACGCTTGCGCACTGTCCACTGAAAGAAAGTTTTTTAGCAAATTCCCAAGGATCTAGAATGCAATAGCAACATACTGACCTATTTCTATTCCTTTTACGCGCGGGAAAAAGGCGCGGGGGTTTTGCTATGATTGTCACTCTCATAGTGAAAGTGCAAGTGTGTGTGTATTTATTGCTTCGTGAAATATTTGGTTGTACTTGTGCGGCAACAATGTATCTTATACTCAGATTATCGTTTTAAGGTGCATGACCTATGCGTATGAGATAATCAGCTGTTAGGAAATATACATCGTGTTCAAACGTAGCAAAAACTTCAAAAATCATTTGTGACTAAACTACTGCTCCTATTTAATTGATTTTTGGTACAGAGCTTGAAAATGGTATCTAGTATAGGCAGTTTAAAGAAAAGCCCCTCTGTCGTATCAACTTTGTATAAGTTTTTATAAAAACCACAATATTACTTATGGTTGACCGATAAACTGCATTATGTAGCCTGCAATGATTTAAAGGTGGATTCTAACTCTTGCAGAATCTAGCTCTATAAGACTTATAATCAACACTTCTTAGATCCTTATAGCTTTCATACTAACTCTTAAGGCTCGACAAAACTTGTTAGGTGGTACAAAGTATTTGTCTAACTCTTTTTAAGAATACCAGTTGATAGTAAGTGTTAGTACACACCTGAGCATCACTCACAGCGTTTAATACTTCTTGAAGCTATTAGAGTAAGCCTTAAGGTGTTACAAGACCTTTTACTACCTCAGTAGTCGAATATCAGCCGTTAGTAAGTGTTAGTAGACACCTTACAATTGCTTTTATAGGTTTGTGCATCTTAAAGCTATAAGAATAAGTTATACAATGGTTTCGATAAACTCTATGCTAGCGTCTTGATTTATATTATTTTAATTTATTACTGTTATTCCTCTGGAAGGTTTAATTATTTATAACTAACCCTACTGTAAAGTCGAATGTTGCTATCAGAGTTCTTATATAACATATATAATACTAAGAGCTCTAAAAAAAGGCTGCCGTAAGCTCTAAAATGTTTGTTGGGCAGAAGGGTATACACACAATCCGTAGCAATGGGTTTTGTCAGTTCAACAACATTCATATCGTTGTGTACGTTGTTGAGTAGACACATTTTTCAAACATAAGAAGCAATGGCTTCAATTCTAATAGGATGCAGCTGAATACCTACGAGTATTTTATTTGGAGCGACTGCCTATCTGACCTCCACAACCCATTTACTGGGTAATACGATACCACTTGGTAAGACTTGTTGTCAGACTTTCGGGTTTCTATCTACCCGTAACGACTGTCAAAGATCCACGAATGACAGCCGCGACCAACGGCTTAACGTGCTTTCCGGAGCACGGAGGGGTCTCGGTATGTAAAGATGGTCACCCATCCATAGACCAACCGCGGCCAACGCAGTTTAACCTGATCGATAATACTATGCGGCTGTTACATTTCATTTAGAAAATATGAATGTTAGTCCTAGATACCTTATGACCAGGTAGAAACAAATATATAATATTTTAACTTAATTTGATTTTATTGGTGTTTTTACATCGAAAAGCAGAAAAAATTAACAATGCAACATTCACCCAAAAAACCTTTTTCTTTTTTGCAGTCGTTTTTCATCGATATTTTTATCGATCAAATATTTATACGAACCTCTCTTTCCCAGTTGAAGCTAGAGTTGCATGTGTACATTCAGTGACTGTAACTATATTTCTAGTGCCCGCACCTTTTGAGCATATTGTGTACAATAAGATAGCACAAAAGTGATACGCTTATTTTTGTGCGTGTGTGCGGAAAAAGCATCATGTGTATCGTATCTATTTCTTTTGTTTTTGTGTGAGTTTCAGGAGTGGGAAAAAGGTGACGACATTTGAACTCGAACAAATATAGAGTGAAGACGTATCTCTCGAATATTAATTAATAAATCCGCTTTAGCCACTATTAATAAATCCGTGGTCGCAGAAGAGTCTGTTCTATTAAAAAACGGTGCACTTCTGCGAGCAATGAATGATGAAATTCTGGTTGCCTTTGACTATCCTCAGTATTCAACGCCTCTGAGAAAATTGAATTCTATCAAATGAAATTCTTCATTCCTATTTTTGCAGACTTAGGAGGAAAAGAGTTTGTCTTTGGTCAGATGATATAACTTTTGCGGTTTTATCAAAAACTTTGAACCGCGAACTCCCTCCCCGCGAACTTTGTACCGCCTCAGTTTTTTTTTGTTATTTTTCCCATGTTTTAATAATTATTCTGCTATTCGGGGCGAAGACAAATCCAACAAATAAAAGATCATAAAAATCAGTCCAGCCGTTCTTGAGTTATAAATGGTGTATAAATGGTATAACTAACCCGACTTTGTTTTATATTTATAGATTACTAGGTGTACTTTATAAAACACTAGCTGCAAACCGTGGTTTCATTAGCATAAATCTCGATCCCGTAAGAATATTGGGATAAAAAGTATTTTATGTCCTAATCCAGGTCATGGTCTAGCCATTTGCCAAAGGAGATCGTTCATATTGGGCTAAATTATGAAAGTCAGTAAAAAAGTTATATTCCGTTAGAGTTGGACTGCGATATTCTCTTCACTTTTCACTATTGGATATGGTCCAATAGTGAAAAGTGAAGAGAATATCGCAGTCCAACTCTAACGGAATATAACTTTTTTCTCTAAGGTCATACCCTGCGCTTTATACAAGTTTGAAAAATACTGCTTATAGTAGGTATTACGTTTTAATTAAAATAGTAATCCAATTGGGCTGATTTTTCAATCATCTGTTAACTTTATTCGAGGAGTAATTTTGAAATTTTGACAGTTGTTTCATACAAAAACTGTCAAACGTCAATTTTATTCCTCGAATAAAAGTTATCTGGCGATGGAAAAAATAGCCCTTAAAGTAATAGCTTTTTATGCCAGTAAACATCAGTTAACATTTTTTAAAGTAGTATTCTAGGATTATTCTTCACATAGCCACAGAACCTACATATAAGATTTTTTTACAGTACTATTATTACCAATAAAAGTATATGTTCGACTACAGTAAACAAAATCAGAAAAATATATGATATTTTTCAGGATATTTATGCTAGGTAGATAGTGTGTTGAAAACATAATATGTACAACTAATTTGATACGATAGAAAAAAATCATGAAGATACCTCTAAAAACTTTCTTTTTACAATAAAAACCACATTAATATACATACAATCATTCTGTTTTTTTGTCAGATTATTCTACAAGCAACATACTAAAATATTAGTGTTTTAGTTTTTTAGTCCAAAGAATAGATTTTTTGTAATTAAATAATTGCTTCATATTTTGCAATAAATTACCAGCGTTGTGTCATCGCGCTTCTCTTTCTTTTCTATGCAGTCCGACACTGACCGCGCTTTAGGTCATGTAAGCCCCTTAACTGATTTAAATGGGTGACGTGGGTTTGGGCGTATTTAGTGAAATCACTAAATACGCCCAAACCCACGTCACCCATTTAAACCTATTCATGCAAAAACAGTGAAATATAATAACACATATTTTTAATAGATACATAAATGACGGCTGTAAAATAAAAAGAAGCTTAACGATGTCGAGAGTCACTTTTACTCCTCGTCATAATGATTTTTTTATACTGGACCTGGGACCATATCTGCAGGCTAAATTGCGTAATACATTTTCTTTTAGAATGCAAGCCCAAAATGTAGGAAATTACTCTCGTTATCGCTTGCCATATTGGGAATTGCGTAACAAATATCGTCGCTCGCATGACTAAAAGTCCTATCAAATTTTTTACCCGATTTGAGTCAAAACGACTACATTCCTCAATTCGTGATTCTTTATATTTTGTTGCCTTTCAAAATGGTTATATTTTGAGATCCAAATAACATAGAGGTACGACGGTTAGTGAAAAGTGTAAAGAGTCACGAATAGAAAAATGTAGCTGTCCCAACCCAAATCAGCCAAAAAATTGAGAAAAATGAGATAGGACTTTTAGTTATACGAGCGACGATATTAGGAACCTTCTGGATACGGAGATATTGAAGGTTAAAGTTTCAACTTTTATTTACTTTTTTTTTCACAAAAACCAGTTTTAAATGTTATTTTATTTTGACTTAATTTTATCTTTATAACCTAACAACTCCTGTACCGATGAATTGACCCATAAGGACAATGTTTTGCGTTCGTCATTGCACATCGCGCTTGCCGTAAACAGCGATATAATTTTAGCTCAATACGAGTATTACAAAGTATGTATGTATAGAATGCGTAGATATCGGATATGTAATTGTCTTTTGACATTCTATATTTCCCTGTATATTGAAAAATACTACAATTATGAAGAGAAACACTGCTCCAACCTATTGTCATCTGTTTCAAACCGGACGAATTAATTACATGCAGTTTGAAATAAACGTATTATTCAAATAATTTGGCTATTTCAATGTACTAGCAAAAGAAGCGTCTAAGATAGCAATAGCTTGCCCGAATATAAATCAATTAAATTCATTAAATGACTCTGAAGCCCCTATCAACTAAGTATGCCATAGTGCATTTTTGAACTCATGTAACTTGACGGAGAATGACTCTACAGGGTTGGTCCTATAGTAAAAAATGAGAAAAACGTATACTTTCGGATTAAAGCTTTTTTTTTGTTTGGCCCGAAAATGTATGGACGGTGAATGTTCTCCTTTCATTCCAATCCGTTCTGCCATTTTAGCGTGAATGTGTAACAAACTAACATACAAAAAATCTATTCATTCCTCTTTATTTTTAACTAGCTTCTGCCCGCGACTTCGTCCGCGTGAAATTTCTTGTTACTCCGACCCACCCCGTCGCATCGCATCGCCTGCCCGCGCTATTACTTCGTTTTTGCTTAGCGTTCTTTCTGACTTTTTTTCTTTTTGCTCGGCTCCTAAAGATCATAGCGTGTTAAATAGCCTATAGCCTTCCTCAAGAATTGGGCTATCAAATGCAAAAAGAATTTTTCAAATCCGACTGGTAGTTCCAGAGATTAGCGCGTTCAACCAAACAAACAAACAAACTCTTCAGCTTTATAATATTAATAGTATAGATATAATATTAGTTTAGACTAGCGACCCGCCCCTGTTTCGCAAGGTTTTTACGACTGGACAAAACATCGAGATTTCTTTATTATATGAAAATTTTATATAATATAGGTAGGTACCTAATAGATAATAATTAATTAATTTATTGATTTGGTGTAAACTGTTAGCTTATATTTGATAAATAAATGAATATCAATACGGGCTGGTGTTCGACTCCACCTCAATGCGCATATTTTGCGTAAATATAATACTTACACACATCCAACAAAACGGAATGAATTCTCTAAACGTTTGTGAAAACCGCATCAATCCGTCGCGTAGTTTGGAAGATTATCGCGGTCACACAGACAGACACGACTTTAATTTATAATATGTATAGGATATTGCGTAAAAGCGGCCCGCAAACCAAGACACGTACCTATTCCTTTTGAACCATTTCTTTTATTAGAGCTTCAGCTTATCTTCATAGCAAAATCCTATTTCGTTTCTCATACTCGGAAAGTAGTGTTTGTTTAATCCGATTAGTGGGTGAAAGACGCTGCTTCCCACCTTTGGGCGGGAAAGTCTCATAGTAATTGCTTTCCTCTCTAGGGCGGGGATGAAATTAAAAATATAACTTTTTTTTATGCATTTTTTTTTTATTTTTATGAATTTTTTTAAGCTGCGGTCTTGTGAGTTTAGAAACAGCCAGTGTGAATTAAAAAAGTACCTATTGAGTGGGACGGCAAGCGGCGATGACGCGGTGTGTTCCATATTTAAAATTTTAAAAATATTGTAGTATAATTTGGCGCGATACTAACTCTGTAAGTTGTATCGAAATTCAAAAACTTGGTTTTATATAGACTAAATGAAAAATGAGTTCAAGCGATTCTGAAATGTTGATCCCAGATTCGGTTAAAGACGAGGCAAATACCTACAGTAATCGAAAATCTTTTGCCAGAAATTTCAGATTTTATGAAGTGGCTTATATTAGAAATGAAAAGTAGAGTGTTTAACACGGGTGAAACTCATCAATTCCTTTCGATCCTTGTATAACAATCTACTATTGTTGTGTCCCCTCTGGAGGCAAACATGTAATTTATTTCTTTGGATTGGTATGGTGGAATCACTTTACACCGTATCCAGAGGATTTGTGAGCGAGCCTGATTCGCTCCAGCGACCAATGAGTCGAAGTGACGGTAACATTAGCTACTATATTGTTTATCCAACCATAAATTGTTGATTTCCACAGAAATACTATAACAAATAATTCAAATGGATTTATTTAATCTAGGTTTATTACCGAAAGGCGCCGTGGCCAGAAGCACAGACGACTTAAGGCTCCTGCAAACAGGCACCGCTAGTTGCGCGACTTGCGGTGCCTTTGTGTCGCGTGCAATTTTATACCGTGTCGCGCCTGTTTGAAGGAGCCTTTATAAGTTATGATGTAGAGGTCAATGGTGGCCCAGTGGTACCGGCCGCGACTTAAGAGTTTGTAGATCATACGTTCGAACCCAGACAGGCGCTATATTTTGTGTAAGCTATTTCATTACCACTGGTCTCAAAACGGCGAAGGAAAACATCGTGAGGAAACCGGCATAGCCTAGAACCAAAAATTTAAAAACATGTGTCATCTTCCAACCCGCACTGGGCCCACGTCGTAGATTACAGCGCACTCCCTCTTGAAGAAAGGAGGCCGATGTTTCCGGTCAGACCATAGTCTAACCGATCTGACCGATCTTCTAGATTCTGTTCAGATTGGCCCCTCCATGTATGATAACGGGACTTCTTAACTTTTATAAACTTATTTATTACCAGCGAAATTGCGAAGATCGTCATTCGACATAGCTTGAGGGCGCACTACACTTCAGAAGTAAAAACCGATAAAAGCCTTTATGGCTTATCGTTGTAGAGCTGGAATCGTATCGACGGATGCAATTATTGTCGCAACTTTAGACGGGTCGAGTTTCGGCACAGTAGGAGGATGAATACATATAAAACTACTATTTTAGCACTGATTTCAAAAGAAAGTGGTTCCAACTTTATTAACGGCATTTTATAGTTTATTCGTTCTGATTTATAGCAATGTAGGTAGGTAGATGCTTATATTAAATTAGTCACAGGCTTACTTATTCAAAAAACCCCTGTCGAATGTCCGCCTACTTTTGAAAATACTTATCAATATATGTCATCTCCAATAGTGCGATGAGTAGGTTTTATCACCTGCTCCTCTTTATTACATAAAGCCTATGTGTAAACCCTTTCTGAAAATCATCAAACTATTTAGGTCATCTTAATATACACCGTGTTCTTCACGTTATCCATAAACTTTGGCAAACGCTTCTATAGCTTTAACAAATCAAATCTAACACAGGAAGTTGTTCTTAAAAAGGCTTCGTTACAAAGATATTTGTAATTTCATTCAATGAAATTTAATTGAGCTATGCAGTAAGAAAGGGTCTTAACTTAGTTTGATAAGTTTCAGCTCGCCAAATCTTATGAATGAAAATACGATTGACGTTGCCAATTCGGATAAAGAGGCATGCATATCGGGTGATTTACGAGTACGTCAAGGTATTTAGTTTGTATGAAAATTAACAAAAAAGCAAAAAATAAGTATTCATTAATGTGTTCATAATGAAAAATGCTTATTTCCATTATTTCCATAAAATAGGAGAGTCTGTTTGTAACATTGAAATCACCGCTTTTTACTAAATGCATATGGACGTATACACGGTACATATACCACAATAACGTTTTTTACAATTTTTGTCTGTCTGTCTGTTTGTTCCTGCTAATCTCTGAAACGTCTGGACCGATTTTTACGGGACTTTCACTGGCAGATAGCTGATGTAATAAGGAGTAACTTAGGCTAATTTTATTTTAGAAAAAAAAATTGGTACCCACGAAAAAAAAATTAAAACGGGATTTATTTAGGCGGTATACAGAATTAATAAGTTATCGTAAACTCTGCGAACTGAACAATAACTTTTTTGTTAAACTCCACGCGGACGAAGTCGCGGGTAACAGCTAGTATTTTTCTAAACTGTTACGTCTGCCCGTGGACAGCGTTGTGGGTTGTATTACCTATTTTATTTGTTAAATTAGTTGTAGTTGTTGTAATGTAACGGTTAGCTGTTCCTTTCAATAAAAATAAAATGAACAATTATATTGTAGTGCGTCAATAATTAGAGCCTAAAGTAATGTCTGAAATTGAGCACGAAACGCATTAAAAAGTTGAACCAATTAGGTACAAAACGAAACAGCTGGCGTGACTGGCGAATTCTCAATTTCCACAATTGTACGACAGTCTTTAAACATAAATTTTCTTACTTTATGCTCAATTCGCCGTGTGTGCAATGAGTTTTTGCTACGAACCATTAAATTACGCCTAGAATGGTTAAAGTTGAACTTTTGATTAATCATGTGTGCTTACTGAGCTTAGCTGCGTTCGGAGTTATTTATTAAGTTGCCAACTTACTCATATGTCGGACTGGGGGCTTTGCTAAAGTCGGGACTTAATTCTATGTGGTGATATTCAAGGTACAGACGCCAGCACATCAAGCTACTACAATCTGTCAAATTTCTTTAATAGATTTTCAACTTTATTGCTAAAGCATAAGGTTCAAAGTTGATTGGGAAAATTTGACAGTTTCGGGTAGCTTATGTGCTGGCGTCTTAAATGCTTCTATAATTCTATGACGTTGTTACTTTGAAGATTAATTGTAAAGATTTAGATCCCCAAGATATAGGAACCGCCTAGTTTGGGGATCACCGCATACAAAAAAATTGAATGTCACCGAGTAACAGACAGAAATATTATGTTAAACTAATTTTAAGGTAATAGTAATTGTAACAACGTTTAAATAAATTTTATTATTATTTCGAAGTTTAGCTGCAGTTAAAACTCTTTGAACCTTTTCTACTTAAACAGAATGATAAAAAAGAAACAAAAAAAAAGAGTAATATTGAATACGACTCTATCCGAAAATCTGAAACAGAAAACTATGAATTAGTGGAGCGCCGTAAGATTTATACCTCGGAATCCAGGGCCTGTCAATGAATCTTCATATAAATTTTTGAAATGTGTTTTTAACAGTATATAGAAAAATGTTAAAAAAAAAATTTTGCCCGATCTTAATTTTTTAATTATTAAAATAAATAATTAATAATTTTTCGGAGTTTTCTTCTATTTTTATTAGTTTAAAGTTATATTTTGAAAAGGAGAACTATTACAAACTTGTCCTTGGGCCTCAAGGGACTGCAGGTACAAAGGTGAGGGGTGGGGGGAGTTATAGAAGGGACAACAGCAGCTGTTGGGCATTGTTGACGCGGTCCCTAACAGATTAGTACACGTTGCACCTAGCTAAGCTAAATACGTAGCTGTTTTTGTGCGTTTTGAGAAAAAATATTTCTGATTTTTTTTTTATTGTGCAGTTAATACGATAAAAGTTAATTACAGAACATAATGGTATTTTACAAACTTTGAAAATAGCGGCATAGATAGTAAGTATTTGTTTTTTATTTATATTACTCGCTTATAAAAATCATTTTGAATAATTAATCGTTTATTTTATAATAAATCGATGCTGAAAGTTAGAATGTTATAGTAAAATTCAATAACATTAATTATTAATCTTGATATAAACGTTAGTTATTAATATTACTAATATTTGTTGTTACAGCCTCTTATCAAAATGAGTGAACCATCGAATAGTGATGATAATCAAAGTAATGATTGCCTCATTTGCGACAAAATCGGATCTAGTTCTCAATTAAGCTCCGAACTAGGAGAAGTTGTAAAGGTAACTAGAGGAATATCAACGCTGAAAGCTGCTTCTGCAGAAAGAGCGGATGGATTGTCGCAGTATTTAAATACTCGCGAAAAGCATATTCTGTTCTTACATGCTTTCACTGGCTGTGACATGACGTCAGCTTTTTTCCAACGTTGCAAAAATGTGTTTGCATAAAATTTCGAAAAACGGCTGGACTTACAAAATGCTGCGACAGTTTTCAAAAATGAATGCAAAGATGCTAATGACATTTTTAACGCTGGTGTTACATGCACTCTTGCTTTATACGCTGCCACCCAAAAAATAAAAGATTTAAATATACTAAGATATAACTCTTTTTTGAAAGCAACTGCTAAAAATACCTGTGCTAAACTATCGTCTTTGCCACCTACCGCAGATGCCGCTTTTGGACACTTCAAAAGAGTATATCTGCAAATTCAGACATGGCTCGGAAGAGAAATATCACCAGAAGAGTGGGGTTGGAAATATGAATGCGGAATACCGATGCCCCAAACAATGACGCAGCTACCCGCTCCAGAAGCCTTACTAAAAATGATTTTTTGCACATGCAAAACAGGATGCGGAGCATCTTGCGGGTGCAGGAAAAGTGGATTAAATTGCACTGGAGCTTGCTTAGAATGCAATGGTAACAGCTGTACTAATCCTTCACCTACAATCCACATCAATGAGATCGATGACGATGACGACGAAAATAATGAACAATAATTTAGACATGTGGCATGGTTTTTTTTTTTCGTAACTCGTTATTTTTTGCTAAATATTTATAAATTAATATTAAAGTTACTATGCAAATATAATTTATTCGCTATAAAATTGAAATTTTTACTGTAAACATTTTTTTTCCCCTTGTCCCTCTCATTTTTCAGTAAGTTGTTGTTATAAATTGTTGTAATCAAGATCGGCCAATTTTTTATTTTTAACTTTTTTATTTGAGCTTTTAACAATGCAGTAGAACAGTTTTTATGAAAATTCATTGACAGGCCCTGGATTCCGAGATTTTACAATTTTTATGCCTTACGGCGCTCCACTAAATTCCAAACAATAATTTCTTGTTTTAAATGTTATTGAATGCAAAACCTTGTAGACTTTAGATTTGTTGAACATTTTTTATTTTGTTAAGTACCTTAGAAGACCGTGGAGCTTCCTGCCGGTTCTTCTCCAGAGGAAATGACCAGTTGGAACCGAGCACCTAGCTTCTGACGTAGTGCCCATATAGATTTATGTGAAATAAAATATTTTGATTTCAAGTTTTGTATCTGTTATCTTTCTATGAACACTAGTTAAGGAAAGGTAATGTAAATTTTCTTACGTTTTTTGCAATTTGCAAAAAACGTAAGAGGTCAGTGTCATGTTGAATGTTGATTAAAATATGTTTCGCGAACGTAACAAATATGATTTCACATAATTATAATCATTAAAATCATCAATACAACCCTCTAATTTCATATAATCCTATTGAATGACTATTTCATGAAATATCAATTGAATTTCGCGGGATACCTAGCGCAAGCGCAACCCCTTAAGATTTTGTGAGAACACGTAAAAAAAATCAAGTCTTTTTGAACAATAGCCATGATTGAGGTGAAAAAAAACAGACAACAAGCAAAACATTAATATTAGATCCAGGGTCAAAGGTTTGGTTTGCGGTTTCGGGAGTCAAGTGTCATGCGGTCTGAGGCATTGTTTCAGACAAAGTTTCATTTACTTAGTTTAACGTTCAGTTTGAGCTATATTTGATTCTAAACCACTGTCAGACAACAATAAAATACAATGTTGTTTGTTAGCGATTTATCTTTAACTTTTGTGTAAACCTGAAAGAAGTTCATTTTTTTCAGGATTAAATAAAAAGGATCGATTTTAGTAGCATTGAACGTGTTATTTATTTTTCTTGTCGCCTACCTCGTTGGTCTAGAGGTCGCAAGCACTACTGCTGACCATGTGGTGCTAAGTTCGGTCTCCACGTCGGGAAAAATGTTCCTAGGTTTTTCTTTCAGGAATTTCTCAGTAGCAGCCCGAAGTCTAGACCTGTGCCCGGTTGATAACAATAGGTTCGCCCCTATTACGTGGGCCTTAGACATAACTGAAACGCCTCTGCGTAACCCTTAGGGAGATTACAGGCATGATGTTAGGTTAGGTTATCTTATGGCAAAAGCGCCAGGGTAGCCCGCGAAATTCATTTATTTTTACGTTTTTTTGCAATTCTCTGGTCAGTATTAAGTTGTACGTTAATTAAAATATGATTAACGGCCGTAACACATATGTATTTACAGAATTATAATAATTAAAGTCATCAACACAACTCTCTAAGACCAAGTAATCCCACAGAATGACTATTTCATGAAATCTTGACATTTTGGGATTATACTAACCTAACAAGTTCTGATTCTAATGATTATGACTCTGTAAATACATATTTAGCCTTAGCGCTTCCCCCTTAATAAATAGGGGTGTTAAGAATAAACATAATAAATCATACGTATTATCTGTCTGTCTTAAAATTACTAACTACAAGTAACATGTTACGCCCTGCGGTTTCACCCGCATAAGTCTCGATTTCATGAGAATATCGGGATAAAAAGTATTCTATGTCCTAATCTAGGTCATCTACCTACCGATGTGCCAAATTTCTTGTAAATCCGTTCAGCTGTTTTTGCGTGAAAGCGTAACAAACATACAAAAAATAATCTTTTCTCTCTATAATAATAGTAAGATAATAAATACAGTAGAAACTTTTCTTTTAACACTTTTCGTGTTATAAAATTGCGCACTTCAATATTTATTATAGTGGACTGGTTGGCGGAAATTAATACCACCTCGACGGACGGATTATATCTAGGGTAGCAGCGGCCACTGTAAATGAAGTCGTTTGCGAAGCGTGGATGTCTTCTACGTCTGAGAAGGTACAGCCACGAGCATAAACTTCCAATTACGCAAGGTTCAAAAGCGATTTATAGACTCTTTTTAATAATAGTATATTTTGTGTGATACGTGATCACGTGGTCTACCAAATTATTTAATGGAAGCATCATCGCCAAATATATATATAAAAAAACTATAATAGTGTGCTATGTTGAATAATCAATGAACACGCGTTCATACGACGTTTTTCAACACACTTGCGAGAAAAAAAAAACAGACTTGTATTGTAACAGTACCCGGCCATAAATATTGCACATCGACCTTTACCTTTTTGTATTTCATACAAAGAATAAAAATAATTATCAAAAGAAGCAAATCATAATTGTTTTAACAGCTCCAAATAGATACTGGACTGTTTGTATTTCGTGCGACAGAGATAACGCTCTACCAAGCCGAAATAAGCCGATTGTCTCTTTCCAAAGGTCGATGTGCAATATTTATCGCCGGGTACTGTAAATATTAACTTGTATGGAAAATGGCGCGCTGGTTTTGTTTTTCGCGTGCCGTGCTACCCAGCACTAGCGATGCGCGCGCAAGTGTAAATAAAAGCACTGACAACAGACCGCTAAACAGCCTATAGAAAAATATAATAAACACAAAATAATGTTTAGACTGATCGTAGTATTTTCGTATGTCAAATTGTAGTTTAGTTAGTATGGAATTAGAAGGTACTATTGGCATAGAGAAATATACATTAGTTCGGTGAGAATCCGTAATAATAGAACGCCAGTCAGGGTCTTTACCGTTTAGTTTCGGAAGGGACCACGGATAATTTAAGGTGAATGCTCAGTGGTAAACCGCGAAATTCAAATTTTCTTACGTTTGAAAATGCCGAGCGTTCACGAAGTTATTAACTTCGCGAACGCTCGGCATTTTCCGGCGAAGGGGCGCGCCACCGCCGCGCATCACACTTGCTTGTTTGGCGCCGACTCAAAACTACTTACTACATTAGTTTAAGAACTTAGTTATTAAGGTTAAATAAAAATGGTTTTTTAATTTTTACTTTTCAGTTTTTTCGGCGGTTTAATTTTTTTGTTAAAAAGTTTTTATTTCTAGCTTTTTAGTGGTGCTTATAATTTATTTAAGTTACAATGGCATAGTGTCAACTTGCTCATCGCCTTTTACAAAATATTGCTTATCCCGATGCAGGGACGTTAATTGTTGAGGAGTTCTCCTGGTATTCCACCATCAGCTCGATTTAACCATTTGCATTGTGACGAGCAAAAATTGCTTAGCAACCATATTAAAGTAATCGATACGCAATCCGTGAAATATTTATCATTGAGTAGTTCAGATGGCCATCTGTGGTCTTTATCATCAGTATTGGAGCGTTCTATGTAAACGAACGCAATATAAGTCAATCTGTCAAATGTCATGTTTATGTCATTTGAGTTTGAAGTTTGAGACATAACTATCTCTCTCTCTCTCTGCTAAACCTATGTATCTCCTATGCTCTCTGAGATTACAATAATATTTAATCCATATATTGAGTTTACTTTTCGCCATAAAACCATCAATCAGCTCCACTTTACCAAATGATGATATCCGAGAACAAATGCTCAAGTTACTTTAAAATATACCCAAATCGTTTGCCTGTAAAATTGAGGGTTTCTCTCGATTTCCATGGGATCCTCTCATCAGATTCCAACTTGATGACAATGGAACCACCTCGAGAGTATACCCTTTCAAAGGAAAAAAGAATTATCAAAATCGGACTACTCTGTAAAAAGTTATGCGTAAAATATATATATATATATATATATACGCGTGGACTTGTAAACCTCCTGCCTCCTGCCTCCTGACTTTCTGTTAAATTTTCCTTTTGTTACTTTTTTTTTTATATATAACTTGGTTTTTTATTTTGCTGTATTTAGTTTAGTTTGTGATCTTCCTGTACGAGTCGCAATAAATACTTTTTCTTTCTTTCCTCCGTTTTTCATCGTTTTAAAAAGGGATTGATTAAAAGTATTCATAGAAATGGTGTTACGAACATAGTCTTTTCAAAATCATTTCATAATCAGCCTATGATGTTCCCACTGCTAGGACACAGGCCACCTCTCGGTGAGAGGGACACCATACTTTTATTAAATTTAATAGATCTTTCCTCAAAGTAGCAATCGTTATTTCACGAAGAAATCGCTTTTGAATTTGTTTTACGTGACAAGTATTTATGCTCGTGACTGTATTTATTTATGTATATATGCTTTATTGTACACCAGAAAATACATAACAAAAAAATATGATTATGAATACAAAACATACAATGGGCGGCCTTATCGCTACCGATCTCTTCCAGGCAACCTTGGAATGGACAGTGATTGCGTGGATATAAAAATGGGGTTGTCAGTGGTACAAAATAATATACTATAGGTAATACATATATATATATATATAATGCTGTATTAAAGATACATAAATAAATCGATACTAAATATACATATAAACAACGAAAATAAATGAAGACTATACATTATTGCAACTATGAAAACAAGTACACAACAACAAGTAATGTTCCTTCACGAGTCTCTTAAATACAGCTAACGATTGCGCGCGTTTTATTTAAACTGGCAATGCATTCCATTTCCATTTTAAGCTTTAAATTATCCGAGGATCTCACAAACTTCGTGTGGAAGTCGCAAAGATACTGAAAACGTTTTTTAAGATAGAGAGGGGTGGAAGGGGAAAAGAGCACATTATACAATAGGGAAAGAATATGAGCGTTCCGGCGAAGGCGAATTGGTAACCACTTGAGCTTCACACGAAATTCGGAAACATGGTCATATTTGCGCAAACCGAAAATGAACCTTATAGAGATACCCTGTACCTGGGCGTAAAGATGTAAGGTCGAGCTGAGCTGAGCTGCGTATGAGTGACTGGGTCGACGCCTCTACAAAGCCCAACTCTTTAAAAAACTTGAACTCCTCTCTGACAACAGTCTGAGCCATGTATCTAGGCACTGGTCTAGATCAATGTTTTAATAGGGTACGAATTGTAGTCATATCATTATGTTCTAAATCAGTATTATTACATATAAATAAAATCAGGAAAACAAAATTTACCTGGCTTTTAGACAAATGTTTCTATTTATCAATACGTTGTGTGTGTATATATATATTTTTTTAAGCGTTTGCCATCTTAGCGTATCGATTGCAATTTAACGGCTGAACCCAATAACTTATGTATCACCATTTTACGCTTACTGGAGGTATAAAACTTATCTATCTCTCGTTTTAACGTCCCAATAGTCTAGGAATCTTACCGGCCCAAGCTGTCTCTCGATGGGAGGGTGTACCGCTTGCTACAGATAGTTATTTGTATAAAAAAGCCAAAAAATGCTTCCCTATATCAAGTTGAAAGCTATTTGCTGGACAGGACAGTTACCTACTATAGATGACAAATAGGTCTATTGAATCATCGATAAAACGACGGAGCCATTACTATAACATTGGAATTGGAAATAGGTCTATTGGCCGAATTGCAGGGATTAACGTATGTATCTACCTAAGCAATATTTAATTAAAAAAAAATATATAAATAATCATTTAAAAAATGTCCGATTTAACTAAAGGAACGCTAAGCAACAGTGATTTTGAAATCGTAACAGAATTTACCCGATTGGAAAAATGATTGTAAGATGAAAATCTTCTAATCAAAAGGAGTTTTAAATGCCGAATTGACCATAATAAGCAAATTAAGATGTTATGAACTTACTATATCGATTTCGTTCAAATAAATCAGCAGTGAGTTATTTACTCACCGAAATTACCTAAACCTTATTTAAAAGTAACCTCAACCAGGTTTGGTGTTTCTTATGTCAAACTGTCAATTACCTTTCATTCCTCCTCTCCAGAATTAACAATTTGTTCAGCAAAATGCTATAAAATCTTGTATAATGTACTACTTACTTACGGGCTTTTAATTTAATATTTATAACTTAAAGCTAAAGAAAATTAAAAAAAAAATCTGTAACGGAACGCACGGGAGGAGGAAAGTATAGAACCTTTATAGAATAGAACCATATCTATTGTTATCGCTAGACAGAAATCCTTTATTGATTATTGTGGGACGACATTCAAGGACAGATATGTTGATTGTACTATCATCAGTAGCGACCTGTCTTTAACTGAATATAGGTTCTTGGGTTCGGCCGTTAATGGACTGAGCCCAGTTGACATTATGTAATTATTTAATTTTGTCATTTCATTCATAAATAACAATAAAAAGAAATTCTAATAAATCTTGTCATATATGTATTATAAAAAAATATCCATTTTCATTTTAAACTAATTTATAAATATATTAATGAGGATATTAGTTGTACAGACGCCAGCACATCAAGCTACCCGAAACTGTCAATTTTCCCAATCAACTTTGAAGCTTTAGCGATAAATTTGAAAATCTATTAAAGAAATTTGACAGATTGTAGTAGCTTGATGTGCTGGCGTCTGTACTTTAAATTTAATGTTTCTACACCGACAATGGTAGTATTATGCGAAGCTGTATTAATGTTACGATTTTAATGTACCATATCCTCAGAAATAAATTTAAATAATATTATTGTTATAAATTATGGGATCTGCATAAGTCCGAAATTAGTCGGGAAATCCCAAAACAAACCCGTGATAAGCAAAACCGGACAAAATAATGAGCTTCGTGATTTAATAGCTTTACTTAATATTAACTTAAAGTTTATTGTTGTAAATAATGGCGTAAGTAATTAGATCAGACAATTTATAACCTTTAAAAACATGTAATTCAGCAAAATAATTTCGTGAACCTAATTTAGTAAACACTTCTCTGTAATGTTTTAGGCTGTAATATATTAGATGGAAGTTCTCGCTTTATTAAATGTGTCTCTAGCTACTTAAAAATAATTAGCACAATTAGGGAGAACTGTTTAATTTTCATTAGAATTATTTAGTTTCTTAATTCCGAAATGTGGCAAATTGTCAAGCGCGTGTAAACTGCTGCGATTGCTTAATTATCCTATAGTGTTCCTACTGCCAGCAGTGGCAGCAGCACATATGTACTGACAAAATTTATCGCTGCTAAATGTGCGCCAGTCTCGGCTACGCCGTACGTAATACAGCCCGCGATAAAATGAAAAAATCGAATAGGGAAGACGAAAGATTTTGAAATCCTCTTCCGTAATGTACGTACTCATTTACTATTTACGAAAAAACCTATATTTAGGTATTAAACTAAAATTTAACGAAGTTTAAAGCCATTTTTCTAATATTATTTCAATAGTGCGCAGCTCGCAGTGTCATGGCTTCGGGTCTGACGTCACGCCTAGGTAAACATCAAATGTGTCTACGCGCAGTCAGAAGAAAGTTAACAAACATTGCATATTTCGTGTGATAAAAATGAATTCCAAATTTTATAAGTGGTGTGCAGTGCCTTAGTGTAAAAACACATCAATAACCACACCCAACAAGGTGTTTATATAGACCATTTTGATGTACCTATGTTATTATATATAGTGATAGGTTTTAAACTTAAAATGTTCATTTGACGTGAAATAGTTGAAATATTGAGGCTATGAAATAACTAATTTATTGGGTTATATTTGTTTCGGTTATCATTCTTTTAATTAATTTTAATTGTTTATTTTTCTTTTTTCAGTTGCCAAATGATATGGAAAATTATTTGGATTATCACAAGTACGTATGAAACCTGGATGTATGCCCAAAAATGTATTTGCCAACCAGATAAGGATACACAAACATCTGACACAACAGAGAGAACCTATAATGCTAAGAAACGAAGGGTGATGGTTCTTGAAGAGTGTGAAAATCAATTCAAAGAAAAAAGTAGGTATAGTTACAGAACAATCAAGTTCTGAAGAAATTGCATCTGGTAGTTCAGGTATATATTTTATTAACTCATTTATAAGAATAAAGCATCAGTACATAAATTGTTGGTACACTCAAAACCACATAGATCCTAGTAATCTCCTATTTGTGTTCATAATTATAACTTTGCACTTAAATAACAAAACATTTGTTTTACAGTTCAGCAGATTGTTGAAGAACTTCCCCAATTAACACCAAGAGTGTTGGATAAATCAGTTCAAGTACACATATGTAAAACATTCAGAAGTAAAGCTAACCAAACAAGTCAGTTCGATAAATCAGATTACATCACCATTGAAGCCGTTTCTACATTCTGTCTCTTTCTCACCATTTAAAATGAAGCATGGTGTTAATAGTAACCCATCAAGACCAAATATAAATGTTTTGAGTAAAATAGTCAAACAAATAGAAGAATCAGATAGTAATACTTCATATACTCCCTCCGTAACTCACACAGAATCATCAATATCCGTAAAATCTCTTCAAATGGAGTTTGCGAGATGCTAGAGGATGACAAAAGGAGAGAAGATTTAAACACTTTAGAGTGCACCTTGAAGAAAACTCAAAAATGCCCCTGTTTTTATATTGGCATTCCTTTAAGTTGTTTTTATTTAGTTAACTTGATTCAAGAACAGACAAATATACCGATTAACCATATTTTACTATGTATTTTATTAGCCTGTTTCCATTGTTATAGATTCGTGTTGTAGAGTCGAGTGGAGTGGATAATTACACATAAATTAATAAAGAATCGATCCAAGTGCGTAATCGGTAGTAGTCACAATAAAACACAGTGAAGTTTACATAGGCGTGACGTCATGCGCTGTGATTGGTGTTTCAGTCAAAATGGCCGATTGCCGTATTTTAATCTTTTATTTTAGTGAAAATCCGATTAATCTTAAATTTTTCAATAAAACTAAATCAGTGTTTTAATATGTATTTTCCCCTAAAATCATTGAATTTTTGATCATTTGATGCTGTCGTCACGCCTATTACCTAAGGTGGGAATCGAACCCACGGTTTGAGATGCGACTCTTAACGCTAGAAACTTTTAATAACCACTTTAATTAATACCTGTTATTTGAGGTTATTGTGAAAATATGTTCAAATTCCGAATTTAAAGATTATAATTTTCATGGTAAATGAAAAAGTAAAAAATACTTTATAGTGTAAAAAATAAAATTTCATAATCATTTTATTTTATTTGAATACATATATGATTCAGTAAAACCACGTTTTAATTAATCATATTTCGATCGTAATTTTTCAAATAACTAAACAGAAACATGACGTAGGTAATGAAAAAAATGTATGTAGTCAGCTCCTGGTCTATGTAGTAAAAATGATTACAAAAAAGTTTGTATTAAAGATCCCCGATGTTTACCCTACAAGGGAAAACTGTTTTGTATAGAGATTGGCGCATTTTTGACGATTGAATAAACTAGGTATAAGTGACAGCCCTACGTGTTATAGGCTATTATCGCTCGCTCGGGGCTCGAGTTGGCTTTCTTATTTGTTTTTTTTTATGACACAGGCCTCCTCTCTGTGAAAAGGATTGGGCTGCGATTGGCTGTTGATAAATCATTCAATGATTCAACCAATCACAGCAATTTACGCGCGTTAGACAATTTGTCACATTAACTTTGCGATAATTTTCGTTCGAGAACCGCCCTAATGCCCGGTTTCTAAAGTCCCCAGATAAACTCTCATTAACTATGGATTCAATAAAGTTATGTATAAGATAAACGTCGGTTAACTGTCACTGCGTTTCTGGACACGCAACAAACCATTCAATAACTATGAAACCGATAACTAGGGGTCTGTATACGGGTTCGCGTAAAAAAATGTTATTTATGAGCAGTTTACGGCAGATGTTTGAACGACATCATTGTCATTTTTTTTTAAAGAAACCTTAACTCAGCAGTTCATTGTTTTTGTGTAGTATTATTTTTGCTTTGCCGTTTCATTTTAAGTTAAAAGTCTGTTTGTCTTTCCAATGGTTAGTGTTTTATTAATTATTTTGCAAAATAGCATGGAATCAAAATTTTACTGAAAGAATAATGATGCTTCCTATCGAAGTGGCTAATGAATTTGACTATATGATTGACAATGATGCTAACACTCATTGTATTCTTTACTGTATAATTATAATATGTATATAAATATTTTAATATTTTATCTTTCACACGCAATTTAATTTCATACCTTCGTACATAAAATTCGTACCTCAGAAACCGGGCATAACACACGTTTTTGATGTAGTTTTCTATGAAATGCAACGTCAAATATAGTTATGGAACCGATAAACGGCGAACATTGGTCAGTTAAGTTAACTTGAGTTTAAATGGAGTTTATCGTACATTGCGGTGTTCGGAAACGCACTTCCACAAGTTGTCGAACCAATAGCGCTAATGGATAGATAAACCACTGACAAAAGTACCTCAGAAACCGGGCATAAGTGACTCAAAACGTTACTAGAGAAATGTGAAACCTATAATAATTATGCATCTCTGTCTATCTCGTTGGGTACTAGATAAGGAAATTTACAGGAAGCAGATCGGAACAAAGTCATAATACTTTTCGCCGCCAGTTTTCTACTCATCAGATTAATTGTAAAAATAAATAAATAAGTCAGTGTTTTTCGCCGAAAGCTACTTTGAATCGAATCGAATTTGATTTTATTTGTAGAAGTAAGGTGAGCAATTAGAAGTCAGATCCCCACCTGACTCGCTATTCTACTCATTAGGCTTCAACTTTCAAAACTAGAAGCCTTTTCCTTCTTGAATAAGAGCATGAAACGAATGCGTCAATTGAATTAAGTAAGTAATAATTGTTTATTGAACCACACGTCGAGTTATTGTTTAGAAGGGCTTGGGACTAAGTAATAATACAGGTTGATCGATCAGGTTAAGCTATGCTTGCCGAGGTTGGTCCGTGGATGGGTGACCATCTTTACATACCGCAACCAATCCGTGCCTTGGAAAGTACGTTAAGACGTTGGTCCCGGCTGTCATTCGTGTTTCTTTGACAGTCGCTACGGGTCATCCCGAAAGTCTGACAACTAGTATGACCTAAGGGTATCGTATTACCAAGTTATTGGGTTGTGGAGGTCAGATAGGCAGTCGCTCCATTTAAAACCCTGGTATTCAACTGCATCCGGTTAGACTGGAAGCCGATCTTAACATAGTTGGGAAAAGGCTAGGCAGGTGAAGAGGTCGAGTTATTGTTATTGCGGTTTTCCAGTACGTTTTGTCCTTGGGGTAAGGACACCTAAGCTAAGCATGAGCTCCTAGGTTCAATTCTCATGTCAGGCAGAGTGTCATTGGGTTTTTCAATTAGGAATTTCGCAGTAGCAGCCTGGATTTGTATGCGGGTGGACAATAGGCCTACCCCTTATTACATGGGATAACGTGCGAAATGTACCTACTTTATGTTATTACCTATCCTTCTGGGAATACAGATGTGATGCTATGCTACGAGTACTCTGCCTGCCGGCGAATACAAGTATCAAGTTCAATCATTATACTTAATTAATTCTAACATAACGCTCAATACCACAACAAACTTAATATTAAACTAAATTTTCGTTATTATTGGAATATTTGACGTCTTCTACGCATTTTGGTTCGATATTTGGGTCCCAAGTCACAAAAGCACGTGAGGGTTGGCTTCACTGGTTATTGTGATGGAAATACGAGATTATACTAAAAACGATTTCCGTTCAATCTACATACATAGGAGTACGTACGACGCGGCATCGGGCCGTCACAAAGCTGTATACTCATCAATCATCCTAGCATTGATGTTTTTCGTTTTATCACATGTCTTCATGAACTGATTGTCTGTATTGTGTCTAGGTGTACTTTATTACACCTCGGAATGTCACATTTGTTTTATGTTATAAAAATACCAAAATCTCAAAATATTCCGAGGCTTATCCCAATTATGTTGGGGTCGGCTTCCAGTCTAACCGGATGCAGCTGGTTACCAGTATTTTACATAGAGCGACTGCCTATTTGACCAGTTACTGGGTAATACGCTACCCCTTAGTATTACGGGTTTTTTTTAGCATTTTGGGCTTCTGACTTCTGATGCGTAACGCCTGTCAAAGATCTACGACTGGCAGCCGGGAGCAACGGCTTAACGTGCTATCCAAGGCACTGAGAGGTCTTTTTTTTTTTTTGAGGATGGGATATCATCAAATGACCCCTACCGCTCTGGGTGGAGCGGAAGGGAGTGTCAGACTCTTACTGACTAAAACCCACCCGTGTTCCTTCCTTAGCCCTTCATGTTCCGCGCCAGCGGTAACCCTTTCGGACAATCCCGCTGATTCGGACAATCGCGCTGCACTGAGAGGTCTCAATGTGTAATGGATGTTCACTCATCCAGAAACCGACCATAGCAAGCGTACCTAGAAGAAACCTTCGATTGACCCGCGCGGCTGTCATAATTTTGCCACGAACGACCAGATTTGTTCAATGGACTAACAGTTTTTAGACTAAATTCGTAGATATAGAAAAGGTTTATAATTATAATTGTTGCGCCCTACAATGCTGTATTCTAGCTATATATGCCTTTAATAAGAAATAAATTGGTATAGAATAGATGCCTATTACTCGTAATTTAGAAATATCGGCGATTTATTGAAGATCTTTCGATGTTAAAAGGTGATCGCATTAATTGTGAGTGAAGTTGATAGTTTTCCACCGATAAGTTGTTATTTGTTTTAATGCTAAAGCATTAAATTACTTTCAATTATTGAAGTCTGTAGTAATATTTCAGAGGTGACTTTTGCAGATTCACAATTCGACGGCTTAATCGAAAGATTTTGAAGTTCCAAAGTTAATCTTAGGCTAGATTAATGAATAGATATTTGAAGACAGAATTCAAGGTATGTTCATATTTAACTCCTGACAACTTTCCAACTGCCTTTGATAACGACGCGAATGATAGAAATGCGTAAATCACGAATGTCAAGAATGCGCTGGAACCTTGTTGGCACGGATAAACTTGATTTCAAGACTTTAAAGGCATTTCGATGGAATTTAAGCAAATCGCGTCGTCTTACGTTTTTCCGCCAAGTCCATTGTGGAATTCGTAATTCTCATTATCATAATCTATTGAATCTTCTCAAAGAATTAATATTCTTTATTCTCTTTATAATGAAATTTGTAATCTCTTGTTTTTCCTAATCCTTGCATAAAACGTTTATCCGATTGTATTTTTCTTTTGTTCAAAATGATTCAGATTATGATTCATAGTCGGTTACGCAATAGGGTGCTGATCGAATAAATTGACTAAATTGAGTAGATAATATTATACTCGTAGTTCTGTAGTAGGTCATGGTAGGTATTGTAAGAGAACCTAGACTAGCCACTTTCATTCGATATGACTCATTGAACCCGAGAACCTATGTCTACGTCTTCCAAGTAATTACTTGGTGAGATATACCCCTTCAATGTCTCGTAAAGGTCGCCCCGACCGGAATCCTTTTGGGTAACGTAAATCTATAGTGTTTAAAATCGACTTACCCGACATTATTCAATCAAGACCATTTGCTATAAGGCCTGGCGTTCATTGGCGGGACGGCACGGCAAGGGGATTATAAAGAAAGAATGAAAAAGTATTTATTGGGACTCGCACAGAAGACTCACAAACCAAACTAAACAATCAAGAAACAAAAAAAAAATATATATATATATTTAAAAATCCGGCCAAGTGCGTGTCTGACCACGCACAACGGCACAATGAAGGGTTCCGTAATTGGGATGAATTTATCCTAAAAACAAACTTAACATTGTAGTTGAAAATCATGTTGTCCCATACAATATAAGTCACGGTCGATTTTCCAACTGCAAATGTAAGTTTGTAATAGCAGAAAAAAAAATTATGTGACAAAACTACAAATTAATTATTTTTGGAGTTTTTCCGTTACTTGTGCAGTGAGACCTTGCTTTTGCTAAATTTCACGATTCTAGGTCAATGGGAAGTACTTTGTTTTTCTCCTTGGGTTTTGATTTATTTGTGAGTATCAAAATATGTCGCATAAATGGCCGTATTTTTTTATTGCCTTGACTTAGAACCTTGATTCTTTTAGAGCTCCAAAGGACCGTAGACCTAAGTATTTGATATTCATTTTAACTTGATTCTTCTACGCATCCCTTAGAAAACGGGTTTGGACAGACTGACGGACTGATGGACAACGAAGTGATCCTGTAAGGGTTCCGTTTTTTTCGTTTTGAGGTACGGAACCCCATAAAAAAAAAAACTAAAAACAAAGTCCTGTTCGAGGCCAAAAGGCTTAGGCTAGGCGATTTTAAGGTAACCAACAACCCACAACATCCCTAATGTTGTGTCAGTATAGTCTGAATTCCAAAGGTCTAAACCCACCCTGACAGTCTTCGAATGCCGAGTGAAGTCACTTCTAGCCAAGAGTGCACTATCATCGCCCGCATCAAGTGAGATAGCTAGTGGTGAAATGCAAGCCTATTTAATTGATTATAATAACGGTTGTAGCATAATCAGCCTAAAATGTTCCTCTTTGAGAGGATGTGAGCTTTAATCTACCACGCGGGCGCAGTGCGGGTTGGTAGATGTCACATGTCGTCCAGTTTTTGGCCATGCCGGTTTTCTCACGATGTTTTTCTTCGCCGTTTTTGAAGGAGTAGTGGTGATGGATTAATTTAGACAAAGTCTAAAGTACTATGTGCAAGTTATTTCATTATCACTGCTCTCCGCTTCTCACTCTGCTCGCGCTTTACGCCTGTCAGGGTTCGATCCTACGACCTACAACTCACAAGTGTAAAAATGATCGTAGCGTACAAAAACATAATATTTTGCTTTCTAATTTTTTTATCAGTGCGTTTTTAAAGCAACTGTGATTCGTGGGGTAAAAATCCCTTGCCGTGCCGTGCCATCCCGCCAGTGGGCGCCGAGCCTAATAACGCTCGTATCAGAAATGATATTGTACGTAAAGCTTCGAGCTTTGGGATATTGTAATGTAGGTCACCGATCGGATACTGGACAATAGGATAAAAATATGATAAATAATATTATCTTTTTTGAATTTCGATGTATTTATTTGGTTCCTGACAATACCAGTTCTGGAAATTAGTTTTCTCTGTATTTTTTTTATTCTGGAAAAGTTGATCTGAATGCCATGAAATGTAAAAATTTAAGCCACAATTTCACTTTGAATGATTCATATTTGGGGGCATGGTAGGGCTCCGCCAATTCAAGCCAAAACCAAAAAGCTAAATTTTGGTCAAAATGCACAAAGAGAGGTTGAGGAGGAGAGGGGTTGGGGAGGTTGAGTTTGGTTGTTTTCATTTAATTGAACTATTGCATGACCAGTGACTTAATTTCTTACCTACTATAAAGGGATGTTTGTGCGATGGCCACAACACTGCCAAGATGTACATTTTAACCAAGATGTAAGGTTTGTAGAGTTAGGCCTGGTAGAGTTAGGGCCCCCCCGGTGGGTTCCCGCACCTCCCCGGTGGGTTCCCGCATTGTCGAGGCGGGGGGCTCAGTAGCCGTGGCTTAGACACCCACGGTGAAGCGAAGAGGAACCCGAGGAGCGGCCGCTCGTTAGGGCTTTTGCTGACAAGCCGACGACGTAGCGGCCAAAGGTAGGCTGCAGTGTCGCTTGGGCGACATCGCAACTGAGGCTGGCCGCGATGTCGTACCGGAGGCATCGCGGTTGAGGGTTGGAGGCCGCGGCGGGAGAGGAGTGCCGGTATTACGGTGCGCCGCTCTCCCTACCTTCCGCGGCCTTGACGGGGTCGTCACCGTACGATGGCGGACGCGGTGGGGCTGCAGGGGAAGAGGAGTGTCGGTATTACGTTGGCCGCTCTCCCTATCCTCTGCAGCCGAAAATTGGCAGGCGGCGGGGCCAATGTCCTGACCCGTCGCAGGGGGGACCAAGGGTGCCCAGACACGGGGTCGTCTGGCGCCCATGTGCTGGTTTGGTCCCTGGGGTGGTCACGGCGTGCTATGTGTTCTGGTGCGCCGGTGATGGGGAGTACTCCCCAGAGGAGGGTCCGGTAACGGACGGCCGCGGCGGGTTTACGGATGAGTGCTAACGCGTGCCCGTGTTCCCGCCGTAAGCGGCAGAGGAGGACACCGTGGAGTTTTAGTGGGTTAGAGTCCCACATAACTGCACTATCTCCCCGTGGTAGTGCAGTAGGCATGAGCATTTCTCCAAGTTTAAAAAAAAAATGGTAGAGTTAGGGGCTTGGTTCTACATGGGATCTGATAATATTTTAAGTGAAAGCGTTATGTCTTGGTCTTGGTAACCTACTTTACATGGAATGTTTTTGATGGGATTTAAATATCTGTATCCCGAAAGTCTTTCTTATCAAACTTAAACTTGTAAGCTGTTATGCAACAAATTATCGGTGGGTTGACTCTTCACGTGACCAGAGGGCTGGCCTATTTTCTGGCCATAGAATCAGCATCGCGGTACAACGTGGCAATGTTGCCAGCGATTCGGACGATTATTTTGAAACCCTAGATTCTTTACCCTTGTTTTGTTTTCTATACATGTACATACCTATTAGACTTCGGACATTTCAGTGGCTAAAGGCTCCTGCAAACAGGCGCGACGCGCGACGCTAATCGCGCGCGACACAAAGGCACCGCTCGTTGCGCGACTTGCGGTGCCTATGTGTCGCGCGCGATTTTATCGCGTGTCGCGCCTGTTGAAGGAGCCTTAATACGTAAACGTATAATATAAATTAGCAGTAAACACTATTTAAATTTTTATTATGTACACATAAATAATGATGTACGGCTATAATTGAAACGATAATGTTATTATACCTATAATTGGTCGGACGGACTGGTCAATATGAAATGTGCATATTCAATTATTGGCCGCAGCAATCCAAATACGGATATATATTATATTATAATATTATATTTCGGTCGGTGAAATAGTTTTTTCGTATTGTTTACACAAATTCAAGACATTTTTTTCATGGTTTATTTACTTTTGATTATAATATATATGTGCCATTTTGTTCAATGACTTGTTGATATTTTGTAGGTAGTGACATAATCCCATTGTTGTAGAAATTTTGGGACATACAAAAAACTGCGACAAGTAGTTTTAATAGTCCTTTCTTGATGTTAACCTAACACTGCCTAAATAATTCTGAAGAGATCGAAACAGTTGGAAACCTGAGGGTGCAAGGTCAGGACTATACATATAGTGGATGCATTAACACTTCCCAACCAAGCTCTCTCAATTTTTGCTGAGTGGCTAAATATGTGCGTGGTCTGCATGATGAAAGACCACACCCTTTCTGTTGATCGATTCCGGCCGTTTTTTCTCAATTTCTTGCTTGAGGCTCATCAGTTGTTAGCAGTAGAGATCCGAATCGATGGTTTTATCCGGCAGTGAACGATGCCCTTCCAATCTCACCATACACTCAGCATCTCCTTATGGTGAGTTAATCCGGGTTTCGCTATAGTCTGTGGAGCTTGACTGCCCTTTGACCATGATCTTTTTCATACGTTCTTGTTGTAGATAGCTATTTTTCATCACCAGTGATCAATCTTTTCAAAAATGGTTCGGTTTCATTAAGTTTCAATAGAGAATCGCAAATAAGTAGTAGTACCGATACATTAGGCGTCTTTCAGTGAGCTCGTGTGGCACCCAAATATCGAGCTTTTTTGTTTACCCTCACCTTTTCAAATAGGTCAAAACTGTTTTGTGGTCAGCCCCTAACTCTTAGCTATATCGTAACTAATAATATGCCGATTTTGTTCCACTTTTTCAAAATTGGCATCGACTTTTTCCGTAACAGGACGACCAGAGCGAGCTGCATCTTTGACATCAAAATTCCCGGAGTGAAAACGCATGAACCAACTTTGTGCTACTCTTACTGATACTGCGTTAACTCCATAAACGTCACATATTTTTTCGCGGCTTGTGTCGCATTTTCCCTGTTTTGTAATAAAACTTCAAAATGTATCGAATTCCTACATTAAGGGGACTACAGGACTTAAACACAAAAAACGCAAGGTTTATAATGCCTAAAATTATATGATCGACTACAGTAAACAAAATCAGAAAAAAATATAATATTCTTCAGGATCTATGCTAGTTAAATAGTGTGTTGAAAACATAATACAACTAATTTGATAGGATAAAAAAAATCATGAAGATACCTCTAAAAACTTTCTTTTTTACAATAAAAAGCATACCTACATACAATCATTCTGATTTTTGCCAGATTATTCTACAAGCAATGTACTAAAGCAATAGTGTTTTAATTTTTTAGTCTAAACAATGGATTTTTTAGGGTTCCGTAGTAAACTAGGAACCCTTATAGTTTCGCCATGTCTGTCTGTCCGTCTGTCCGTCCTCGCTTAATCTCTGTGACCGTTAGCACTAGAAAGCTGAAATTTGGTACCAATAATATGTATATCAATCACGCCGACAAAGTGGTAAAATAAAAATTGGAAAAAAATGTTTTATTAGGGTAGCCCCCCTAGGTATATGTAAAGTGGGAAGTGATTTTTTTTTTAATTTCAACCCTAACGTGTGATATATTGTTGGAAAGATATTTAAAAATGAATAGGGGTTTACTAAAATCATTTTTTGATAATGTCAATAATTTCGGAAATAATCGCTCCAAAAGTAAAAAACAATGTGTCCCCCCCCCTCTAACTTTTGAACCATAAGTTTAAAAAATATGACAAAAGTCTGCAAAGTAGAAATTTATATGGACTTTCTAGGAAAATTATTTTGAACTTGATGGAAACAACAGTTTTTGTACAAAAAAGACAAAAAGTTGTACAAAATAATTTCTGGACTAAGTTTGTAGTATAATCGTATATGCAAGCATTTTTTTAACTTCGTTTACATATTTTATTATCCTGAACGTATCCCTTTGTGTTCGCGCTGAAAACCGTCACGAGTCGGAGCGCCTGCCGCGGAGCGTGCAATGATGCACGCTCCGTGTTCGCGCACGTACCCACTACCGGAAGCAGTTGCAGGAGCGCGAACATAATGGATACCCACTTTTAAACTTATAAGTGGGAACACTTATTGTGACGGACGGGAAACTACGGAACCCTACACTGAGCGTGGCCCGACACGCTCTTGGCCGGTTTTTATAAATAGGTAATAGCTTCATATTTTGCAATAAATTACCAGCGTTGTGTCATCGGGCTTGTCTTTCTTTTCTATGCAGTCCGACAGTGACCGCGCTTTAGGTCATGTGGTCCCATTAACTTCACTCATTTTGGCCATTTTGGCGGAAAGAAAAAAAAGTGAAAAGCGGCGGGAAAACGTTTTTACTTTTTATTTTTCTTTTTTTAAATGTCATCTATTTAATGGTATCAAACCGAGCCACATACAAGCAGTACAGCCAAAGAGATTTACTACAACTTTTAACCTATAAAAACGAAAAACCTTTTTCCCGACCTAATATTAACGGTGACTTTCAAAATTCCAATGTTTCATTCTATTTTATGTTTGCTGTAGATTTCTTGAAACAACTCTATATACATATAGCTTTATTGGAAGCTGTTCAATTTCCATTCATAATTTACATAGAATATGTATGTAAGAAACTCGAAGAAATCTTTGATACCAATCTCTTGTAGGCTGTCTATACACGTACGCAAAATACGCGCATTGACGTAGAGTTGCGGACACGAGCCCGTATTACTTATTACCTATACACGTATATGACGCCGCCAAATAATTTAATCAGCCATTTAGTTAACTGCCTAGCCTTTTAACTAATCGGCGCCGTTCAACTAGCGGCCTGAATGATATTCAGCCAATGCGTCTAATACAACATTTAATGCCATAGTGTGAAAATGTGAGGGAAAAAATGGAAATAAATTTAAATGGGTAAATCATATCGACAACCGTTATGTAAACATTAGGGAAGTTATTACATTATGATCAGTTAAAAAACACAAAACGAGCTGTATTTTTTTTTTGGGGTTGTTAAATTAAAACATAAACATTAATAAAAAGAAAAATGGTCGGTTATTTAATCCCACAATGTCAGTACAAAAGATATTAAAGTAGGCAGTATGGTATATATGAATGGTCAATAAAAAAGTTGGAATGGGCAGTTAGGTAGGTAAATATTTGGCAGTTTATAGGTTAGGTTGGAACTAGTCTTGTGTAGTTCGTGAACGATGAACGAATAGGAACCGTTTCTTAGCACTGTACTAAAAGAAATATTTCCGAATGCTGATCTATAATCGGTCTATTAGTTCTAATAGCTCCTCGTACATTTACAAAGAGCCTGAACGAGAACGAGAAAGACAGCGACTGATTTGACTGATATGATGTCATATTTTCAATTTTCATTCGATGTTTGTGAACGAGAACGAGAGAGAATAGCCGACGAATGACGATGCTACCCGACCGACCAAACTCGCTAGAATGAGATGCGCATTATACAGGGTTATTGGTAAAACATTAAGAGGTCATTGTACTTATCATTATGAACAACTTTTACTAAGGGACTAAAACTGAAACGCCAAAAAAAAATCAGCTGTTCCCTACATTTATGTTCGTATAACTCGTCAAAATGTAGGGAACAGCTGATTTTTTTTCGCGATTTCGGGTTTGGTCCCATAGTAAAACTTGTTCATAATGATGAGTACAATGACCTCCTAATAGGTTGTTAATGTTTTACCATTAACCCTGTATAATATCAGTAGACTAACGCATGTCTCTCAATAATGTCCATTTTTGCTTATTGCCCGAATAAAGTGACGCAAGGTAAGTTGTGTTCGCAAATAAATTGTAAGTTTATTATTATGTACTTGAAATAAATTGCGAAGACAGTGAGATGTTACTGCCTGTTACAATACAAATAACCCATATTTCGGCGCGCATATTTGATTAAAGTTCTTGTGTAGTATTTGCTTTGCTGTTTCTAGGGTTCCGTACCCAAAGGGTAAAAACGGGACCCTATTGCTAAGACTCCAGTGTCCGTATGTCTATCTCCCACCAGGCTGTATCTCATGAACCGTGATAGCTAGACAGTTGAAATTTTCACAGATGATGTATTTCTTTTGCCGCTTTATCAACAAATACTAAAAACAGACTAAAATAAATATTTAAGGGGGCTCCCATACAACAGACGTGTGTGTACGTAACCCTTTATGTGCGCGTCCGACTCGCACTTGGCCACTAACATTTTAAAAATGTTTGCGCTTTTGGGCGATTTTTATTTTGGAACAGACACAGAGATAGATTACTATAGATGTGTACTAAACGCTTTTTGTTAGTACCTATAGAGAGACTTTTTTGCTTTATGGAAGAACTGACTGAGAGCGAAGGCCTAATAGAGCTAATAGAACTAATAGAATTAACTAGTTCACTGACCGAAATGAACTAGTACGGAGCGATCTTAAAAACTGGCCAAGTGCGAGTCGGACTCGCACACGAAGGGTTCTGTACCACAAGGCAAAAACGCCGAAGAGAACACGTTTGTTGTATGGGAGCCCCCCTTAAATATTTATTTAATTCTGTTTTTAGTATTTGTTGTTAAAGCAGCAACAGAAATACATCATCTGTGAAAATTTCAACCGTCTAGCGGGTCCCGTTTTTACCCTTTGGGTACGGAACCCTAAAATTGACCGAGCAGGCACAAGACTAGTTGGAACTGTGATCAACCTCGCGCGAAGCGAATTGGTCGCAGTAACGAAGACAGGCCATTCCGACCAAATAGGTTAGGTTAGAACTGTGACCAAACGCGACTTCCAAGTTAGATATCTCACCAACTAAATTCGATTTGTTAACTGTCCGTTAAGCCTTTTTACTGTTAAATATTTATTTACTTACGCATTTTAGTATTTTTTATAGCTCATTTTTATTTAGTTTACTGCTCAGTTTTTACTGCCGAATTTGTTAATAAATATGCATTTTGTAACATTTTTTTCCACAACTACAACAAACAATTGCCGTTTTAAACCAATTACCAAAAAATGTGGGACAAAACTTCAGGATGAACGAAGACTAAATCGATCAATCGCCAATTTAAATGTCTGGGCTAGGCAAGCAGTTAAACGTAAGCGATCCAAGTCATTTGCCTGGCTGTTTGATTGAATGGCTGAATATCATTCAGTTTAACGGCGCCGTTTAGTTAAAAGGCTGGGCTAATGATAATGCTAATACGCTGCGACATATAATATTATAAAACAGTTAGTTTGGTGACCCGGGTATGAAAAAGAAGTACTTATCATGACTGAAGATGAGGTGTAGGGTAGACTGGGTACGGTTGAAACAATTTTGGTTTTAACGCCCGTAGCACAGTCATTTTGAAAACTAACAAACAAAAAATCACTTAAAATGAGAGAATAGACTTTTGTCTTTAAATTCATCTCAGAATTAGAGGCTCAACTACCATATTTACTTGGTAGGAAGAGTTTAATAAAATAATGCGCCACTGTTTCAACCGTACCCATACCAGGGGCGGTTGAAACAGTGATGGGGGTCAGTTGAAACATAAACAAATAAGTACTACAAAATCAGTTTCTTTATTCACAATCAACAAGAAATAGTTAAATTCTTGTATGGTACCTACCATTTCTATCAGTCTTAATAATTTTATCCTGCATTCCTGCCTGAATGAACACAAATGAACATAAAAAGAGCTCTTTTGCTCTGGTTTAAACTAACAAATTAACACGAAAAACAAAAATAACTAAAAAATGAAAAATTGGTCTTAATAATTAAATTAAATGATATTATATGATTTCCATATCTCAAATTATCTGTAGGAACAAAAACAAGCTGAATAGCATGTGAACTCCGTACATCTCTGCAGCTTTTGATAAAGAAGTCCCTTTTTTGACTTCTTCATACGCATTTTCGTAGTGAGTTATATCACACTCGCCTCTTGAAGTTTTTTTGACACGTTGTCTGGGCATCTACAACGAAAAAGCAACGATTATCATTGTTTCAATCGTACCCACAAAAATTGTTTCATCCGTCCCCATAACCCTCAACCGCTAATAAAACAAACATAGCGTCGAGACAAAACAACATAAACAAAAACAAATCACGGTTTTCGAACCTTCCAAATCTAACAATAAAGCATAAAATCATTCAAAATGCAAATGCTAATATCAACAAAGTAATTTGAAAAAGAAAACAGTAGAAAATACTTACTTTTTGTCGAAAAAATATAATAGGGTCCCCTGGAAACGTATACAGAGGGCGAAGTGCAACGCGTTACTGTGATTCATGTCCGGACTCGCGGGCTGCGTCTTTTTCCCCTTGTACCCCTCGACATATCGCTAATAGTTTACGAGTTATTAGCGTTGTTTCAACCGTACCCTGTTTCAAGCGTACCCAGTCTCCCCTATAACAGAGCTAATAATAAAAGGATTTGTCGAAACTACCCTTAAGCCCCTGAGCTGAACAGCGGGGGCTGAAATGAATTCGAGAAATAATCACTACTCGCTGGTTCTATCACACAATGGCTTAGCGATGATGGTACTCTAAGAAATTGTCAGGGGCCACAGTAACTCTTTCAAACAACCCGCGGCAGACATCGGCCCTATTGGACCCCATCAGTTAGTGGATTATAATGACTAACATTATAATAATGGATTGGTTAGAGTACCGGTACCTCATCCAAGCATTTGTTCATTAGATGACAGCCTGTTGCGATTGACTGATATAAATAACAAAAGCGAATCGAATTACTTGAACAAGCGATTTGGCAAAGTTTATATTAGGTATATTTGTCAAAATATCTTTAGGTCACGCGTTGCGTCGTGTTAATTTAAATTATTATTTTGGAATACATTTTATGCATTTAAAGAAAAGAGGATCGATAAAAAAAAGAAACCGTTTTTATTGTGACGTGTTGCATTTTTGTTCTGTTTCGCCGTCACTGATGACGTTACTTTCAATCACAGAGCATGTAACATTTTCTTTCAATATTTGCGGAATCCATGTAAAATATATATGTAATAGCTAGCAATGTAGCAAAGGCATTAAATTTTCCTCCAAATACACTAGGTCTGGTTGTGACAGCGGACTTTTTCGTTTGGTACAGGGCGCCCTATATTTGACGGCATTCTCCTTTAATTTGATAAATGAACTATTTGTTTTTTATTAATTAAATAAAATTTTACTCGAAAACATCCATCGGTGTCTTACTAAACTTCAACTATACCGACGACTGATTACTTATCTCCTTTGGTGACCGTACATTAAATTGGATTGAAATATACTTTAAAATATCTACATAAATACACAATAAATATATACTTTAATATATATAACCTCGAAGACTGTATTTAAAAATATAAGTGGTAGACGTAACAAAATGCGACTAAGAAAGTATTCGTGGAAAGGAAAACTCATAAGAGCGGGAACCGAAATAGCACATGTCATGCATTTTATTGCAAAAGGAACCAGTACAGCCGGTCGATTCTGTAAAAATCTCACCGTGAAAACTTAGGTGATGTGAGTTTGTTTTTGCTCGGATTTAGCACTACTGACAGCTCATTCCACGCTCACTTCACCTAAGTTTTCACGGTGAGATGGTTACAGAATCGCACTGCAGATGTGTTATTGTGAAATGGAAACCACTGGAAACGTTTTTCGCATCGGTGTTGTGAACCTCGAGCGCTAAATGGTTACATTGAAGGTCATTAACCCTGAATTACTTTTCAGATGAGAGTACAGCCGGTCGATTCTGTAAAAATCTCGCCGTGAAAACTTAGGTGAAGTGAGTTTGTTTTGCTAGGAATTGACACTATTGATAGCTCATTCCACTCTCACTTCACCTAAATTTTGACGGTGAGATTTTTACAGAATAGCACCGCAGGTCATGGTGAATCCCTTTTTAGGGTTCCGTACCTCAAAAGAAAACAACGGAACCCTTATAGGATCACTTTGTTGTCCGTCCGTCCGTCTGTCTGTCAAGACCTTTTATCTCGGGAACGCGTAGAGGTATCGAGTTGAAATTAAAACCATATACTCAGGTCTACAGCCCCTTGAAGCTGTGAAAAAATCAAACACCTAAGTTAACGTAAAAAAGATACAGCTGTTTATGACGGAAAAAACGTATATTTCGACACTCTCAATGGAATCAAAATTTATAGGGTACTTCCCGTTGACCTAGAATCATGAAATTTGGCAAGAAGTAAGATCATGTAGCACAAGTAAAGGAAAAAATCCGAAAACCGTAAATTTGTAGGTACAGTCAAGTGCAGAGAAAAGGTACCACACCAAGGCTTAAAGATTATCGCCCGAGCACGCTCGGGCCCGCGTGTCACGTGAGCCGCTCCCTCCCCCGCCGCCGCACCCATCTCTGCCCGCGTGCATCCACCGATCCGCTTCTAATAATATTTGCAAGTTTTTAATAATTTTATATGGTATTTTATCGGCTTCCTTCGGGCCGAACTGTATAGATACCAAGAATAACTTACAAAAAGACACTGCGTGTGATAAGATACGAACCTGCTTCACCAGGCGCCAGCCGATCAACTAGACCGTGCCTTATACCACTAGGCTATTGGCTCAGTTATCAACCGTAACGAAAATTGGAGTAGCATTACTCCTTTTATCGAACAAGGTTATTAACGGTCTAATCTTCTAGATATTAAGGTTTAAATTTCAACTTCCGTGTTATATTAATTAATACTAGCACCTTACCGTCTTGTTTTACAAAATTCAATACGCAACTCCTCAATTAACTAAAACATAAGGTTGAAATTAGCATAGATTTCTTGTTTGGTTGAATAGAATGTGTTGATTCCGATTATTGCACTACCCTCATTTTACTTCAGAAACTTAACTGCTGTATGAACTGCGAGTTAAGGTTGAATTTAGTATACTTCTTCGCCTTATTTACTAAACTGTGATTGAGGGTATTTTTACTTTTCAAATGGTTTTATTTTCGTTCCGATTCGCTTGTGTGTAATTATCTTCATCGTAATATTATCCAATTTATTAAGTTTTTGACCAGTTGATTTTATTAATCGATGGTATGGTTCGATTAACAACTTTATTGAAGGCTAAAATTGTTGTTTTGTGGGACAAGGAACAAAAAATAAAAAAAATAGCACGAGATATAAGCATAACGGTAAGATTTACGTTATTCTTACACATATACCTATTTATTGTTGCAATCATGTTGCATTATTACTTACATGTTGGATTTTTTTCTATGTATTTCTAATATTATTATTTTCATTACAGAGAAAAACAGTTCGTAGATGGATACAAAGTTATCAAGCGACGGGTGATGTGAAATGTGATCACCAAGGCTCTCGCCCGATTGCTTACACTAATGAATCGGAGCGACAACGTAATATTGTGAAAGTTCACTCAGTGGCACCCTTCAAAACTATGCGTTCAAGTGCTGACTTCAAGAAGTGGTAGACAGTGACGGCCATTCTATCCGTTATGAATAGGCAACTCGGCAGATCGACTGTGTAACTTATTTGATAAAATTACACTGGAACATATAAGCAAGTGTTAATAATTCCCAATATCATTACATAATCAGTGGGATTATTATCTCTTAGTTAATCAAAAATAAACAACCTTTATTATTATCAATGCAGTTACTCTTGTTTACAAGTAGTCTATTAATGTGTTAACGATTTATATCTGACCTCACATATTTTTTTAATGTTGTTTTAAATAAGGGTTATCAGAAAATGTGATAAAAGAGAAAGATGTATATTGCTATACTGTTATAGTTTAGCATGTTGGTTCTTCCTCTGTAATTCACAGGCACAATGAGAACATTTCATTTTTTAACCAGGCTTGTTTCCGATAAGATCATACAGAGTATAAAAAATGTATGTTTTCACAACTTTAAATAAATAAATATTATTGTAGTTATGTTTCTAGAAATATCTATAAACGAACCGTTATCTAATGTTAAACGTTCTAAACCAAACTAGGGTATCTATTTTGTGTTTAGTTAATATTCTAAGTAAATAACCCCAATTTAATACAGACAGAAATGTGTATATTCAACCAGGAAGTGGATTCCATGAAGTCCTAGAAATGTAATTAAAAAAATAAATGAATATTGTCTATGCAAAATGCCTAGCTTTTATTACAAACCTCCATTTGATTTTTTAATAATAATTAACGAAAAAAACTAAACTAACTACTAAAGAAACTAAAAAATAATAATAAAGGTAAATAAATAAAATAAAAAAAGTCTTCTCACCCGCGGATTGAACTCGAGACCATCGCACTGCTAAGCCGCAGCGTTAACCACTAGACCAACGTGCCATTTGCGTTACATTACAAAAAACTTAAATAGGTTCGATGTCATTACCAAGGGGTAACCGTTTCTATGAAGCGCGCTGTACATTAAAAAAATCCCGTGATAAACCATTTACATACCTATAAAGTACGGAACCTTCAGTGCGCGAGTCTGACTCGCACTTGACCGGTTTTTTTTATACATTGTATTAAGGTGTCCATGATTTAATTGGTTTTGAGGTTTTATGTAGCTAGCGTATTGACTCGTATACTACATACGGTGGCGTGCATTGGTTTCCAGAACAGGTAGGTAGGCACTAGGCCGGGTCTAGTCTAGGCAGACGCGGTCACTATCAGAAACATAAAACAAAAGTATCTATTTTGAATATTCAATTTATTTTCTTACACAATATGTGCCTTCTACGAACTTTAACTGCAAAAACTCTTCATCGGTCGGACGAAAGGAAACTGTTTTTTACCACCACAGGTATCTCAAAAAAATGAATGATAAGCTAATGAATGACACATTATAGAGCGTAATGTGTCACATTGTGAAATTATCTGCGGCCGCCATCTTGGATTTTCATTTTACCTCACTATCGGCGACCTCATTATCCATCCCTTTCTTTCTTCACACGGCCAAATTACTTAGTATTATTATAACATTCATACTCGGTTGCTTATTAGAGTAGGCATGCCTACTTAAGGGTGATAAATTGCGAAGGTCGAACGTCATGTACTTATTTTCAATTTCGTCGTATTAACTTGAACGAGTAAAGACCAGTGACAATGTGCGAATAGTACGGGAGGCGAGTAGGTCGTCTGGCGACTGCCTACTGCCGCGCGTGTTAGTATGAAGATTTTGTTTTTTGTTAAGTACGATAATTTAGTGTTTCTTAATTGTGGGGCACACACACTAAAATGTAATTGACAGGCTCATGGTGATCTAACGAGGTAGGCACTGCTTATGTGCCTTTATACAATGCACGCCACTGACATAATACTATAAGTGCTTATAGGATAGGGGAATTTTAATGTCGACAGTAGCAAAATCAAATTTTTTGGTTATTTTTTTTCTAAGTCCAGCGGGTTACCCACAAGTTTTATTTAAATAACGGGACTAACTTGTAAATTTTTGAATAATATTAGATGTCAGTTTTTATGAATAAGAAGGCAGATACCTACTCCTGTAGAACTATTAAGGCGCTGGTACGTCACGCACCCTTTTGACAGCGGACGGTAACATGGTCTAGAGTAAGGTACGTTACTACGCAATCTTAAACAAAATAATATTGATAAAGTAACGATTTTATTACTGAGGATTTATATAATTTTAGAATTTGTTCTTCAACGCCTCACAAATAAACCACTGCGAATTGTACAGAAATAATATCTGGATAGATAAGGAAAAACCCGAACATCAGCATCGCATTTCAGGCGATATCTCGACATCGTTATCTCTAATGTGCCTTCTATCACGTTTCCTTTAGTTCTTAGAACAAAAACGCTAAAGTAAGGCTAACGTAACGTAAAAAAAAAACCTATTACCCACCTATTTGTAAGAGTTGCAACTGCTGAGTATGAGGTCCTAGGTTGGGTAAACATGTCATTGGGTTTTTCCAGTAGGAATTTCTCAGTAGCAGTTTGGATTTGTGTCCGGTTGATGGCAATTGGCTCGCCTGCAAGTACATGGGACTTAAACATAATTGGCGAAATGTGGGTGTACCATACGGGGGGGTTCCGAAATTGTTTTTTTAAGGGAACTGGGACCACCCCTATGTGCTGATGGTGATCACCGGGGTGGTTTTACTTGTATTATGGATTTTATTGCTTTATTATTTTAATCCTATAATGAAACAATTTCTAACACAATGTAAATTGTTTGTGAATACATTGAATTGAAATAAATTGAAGGTTACCCCCGAAAAAAAAGAAAGGTACCTATATCTCTGCCTAGCTCTTCCTATACCAGCGTGATGTTATGTTATGTTGTTATAGAATATGAAGGTAGTAGCTACCTACAATATTCAGAAAACATACGGTATTCGCAACTGGGCTTCATGAATAAATTCGTTGTTACGTTGGGACCGTCGAAATATATCTAGCCGAATTGGATAGACTTCGACCATCGTATTTAAAACTCGACGTGTTATATTTACGGCCGGTTCTGTAAATATTCCGGAAAACTATTCAAAGAGAAAATGTTTTTTTTATAATATTATGTTTTTCAGCTGTGAAAGACCCTGTGAAAAGATAAGACAGAAATTATAAAAGGCTACAAATTACAATTTCCGTCAAAGTGGTAAGAGTGTTAAGGTTGCGTTTCCACCAGAAATGTGCGAGGTTGCGTAGCATGGAATGTGTGTGAAACTAACCAATAACATCGCTAACTTACCTACTTAGTTCAAGCTATGAAAATGAAGCGATGTATTGCTTTGTTTCACACATATCGCGCATATATACGCATCCTCCCACGTCTCTGGTGGAAACGTAGTCTAATTGGGGTAATTATTTATCTGCTAATCAAGTCATTAGTTACTGTAGGGTAGATCCTCCCATCCATTATAGCGGATTTGGACTGCTTTGTGTTGAGGACATAATAATATGTTCTCGACCTAGTTGCAGGTGACTTGTCTAATTGTCTATGATTAACGCCTTAAGCGAAGCGCTGTGTGACGTCACACCTGTATAGGCTTTGAATTGGAGTGTTCGTGTAATGCTATTCTAATTCAATAACACAAGCCACTTCTTACGTGGACTAAAGTTTTATTGGTTTCGACAGGTCTCCGCCGCTTGCGACTGAAAACTACGCATGTACTTGAAACACCATTGTACAAAAAGAAAACATCATCATCCACTAACCAAAATTGCATTCGGATATCTAAATATAAAAAAGTGCAAACAAACATAATGTCAAAGTAAAAAAAACACAAGGTCAAAACAAAAATACTGCAAACAAACAATGTCAATGTACAGTCAAGGTTTATTGTTTATTAACCTGACACACTACGTCAATTTGCTCTGTCATAGCAATTTCATATAACTGTGAAATAATGTGTGTTGAATTGAATAGTTGTGATTTGAATATACGAAGAATTTAAGATGTAGTCAATTTACTAAACAATTATTTTCCTTGGCTTTACCTAAGAAAGTACCAGCTTGATAAACAAAGATTCTAAATAAATTACACAGAATAAATATACCAGTGTTATTTCACTTGTGTACCTGTCTTGGATGTGAATAGAGTTAAAGAGCTTCATCGTGTCGTCGACAAGTCTCGAGATAGCTCAAGTTAGTTGTTTTGTGAAACATTCTTAAAAAATAATTAAAACAACCATAATAATAACAAAGCTGAAGAGTTTGTTTGTGTTTTTGTTTTTTTGAACTCTCTGGAACTATCATTAGGATTTAAAAAAATCTTTATGTATTTGATAGCTTAATTCTTAAGGAAGGTTATAGGTTTTTAATATCACGCTAGAGCCAATAGACCCGAGCAAATAAAAAAGCTGAGCGAAAACGAATTAACAGCCACGGAGAGCTTTATATGAATGTTATTTTAGTATATCTTGGGCATTTTGTATCTTACCTTACGACTTACATTCGAACGAAGTCGCGGGCAGAAGCTAGTTAGTAATATATAATTAGAAAACGCAAAATTTTCCGACGGCGACCATTTGTAAGAAACGATCATTTATTTGTCCAAACCGTGAGTTGGTAAGTATACACAGACATGGCATGCAAGATGTTACATGAATATGCCCATAAAAATATTAAACTGTTTTAAAAATATAGTGTTATCCATAATATATATAAATATTAGGAACAAATTTGTTGTACCTACAACAAGGCTTAAGAAAATAGGTGGTTCGTTCAAATGTCAATGTACGCTTTTATAATAACCTTTCAAGCCACGTTCAAGATCTAAGCCTTAATAACTTCAAATCATTAGTTTGGTGCCAGAAACCCTTTTATACCGTTAAAGGATTATATTATTGAGGCTTGGGATTGAGCTGCTTCCAATTTTTACATACTGAATGTCTTTTTTATATACACATTGACATTAATGAATTTTATTAATAAAATAATATTTGCTTACTTAGTAACGTATTATATTATTTTAATTATTGTGTGTCAATTTTTTTCTCTCTGTTCTGCTAGTTCTTGTCATGGTCTGGCAGTTTGAGTAATTTATGTGGCCTACCCAAATGTGCTTTCTTTGGTATTGTTCGTCGAATCGCTTTTGAGTTGAGCTGCACGATTACTGACAAAAGCGTGCACTGACTGGACAGGTCGACTTAATATATGTGGTTCTTTCCTCAAAAGATCATTTCAGAAATCAATCTGCATGGTCTTCACGTGATCTGACTAACATTATGTCCTTTGGTATTATTAGGCTTTGTACCGTGTCGTCGTGGCAGGGACAATTGTCGTTTGCAGTGATTTTAAAACGGTGTAGGTACTTTTTATGATATAAGTGACCTGTCAAGATTTGAGTTAGGTAAAAGTTTGGTTGGGTATATTTTCGGTATTTGTGTATGTCTGTTATTGTTGGAAATATCGATTTGGTATGTTGTCCCTGCTCACTTGACGCATACCTGGCTTGCCTTAATTCGCGTTTGACATATGACGTCGGGTATTTATTGTAGTCCGGAGTTTTGTGAAGTCGAGTGGGCAGTTTTTCTGCCGCATCCACAGCCTTTGGACTTCGACGCGTAAACTGAAACCATGAATCAGACCCCTAGATTAGAATTTTTTGCGGTTAATATTCAGGAAAAAAGTAAGCGGGGGCTCCAGAATCATGTACTAAATCCATGGTTTCAATTTACGCGTCGATGTCAGCCTATATATTTTACAAAATTGATTGGTATAGCTCATCGGTCACGGTATAAGTGGATATAAAAATTGTTAAGTAAGTAGGTTGGTAATGTTAAAATTAAAACTCCAACTAAACATTCACTTTGTCTTAAAAATGATTTGGGATAAATTTGTTTGTTGACCTGGAGGTAAATAACTGCAGGAGGAGTTACACCCTAATTACGTAACACACTATAAATCTCAATCTGAATAATTTTGAACGATATTGCTAACCCACTGACAAAATTTTCGAACATATGTAAATAAGTTCGAATTTCGAACATATGTAAATATGTTCGAAAATTTTGTCTGCTCAACAATTAAATAATCCAATGAATGTTGTTGAATTGTCAAAATAAAAGCCGTTGCTATTGTTAGTGATAACGCCGATACCCCCCCCCCCCCCGCTGGATTCAATTCGATACAAAATTAAATTCAACGACGCCATATTTAAGAAACGCTTCCAAGCCAGAAGACCCAAGAGATCGAAGATTGAAATCAGGTTACTAAATGAATATTTCATTGATTTGCTCAGTACCTTCTTACGACGCAAAATGTCTTTCAAAATCAGTATTTTAATTACTAAAATCAGATTTTTGTTTATCGTATTGTTTTAAAACACCCTTTCATTAAGGGTTTTAATAATGCAAATGAGGGAGGTTTTTGAATAATTAGTATAATTTATGAAACAATGTCATAGGGTCGCAGTAAACGCAGGTTTGACATTGACGTAGGACAGCATACAGCTGCCCAAAAAAGTGTATAGAATATATGTTTATGTAAATACAGAATGCTTTCATAGTGAGTAGATCAGATACTATTAAGACTAACCAGATTAAATGTTCTGACATTATTTAAACAGCAATAAACCGTTAGGGATACAAACCGCTGAACCCGCGGCGCCAGACGAGCGTGACCCGGAGAAAACAAATGTGGTTATTAAATATTGTGCGTGACAAAAGTTGGAGCATTGGTGGCTCAGTGGTATCGCACCCGACTTACGAGTTGTAGGTCGGTTTGAACCCAGGCAGGCGTTTTACTTTGTGTAAATTATTTCATCACCACTGCTCTCAAAACGGTAAAGGAAAACATCGTGAGGAAACCGGAATATCCTAGAACCAAACATATGAAGACATGTGACATCTACCAACCCGCACTGGGTCTGGTCTGGGTCTGGGTCTGGCTCTGCTGGGACACAGGACTCCTCTCTTCGAGCTTTAATCGCTATAATCGGCTATAATCGGTATAATCTAGTGTTGCCCAAATGCAAGACCAAGACAAGACCTTAGCCAGTCTTGGTCTTGGTCTTGCGTCAATACACCTGGTCTTGGTCTTGGTCTTGGTATTGCGCTCTCATTCTTGGTCTTGGTCTTGGTCTTGCAGCAAGAGTCTCGCAAGTCTTGCGAGACTCTACTACTTAGACTAGACTACATTCAAATACCTATTAGCCTATTGCTCATGATGGCAGGGATCCCAATGAATCTAACAGACGCGTCACATAAGGCATTTTAATCATCTACATAATTGAATGACCCATTTACTACTTTTATTTTAGATTCGTTATGAGGGGATAATTATTTTTCTAAAGCTTCTTCGATTTAAGGGGGAAGCGCTAAGGTAAATCAACCATGAACCTTAATGCTTTAGCGATAAAGTTGAAAATCAGTTAAAGAAATATGGCAGATTGTAGTAGCTTGATGTGCTGGCGTCTGTACCATAACATCGGCTGGCTTAAAAACTGCTACTAGTACTAGGCCTACTCGACTCGCTGTTAGTTTTAAATTTTGCTGAATAGAAGAATAATATAAACTTTGAAACATAAATACCTACATAATTTTAACCAACCTACTAACGTTAGATCTGCACATTAGACTTATACAAGTATAATATAATACTCTAAGTAGATATACCTACAAGGTATGAAATGAACTTTGCTAGAAAGTTATGCTAGGTACATTTTTATCGCATATGGGAACAAATTTGTAAGTAACACGCTACCTACCTACTTAATAAATAGTCGAAACATATAATAATCAATACAATATATTTTAGTGTTATGACGATACGGTTTTGATACTGGGGAACGTCTATCAAAATCGGGATTGAAAACAAATGCCTACTATAACGCCCAAATCTCAGTTTGCAAGAGTCTTGCAGGCTTAGTCTTGTTCTTGCTCAAGTCTTGCAGGGTTCAGTCTTGGTCTTGGTCTTGCTACAATAAGTCGGTCTTGGTCTTGGTCTTGGTCTTGCAAAAATGCAAGAACAAGACCAAGACTGCAAGACCAAGACCGATTTTGGGCAACACTAGTATAATTGCTATAATCGGTAGATTATAGCCCACTTACTCTCGAAGAGAGGAGTCCCTGTGTCCCAGCAGTGGGAACAATATAGGCTGATTATGTGCGTGACAAAAGTATCGGGAGTATTCGGGAGTTTGTTCTAGGCAAAACGATTTACAACGCGCACTTCGCTCGGATGACATAAGCGCATGGTACTGGGGGTCAATTACGGAAGCACGAAATCCGTAGTATTGGCCGAAGATACGAGCGTTTTAGGAAACGCTATCACCGTATCACTTACGGGCATATATTAATTCGGTTTCCGACCTAAGATCCCTACGCCCGATATGTGATGAACGAAGAATAAATTGTATTTACCCGTCCAAACAATTGAATTTGACACTTGTTTTGACGGATCAAATACCTACGGACGGGCCCGTACCTTCGTTGACGGACATAGAGAGTACCCAACTAGCAAAATAATCCTGGATGGCGATTTTATAATGCTACATGGACTTATAAAGCTCCGATGATGGTTTTGGTGGTTGCTACTACGCTTTTAACAGCATAAATACATGCTGGTTTTACTCAAGTACACTTAATCCTATAATTTGTACTTATATCGGTATATGGGATCATATTTCCTGACAAACATAGGATCAAGACTCCTATGAAAGCATGAAACAAGAGTAATTGCACTCAAGAGTAATAACTCCGGTAATTCGGACTTATATGCGCCTATAAGATAACGTCTGCGGACCATTTAAATCCTAATACTCCTGTAGGAGCATGTACCAGGAATATATGCACTGAGGAGCAATTACTCTTGTTATTTTTACTTATAACCTCATATAAGCTAATATTTTATGGCCAATATAAGTAAATTAAAGTTAAATTACTGTAAATCATTTATGGTTTGGTTTTACATATGCTTAAAAGTAAGTGTTAAATGAATTTCATATCCATATTTTAAAAACAATAAATCACCAAGATTACACAGCATACAGCACTCGGTAGGATAAATTGTTCTCTATATCGATTTATCGTACGCCGTTTTAAACCTAGATATATTTATATAGGCATTCCACAGTAGTGTTATTGTCCAAGAAATCTCAAAGAATCCTGGTTAAAACTCTTAAGAAGCCACTTTTGCTTGTAACGACCAGTACAGGCGAAAACACGATTTATATAGTTTTGCAAATTCCATTGTAGGATTTTACATCAGCCATTTTGATATTTTCAGCACCGATTTTTTTAATTTAACTGGTGAAGACCGCATCGCTAATTCTAGGGAGGGTTCCGGACAAGATAATTGTAGTACTACTTTAGATGGAAGAGGTTCGGACAACAAAAGTACCAAATCTTTGAGCGATATTGAAAGCGATAATAAGAAAGAACTTTCGGATTACATATAACAAAAATTTAGAACTGCGTTATTTTTTTAAAAACTGGGAATTCCCCTAACCACAAAGCCATGTTATTGAAGTTTAGCAACGTTGCGCGTGATCGGGCGAACCTGCGAGTATTAATAAAATTATGCTGTCGATTTGAGATGGTCAAGAAAGTACCATGAACTCCTAGTAGGTAAACGACTTCTTTTTAATTTATCGTAGTTGCTACCATACATGTTCCTATTGTTGCACTAAATAAACGTTTTATCTATCTATCTATCTTTTGTGTAATTGAAGGAGATCCATTAACATTTGTGTAATATTGCCCAGACATCAGATTAGACTAGTTACAAATTTCACATTCGTCTCTTGGAAAGTGATCATAAACTGCTTAAGTAGAACAATTCTCACATCAAAACCAATCTTGATATAGCAATGATCAGATGTGCTCTTGATTCTGAGTAAAATGTTAATCTTTAGTGTAAATATGTAGAAACCACGCTGTGACAACCGGGACATATCGCCGATAACAAGAAATGTGTAACACTCCAAGGCCATTTTAAGTTCTTTAAAGATCGGAAATCTGTTTTGGTTAAAAATCGATCGATATCCAGGAACATCGGCATAGTCTTGTTTAAATCGTCGGTAACCTCTTATATAATTATATTAAATAAAAACAATGTTTAAACTAATGTTTAAACTAGTACGTAGAACAAACCCTTAAAATATTCCTGTAACTTATTTATAAATATCAATCGATTTTCATCGGGCATTGCGGAACCCTAATTGGTAACAATGGCGAATCTTCTTCGGTTTTGAGATAACCCAATATAGAACCAATATACTTATATTGGTACTATGTCACACTTTGAAATGCTAAAAATACTTATTTTAGCACTATGTCACACTTGGAAATGCTCACCAAGAAAATGGCAGCTGCCTTCATAATATTTATCTAATATTAATTAAAACTAAAATGTAAATAAGCAAATTTTAAGAGGCGCTTTAAAATTTTTATCGAAGCCATGATAGATTTCACAGAAAATTCAAGTTCCCATATGAATAAGCTATAAGTAAGACTAACAATTTGACAACAATTTTTCTACTATGGTTGACATGAATAATATAAATACCATCAAGATGTTAAAAATATTTTTTACAGAGCACAACAATGCGCGACACAGTCACTTCGACTGTTCGCAACATATGAGCTTATAGAAGCATTTCTAGGCGCGTATTAATCTAATTTTTTACTATAATTTACTTATAGTGAGATTTACAGGAGTAATTGTATTGACGTAATTCAATTACAGGAGCAATATGGGCGTATATGACATTTCAGCGGTCTAATATAAATACGTTATAAGTAAAAGTAGACTTATAAAGTGGGCCCTTTTCGCAACTTATATGCGGATAAAAGCCTCATATAATCCTCGATAAATGATGGTTCTAGGATAGTTTAAAAACCACTTTTTGCTAGTTGGGTAGATTGTAGGTCGCGTCATCATGACTAAAGCTTTGGGTTCCTACGACTGCGGTGGCCGGAGCTTTAGCCGTTGAATGACGTCACCGCTCTTCTTGGAAGCCTTAGCTTTACGGCTCCTACACAAAGGCGCGACGCGCGACGCGAATCGCGCGCGACACAAAGGCACCGCTCGTCGCGCGACTTGCGGTGCCTTTGTGTCGCGTGTCGCGTCGCGCCAGTGTGTACGAGCCTTTAGGCTTTGTGTCGTCGATGTCGTAAAGTGGCTATTTGACATCCGGTGGATGAACCTAACTAGGTATCGTAGTAAACGTTAGCCCCTTTATTACAAAACTAGATTTTTCTTTACATCAGGTTTAAACCACCGAGCCAGTTATTGAATTAAGAACCTTACTGTATAGAAATGCAGTTCTTTATACAAAAACTAGCTGCGCCCCGCGGTTTCGCCCGAGTAAGTTTCGATTTCAAAAAAAAATCTGGACCCTTTTCACCTAGGGGTACAAAAAATAGCCTACGACCTATTCTCAGACCTACTGAATATACACACAAATTTTCATATGAATCGGTTAAGCCGTCTCAGAGGAGTTTTGTTATAAACACTGTGACACGAGAATTTTATGTCATTACATTAATCTCTTTAAATTTATCTCTGAGAGAGTGTCTCGGACTTAATTTATAAATTGATCGAACAGCACGCTTCTGCAAAACAAAGATAATCTGAATATCGGCGGCATTTCCCCACAATAGAATACCGTACGACATTACATTATGAAAATAGCTAAAGTACACTAAACGGGTAGTCTCTATATCAGTTAAATTACGAATTTTTCTAACAGCTTATGCTGCGGAATTTAGCTTTTTTGACAATTTATCTATATGTGGACCCCACTGAAGCTTAGCATCCAACGTTATGCCCAAGAATACTGTGTTGTCTTCAAGATTCAATTCTTCGCCCTTTATCAACACATTAGTTTTCACCTGCCTAACGTAGGGTAGCGTAAACTTAATGCTTTTGGTTTTTTTTCTCGTTTAGAAGCAAATTATTAAATATAAAAGTGTAATTTTAGTTACATTAAGAAATTTTCCTACATTGTATAGTAAAGTTCGAAATACAAATACTGGCTTTAAGGTTTAGGCTAAAGTTAGATTTCAATTTGTAATAAGACGGCTTAAGTTTCAATGATTCGGCTCAGAGTCGGTTAGCTAGTTATATACTTGTGTCTCATTTATAAAAAAAAATGAACAGTTAATTTAGTTTTATTATAAATAGCTTCTGCCCGCGAATTGAAATTTCTGCCCCTGGCCCACTGCGTCGCATCCCGTCGCCCACCCGCGCTTTTACTTCGTTTCGTTCAGCGTTCTTTCTGTTTTTTTTTTTTTATTTTTGCTCGGCTCCTAAGGATCGTAGCGTGATGGTAAATAGCCTAAAACCTGCCTCAAGAATTGGGCTATCAAATATAAATTTTTCAAATCCGATATTAGCGCGTTCAAAACTCTTCAGATTTAATATTCGCATAGAATAGATATAAATACACAGATAAAAAATACGCACAACGTATTACCTAATTATAATTATCTACATGTTTTTGGTTATCACTTTTCAGTACCGGTAGTTAAGTAGTTACAAATTTCTGGGTTGGTGTAGATTTTTCGGAATGTTCCGCAAGAATTCAATCATCATTCATCATTCTCCTGCCATTACCTATCCCAATTTATTTGGCGTCGGCGCAGCATGTCTTTTTTTTAACCGACTTCTAAAAAAGAAGAGGTTCTCAATTCGGATGTTTATATATATAATTTTTTATGTATGTTCTCCGTCATATACAGACAGACGGATTTGCAAAATTCTTTTTTTGTTCCAAAGAGGTTTTTTACGCAATAATTCAATATGATTAAATAAACGCTGTACTTACCTAAACGCAATTACTTAACAGGTAAAGATAATCTTAATTTCATCTAAATTTGTGGAAATTGAAGATATTTAGATAAGACAAAGCATTCACAGAAGATTATCTTAATAAAATAGTTCATTCATGAGGCATCTAATGTCAAATCAATAAAACTCGGGCGCCGATGGACAGCTGCTCGGCCAAGTGTAAAAATTTAATGCCCCTGTACACTATCGATCCGTTAGTGTACGAGAATTTCACACTTTCCACATGCTACGCTAGTTAGGACTCATTTGCCTTACCTAGTCAATAGACTGGACGGGGTCAGAAACATTCATCGCGCACCAATATTGGAAACAATTGTTTTTACACAACAATCTGATCTTTCTATTGTATCCATCTTCTGAAATAAATGTAATTTCTTCGAATAAAGTCGCAGTCCTAACAAAAGCATAGCCTAATCAGCCTTTAATGTGTCCACTCTTGGGTCTGGGACGCAGCATCCTCTCTGGGAGAGGAAGTGGGCCGTAATCCACCACGCGGGCCAAATGCGTGTTGATGAATGCCACATGTTTTCGAATTTTTGGTTCCAGGACATGTCGGACATTTCCTCACGATGTTTTCCTTCACCCAGAGCAGTCGAGTGGTGATGAAATAATTTACATAAAGTAAAGTGCCTGCATGGGTTCGAACCTACGGTCTGTAAATCGTAAGTCGCCGCCATTTCCAATGAGCCACCACTGCTAACTCACTCGCAGTCCTATTAAAAATATATTTAACGAAGATCCAACGAAGCGCCCTGTGTGAGCTTGTACGAGGTAAAGTTGTAGAATCTTGGCGAATAAAGGCACACTATACGCTATCTTATCTTTGGATAAGAGATAGTTGAAGCTTTAGCTTAAACTTATGTATTAGATTCAATTGATACCCTATATGATCAAAGTCGTGGTTCGCGATGCATGAAACCTGTAAGCATGTGCCTAAGATTATGTACCAACACACTTACCTAGGCTATTGATAGACATCTAAATATCTGTTATGACTATGAGACTACTGTTTTTGTATACTTATTTAATCAACCTCAGAAATAAAGCACAAAGCAATTGTATTCGAAATATGTTTATTGTAAGTGTAACAATCAGAGCACCAAAATTATTAGCTATTGAACTTATTGTCAAGATAATCATCCAATTTCAAAACTTATTGTGGCATTTAAAACTAAACTTTTTGCGATCTAAAACTTATTTTCCTCCGACCGTTGGCGTCCGAACGCCAAACTCCTCGCTTACGTCATCACTTTTAGTTCCGTTTTATTATTTATGTTATTAAAACCTTACACTTAGGCTGCCTTTCCACCAGATACGAGCGAGGATGCGTAGCGAGGGTTGTGTGTGAAACTAACCAATACCAACGCTAACATAGTTCGAGCTATAAAAATGAAGCGATGTTATTGGTTGGTTTTACACACATCCCTCGCTACGCATCCTCGCTCATCTCTGGTGGAAAGGCAGCCTTATAGTCCTCCAGACCGTAGTTCGGCCATGGTGGCCAATCTCAATGGAGACTAGCCATCGGCACGGGAGATATTATAGTGTATACGCAGATACAGGCGCATTCACTCTTCCCTCACTCTTAAGGCTCCTTCAAACAGGCGCGACACGACACTCGACACAAAGGCACCGCAAGTCGCGCAACGGGCGGTGCCTTTGTGTCGCGCCTTTATAGTCTGATGGGTCAGCCCCGACACGACCGGAGAGAGATTAGGCACAGGACCAACGGCTTAACGAACTTTCCGAGGCATGGTGTTTTTGTGTAGCCAATCATCATCCCCATCTCTTACCAAGAGTTAGGTACCTATCGTTTTATCCAGTAACTGGGTTAGGTTGTGGAGGTCAGATAGGTAGTTGTTCCATGTAAAATACTGGTATTCATACGGTTAGACTGGGAGTCGACTCCTAAAATAGTTGGCAAAAAGTTAGGCAGATGCTGATGATGTTCAATTATTTGTTATTGAAAAAGTCCTTGCGGCAAAGGCCAACAGCGAAAAAAAAATAGCTTACACACAGACTATTAAACTCTTGTTAAGTATTTAATTGGCTTTTATTATTTCAGTCAGCTATACAGCATTTACCATGAATTTGGCATTGTGTTAATAAATTGTTGTGTTATTTAGACTTTTAGAAACCGGGTGTTACACATAAATCGTTTACCAGATCGGAACTCAAAAAGATTATTGGAAAATATGATAATGTATAGGTACAGTCACATCCAAAGTACGGTGAAAAAAAGGTCATCTGCTCATAAAAAAAAAACTTGTTTATTATTTTACGATAGATTGGCTACTTCCTAAATTCGCCACATTCCCAATTCACCAACCTAACAAAATATCTTAACAAAAGTCTCGTCAATCAAGTCAGCTCAATAGGAAATATGCGTGTATTTTTTAATATTTTGAATCGATAGTTTACATCGCCATATACCTAGTAGTAAAATATATTCAACACCAAAAAAAAAAGCAAATAAATTAAAAGTACTTAAAAAAAAAGTTAAAAATAGCTAACCGACTGACAACGGACTGAATCGCAAACACTGAAAAACAAATTGACATTACTTTTACATCACTTTCGCTCAGACTAATGGCGTCGCTTTTCAAATATTTGAATTTCCCACAGCTGTATTGCACTTTAAAATAAATAATTACTTGCTCAAATAGAAATTATAATCAAAAATATTGACGTAGGCATAATTCTGAAGTAATACAATTTATTTAAAAAAATATTTGGCCTATGTTTGAATCACCTAGGCCCCTCTGTTGCGGCGTAATGTCAATACCGCAGAATGACATTCAGCCATCTTCTTTACATGTCAGACCGAATTTTAAAATGAAACCGATTAAAAAAAAATTACTTTGTTTTCATAATATACTTAAAGGTTAGATAAATGCCAACTCGACATTGGTACCTAAGCTATTTTCATCTTTCTTTTCTAGTTATTAAATACATGAGTTTTCTATGCAATTGTCTGCTCAGTGCCGCTTCAAAAGGTGTTGTTGTGTCTTGTCTTCACTTGATGAAGTAAAGAATTTTAAAACTCACGAATATATAAAAAAAACTTGATTGCAAGTACATCCGGTCGAATTTATCAATCAAGACGTATTTCATAGGAAAGGTTACAAGCAACAGTTGTTTTGAAAGCTCACCCCAATTTTAGCAATCGGTGCTCGCCGGCAACGAAACAATAGGTCACACCATCAATGAATAAATTTTCTTTAAAATCATCACAGCTCTTCAATTAAAGTATTCAATCACTGCATAGATAAATTGTCGAAATTGAATTGTGTATCGAAATATTGCTATAAAAGGCTAGCTGATTGGATAGGATATCTATCGGGACTGATCGCGGTTCGACCCGGCCCGGTTCACAAATAATTTAGCTAAAGACACAAACTGTGCCAGTGGGACATCGAAAATAGCTTTATGTGACACAAAATGTGTAATGGAAGTGGAGGGACTACCGCTGTTTAATCTATTATTGAATGGAACGACATGTTCAGTCGATAGCCTTTTATCGATAGCCTTTTTACTCATAGTTTTTGTGGTCACAACCCGCAAGGTTCGTGTCACAGAGTGTGACGTGTTTTGTTACAAGACAACTGCTGGCTTTCATTGTTTTGTTTTTAGGGCAATCATTATCTATGGTTGCGTGTAAAATCAAAGTAAAAATGTTCTGAATATTTCAAATTGGTTCTGTGTTGTTTGGATGTTGTTGAAATTGTCGAAAACGGTTTAAGACGGTCATTCGTTTGACCAACAGAACCTCATATGCAGATCAAAATAAAAATAATCAAAAGGTCATTTCTTCAAATTAGGCTGAGAATTAGCACTTTTGAACGGCAAAATTACTTCCTTTAGCAAAGTTTTCATGTATGGATCCGCGGTACGAATCTCTGTTGTTCAAGAGTCATAGTTCAAACTACACTCAATTACATTGAATAATTGCACCCACCACCTCTGCCCAACCCTATGGGGAAACAAAGCGTGATGTTATTGAAGAAAATGAATGGATAAGAATTAAAAAGAAATGTAATCGATTTATTTTTCTCCACTATTCCAATTGCATCATCAATAAAAGCCATACCAATATTTCGAACTGTATAAAAACGTTTCTCAGGTAAAAACATAAACAGAGCGACATCGGGCATGGCATCATCTCAACAAATGCAGTTAGGCGCAATCTTCTCCTAATTCAGTCGCTCGCAAATCTCATCGCACAATCTAGCCTATTTGTGGCTGACCGTGCTCCGCAGGCCGTCTTTTAAAACAATATCTTGGCTTAGCAATATCTGGGCTCTTATCTCTATAAAGGCACTTCATTAAGTGGCGCATTCTCTTGTTTCATTTCATTCAGCAGCCGTGCGATCAATTTTGTAGGTAGGTTTATATTTATCAAAATCTATATTATTTGGACCAATTGAATTAACGTATTGACTCTATCTACCAGATTCTAAATTATTTGTCATTTTATGACTTGTAGTTACGATGCAATGAGTTTTGAAGACACAGAGGATTAAAAAAACCCATTTGTTACCGGGTTTTATTCTCAACACAGGATTTTTCCTAAAGATTTTCGTTTCACCACTTTTCATTATTTTCTCTAGTGGTACCTAAGGTCTATTCAAATAAAATTGAAGTTATTTCAAGTTAAACAAATATCAACTTTATTTCTGTAGTAATTAAGTTGATTTCAGAGTGACTAGCACTATTGAAAAAGTTATGATAATGTTTGAAGTTGTAGCGTAAACTGAATTTTATTGTGTAGGAATTAAAGTTATTTTTCCAAAAACTCGTATTTGTTTACATGTTTGGCAACTAAATCGCAAACGAAGATTAGTTTCTGTTTCGCGTTGCGTTCTCATATCGAAAATTAAACTGTGTGTTTGTCTTCATAGGGTCACGTTTTTTATTTATTTAAGACCTAGGACAGTGATACACAACTTTACATATTTTGTTATTTGATGACTGCTTTCAAAACGGTGAAGGAAAACATCGTGAGGAAACCGGCATGTCCTAGAACCAAAAATATCTTGTACAGACCTACAATACTAGGCCTAGCGTAGGTACACATCCTAATATAACTATTATGAATGCAAAAATGCCTATGTTCGTCTGTCCGTATGTTGAGTTTTCACGGGTACCTAAATTAACTACTGAACTGATTTTTGGGGTGTTGTTTGTATGGAAAAATCAGAAATTGACGTGGAAGAAGGCGCGGGCTAAGCGCTAGTTCACCATAAAATCGTTTGGTATGCCTACGTGGTACAATGCGTGCCACGAAAGATGAGACTTGACCCCGCCTCCCCCGCTCTTTCCGCCGTCCCTATGACGTCCGGTCCCGTCCCTATGACGTCCGGTCCCGTCCCGCACTCAAACCTCATACCGCTAAAGATACCTAAAATCGTGTACTGCGCATGTCACACCACGTGGTGTGTCAAGTCTCATCTTTCGTGGCACGCATTGTACGTCTACCACTTCTTGTCTTTCAAGCCCGCTATGGTCTCGTAGAAACCGTGAACAATATACAGGATCACATTAAATAATTAGCTAGCGAAACTCCGCAGACGAGATGAAGCACCTGTTTATTTTTGTGTCTACTTCACAGAAGTATTGATGTCTACAATGGAGTGATGTAAACACGATATAACAAAAGAAAACAGATTTTCTCAAGTCATACTACAAGTATCAAAACAGGCAGCGGTAGTTGACCTCCCAAAAAAAAAAAACATCAGAATTTTATATTTTATGTAATTTTATTTGACCCGTATTGTAGAGAATCAATAATTTATTAGCTCCTTATCATTCAGTCGTAAATGTTGTCGACGAACGACTGCGACTGTCAACGACGTACTAACTCTAGGCAGCGGTGAGTAGGTGTTACTCCATATTGCAGTTTTATTGCCTGTAAAAGTGTAAACCTATCTTGTTTACACGAAACGTTCCCAGTTTTACGTAGTGTTTGTGACAAAAGCGAGTTCATTATGCATTCTGTAGAAGAATAACTCGTGAATTGTGGTAGTAAAATTTCACAAGAACGTATCTTACTACGTTAATTTGCTAAGTATAGACTTTTGTTGCGCTAAGTATGCCTAAAAATATTCGGGAAATTTATACCTTCCTTCGTTATAAATTTCCCGAATATTAATTTACAAAGTTAGGACAAAATAAGTAAAGTTTACGAAAATAAGACTGAATAGATTATAAAGTTAATTAATGAGACTTTGATTAATTAATTAAAATAATCCACCTAAGGGCGTCGACTTATTTTCAGTGAAATATGTTTAAATGTATATAAAATGTATAGTATAGATACAAGTTAACATTAAAATATAATATTGTGTAAAAGTATATCAAAAGGGAAAAATAATAAAAAGGTTTTCTAAATCTAAGAAAACTTTTATGAAATTAGACAAATAAAAGTAAATTAGCAATCAGTGCAATAAATTAAAATCTTCAGATCAAAGTAAAATCAAAGAAGCTTTCGCGAAAATCTCGTATCGCTTTATTTCATTAGTCTTGGACAGACTTAATTTAATAATTGAATCATACGATTTTTCCTTGTCTCGAGAATTTCTGAGAATTTTATAATCCATTAGAACTATATTGTGAAAAATTCAGGCACAGGTGTGGTGCAATTGGTTACTAAATTAATTCTATTTTTATTTTTAATTGAAAAATCAAACTTTTTTGGAAATTGTTGTAGATGAAAATTTTTAGTTTACAACCAACGTTTCGTATACTATTTATTTCACAAACAACTCATTCCGCAAACGTTTTATTTTATAAACACTTGCTTTGCAAACATTTATTTGGCAAATGCTTTTCATTACAAATGTTTCCGATGACATTTAATCATTTAAGCATTTTTCACTTAATATTTAGATTCTTTTGGAAAAATCACGTTTGTACAAAATATCATTTTATAATACATTTTCTAAACCAGTCACAAAGTCATCATGATGGTATTTTCGCTCTTGTATCCTATGTCGACGGAGCCCCGCCCCCTATTTCTGTGTAAAGGGTTTGAAGTAACCTAACCATTTTTTTTAACTTGGAGAAATGCTCAGAAGGCATTCTGCACTACCACGGGGAGATAGTGCAGTTATGTGGGACTCTAACCCACTAAAACTCCACGGTGTCCTCCTCTGCCGCTTACGGCGGGAACACGGGCACGCGTTAGCACTCATCCGTGAACCCGCCGCGGCTGTCCGTCACCGGACCCTCCTCTGGGGAGTACTCCCCATCACCGGCGCACCAGAACACATAGCACGCCGTGACCACCCCAGGGACCAAACCAGCACATGGGCGCCAGATGACCCCGTGTCTGGGCACCCTTGGTCCCTCTGCGACGGGTCAGGTTATTGGCCCCGCCACTTGCCAATTTTCGGCTGCAGAGGATAGGGAGAGCGGCCAACGTAATACCAACACTCCTCCTCCCCTGCAGCCCCACCGCGTCCGCCATCATACGGTGGCGACCCCGTCAAGGCCGCGGAAGGTAGAGAGAGCGGCGCACCGCAATACCGGCACTCCTCTCCTGTCGCGGCCTCCAACCCTCAGCCGCGATGCCTCCCATACGACATCGCGGCCCGCCTCAGTTGCGATGTCGCCCAAGCACCGCAACCTACTTTTGGCCGCTACGTCGTTGGCTTATCAGCAAAAGCCCTGACGAGTGGCCCCCTCCTCGGGTTCCTCTTCGCTTCACCGTGGGTGTCCAAGCCACGGCTACTGAGCCCCCCCGCCTCGACAATGCGGGAACCCACCTAAAGTAACCAAACCTAACCTCGGAGTGCCCTTCACTCGCTCTTGCATCCTATGTCTACGGAGCCCCGCTTCGCGGGTCCCCATTTCTGTGTAAAGGGTTTAAAGTAACCTAAACATTTTTGCCTGCCTATTGCGCCTATTGCGTTCGTTGAGTTTGGGTACGGTAACTGTAACGTAAAGTACCTATATAGCGAAAGAAAAAAATATAATTCGGAAATAATTCGGAGTATTGAAAATCGGAATGTCATTTTTCGTTTTTAGGAAATTGTGTAATAATAAGTCAATATGTAAAACGTTTTTATTCCAAACGTTGTTTTAAGAGATAAAATGAATAGAAAATGATTTTTTTTTGTCAAATAACACGTTATTAAACAAAAGTTGACCTGGTAATTATTTTGTGAATTATTTGGTAAAAATTGTTGTTGTGTATCTAGATGAAATGACAAATCATGTTTTTGCCAATCGTTGCTTGTCAAGTAAAAATTTGTAAATTAATTTTTGATGAACTGACCTGAAAATGACCCTGAAAATGTTTTATTTAGTTCTTATACCTAAACCTAAATAAGAAATAAGTTGGAAAGTAATATGAAAATCGAGAAAATCATATTTAGATGATAAGGGCGAATTCCAACAAACTTTTATACCTAGAATAAAGGCTCCTACAAACAGGCGCGACACGCGATATAATTGCGCGCGACACAAAGGTACCGCTCGTTGCGCGACTTGCGGTGTCTTTGTGTCACTCGCGATTTTATCGCGTGTCGCGCCTGTTTAAAGGAGCCTTAAGTCTTAACCTGAGAATAAATTTTGAATTTTTGTAAATTTTTCCCTAATATAACTGTCAGGCGTCAATTTGATTCCCTGGATAAAATATAACTGATTTTGGTAAAATCTTGGTTCTCAATTAAGTTGATTTCTTTTGTTCATATTAATTTGATTTCATTTGCTCTAGTTTGTTTTTTATTTAATTTATTATGTTTTCTGTTTGTTTATGGGTGTTATTTATCTGAAATAAATGAATTTATTATTATTTATTATAATAACAACAACTGAAGCCAAAGTAGAATAAGATTCATAGATAAACATAGATTGTATCAACAAGCCAGCTTATCGTACACAAGTCGCTCGTGGAAAATTATTATTGTTCTTCTTGATGTTTTTGTTCAGATTCACTCAATAGATATCTCTTTCTTTGTTTATTATTTTATGACAAGCTGTGATCCGGTGGATTTTCCCATCGGTAAAAACAAAGGCTATGTATATTATATTCTCTTTGGGCATAAATGACTAACTTCCATACAAACTTCCCCATAATTAACCCCTTTAGAGAATGAATTTTCAAAAATCCTTTCTTAGTGCACCTTTGTTTCATGAGGAATCCGTTTTCATAAACTTGTTAAACTACCTTGAACTTTCTTGGCTTTTTGTAAAGTTAGGCAGTATTTAGGTCGTTGCATGTTCATCTTACTTCTAGCTATATTTTGTGTCGTTGACTGTACTTGTGTGTGATTATTATTATAGGTACAGTGCTCGATGTGTGATTGTTCACTGAAGGCAAAAGTCTGCAGTAGGTACCTACATACACACGTTACACACAAAGATAGATCTTGGAACTGTAGTGGGAAACCACGGAAACGATAACGGAGTTTTCAGTTTTCGTCATATTCGGTATAGTATCCAGAGGTTTCTGCCATAAAATAATTACACATCGAGCTTTAAAAAGAAGAAAGAGCAAGCAGGCACTTTTCTTTGCATAAATTATTTCATCATCACTGCTCTAAAAACGGTGAAGGAAAACATCGTGTGGTAACCGGCATGTCAAAAAAAAAACAAACCACCAAAAATTCGTAGACATGTGACATCCGCCAACCCGCATTGGGCTCGCGTGGTGGATTATGGCCCACTCCCTCTCACACAGAAGAGGAGGGCTGTGACCCAGTATTGGGAACATTATAGGCTATACTATGAACTTTAAAAAGAGATGGTCAATGTTATTTTTTTTTGTAATTGATTCTAATTCTATAATGTAATGATAATTTATATTTAATCTGTGTACCTACTAACATAGATTTTAAGCTCCTGTTGTACTAACCACTATGGATCATTTGTAATCTGACATATATAAATAAATAAATAAAAATAAAAAAATGTACATGGTCACACAAGTATGAGTGACAGAGCCGACGCTAAAAGTTCGAAAAGTCGAACCTCGATGTGCCACATTTACGGCCGTGTCTTGATTTTAAGTGCATGCTGTTTCCCTGCAGGGTCAGCGGATTTGTCCAACAGGGTTACCGTTGGCCCGGAACATAAAGGAAGGAACACGGGTGGGTTTTAGTCAGTAAGAGTCTGACACTCCCTTCCGCTCCACCCAGAGCGGGACGGGTAATATAATGATAATATGCCGTCCTGAAAAAAAAGTGCATGCTGTTTTTAATCAATCCATCAATCAAGTCAGCTTATCACAGTCTACTGCTGGGCATAGGTGAAATATCATACCTACTCAAAAACGTAGAATAGAGTCATAAGTTTCAAGACATAGATCATAACCTCAACTACTTTTAAAATTACCTTCATAATCTCTTCTTACCCCGGGCAAGCCGTAAAACTACTGAAAGATTTAATAACAATAAATTAAAGCCATAAAACACGTTATGGCATGTTCAGGTGGGGCAAACTTCAGCGTAATCAAGCCACGGCTGCTTGTGATTGGGACAAATGAGTGCCGAATTAGGATCCCCCGTAACTTGTGAGAGATGTGAGTAGGCAGAGTTGAAAATAATTAAGTATAGCGTTATAAGTGAGCTGTGAGAGATGGCGAGTGTCATGTTGTGGAACTTCAAATACCTAAATGATTCCTGCACTTTAAGGCTCCTTCAAACAGGCGCGATACCTACGCGACGCGATTCGCGAGCGGTGCCTTTGTCGCGTGTCGTGCCTGTTTGCAAGAGCCTTTAATTGTACTGGATTGAATTTGTGGCAGTGGTAACGGTCGTAAGGCTCGTAACTGACGAGTAATAAATAGGTCGTAGGTTCGAACGCAGACAGGCGCTTTACTTTAAATTATTTCATCACCACTGCTCTCAAACGGTGAAGGAAAGTATCGTGAGAGCACCGGCATGTCCTAGAACCATACTTTCGAAGACATGTGACATCTACCAACCCGCACTGGTCCAGCGTGGTGGCTAACGATCCACTTCCTCTCTCAGATAGGAGGCCTGTGTCCCAGTTGTGGAAATATTTATCGGCTGATTATTGACTTTTAGGTTTGTTTTTGCAATTTGTTTTTTTTTTCGTTTTGTCGAACTCCAGGCTTTCGGAGTGAAGTAAATACATACTTAGGTATGTCGTCGATCAAAAATGTTGTAAAATATTTTTCAGGATCATCTGGTTCGTGTGATCTACTTCTAGGTTACCTAAGTATATACCTACATACTTAGGTAAGAACTAACGAAGATGAACCAATCCAAGTCTAAAATATCTAAAAATCTGCTGTTTAATACATTTTGATCGGGTAGCTACTTATTGCATATTTGTATGGCACAACGTATTACGTGGCGTATTTTCTTTCCTTTTTTTCTTTCTTTAACCGATTTTCTTCGATATTTCAGATTTGTCAGATCCCAGAGTCAAAGCTGAAATGTCTCATAATAAAAATAGACTGTCGTAACGAAAGGTAAATATTATGATGTATGTTTCCACTTTAACTGCGGAGGGAAGTGTTTTCATGAGAATACGGTTATCGTCACGAGAAATTGGGGCAAGGTCATCGCATGTTTACGGTTTATATTAATAAGTTTCTACATTCTATAGTCATACTTAAGTAGGTATGTGTCTATGGTTATACAAACTCTAATTAAGTTATTTAAGGTACATTAAGATGTGTAATTGATACTGGCAGGATAGTCGATAGATTTCATCATCCTTAGAGGTGACACATATTTTTGAAGCCGATGCAGCATCCTATATTTTGCTGCCGCTTGTCCGTCAGATAGTTTTGGTGTTCCTTCGATGTCACATAATTTGTGCATCATAAAGTCAGATATTATTGCCGAACAGTCCATAGTAATATATTTATGCTCGTAACTGTACCTATTTTAAATATCTACTATGTATATTCTATTATACATTATTAAAATAAACGCGATTATCATAACGAGTGTTTTACGCAATTAGGCTGCGGATTCTTTTGCATAATGTTTTGTAAACTTTATAACTTGAAGTGCGTAAGATGTTGAACAGATCGTAACACCGGCGTGTTACGTGGGGTTGCCGCAGGTATTTTTAAGCCCACGTTCCCACGGACATAATAAATCCATCCCCGACGGCGCCACGACCCTCTTACAGGAGAGTAGTAAGGCCACCAGTACTCTCAGAAAGTACAAGTCCCGGCAGCTGTCCTTCCGTCCTCGCCGTCGAGGCACGTCGCGACGCCCCATTCCATGTCCGCCCCAACCCTTGTTCGAGCCAGCTCGCACCGCTGAACCGGTAGTTTTAAATTCGTCTTTATATAACTCCGAACCAGCCTGACGCCCTAAGCCGAGGTCCGTACCCCATACGCGGTGCCCTTAGCGTGTAGTCGCTTAGTTTTTAAGTTTTAAAACCCTAGCTCGAGGCCTTAATTTATTGAGGCTTCCACAGGCAAGCCCGGTTAACCAGACGACAACCTCATAGGTTTAATATAAAAAAGGACGTAAGTAATAAAATTGCGGCGGAATAAAATCGACTAGCGCGATTTTTTCCCTTCGACAGTGTTCAAAAAAGCGCGGGACCGTTAAAGAATTACTGCGAACAGCGGGATAATTGCGTAACACACTATCAGTAGCTTAATTAACAGTAACTTAATTTAATTTTTGATATAGCGGCAATAGAAATACGTACGTTGTGAAAATTTCGACGGAAGGACAGGGAAAGCTTAGTAATAGGGTTCTGTTGGCACCCTTTCGGAACGGAACAGTAAAAACAAAATGGCGGTATTAGTTTCGACTGGCCAGGTAGGTGCAACATGCCTATTATAGGCATCTGACAGGTTCGATTCCCCCATCGTATATTTTTAGTGGTTCTTGATCTGGATGCTTGCTCATGCAAAATTAATACTTATTGGTACACACCCACTATACAAGAGGACGTTTAGGACGCCGTCAGTAAGGACTGGCCATCTCTTAGCTGCCCACGGCTTAAGTATTTTAATTTCTGAATTGTTTTTATTTTTACTTTTTTAATAATGGATACTTTTAACGTGCACGTCTTTTTCTAGATCGTTCTCAACGGTTATAATTTCAACAAGAATGATGTAACCAATATTTTATAACAACTTTATGATTTAAAACAGTGTCCGTGGAGTTTCTTGCTCGTTTTTCTCCATATAAGTACCTACTACGCTTTGGAATGGGCAACTAGCTTCATCTTTCTGACTGACCGACCCCTTGAAAATTCAAAAGTGCTTGTAATTGGTTTATTTGAAACTAGCTTGCTCGGTGAACTTCGTACCGTATCTTCATGTTTTGTTTTCGTGAATTTTTCCCATGTTTTATAGTTATTCTGCTATTCTGGGCGGAGACAAATCCAACAAATCAAATATCATAAAAATCGGTCCAGTCGTTCTTGAGTTATAAATGGTGTAACGAACCCGTCTTTAATTTATTTACGAGTAAGTATATAGATAAATGCTTTGAGTCTGAGAGTTTTTTTTTAAACTTAGACGAAATCTGTCTACAGAAAGCTTCGGTATGATAATTTCCCACGTGCAAAACCTTCCGCGTCAGTTATAGTTTAAGGCAGCACTGTTCTCTTTCCTTCCCTTTCTTTAAAGCTTCGCATTTTATGGGTTTCTCGTTCTACATCGTACAAAGGGCTGTATAATGGCCAAAGAAATAACAATAAAATTACTGAAATCAATTGCAGCCCTCGCCCCGGACGTCAGATGTTTTATGGAAAAGTATTTTTTTTATTACAACTTATCGTTTATTTCTTCAAACATAAAGAAATGTATCACGAAATCACGAGATTTCGTGGTTCGTGGAGGTTTCGTGGTTTTTTTTCGTGATAGGCTAATTAGGATTACTGTCTGACTAGTCTGATAACCTGCAGTCCTTATTGGTTATCTAGCTACCTTCTTTAGGTCGGCGGTCCATCTAGCTGGGGGGCATCCCACACTAGGCTTGCTGATACGCGATCTCCACTCCAGGACTCGTCTGTTCCATTGACACTTCAGTTTGGTAACTCTGCAAGCTAAGTTGGTAACTCCGGTTCTTTTCCGGATAATTTCATTCCTGATTTTATCCTTCAAAGAGTCACCGGTATAGCACACTCCATGCCGCGTTGAGTGACCTTGAATTTGTGGAACAGCCCGTCCGTCAGGTTATAGTTTTAGTCATTTATATTTTTTTATATGTCGTAAATGCATTGGTCTGCCGTTTGACTGATCGGGACGCCAGCGTCACCTGGTGGCGCACGATGGAGTCTTGCCTGACGTTCGTTCGAGTTGACAAGAGCAAGCAGCGGTGTGGACATTGGACATCATACGGACATGTGCTCAGAAACTGTCTCGCGTTCCGTATTGTCGTGTCATGTACCTACAGTGTGTGATTCGCTAGGGTGACTAACTTTTCTATCTTATAAGTATGTTATGTAGTCTTTATAATCTGATTTGAACTGCAAACGGTTTTCCTATTGCGCAATAACCAACACTACCCATAGTACGCCTATGGTAATTAAAATATGGCTCCGTCATATATTAATAAGTGGTCAACAGAAATGTAGTTTGTCTAACATAGTAGACAACTTTTTAGCAATATTAAAATAACTGTTTTCATTAGAATTCCGCTGTTCAGCGAAATATGCGTAGGATCCTGAGACGACGTATTAATATTGTGTCGTTTCACGTTGGCACGTGAGGTCGGAATGCAAGTAATTATACGAAAAACGTTAACCTTTTTAAGGTAAAACTTTCTAATTATACAGAAAAACATTTTTAGAGGTCATGTGATGCAAATTCGTTGTCCTCAAGGCTGACTTAATTCATTCTGTCGTATCTTCTATATCTATACATATGCCTATTATAAATTACAGTCACATTTCGTGTCTTCCAGTGTGTCCGCGTTGTTCTTCTAAACTACGCAAAGGATTTTGATGTGGTTTTCACAATAATTCAGAGAATTTATTCCTTAAGATTTATGTGTATAATATTAAACTTACACACAGGAAAAAAAATAACCAGTGCGAAAACTGTAACCATGAATTCAGCATAATTATGATTCTAGACCCCAGAAATTTTTCGGCGGTTGTAAAGAAAATTTTAGCTGTTCTACACATTTTGACCCCGTAGGTATTGCACTTTTCTATGAATTGGCAGATTTTTTTTTAAAACAGATGAAAAATTTCTGCGTTTGGGGGTCTAGAATCATATGCTGAATGTGAATTCAGCATATGATTATGATTCTAGACCCCCAACCGCAAAAATTAACCAGTGGGCAAATCGTAACCATGAGGTTACAATTTGCGCACTGGTTATTTTTGTTTCGTGTATAATAAAGTAATGTCCATGTTCTGTCAAGTCGTTAAAACCGTGCGAAGTGGAAAATAAAGCACATCATTTCCGTCTAATGACCAATTACAAATAAAATAAGAAACCTTAAGATATTCCTTTTTATAGAACACTTCCACACTTCCTTTCACTTCCAGTATTATGGCCTAAAAAACTTGTATGGCGAAACATAAAAGCTTTGACTGATGTTAACTTAATGGTTTCATAAAGATGGCGCAATTTGCCGGATAAAGGCAAGTGAAGGCGCTGTCTTTTATGTCGAAAGCCTTTTGAAGGGTTTGGCTCGGCCTACTGATATGTCTTCGCTGTTTTAAGCGGTGATTATGAGCCGATTGCCATACTGGAAATAAAATACGTGAATCATTTGGTACACTTATTTAAATAGGCAGTGTGTTTCGAATAGATTAGGCGGCAGCGATATATTTTGGCGTTATGGCTAGCTAGTTGACTAAAAACTAAGACTAAAGGATAACTTAACGCGAAGGTACATCTAAACCTCGTTCAGGAGCTGTCAGTTTCATCGTTCTTGAGGAATATTGACACTGACAGCTCTTGAGCTCGGTTTAGATGTGCTGATCGCGTTCAGTTACATTGGTAAAGTTCGCCCTAAAGCAATTGAAAAGCGTAGAATACATATTTATTCAGGATAAGTGGAACTTCTTACGTTCACAGTGGGCTATTACCAAAATTAGAATTGGGGATTTTCTCATTGTTCTGTATAATCTATCTAGGTACAAATATATAGATCTAGATATATAGATGAATGTACCATCGACGACAATTTTGTTTAACCTTCCCAAACGAGCCGTGAGCCATGCTTTGCCTCATTAGCAAACGCATCAATTAGTTTGTCTGTCGTCAGACCGTGAGTACGTTAGATATCTATACGCTACGATACCTAACGATACCTAATCTACGATACTTAAAAGACACTTAACGGAGCGGAAAGTCACTTATTTTTTTGTACTGGACCATACCAGGAAACCTTCTGGTTACGGAGATATTGAAGGTCAAAATTCCAACTTTTACTGACGTTTTTTTTTTACGGAAACAAGTTTTTAATGTTATAACACTAATATTTTAATACCCCCACGACCCCTGTATCGTTGCATGAACACAGGTTCATGATGCTTACAGAAGCACGATGTTTTGCGTGTTACATTGCGCACTACCGCAAACAGCAAAAATAAAAGTAGTTTCCCATCAATTATTTTTGTGCAATGTTTGTGCATATACAGGGTCCCATTAAAATAGACGGACAAATTTTAACACAGCGCTCAGTTCGTCTAACCAAAGATATCTAAGCAAAAAAAAACACTGATTAAAGTGATTTTATACCTGAACCTAAAATAATAAATTGCCGGTACAATAGTGTATTTTCGTTAGCTGATTATTTTTCTTGTAAGTATCTATGCGGTTTTTCTAATATATTTTTTTACCATCGTCCTTATTTTGGTGGTCTGAATGATTTCTAAAAGTTTGTCCATCTATTTTAATGGGACCTTATATTATGAGATGTGTCTGCAAACGTATCCATATACATTCTAGAGGAGGCTGGAAATATTGTTACGCCGACGTCGGTCGCTGACATCGGTCGCGCACCGATTTAAGGCTCCTACAAACAGGCGCGACACGCAATATAATCGTGCGCGACACAAAGCACCGCTCGTTGCGCGACTTGCGATGCCTTTGTGTCGTGTGCTGTGTCGCGCCTGTTTGAAGGAGCCTTTATATGGACTCGCGCTCGCTGACCGTCGGCGCTACAGTAAAGACGTCCATTTATCGTAAGCGTCTTGGTACGCATGTCCGACGGTACGCGACCGACAGGACAGGAATTCAGGCCTGACTTAGTTTGATGTACATAATGTGTAGTTAAAGTGATGTGTCTTTTTACACATTATTGAATATCTCATTATACCCCTGCTCCCGCTGCTCGAGGTTGGCACAAAATGTTCTCTCGCCCTTTATATGTCAGCGTTAGCAGTGATCACTTTACCATTCGCTCCCGTTTCATCTATACTACTAACAACAAAACTGAAGAGTTTGTTTGTTTGATTGAACGCACTTATCTCTGAAACTACAAGTGGGATTTGTGGGAAATGTTTTTGCATTTGATAACCCAATTCTTGAGAAAGGCTATAGGCTATATAACATCACGCTAGGAACCTTAGGAGAAGAGCAAAAAGAAGTAAGGAAGAATGCTAAGCGAAACCGAATGAATAGCGTGGGCAGGCGATGCGATGCGACGGGGTGGGTCGGGGGAACTAGAAATTTCGTGCAGACGAACTCGCAGGCAGGACAGCATGTATCAGAAAGTTGTGGACATATTTAAGGGAGTGATGCAGACTATCAAACTGAACAACATTCTCCTCCATGCGACCAAAATCGTAGTCGCGAAAACATTATCAACTGTTTCATATATAGAGGTATGAGGAACAGGGTGTAAAGTTCACTCATCCTCCATAGAAAAGGGAGGATCCTCCGACCAGACGGGTGTTGTGTCTGGCGGGCAACTGCCCGTTGATTCATGTCGGGCCGTTGTATCTATGCTAGTTGCGCGGTAAACTCTGCTTGCGCGATGCAGGATTTGCGTGACGTCAGTATGACGCGTTGTTTTGCATGTGGCGTTGTAGATACCGCTACACATATAAAATTTCAATACCTACTCGACCCAAATGTATGGGACGGCTGATTATGTCTTCGCGATTACGATGTTCGTCCCATGAAGAAAGTAGTTCATGTTGATAGTTTGTACCATACCCCACCGTACTGATACATTATTCCTATCTCTATATGTCATCTCTCACAAAATCCATTTCATCTTCGGTCTATCTTAAATCTTACTTTGGGTGCCAGAGTTCATCGAAATCACTCTATCCCTTAGTTGTAACGCTGCATAGTGTTAAGATAAGTGTTTTTTTACAACTGAAGTTAACAAATAATTTTTAAGCTATTGCATGGCTTTTATCGCGGGCTTTAAGCGCGGAGACCGAATCAAGAAATTCCGTAACGAAAATAAAACCTAACACCCCTCACTCCGACCGGCACAGCGGCGCGGCGTTGAAAGCCGTGCATCGTCGAATGTCGTTTCAGTTCAGCAGACTTCGGCACGGTGTTTGTGTGCGTGCGACTAGACGTATGCGTGTAGACTAGCTGCTAACTGCTCATAACTGATTCATTCTATCTCTTTTAGACACGATGCTAGGTGAGACAGCGTGCTTTTTGGCCGCGTCCACGAGTGAGTTCGAGCCCGCGAGTAGTTGAGGATATCAAGTCTCAAACTTATGTTTCTTATTTCAGTTACCATAAACCTATAGTTTCAATGATAAAAATTCCTGAATAACCTTCGTGTATTGTAAGATAATAAAAATATTTTAAACGATATTAACTTCTCATTTATTCAATAAAAGAAAAAAAAATGTTTTCTTATCGGTCACCATGCTCAAAAAGTGTAACTTGAATTAATATCATAGAAAAAAAAAATACTGCATAAAAAATAAATAAATAATTATAATTGCATAAGTTGATAAAAAATGCTATGCAATAGCTTTACCGCGGCTGTCCCCGAGTGCCACACGATTTTTTTATTATCTCTCCTACATCCAACAACATTTAAGTCCATTTTTCTCCTAGTCACATGCTTGTCATCACTCCTTATATTCAACCCTTCCACGTTCATTCATCACTATTCATAATCAGCCTATATTGTTCCCACTGCTGGGACACAGGTCGAGAGTGAGTGGGCTATAATCTACCAGGCGGACCCAGTGCGGGTTGGTAGATGTCACGTGTCTTCGAATTTTTGGTTCTAGGATATGCCGGTTTCCTCACGATGTTTTCCTTGACCGTTTTGAGAGCAGTGTTGATGAAATAATTTACACAAAGTAAAGCGCCTGTCTCGGTTCGAGCCTACGACCTACCACTCGTAAGTCGCGGCCGTTACCACTGGGCCACCACTACTCTCATCCCTATTGATTGAATCACACTAATATTATAAAAGCGAAAGTTTGTGAGTGTGTGTGTGTATTTGTGTGTGTGTTTATATGTTTGTTACTTCTTCACGCTCAAACGGCGGGACCAACTTTGATAAATTTTTTTATGGAGGTAGCTGACAACCCTGGATTAACATATAGGCTGTTTTTTATACCGATATTCCTTCGGGATCGAAACTTATGCGGGTGAAACCGCGGGGCGCAGCTAGTATCAAATAAAGCAATAAAATTACGTGCTCAAGTACAAAGCAACGTTTCCACGCAGATTTTTAGGGCCGATGCTATATTTAGAGCGAAGTCAAAGGCTGACAATGAGAGGCGTCAAAGTGTAATTAAATAAATCGAATTTCTCTGAAACGGTTGTGACGTAGAGTCGTATAAGTACATGTAGGTACAGACGCTAGCACATCAAGCTACTACTATCTGTCAAATTTCTTTATTAGATTTTCAACTTTATCGCTAAAGTATAAGGTTCAAAGTTGATTGGGTAAATTTGACAGATTCGGGTAGCTTGATGTGCTGGCGTCTGTACTTACAATAAATATCTATACATAACATCACGCCTGCGTGTAGTACACCCATATTTCGACAGTTATGGTTAAGTCCTATGTAATAGGGAGTGAGCCTATTGCCCGGTTGATGGGGCACAAATCCAGAGTCCGCTGGGGTAATTGCGTAACACACTATCGTAGCAATAGGTTTCATTGTGACAGTTCAACAACATTCATTGCTTTGTTTACGTTGTTGAGCGGACACATTTTTTGAACATATGAAGCAATGTATTAGCAATATCCTTCAAAATGATTCAGATTGAGATTGATAGTGTTATTGACACTTTACCCGACCTGCAGCAGTTGCGCAACCAGTGTACCTGCCTGTGGTCCTGCCACATGGTCATGGGTTCGATTCCCAAGCAGCGCTACTACTGCTGTCTTGCTGAGTATGAGCTCGACAGCTGCGCTTGCGACCACGAAACCAACGAGGCAGTTTTTGTTCTCAGTCTTTAAAATTATTATTTTTATTTTTTTTTTATTTTTTAAACTTTATGCACAAGTAAAAAAAGAACTGTACAAAGGCGGACTTAATGCCTTGGGCATTTTCTACCAGTCTACCTTAGGGTGATGCAGAGACAACATTCAGTAGGTGCAATAGCAAAAAAACATAGAAAATATTTATAATTAAAATATAAGAATAAATACATATATACATACATATAAAAATATATATACAACAAATTATCTGTGCTATTTATATCACCAACGTGGATTATGCTCGAATAACAAATGTTCAGACTTACTTCTTTTAATTTAATTTGATTAGAATTGCACTAAAAGGCACTTGAATGGGACAGAAAGTTTTATGAAAGGATCATTCAAGTTTAAATGGCACGAGAAAAATCTTTTTAATAAATGGTAGGTATATTACAGGAATTATGCAAATTCCAGACGCACTAAAGTTTAGAGGGGGAGTGCTTAAGTAGTCAAGTGTCGGGGAAAGTTATTTTTGTAAAGAAAAAAAGTCTACTTTGGTCAATCTGCGTCAATGCGATTATTTGACCGTCCTGTGAGTCGGTCTCAGTTTTTGTTATATTAAGTTCGCCTAAAACTTCGAACTTTATTTTACGTTTGTTGTTTCTTGTTGAATGGTAATTCTCTCTTAATGAATTAAAAATAAGTTAAAGTCCGCCCTGGTTCAACGTTACTTGTGCTGAACAAATTTTCATTTTGATTTTGGGATTCAGCAACAAAATAAATAACAAATTAAACGTTAACGTTACTGTTCCTGTTTTATTTTTTCTAAACAAAAGCTTGGATAATAGTGATGTTTTTATTTTAATTGATTTTATTTTCGGGTACCTATTTTGATTTAATCCAGTCTCCAAGTTACACAGCTACGTGTACCTACTACGCGACTACGCGTGCTACACAGCTACGCGTGCTTCGATGCTACGATTTAGATGCTACGGCTTTGCGTAGCGTTTGTAGCAAGTCGTAGGCACAACATCAACAACAACGATTTAAAATTTAGTTGTGTTTGAAAGTGATTAGGATGTGCCGTTTTTCCTGCTACCTGTACTTCCCACCAATCAATCAATCAATCTGCCTAACCTCTTCCCAACTATTTTGGGGTCGGCTTCCAGTCTAACCGGATTGAGCTGATACCAGTAATTTCACCTGGAGCGACTGCCTATCTAACCTCCACTACTCACCTACTGGGAAACATGATACCCCTTGTTAAGACTGGTTGTCAGACTTTGGGTTTCTGACTACCCGTAACGACTGTAAAAGATATACGAATGATAGCCGAGACCAACGGCTTAACGTGCAATAACCACCAATTAATAAAAAAGCGCTCAAGCATACCTGACTTCATAAACACCAATAATGTCTATGACTGAAGTGCTAATGAATAAAAGTGGTATCAATTAGCAGACGGCCATTAGGTTCAGCCATCACTAATGACAGCAGTCGGAATTTTCTGAAGATTCTTTAGCGCAGGTACGCACGGGCGTAAAAATATCGCGACGGGATTATATCACTTACTCGATTTTGAACTCTCCGTGTTGAGCCCAGCGTTGAGAATCCAACAAGGTATATCCCAGCTGCAGCGTTTCAAAAAAGGTGCCCTGTCAACTGACAGGGCGCCTTTTAAAAAAAAGTTAAAAAAGTTTAATAAAAATTTGTAAATTAATTTTTGGTGAACTCACCAAAAATTAATTTACAAATTTTTACTTGACGAGCAACGATTTGAAAAAAACATGATTTGTAATTTCATCATTAAACAGCAAGTTAGCCAAATAATTATCTTTACAAAATAAAATTTTCTCAGATAAACTTTAGTTTAATAATGTTTTATTTGATAAACAATTAATTTTTTATTCATTGTATCTCATAAAACAATATTTGGGATAACAACGTTTTAAAACTTTTTTTAATTATTACGCAATTTCCTAAAATTAAACTCATTCTTTCATCTACTTGCGCTAACAGAATAAAAGAGATTATTTTTAGCGGGCTACCCGGAACCGAACTAGTTAGATTAGATTAAAAAAATGTTAGGTTAGGTTAAAACTGTGACCCCTACGCACGAGCAGAGCGAGCAAAGCGAGCGGTGCCGCGGTAGCGGCCGGCGACTGCCAGAAACGACTAGATTATATAGAAACAAATTACTTTTACACAAAATATGGGTGCCAGAAAGGACTTGCGCTAATAGAAAAAGAGAGATTATTTTTAGTAGGCGAGTGCTAGAAACGACTAGATTATATAGAAAAAATACTATTAAAGAACTTCAGTACTTGCCTGTAAATTATTTGACCCAAATGGAAAATACCGTCATGATCACTTTGTGACTGGTTTAGAAAATCTATACGTTGTATAAAACAAAGTCGCTGCCGTTGTCTGTAAGCTTAGATCTTTTAAACTACGCAACGGATTTTAATGCAGTTGCTAGTGTATTATAAAATGAGATTTTGTATAAACGTGATTTTTCCAAAAGAATGTAAATATTAAATGAAAAATGTACTCGTATAAATGATTAAATATCAAGCGAAACATTTTGTAAAGAGAAGCATTTGCCAAATAAATGTTTGTAAAACGAGTGTTTATAAAATAAAACATTTGTGGAATGAGGTTTTTGTGAAATAAATAGTATACGAAATGTTGGTTGTAAACTAAAAATTTGTCAATGGAGTTTTGGTGAAACATTAGTAAACCGTCAAAAACCACACTGTTGGATTTTCAACTCTCAGCAATAAGCAGTACGTTGAAAATCGACTGCGCGAAAAACAATCGCCCCGGGAAAAACGCGTCCATGTGTACCTGGGCTTACGCTCATCTCATTTAGTCGCTGATGGACGGCCACGGAGGCGTCGGCGTTCGTCTGATGCGCCCTTTACATTTACAGGTCATTCCACGCTTAACGATGCGCTATATAATATATACATAGCTATTTCAATTAAGACTAACACCAGTATTACACCCGGTTTATTTGAGTTTATCAAGCGACGAATGTGCTAGTAAAATTTGCGTTTTATTTTTATGGAAATTGGGTGTAGGACTAAAGGATAGTTTTAATTACAATGCTTATAAGACACAATTTTTATCAGTTTTTTTATTTGAATCAGTTTCATGACTGAACCTCATACCGCCTCACGCTTAAAGTAACGACGCACAATGAAGGGTTCGTAGTTAGGTTGAAAATCCTAAGAACAAACTTAACATTGTAGATGAAAAACACGTTTTCCCATGCATTCCAACTGCAAATGTGAGTTTGTACGCACAATATTGAGAGATTTACCAGCTTATTTTAAGACCATAAACTTTTTATAAGTTTTTCTGTAATATATAAGTACAGAACTATTGTCTTTATTTTTTTCATCATAAGTTTACAATCAACTTCAAACTTCATAAAATTTCTTAAATGAAGAAAAATTATTTACTTTATATTTGATTTATTATAAAAAAATATTTGAGACTCTCACAGTAAGCCTTTCATTATGTTGTGACATATTCATTTACACGTAAGTTACACGTCAGTGTTTGGGTCACAGAAATTCATATGAGTACCAAATTTCAAGTCAATCGGTCTATTAGATTCGGAGCAAATTGACTGAGACAGACGAACAGCAGACAGACACACAAGTGATCCTATAACGGTTCCGTTTTTTCATTCGAACGTACGGAACCCAAAAAAGTAGAAAGAGTTTTTGCTTTCGTACGGTCAGCATCAAAAGTCGATTAACACTTCAGTTTTTTTAATATTAGTTATTGAGCAAAATATTAACACTTCAGTTTTTTTTAATCTCAGTTATTGAGCAAAATATTTGTTGAAAATTGCATCGTACTTCTGCTGCAATTTTGATTAAATATTTTGCTCAATAACTGAGATTAAAAAAACTGAAGTGTTAATCGACTTTTGATGCTGACCGTACCATTAGTGGTATTTTCTGTACACTTTATATTGCACGATGCTGATAAATTACTATTTAGTGATCAGCAAAATGAGCTAACACAGAACCATTTTCTATCAAAGTAATAGGTTTTGTGTCCGGTTAATCGAAAATTATTAATTTATTAAAACAAATATTTTTCTTTTGAATACAAATTCAAAGGAAAAATATTTGTTTTTTTTTGTACAACAAAGAATAGCTAAACTGTCATTCCTCAGTGCACATACATATTATGTAGTTTCTGCAGTATCTTTTGTGTACATGTGCAGACAAAGTAACACTTACTTTGTCTGCACATGTACACAAAAGATACTGCAGAAACTACATAATATGTGCACTGAGGAATGACAGTTTAGCTATCCTTTGTTTAACAACCAGCGGGGTAATTGCGGAACACACTAACAGCCGTAACGGCTTTCATTTTGACAGTTCAACATCATTCATTGCGTTATTTAAGTTGTTGAGCAGACAAATTTTTGGAACATATAAAGCAATGGACTAGCAATATCCTTCAAAATGATTCAGATTGTGATTGAAAGCGTGTTAGAGTGCATTAGCCAGGCGGGGCGACTATCTTCGCAGGATGGCTGGTAGCAGCTGGAAGAGAGTTGCCGAAAATCGAGTTGAATGGCGTGCAATAGGAAAGGCCTATGTCCAGCAGTGGACTGCTGTAGGCTGATGATGACGTTAAGGAATAGTGTGTAAACGGCTTAAGATAAATCTGTACCCGTCAAAACATAAATCCTTTAATAAAAATACATTGCCATACGTAAAAAACAATCATGTCTTCGACGCAATGAACTAACCTTACCGTAATGGACTCGTCTCGCAGGGTTGCCAACTTTCTGCAAATAACAAAGTTAACTACTTAGATACTCAATAGTTTCAACAAACATAGACAATTCTTAAATCCGACCCATCCCGCCAAACCGAGCTAATTCGATTCCAAACTTGATTTTCCTTCGAATCCGATATTACGATTCCCAATTTCATTATGACAAGCAAGTGGGGCACGTAGCAACACTCATATATTCAGATCATAATGGTGCTGCCAAAGTTTAAGAGCATATCGCTATAAACTGAAAAGATACGCCAGTCAGTCCTATAACGACTTCTTTTCGGTGAAAATTGGATTTTAAGCCGACTTTAGCCAAATGGTCGCAAGCGTGGTTGATTTTAAAAGTCAGTTTTCTACGTTTCTTTCTTGGGACAGTCGATGTGGGCATGCCTTTCTTAACCCTATTAAGATAGGGTAGGTAAAGGTAGGTATAGTTTCTATGAAGAAAAGCGGAACGCTGTGGTTATTCTTGAACAAAATTGATTTTTTGTTTGCTTAGGCCTCCGATAAATCTCAAAATAGATCCCAAAACGGTGAAGGTATAGAACTTTGGTTACGATGTGATATATGTACTTAGGTTCTATAGTGTGATGAAATTAAATGTTCCATCAGTATTACGAAATGAATTTAATATAATATGACTACAAACTACAATTATAAATGACACAAATGCCGCAAGCAACACTAGTAACCAACTGGAGTGTCGTCGTCTGTTCTTGTATTTGAGCTTAGCAGAAGTGCGATGTTATAGGTACTTGAGCTTACAAGTACCTATAACATCGTCTTTTACATACTACTACAAAGGGAAACATCGTGTGGAAACCCGCACGACCTAGAACCAAAAATTCGAAAGCATGTGACATATACCAACCCGCACTGGGTCCGCGTGGTAGATTACAGCCCACTCCCTCTCGAAGAGAGGAGGCCTGTGTCCCAGCAGTGGGAACATTATAGGCTGATTATTATATTAAGCACAGAGCAGAAAAGCAAAACAAGGAATTACATTCTTTTTTAACCTGTTATCTGAAATCATAGTCAGAAACAATCTGAAAAAAAAACATTCTTCAAAAAAAGAACCGACTTCCAAAAAAGATACTGGCAAGTGAAAAATAACTTTATTTTCGGAAGTAGGTGGCGTTGCTGGGTTCGCATTTTCGTTGTTTGCCACCGACTTCCGAAATTAAAGTTGTTTTTACTTTGCAGTGTCTTTTTTGGAAGTCATTTGGTTATTTTTTTTTGTAAAGAAGTTATTATTTTTCTTTTAAGTTATACTTACCTCACAGAAAATTCGTAAATACTACTTGCTAAGTAAATATCAGTGACAGGAAGTTATAATAACATCATCAATATAAACTTAGAGGCAAAAATACGTATTATTGAAGCTAACTCAAAAACTATCCAAGCAAAGTTAATGAAAATTTATATGAAACCAACCCTGAGGCATACCCTATCCATTAAAAAAATAATTTTTGAAATCGATTTACAATTGCCGAAGATATCGCGTATCATACATACGAAAACAATTTCGTTTACTTGATTTTTTACCAGTAATTTTGGTTTAAAACCAAACTACTGAACCGATTTTGATGAAATTTCTATGGGACCAATCTGAAAGTATATCCTTTTGCAAATCAGCTTATACATAACGGAGTCCTGAGGTAACAAACATAAAAAACATATTCAACCGAATTTTAAACTTCCTTTCTTTGAAGTCGTTAAAAATATGTATTTACAGTATTATAATTATTCAAATCGTCAATACATCTCTTTCAGCTCACTTTACCCTAATGAATGATTATTTCGTGAAATTATGACATTTGGGGCCAATTTTAACTTAGAGTTTTATATCATCATTCTAATAATTCTTGAAATACAATATATTTGTGACGGTCGCGATTCATATTTTGATCAACATACAACGTGCCACTGACTTGCAAATTGCAAAAACTCAAGAAAAATTGAATTTCACAGGCTACCTTATCGCATCTACCTTAATCAAAACAGCGACATAATAGGCAGCCATTTGCGACGTTGCCAACTTTCAGAGTGCACCCTCTTAATACGAGTGTAAGGTTGGCTATAATTAGATTGGGACCCTCAAGAGTAACCCACACGTACAAGTTTTACAGATGAGTAATTCTGCTATTTAACAAACAATAACCCTTTCCCAATCAGGGCCCAAAGATTGAATCACAGCTATTGTTTAAGAAGGTGCCAACTAAAGTTTGCTTCACGAACAGCGATAGTGTTAAAATACGAAATTGTACTTGCGATTCTTACTGATCTACTAAAAACTTTCATGTAAAGAACGCCATTTTCAACGGTAATAAATTTGCCGGTATCTTTGCGGCGGGTGCGCCGACTGAATGTTACATGAGCCTTGACACGAATTAATGCAACTGTATCAAATCCAAGGCCCAGACCATCCGGTGCAAACAGTTCCACACACCGGACCAAGACAGGCATTTCGATGATGTGACTCATTTCATTCAGTTTGTATTTTCAGATGTTTTATTAGAGCAGCACAATAAACACTGTATGTACTATTCTGAACTTTTATGTGATAAGTCAAAATAGGTTAAAGTGTAATCCCATCTATCTTATTTTTCACGAATATTAACTGTGATGGTAGGTCCCTAACCACAAATCTACTGACGGTGGAGTTTCGTACTTTTGTTTTTCTAAAATTCTAACAATAGTTGTTACAAACTTCGTAGAATGAATTAAACTCCGTATAACATTCCTGGAGACAGATATTTTGTTTTGAAGATAACAGGTACTTTTAAAACTGCTTTACTTACCTTAGGTAATAGGTAATACGGGCTGGTGTCCGCAACTCCACGTCAAAGCGCGTATTTCACTTACCTTACGTATACAGACGCCAGCACATCTAGCTACTACAATCTGTCAAATTTCTTTAATAGATTTTCAACTTTATCGCTAAGGCATTAAGTTCAAGGTTGATTGGGAAAATTTGACAGTTTCGGGTAGCTTGATGTGCTGGCGTCTGTACCTACGGAATGAGATTTTATAATGTTTATATACCAAACACGGAGGCATCTAAATAATGTTTATTTTTAAGACTCAATCACAAAACAATATCCTAAATTTTCTTGTTCCACACTCGTCTTAATAAAAATTAAGATAAGCAGTGATTGGAATTTTACTATGAAAACTAGAGAATTTAGTACATAGTTTAATATGTGATTTTAGTAATTTTGGTGACACAGCTGGTTAACTTATCAATGTACAATACACCCCTCTTCTTATTCATATATAAGGAATACAGGAAGCGTGATATTATATGTCCGAAGAGCGACCTATATTCGAGGACAGGGCGAAAAATCCGCCAGAAAGAGGCCCGAGGCTGGGAAGTAATGTAGAAATCGCCATGGTCATGGAATGGGCATGTAATGTGGAGGAATGCGGAACATGTATGGAATGTTTTGAGTATATATGGTGTACGGGTGTAGAAAGTAACGATGACTGTGTGATAGATGTTATGGCTACAAATGTGAATCGCAGAAGACTCGCTGTGTCGGTTCTAAATAAATTGGGATAAGAGATGTTTTGATGAGATCTAAAATTCCGTGTGCATTATGATTTACAAAAGATAAGATATCAATGGATTTCTATCAAAATTTATTTGAAATTAATGTAGAAATGGTAAAACAACGTAACTTTTACAAAACTGTGCACATCAAATGTTTGTAGTTATCATTAATTCTAATACAAACTTAGTAACTAACAAATAATCTAAAGTTTTCCGTCATATTTTATTATGAATCTATTTCTTGCTTTATTAATGACAATGAGCAGAACTTATTATAATCTTATAAAAAGTTTTTGTGGCGTGCTTGCAGTTTTGTGAATTGCAAAGTATCCCAAGAGGCTAAATTATAGTACCTATTTTATTTTTTAAGTATAATTTATGTATTTTCTCATCCTGTAGCAGATCCTTGCTCCAAAGTTAGTTAGACGTATTTGGCCTTAAATTAATTACGAAGCGCTAACTGTTAAGGGCTGCAGTTGCTTGATTTAATAATTCAGGTTATTCAAAATAAAGGTATGAAATATTTAAGAAATTCTTCGCAACTTTACGCGCTTGTAATAACTTCTCAACTTTAGTCAGAAACAAATCCGTATTTCTACAAAAAATAAATGTTTAAACTTATTAAAAGTTATAAAAAAACAAACTTACCTTTAAAGTAGACAAAAAGCACAACAACAACTATATCGACATTTACTAACACGTAATAATAATACTGGTGTTTAAACTTTAAAACTACTTTAAACTTTATTTTTAAATAGAATTAGAGTGTTATTGCTTCGCAGCCTCACGTGTTAAAGAACAAATGATTATATTGTTGTTTTTATTATTAGTTATATATTGTTTTAGTTAGATGGACATTTTGTACGATCGCTTGGTTGGATCACATGGCGCGGGCACGGTGTAGCCTGGGCGGCGGTTCGCGACTCTCTGCCGCCCGCCGAAAGCCCGCCCAACGCTAACTTGCACGGTAACTTTGTACGCAGTTTGTAGTTTTGGCGGATAACTTGGAGTTAATTATATTTAGCTCTGGTATTCGAATTTTCGTTCGGTGTGCCCGCTTGGACTTGGACTTAAGCCTGTGTTTGTGTGATAGTTTTGTAGCTTGTTTAGTATAGCTGTTTTTTTCTGAATGGGCCTGCTCTTGACCTCGATATATTATTACACGACTGCGCGACAGTAAGGCATGTTTATGTTTTTACGCCTTTCTATGTATGTGGTTTGTGTGTGTGATTCCTTATGTCTTTCCTCTAGGCATGCTAACGGCTGGACGGATTTTAACATAATATGAGGTGTCTATCGACAGGTCTTTTTGTTTTTATTATAATCAAAATTATGGATTTTAAACGTCAGTACTGTTTTAAAAATAATTCTAAAAATATGACATGGTAAAAGGTTACCCCCTTACTAATAAACGTTGTATAGCATCTGCATAGTTACACAACGGTTTGTCTTTTTCTTTCGAAAGTCAAATTACTGACGACTGAAAGAGAGCAATCGGTGTGTAACTATTCATCTGATCGAATACGTAAATTAATAATAAGGGGGTAAAAATATAAAAATTCTTGAACATTACTTGTCGTTGTGACCTTATTCTCGAAACTGTACCTAATTATATAAGTTTTCATTTATTTTCGTAGATTATAATATTTAGTATGTCTGTATAAGTAGGTATAATATATATATTACTTTTTTATTTTATTTTACAGTTTTTTGGAAAACTTACAGAGTCTTAACACTTTTGCGCGACTGACAGTAACAAAAATAAGGCCAATTACAAGTTTTCAATTACAGATAGAAGAAAATAAAAAATAAGAAGGTAGACAGTGTTTTGAGTAAAAACATTATCACTAAAAATGTGTTCCACACAGCGTAAACTGTATGTTGTAGTGTATTTAAGATTGTAACATATATCTGTGTATCTATTTTAGTATATTATTATTATATATACTTAATTGCACCTATTTATGTCCAGGCAAATCGGTGTCCATTCCAAGGTTGCCTGGAGGAAATTGCAGAAAGCGATAGGGCTGCCCATTGTAACTTTATTTTATAGTTTTTGATTTATTTTTGTTATGTATTTTTGTGGTGTACAATAAAGTGTAATTATATAAATAAATAAAATCTAAAAACCCGACTGCAAATGAGAGTTCACTTTTCAAGCAGTTTAGTGCAGTTGGTGGCAGTCCTTTTAATTCAATCTCAGATTTGATGCCACTAAATGCAGCACTGCTTGATACATTTTTCAACTTAATAATTATTTTCTATTAGTATCATAGAAACAATAAAATTTCCATTGTGTGTTTACAACTGGATAAGCAGATGCAGGTAGGCTCTGTTTTTGCCTAACTGATGCAGGTTCGCTTGTTCAGATTGGCTTCTCATGCATGACTGTAGCTGTTGCTCACAGACTCACAGACCCACAGTTTAATTGCTTGATGGTGCGTGTATGCGGAATATGTAAAGTTATAGAATATAATCTTGTTTTTTTTTCCAAAACTGCATGGAATTAGTATGTACTATATTCTTGCCAAACTGTCAAGAGTACCTATTTCTAGACGAATAAGCAACGAATTCCGAACGAACCGGTGATTTGTGAGTTGGTATATAAATACAAAAACTTATTTTACTTTCAAATTAAACATTGTATTTGAAATATTTTCTTATTTTATGTGCTATTTTTGATGTCTCTGTGGTCATAAATAATAATTGTAATATACTCAGTGGAATGTATGTTTTAGGGACTTCATCTAATTATAGTCGGATAAATTGTATAAAAAACATTGAATATCTTTTATCGTTTTAAAACAGTTCTGTCAAAATAGATTTACATTAGACTGTCAATATTAAAAGTTATTTGTTCAAAATGTATGATTGTTAAAAATGGCGGGAATGTTAGTTGTACTTGAGTAATATTGGGGGGACTATAAAACATGTGAGCCCGCCCATTCTGGTCCTCATGGATTCAACTGTGGTGAAAGATGAACTACCGTTCACGTAAGTTAATTAATATTATTGCTGTTAACTGTGCTGTCCTCTAAGTGGTATAATAATTATAATAAGTCTAATATTGCTTTGGTTTTAAATCGAATTACGGAATATTCATGTTCTGTTTCTTTCCATTACTAATTGGCTATTGTTTTGAGAAATGGTCCAAGAGATTCATCATTGATGTGATAACAATAATTGTTTATGCAAATGTACAATGTTTTGATACAATAGGAGAAATGTAAACAAAGGAAAACTGCTCCAGTATCATAGAACATTATGCAACCTTTGTTTAAGAAAAGTTGTGTTGTTTACATTCCCTTACTGTAACAGTTTGAATTGTGAATTGAATATGACAATGCATAACTTGACATTTAATAATAACATGTTCCATTTAGTTGATATTAACAATTATGTTAGTAATAATTTCTATTTGACAAAAGATAGATAAAATATTGTTATGTACTATCTTTCTGACTATTATAAAAGACAGATAGCTATGTCGCTATCTTATATTTTTTCTATTACGACCAAAAATTTGACTAAACAACTAACTTGCTTCTTTTGAGCAATACAATGACATTATAAATAATTCTGTCAATAATTTGGTCACTATTAATTACATTACTAATAATTTAAATTAGAAATTAAGACAATAGAGGCAACCTCTAGGTTAGGTATCATGTACAGAATTGCAAAAATAACTTCAGTTGCAAAAAAATTTACATCAGTAATTAGCATCAACCTAGTGCATCAAAATATTCAAGGATTTATGAACAAAGATTTGGAAGTAGAATTATTTATGAATTTTAATAGTATTGACATTCTTTGTATAACAAAACATTGGCGGAAAAGCCACCAGTTCTTGTTCAATTTTAATAATCACCAAGTTGGTAGTTCGTTCAGCAGAACAAATGCTCATTAATTTTAGTAAGTAACCGGCTCAAAAGATCGTAAAGATATATATTGTGAGCCTATCTGTTGAGTGTACGGTTGAAATTGCCTGTATAGAATTGGAGCACTCTATTGTATTAAGTGTATATAGACCCCCTTCAGGATTGTGTGACTGCTTTGAAAAGGTAATGGATGAAGTGTTACACAGGATTTGTATCTCAAACAAGTCCGTTATCAGTTGCGGTGAACTTAATATCAATTTATTAGAAAATTCAGATTCTTGTAGTAAAATTTTAAGTCTGTTTCAGTCCTACAATCTTCTAAACCTATTTTTGGTGCCCACAAGTATAACCCCTACTAGTGCCGCATGCCGAAATAATATTAATACAGATATTATACCAAGCCACAAGGAAATTATAAATTTACTAGATTCTGATCATTGCGGGCAAAGGATTACTATTTAAAACCAAAACAAAAAAGTAGCTAAAAAGGATATCACTGTCAACCCAAAACTGCAAGTCGCTTGGAGGCTTTTAAAGTTAAACTCATTAATAAATTACCAGTTTTGTCTATTCATGCTGATCCTAATCATCTGTAGGATAATTGTTTTTTATGTACACTGTAAACAATTTGATTCCACCTTTATTCCCAAGACTATCTCGGTTAATAGTAATGCATCGTTCAGTGATTGGGCTACCATTGGTATTCATAAAAGCAGAACACGGCTTTATTAACTGTACAATCAAAGGACTTATATTTATAGAGGTATGAGGAACAGGGTGTAAAGTTCACTCATCCTCCATAGAAAAGGGAGGATCCTCCGACCAGACGGGTGTTGTGTCTGGCGGGCAACTGCCCATTTATTCGTGTCGGGCCGTTTGTATCTATGCTAGTTGCGCGGTAAACTCTGCTTGCGCGATGCAGGATTTGCGTGACGTCAGTATGACGCGTTGTTTTGCATGTGGCGTTGTAGATACCGCTACATATTAACACTGATGAATTTGTATTTGTTTGATGATTTTTTGTGTTAGAAATTATTCAAAATTATTTCAAAAAATTTGTTATATGGCCAAGACACGTTATTTGGGTTCAAAGATTAAAAACAACAGTAATGTAATTAAAACGACTTGGAATATTATTAATAATGAAACCGGAAGGTCTAGTAACCGAAATACTGACTATAGCTTGTCTATTTAATGACAACATTATAAAATCAGACTCGCAAGTCGCCGAGGCATTTGAAAATTTATTTTCGGATATTCCCGTTTCAACTACTAAATCACTAAACTCACAACCTTCTGTTGCCGAGTCTTTGCTTAAGGAATGTTAATGGTTGCGATTCGGAATTTCATTTCGACTATATTAGCTGTAGAGATATAATTAAAACTTTTCACACTTTAAATGTAAAAAAGACTGCAGATCTGTGGGGTAATTCTGTAGAAGTAGCTAAGCCTATTATTACATCGTAGCACCTACTCTAGCTCTTATCTTTAATAATTGTATTCACAGTGGGGAGTTTCCTGACCTTATGAAAAATAATACCTGTTTAAATCGTATACATCGGTAGTACATCAGACCCCACAAATTATAGACTTATTTCTGTACTACCACCTTTAGTAAAATTTTTGAGACATTAATTTTAGACCAAATGCAAAGATTTTTTAATAAACATAAATTACTACATAGCAAACAGTTCGGTTTTATAAGGGGGTCGTTCAACTACTGATGTTGATGTGATGCTGACGATCTTTTGTGATTTGTCTAAAGCATTCAATTGCGTCTTTCACGAAACGTTAATCAGGAAACTCCGCCACTACGGGATCCGGAACACTGCTCTTGATGTTCTTACATCATACTTGAGTAAAAGGATTCAGAGCGTCGACGTTAATGGAAAAAGATCACCCGGATCTATAGTAACAATGGGAGTTCCACAGGGCTGAAATCTTGGTCCTTTCTTGTTTCTTATTTATATTAATCACTTGCCATACCTCATAAAGGATAATCATAATATAGTGTTGTTTGAAGATGACACTTCACTTTTGTTTAAACTTAAACGTCAGCAGATGGTTACTGACGAAATAAATAGCGCGATCTCGAAAATAGTCCACTGGTTCAATGTTAATAATTTGCTTCTAAACGAGAAAAAAACCAAATGCATTAAGTTTACGCTACCCCATGTTAGGCAGGTGAAAACTAATGTGTTGATAAAGGGCGAGGAATTGAATCCTGAAGACAACACAGTATTCTTGGGCATAACTTTGGATGCTAAGCTTCAGTGGGGTCCACATATAAATAAATTGTCAAAAAAGCTAAGTTCCGCAGCATACGCCGTTAGAAAAAAATCGTAACTTAACTGATATAGAGACTGCCCGTTCAGTTTACTTTAGCTATTTTCATAGTGTAATATCGTACGGTATTCTATTGTGGGGAAATGCCGCCGATATTCAGACTATCTTTGTTTTGCAGAAGTGAGCTGTTCGATCAATTTATAAATTAAGTCCGAGACATTCTCTCAGAGACAAATTTAAAGAGATTAATGTAATAACTGTGCCTTCTCATTATATTTATGAAAATCTTTTATATGCCCATAAAAATATAAAATTGTTTAAAAAATACAGTGATATCCATAATATAAATACTAGAAACATACACAAATTTGTTATACCTACAATAAGGGTCAAGAAAATAGATGGCTCGTTCAGATGTCAATGTATATGCTTTTATAATAAACTACCAAGCCACGTTCAAGATCTAAGCCTTAATAAATTCAAATCATGCATTAAACATAAGTTGTACCAGAAAGCCTTTTAATACCGTTAAAGATTATATTGAGGACAAAAAGGCTTGGGATTGAGCTGCTTCCATTTCTATTTCTGTATTTTGACATTTGCTTACTTTGTAAAGTATTATATTATTTTATTTATTGTGAATGTGAAGACGATGTGGGTCATTTTATTAATTTCATTTTTTTTATTATTCTCTGTTCTGTTAGTTTTTTTCATGGTCTGGCAGTTTGAGTCATTTATGTGGCCTACCCAAATATCCTTTCTATGGTATATTGTTCGTCGAATCGTTGAGCTCCTTAAGTCTGGAGTTGAGCTGAACGATTTCTGACAAATGCGTGCACTGACTGGACATGTCCTCTCAATCTGTGTGGTTCTTTCCTAAAAAGATCACTTCGGCCATCGATCTACATTGTCTTCATATAACCTGACCAAGATTATGTCTGTACTTTAAAAGAGACTGTGACCTCTAAGTTTGTTTCGCCCTTTCTTCTTAGAGTAGTCAGACAGGAAACGCCGGCCTCATCTAGTTTTAAAAAAACATGATTGACGTGTAAAAGTGTTTGTACAAACCTACTTACAAAAATAAAATCATTTATCAATACTTTAAAACAAGCTGCCATTAAGTTTGCTTGTCCTTCCTTTTCATGATGACCTAGTTTTGGGAACGGACAGCTAGTTTTCTCATTAACGTATTTAACTCACAAGCTTAATTGAAATAAATGCTTAGGCTTGTCTTTCTGTGCTTTTCATCATAAAACCCCTTCCCTACACACCTTATTCATTGGTACTTCGTACAGTAAATAACTAGTAACCACCCACCAGACACAGTAAATGAGACCAACCAAACACACTCAAAGCTTGCTAATTAAGCTGATAGTATTACCGAATACATATAGTTTTCATTCACCTTTCTGACACGTGCATTAGTAAGGTGGGCGTAAACACTAACGGGAATTTGGGAACAATTTCCCAAAACCCTAAGTTAGTTTTTAATTTTTTTTCTACGTAACACATAACATAACGCTTATAACCCCCAGAGGCTTAGGTGGAGGTGACCCATACACCCACATTTCGCCGCCAGTTACGTTATTTTTTTCTATCATTAAATAATTTACAAGACATGTCTACCTTAACCTACAATTCCGCATTTTCTCTCGAAAATATTCATCTTATTTTCGACATATTCTTCAAATAGACGACACTTAGATAAACTTGGAGGAAAGTGCAGATTCAGCATCATAAATTATTTGTACATCAAAAGCAATTTCTTATTAAACTACTTACTTTTCTGTTGCGTTGTGCTAATCTACGTGGATTTGATTGCATGTTGAGTTGTTTTTAGTAATAAATAAGGGACGATTACAGGATGTGTCAAGAGAATAGAATAATACTCTTTATTAGGTACCCCATATAAATTACAGACATAAATACATATATAAATTTTACAAAGGGTGACACAATGGACGGTCTTATCGCTATAGAGCGATCTTTTAAAGACAACCTTTGGATGGATTAAAAAGGGGAAGCAGGAGTCTACCTAGCCTTTTCACAACAAATGTTGGGTCGGCTTATCGTCTAATCCGATGCAGCTGGATACCAGTATTACATGGAGCGACTGCATATCTCCCACAATCCAGTTAACTACTGGGTAACACGTAATACCACTTGGTAAGACTGTTTGTCAGACTATTAGGCTTCTGACTACCCGTATCGGCTGTCAAAGATCTACGAATGACAGCCGGGACCAGAGACACGAAATGTATTAATGATGCTACGGCTACATTGTCACGATAACGCGAATTGCACTTCACGCGCTCTCTCGAGCATTTCCATGTAATGTAACGTTCTTACGAATGGTAAAATACAGGCAAAAGCTCAGTTTCCAAAAGCATTTCCATGTAATGTAACGTTCTTGCGAATGCTCAATGTTCGAAAGAGGTTTATTTCGAAATGGCCCCATTTCAATTTCGTAAAGGTCTGATGATGGGTTTCGGAGATAGACAACGGAACTCTTGAATGAATTGCCAGCAACCGCGAATGCTGCTGTCGCATATTATGTATGCATTGTTTACGCAATCACACAACACAACACCACGCCTGTACCCTCTAAAGGGGTACGCAGATGTGTTCAGTATACCACGGTACACTCTCATTTCTGTCAAAGTTGTTATCGAGGTACCTCTAATCTTGCAAGTAAAATCGGGCATAACATTTTTGTTTATTTATGAATTGATTTAATTTATTCATCATTATCCGAGTTCAAAAAAGGAGGAGGTTTATTTAATGGATAAGGTATGCCTCAGGGGTGGTCCCGTATAAATTTGATTAACGTTGGTTGGGTAGTTTTTGAGTTAGCTTCGTTATTACGATTTTTTTCCACTTAGTTTATATTGATGATGCTTTAATAACTTCCTGCCACTGATATTTATATAGAAAGTAGTGTTAAATGAATTTGTGTGAGGTAGGTACAACTAAAAAGTGATTAATTTTTTTTTCTTTTACAAAAAAGACACTACAAAGTGAAAATTAACCTAATTTCGGAAGTCGGTGTCAAAATACGAAAATGCGGGGAACCAGCGACACCGACTTCCGAAATTAAAGTTATTTTTTCACTTTGTAGTGTTTTTTTTTAGAAGTCGGTTGTTTTTTTTTTTGTAAAAAAATTTTGTGCCGATTGTTCGTAATATCTTTATTAAGTAAAGATAAAAACGCAATTTTTTTATGTATCTAATAAGGATCTCCTTCTAACAAATAAATACAAAAAAAAGAATAAATAAAAGTAGGTAGGTCGCTATTTATTTCATGCATAAACGATCAACTTGAGATGATAGGCATTCCCACGCGTCGTCACAAAGACCAGCCCGTTTATTCTGTAAAAATCTCACCGTGAAAACTTAGGTAAAGTGAGCCTCGAGTGAGCTGTTATTACACGGACGGATAGGTACTACACCTAACGGATTCCCGACCGACAACTTCATGACGGTCTGGGAAGCCGTGATGTATGTTCAGTGCCGTTGCACATACATCTGAAGGCCAATTCTCGTAATTTAAAACGTTCAAAATCTAGTCGCAGTCTCATCTCAGCGACAAAGAAATGTCAAAAACTTGTCAAAATGTAGGGAAATTTGAAGTATTTTTTGACAGATTGAGACTGAGATCAGACTGTGAACGTTGTTAAAATTAGTAGAATTGCCCCTCTGTAATCTGTTCCAAAATTAGGTACCTATCTGATAAAAGTGTAAACATATCCTGTTCAGGTTAAATTCTTACGCAATCACTTACTAAAAAAAAAGTAACAAATTAGTATTTAGAACTTTATATCTAGTCACTTTTTCGAACAATTATAGTTTGAATAATATTATTAAATTGACCTCAATTGTCAAATTGAAAACATCAGAGGGCAATTCCCGTAATTAAACCGTTCAAAATCTAGTCGCAATCTCATCTTAGCGACAATCAATGTCAAAAATGTAGGGAAATTAGAGGTATTTTTGAGAGAATGGTTCCTCTGATTTGAAAATAGAATGTCGTGTTTAATTATTCATATAATCAAATCAAAGCACTCACTTTGTAAGTAGCCCTACTAATTGGCATCTACCGGTACGTTTTATGATCCATTTATTAGGATTGTCATTAGGGATCATAAAACGTATTAGTATAAGTAAGTAGTAGTACTTAGTACTTATGGAATAGACCATAGGCACTTAATAAAACACTATTACTAAACAAAAACCAACCACAAAGAGTTTCCTCGAAATCCATATACCGAGATCGGTACGAGATAAGCCGGGATTTATTCTACGCCTTGGTGTGTTTATATTTCATTCCTCAATCACATTTGCGTTTATATTTACACTAACGTGCTTCTTACCGACTCTCTAGCAGTAAAGCTGTCTCTAAAAAAATTTCTCCGTGGTAAATGCATGCACAAACATGAGATTGGTATTGGTATTTACTAGGAATCATCTCCCAGCCTGCCTACAACAACAAGTAAATAGTATTTTTGCTACTTAACACAACATCACGCCTGTATTTCTTCGCAGGGTTAGGCAGAGGTGTACCTGTACCTATACCCCCCCGGACCCCCTGCGGAGAAATACAGGCGTGTCGGCGTGGCGGGCCAGGCCCGTGTCGGGCGGCGCATACGTGTTCCACGCGGGCCTCAAAGAGATGTCAGCATCAAAAGAAGAGGGCCAAAGCTTGCCGGGTCAGCGGGATTGTCCGAAAGGGTTACCGCTGGCCCGGAACACAAAAGGCCAAGGAAGGAACACGGGTGGGTTTTAGTCAGTAAGAGTCTGACACTCCCTTCCGCTCCACCCAGAGCGGGAGGAGTTATTTGATGATTTCCCATCGTGAAAAAAAAAAAGAAAAAAAAAAGAGGTAACAGACAGACAGACACACTTTCGCATTTATAATATTAGTATGGATTGCAGCTGCAGGTGGTTAACAAATAAAGTTGGTCATTTGAAGATTCCGCATCCTGAAAAAAAAAGGTGTACCTATACCCACATTTACGATTATTTACATTTACCCACATTTACCACACAGTATGTTTAATTCCCAGGCGAGTTCATTATTATCAACCGGGCACAAATCTACACTCCGGGCTGCTATTGAGAAATTCCCGCTGAATAAATCTAATAACACTTTGCCCCACCCGGAAATCGAACTCAAGACAGCAGTAGCAACAGTATTTTAATATTGAATTGTTGTTTTCTTACTATTTGCTGTACTCTGGACGCTTTTAACGTCTTTTTTACATCGTTCTCACATATAATTATAAATTCACATTAATGATGTAACTAATATTTTTGTAAAAATATAATTTAAAAGAGTGTCCATGGAATTTCTTGCCCGTTCTTCTCCATAGGTACCTACGCTTTGGAATGGGCAACTAGTTTCATATTTTCTGACTGACCGACTTTTTGACAATTCAAAAGTGAGGCGTAAATGGTTTAATTGAAATAAATGCTTTGAGTTTGAGTTAGCGTTTGCGACCACTAAATCAATAAGGCCAGTCCCGTCAGTAGTTTTATAACCTAGTAGGAACTAATTTCTTCTTCTAGATCTTCACAATGGGCCTCATAAGAAGGCTTATCAAACTCGCCCGAAGGGATAAGCTTGGAGTTTCAAAGTGGACGAACCTTAAAATTGCTTCTTCAAACTTATAATGTTATTATGAGTCTTTCGTATGTAGGTCCTGTTTGCACATCGTTGTCCACTTCTTTGTTCCTCGTTGGCCTGTTATTCAGTTTAAGTTACACATTGTTTATTACTTCTGTTTATTCAGAACTAGCTGACCCGGTGAACTTCGTACCGCCTTAAAGTATAAGAAAATGAATTATCTTCATTATTTTTTTTCGTGAATTTATCCCATGTTTTAATAGTTATTCTGCTATTCGGGGCGGAGACAAATCCAACAAGTCAAAGATAATAAATATTGGTCGAGCCGTTTTTGAGTTATAAATAGTTTAACTAACCCGACTTTGTTTTATATATAACTAGCTAAAAGCAGAGCTTTGTGAGGGCTCGCGTCGTTTTTCTGCGTGGTAATAATCTTTAAGGCAGTTTTTTTTAATATTTTTTTTCGTAATTTAAATTATTTTTTTTTTTACTGATAACACATCTACATATAAATAGAAATTATTATGTTAAAGCACAAATCAATAGGCGTAATAGTTTTTCCGTAAAGTGTACCACAAAATGCTCAGGTTGTGGGATATAGTAGCAGGGCTCGCTTCGCTCGCCCTGATAATAAAAAATTATAAAACGTAAATAACAACTTATCCCTAATTAATCAATAAAAAATATTCATAAACTAAAATATAGCGTCGAAAAATTCATCCGCCTCGCTGTCGACTGGTAATTTACGCAAAAGACTGGCGGCATTACCACGTTGTATGGCAATGCTTAGCCTCTGGCCAAGGTAAAAGCCAGCCCTGGGTCACTGGAAGCGGGGTAGTGTCAACCACTTCGAACCAGCCGTTTCGACATTTCTTTAAAGAAACTCTTCTCTTTTAGTTAACACCTCTACGCTTTAGAATAGGTATTATGGAATAATTATAATACTGGTTGTATCCGGCTCTTAATGGGCCAAAAATAATAATGAAGCGTTTGCATTTAATTTGAGGATGCTGGGAAGAACGAAATAAACCGTGTTTACATCAACAGTAATAACCTTAGTTTACACGGTTTTTATACCCCCGCTAAAAATTGTTACCTAATTATTGTTTATTTGTCTTGGTAAAAGTAACAGAAAATTATTTTAAAAAATCTGTCACGTCTGGGCCCCAATTCTGTTTGGTAATCATTTTAATGTAAAATGTTGCCAAGATGAGACCATAATAATATGGCTCGCACTTTCAAAAAGTTATCAGATCTCATGTAGAGCTAAGCTTCTAACTCTACAAGCCCTACTTCACAAACTCTACACCTTAGTCAAAATATGAGGCTTGGCCGTTTTGTTACTACAAGAACTATTGTATAACATAAAAGTTATGAATAGTGAATAAATTTTTCACCTTACGCCCATGTGACGGTAGAAAAACGGCAACAGATTACTTGTATACTTCGAATAGAAAAAAAAACTTTTTATTTTGCGCAAGCATCCCTACATAATGCCAATAGATACATAAGTACCAAACATTGTGAATAATAAATGTGAAGAGAAGAATATTGACTTTAGCTAAGCCAGAAAGACAAAGCAATGAAAATACGCTGCCTACGTACTACGAATGTATTTACGTAACTCATCAAAAAAACATCTTCTAATAATTAAAACCTTTGATAGAGACAACAAAAATCCAAGAGATTCGTCCTTAAATAAATAAGTAATTTATATCTAAGCTCAGTACACAACTGAGATAATTTTGTAAATATTTGTCTTTTTAAATAACCTCCCGTGTATATATAACCTAGCTTTGCTAGACAAAATGAAATGGAGGTATATTGTGATACCGACGGTTTCATTTCACTTTGATGGACGAGTAATTACTTGTGTACTTTACTTAAGGTAGGTAAGTATATAATATCCAAGGAACTCGTAAATTCCACTCATAAACAAATAATATTATCTTATATAAAAGAGTTTAATTTCTGGAAAGTATTAAGATTTTTTGGAGATACTTCAGACAAACCAGGATTACAGGATATGTCAAGAGAATAGAATACTCTTTATTAGGTACACCATATAAATTACAGACATAAATATATAAATTTAAAGGTGTGAACCTATACGCGCGACGCGAAACGCGCGCGACACAAAGGCAGCGCTCGTTTCGCGACTTGCGGTGCCTTTGTGTCGCGCGCGATTTTATCGCGTGTCGCGCCTGTTTGAAGGAGTCTTTATAAAGGGTGACACACTGGGCGGTCTTATCGCTATAGAGCGATCTTTTAAAGACAACCTTTGGATGGATTAAAAAGGGGAAGCAGGAGTTTACCTAGCCTTTTCACAACAAATTTTGGGTCGGCTTATCGTCTAATTCGATGCATCTGGATACTAGTATTACATGGAGCGACTGCATATCTGAATCCCAGAATCCAGTTAACTACTGGGTAACACGATACCACGTGGTAATACTGAAAAATGTTCCACTGGGTCTTTTAGCCCTTTCTAATTAATGGGAAATTATAAGTGCAGAAACAAAAGTTTTCTTTAGCAACTGCAACCTAACGTCTTTTTTGTATTTAGAATAGCTTCTATTATATTAATTCATCATCTTCACTGTTCCAACAGAATATCAAAAAACCAGCGTCAATTTACGATGAATCAGAGCTACCGATAAATATATTTACTTCTGAATTGATAACTCAGCGACTAATGTTGTAAGTGGGCTACTTTATATATTTTAGAGATTCAACACAATTATGTCTGCTAATAAAATCAAATTCCAGTCTCAAAATTAGCCATCAAACTTTTTTATTCAACAACTAAATTCAATCATGTTCTTTTTTCATGAAAATTAGCAACACATTGCAAGCGCGTGTATATACGCCAGCACATCAAGCTACCCGAAACTGTCAAATTTTCCCAATCAACTTTGAACCTTAAGCTTAAGCGATAAAGTTGAAAATCTATTGAAGAAATTTGACAGATTGTAGTAGCTTGATGTGCTGGCGTCTGTACCTAACTGGGAGACACTTCATGGTTTGAATAGGTCGAATCTGTTCCAAAACCGAATCGGGGCACCCCCGACTTCACGTAGTCTTTTGGCTGGTACCCCTAGAGTTCCCTACAAAATGGTTGAGCTGGATGGTGCTGATCCACGCGTCATGTTCGTGGACGGGCGCCGTCTGTTGAGACTGGTCATCTCTTAATTGCCAAGTCTTATTTTTAATTTTATATTTTGAATTGTTTCTTCATTTGTCTTTTTTTATATTGTTCTCAAATGTATGTAGAAGCAACAAGAATAATGTACCCAAGATTTTGTAATACATATTTTGATTTAAAAGAGTGTCCCTGGAGTTTTTTGCCCATTGTTCTCCATAGAGATCAACGTTTTGGAATGGGCAACTAGCTTTCATTTTCTGACTAATTGACAGACTATTTAATTTTGACAATTCAAAAGCGCCTGTACATAGTTTAATTGAAATAAATGCTTTGAGTTTGAGTGTATATAAAAACCGGAGGCGCGAAGGTAGAACAACCCCCGCGCGCTCACCTTAGCCGCTGCGGCTCTCACGGGTACAAGTACGGCACTATCCCATAGTATAAACAGGGGAAGTAGGCTATCTCCGGCCCATTCCGCGATATAATTGCCTACTGTCTCAGGGTTGTCACTTTTAGCTAAATTTTAATTCAGTGCCTATAAATTGGCAAGAGTCGGGGAGTTGTATTTTTTACTTGTATTATCTGGGTACAGGATTTGTGAGGTCGGTTTTCCCTAAACGATGATGAAACCTTTCACGATGAAAGAAAGAGCGACGGGCCAGCAGACGGGCGGCGCGGAGCGGTGATGAGCACGAGAAAACGGTGGGTTACTGATAGTACTGTCTTCGAACTTTGCTTTATTTATCTGATTCACAATTAGTCAACTTTTTTTTTTAAATTACGATTTTATAACTGTAAGTAGCTACTTAGTTACTACACCTACAATACTGAGACATCGGCATGACTAAACGTAAACAAAGCAATAGCGGCAAATCAATTGACAGATCAAAAGTACCTAATGCATTCTAGTGAGAAAGTAGGTCTACCTACTTCCTTTGTCTGATATAAAACTAATACTTACAATAAAAACTAAGTAGGTCATCATCATCAACATCATCAAGTAAAAATTATATACTAGAATAAGTCATTTGCTTACCTTTCCTGTTCAATAGGTAATCTGAACAGAGACAATTCTGTAATCGATGACTTATTAAGACACCCAAACACACAGCAATACGTTCTCCTGCGATTATCACACATTTTTCATTCATTTAGCGGTGCCGAAGAGCCGTGACGCGCGAAGCTCATGCGGTGTTAGCCCCGACTGGCGCACTGAGAAACGGGTCGAGATTTTGTTAAGTGTGTGTGCGGCGACGCATAGATACTATGACGCACACATACAAGCCGCGCGCGGTGCGTTTGTATGAAGATAACTTACTTCCCCTCTTTATACTTTGACTATCCTTTGTTACGTATGGGTGGAGGGGTTGCCCTTCCAGAAGCGCCGGAGATAATGCAGAAGCAACTTTAAAGTGTTTTGAGGTTAGGTTACAATAAATAGATAGGTGACTACATGAAATTAGAGGTTTCATTGACCATGTTATTTAATGACATAATATAATAAGGTAATTTTATGTTCAATTATAGTAGATTCACTCATCAATAACTTATGCTAACGTATAAAAATATAGGTAACTATATGAAATTAGAGTACGTTGAAATTATTTTATAGATGCAGTCGATACACTTATTAGAAGCTGATGACAATGCGTAGACATATCACAAATTTAGTTGCTTAAGAATTTATTACCATGCATTACATAGAATTCTTATTACAATTATTATTAGACGCTAAAAGTTCGTCGCTGACCTATTAATTCATTAGACAATTAAATATGAATATTTGAAGACGAGAATGACATTTAAAATTAGCACCCTAATTAATTTACATTTTTTTATACTAAAGAGTCTGCTGTAGGTATGGATCTCGCATGAGAAACTATACTGCCACCAGACCTTTTCTGCCGTCATGCAGTGTTGCTATGTTCTGGTTTGAAGGGTATGAATGCCGATGCAGAAACATAATCAGCCTTTAATGTCCTCACTGCTAGGACACAGGCCTCCTCTCGGAGGGAGTGGGCCGTAATCCACCACGCGAGCCCGGTGCGGATTGATAGATGTCACATGTCCTCGAATTTTTGGTTCTAGGACATGCCGGTTTCCCCGCGATCTTTTCCTTCACCATTTTGAGAGCAGTGGTAATGAAATAATTTACACAAAATAAAGCGCTTCTCTGGGTTCGAACCTACGACCTACCGATGTTGATGGATGCGATAATTACGGGGTTATCTGCACATGAGACGTTTCAGCTTTGTCTCTGGAAAAGCAACATAATCTGCGATGTCTCTGGTACCTGTTGCATGTGTCTCTGATACCTGTGGCGGCGCTAACCACTTACCTTCTTGTGGGTAGGGTTGATGCTTGCTACTGGGAGTATACTACGTGAACTCGACAAATGGATATGCGATCAACGCTTGTCCGACAAAACTGTACTGCGACTCACGATAGTTAGAAAGCACGCTTCAAGTGCGACACACTGAAGCTCGACATCAAGCTCTGGGGTGACAAACGATTGTGCGACAGCAGTGCGACAAACAATAAATGTGTGACAGTACGTTGGAATAAAAATGTTATTTTGGTAGCTATAGATACCTTACACCCACATTCATTACTTAGAAGGAAAATGCATGAATTTTTCGCACCTAATTATTGATCCTTCAGTTGCCTATTATGTGGTAATACGGAAAGTAAAGGGTGACCTATATCTATAGGTACCTCGTTTGACGATAACTATGTCACTCATTTCTGTCGCGTGGGATGTAGTTAATAAGTTACTTTCACGCTGTAGCAAACAAGAAAGGACCGCAACACTATTCAGCTGTGAAGATTAGACAAATTCCTCTTTACGGCAATATTTGTTTTTACATGATCGCAAAATGTTTTCATAATCACACTAATCACACTTAACACTAATATTATAAAGGCGAAAGTTTGTGAGTGTGTGCGTGTGTGCGTGTTTATATGTTTGTTAATTCTTCACGCTCAAACGGCCGGACCGATTTTGATAAAATTTTGTATGGAGGTAGCTGACACCCTGGATTAACATATAGGCTATTTTTTATACCGATATTTCCACGGGATCAAAACTTATGCGGGTGAAATCGCAGGACGCAACTAGTATAATATAAGGTTGTAAGGAGGTCCGCAGCCTTTGTGGGATCATGGCGGGAATACCAAACTTCTTGCGCTAGCGGGCAACAATGAACCGGGTAACGCCGCGGCGCGGCGTCTGCCGATATGCGTAAGTCCTCTCTTTTGTGTTTCTCTGAGTTATTGCGTTTAAGTGAAAGGTCGCCTATTAATAATAGTCCTATTTCATCGTCATTTTTGTTACAGAGAAATCAGTAGGGGTGATCTGGAGTATAACCATAATTATAAAATGTGGCTTATAGATCTTATCTTCTTCTATTCGACAAAATTTTTAAATAAAAAAATCTGTTTAAAGTTTTAAACATTATACCTAGTGGGGGCTGGTTTTACCAAAGTCAGAGGGGCAATTCTACTAATTTTAACAACGTTCACAGTCTGCAGGCCAATTCTCGTAATTTAAAACGTTCAAAATCTAGTCGCAGTCTCATCTCAGCGACAAAGAAATGTCAAAAACTTGTCAAAATGTAGGGAAATTTGAAGTATTTTTTGACAGATTGAGACTGAGATCAGAATGTGAACGTTGTTAAAATTAGTAGAATTGCCCCTCTGATCTCAGTCTCAATATGTCAAAAAATACTTCAGATTTCCCTACATTTTGACAAGTTTTTGACATTTCTTTGTCGCTGAGATGAGACTGCGACTAGATTTTGAACGTTTTAAATTACGAGAATTGACCTTCAGATATCTTTTATCAGTGGAATAAAGTTGACGTCTGACAGTTCTAGTATGGAAAAACTGTCAAAACTTCAATAATTTTATTAGGATAGTCTACATATTCTAGGTATAAAAGTTTGGTGTAATTCGCCCGGTTTTTTTAGAAATCTGGGAGCCATACAAAACAGTTCGATATTACTTCAACGAAGCTAAAGTTAGGTACCTACATAAAACGTCGTGAGAAAGCGTTCCTGATACCTGTCAGTGCGACAATTCTAGTAGCTAATAAAAATCAAATTCATAAAACACGTCTTCGTTTGTACAGACGCCAGCACATCAAGCTACCCGAAACTCAAATTTTCCTAATCAACTTTGAACCTTATGCTTTAGCGATAAAGTTGAAAATCTATTAAAGAAATTTGACAGATTGTGGTAGCTTGATATGCTGGCGCCTGTATGAAACTGACAGGTGTCAAGAACGTATTCTGCTTTCGTCAGCCGGACTTTAGGGGATAAATTACGAATCTAGAAAAGAGACTTTCCTTTTGATTTATATCCCAACAGATTTCTATTAAGACCTTTTACCTTTTAAAATCTTGTCACTACTTATTTTGTTATTTATATCTTTTGGTGACTGTACCTACCTCTGAACAGACGCCAGCACATCAAGCTACTACAATCAAATGTCTTTGATAGATTTTCAACTTTATCGCTAAAGCTTAAGGTTCAATGTTGATTGGGATATTTTGACAGTTTCGGGTAGATTGATATGCTGGCGTCTGTATGTATGAATGTATGTATGAATTTTCGCAACTGCTAGCAGTGTTAGTATTTCTGTCGTCTAAGGGCGGACTTTCCAATCATCTGATAACTTTATTCGAGGAATAATATTGAAATTAAACCATTTACAGGCACTTTTGAATTGTCAAGAAGTCGGTCAGTCAGAAAATATGAAGCTAGTTGCTCATTCCAAAGCGTAGGTACCTATGGAGAATAACGGGCAAGAAACTCCATGGACACTCTTTTAAATTATATTTTTACAAAAATATTAGTTACATCATTATCTTTGAATTTATAATTATATGTGAGAACGATGTAAAAAAAAGATGTACGCGTTAAAAGCGTCCAGAGTACAGCAAATAGTAAGAAAACAACAATTCAAAATTAAAATAATTAAAAATAACCAGGGCGTGAACTCTCTTGTATCACACAAGAAGAGGAGAGAACGTCAAACTAACCCTTTAACTCTTCAATTAGCATCACGGTACAGTCAAAATCACAAATTGAGTCACTACTACGGAATGTTCGGTGCGTTTCAATTAAACTGATCAAAAGGCGAGTAGTGGAATTAATTCGCGCGTCAGAAGCGGTCGTTTCGTCCCTACTCCCTTGAATTTAGGAACGGAGTAATTTCCGACGAGACGTAAATAAGATGTAAGGGACATCAAGCGTACTTAACGAAGTGAGAACAAACTTTGTAGCCGTCTGACATTTTAAATGCCAACCGTTCTTTAATGTAAAATTGGATCGTGTTTTTCAGTTTTTGTTGGTAAACTGTTTCACCCGCGTGGTTGTCGGAAAATATCCCACGGGAACGTACTTCCGGGAATAGAAGTACCCTGTGTGCCTTTATCCAAATCCGTTCGGCCGGTTTTGGGCCAATCTGGAACATACTTATGTACATCCAGATAACGGACAAAAATTCTAAAAACTATATTATCGACATCAGACTTGTTCCCACACCTCGTAGCAATTATACTTTTTTCAGAAACATTCAATGTGCAGTTTTGAGTCCTTTAAATTACTATTTATTATACAGACAGGTCATTCGATACAGGGAAAAGTAGGATTAGGACAATTCATTTATTTTGAACTTGTCCTTTGTATAAACTGAACTCGTTTAAGTTATAAATCAAACGCAATTTAATCTAGACGTTAAAAATATTAATAAAATACTGATTACTTAAAATACTGATTGAAACAAGTCAGTGCAAAATAAGCACAACTCAAATAAAATGTAATTTATAAATGCATAATTTAATACTTATATGTATATACCAAAATTAGAACATAATACATAATAATAAAATATGTAGTACGTTTTATTTTCCATATCCCGCATAATACGCTTTCTCGCTTAAGACGCGTTTTTGGTAGGGTCCCTGAGAAATCGTCTTAAGCGGGTTTTACTGTAGTTTTATAAGGATAGGTATCTACAGATATCTACTTAAAGTCAAAAATAAAATATTACAAAATTATGCTAATATATGCTACGAGCATAGAAGATTAGACATGGAGTTACAAATAAAATAAATCTCAAATGAAGAAGTTAGGAAAATTGAAATCCAATTTGTTATTGGAAGTCAACAATGACAGCCTACATTCTATTACCAATAACGATGTTTGAAAGGCGAATTGGAACCCAGATATTACAGATAATATACATACATGTATGTATATTTTAGATATTGCCTAATTCGGTTATTCAGCGACGCGGCTCAAATTCAAAAATCGAGTAAGTAGGTAGGTATAGGTACCTATAATTAATACAGGCTCAGGACCTTCTCATCCTTTTTTAGCGCCGTTTATAGTAGTTTGTCGGTTTTTACAACGCCACATGCGAACTACGCATCACACTGACGTCATGCAAAATCTTGCATCGCGCAAACCGAGTTTACTGCGCAATTAGCATATTATTATATACAACGTCACGACATCAACCGGTGAACCGGCGGACAGTTGCCCACCAGGCACAACACCCGTCTGGTCGGAGGATACTCCCTTTTCTATGGAGGATGAATGAACTTTCACCCAGTTCCTTATACCTCTATAGTAGCATTACACTTTGTGAAGGATTACGTCCAAGGTTGTAGGTTGACAGTCGTTACGAGTCGTCACAAGTCAGAAATTTTGACAACCTGTCTTACCAAGGGGTATCGTATACTGGGCTGTAGAGGTCAGACACGCAGTCGCTCCATGTAAAATACTGGTATTCAAGTTAGACTGGAAGCCGACCCCAACATAGTTGGGAAAAGGCTAGGCAGATGATGATGATGATCTAATGATGTTCCCAGTAAGTATGCATACAAAATTCAATCATAATATTATAAAGATCGGCAACGTCCATAGTAGGTTCGTCTATTTGTAGTATAAAAAAATAAAAATACTAAATTCGATGATAGGTTTTATTTGATAGTTTCAAAATAAAATTATTCTATGCACTAGTATTAAGTATTTTCATTAATTGTCGTATTGTTGTCTCCACATTGTACCTACCTATATTTCAGGATGTGAACTGGATGTCCTGTGGGTCGTTGCAGTTAAAGGAAAATGAAATATTTCAGCTTTGTTCATGGGTTTGGGATGTGCGATGGCAATGCCTCTACGATGCCTTTGCAGAGGTCCAAATGACAAGAAAACTGCTTAGTGTGTATAAAAATGTATCATTTATTGTTTTAGAATGAGCATTATAACCTAATATGTACTTAAAAACGACTCGGTAACAAGTCTAGTGACATTTCAAAACTTAACAACTAATTATTTTGATTAATATAATCATTACGATTATGGGTAAAGTTTCGAAACAAATGCTTATGTTCTAAAACACCTGTCGCGCCGCCGGAACTCGCAACTAAAGACGAGTTGGCGAGCAGCGAGTACGCGACAGCGACAAGCGATTCCTCGCAATAATTGGTCGTATGCGTATCTACAGTGTACTGTCTGCCAAGCGAGCGTCGCTGAGCGAGTACTCTCTTTGATAGCTCTTGTCGTTGCGAAAAACGAGTAGATACCGGCCATGTGAACAGTCAGCGATCAGCTCTTAATACCTACATGACTTCTCCTTTACTTCCACGGGACTTACAATCTTTTGTACGTTTCTTGAGCGATGGCTAGTTAATGGCTAATCGCTCCCTCGTCGCCGGCGGGGCGACTGGTGCCTTTATAAACTGGATATTATTTTTTAGTCCACTTAACAAAGCAGTTGTAGAGTGCGTGAGCTGGGCCCTAAGCGATTTCTTCAGAAAGTTGTTCAGGGTGCTTAGGGAGTAAACATAATAAAAGACCCCGCGGTAGGAATTCGAAAAAAGTGTATAAGATACAACTTGTAGAAAATTGTATTAGCTTTCATTAGGTAGAAGATATTTTTTCTCTACTACGCACCGTTTTAAAGTTATTAGAGAAAAACTCAAAAGTGGGAACTTTTATCCCCCCCACTCCGTCTCACCTTCTAGACGCGGGGACTTTTAGTATGTTCAATCCCTAAGCACCCCGAATAACTGTCTGTCGAAATCGCTTAGGGCCCAGCTCACTCACTCACACCTCATTTTGGGTCATTCGTTGAGTGGACTATTTGTTCACTCACCAAATGTGCTACCTACGCGCATCCGTTTTGTCGTGATGGGCGATTTTATGCAAACACTAAAGAGTAACGCTGGGCACAGTTAGGCAATTGGCACACTGCACCGCATCACGCAGCGGGACGTGCGTGATTTTTTACATACAAATTCAATAAAAACGCGCTTCCGTGCGGGGAATGTGGCTCCGTTTCAAGCACCCCGCTGCGTAATGCGATGCAATGTGCCAATCGGTGGATATCCAGCTTCACCAACTTAGGTACCTACTTACATAATATTACTTAGAAAATTATTTTTAACGACTAGTTAAAAAACATACTTGTATAACATATAAGAGGGCTGTTCATGTAAGAATTATTTGTCATAGACTACACAAGACGAATATACAATATGTACCTACTAACATACGACCATAAAGATCTTTATGATTGAACAGTTTTGTAGCTTAAAAATAAATGTGTACTTACCTATTTGTATAAAATATTGCATCAAGCTTATAAACTTTTCAGTTATTTATATCATTAATTCCATTTTGCTTCCAAAAGCAATTAAATTGAGTCGCATTGCGGCTGTATTAATTAGCTCTCAATAGAGCGTATTTCATTATAATTGAGAATATTTGAATTTAATTTAATTATTATTTAGAATAAGCTAACGGCAGATGATCTTAAGCCCATGTTCGCACGGACGTAAAAATATCGCGGCGGAATTTTATCGCGCACTGGATTTTTAACTCTCGGTGTTAAGGGGCATAGAGGACAAAAACGCAAGTTTTAGAAACAATAAAAGTATATGATCGACTACAGTAAACAAAATCAAAAAAGATATATTATATTCTTCAGGATATATACTAGGTAGATAATGTGTTGAAAACATAATACAACTAATTTGATACGATAGAAAAAAGTCAAGATACTAATATACATACTATCATTCAGATTTTTTGTCAGATTATTTTACAAACAACATACTAAAATACTAGTGTTTTAATTTTTTACTCCAAACAATAGATTTTTTGTAATTAAATAATTGCTTCATATTTTGCAATAAAGTACCAGCCTTGTGTCGTCGCGCTTCTCTTTCTTTTCTATGCAGTCCGACAGTGACCGCGCTTTAGGTCACGCGCCAAAAACCACACTGTTGTATTTTCAACTCTCGGCCCTAAGCAGTGCGTTGAAAATCAAGCGCGCAAAAAAAAAAATCGCCGCGGGATAAACGCACCCGTGCACAAACAACAGCATTCATCTTCCTTTTCATTTAGCTATAAAGCATTTCAGACTATTTCATTCCAAATTGTTGAGAAATACGTCGGTTTTATTTCATTTGGTATATTAAAAGCAGAATAAAATGTATTTTACTTCAGGTATGTACGCACGGCTATACATCAAGATATACATAACCAGTTAAAGCTGACTTCTGATTATACGAAAAACCTATACTTACCTACAATGCGAGGTCAGCTAAAACTGGAAATATATAGGTTGATGTATGGAAATATATGCCTTGTGTACTAGAGACTAAAATACAGGTAGGTAGGTACTTTCTACAAACTAAGGTATCTGACCCCCTATAAAAGTAATTTATAGTAAATGTTTACGAATATCGTGAATCAATAGATTCTTCAGATAGTTGTCGTCGTTGGCGAAACATTCGACGATGTCAAAGTGATCCATGTCGTCCTTGATCTCCAAATACATATTCTGCATTAGGCAAGTGTTGTTTAGGATCTCGTAGAACTCTCTGGATTGTTTTTTGAAGGTGGGGCTGTCGTGTTGTCCTGCTAAAATGTATAAACGTATCCTCCTTCCTTGCAGGTGTGTGAAGTCGTCGAACTGGGGGGACAGGGGTACTGCCCACTCGTTCGGCAGCTGGACAGCGTCGTTCACAGACGTGTGGACCATCTCCCTGAGGTCGTATACCCCTGACACGAGGAATGCTCCTTGAAGGCGGGACGCTCCTGGCGTGTTATCGAAGAAGTCTGCGTTCGCGAGGAGTTTGGCGACGAGGTGCGCACCCGCCGAGTGACCCGCGAAGTACACGCCTCTGAAAATTACAAAGACGGGGTGAATATTTTCTATTGACACCGATTTCGTTTATGCTTGGGTAAAAAGCTAAGTATTTCGTTTCTAAATAAACCATTATTTCAGTTCAATCAGTCTTTCGCAATTGATTGTGCTTTTCATTGGAAAAGCCTCAGATTCGGACTGGTTTCCGCAAATGGAACTATTTATTAGAAACGCATAAATTTACCTATGACAATTATTATAGTTAGGAACTAAATATCTAGTCCCGCTGTCACAAGTAGGTGTAGAAGCCCGTCATCTGGCTCTTGTAGGTACACCATAGAGGTAGGTAAGAGGGATGCTGTAGAAATACTTTATTTTTATTTTGACCAATTTTATTTGTTAACCACCTGCAGCAGCAGTCCATACTAATATTATAAATGCGAAAGTGTATCTGTCTGTCTGTTACCTCTTCACGCTTAAACCGCTGAACCGATTTAATGAAATTTGATATACGTAAAGATAGTTTGACTCCCGAGAAAGGACGTAGGATAGTTTTTATCCCGATATTCTCAATATTTTATTTTATTCTATCTAAATACCTTCAAATCAAGCCAGAGGATATCGAATTGATCAATGAAAAATTATGACTAAGTTGTTTAATCTTTACCATTCGAACTAAGTAGGTACTTATTTAATTCTCTAAGTAATTCTTGTCCGCCGAGCTTATCTCTGTTTTCGGTTCATTACATCACAAATTATGTATCTAGGTGAAGGGTTATCTTACTTGGAGCCCATTTTTTCTGCGTACTCGAACACGAATCTCGCCGCGTTTCTTATTTGGCTGACGATATCAGCGAGGGTGACAGTCGGGCAGAGGTCGTAGCCGACGACGATGGTCTTCACCTTAAACTTGTGAAGGGGGCCTGCTGGGTACCTCGACACCTCGCGGGAGAGCTCCTGCCAGTAGCCGCCGTGAATATACACGAGGATTGGTGCATCTGGGGAGGAATTACATACTTACCTATAGGTTTTATGAATCAAGAATTGTACTTATGTAAGACAAGTGAGAAACTTGTGTGGTAAAGATATAGAACTGGTCCGTCCTTGGTTTGAATCGCATCGTAGGGGAACTAACAAGAGGGGCTTGTGGTTAAGTAATAAGTCGATCAATCAGGTTAAGCTGCGCTTGCCGCGGTTGGTCCATTGATGGGTGACCATCATTACATACCAAGACCCTCCGTGCCTCGGAGAGCACGTTATGCCGTTGGTCCAGGCTGTCATTCGTAGATCTTTGACAGTCCTTACGGCCGTCAGAAGCCCGAACGTCTGACAACCAGTCTTACCAAGGGGTATCGTATTACCCAGTAACTGGGTTGTGGAGGTCAGATAGACAGTCGTTGCCATGTGAAATACAGGTATTCAGCTGCATCTGGTTAGACTGGAAGCTGACCCCAACATAGTTGGGAAAAGGCTAGACAGATTGACTCCTCGTAACGCTGGGCCAGCTTTAGGTCAGGTGTTACTACCGACTCGCGGTTAACTGTACCGTGTTGTGTGTGTGTGTGTGTTGCTATGGTCTATCTTTGTACAGACGGGCGCACATCAAGCTACTACAATCGGTCAAATTTCTTTAAAAGATTTCCAACTTTATCGCTAAAGCATTAGGTTCAAAGTCAATTGGGAAAATTTTCAGTTCCTCATACCTCTATAACAGTTTCGGGTAGCTTGATGTGCTGGCGTCTGTACTACATCCAAATACGTTCAGTCATGATTGAGTAATAATCATGCAAACAACTACAAAACATAATCGGATGGGATATCATTGATATCCATAGTAACAAATTCATACTATGATTATGATCCTAATTGAGTAACACACTATCAATCACAATCAATCATTTGAATCATTTTGAAGGATATTGCTAATCCATTGCTTCATATGTTCGAAAAATTTGTTAGCTCAGCAACGTAAATAACGCAATGAATGTTGTTGAACTGTCAAAATGAAAGTCATCCCTACTGTTAGTGTGTCACGCAATTACCCCGCAGTTTATCTGGCAATCAAGTGATTATGATCATATCCCCAGAAGTAAGGAAACTTTTTCTTTATTTTTTACATTGTTCTCACATATAGAAGCAACAATAATAATGTACCCAGGATTTTGTAATATCTTGATTTAAAAGAGTGTCCATAGAGTTTCTTGCACGTTCTTCTCCATAGAGATCTACGTTTTGGAATGGGCAACTAGCTTCAACTTTCTGACTAACTGACAGACTATTTAAATTTTGACAATTCAAAAGTGCCTGTACAAGGTTTAATTTAAATAAATGCTTCGATTCAATTCATTGATATTTAGTTATACTCAGTTCAGAAATTATGAAAATTACACGTTTAAATGGTACTTAATACACAATATTATGCTATCAGCAATTCTGTTATAGTAATTTTAGCCCGTATCAAAGTACCTACATTTGCAATAATTTGAATATTCAATAAACATAAAACTGCATCATTTCAGTATCATTGATAGAGCGTTCGCGCTAATAGGATTGTCGATGACACCGCATCCATCAATTAATTCTAATTTCATTCACTATTACACGTAATTATACGAAGATAATTAAAATTTGCTGTTAATTTGGCTGTCAGTATAAATTAAGTACGCACAAAATATTGAAATAGATACATACAACCAAAAACATATTCACATTGTGCGCTTCTGTAATTTCTAAAGCGACGATATTATCGTGGGCTTCCATGTCCACGTCACGGCGCGGCGTCACGATATCACAGGTAGTAAAATGTATGAAAATATTATGATGATGCTTTTAAATTTCCGTCTACGATAACATTATAACATGCACGTAAGTATTTCTATACATTTTATAGACGTGAACGTGGACGTCCACTATAATAAGTCGTCACTTTAGAGATCATTAAAGTGCATACTTAATTGCAGCTACACAGTGATACAGTATTATGGAACACACAGCACATGAGAATCAAACGAATTCTTATCGATGTATAGGGACATGTTTTTGTGACTGACTGTACTGATGGTTGACTTGCAAGATTGTTGATAAAATTGCGAGGTCTTGAGTCTAGGCAGTCGCAAAGATAGTACAGTACCCGGCGATAAATATTGCACATCGACCTTTGGAAAGAGACAATCGGCTAATTTCGGCTTCGTAGAGCGTTATCTCTGTCGCACGAAATACAAACAGTCCGGTATCTATTAGGAGCTGTTAAAACTATTATGATTTGCTTCTTTTGATAATTATTTTTATTATTTGTATGAAATACAAAAAAAGGTAAAGGTCGATGTGCAATATTTATCGCCGGGTACTGCACTTAAGTGGTTACTTTAAAAAAAAAATATGGTTTTGGCTGTACCTACCTATAAAGTGTTTGTGTTTTGCGTGTTGGTTGAATCTTTCATGGGCCTTGTCAACCTGGTCCAATGAAACCATATGTTTTTGACTTATGCGTTACTTTTCTTTAGAAGTACATAATAACATTATGTGTAACATAGTTGGGAAAAGGTTAGGCAGATGACTTGTAGATGAATAAGTTACTCTGTAATTCACATCGGGAGACAAGGCACGACTGACGTTCAGTATTCTTATTGTTTATTTTTATGGTCTCGCTCGTAATGTACATGTGTTGTTTTATAACGTGCCACAAACCCTTTACTACTGTAAACCTTACAGGGTAATATGGACTTCTTAGTTGTATGTATTTACATTTTTACCGTTAACCCTTAAGAGTGGAAGCTCTCAAAGAAATGAATATACAGCTTAGACACTATACTGTCCGCCCGTTGACAGAATGCATGCTTGTCACCTGTCAGTGCGGCAATTCTAGTAACTAATAAAGATCAAATTCGCAAAACACGTATTCGTTTGCATAAAACTGACAGATGTCAAGAACGCATTCTCTCGTTTGTCGCACTGTAAATTGAAACAGAGTTTTTTAAAGAAGAAATATCTAGTGAAGTAAGTTAAGATACAATATAAATTAAAAGTGTGTTCATGGAGTTTCTCCTTCGTTCTTCTCCATAGGAACCTACTACGATTTCGAACAGTCAATAATAACCAGCTTCATCTTCTGAATGACCGACTCCATTGACAATTCAAAAGTGCCTGTAAATGATTGAATTGAAATAAATGCTGTAGATTTGAGTTTAAGGAATGTTTACTTTTAGAAAATTGCAAAATTGCAGAAACATAGTTAGGTATTGAATTTCACTGTGTGTGCCACTAACACATAGGCTAGGCAATGGTACGTTTTATTCATTTAGGTATTACGTAACAATATAGAAAAATAATTGTGATGGAGTCAATCAATATGCAAGTTGCATACAGACTAGAGAAAAGTGTGGTACCTACACATTACGTAAAATTAGTTTATTATACTGACCTCCATCATACAGTACTTGTATAATACAGGTCAGTGGATAGAGGTCAGTGGATAGAGGTCAGTGTACCACTAGCTTCTGCCCGCGACCACAGAATACATAACCGCGACTTCGTTCACGTGGAATTCGTAAGACACCACAATATACCTACTAAAAACACACGTTACTCGCTAATAATATAAGCTTTCTACGGGTGAAAGAATATTTAAAATCGATTAAGTATATTTCGAGTATACCCATTACAAACAACAAATAAATAAAAATCTAATATTTTCTCTTTTTACTTAACAAGCTGCGCCCCGCGGTTTCGCGTTTTCCTCTCGATCCCGTGGGAATATCGGGATGAAAAGCAAAAAATGTCTAGTCCAGCTATGTTCTATCCATGTGTCAAATTTCATCTAAATCTGGTGAAAGCGTAACAAACAAACATACAAAAAAAAACAAATATTTTCTGCTAGCAGCGCCCCGCGGTTTCACCCGTATAAGTCTCGATCCCATGAGAATATCAAAATAAAAAATATCCTAAGTATGTCCTAATCCAGGTTATGTTCTAGCCATGTGCCAAATTTCAGCCAAATCCGTTCAGCCGTTTTAGCGTGAAATCGTAACAAACAAATATACAAAAAAAAATCAAATATTTTCTCTTTATAATATTAGTTTAGACTAGCTGTTACCCGCGACTTCGTCCGCGTGGAATTTTAACAAAAAATTTATTGATCAGTTAGCAGAGTATACGATAACTTATTAATTCTGTATTCCGCGTAAAGAAATCCCTATGCTAATTTTAATGAAATTCTTCTATTTTATGAACCAATATTTTGTTTTTGTATATTATATTTCTCCATTTAGTTCTTTTTTCGTTTTTGCATTTTATATAGAATATATTTTGGTATACGATTTTCTTGGGCTAAAACAACAACACTACTGGCATTCCTCGCACGTGAACATGCCACGTATAGTGACTCATGGGTAAAGCAACCCTTAGTTAAATCTATGCCAGCTTTTTTTTTTTTTTCTTCAGGATGGGAAATCATCAAATGACTCCTCCCGCTCTGGGTGGAGCGGAAGGGAGTGTCAGACTCTTACTGACTAAAACCCACCCGTGTTCCTTCCTTAGCCCTTTATGTTCCGGGCCAGCGGTAACCCTTTCGGACAATCCCGCTGACCTGCTTAACGTTTGCCCTTGTGACTTGTTGATTGTCATAGCAAAACTGACATTGATAGGGAATTGCAATCTTTTGAATACAAATGGTAAATTCGACGGTATTATAGGAATCCGTGGTATAAATACGGGTTATTGTACATTCGTCACAAAGTAAATTCGCCACGAAAAAAAGTATGTGTAAACTCGTCACAACTCTATGTTTATGAAAGAAAATCCGCCATATTGTTTATTTCCGTACAGACAGCAGAAAAATCAAACAATTAAGAATAAAACGTTATTTCTTTATTTTTCATAATCACACAAATTCACATAAAAATCACAGTTCCACTTACAGCTAAAATATACGGTAATATTGCCTGGTTTTGTGCGTTTTTAAGCCCGCGTTGTCAAGGACAGCGTGTCATCAGCATGATCATCTTTTTTTGGTAATTTGCTTCTACATAAAAATCACAATTTTACTTACAACTATATACAGTATGTTAACTAACAGAGGGCGTTCCCGTTAACCCGCAATAGTATAGCAATCAATTAGATCGCCGCACACGCGGCCCGTCATTCATAAATTAATTCCGACATTGCTGTCCTTCAAGTACGCCTGTACAGAGTGTTTCTTTAACGTATCAATTTACCATTTCATGTGAATATTTTACAATAAAAAAAATAAAAACATTTTATTTTCGAATGGTAATATTTTTTTTAGCATGTATGGATGCTATACTATTGCGGGTTAACGGGAACGCCCTCTGTTAGTTAACATACTGTATATATATATATATATATTTATTGAAATAGGCTGATTTGCCTGCAACATTACGAATATAACAAAAACAATAAAAAGAAAATTAAATCACAGTAATAATCACATTTTTTTTTGGTAATTTACGTGATACAAGTCTTTAAAATGCTGCATATAAGAAAGTTTTTTAAGAACTTCAGCCAGGGACATCATGTTAACGTAATTGTCCAAAATAGTTTTCAATTCTTTGTCATATGCAATAGATCGACATGTTCTCAAATTTAGTGGTACTTATATTAAATTTAAAATGTTTCAATTTCCAATTTAGGTATATGATCAGCCTCATTTTTAAGAGTATCAAGAGACTGAAGCATTTTAGGTTTTCTTTTACCCATTTTATTGTTCAAACGTGTATGCCACGCCTCTGCTAGATTTATTGTCCTATGGCGAATCCCTTGTACATTCCAAATAAACTCTATACTAGTGTTTTCTAACCACTGGGCTACAAAATAGTCGATGAATTTTGTGACTGCATCGTTCTGTGGAGCATTTTCCATGATGTGCAACCAAGCGTCTTCAATGTCCTGTTTCTTTATATGGGCCAATGCAGCACGCATGGCTAAGTGTCTCTTCTCTTTAATGTCATTCAATTGTAAGGCTTGAGCTTTTTTGGCCAGTGCTTGTTTGAAGTGGAAATTACATCCAAGTAGTTTAACATCAGGAAATATGTTTTTTATGACATTTGTCACAGCAATTTCAAAGTCAACAATCATTGTAAGCGGTGTCCAACTAGGTAAATTTTGCATCAGTGATGTAAAAAGTCGTTCATAAGACCGTTCCTGCTTATTAGGCATAAGAACGTAGATGAGTGGGACTATGTTCGAATTATTATCATCGCTATTCACGTCTCCATGTATATACAATACAGCTGATAAAATGGTTTAAAGCAGCTTGAAAAGTGCCATCCAAAAAAAATGTTTGTATACATATATATTTGTTATGGTTTCACGAGCTGTCTCAGTGCAGAAAGCTATTATTCTATTTTCAGGCTCACTGTCATCATCGAATAATAAAAAAGAAGGTTTATATTTTTGTGGAATAATAACATCTTCCGGTATAACATGACCGGTACGGCTAGAAAGAGATAGATACAGCGAGCGAGCGAGCGCGTGATAGCATGTGCAGGAGCGCAGGAGAAAACAAAAATTTAGAAATCATTTTCATTTCGAGCGCTAAAAACCAATAACTTTGTTTTCTACCAGTACTTTATGCAAAAAATATGTACCTATGCAGACGTGTGACGAGTTTACACATATTTTTTATGCATGTGACGAATACACTTTCAATGTATGGAGTTTACAAAATGTGACGAATTTACTTTGTGGCGAATGTACAACAACCCATAAATACTATCTCACCTTTTCTGCATCCGGATATTATACGACCTTCTATAAGGTTTCTTTGCAACGACACTACTCGCAACCTAGCACCTACCGTTGCAAAGTTTCGGTGGGTTTAAAGTACTTTAAAGTGGATATAAACTAGAACTTAAGATAGGCGTGCTCATCTTACGATGGGCACGCCTATCTTAAGTTCTAGTTTGTGAGGGGGTAGACCAGACACAATTATACTGTTTAAAAATTCTGTTGGGTAATTAAACACTTCATCCGGATTGCAAACTATATTGATGGAAAGGTATGTTTGTGATTCACCAGATAGCTTATCTAAAATGCGCTGATTAAGCGCAGTAACCTGGTCGTTCATTGGTGCTAAAATTGATCTTTCACACAACCACGAATCTTCTTTGATATTGAGATTGTGAATATCATCATAAATACTATGTATAAAAATTTCAATGTCCGCTACAACCTGACAAAAACCGGTAGGTAGTTCAATGTCATGAGTACTATTCACTTCTGGACACTTTCTCTCACCAACATCAAGAAGAATTTTACTAAATTCTGAATCGGCTGAATGTGCTCTCATTACAAACAGATATTCCAGTTTTATTTATTTGTATATAGAAGATTTCATTTCATGTAATTTCATTGGTTTTAATTTTTTTTTCGTGGGACCCAATTGTTTTTTCTAAAACAAAATTAGCCTAAGTTACTCCTTATTACATCAACTAGATAGTTGATGTAATAAGGAGTAACTTAGGCTAATAACGGCTGGACCGATTTTGACGGGACTTTCACTGGCAGATGCCAGTGAAAGTCCCGTCAAAATCGGTCCAGCCGTTTCAGAGATTAGCCAGAACAAACAGACGGACAGAGAGACAGACAAAAATGGTAAAAAATGTTATTTTGGTATATACAGTACCGTGTATACATCCATATGCGTTTAGTAAAAAACGGTTATTTTAATATTACAAACAGACACTCCAATTTTATTTATTTGTATACATAGATTAGTTGACATTTGCTTTCCATGAACTTTTAACATTGCATATTGGGAAACGTATTTTCGACTTGGCTTCGACCCAAAATTATCAATAATAATTATGAATGCTTTAATATTTATTCAATAAATATTTCATACCAACGGATGTTTCTTAATTAAAACAATATTAACTCTTAATGCTGTGCTTCGGCTTTCATTACAATAATGTTTATGTATTTCTGTTGGTGGGTAGATATTCGGTTTGACAGCAAAAAGATATACCTAATAAGGCCTGATTTTGCATAATCAGCGTATAATGTCCCCAATGCTGGAACACAGGCCTCCTCTCGTCGAGAGGGAGTGTGTGTGTGTGTGTGTGTGTGGGAGTGTGTGTGTGTGTGTGTGTGGATACCACGCGGGCCCAGTGCGGGTCGGTAGATGTCACAATCTTCGATTTGTTTATTTTAGGACGTGCCGGTTTTCTCACGATGTTTTCCTTCACTTAGATATGTGCTGTGGTTGTGGGACGTGTAAATGCCCTTTAGGTATCTAGTATTTTTATATTATGACTAGCTGCGCCCCGCGGTTTCACCCGCGTAAGTTGCGATTCCGAAAAAAATCTGGAAAGGGCCACCCTTATCACCTAGGGGTATAAAAAATAGCTTACGACCTATTCTCAGACCTACCAAATATACACAAAAAATTTCATAAAAATTAGTCAAGCCGTTTCGGAGGAGTTCGATAACAAACTCGTGTGACATGAGATTTTTATTTATAAGATAAAACAAAAAGGAACCGCGGTGAAGCGTGTCCAGTTATTAAACTATTTAATTTAGGTATTTGATATTTCAACAGTTATTTGTAATGCAGGACCTCGGAATTATACAAAGGTTCTTACCAATTTCAAAGTAGATGAGTTGATTATAATTTCATTGACCTTAAAACATAATGAACACGTCATCATATCACCTGTTTTATTATTTTTGGAAGAATAAATTATTAATTAAATAAGATTCGTGAATGTTTGGATATCTTGATATTTGTTTCCCTAGCACGAGTAATTTTGTTACATTTCGTGCCCCTGCACGAAAAAGGCTAGATTTTGTCTTTTCTGAACATAATGTATGCAAGTAAATACAAGGTGTAGAACCTTTTACCTACCTCTTAGGTGATTCCTTGTCTGCCTTACCTTTTCCCAATTATGTTGGGATTGGCTTCCTGTGTAACCGAAAGCAAATGAATACCAATATTTTATATGGAGCGACTGCCTGTGACTGCCGGTGACTGCTGAATCATAATAGACAGTTAACTGTTAAGTTAATCGTACAAATCCCAATGGTGAAGGATTTCTGTTATTTTTTTTGTCTGTGCTTAAAATACCAACCAATCCAATCCAAATTAAATCTCAATCTCTTTGGTTATACCTACGTAGTGCAGCGAAAAAAAGAAAAACACGGACTGTCTTCGCCATATATGATTCTGTCAAAGTGGCCTTATTTTAGGCCCCCTGATCTCCAACAACCTAATTACTGCATAACACGACACCCCTTGGTAAGACTGCTTGTCAAAGTTTCAGGAAGGTAATTACCGTAATTAAAAACGTTCATAATGTAGTCGCATCTAGCGACAGTGTCAAAATCTTATCAAAAATGTATGAAAATTGGAGGTATTTTTGACAGATTGATACTGTGATTAGACGGCGAACATTTATAAAAATACGCGAGAAATTTCCGTATTTTTTTTCAATCTCTCTGGCTTGTGACTACCCGTAACGATTGTCATAGATCTACGCAGAATGACAGCCGGGACCCACGGCTTTTTTTTTTTTTTTTACATCTAAACATTTCTGACTCTGTAAATATGCTGGTTTTTATCTTAACGGGCTTAGCTACTCGTACAATTACCTTGTACTGGTATTGAGTATTGAGGGCCCTAGATATTGTGAGTTACCTTGAGACCTCACTATTATCTGTTTTTTATTTCGTATGCCTACATTTATCTAAAATGTAATGTAAAAAGCCTTGTGGTGTATTTACTCACTAAAAAGGCTTTGGTACAAAATTGTTCAGGTAATATTATAATCTGTTAATGTTGTTAGAGGTGGTATTTCTTACTAATTTTTATACCTCTAATAAGTAGGGTGTATGGAAATAGGTTTTCATGGTCATCATCATCTGCTTAGCCTTTTCCCAATAATATTGGGGTCAGCTTCCAGTCCAACCGGATGCAGCTGAATACAGTATTTTACATGAAGCGCCTGCCTATGTGACCTCCACACAACCCAGTTACTGGGTAATATGATACGTCTTGGTAAGACTGGTTGTCAGACTTTCGGGCTTCTGACGACCCGTAACGACTATCAAAGATCCATAAATGACAGCCGGGACCAACAGTTTAACGTGCTTTCCGAGGCACAGAGAGGTCATGGTATGAAAAGTCGGTCACCCATCCACGGACCAACCGCGTCAAGCGTAGCTTAACCTGAACGATCGAACCGTGCGGTTGTTATTATTTAGCCGCAAGCCCCGTATGGGCATGTAATAAGGGAAATATCGACAGAAAAGTTTTGAATATGAATGTGGATGTCAAAGTCAAAGCATTTATTTCAAATAAGGCACTTTTGAACGTCAAAAATTACAACAAAATAGAATTGATTCTAGTCGCCCCGATGGCTATTCAAATAGGGGAAGACTAAAGAAACGATGGATGGGCTGTATAGATAGACACATGAACCATTTATTTGGTGCACACAAAAGACAGCACAACACTCAAAAGTACACTGATGATAACCAATTACCTACATGAATTTGAATATAACATAAAAACAAGGTGCCGATATAAAAACAAAAAGAGAAACACACATGACATATCGAAGTAAAAGTAACACTATGATAAATACTTAAAATCAAATTAATAACGAAAATACACGATGCGGTGTGCGTCATAAGGTTGCACCAAATCGGAGTCCAGCTCAGCATGTGTCAAGCAAATATACCTGACGCTGATATTCTGCTGGATCCCTGAAGTGACACATGGATGTTGAGCAGACGAGATAAATTAGTGTTGAGAGAGTGTTATGTGCAGAGTGAAATTATGTAACTTGTACGAGTATGCCCGACCCTTTAACTATGTATTCTACATTAAAGTTTTGCATTGGGAAACATTCCTGTTCGTAGGTGTGTTAATATTGTGTTTTGATTACTTACTACTACTTGATTACATTATATAAAAGTTATGTGTAGATATTATGTGTAAATGAATAACATTATAACTATAGTAGCGTAGGTGCGAATCTAATAAAAAGATTTAGCTAGAATAAAATTAAATGCGTTTAAAATAAATAAATATAGGTAAATAACATGTGTATTATAACAAAAACCATCTTTTGTTCACAGGTTATGACTACGTGATATGCCAAATAGACAGATTGACTCGGGAAAGACACGACAGCCAGTTATTTAATGGACGTAAGCTGTCATACCTAGATTTTTCTGCGAGGCGATAAGAAACTGCCGTAGTCGAACTCTGAAGGAACTTATCAAGAAATTAAAGATTCCTTATCGGCCGTATGAAAGATGATATATGGCTAGAAAGGGAGTGAGTATCAAGATGTCACTCGACTCAGAGCTCTTATAGATCTGCGACACCGTGCCGCGACAACCGCCGCGAGCGGTCGCCAAAGACGCAGGTCGGCGACGGTCCCCGAAAGTCGCGCGACCGCCTGCGACTGCCCGCGACCAGGCAAACATACCAGATGGTTTCCTAATGAATGTAGTATGGGAGCTAAGGGTTTTCTTCCTTAGGTAATAGGTAGGTATACGGGCTGGTGTCCGGAACTCCACGTCAATGCGCGTACTTTGCGTAGGTACGGTTTATTCCTTACTTTTATAATTCCTTAAACCGTCATATTTTTTAATCGAAGCAATAAATAAAAGCAATAAATCGGTGTCCAATTCGTTCATTTTTGCGAAAAGAAATACGTCCTGTCTCTCAGTACATGCGCCGACTGCTGGATAGAGTGCCGCGATCGAGCTTCGGCAACCGTCGCCGACAGTCTAATAGAGAAGTATTGAAGACAAATACAAGTTGAGCCGACCCCAAATAAATCGGGATAAGATCAGGAGAATTATGACGTATTATTAGTGCACGCAAGCAATGTCGATTTACGAATTAAATAAGATACTTGGCAAAATAAAATATGGCCTCTAGGGATCAAACCTCAGAAGTCTCAAGGCTCCTACAAAAAGGCGCGACAAGCGATATAATCGTGCGCGACACAAAGGCACCGCTCGTTGCGCGATTTGCGGTGACTTTGTGTCGCGTGTCGTGTCACGCCTGTTTGAAGGAGCCTTTAAAATCATTTTAGTTTCTAAGAAACTGTGAAAAAGAAGGTACTTACCGTTTGGTAGATCTGTTCCAAGAATGTCAAGTTTTTGTCCAGGTGTTGATCCATACTCGATCTCCAGTTTATGTGGGATGTTGTTTGTTGCTTCATCGCTGGCTGTAAGAAAATTAACTAGGTTTAATAAGGACCAAAAAACAAACGATGTAGAGGATACGATTAGACAGTCAAATATCCTGAATTAAGTAATAAGCCTTATTAAGTGTCTATGTAACATAGAGCAATGGTGGCCCAGTGGTCGTAGGTTCGAACCCTGACAGGCGCGAGGCGCTTTACTTTGAGTAATTTATTTATCATCACTGCTCTTAAAACGGTGAAGGAAAACATCGTGTGGAACCCGGCATCTCCTAGAACCAATAATTCGAAGACATATGACATCTACCAACTGGGCCCGCGTGGTGGATTACGGCCCTCTCTCTCACACAGAGAGGAGGCTTGTGTCACAGCAGAGGGAACATTATAAGCGTATCAAATTAGTTGTATTATGTTTTCAACACACTATCTACCTAGCATATATCCTGAAGAATATCATATATTTTTCTGATTTTGTTTACTGTAGTCGATCATATACTTTTATTGTTTCTAAAACTTGCGATTTTTGCGTTTAGGTCCTGTAAGCCCCTTAACACGAGCAGCGCGTTGCAATTGTCGGCGGCAGTCGTCGTTAAATATAATACTAGCTTCTGCCCGCGACTTCGTCCGCGTGAAATTTCTTGTTCCCCCGACCCACCACGTCGCATCTCTTTTTGCTCGGCTCCTAAGGGTCATAGCGTGATGTTAAATAGCCTATACCTAGCCTTCCTCAATAATTGGGCTATCAAATACAAAAAGATTTTTTCAATTCGGACTGGACGTTCCAGAGATTACCCCCTACCCTACATACTTTAATAACTTTATAATATTAGTATAGATCTTACTTTGTATATTCGTATGTATCATGCTTATAATATTATGTATTTTTTCCTAAACATATATTTGTGGTAAAAAGGAAAAGGGAGTGCAACGAAGGGAGTCCTTACCTGCTGTGACATGCTTCACGTGGTGCTGAAGCACTTCGATGGACGTGGGGAACCTCTCCGACCACCGACTGGGGGAGTACTCCCGCTCAAGGTCGATGGCGTCCATGATCACCGACATATTGTTCTGTTGTTCGGTCTGTTAGAAGAATTATAGCCATGGTTAAGTTTGGTACTGATACCAATTTATTTTTTCAACACACTCGCAAATTGGCTTTTGACAGACTTGTCAGTGGCTGCAACCCAAAAGAAACCTTTTTTCAACAGAAATAAAGATCACTGTGATTTTGACAGCAATGCAAAATCAGAGGTCAAAAACTACGAACGGACTCACTTAAAAAATGTAAATATGACGTAGGCATTTGGCACCGGGCTTAAGGTGAGTACATGACTTAAAGCGCGGTCTTTGTCGGACTGCATAGAAAAGAAAGAGAAGCGCGATGACACAACGCTGGTAATTTATTACAAAATATGAATCAACTATCTATTTACAAAAAATCTATTGTTTAGACTAAAAAATTAAAACACTGTTCTTTAGTATGTTGCTTGTAGAATAATCTGACAAAAAATCATAATGATTGTATGTATATTAGTATGGTTTTTATTGTAAAAAGAAAGTTTTATAGAGGTATCTTCATGATTTTTTTCTATCGTATCAAATTAGTTGTATTATGTTTTCAACACACTATCTACCTCGCATATATCCTGAAGAATATCATATTATATTTTTCTGATTTCGTTTACTGGAGTCGATCATATACTTTTATTGTTTCTAAAACTTGCGTTTTTTGCGCTTATAGGTTCTGTAAGCCCCTTAACTCAAACCAAGAATAGAACATACTTAGGTACTCATTGTTGTTACTTATGAGGAAATGCGGTCGGAGAGACTTTTGAAAAACCTAAGTAAAAAGTCGTAATTCGTGGTTTGGCTCTCGCCTATTTCCTCCTCCAATATTGGACCAATTTCAAAGATATTCCATAAACTGAATAAGAAGGATATATACTGTGTCCCTATGTTTTTCTTTTTCATTACCTAATAGTTGTCAAATTTGTACATTAGGCCTCTGTTGACAGCGGTTTAAATCGGCATTTTTTGAGGGTGCTTATAAAAATAATGTATCTTCAAAAAGGACAAGTATAGTTAATATTTATTATTCTTTATAAAATTATTGCTTTATGGTCATTAACCAGGAAGAAAACAGGCGAGAGCGTTTCTATGGGGAAACGACCACCCGCATTTCCTCATAATCATGCCGAAACAGGTGACCGCTTTTCAAGAATATTTTTAATCAGTCCCAGTAGGTTCGATACGTTTTCCTTTTTAGTGACCAATACGTAAATACCAACATTTATTGTAGAGACAGGCATGATTTTGTGTATAAAATTACGCACATGTCATGTTCCGTCTAATCTTGCGGGAACTACAAGCATATTTTTATTTCACAATCCGGGGTAGGTGAGGGTGAGAAAAGTGGTGTGTCTGTCTTTATACCCACTCTTGGGGCGTTAGCACATCTCCGCTGCGAAAATAATTATGGGAAACCGATGAACGAATTCCACAAAGATGTCGTGATTCGAATAGTGGAACATCATGAGAGTCAGTTTAATTGTAGCAATATAGGTTTAATTTTGGACCTTTTAGATTAGAATAGAATCATAATCAAATCAGTGTGTAAGAACAGGCAGTTTCGTTTCTGTTTCACTTGTCGTACAATGGAAAAATCTTGGCGGAACTACTACGGTTTCACTGCTATGGTTAAGCGGCGGAGATGTGAAAAAGCTCTTAATTGCTTGATCCCTGCTAATGAGACACAATTGATTTTATAGTGTAATGGGCCACCAGAGGCCCGCGTCGGGCCGGAGCGATTAATATTACCTAATTATATCGGTTTCACCCATAGTGATGCTCATGCTGTTTATCGATGGCTGAACCAACCTTCAGTCTTCATCTATAAACTTCAAGTCAAACATTTTGGCAACAGTTGTATTTCTTATAATGCAAGTATGTAGTTACAAGTAGTAGACAACTTCAGGTCAGTCTTATTTTATTGTAAGTACTTTACCTTTTTCTCTTCCTTGATCTGCGTAATTGTTTTATTCCGTCGAATCACTTTCAAAACTGTCCTGAACAGCTCTATCAGTTGAACCGCGTAACATTTCATGTCGGCAAGTTACTAACTTATACTCCGCAGCGATAGTTATCGCGGCTATTTCAAGTAATTAGAGCGAATGCGAATCCTAAACCTCAACAAAGTTCGCGATAAGCGTACCAACAAAGTGTTTATCAAATAATTACATCATAGCACAGATGTTTTATGTGAACACCTAACTGCTATCTAATCTTTGTGCTAAATAACGTTGGTTTATTGGTTTATAGACTGAAATTGAACTGTTCACAGTAGATAGTATTGTCATTATTGTCCGGGTAAGGTTTAGGACTAGTAGGGAAGTAGGAACTTTGAGCGAGAAAATGTGGAAAAAAGAGGCGAAAAGCCGTCACATTTTTCCGCTAAGTCAAAGCTTGTCCGTAACATAAAATAGGCATGTGATTTTATCCAATACTCTCTTGTCCTTGCAAGCACAAAGCTAACAAGGTTTTATATTCCACTCCGAGGTACGGAAATACAACATTAGGTAATGGATTTATTAAAAAAACTGAATGTAAACAATACATTCCTTTGCGTTGTTTGTGGTTATTTTTTTGTTAACTACGCGAGCCGTTGTAATTGTGACATTCTGTTACGGTTGAACACGTTTAAATAAGTCAATGCACACCAATTTGTGTAGGCAAAATCAGTAAAATGTAATCACAAGGTTATATCACAACACCTTTTCAATATACAAGTAAATGCAAACAGTATTATTTTTAGATTAAACAGTAAGAAATACACAAAAACTAAGTAAGTGTTAGGTACTGCGCTAAGAGCGCTATAAGGCCTTACTATGGCGAAGATAGAACTTATTTTGTATCATTTTCCTGCGTCTTTGCTGATATCCGCTTATTTCGACGTCAGTTTGCGTGATTAGAATATTATTATCTTGCGTGTTATGAAATCATTATTATTTATTGCAGTTTGATTATATATTTTTCATTAAAACTTTAAACGGCATCTTTATAAAGTAATTGTTGACTATGACGTCGTTAGGTTTTAATTTTAAAAAGTAATGCTTATTGCAAAACCTGTTATGAATTCCAAGAAATGGTTTAAACATTGCCAATAGATTATATAATGATTAGTATTGATATAGTATTGTCTCTCCGTCATCAATCCATGCAAAGGTTGTCTTTAAAAGATCGCTTTTAGCGACAAAGCCGCCCAATATGTCACCCTAAGGGCTGATTTTTCAATCATCTGATAATGTTCATTCGTGGAGTAAAATTGACGTCTGACAGATTTTGTATGGAAGGAAATAGATGTATCTCCTTTCCAAATTTTATCAAAATTCGTTCAGTGGTGGGTAGGCGTAAAAAGGTATGTTTTAATTTTCTTTTTCTAAAATAAATGTTGCCTAGGACCAAACAGACGGACAATAAATAGATATAGATACAGATTTTTAAATTGTTTTTTTTTTTGTTTTATGTGCCGTAAAATAACAGTTTTTACTAAATGCTTTTGAAAGTATTTCTTATGTATTTAGTAAAACTGTTATTTTGACATTAGAGACAGACACTTCAATGGCATTTATTGAGTATAGATCAAGATAACCAGCACATGCCTAAGTATTTACCTAGATTATGATACAATAAAGCTGTTTGTACTGTAAGGTTATAAAATTACGTCTCATGCATCGCACTCATAATTTTTCAGCGGGATTATAATATGAAGTGTCTTGTTTTTATAAATTCACCTATCGCAGTATGTAAAGATAAAGATAAAGATTTATTTATTTGCAAAAACATGTGTATATAATATACATGGTATAATGTTTATAAAAGGTGTTATATGATATTCTTTGGCACAACATGTTTGACCATGGCTGGTGTACAAATTAGGTCGGAAGACCATAAGATTTCATAAAAAAAACACTGGCACTCCGGTAGTGCCGACAGAAGTGAAAACTTGAACAATTACGAGTGTATTTTGTGAATCGTCTTATAAACAAAACACGCGTGTTAAGGTGTGTTCCTTATTTTATAGGGTTTTTTGCAAATCAGGTATGATGACCAAAGTGACTGGTTTATTCTTCTCGTGAAAGGAATTTATTCAGATTTACAAATAAGCACACAGGATAGACTTCAGTTCGTGGTGTTGGTCGCGGCAGTGGTAAGAGAAGCAAGCCGCTCGCATGGAGCTCGTCGTCAGTTATATATCCGTGGTTCAGCGCCATCTCGTCGTTGTTGGATGAACTACGTAGTTAGTACGCGAGGCCCTCGTAGTTCTTCCCGATTTGCATAGATGGCGCTGTCCTCAACAACGCGCGTCTTACGTTTTACGTCTTACGAATTTTCGATCAGGGTCACGTGACCTGACGCGAATTTAGAAGTTTTTACCCATTCCAAAAAAAGTACACAGCGCCGCTAAAGAAGTTTTCACTTCAAAAAAAATATATATACAAAGTTAAATAATCTAAAAAAATAAAAAAGCAACAATTAACATCAATATTAAATCATAAATAAAAACAATTGGTAAATATTCATGCGGTAGGTGTAGATTCTGAAAGACTCCTTTACTGAACCTACAGGGGTTTTATTGAACATTGAACACGCTTCACTCATTAAAATTGCTTCTAAAAGGAAGGTAACCGTAACGTACTATACCAGGCGTAGAAGGACCAATGGTATGAGACTTGCTGTGAGAAGAATCACAATATACATTTAGAAGGAACGACAGGAAAGCAATAATGGAATTCAAATAAGTCCTCCAGCCTCTATCTAAAATGGGTGCAGTAGAAAACACGTCTCACGATTGATTCATTCCCCGTCATCGGCAGAGACGAATTGCAAACAATCAAGATACAGGTACCTACCAGATTAGCTTTAATACGTAGTTTAAAGAAATATTTTTTTTTCAAAAAAAAAAAAAAACAGAATTCCAAAACAGACATTACAAAGTGAAAAATAATTTTATTTTTTTTAAATTTCTATGGGTTGAATCTGAAAGTATATCCTTTCCAATAAAAAAGAATTTTGCAAATCGGATTATAATGTAAATAACGGAGTTCTGAGGTAAAAAACATTAAAAAAAAATATTTAACCGAATTGAGAACCTCCTCCTTTTTTTTAATTCGGTTAGTAAAAATGAACTGCTTCTGCGTAATAGGAAATCCAAGGTTTGCATAATATGATACCGACAATTTGTGCATTAATTACATTCTTTTGCATTATTTTCCGTGTATCTACCGAGTACTTTTCAAAGAAGTTATAATTATTGCATCGTGTTTTATAGTCAGGTGGTTTGCACATTACTTGTATCGTATTCATTACACTTCAAGGCACCTACTAAATTGAAAGATCATCATTGGGACCCACTTGACGGAAAGTGCCGTCATCAACCCGAGCTGGGATAGTTGCGGTCAGCGCGGGATGTCGTGCGGTGTTCCACAGGGATCAATACTGAGGCCGCTATGGTGAAACATCGGGTACGGCTAAGTGTTGGCGCTTCTTTACGATGTCAGCGTCATTTACTATCCTAACGACACGTTAGTGACAACAAGGAGCTAAGGAAGTACAGACAAGAGGCCATGAATTTGGCGACAGCTGCCTTTTTAATGTTATTGAATGGAAAACAAGCGAAGCCAACAGCGCAACTGATAGTAGATACACTGTTGGTCACGGAGCAGAATCTACATGGATATTAGGTGGAACGATTTAATGCTGGGTCGGTTCATTATCATTTGACCGCGTTTTTCCCTCAACAGAGCGCGTTATAAAGCAATTATGATACTGAGCCTATGACATCGTTTCCTCAAACGCGATCCCCAAGAACAACCTACTTACTGTGAACAGATTCAATCTCATTTCCAAAATTTAAGTACCTAGGCACAGGGCGCTACTTTGGACGTTTAAGTGTATTTTGAACTTCCAATTGAACAGTTTAAAGTGACTCGGATGAAAGTGAATCCTCTATAAAAAAGCGAAAAAAAAGCGTGGTGTTCTCGATAAATGAACATAAGAAAAAGGTCGCAACTTTATCTCACATTGAGGAAGACAATCTATTACTTTCGATCACTTAATTGTCTAGAAACCTCCAGAAACACTTCACAGTACACACAAAAACAACAAACAGCCAGACTACTTTACTACACTATACGTTTTACGAGCGCAGCGGCACTTAAACTTAACGCAACTATCCTATCTTTAACAAACTCGTTTCATGAACTCGGCCCACTGACGACTGATGGCATTAACATAATATAGGTAGGTATCTACCTAAATAAATTTATATCGTCTACGAAATATAATTTGTGGCAAATGAATACGATATTATGTTGTATAGAAATAAACAAAACAATCCAGGAAGTGGCAAAACAAAAAAAAATTACTTAGGTATATCACTATAAAATGTGTCTCAGAGGGGTGTGACCAAACTTGGGGGTGTGGTACAGGCCATCAAACTGGACAACTTTTTCCCGGGGACCAACATCGTAAACGTGAAAAAAAAAATCAGTCGTCCCATACATTTGGTCAAGTAGGTGTTGAAGTTTTGTATGGGACGACTGATGTTTTTTTCACGATTACGAAGTTGGTCCCCGGGAATAAGTTGTTCAGGGGACCAACATCGTAATCGTGAAAACTATACCACCAAGTTTGGTCACACCCCTCTGAAACACATTGTATATCACTTTTATACAGGGTGACAGGACATCGACAGGAATGTGCTGAATTCATGGTTACAATTTAGAAAAATTGGAGCCTAGAAATATTTCGTCAGGTCCAGAAAAAAAAACAGCTATTTCATAGAAAAGTGCAATCATGTCAATCATGCTTTATCAGTTTTGCATTTTTGCAGTTGATGTAGGCACGTAATGATGCGAGCTACTTATAGGAAAGAGGGATGCCTTCCTGACTAGCATTGCTTGTGGTTACTGTACTCGCATCTCACATCTTCGTAAATTTTCTTCACACACTCGTATCATAAGTATTCTATATTTCAATAGAAGATACGGTATATCTGTGTGCTATCCTATATTTCAACCGAAGATACGGTCTGTGTGCTCAATTTCATTCTATTCCGTTCTGCTGTTGCATCGTGATCGAGTAACAAAAATGCAAACATTCACAGTTAAAATATTGATACGGTAACAAAAGACAGGTGTTAAGTAGCTGTTAGGTCCCGAAGACCGAAACCATAAAATCATTAGAGAATCCAGCATCCCAGCCTTTAATAATTGCACCTAGAAATAAATAGAAACAGAATTACAGGAACTTAGACGCCTGTCATCTCTAGGAGTAGACGGTCCATTCTACAAAAATCCCACCGTGAAAACTTAAGTGAAGTGAGCTGTCAATGGTGTCCATCTCTAGCATCAGATGGAATGACACCTCACTTCACCTAAGTTTTTACAGTCAGATTATTACAGAACTAGCTTGTGCCTTCGACTTCGTCCGCGTGAAATTTCTTTTTTCCCCGACCCACCCTGTGACATCGCATCGGCTGCCCGCACTTTTACTTTGTTTTCGCTAAGAGTTTATTTCTGACTCTTTTTCATTTTGCTCGGCTGCTAAGGGTCCTAGTGTAATGTTAAATAGTCTATGTACAGACGCCAGCACATCAAGCTACTACAATGTGTCAAATTTGTTTAATAGATTTTCAACTTTATTACTAATGCATAAGTTCCAATTTCATTGGGAAAATTTGACAGTTTCGGGTAGCTTGATGTGCTGGCGTCTGTACAAACTCTTCAGCTTTATTATTAGTACTACTAATAAACGTATTTTCTTTCTTTTTCTTCTTTCTTTCTTACTAGTATATGTAGACGACCGGCGAGTAGTGAGTGTTGTGACTCGAGTTCTAAATTGAGAGAGATTATTTATAGAGATCGAGGTAAATACAATAAAAGTAAATAATTACAAATACATCATGACGGCTTCATGCCTGGCCTGGGTGTAACTGCATAACGATAACTTGACGATAAAGCGTTCAAGGTGAAGTAATGCAAGCGATATTATGCAGTTGCCAACATGTCACCCGCGATAAATGAGCAATGACCCTATATTTTTTAAGCAACGTCTACATAAATGTATGAGGCGTGTGATGATTTTAATCGAAACAAAGAAATCCAACAGTACCGAATGAAGTCATAATGAGAAACATGAAGAGACGAAAAAAAAGTAGTTGTGTTGAATTAGGTTAGGTTAAGTAAAATCATAGTATAATAAAATAGAACTAAATATACAAACAACATAACCAGACTTCGAACTATAGAAGAAAAAGAACAATTTGTAAAAACATTAAGCGATAAAATTAACGCAATAAAAATAGAAGAAAATGAAGACACTGAATCCCTCTACAGCAAAATTAAAGTACCTATTTTGGAAAGCTTAAGATCTAACAAGGTTGAGTCGTCAGGAAAATATACAATAATTTCAGATCACTTAAAAAATCTAATTGAAAGAAGAAATGAACTAACATCTAGAAAACAATTAACAAAAGAAGAGAAAAATGAACGCAGCTACCTTTATAAGAATATACATAAATTAATAAAAAAAGAATACGAAGAACATAAAACAAAAATATTAGAAGAACATCTCAAGTCGTCGCGAAGTCTGAAGAAAGGCTATAAATCGCTGAACACCACCAAACAATGGATACCTTGCCTAAAGAAAAACTCTTCTAGCGAAGAAACTTACTCTAGATCAAAAATTTTAGAAACGGCATCCACATTTTATAAAAACCTATACTCGAGCCGAGGTAGTAATCAAGAGTTACCAACAAACTGCCAACCACCATCAACTCAAGACTCTATCTGTGTGGACAGGTTCTCTACTGAGGAAATCAAGAAAAAAATTGAAAGTTTAAAATCCGATAAAAGCAGTGGACCAGACGGCATCCCAAACGAGGCACTAAAGGCAGGAAGTTCTCTACTAGCACCCCACATATCTGCTCTCTTCAACAAAGCATTAGACCAAAGGACAATACCCCAAGACTGGGCGCTATCGGACATAATTTTAATATACAAAAAAGGAGATCCTGCCGATATCGGTAACTATCGTCCGATTAGTCTACAATCAAACATTTACAAACTTTTCGCCTCGTGTTTGGAGGAGCGTCTAAAAAAGTACACAGAACAACACCAACCACCGGAACAAGCAGGCTTTAGGAAAGACTTCTCCACGATCGACCACATCCACACGCTAAACTTAATAATTGAGAAGTACGAAGAACGCAAAAGTCCACTCTACCTCGCGTTCATTGATTATGCCAAGGCCTTCGACTCTATATCTCATGCGAGCATGTGGAAAGCTCTACACGAATGCGAAGTACCCTGGGAAATAATCGAACTAATAAAAGACATCTACAGTAAAAGCAAAAGTCGAGTTAAAATGGAGAAACGTGGTACTGAAATAAGCATCTGCAGAGGTGTCAGACAAGGAGACCCCCTGTCGCCGAGAATATTTATTACTGTACTCCAAAGCATCTTAAAAAATCTGAAATGGAAAAGCAAAGGTATTTACATAAACGGAGAATATCTATCCAACCTTAGGTTCGCTGACGACATTGTCCTCTTCTCAAATTCAGCAGTAAAACTGGAAAAAATGGTTAACGAATTACACGACGCGAGCAGAGAAATTGGATTAGAACTAAATACAACAAAAACTAAAGTCATGACAAACCATCAAAATATACCTATAACTGTCAACAAGAACTCTTTAGAATACGTAAAAGAATACATATACCTTGGGCAAAAAATATCATTTTCCAAAACCAGACTCTACGATGAAGTAGACAGACGTATAAGTATTGCGTGGAACAGCTTTTGGAACAACAAAGATGTACTGAAATCAAACCTTCCGGTAAAACTGAAAACAATAGTGATAGATTCATGCATACTACCCTGTCTCACTTATGGTTGTCAATCCTGGACATTTACCAATAACATTAAAAATAAAATTCAAACATGTCAAAGAGCAATGGAAAGAAGTGTATTAAACTTGAAAAGGATAGACAAAATAAGAAACTCGGACATAAGGAAAAGAACAAAGGTCATAGATGCTTTGAAACATTGTATGAAACTGAAATGGAAGTGGGCTGGCCACGTCGCACGTATGAACGAAGAAAAATGGGCCCGTAAATTAACTACCTGGACTGGACCACCTAACAAGCGAAACAGAGGCAGACCAAAAGAGAGGTGGCAGGATGAAATAAAAAAAGTCGCCGGCAGAGATTGGCTCAAAAAAGCCACAGACAGAAAAACTTGGAACGAAATGGAGGAGGCCTTTACTCGTTGTGAGGTCCCATAAATAATAATTCAATAATAAGTATTATAGAAAAACTCAATTTAAATATTCAATGTTATTTTTGTTCAAATCTTAATATTTACTAACCACAATTTATTATAAATTATTTAATCTCAAAATGCATGAAAATAAAATTGTAATTGTAACATATTTTTGGGAAATAAAAGACTGTAATAATAATAATAAAGTAAAATCATAATGACAAATCACTGGAATTTAACTGAAGTAAAAAAAAATAGTAAGTTTCTGTTAAACCTAGATTCTTAAAGTTAGCTTCTGCCCAGGGCTTCGCCCGCGTGGATGTTGGTAATTCGTGAGTTTTAATTTTTTTTGCGTACTCGCGGAGTCCTAGTTCTTTTGCTAATATTGCAAAAGAAGCCTAGTTATTATTACTTACAATATCAGTTATCTGCCAGTGAAAGTCCTGTGAAAATCGGTCCAGCTGTTTCGGAGTTAGTTATACGCCAAAAAATTATGTAATAAAAACAATAAGTAATTTTCATGCATGCGCCTGTTATTTTGAAAATAGTTAGAACATATTTAGTGGTAACAAAAGGGCTTACGCATTCTAATTTTTTAATTTATTTAATTACTTAATTAAAGTTCCTTTGCCAGTGCTTTTAGGTCTGTTACGACATTACGAATAAAGTTATTTAAATAAAAAGTACTTCCAAATACTGAAGAATGTGTTTATGTACGCCCCAAATTTGTACCTATATTTTTCCTACATTTACGACAAGTATTTTTGTCAGTTAAGCTCAAAATAAAAAGGCGTAATGACCATATTTCAAAAACTACGTGTGCGACATCTTGAATAGTCTTACCAGCTTACGTATTTTACCCAGAAAGATACAGTTTGTACCAAATACAAGCCTGATATATAAACTAGTTTTAATTTTATTCACATTTTTGTCCCTCCTGTAAAATTGTACTTTTGTCTATACGCCCATTTGTTAAGAAGCCCTCGATATAATCTCTACATTATTTACGAAATCCTAAACAAAGGCATCACTATTCCATTATTTAATCAATATAACGTGGTGCATTTACCCTGTTTTTATTTATTTATATAGCAGTTTAGAGAAAGCAGTACCTACCTAAGTAGATTAATATTACACGTTATGTTCGACGCGTAGAACTTAACTATAAAAAAAACATAAGAACTAAATTACAATTCATTATTAGATATAGGTAACGACATTACTTATCTAAGGCTGTCTCGTTGGTCTAGTGGTCGCAGCGCAGCGCAGCTGAGTGTGGGGTTCTGGGTTCGATTCCCCAGGTCGGGCAAAGGGTTTTTGGGTTCTTCCATTAGGAATTTCTCAATAAAAGCCCGGAGTTTGGAAGTTGGCGTTTGGATGTTGGCTTCGGAAAGCACGTAAAGCCGTTGTCCTGCACCAGCCGGTCGATTCTGTAAAAATCTCACCGTGAAAACTTAGGTGAAGTGAGTTTGGTTTTGCTAGGAATTGACACTATTGACAGCTCACCCCACGCTCACTTCACCTAAGTTTTCACGGTGAGATTTTTACAGAATAGCACCGCTGATCTCTTTCCGGTCGCGTTGGATTGCCGTCCTATCGGACTATGAGAGTAAGGGAAGACGGAGTGCACCTGAATCTATGTACACACTTTTGCACTATCATACCTATACCTCCTGGGTCGATGGCTAGTCTCCGATGAGATTGGCCGCCATTGCCGAACTTAGGTCTGGAAGACTACACCTATTATTATTTAAGATTCAATTTAACAATTTTGATTGCGGTAAAGAGTTTCAAAAAGATTTCTTGTTTTTTTTTCCCTTAAAGTCAAGCCACACCGAATGCCAATGCAATGTGCTGTGTGAGCCACGTGCAAATGTATGAAACTTAATTTTAAGATTTCACATCAATGCAGTGCAGTGCAGTGGTGCGTGTGCGGTGCCTATGGTTGATGCGACATCTCGCGTAATATCTCCTACATATATTATAAATTTATAATATATCTTCCATACTTTGCATATGCTCAAATGCTCATTGGACCGAGGCCTCCGACAGACTCTAAAGCTAAGCGCGCACTGTGATGCGATTTTTTAATCGCATATTCATGCGAAATAAAATCGCAATCGCAAATTAATTCTCAAGCGACTCTCTAGTGTATTGGTATTGTACGCAGATTGGCGGTGATTCTTCGGAACAATTAAATTTCGTGATGCGCGTTTAGTCTTGACACAGTCGCCGTCCAGCTACCTCTGGTCTTGGAGCGAAAGGGCTCGCCCTGCATCCTCAATTCCTCATGTCCTATGTATCCTCATCCTGTTCGGATATAAGTTCTATCCCGAAAATTCCTAAAAACCTCTGCAAATCCAAAATTTTATTAAGGTATATTCATTAGAATATATGTTACAATTACGGAACGGAACAAAATACCCAAGAAACTCTAAACAACATTCCGTACCTATAAAGGGACGGCAACCACAACAAATCAACTGATACCGGATATTAGTGAAGTAGGTATCGATTTGACACAAGCGCAGGATCGAGTTTTCGTAAGCTTCTATTACTCGAGTGTATCGTAATCGAATCTAGTCTATTGGGTTCCGAGACGTGTCTGGAGCAACTGAGTTAATTTAAATCTCGAGAGTACAAGTGCGCCAATCACAGTGTCGACATACTTTTATTTTTATCCATTTCCCAACAGCGTTCTTCCACTGCAGCTCGGCAGATTTAAATGAATCGAAAAAATCATTGACCTCCCAATAAATATAAAACAACGTTAGTACTTTATTAGCTCTACTTAAATACCATTATTGATAAAAAAGACGTTTTTGTGCGTCAAATTACTAATGTTCACTAGTCAAGAAAGACGTTAGTTAGTCAGACAAGCTCTGGCTAAAGAAGAAGCAGGTGAGCAGTAGTGGTCCAGTAAAAACGGCCGCGACTTAAGAGTTGTAAGATCGTAGATTCAAACCCAGACAGCCGCTTTACTTTGTGCAAATTATTTCCAAAACACTGCTTACAAAACGGTGAAGGAAAACATAATGAGGAAACCGGCATGTACTAGAAGCAAAACTTCGAAGACATGTGACATCTACCAACCCGCATTGCGATGCCTTAGAGTGAAAACCTCATAAGTGTAAAAGAAGTAACTTGTCGGGAGGAAGAAAGAACTGCGTGCTGTAAAATTTTTGTACGGCGTCTTTTATGTTTTTTTACCGATTTCAAAAAAGGATGTTCTGTATTCTTATTAATTAATATGGAAATTTAACCGGCTTTAATATCCAGAACTGTTCGATACTATAAGATTATCCGAAATGCATAAAATGCTACTTACATTCCCGAGGTTTTCACTGTAAGGCGACGATTGAGCCCGCGTGTTGGATTACGGCCCAGTCCATCTTACAGAGAGGAGGCCAGTGTCCCAGCATTGGGAAAATTATAGGCAGATTATAAAAGATGAAGACAAAGCTAGAAAAAGTAAAAACAACTAGGTAGCAAATTCACTGACGGTGGTTCCGGAACCGCAGATCTTTTGTGTAATCTCAAAACAGTTGCTCCTCCTTGAAACTGAACAAACAAACCGTCCATCGATCCATTTTTAAGCCCTTAAAAAGCGTTGTGAGTTTCCCGTACAAAGAGCACGGATACTTTAACGAAGAGGGTGTTTTTACCCGACTGCGATCGAAAGGGGCCTATTAAGGATCATTTTACGCATTAAGGCTCATTTAAACTCGGTTAATCCCGGTAATTTGTGCAATGTTTTGGGTAGGTAGATATCTTATGAATTACAATAGATAATGAATATGAGTAGGTATATAGAAATAGATACCTATTTCTGTACCTATTTACATGTATATCTCTTTTAATCATCTATCTATTTTAATCAGATTTTGCGGTGCTCCCTTCAATTTAATTTTATTCAGCGTCTAGCTTCTGTCTGCGACTTCGTCCGCGAGAAAATTGTTGTTCCCCCAACCTACCCCGTCGCATCTCATCACCTGCCCGCGCTATCATTTCATTTGCGCTTAGCGTTCTTTCTGACTTTTAATATTCAGGTCAGGTTCAGCTCCATAGGGTCATAGAGTGATGATAAATAGCCTATAGCCTTCCTCAAGAGTTGGGCTATCAAACGCGAAAATAATTTTTGAAATCCGACCGTACACAACTCTCTAAGACCACGTAAGTCCAAAGAATGATGATTTCATGAAACAGTTATTCTTCGGACTTACGTGGTCTTAGAGAGTTGTGTTGACGACTTTAATGATTATAATTCTGTAAACACATATTTCTTACGGCCGCGATTCATATTATATTAATCAACGTACAACTTAATACTTACCAGCAAATTCCAAAAAACCTAAAAAAAATTGAATTTCGCGGGCTACCCTGGCGCTTTCGCCTTAACCAAGGTGTGTGTATCGTATTACCCAGTAACTGGGTTGTGGAGGTCAGATAGGCAGTCGCTCCATGTAAAATACTAGTAATCAGCTGCATCCGGATAGACTGGAAGCCGACCCCAACGTAGTTGGGAAAAGGCTAGGCAGATGATCAGGTATAAAGTGGGTAGACTAGACGAGAACATGCCCATTGAGGAATAATTAGGCCAAAATTGTACCCTAATTATTAGGACTGAATTATGTTTAAGTAGGGACCTCTGTTTCTTGTGTTTGTTTCATAATGTTGGCCCTTAATTTTGTTTTCTATAAGTGATATATGTACCTACCTATATCTGTATGTCTATCATAAGGGTACCTATGGAACACTACTAAATTGCAAAAGTACCTAGTAGGTTGTCTACGGTTTGCCAATAAGTAGCTTTTTTGTCCTTGTATTAAACGCGTCATTCAAAAATTATCATCCACTTTTGGCACTGACCATACAAACCTACCTGTGCGAGAATGTACCTACGTCAATAACAGAAACAAGTTTTAGTTGTCCTCCAAATACTTGTCAAATTAATGATCTGCCAACCAAAATCACTATATACATAATATAAAACAAAGTCCCCCGCCGCATCTGTCTGTCTGAACGCGATAAACTCAAAAACTACCGAACGGATTTCCATACGGTTTTCACCAGTGGACGGAGTGATTCATGAGAAAGATTTAAGTGTATAATTCATTAAAGGATTTGTGTAAATTGGCTGAAATACCTACGACGATGATTGTTGAAGATATCGGAAAAAAATCATGCCGACTGCGTGCTTCATTAGCGTGCGCCGCGTAAACCAATAAAACCCTGAATTTAACACATAGGGTACTTTTAATCCCGGTAGTATGTTCCCGTAGGATATTTTCCTACATCCACGCGCGCGAAGCCGCGGACAAAAGCTAGTAGTTTATAATTTATAGCTTGTTGCCTATCTAGGTAACCGACTGTATAGTATGTCTCTACGGACTCTACGTAATCAAACATAATATGGGTAAAGAAATCTAATTTATTTTCTCAATTTAATCTAGAACAAAATAATGATCTAATTAGATTCAACCTAGAACTTAGCGTAATGACGCTATATCTAGGTGAAATCTAGATAGTTATCTATTATTTTCGTCCTTGCTAGATTCCATCAAGGTGTTACTGTAATAGTTAACATAACGATTACCTACAATGAACGACGACGACAATTACAATCTATACAAATAATAAAGCTGTAAAGTAAAATAATAAAGTTAGTGCGACAACTGACGCTTACTTTACCGATTTCTGACCATTAAACAACTGTTTGAAATAAAATTTATTCGGTATAAAATTCCTAGAAAAACTGCAGCGCCACCTCCCGTACTAAATAGTGCAGGCAAGCGATGCAAAGCTACGGGATAGGTCGGGGAACAAGACATTTCAAGCGGTCGGAGTCGCGGGCAGAAGCTACTACTAACAATGAAGCAGAAGAGTTTGTTTCTAACGCGCTAATCTCTGGAACTACCAGTCGGATTAGAAAAAATCTTTTTGCATTTGATAGCCAAATTCTTGAGAAAGGCTATTTAACATCACGGTAGGAGGGCGGGGGGCTTAGGAGCTGAGCCAAAAGAAAAAAAAATCAGAAAGTAAGCTAATCGAAAAAGAAGTAAGTAATAGCGCGGGCATGCGATGCGATGCGACGGGGTGGGTCGGCGGAACAAGCACGCGCACGAAGTCGCAGGCAGATGCTATAGTTATTCCATAAAGCCAGAGATATTCTCGAATTAATTAGGTCGCACAATAGACCTGCTTCTCCATATGAGGTAAGTACTTATCTACTAAGTAGAGGCTTTCGTCACGGATCTATCATAAATAAACCAATCAAGGTTGCATGTACAGTGCGTGCCACGTAAGAAGTGACTTGACACACCACGTGGTCTGACATGCGCAGAACACGATTTTAGGTATCTTTAGCGGTATGAGGTCTGAGTGCGGGACGGGACCGGACGTCATAGGGGCGGCGGAAAGAGGCGGGGGAGGCGGGGTCAAGTCTCTTCTTACGTGGCACGCACTGTAACTGCTATAATCAAAGATAATTCCATTAATATATAAATTCTAACAATAATGGCGTAGTGCAAGCTTGTGGTTAAGTAATAACAACCGCACGGTTCGATCGATCAGGTTAAGTTACGCTTGCCGCAGTTAGTCCGTGGATGGGTGACCATCTTTACATACCAAGACCCCTTTGTGCCTCAGAAAGTACGTTAAGCTGGCGTTCGTGAATCTTAGATAGTTGTTACGGGTCGTCAGAAGCCTGAAAGTCTGACAATCAGTCTTACCAAGGGGTACCGTATTACCCTAACTAGTGGAGGATAGGCAGTCGCTCCATGTAAAATACTGGTAGGTATTCAGCTGCATCCGGTTAGACTGGAAGCCGACCCCAACATAGTTGGAAAAAGGCGAGGCAAATTGATTGAATATCTACTTCAAGGATCTTTTGGCGCTTGAATATCACAACAAGGGAACGTTGCAGTTGTTGGTAAAAATTAGTGGAATTTTTTTGTGAAATACACACCGAGGGTTCCGTACAAATTTGTAGATGTAACCACAAATTTACGGTTTTAGGATTTTCGCCTCTACTTGTGCTTATGACATTGCTTCTTGCCAAATTTCATGATTCTAGGTCAACGGGAAGTACCCTTAGGATTTGATTCTCTTGGGAGTGTCAAAATATGCGGCATAAACGCTCATAACTTTTGATTGCGTTGACTTAAAAGTTTGATTTTTTCATTGCTTCATTTGATATTAATTTCAACTTGATAACTGCACGCGTTCTTGAGAAAAAGGGTCTTGACATACGGAAAACGAAGTGATCTTATAAGGGTTCCATTTTTCCTTTTAAGGTACGGAACCCAAAAAAGAAGATGGCGGGTTTAGTTCCAATTTTTTCCACGCGGCAAATGATCCTTGTACTTAGCTACAACTATAAAACATTATAGGATAGTTCGATCGTAATCAATAATCAATTGACAATTTTATTATCAAACTTTGCTATCGCACATGCATGATTGCACATGCCACCAAGTCAGAAACTCGAAAAAAATGCTCAAAAAAAAATTTGCAGAATTCGAATTTCGCGAGCCCGCCATTTATTTGTATCGCAGTTTTTTTTTAGGATGGGAAATCATCAAATGACCCCTCCCACTCTGGGTGGAGCGGAAGGGAGTGTCAGACTCTTACTGACTAAAACCCACCCGTGTTCCTTCCTTAGCCCTTTATGTTCCGGGCCAGCGGTAATCCTTTCGGACAATCCCGCTGATTGTATCGCGGTATCTGAGTGCATGTACATATGTAGGGCGTTGTTCTTTGAATCTATTTTTGAAAGTAGTTCAACCAAACAACGCGGGTGAACTTATTATATAATAGTCAGAAGACGTGCATGACGTTTTTACATACTCCTGTAGGTATGAATCTACTTGCTATCTGAGTTTCGCAAAATTTTGTTTGTTACTAAGGTAAAACACCCAGTATTTAGTCTTTTAGAGAAAATTTTAACTTCGAACAGCTGTCGGTTCAAGAACGGGGGAAATAGAAAAAAAGTTGTGTTATCAAAATAATTAAACTTTATGAATAAATTACACCTGAGAAGTACCTAGTCAGCCCCCCGAAAAACAATAAATTTTACAAAAAACTTGCTAATTAAAGTTGTTACAATGATCTAAAAGGTAATTTTTAGTTTAATAAAATAGCTAAGTAACTATTGTTTACATAAAATAAATCAAGAGATAATCATCGGCCAAGGTTTCTTGCAAACTTACTGCATGTTTACAACAATCGCTCGACCTTAATGTAATGCGAAGGCGCTGCCTACCAAGATACCGGATTTTCCTAGTTTGGGGGGTACGGTTCTTATTACTTAGGGTATTCATAAAGGAGTTTTGACCTCAATAAAATTAAATACAATGAAAAAGAAACCCATCGCTACGCAATTAACCAATTACCCCGCTGTCTATAAGAAGAGTCTTAGACAGCGCGGCGGCGCGCGGCGGGGTAAATGGTTAATTGCGTAGAGACGTTTGTTTAAAGGTGCATCCACACCGAAGTTACTGTTTGTAGAGCAATATTTTGCAACCTAAATAACCTTTTGTTATACGTTTGGTATAATTTATTTTCTTTTTAAATCATCCTGTATACCTATAGGTACATATCATATCTACCTTCTTATGCAATTGAGTAGCCTATCTACCGATCTATTTTGTAAACATCTCACAGTGAAAACCTAGGTGAAGTGAACTGCTATGCTAGCTGATGATAGATGCTAGCATCAGATGGAATGACAGCTCACTTCAAGCTGACGTATTCCACATTGGGCACCCGCTTAAATGGCACCTGAGTGAATGCACCTGACACACAACGGCACATTCACCCAGGTGCCATTTAAGCGGGTGCCCAATGTGGAATACGTCATCATCTAAGTTTTCACAAAGAGATTTTTACAGAATAGGTAGACTTACTGATAAAGAACACACATCCCTTTATTTATAAACGTTGCTTAAAGATAAGTAAGTAGTGATTAGCGATTGAGTGTTGACGTTTGACGTTTTTAGGGTTCCGTACCTCAAAAGGAAAAAACGGAACCCTTATAGGATCACTTTGTTGTCCGTCTGTCCGTCCGTCTGTCAAGACCCTTTTTCTCAGGAACGCGTGGAGGTATGAAGCTGAAATTTATATCAATTACTCAGGTCTACTGTCTCTTGAAGCTGTGAAAAAATCAAACTTCTAAGCCAACGCAATCAAAAGATACAGCCGTTTATGCCGCAAATTTTCGACACTTGCAAGGGAATCAAAACCTACAGGGTGCTTCCCGTGAACTCAGAATCTTGAAATTTGGTACGAAGCAACGTCTTATAGCATAGATAAAGGAAAAATTACGAAAACCATAAATTTTTAGTTACATCACATAATATATATTTTTTTAATAATTTTAAACTTACTACCCATTTCCTCATAAACGCGTAGAGGTATTAAATTGAAATTCATACCAAATACTCAGGTCTATAATACCTTTAAGCTGTAACAAAATCAAACTTCTATGTCAACGCAATCAAAAGAAACAGCAATTTAAGCTGCATATTTTGAAACTCGCAAGTACTCGCAAGGGAATCAAAACCTAAAGGGTACTTCCAGTCGACCTAGAATCTTGAAATTTGGCATGAAGCAACGTTTTATAGCACACATAAAGGAAAAATTCCGAAAACCTTAAATTTTTAGTTACATTACAAAATATATATTTATTTTTTAATAAATATAAACTTATTACTTTTTTCCTCATGAACGCGTAGAGCTATCAAGTTGAAATTCATATCAAATACTTAGATCTAATTGCCTTTAACCCGCGAAAAAAAAAAAATTCTAAGTCAACGCAAAAACGCAAAACGCAAAAGTACAACCATTGATACCGCATATTTTGAAACTCGCAACTACACGCAAGGGAATTAAAACCTAAAGACCACTTCCCGTTGACATAGAATCTCGAAATTTGGTAAGAAGCAATAGCTTACAGCACAGGTAACAGAAAAATTCAGAAAAGCTTAAAATTTTAAGTAGTTATACCACCAAAAAAATTGTGATTGTAAACATAATGAATTTCATTTTGCAATAAAAATACCATAGTTATGACTCGATTGTCGTAATGAACGAACTTTGTAAACCTTGCAGGTTTGTACGGGACCCTCGGTGCGCGAGTCCGACTCGCACTTGGCCGGTTTTTAAATATCACTTAACTTTAATCATCGTATTATAAATAAACCCCTAAATGTGAATTTCTTATCTGACCACTTGACATTTAGTAATAAACTTGAATGCTGGCAAACAGCTTTTTGATAAGTAGGTAGGTATTATTAAGTATTAATAAGAGCTTTTAATAAAAGCTTTATTTCTACATTTCTACGTAGGTATAAACCACATTAAAATATGTAAATATGTCAATGACATTGAGAATCCACCTGCAAAACAACAGCGGTAAGCGTAAACAAGACACCAAGTTCTGCATGATTACTTGTTTTCTTAAAAAACATGTTTTTATTTACATTAGTGGCGATTCTGTTGTGTAGGTAGCTACACAACAAACTAAACTAAATTTAAGTTCAGTGCATCTTATTCTTTCCTTTTCATTATGAAAAGGACTAAATTTTAGTTTAGACCTATCAAATTAATCAGCGCCTGACGTAAATTGACGTAATTTTAGAAGGTTTTAAAGAAAGTTTTAATCACGTCTAAACTTGTATGGAGTAGTGTCAAACGCTGATTAATTTGACAGGACTAAATTAAAACCTATTTTTTGTCCTTTTCTTAATGAAATAGAAAGAAAAATATGAGCTAAACTTAAATTTAGTTTGTAAACAAGAGAATCGGCACCATTGTCATTAAGAGCTGTATCAATAAAGTAGTTATGTTAATGATAGTTATTAGTAGGTCGGTACCACAAATAAAATAAATACACCATGTAGCCCCTAGAAGCAACGCTGTCTAGCGACTGCATGTAGGGACATACGCCAACACATCAAGCTACCCGAAACTGTCAAATTTTCCCAATCAACTTTGAACCTTATGCTTTTGCAATAAAGTTGAAAATCTATTAGTGAAATTTAACAGTTTGTAGTAGCTTGATGTGCTGGCGTCTGTACCTACACATGCAGTCGCTAGACATCGTGAATGTATAAACAGGCATAATCATACACAGGACTGTAATTGCATAACACACTATCAATCACAATCTAAATCATTTTGAAGGTTATTGCCAATCCAATGTTCGAAAAATGTATCTGCTCAAAAACGTCTAAGTAACGCAATTAATGTTGCTGAACTGTCAAAATTAAACCCATTGCCACTGATAGTGTGTTACGCAAATACTCCGCGGGTCCTATACCTAACGTGTTGGGTACACATTGTATGAGAAATCGTTTAAGACCGGCTTACTTTTTAGCATCAAAACCCGAATCCGGCACGCATGACATAATACTTATAATCAGAAACACATTAAGTATTCCAATAATCTATTGTAATCAGCACCTTTAAAAGTAAAATGAACCACCTACCTTATATACAAAATAAATGTCAAAATATCAGAAGTTTTTGTAACGTCTGCTTGTTTGTAAACAATGACGACGTAGAACGCGCGCGCATCCACGTTCAAATTTAGAATCGAATTGAGCGTCGTCGATTCGCCCGGTCGCACCACGCCCGCTGTGACGCCCGCGCAACGACTGGCCGATACTACAAAACCCGTCTAATAATATAAATCGAGTAGTACAGCCTGCTCGAAGTTTTAGCCGATAACAATGTTATTGACGTTTCGTTCACGTTATTTTGAAGTCTTAGGGCAGCGGAATAAAGCCCGATAAGTTATCTAATAGTGTACCTACTTACCAGTTGAATTAGTAACGCCTTATGACTGGTAAGCAATACCAAATACAATAATTATTGTTTGTTTTCAAACAAAACAGTCAGTGTAAATAAATAAAATCTTCCTCTGCAGGGCAAAGATAACAAATTTATGTTCATAGGTAGCATGGACCTATAAAAAACCTTTTTTTATAGGTCCATGATAGGTAGGTAAGTAAGTAGGTAATAGATTGGAACATAATAAGTTGCAATAGATTTCATTTTGACAGTTCAATAACATTCATTGCGTTATTTACGTTCTTCAGCAGACGAATTTTTTGAACATACCTACCTATTGTTATGAAGCAATGGATTGGTATTAGATTATCCTTCAAAATAATTCAAATCGTGTTTGCTAGTGTGTTAGGCAATTAGGGTACCTACAGCTTGATGCCCTAAGCAATCCCGGGCTGTGGGCCCCTCTATCCACTAGAAAACAAGTAAAGTTCTTTAAAAAAAAATTCTATTCTATTCTATTTTTAATTATGGCAAGTAAAGCCGATGTCGACTATTCTGCCAATGAAAAAAAATATAATAATAATAATTTGTATAAATATGATACAGTTGAACTTTGTAGATCTTGTGGGGTTAGTACAGGAATTAAAAAAAAATGTATTTATTACGATAGAACATTACCTACGTAGGTATCATAGAATATTTACGAAAGACGAAAGAGATATGTGGAGTAGGTAGTAATAGGCATTGTGTACTTACCTATCTCACGCGAACGAAGTCGCCGGCAGAAGCTAGTATATTATGATATTGATAAGGCATCGAGATCAATGACAGCTCCCGCTGACAAAACGCGCGGGTTTCAAACAGCCTTGCCTTTCATGTGCTAGCAAATATTTTTTCGGTGCTGTTTATGGTGCCCCCCGAGACGTGATGCCCTAAGCAATTGCCTGATTTGCTTATGGGCTAATCCGGAACTTACAAATTGGCGAAAAAGTGACTAATACAAACTCCTTTAAGAAAGAAACACAGTTGATTGTATACTAAACTATGGCAACCGACTTTAATTATTTTCAATGTCAGAAGTTTCAAAAGTCTCTGCGTGGTCTCTGCAAGCCACCGTATTTCTCAAATAATAGTTGATATACCCCTAAGTAATATTGTATTTGACTCCGTACGCAAAATACGCGCATTGACGTGGAGTTGCGGACACCAGCCCGTATTACCTATTGTATTTGACTTAATTTTTAATAAATGAGTGAAGATAAGCAAAAATGCCACTAGCTATAATTACAAGGTGAGCATTTACGTTATTTTTCGTTCGATAGTTTATCATCAAAAAGGATTAAAATTAAGCACTTGGCAAGTACCTACCTAAATAGTAGTAAACAACTGCAGTATCCTTCATTCATTCTGTTTAAGTGCTTCTACGCCCACTAAGCATGAAACTTACAGAAACTTTCTACAATGTTGATAGACCCCCCGTATGAACGTTTAAAAAGAAAGATCACAAAAACATAACGGCTATTTTCATTTAACATGTATGTTTTAATTTACCAAAATGTTAAAACAGATGTTGCAACAACATCTCATATAAAAGTTGTTTTTTAAACTTTGAAGCAACTAACATTTAATAACTTACTGTAAGTTATGTTAATGATATTCCTATAATGTCATTATTATAACATTGCAGGTGAAACATTGTAGCAACCTAATTTTTACAACATAATTTAAAGAACATTGCAGGTACTTAGCAAACTGAACTTACGAAAACTTTCGATATTAGCATTCCCGCAATGTCATTTTTGCAACATATTTTTTTTAACCTATATACAATGTCCCTATTACAACGTTGTTGTAACTTGCCTAAACAACATTGCCGTTATTTTGCAAATGAAAATTATTGTAACTTACGATTATTAACATTCCTGCAATGTTATTTTTGCAACATATTTTTATTAAACTATATACAATATCACCATTACAACGTTGTTGTAACTTCCTTATACAACATTGCCGTTATTTTGCAAATGAAACTTATTGTAAATTACAATTAGTAACGTTCCTGGAATGTCATTTTTGCAACATATTTTTATTAAACTGTAAACAAGTCACCATTACAACGTTGTTGCAACTTCCATAAATAACATTTTGCAAATGAATGGTCTCAGGGTGAACTTGGACAAAACCCAGGTATATTCAATGAACACGTCACCCCAGGACCTATCCGGATCGCATCCGGAACGGAGTGATCCAACACTTTTATTTTTAAAAACATTTACAAATGTAAAATGATATCTCAGAAGAACAAACACAATCCGTTTAAGACAAAAAAATATACAACGGGTACTTTTGAATGAGAATTTTACCAATTTCACAATCCAAGAAACTCTATAACGTTTTATTCAGAATAAATTATAACATATTAGATGACACTCTCACCGCCACGTGGTACGCCGGCCGCCCACACAAATTCTAGTGCAGCAAGCTGTTGTTGATTTTTGAATTAGTTCCGGCAGGCCATGCCATGTGCGCCCTAAAACTTTTACATTTTTGTCCGTTACATACTAACTGTCAATATTCAATCAGTGCAGGCCATCAGTGTAATTAGGTCAGCTGTTGGCCGCGCGCCGCCCACGTAGCCTGCCGGTAAAGGGTTTTCGCGCGCTTTTTCTTACGCGCATTCAACATGTCGGATTCCGAATCCGATCCAGACTATCAACCAGTGTTATTAGAAGGTTCATCGCAATCTGAATTAAGTTATGATGAAACTTCGTCATCGTCTGAAGACTATATCCCTTTGCGTGGACTTCAAACGCAGTCGCTGACTTCGGAGTGGCACTATCCTGAGGATTCACGACAAAAGCCTTCTTGACAAATGTCTTCTTTGGAAACTAGTTCTTTTTTAATTAATGACCAGCTGAACGGTCATGGCAAGAGTCCGATTTTCCTCGTTTTTTTTTTCATAGGTAGGTTTTTGGATACTCTATTCAATACAGTTGTTTTTGACTCCATATCCGGCAAGTCAAAGCCAAAAAATCTATATGAATTCGTCGGGTCACAGCGGACCACACGGGCATGCTGATAAAGTTTACAGCGTGTCCTGCCGGCGTGCCACTTGGCGTGCCGCAAAAGTTTTCCTAAATTAAGCGTGGCGTGTTGCGAAAGAAATGGGATGGGCGGCGCGCCGCCCACATGGCCGGCTGCATTGGAAAACAGTATAAATGCGTGGCGGTGAGAGTGTTAAGTCGTGGGATATGCAGTACAATGCGTGCCACGAAAGATGAGACTTGACACACCACGTGGTTTGACATGCGCAGTACACGATTTTAGGTATCTTTAGCGGTATGAGGTCTGAGTGCGGGACGGGACCGGACGTCATAGGGGCGGCGGAAAAAGCGGGGGAGGTGAGGTCAAGTCTCATTTTTCGTGGCACGCATTGTACTTACTCATATTTCTACATTTTAAACGACCTACGACGGTTGTGTATCTGATCTGCGAAGTTCACAGATCAATAATGGTCGATTTAAAAAAGAAACTAAAAAACAGAAAAACCCGAAAACCCGGGTTTTCATTCGACAGAACCGGTTTTCTTTACTAAGCTAAAACCCGGGTATGCCCGGGTTTTTTTAAACCGGGAAAAACCGGTTCGTATGCCCCCTACCTACGCGACGACACGACGCGGTCACGCGGCGCGGCGCGTCGGCGTCAGTCCAACTCGCATCGTCCGGTCACGGTTTGAAATTTCTACCTGTAGGTACTGTGATTTTTTTGTATAGGTAATAAGCAGAACTGTCACAATATACCTACCTACTTTATTTTGTGCACCATCAAATATAGGTACCTACTTGCAACATAACGGTTTTTCAATGCACTTTGCGTACATCGTGAATAGTGTTTCCTCGTGTTTTAATGACCATTGTGCACTACAATGCCTCGTAAAAGTGGACGCAACGATGACAACATACTATTACTTACCTACGATTCAGCAGCGCCCGCCCGCCGAGAGGACAAGAAATATAGAGGAGGGAAGATACGTATTTACGCGACCAGGTTTTTGCACTAGGTTTTTGCTTCCAAGTACGTACACCAGGTACCGACCCGAAATACTTGCAAGACTTCAAAGTATTTTATACGGCTACTCGCTCAACTACATAGGTACCGAAACGCGTCAGTTTTCGCAAATGCGATCATGCTCCTTATCAATTAGAGTCTACGGAACAATTTCGTATGAAAGTATTTTTACTTTAATGGTTTGTGAAAATATTAATTGTAAACGCGATTATGCTCCTTATTCATAGAAGGTAACGGGTCAATTTCCTATGCAAGTATTTTTTCTTCCAACAGGGCTCGTTTTTTTTTTTTGGTTTGAATAGTAGTAGAAACTTTAATCGTCTATACTCTATAAGTACGTATTTATTTGTAAAAGCGATTTTGCTCCTTATTTGTATGCAGTTAAGGTTCAATTTCCTATCCAGATAGAAAATACTTAAACGTACCCGAGACCTAGTTTTAGGACGGTACTTGTAAGCCCTAGTACGCGATTTTGCAAGTACGACCCATGTCGATAGAAACAAGGAGTGTACAGACAGGCATCAGTGCAGTGACTTCCAAATTGCAACGCATCCAAATTGAACGCATCTAAAACTGGCGCGTCTAAAAAGTATTTCATTTCATTCCCTACCAGTCTACCACAGCCACTAGGCATGGGCGTTTTTGGTTTTGAACGCAGACTGATATTTATCTGATGTCAGATATCAAAATCGATTTTAAAATCCGTTTTTAGAAATCTGATTTCCATAGCGCCAAGTCAAATATTAGGTAGGTACATACATCATTCTTTCTAGTTCCAAGAAACATTGAACCATAAACCAAAATACATCAACGTATAATCTCGAAAATGTAGTCTTTAAATGCTTAGCAGTAAAGATGATATTGATCGCATTATAATGTCCGTTAGATTTCCGAGAACCGAAATCTAAATCACAAAATTCGCGCATCTTTTTTACTCCGCTAAGTTACGTTTAGTTAGAAAGAGAAAGCGAATTTCACAACTGCAACGCTTGCCGTGACCGTGAGCCTCCTTCAGTGTTTCCACAATGAGGGGAAATTTCCCTTTTGTGGGGAAATTAGGGATCAGAGGGGAAGAAAAACGGGAAAGAGATGAAAAGGGGAAATCATGGGTAACTATCGATACCACAAGTGTCAAATGTGTATTTTGTGCAATTTGACTTCCGTATTTATTTATATTGGCAACGCCACGCCGCGTAAACAAAAAGAGAGAAGTAAGCTTTCAGTAACTCTGTTTCACACTCGAAATAAGATCATGCGCAATCATCTATTATACATTGTTATTTTTATACAATGTCGGAGTTAATTTAATCAAATAAAAAACGAAATTTATGTAATTGGAAATATATATATAAAAAATATATAAGTATATCTAGTTTGTCGATGACAAACTAGATATACCTAATTTATTGTTGCGGCATAGAACTTGGCCTCTTTGACTTTGTAATACATATTTCTACACCGGCGACGGTAGTGTATGTGAAACTGTTTAATATTAAGATCTTAATATACTCAGAAATAAATAAATAAATAAATGAAAAATACAGATGGAAAGTTCCCAAAGCCAAAAAAAGAAATAAAAAAATGTTTTTAATTAACTACATACCTATTTTTCTGGTGATCTGCGATACAGGTACTCCTAGTGCAGACACCAGTCTCTCACAAACTAGTTTCTAAGCTTGTCTAATTTTTATGATACCATTGTTTCGTGAAGAGATAATAAACTATTTGAATTTGACTTTTAAACAGGAAAAAAAACTTTAAAAAATGTTTAATAATAATAAACAAAGTTAATTTATATGAAATTATAAATTATATTGTGTAACATTGTTACAGCAGAATATTTTTTGAGTGGAAAAATGTCCTGAGAAGGGGAAATCTCAATTGAGGCGTGGGGAAACGAAATCCTTAAATGGAAACACTGCTCAGCTCGCCACGCACGCCATCGGCCATTTTAAGTTAACTGCGCGACTGCGCGTGCGCGTGCGACGGCGTGGTCTCTTTGGGCGTGGTGTTACCGTGTTAATAGGTGTTCTCTGTGTACTGTATAATCTTGGAAATCTTGCCCACCACTGCCCCGTAACCCCGTAAAAATGGAAAACGGCAGCCATCATGATAGGGTAAGTGTAATTCTAGAATTTCATCATGCGTAATTTTTAGGTAGATATGTATAAGTAGCTAGTTTAGACATGGGTAATATTATCGGCTCCGCGGAGTAGGTTGAGTAACTTAAATCTGGCCGCTTATATCTTCGACTCCTTTTCTGACATATTTTAGTTCCTAAGACGACCCACTGACCGAATACTGTTGTTCTGTAGTTCTGTAGAATTACCATGCATCAAGTACCGGATTGCATGTTACGCTAATGACGTACATTCATTCTAGTATTTTGCATTTTAGTTTTGCAATCTCTAAGTAGGTACCTACTCTAATGCAATGTAATGGCTGACTGTTAATGTTAGTAGGTACCTATGGATAGTAGTATAGATTTTGTTGGAATATCTCCTTAGAACCGATTCAGGCAAGCCTTTGAGCTGCCATTTCTCTTTATCTAGGTATGTTACCAGTCTAACCCGAGTTCGGGCTAAACTAGCTTGTCCTAGGCCATACTGGTTTATAGGTTTATCCGACTTGGGGCACCCCAATCATTTTTTTATGAACCATTCAGAAGCTATCCGTGTCAGGGTTCCCCAAGTGGGTATAGTTTAGCCTAGGCCAAACTATTTTGTCCTGAAATCGGGTTTGGCCGGTAACAATAAGTTTAAGTAAGAGGGCATAATAGCATTTTGGTCAGTGGGTCGTCTTAGGGGCGGAGTAGCATCTTTACAATATATTTCTTTAAGTTTAGAAAATGTTTGAATCATAATGGCCTGGGGCCTGTTATAGGCACCTAAACGATGGGATTAGTATAGTCAATTTTCATTGGATTTATAGCAAAATGTTATTGCAGAATATTTTTAAAGAAGTTACTACATTTGATTTATAATACTTTTCATGCAGTAAACCCCGATGGGTGCAAATCCTGCCTCTTTTCGTATCTCCTACTAGAAGTAGCTACTTCGATAATTCAACTAAAAAGTGTTCTGATTTTTTTATCTTATTTCAGTTTAATATGCTGAGGTATTCGGGCGGGAGTAGAAAGCGCGATTGCGTGAATCGTTGCCTTGAGAAGATTTTCACCAATTACTTGACACAATTTTGCTCATGGACGGGCAAAAAAAACAACTTCAAGCTATCATCGCTCAAAGTTATGACAACATTAAAACGTAAGTTTCATGATCGCATTCACATTTGATTTATAATACTTTTCATGCAGTAAACCGATGGTGCAAATCCTGCCTCTTTTCGTATCTCTTACTAGAAGGTAGCTACTTCGATAATTCAACTAAAAAGTGTTCTGATTTTTTTATCTTCTTTCAGTTTAATATGCTGAGGTATACGGGCGGGAGTAGAGAGCGCGATGCGTGAATCGTTGCCTTGAGAAGATTTTCACCAATTACTTAGCACAATTTTGCTCATGGACGGGCAAAAAAAAACAACTTCAAGCTGTCATCGCTCAAAGTTATGACAACATTAAAACGTAAGTTTCATGATCGCATTCACATTTGATTTATAATACTTTTCATGCAGTAAACCGATGGGTGCAAATCCTGCCTCTTTTCGTATCCTCCTACTAGAAGTAGCTACTTCGATAATTCAACTAAAAAGTGTTCTGATTTTTTTTTTATCTTCTTTCAGTTTAATATGCTGAGGTATACGGGCGGGAGTAGAGAGCGCGACTGTGTGAATCGTTGCCTTGAGAAGATTTTCACCAATTACTTGACACAATTTTGCTCATGGACGGGTAAAAATAACAACTTCAAGCTGTCATCGCTCAAAGTTATTATGACAACATTAAAACGTAAGTTTCATGATCGCATTCAGTTTTCGATTCATGCATTTAGCAGGGGCTGTTTGAAATTGTTTTCATCACATAAAACTGAAAGACAAATGGAAATCACTACTAGCTGTCCTATATAAATGATTCGTCAGCTATATAAATATATCCCTAGCTGTTCACATACCTAGTAAGTTTCATAATTTTAGTTCGGTGGACCCCACGAGATGGACCCACAACACTTCAAACAATTTAATTTGTCAATTTAAATGGCTTTAGTTTCTGCTCTGTACTACTGTATTTTACATAAATTAACACTGCCTCTGTTTATTATTACAGTTGCTGTACGTGAATCATCATTCCCAAATATAACAGAAGATGGATTTGAACGCCATGACTGTGATGAGCTGGTTTCAGCACGCTGCTACAAGACTGAAGAGGCAAAACTAAGTTTAGTGCTGAAGAGAAGTGTCCTTTGGGTCCGCGACCCTGCTGCTCTGCACTCGTAATTTTTTTTTGTTTTGTTGTGTGTAGATATGTTTTCTTTCTTATTTCCGCACATAGTTATTTAATAAATGAGGCCTTTATCAAATTGACTGGTTTTTTATATTCTGTCGACTACTATCTAATTAACTTGAAGTTTTGTTTTTATTGTTGTATAAATTTTCTGATATTTCTATATAATATAACCATTTTTTTCAGTCATCCGGTATAGCTAAGTCTGTACCAGGCTTAAACTTCCTTTCAGTTTTGTAAAATTAAATGCAACAAGTTGCAGAATAGTACCTACATAGAGAAAACCTCTTAATATTCTGGAACTTGTTGCATTGTATGTAAAACAAAACTGATAGAAAGTTTATTAAGGTGAATGGGTAGTTGAGACCGCGAAATTCAAATTTTCTTACGTTTTTTGCAATTTGCAGGTCAGTGACAGGTTGTATCTTGATCAAAATATGATTCGCGACAATAGCAGGTACATATTTAGAGAAGTATAATCATTAGAATCAATAATACATCTTTCTAAGTTAGATTTCTACCACTAACACTTTTCCATACGAGATTGGTGGTTGGTGGTAGAAATCTAACTTAGATATATTAATGGTTCTAATGATTATAATTCTCTAAATATGTACCTGTTATTGTCGCGAATCCTATTTTGATCAAGATACAATCTGACACTGACCTGCAAATTGCAAATAACGTAAGAAAATTTGAATATCGCGGTCTACCACTATCCATTCAGCAACTTGGACGCAGATTTTATTTGCAATGTCGTGACAACAACAAAAATTCAAGTTACATGAACCCTACATGCTCAAGTTACCTGTAAATTACAAATCTAACTTTGCCAACACCATCTAAATGGAAGTTACGTGCAAGTGACATGTGCATTATTAACGCGACGTTAAATGTGCAAGTTACCTGTACATTCTCATGTAACGTTGCCACGACCATCTAAAAAGAAGTTACGTGCAAGTTACATGTGCATTATCAACGCGACGTTAAATGTGCAAGTTACCTGTATATTACAAATGTAACGTTACCATGACAATCTGAATGGAAGTTACGTGCAAGTAACATGTGCATTATTAACACGATATTGCATTTGTAGGTTGCCGGTAAGTTTCAATTAAAATGGCGTTGTAACGTTTATACTTAAACTTTCAGATAACTTCCGAATGTGACGTTACTGTAACATAAATTTACGAAATTTCGGAAAACTTTCAAATGAATAGTTGCTGTAATGTATCTAAATTAACTTGCAGAAACTTACAATAAAACCTTTCTAGTATGTTACCACTGTTATGTCCACGTAACGTTACAAATTAAAGTTGTTGAAAGTTTTATCTGATCTGTATGAGCAACATTGCATCTAATGTTTCTGGCGTTGCCGTTAGGGCTATTTAATCTACGTTCTTGTAACCTTGCTACAAGATTGCACCTTTGCATTTGTAACTTACACCCACCCAATTTATAGTTTCAGCAATGTTTATGCAACATATTCGTGCTTAGTGGGCGGCGTCGGTCTATGGGTTCCAAAAGTACCTCTTACTCCTAGTAGTAATATTCAATAGCCTGGGCCTGGGTCTAGCCTCGCTGACACAACGCCTTTCTATTGCTGTCGGATAGTTCAAGTACCTGGTAATGTGGCTCAAGCCATATTATAGGGTGGATTCTCGGACATGCATTTCCGCGTATCCACTTTAGGGTGGATAAACGGAATGACCCCCATTAATAAAGGATCGTCGCAAAACAATTGCAAGCATGGCTTGGTGTTTAATTTGATGCAACATAACATCACGCCTATTCCCCAAAGGGCCAGCCAGAGGTGTATTCCAATTTTCGCAGCTGTTTCACTTCCTGGTTTATAATGATAACTGTCTAATAGGTATTAAAATTCCAGTGATGCACAATCGAGGCACAGCATACTCCTAATCTTGAACATAACCGGCGTCGTCGCTTGCTTATGCACCAAAGTTCTGCTTTTGCTAACAGCTCTCAGTAAGTGTTGTGAATTTAAGTTACCAAGCCGACCCTCGATCAATATAGAAGACCATTAACTACTAGTGAATTTCACACCATTGATCGACGTCAATTGTCCGTAATCCAGCTGCCAAGCACCTACCACACTGGATAGGCCTGAACCGTCGTTGTGATCAATCGCAACTTTAGTGAGGATGTTCCAACGACCGTGAGCCTTCCAGATTATCATCATAGGGTACAGTCAAACGCACGGCTTAGTATCAGTTTGTTATTGACAGTTTTATGTCGTAGCAGTAGCCGCACTGCAGAGCGTGTGGACGAAAACCTTAGGAATACCTTCTTATTAAAGGTCCCTTTCTGTGCCTGCTGGGTGACCCCGTTGTTCATCTAAACTACACAAGGGATATTCATCGCGTTAATGTCCCTGCCACCCTGCAGAATAAAGACGACATCTTCATGTTTTTGCAAATCTCAAACCTTGCAAAGCAGGGTGGGTCGTTAGTTAACTGTATTATTAACATAGCTAAATCTTTTTACAGATGTGATTTTCAAAGAACCTGACGTAACTCGAGTGATGCAAGATCACGTTGCGAACTATAGCAAGCTCTCATCATATTATATAATAGGTAGGAAAGCTTCTGATGCCCCATTTCCTCCGATTGAAGATGCTTACTTGTATTATTTAAACATGTTAATGTTTTCAGAGGCTCACTGATTGGTGTACGTTACCCCAGCAAGAAAGTGTCTCCTAGAGTTATAGGAGTAGGACGTATAATATGTGCCCTATCTACTGTAAATGTGCCCCCAAATAAAAAATGTGTGCCCCCTGTCGTTTTGGAAAAAAACGGAAAAAACGATTCCTGCTGGGGTAACGTTTTTCTAGCAGGAAAATTCTAAACGAATGATCGGAGAGAGAAAAATTGTGCATGGCCAGAGAGCTTATAGGTGTGCCTTAATGTGCCCCCAAAAAAAAAATCTGTGCCCCTTCAGGTTTTCGAGATATTGCATTTCCTGCTGGAGTAACGTTTTGATGAATCGTATATCTCTACAACCATTGCATGTGCCCCTGTAGAGTAAACATACACGAGTAGCTCTTTATGTGTGCCCCTTAGTGCCCCAATTAGTTTTAAGAAAATATTTATAGTTTTAAAGTTATAGCGGTTTTATGAAAACCCGAAAAAACATCGCAGCGCCTAAATTAGACAAGAAACAAGTTCGCTGAAAACTGTATTCGGTCCTTCTTGACGCTAATAATAACCATACAAAGTTTCAAAACTATTCATGCATGCGTTTTTGCTAAAAGTCAAAACGATGGTGTCCTAACTTTGACGGCAAAATACAAGGAACCGGCTCAATCCGAGATGTGTAGGTGTAAACCAAAATCATGTGCCTTTAGTCAAAAATATATGGTGAAAATATTCAGCTTGGAATGTTTCGCATTAAGTAAATATTAACAAAAAACCAAAATATGTAAGCAACGGCTGGTTATCCGACTAAATTTGAATGACTACTAAAAAGCGACGGATTCATACATATCGATGACCTTCTTTACTTTACTCACTAACCGGTTCACACGTGTTGTGCCTGAGTACACTGACTTACAAAAGTAATATGTAATTAAATAAAGTTGTTATTGGATTATATTCTACTAGCTGTTTCTATGACGTTACACATGATTAAGTACATTATAAATAGTAGCCTAAGTGCTATTTCAAGGTAAGCTATCTTCTCGATTCTAAATTTCATTAAAATACATCCAGTAATTTATGTGTGAACGAAAGAAATACATCGAGATATTTGCCAGGTCTTTGACTTGGTCCCGATGTTTAAAAAAAAATATAGTTCATGAAATGTGTGATGAATACCTACTAATGCTGCCAGCCTTCTGGGCACTTTTCCTGTTGACAGCGATGTGGACGAATTTTTCGACGCTTAACTCTTTTTGATACTTGTAAATATTTTTATTTCTATTATAGAGTTAGTGTGTAAATTCTTTTAGCTTTAATAAACATACCTACCTACTACTAAAAAGAGGTAGCTCTTTTTTGTATATAAATAAAAAGCCCGTATTTGTCTTTTTATATTAGGTACATATATATTTATTGATAAGCCGTAGGTTAGGTAAATTAACAGTACAATGCATGCCACGAAATGAGACTTGACCCGCCTCCCCCGCTCTTTCCGCCGCCCCTATGACGTCCAGTCCCGTCCCGCACTCAGACCTCATACCGCTAAAGATACCTAAAATCGTGTACTGCGCATGTCAAACCACGTGGTGTGTGAAGTATCATCTTTCGTGGCACGCATTGTAAGTTTTTCATCATTAAGGGGAATGCTCCAACTAGCCCGCGAAATTCAAAATTTCTTGCGTTTTTTGCAATTTGCAGGCCAGTGCTAGGTTGTATGTTGATTAAAATATTATTCGCGGTTGTAAGACGTATATAGTTACAGAATCATAATCATCAAAATCACCAATACAACCCTCCAAGTTCATAAAGGCATAGGAACAAAAAAAAAACAGAAAAAATTTGAATTTTGCGGGCTGGTTGGAGCATTCACCTTACTTAATAGAAGATTCCCTTTTTTCGCCTCCCCACACCGCTGCATATATCTCTGGCCCCGCGGCATCCGCTGACGTCGTGTCGCAACTCGCAAGGAGTCGCTTTGTCTAGCTTGGAGAAAGTGAGACAGCTAGTACGCGTACGGTGTTAGTGTGACAGAGACAGGTTACGTGTAACGTCGCTCTATTATGAATAATAGGTACGAAGTGTTTATTGAGGAAGTGCGTTTGGATTATTACTTGGTATTGGTAAACAGTTGCAGTTATGTTATGACGCCAAGGACACTGTTATGTTATGACGCCAAGGACACTGTTACGTTGAGTCACGCAGTTGCACTGATACTGTTTGTTTACTTTTTTTTGAGTTGGTTGAAAGTGGCGTATTAAGCATTTTATAACAATTATGTGGTTGTAGGGGTGTTGAATTTTATGGCACGATCTGCGGTGGTAAGTATTTAATGGCATTGTTTTGAATTACCTATTTAAAAATACTTGTCTTATCAAGTACTTGGATTTTTGACGTGACAACGTCTAATAAATCGATGAAGCTGGCTGCACTCACGAAAAAACATGACTCATGTAGCGTTACCTCGCGGCCTCGCTCTGTAGCGTTCCATGGCGGCTTGAAGTGCAAGCGAATATTAACAAATGCAATGCAACTATTCCATCAGTATTTTCTTATGACGTTGTCACGTTCAACTATCGTCAGTAAACCGACTTTACAGACAACCGATTTTTTTCATTACTTTATATACTAATTTCTAATATTTATAGGTAGGAACTTTGATCTGTGATTTGATGCAATAATTACTTTAAGAATTAAAATTAAGGGAATAAAAATAATAATTTCCACATCAACAAGCTGTTTCATTTATTATAGTCACAAGGTGCATTTAATATATTTTTTAATTAGCCCCCAAAACTTTTGAACGCGACTGTACGGACAACAGCTTAGGTATAATACGTTCAATAAAGAAGGTCATCGATATGTATGAATCCGTCGCTTTTTAGTAGTCATTCAAATTTGGTCGGATAACCAGCCGTTGCTTACATATTTTGGTTTTTTGTTAATATTTACTTAATGCGAAACATTCCAAGCTGAATATTTTCACCATATATTTTTGACTAAAGGCACATGATTTTGGTTTACACCTACACATCTCGGATTGAGCCGGTTCCTTGTATTTTGCCGTCAAAGTTAGGACACCATCGTTTTGACTTTTAGCAAAAACGCATGCATGAATAGTTTTGAAACTTTGTATGGTTATTATTAGCGTCAAGAAGGACCGAATACAGTTTTCAGCGAACTTGTTTCTTGTCTAATTTAGGCGCTGCGATGTTTTTTCGGGTTTTCATAAAACCGCTATAACTTGAAAACTATAAATATTTTCTTAAAACTAATTGGGGCACTAAGGGGCACACATAAAGAGCTACTCGTGTATGTTTACTCTACAGGGGCACATGCAATGGTTGTAGAGATATACGATTCATCAAAACGTTACTCCAGCAGGAAATGCAATATCTCGAAAACCTGAAGGGGCACAGATTTTTTTTTTGGGGGCACATTAAGGCACACCTATAAGCTCTCTGGCCATGCACAATTTTTCTCTCTCCGATCATTCGTTTAGAATTTTCCTGCTAGAAAAACGTTACCCCAGCAGGAATCGTTTTTTCCGTTTTTTTCCAAAACGACAGGGGGCACACATTTTTTATTTGGGGGCACATTTACAGCAGATAGGGCACATATTATACGTCCTACTCCTATAACTCTAGGAGACACTTTCTTGCTGGGGTAACGTACACCACTGATTGTAGTGTGATTGCTTCATTTATTTACCTACATCTATCTACAGCCCGATACAAACGTTATGGTGGCCCGAAACACGAGGCGAGTCGCTGCGTAGTAACGAATTCAAATGTCAGCCGGGGTAAGGGGTGGGGTACTGCGCTGCGAGTAGCGCACTTCAGAGACCCCATAGTTTGAATCGGCCTGTAGGTATCTGTAGAAATAAACGTAAAATGCTGTTCGTTGGTAAGCTGGTGTTGGGTATCTCTTGAGAACTTTTGGACAGTTTTGGCGACTTTTTATTTTAATAAAAAGTTCTTAATAGTCCAAATAGGTAATAAGGTTTTTAGGAAAATAATAAATGGAAAAGTTTCTCGGAAAATTGAAAAAATGGTAAATAGTGAAAGTCCTTATTTTCAATGGCATTTTGGTATAAACTATAGTTTGGACAAGGCAACATCTTCAGGTCAGCTAATATAAAATAAAACCAAAATATTTATTGTAACTTTATTAACTTCAAATAAAAAGATAATACAATGTTTGCAATTATAACGCCGGCTGTGCTATTACAATCTATAGATTAAAACTTCAACATTCTTAGTCATTCAATCGTAACTCTTATTCTAATAAGGCTACCCTTAAATTCTACCACTTTCACTCTTAAGTAAGGGCCAATTAACGCAGTTTATATTTATTATTGCTTGCATAATTTAGTACGCACGATATAAAAAAAGTCGATATAATTATTAGGAATTCTGAATCTAAGTAGAATTCCTTATATTATGCATTGATATAAATTCGCTAGCATCCTTACAAAAATCAACTATTTTATTACAATTCCACACCCAGTACAATTACAATGCTATAAACGCACGCACCTAAACCTGTGCACTAATAAAAATATTAGAATCTACAACCAACCAAAACAATTGATGCGATACACCCAACAAACAGAATACAACCGAATTATCACACGATCCAATAAAACAGAGCATTAATAATATTATTTTTGAAAGCAAACTTGTAATGAATAAACATTTTACAATAAGTGTATACATACCTTATGATATGGTAATGATATGATAAAAAATCTACACTGGGTCCAGCCAGCCACCAGAACTTTTATTTTATAAATCATTATTATATATAATATAACTAACATGCAATTCAATATTAAACCTTACCTATATCACTACCAGTTTTTTTTAAGGCATAACTGAATATTTATATTGTCCAATCTATCAGGAAGCATGTTATCTTAATTAGTAATTGATGGCATTTTATTGACATTAGGTATTTTGTAAGCTTCATTCCTTAGTCCTGGGGCACATGAGTGTAACAGTAATTAAACATGCCTGTTACACTCGTGTACACCAGCCATTATTGTATAACTAACTAGTTTAGAGAGACAATGTCAAAATTATATAATATGTAAAGAAAGTATGTATTTTTAAAGTATTTTTATTAAAATACATACCTACTAATGCTTTGAGTAGGCAAGTACAGTAATGTTTTAAAAGCTATAGCTTTAATACTAACAAAAAAGTAATAGGTAGGTACTTCAAGAAAAATTCATAAGTACAATATTTTCGTTACATAGAATTGCAATTATCGGTTTCAAACCATAAAGGCCCATTCACACGAAGAGTTTCTCATCCGATTTGTGGCGAGAAAGTGCATGCAAGTCCCGTAAGTGATACTCGTCAGCGATTGTCGCGTTTACATTCCAGCAAAAAACACAAAAAAAATCATGTGATTTTGTCATAATCTTCAGGCAGTTATCGCCAAATTTCCACACGCGACAAACGTGCGTTATTGTTTCTTTTTTTCAATAACTGCTTCTTCAGAGGCTAGAAACTATCTCTATGTAAATGAGCATTTATTAAACGTGTTGAAACAACCGCTGCAACAACAAAATGTTTGAGAAACTTTAATAAAACTGAATACATCCAAATACAACGTTGTTGATTTAATCAAATATTTTAATCCTAATTGTTACTACTTTATAATCAAGTGCACTTAATGAATTCTCACTACATTAATAGTTCCATTTGTTTGAGTTATTATTAGCGTACTTATACCTACAGAAATACTAAATGTCCCATGTAAATGGTCCACAGTAACTGAAAGTACAGTTACAAAGAGAGGGTCGTCCCCTTATTGTTTTAACTGAGCATAAGCACTCTTCATATAATTTGTTCCCTACAATGCCTGCTAGAATACATAGTACCGCCCAAGTTGAACATCTAGAATCCTAGGATCCAACTCTACATGGGTCACTAAGTACCTCGCAAATGACGTATACGCTTGTAGGCATTTATGTCTGACGTTAATTCGATATAACAACTGAGCATGATAATTTGACTTTGAATTCATGTACTTATTGTATGCAAAGCATTCAAATTCCATAATTCTTCTCCCCAATATATTTTCTAAAAGCAAATGACTAGACCTTAATGAAATTCCGTTTTTAAAAACATAATTAACATTTTTTTAATGGGACGTCAGGGCAAAATTTATCCTTATCAGCAACACCAATCGCTCAGATCGGGTACAATTCCTGATTAATTTGTGGGACAATTCTCGTAATTTTAAAAACGCGAACGTTCAATCTGATCTCGGTCTCATTCTGTAAAAAATACCTCTAGTATGCCTACATTTTTGACATTGATTGTCGCTGTTTGCGACTAGTTTTTGAACGGTTTTAATTATGGGAATTGACCTTCTGGTAAACGTTTTTTTTTTTCTTTTAGAAATATGGTCTATGAATTGTCTTTATTTCTTGTAACTTAGGTTTACGCCCTGAAGTCTCATGTAAAAAATTCAGCCTGTATATCTCATTGTTACTGTCGTATAATTCACTTGAGGAACTCGACGGCGATGGTTTAGAGGCCGTTAAAACTCGTGGATCGTTTTATATCTCATGGACGGAGATTACGTTCACTTACTAACATTGTTCCATATTGTTTACATTACTACTACATGTGTGGGTATCGGGCAATATCACACGCGATATGCTTAATAATATTATGTAAGTATGTACTTATAATTTGTGTTTGGGAGTGTTGTTATTCAACAACACCACCAACTCTAGTATCTGTATCACAATAGGCTTACTGACTGAAAGCCCCGGATCCTCGATCTCTTCGCTACTCATACAACTAATTATTCGTTTTATTTAGTGCCTAATATTATTATGTAAACATTATTTGATATACATTTTTAATTAAGATTCATGAAATGAAGATTCAGTATAAATTACGTAGTTTGTCATTTTCTTGATTATACTTAACTTTTAACTTAAAGGGGTCATGTCTTACCGAGTATTATTTCAGTTACAATTGGTAATGGACGATTCTACTCTCAATATTATTCTCAAACTGATAACATAAACCAAACACAAAGAGAATATTGATAGCAGCCCCACTAATACCACAGTGTACCTACACTGCTTGCAGTGACCAAGCGTAGAGGACATGACCGAAGTGCAACTCTGCATTAAAATAATATGCAGCCAGAGTGACCTCTGCGTTGCAACCGATAACGCCGTGGAACTGGCGAAGTATTGGGCAAACAAAATTTCAATAATTGTCGTGCCAGCGACACGAAGAAGAATTAACGATAATTATTAGCTATTTTAAATTCCTTATTGCGTTTGATAATAATTATATTCATATTCAACATTAGAGAGCACCCAATCTATGTGAATGAGGGGCATCATGACGATTTGTATTCTTTCATATACAAATCACAGTACTAATTTGCTTTGATTTTGATTATGACCTCTTTTCGGCATTACCCACCACAGAATTTATGCGTATTCTTATAAATGCGCCCATGAAGCCCACGACCCCTGGATTGCTCTGCGAAAACACTTGTGTTGATTTACTGAAAGTAGTTACATGTAGGTAGACTGTGCTAAAACTAAGGGCTTTCGACTACGACTAAATAGAAGAGCACTGTTTGAGTAATAATAATAACAAAAAAGAAAAAATAATTATAATAAAAAAGAAATAATAATAAATAGTTAATAACGTTAATAATACTTAGTAAAAAATAATGCATCTCTAAGCTATACGTGTCTATAATGGAAGCATTAACAATCGGTCAATTCCATGAGTGCGAAGTTGCCTAAGCTTAATAATTAAATGCGTAAAGAATGAGAAGTAAAATTGCTTGAACATAACCTTATTCATCAACGAGTAGAATATTGAACTCATTCAAGCAATTTTGACTCCTACATCATTATGGTCCATCTTTTACATTTTGATATAATGACACACCCGCAGTGCTATACACAACCAGAGTTCACTAATTATAACTACCAAGTACTTTTTTCCCATTGGAATATAATGTTAAAGCGCAAACTTTAGTCGTGTAAAATGTATGGAAGATTAGGATCGATAGAAACATGGTCAGTCTTAAATATAAATAAACAGTAAGAAAATCAACCAGCATCGGTCTTACGTAATTAAATAAATTAATAATATCCTATATTGCATGCTATTCACGAAGATTCAATTCGATGTTTAATTTATATAATGAGAGTACAATTAATAATAATTATGCTAACGATACGACATTAAATTATTCTATGGCGCGTTCTAGGACCGCCACAAAGCAGGCTTTTATATGCCTAGCAGAAAGACATAACGTTAGTATGAAAATGCTGTCTACAATTCTGGCTTCAAGGAGCATAAATTATTAAAAACATACCTACATGTTTCTTTATGGTTTTTCTGAACTTATCTCTTAAGGTGCCACTAGTCGAATTTTTTTCCATACTCGGGAGGGTATTACTCCACTGTTTAACATTGTACATCCAAAGTTCATTTCATTTCTTCGGGTGACCAGAGGGCTGGCCTATTTTTAGCCCAAAGTATCAGCATTGCAATCTAACGTGGTAATGCTGCCAGCCTTTTGGGCACTTATCCCATTGACAACGATGCGGACGAATTTTTGATGCCCACTGAGCTCCTGTCTTTTTGTTATTTTTTTATTATATATATATATATTATATACTAGTGTTAGCTTGTAAATTGTAATTGTTGTGTCTTTGTGAATAAATCATACACCCAAAGGTTTACCTTTGGGTGTATGATTTATCTGTTGATTTATCTGTTTTTTTTTAATAGTAAAATAAAAAGCCATTCAAAAGTTATGAGCCAACAAAGATGCTTTCTTGTTAATTTTAACGTAACTTTGGGTGTAATTAAGTAATAAAAGAAGTGTAAAATCTTCAAAACAAAGTCGGTACCGACAAAGCTCAATTATCGAAGTGTTCAATATACTTTATTTATAATTGATTTATGCAGTGGTTTTTTCATTAAACTCGATTTTCCAAAGGACTTTTCGTATTTTTTTTACGCGCGTTTTAGTTCGGAACGGTGTTTGTGTGCGTGCGAACTGGATTTTGTGCGCGTAAATTAGCGTCTAACTGCTCATCACTGATACTATCTGTCTGACACAATAAAAAAATGCCAGATTTGAGAAAAAAATTGTTATTTATTTCACAAAAAACTATCCTATGTCCTTCCCCGGGATGCAATCTATCTCTCTGCCAAATTTTATCAAAATCCGTTCAGTGGTTTAGGCGTGAAAAGGTAACATACAGACAGACAGAGTTACTTCCGAATTTACAATATTAGTATGGATAGCGTTTAACAGCAGCTTTCACAAGCAGATATAAAAAAAATGTTTACACAGCTTTCTGCTAGGCATCACATTATAAAGGCGAAAGTTTGTGAGTGTGTTTGTATGTTTGTTATTTTTTCACGCACAAACGGCTGAACAGATTTGGATGAAATTTGGCACTTAGTTTATAACCACGATTAACATACATGGTACTTACTTTTTATCCCGATATTCCCACGGTATCGAAAGCTATGCGGGTGAAACCGCAGCTAGTAACTTCATAAAACGACAAAGAAACAGGTTTCTTTTATGCTCCTAGAAGCTAGAGTCATAAATAGCATCTTCACACGAACGCTGTCTTTCTTTCTGCACAAATTAGCTGTTTTATAATAGCGTAAAAAAGTCCTGTTCAATAAAAACATTTAATTTTTTAAATGTACGTATTTTAATTGCCCTTGTACCATAGACACCTACATTATTATTGTCAGCATTTAAATATGACATAGTCATGGGGCTGTAATTAAGATAAAAGCATTTAATTATTAGTGGTGCCAACGGGCCTAAATAAAGATTATTTTACGTTTAAATTGGTCAGACACATAACTTCGCGCACAGGATTTGATATGTGTAAAATTATGAAACCATAAACAAGAATCCTATGTGTAAACAATAATTGGATGTTGTTTAATCCTTTTTGGACATTCATAGAACACACCATAGTAAGTACGTGGTATAATTTACTGTCATACCGTCAGCGTCACCTAATGAAACATTACGTGTGAAAGACCCTTAAAAAAACCGAAATACATTCTTCATGTCATTACAAAGTTTTAGCAATAAATTTTGCTCAATTTCACTTTGTTAGATCGTGCATATTGTTTTGATGCGTCGGCTTCGTTAAGGGTTTTTCACGCATAACCCCGATTACATGTGTTGACAGTGTAATTGCAACTACAATTTTTATCACTGGAAAAATTATAAAATATTTTAAACCTATTAATCACATTTTTTATAATATAATTTAGCTTTCGGGCTTATTGAAATAATGAGAAAAGCCAACATCTAGGCCTCAAATAAATACCTTAAGTCTTGCAATAGCAACGCCACTCTAAATATTAGGAAACAGCCAATTCTTTTTTCTGGAGCAAAAGTAATGGAACACTTTCTGAAAAACGAAAACAAAAAAATCATTTTAGTTTTTCTATTAACGTACATAGGAAAAAGAGGGGTCCGTGGCTAAATAATAACAGCCGTATAGGTCGATCGATCAGGTTAAGCTTCGTTTGCCGCGGTTGGTATGTGGATGGGTGACCATCTTTACATACCAACACCCCTCCGGAAAAGCACGTTAAGCCGTTGGTCCCGGCTGTCATTCGTGGATCTTTGACAGTTGTTACAGGTAGTCAGAAGCCCGAAAGCCTGATAATCAGTATTACCCAGTATCTGGGTTGTGGAGTTCAGACAGGCAGTCGCTCCATGTAAAATACTGGTATTCAGCTGCATCCGGTTTGACTGGAAGCCGACCCCAACATAGTTGGGAAAAGGCTAGGCGGATGATGGAAAATAGGGAGTGACTACCGAGATGACGACTTATAGAGAAGTATGGAATAAAAAGACATGTTGCGCCGACCCCAAATACATTGGGATATGGGCAGAAAAATAGGAGTACAATGCGTGCCACGAAAGATGAGACTTGACACACCACGTGGTTTGACTTGCGCAGAACACGATTTTAGGTATCTTTAGCGGTATGAGGTCTGAGTGCGGGACGGGACCGGACGTCATAGGGGCGGCGGAAAGAGCGGGGGAGGCGGGGTCAAGTCTCATCTTTCGTGGCACGCATTGTACATAATATATATTTTGGTGGCTTCGACACAACGCAGCTCACAACCAGACAAGATTTATTTGTAAGACTCATAAATGCAATTATTATTTCAGGTAAACCATTGTGATGTGGGGGGCAGTCAAGTCACCCAGTGATCATAGCAGATACAATATTGGAGCTGACCCGGACCATGCACAGTTACACTGAAACGTATCGTTGAAAACATTTAGTGCGCGCAGACACCGACGGCATAAAGCCTCATAAGTAACCCATCAAGTTTTTTCCAATAGTAAATGGAAAAGCAAGTTGTATGTAAACAAAAATATACTTACAAGATATGAATCTATTTACTCCTCGTGTGTATATTATGTAAAAAGTCGAAGTGAAATGTTCCATTATAGTGAATGTAGTAGTTAGAAGTTTGGTATGTTCACTGTGAGATTGTATAATCCTCTATGGGGTTAAAATCTTTGCTTTTCATGTGGGTCTCGTTGTGCGCCATCTTGTAACCCCACAAAAGCATAGCTTCTTTGCACGCCAACTGAAACATTATTGTTGATTGGTTACTAAACATTTCATCTCACCCTGAGGTCGTTTACCTCACAGCGCGTGCAGTATGGTTTCGGTCGTGTAAACGTCTTGGGATCAAAATATCTGGTTCTTTATTTACTTTTCTTAGGTATTTTTGCTTCGTTAAATCGTTAGACAGACTTATAATATTTAACGTCATGCTTACGCACACTGCGCACGCCTCAGCAGCGGTGAAATCACAATAAATCCAACGGAATAGAAATCGGAAGAGCAATTAACAAAATAATATCTTTTATCTACTTTCATGTCGTAAAATTCTAATTATAAAATTTTAAACGAGTTTATATTAACATACTTTATAAACACAATACCGAAATAGAAAAAAAAAATTTCATTATAACACTATTTCTCGAACAAAATAATGTTATAAAATAATTTTTTTTCCATTACGATACAGGTTAACCAAGAAGTTAAATCACGAAGGAGAATGCATAACTTTTTTTAATCGAACTCGTTAAGCCCCATCCACATGCTTGACAAACAATGGCAAACAGCCAACAGCAAACACGGACATGTGGATGGGTGTTTGTCGTTGTTTGCCTGTTTGTGTTTGTGTTGGGCAGTGTTCGGCATCGGTGTCGGTTTTTCTTGCCAGATCAAAGGATGTGTGTGTCACTTTGTGTGCTGTTTGCGGTGTTTGTGACAAACAGCCAGCGTGTGGATGGGGCTTTACATATATACGGAAGCGTGAAGTTTTGTTGTGTAAATTTTACTTATCTGTGGTTGCGCTAAAGTGCGGTGAAGAGCTGGGTTTTTGGCGCCATTTTTACGTTTTTTCTGAATTTAGTGTTTTATTCTATTATTGCTTAAAAATGTCTGATACCAGTGAATGTGAAGGAAATTTGACTCCGCCCGATATTATAGATGCGGCGACGAAAATGACTTATACAAAACTTCAATAATTATCATAAGCAGTAAAGTATGTCTTACTTTTTGAACTTTGATCTTTTATTTAGTAAGTATATTCAATCTCAATGTATGAAAGTAGATAAAAAGTTGTATAAAACTGCACATAATAAGGTATTAAACACTCGTGTGATACTATTACAAACCTCGCTCCGCTCGGTTTGTAAACACACACTAGTGTTTAATACCCCTCATTATGCGACAGTTTTATAAACTACTATAATAGAATCCTCCTAATATCAGATTACATCCAAGACCTTCGACACGGTCGTTAACAATAAATTGCCTGGCAGTGTGTTAACAACCTTGGTCGGAAAATACTAGGTCTGCGACCAGGGAAGTATAGAGATCATATTTTGAGAAAAGTGTATTTAGAGAATATCAAATTATATTAATATCACTATGAGAATGACGGTATTATAGATATTTAGACTCAACTGGCCATGAGAAAACTTGTTACTGTCAATTGTGGCCCGATAGCAGACTTGAAAGTGAGTGTTTACTAGATTATTACGAAACGTGGGATATACTATGTTAATTTACCTCCAAACAAGTTTCGGTAAAACCTTAAGATCAGACACAAACAGTTTGTGTGCAACATTTGTCCTACTCAGTTTTTGTTTTTGCTTCGCTAATGTAGTGTTAAATAAAGACCTCACCGAAAGTAAGGCTAAGATGAAATATTCACGGTTAATCACCCTGATTGACGAACGTGTAGAAGGCCTATCTCGTTTACAGCTAAACATTTCGCCTTTTTTCCATACACCGCAAAATTAATTAAAGCGAGTTCAGTTACGCTTGAATTGGGTATAATCCGATCCAGCCTGTCCCTTGCTGCCCTTCCCCAGTGATGCCTTAAGCCAAGGTCCGTACCCCACAGGGGTTATTAGTGTGTAGTCACTTAGTTTTAAGCCCTGGCTGAAGGCCTTAAGTTATTGAGGCACCCACAGGCAAGTAGTCTGGTTAAGCAGCTGACAACCTCCTTTTTTTTATAACGTGGAGAAATGCTCATGCATTCTGCACTACCACGGGGAAATAGTGCAGTTATGTGGGACGCTAACCCACTAAAACTCCACGGTGTTTTCCTCCGCCGCTTACGACGGGAACACGGGCACGCGTTAGCACTCATCCGTAAACCCGCCGCGGCTGTCCGTCACCGGACCCTCCTCTGGGGAGTACTCCCCATCACCGGCGCACCAGAACACAGCACGCCGTGACCACCCCAGGGACCAAACCAGCACATGGGCGCCAGACGACCCCGTGTCTGGACACCCTTGGTCCCCCTGCGACGGGTCAGTTCATTGGCCTCGCCGCCTGCCAATTTTCGGCCGCAGAGGATAGGGAGAGCGGCCAACGCCATACCAACACTCCTCCTCCCTGAGGCCCCACCTCGTCCGCCATCAGACGATGGCGACCCCATCAAGGCCGCGGAAGGTAGGGAGAGCGGCGCACCGCAATACCGGCACTCCTCTCTCGCCGCGGCCTCCAACCCTCAGCCGCGATGTCTCTCATAGGACATCGTGGCCCGCCTCAGTTGCGATGTCGCCAAAGCGGGACCGCAACCTACTTGTTGGCCGCTATGTCGTCGGCTTATCGGCAAAAACCCTGACGAGCGGCCCCGCCTCGGGTTCCTCTTCGCTTCACCGTGGCAAGCCACGGCTACTGAGCCCCCCCCGCCTCAACAATGCGGAACCTACCGGGGGGGGAGCCGACAACCTCTTAGGTTAACCTGCGAAAGGTCATTAAAAAAAAGCTTTTATTAGGATTCCGTAGTCAGTCGCCTATTATACAAAACAAAGTAAATCTTTGCGATTTTTGACGTTGTAAACTATGAACCGAGTGGACAAAGGAACCACGAACTCGATTTCAGCGAAAATTAAAAGTTATTTTAGTTTTTTGCAGATTCTCATAGTTTAGCGAAGAATTGAAACCATTATTTGAAGCAAACAGCGTGATTGTATATACCTACTCAGCAACAGTTGCTTACTTCTTCCATAATTTTCATTCGGCGTACGGTCATAAGGATTTTTAAGTATGCAGTTAAAATGTAATTGCAATTTGAAAATGATTGCAAAATAAAACTTTTTAGTGAATTATAATTGACACGTAAACGAACGGTTGATTAACTGAAAATAGCAGATCCATATTTTCTTATCGTTTTACCGCAGGTTCGGTCGACGGGCCGATAATTTTATTGGGAGGTGCATTGTTCTCTTAAAAAGGACACCTATTTCTACAGTCAAATAATATTTTGCAGGGTATGGAGATGAGACTTTATCCTTAAGGGGGAAGCGCTAAGGTAGCCCGCGAAATTCAATTTTCTTACGTTTTTTGCAATTTGCTGGTCAGCATTAAGTTGTACGTTGATTAATATATGAATCGCGGCCGTAAGAAATATATGTTTACAGAATTATAATCATTAAAGTCATCAACACAACTCTATAAGACCACGTAAGTCCAAAGAATGATGATTTCATGAAACTTGGGACTTACGTGGTCTTAGAGAGAGTGATATTTGTTTAGCGGGGAAAACCACGCAATACTGCGCTTAGACAGTTGTGCGCCGGCCATTAAAAGAAGTTTAGTCATAAGTGATACACCTATGGTAAACTTTCTTGCTAATGGCAAAGAGTAAGCTTTTAACATGTATATTTTTTAATTTATTAGTACTAACTGATGTTTTCCAGCTCTAAACAACGTCCATGGCTTCATGAACTTGGTTTAGTTTTTCACTGTAAAAATTAATTTGTTTTAAAAAACCTTTGAAAAGGTTTCAACAAAGTAAATTTCTGCAAATGTACATTAGAAAGATACATAATAAAACGCAGTGCAGAGCAGTGGTGGCCAAGTGGTAACGGCCGCGACTTACGAGTTGTAGGTCGTAGGTTCGAACCCAGACAGGCGCTTTACTTTGTGTAAATTATTTCATCACCACTGCTCACAAAACGGTGAAGGAAAACATGGTGAGGAAACCGGCACGTCCTAGAACCAAAAATTCGAAGACATGTGACATCTACCAACCCGCACTGGGCCCGCGTGGTGGATTACGGCCCACTCCCTCTCACTGAGAGGAGGCCTGTGTCCCAGCAGTGGGAACATTATAGGCTGATGATGATAATAAAACGCAGAAATTTGTTCATAAGGGCATCTGCCCATAATCGTGACGGCTGTGCACGATTATGATACATCTGTGTTTTTCGATCTTTCTGATAACACCCATATTCATTTTCAGAAATATGTATGGCAAGATACTGGAGTAGTAATACCACTGTATTTATAACATACCTGTATCTCATCTACATAATCGAATTCCAGTGCATTCTTCCATCTGAAAGGCACATCTCGGGAGACCCTGAAGGTGGAACTCACGCCAGCCACCTCCACATTCGTATGCGACTGCAGGAACTCATCAATCGATTGCGTGGCACTAAGCCTTAGGAACTTTAGAATTCGATGAGTAGTAATATTAGGCTTCAGTGCTAACTCTTCGTACCGCAACACCCTGGAAACATCAAGATAAATTAGCCACATCATAACTCAGCTTTTATAGAAATAAAAACATATATATTGGACTCCTAAAACAAATACTAGATGTAGCTAGTGAAACTTGATCATAATCATCAGTTTGGGATAGACATTTAGAAGGCAACTCATAGGTAAAGGTAATACAGTCTGGTGTCCGCAATTCCACGTCAATGCGCGTATTTTGCGTTCGGGGAAGGCAACTCATTCATCATCTTCTTCAATCACTCACTTTTAAATCAGAATCTCTATCTAAAAGTCCTTGAATAATTTAAACGGCTATTGGCTCATAGGCTTTGGATGGATCCTGATTCGGACATGCGTTTCTGCGTTCCACCTTAGGGTGGATCAACGAAATAACCTCCCTGAAGATTCAATAAGTACTGTATTTGTATGTCCATGTAATAATACAACACGAGTGGTGGAGGTGTAACCTCTATCAGTTATTATGACCTTAATTCCATGTGGAACTATGGTCATATTAATTTATGCTCCCATTTTACGAATATAAATAATAGGATGACATGACGTGTGAATCGTGTTGAATTTCCTTCAATATGTGCAATTTTATACAAGTCACTGTTTATACTGAAGCAACAAAATTAATTTCTCAAATATATTTTTTTATTTTTTGTGACTTTCTTCCTTTATATTATATTATAATGTAGGAAAACTTTAAAAAAAAAATTAAAATACATTTTTCCTCATTATAGCCAACATGTCTTGCTTCTTGCTGATAACATTCTTAACGTGGAATATTAGTGAATAATGTGAAACTAATTCTATACTTAGTTCCACATTAGAAAACCAATTTTATTAAACTATTCTACCAACGCAGATAAATATTGTTGATAAGTAAAATAATATGTGCATAATATACTTATTTATTCTGAAATGAGTTATAATAATATTTTCCAAGAAAAATAATTTCTTGAAACTACATGACCACACAACAAGCATGGTATAAATTAATTTAAAAGACTTTTGCTTCACACTAACTATCGGCTTCCAGTCTAACCGGATGCAGCTGAATACCAGTATTTTACATGGAGCAACTGCCTCTACAAAATATTTACTGGGTAACATGATACTCCTTTGTAAGACTCTGGTCAGACGTTCAGGCTTCTGACTGCCTGCAACAACTGTGAAAGATCTATGAATGACAGCTGGGACAAACGGTTTAACATGCTTTCTGAGGTACAGAGGTGTTTCAATATTGTAATGGATGGTCACCCATCCACGGACCAGCCTAAGCGAGCATAGTTTAGCCTTCGATCAACCCATGCAGCAGTTATATTTTAGCCAGGAGACCTAAAAATAAGGTATAATTACAAAAATTACTTACATAAGTCTATCAGGATATTGCTCCTGTATTCGGCCTGCCGCCACATAGTCACTGATCATGTCTGCACATACAAGCGATGGCTCCCAGCAATCCGGAGCAGGCTGGCAGAAGTTTCGGTGCTGTCTGGACTGCATCACACCGCGAGGGTCGCGAATCAATAGAATCACCTTCACATTTAGCCTTAAATATAAAACAGGTAGTTTATAATTTTATGTTGAAAATCTATCAAAATTAAATACTTACTCGCTAAATCATTTACAATATAGTAAACCCTTCTGATTTAATTGAATGTCATTATTAGTAAACAAATTGGGCTTTTCTTAATTATCAATTTCCTTGCATAATTTTAATATAAATCAATCATGAATTTTATATTCACAATTTTATTATTAAAATCTACATTAAGGTTAAAACTGGTAAACCCAAACAGTATGCTTATTATTTTGTCTCCAGTAAATTAAGATTTGATTTACTATGTGGTGGATTAATAATAAATAGTGGTGTGTTATCTACAGAATGCTGTTATTATAAGTACATATTTATATTAATTGCATTAAACTCACTCTTTGTCATCCAGTATTTCATGGATGAGCCGCAATCTTAGACGTACAACCTTCATGGTTTGGAAAGGAAAGAGCTTACATAACCGTGATGTGAACTCAGCATCATAACACAGTTCTTTCTTATATTTACAATGGTCCCAAAGTCTGGTGTTATGGCTAAACTGATTCAAATGCTTACTTCCATACTTAAAGTAATCTTCTAAGCCTTCATAATTACATTTCAACATAGTCTTGATGGTGCTCAAGGCTTGATCAGATTCTGGTGGCCCCCTTATTTGTATAATTCCATATTTAAGTAGTGGTTCATAATGATAATAAGTACCTGGGATTGCATTTAATACTTCTCCAAGAAATGTGGTTCCTGATCTCCATGTTGATATAATTAAACTTTGCAGGGGCCGTCCCCCTGATTCCATAACTAAATCTTCCAATACATGAGCACCAGTTTCAGAAAAGTTGTATTTAGAGAGTTGATATTTGATCTTTGATCGTGTTTTTTCCAATAACTTCTTGATATCTGGAGAACCATCATAGGGGACTGTGGGTATATGTTGCGTATAGGTTTCCTCTCCATATTCAACTTTTAAAAAGTTTCTAACATTTCTCCGGCTTTCAATGGACGGACGATAATACGTGTTATCTGCATATCGACTTCCAGCAAGAATTAGAAGAACACTGAGACCAAATGCGAAACATATTGAGTAAAAGTTAACTCGCCGCAACATCACGTTATAAAAACGAACAAAACAATATCGTAGAATGTGTAAGGATGAAGATAATTTATTATACAATACGCGTACTACCAATACACACTCACTGTCATTTTTTTATTGGATTTGATTGCATTTAAATTATAATTCCATATTTTTGGTTTCCGCGGAAACACCGCATTGCACCTTCACCGCCATTTTGAACGAATGACGTACAGCAGCTTGTCAAAAATAACTTTTTAATTTTTCTTTAGATGACAACGGAAAGTTACATCACTCACTCTGCGGTAGCTTTTAAAAGCTTACTTACGTTCACTTGAAAAAAAAACTTAACTGAACAATCTATTCAAATCTATGATTCAGATTAAAACATTACAAAATAAATCTAGATAGAATATATGAAACCAGCACGATAGCACTGCCGAAACTGTTTACGTGACCAACTTATACCGCTCATATTCTTATAGTAAGCTGTGAACGTACGTAGCGTTTGTTTAGATACTTTACCTATTCTGATTCACTGATTGGCTAATGCAGTAAATACAAAACGGACAATAATTAATACATAAACTCTTACGAGAGAACCTAGGTATAGGTACAGGTTTACCAGGTAGCTAAATATTCGTGTAAACTTGAATCAGTGGGAAAGCAATTAAAAACCTTAGTTCTTCATTAGAATACTTTTTTTCTATTACGATATGAATTCCTTCAGTTTACAATAGAAGAGACATGATTAGGTCTAACACAAATAAACCTGAATTTACCTGACCATGAAACCAGCGGCATGAAACTACAATTCAGCCTCCTGTTTCAGCGAATGAAACCCAAATCTGGGGACACTGGGAATATCAGCCACTTCGAGGAGCCTGTTGCCATCGTTCAGCATAACTTCCATATGGACCCATAGGTCGATATTGTTGGGTTTGGCTTTGTAGTTGGCTGGGCCAGCTCAATTTCTCCGGTCTATCGGAACTCGTTTATTATATTTTGTGAAAGGCGAAATGTAACTAGGCCAAGTCTTCAAAGCCAAGAACCAATGCGACTTGCCTGTCATTTAAGCGGTCAAGCAGTATAACAGCAACACTTCCCGGTTTTGAACTAGATTACCTACATATGTAGATCTCTAGATTTAGGTACAGACGCCAGCACATCAAGCTACCCGAAACTGTCAAATTTTCCCAACCAACTTTGGACCTTATGATTTAACAATAAAGTTGAAAATCTATTAAAGAAATTTGACAGTTTGTAGTAGCTTGATGTGCTGGCGTCTGTACATGGTCAATCAATCTCTCTGGCCTGACTAAAATCCGTAGGTATCGTTTGGCTGTTTCTGTTTTTTGTGTGTACGAACGACTAGTAAGAAAACTATACTACGTAGTTAAAGAAGCTAATCGTTTTTGACACTTAACAATACAATGGTTTCGTGATGCGTACGCATCCAGACCAATTGGATCAGATTCGTCTGTCTGACTGATAAGAATGACTTCTCCATCTATGGAAGAGTTAGTTAATTATTTTTAGTTAATTGGTATCAGTTCTATACCTATTTCAGTTATGAATAGACCAATTAATTATTTATATCTGTTATTTGATTTCGATAATACCTACTTATACGAAAATAATCGTGATAGAGGTTAAGAATGTCGGCAGCCCAGCCAGCCTACTAGCTCGCATTTCTGTTTGTTTTAAGCATTTACTCAATTTACGCATTTCTATGGCTATGACAGTTGATCTTGAGCTTGCCTAGCGTAGTATGGAGTTTCAATAGAATACTAGGCCAGCTTAACTTCACTGGTTTTGTTACCACTGACGTGCGGTCGACTGTACTAGAAAGTTACCACTACCACTACAATACACCACTATCAGCACTACCTACATCACTAAGTAGGTACCTATATCTATATACAGGTTGAAATTGAAAACATGCGACAAACCGAAACGGGAGATTGTATTCATCATTATGAACAACTTTTACTAAGCGACCAAAGCTGCAATGGCGAAAAAAAATCAGCTGTTTCCTACATTTTGACGAGTTATGCGAACATAAATGTAAGTAATGAATAGCTGATTTTGTTTTCGCGATTTCAGGTATGGTCCCATACTATAGTGATGCTCGTATCAATCTCCCATTTCGATTTGTCGCAAGTTTTCAATTTCACCCTGTATATAAAATTCAAAGTCCTGACTGACTGATATATCAACGCACAGCCTAAACTGCTGGTCCTAGAGACATAAAATTTGGAGGGTGTGTTCTTTGTAAAGAGTGGTATCCACATAGAAAGGATTTTTCGAAATTCGACGCCTATGAGTGTAGGTAAATGGGGGGAAGGTGAAATTTCACACGGATGAAGTCGCGGGCAGAAGATAGTAATATTATAAAACAAAGCAACCCCCGCCGCGTCTGACTGTATGTCTGAACGTAATAAACTCAAAATGTACCGACCGGATTTTCATACGGTTTTCAATACAGCGGAGTGATTGCGTAACACGCTATCAGTAGCAATCAGTCAGATAGTTCAACAACATTCATTGCGTTATTTACGTTTTTGAGCAGACAACTTTTCGGACATACAACGACACGGTGACGGTGACGACACGGTTGGCGCAATGGCTGAGCGATCGACTGCTGCGCTGCGTGTCGCGGGTTCGATTCCCGCACGGAACAAATATATGTATTGCCTACAGGTAGTTGTTCCGGGTCTGGCTGTTTGTGTATGTGAATTTAAATGTTTGTAAACGCACCCACGATATACAGGAGTAATTCCTAGTGTGAGGCAACGATATTTAAAAAAAAATGAAGTATAATTCAGAAATTAGATTGAGCTTGATAGTGTGTTACCTACGCAATTAGAATGCTGGACGAAGTGATTAATGAGGAAGGTTTAGGTGTCCATAATTCCTTAAAGTTTTGTGTAAATTGGCTGAAATACGACGATGATTGTTGAAGATGTCGGAAAAAATCATGCCGACAGGGAGGAAGCTTTACTGGCCTGCGCCGCGTAAACCAATAGAGCTGAAAAACAATGTATTGCGAAATTATACATTGTTTACCTGGATTGACACATAGGGTATTTTAATCCCGGTAGTACCTACGTTCTCGTGGGATATTTTCCGATAGGTACCCACGCGGGCGAAGCCGCGGGCAAAAGATAGTAAGTAATAAAATAATATTGTAACTCTTTGGAGATATTGCATAATGTAAGTATAATGAAAATATAATCAAGTAAGTAAATACCGGAAACTCATTGTCAATCAGTGCTTAACAAAGCGTGGCATTCTAATGGTTCATTAAAAACATCAACTCACAAATCTTTGTTTCCCTACAGCTTTGTTTTGATAGCATTAGTTGCCTTTTTTTCGTATCTGTCAGTGAAGATTGATGCAGTGTTTCATCAGCCATGAGTCGTGTCAGGCCTAAAACCGTCAAGAAGGCGGCAAAGATTATCATTGAGAAGAAAATATCACTTGACTGACTCTTGACTTCGACACAAACAAGAGGATATGTGAGGAAATCGCTATCATTCCCACCAAGCCCCTCCGTAACAAATTCGCTGGGCTACCCATTTGATGAGGCGTCTCAGGCACTCTCAGGTCAGAGGAATCTCCATCAAGCTGCAAGAAGAAAGGCGTGAGAGGCGTGACAACTATGTGCCCGAGGTATCAGTCCTGGAGCATGATATCATTGAAGTTGACCCTGACACCAAGGACATATTGAAGATGCTCGACTTCAATAACATCAATGGTCTGCAATTGACACAGCCTGCCACACAAGGCAGACGTAATTAAGGATAATAATAATTTTAAAAAATGGTGGTATATCAAGCAGAATAATAAAAGTTCAAGTCTTTTTAAAAATTATATATAATTATTTCACAAAGAGCCTCATTTTCTTGAAGACGTTTCCAAGATTTTTAGCTACCTTGAAAAAATGTAATCAATTTTACACATGAATTTTGCGACCAAATCACAATAAGCCACAAAGTTTGACCCTGAGTTTTGAACTAATGACATAAAAAACTCTATAAAAATTAGGTACCTCAGTACCTACCTATAATTATTAATCAATTATTAAGGCTACGCCGACCGCCTAGCCTCATCGTTTGTTTGGTTATTTCTTTTTCTTTTCTTTCTTTTTATTTTGCATACCTACCTGTTCGGCATTTTGTTTTTTTTTTATAATATCGGCCACGCATGAAACCTATATAAATCGCTAGCTGACATCAACAGAAAACATAATAAGACCCGTAAATCGTCATGTTTCTGAGATATTAACATCTACAGTATGTAGGTACTATCTAAACCTATCGATGTAGGTTTGATACGTCAACCATTTTGAAAAAAAAAAAACAAAATGGAGGACAGTAGGTATGCCAGGTTCCATATAAAAATCTTCAATCCCCTTTTATCACCATAGGGTGAATTTAGGAACAATCACATGTGGGCAGATGTGTCCCGCGGATGTTAAATGTGACAACTGCGGTGTATGCGTACCTACTAACTCAGGTGTGCTGTCCCGGACAACATATTGCGCAATAATTTTATTCGCGGTGTCCGTTTTCATAATAGTTTTACTCTGTTTGTCTGTATTTTTTTGTATATGGGTATTTTGCCTGCAATAAAACACTAATTATTTTATATTATTTTATTGAACCTCAATGGTAATATTATAGTCTACCTACTACACTGCGTAGCCAACTATATGGCCCTTTCCAATAGTTTCTCCGAGGAAGAACCACAAGACTATTTCCAACCCGACCAGGAAGAGAAGCCAGGCTTGCTTTACGGTTATGTAGAGGTAGCATTTGTTTTTGATGAATTCCTTAGTCAAAGCTAAGTCACCTAAAAGTTTCTGCGGACAAAAGTTAATTTAGGTACTTTGTTATAGGTACGCATGACACACATCAAGCTATACTTATATTTCCAGTACTTATAAGCTTACTTCTCATTTTACGAAACCCCTATATAATACAGCTAAAACTAGAAATGCTTGATGTGTCGTCGTGTGTACCTACTTATCACGTAGATACCTGTAATATAAAAACTGCACACTACCTATGACAATGGAGAGACCCGCCATTCGAGGGTTGTTCTTCCAAAAGTCTTAACCAGTTAATTGGTTTGCACCAATAACCCGGTTTCGTATAAGTACCTACAGATTTGTATTAAACCTGTTAAAACGAGTGCAGATAAACAAACTAGAATAAATTAATTAATTCCGGTTTGGGGATAACGGTCGAAACCGGTTTGAAATTATTAACTATTTTCAGAGTCCTGCTTTTATTCATTGTTACTTACCCACTTGAAAACTATAGTGTTATAAAATGTCAAAATAAGATAACATCTCACCTGTATTCTAAGAGACAGGGGTATCAATTGCCATAAACCAGACTCCGGCTTGCTAAGAGAAATTCCTAATAGAAAACTTCGATAACACGCCCGACCTGGGAATTGGATCCGCAGGACCTCAGGTTCAGTTGCCCCGTTGACCAATGATACAGCCCAGTTAATACCTAAGTAATATCTGTTTCCATATTTAACTAATCATAGGTCCGTCCAACAGTTAACGGTACCCGCGACTCCCCGTACAAGTTGGTTGGAAAACAAACAGCACCTCAAACCTTCATCACCAATCATTCGCGGGCTATATGAATTTTAGGGGTTGGATCAGAGTAGGATTGGATTTGCAAGCAAGCTGAAGTAGCAATAGGCTGGTAGGAGCCCCTAAGGCTAGGTGGAGCGACGATCTTCGCAGGATTGCTAGTAGCTGGTGGATTAGAGTTACCGAAAATGGAGTCGAATGGCGTGCAATATGAGAGGCCTATGTCTAGCAGTGGACTGCTGTAGGCTGATGATGATGATGAGGATTGGATTTCTCTATCTCATGATACCCGAGGTGAATGGAAGCTTTCTCCTTTTGGAAGTCGCTTAAAAATTTAATCCAACAACTCTGAGGCGGATTGAACAAAAAAATTGGTGCATCGCGCGATGTAGTAACTATAGATAGCTGTATAGAATACAATATCGTACGTTGTTTGTATGGTAATGGCATAATATAAGAACCTTATTGTAATAGTCGGTAGATTACGGCCAGGACATGACTACATGTCATTCACTACCATTCGTAGGTCGTTATGTGTAGGTCTGTTATTGTTCCTTTGTTTCTTTCCCGGGGGATATGACTCACTTCGATACCAGGACAACAGAGGTGACAATGTTCTTCAAGTGCAGGAATTGCATGCTTGTGGCCCATTCACAAAAGCTGTTTAGATAATCGAGATATTCACTTAATTTGGCTGCAAATACAAGCAACAAATAAATACTTAGGTTTGTGTACCCACGTGGAATATTGTTTTCAAGTATGGCCACCAGCATCAGCCATTTTGCTCTAAGTTTCATCGAATGAAGTGTAGCAAGCTGGTATTTTGCTGAGAGCTGAGCCAGCCGTTCCATAAACAGATTAATGTTCGAATGGAAAGTACCTACCAAAATGAATTGGCTGCTTCCCAACATTGTATTACCTACATCCTATATACTTGTTATCTATACTTCTATACTAATATTATAAAGCTGAAGAGTTTGTTTGTTTGTTTGGTTGAACGCGCTAATCTCTGGAACTACCAGTCGGATTTGAAAAATTCTTTTTGCATTTGATAGCCCAATTCTTAAGGAAGGCTATAGGCTATTTAACATCACGCTATGACCTTTAGGAGCCGAGCAAAAAAAAAAGTCAGAAAGAACGCTAAGCAAAAACGAAGTAATAGCGCGGGCAGGCGATGCGATGCGACGGGGTGGGTCGGAGTAACAAGAAATTTCACGCGGACGAAGTCGCGGGCAGAAGCTAGTAAATTAATAAGACAATTACAGCCCGATTCTAACTTTACGGCGGATCGGAACACGAGGCGAGTCGCCGAGCGGTAACAAATTCACCTGTCAGCACTGTCAGCAGGGCTGAAGAGGTGAGGTATTCCGCAACGAGTACGCACTTCAGAGCCGCCATAGAATTTGAATCGGGCTGTACGTAGGTTCCACCTACTAGGACACCTTGCCCCCACCACCACCACCACCACCTGCACCACCACGCACCACCACCACCACCACCACCACCACCACCACCACCACCACCACCACCTGCACCACCACCACCACCACCACCACATGCACCACCACGCACCACCACCACCACCACCACCACCACGCACCACCACCACCACCACCACCACCACCTTGCCACCTTGCACCTTGCACCTTGCTCCTTGGTAGGATACCTTGCCTTGTTGGTCTACTATTGCTGAGCATGACGCCCTGGGTTCGCTTCTCAGGTTGGGCAAGTGTTATGAAATATCCCAGTAACAGCCGAGTCTGGATTTCTATTCTATTACATAGTAGATAGATAGTCTATTCTATTACATGGTACTTATGAAACTGTCGTAATGTGGGTTGTATGTACCTAGGAGCTATACCTACGTCTGCCTACCAGCCTACCTACTACATCTTAGGGTCTTAGGGAACTATTATCCTAAAACCGTAAACTGCAAGTGTACAGACGTGATGGTGTTCTGTAAGCTTCTGTCATGACAATTATATTTTTGACCACAACTCCTTCGTTAGAATTGAATTCATGAGCCGGCTTTAGTTGATAAGATAAAAAGTACTTACCTTTATTTCAGACGGGGCTGGTGGCGCCATCTCTACGGTGTAAAATCCTTTTAGAACTTTGATTTTCTTTGCAAGCCCGGACTTGGTCGCGGTCTCTGCTTTTTCTAAACCAACACAGAAGTTTATTGTAATAACGTTTAGAAGAAAAAAAATATTTATGAAAATGTAGTACGGATGTGCGATAGTGATGAGGATAGGTACCTACGACTACGTGGAAAATCTTAACGAGACCTTTAAATTTAGTGATTTAAAGGTCTCGTTAAGATTTTTTTCTGGCTGTTATCTACCTCGTTACCATTAATACTCGTTTAATAATATTGACGAAAAATGGCGACTAAAGCGCAACTAAAACCGAAACCCGACTGTGAAATAAATTAAACATTGAAAAACATGACAAGAAAATGTTCCTGTCTGAAATCATAGCCGTGGTCGAATGACTCGCATAACCGCATAAAATCATCAAATCAGCCTACAACGTTCCTACCGCTGAGACACAGGCCTCCTAGGCCCAGTGCGGGTTTGAGGATGCCCTGTCTTCGAATTTTTGGTTTTTGGAACAACTGGGCGAAGAGGCATACGAACAGGTGACCCGGCCAGCTCGTTTGTTGAAATCGGTTCGGAGCTTTAGGCTGGGTGGCCTCATTGAGGATGCCTGATGGGACATTGATCCTTTCTGAACAGTTAAATTAACCTCTCATCACGTCCATAAGTTTCTCTTTGTTCCTAGTAATAGTTGGTTTGTATATTTCAGTCAATTCATGCACCATCATTGTCCATCTGCCACCTGTGGATAAATCAAAATTTAGAATAACATTGATTTCTATAAAAACATTCTGTTTCATTAACCCTTCCTAGTCAACAGAAGTTCTACAAAGTGCTGCAGCAACATGCTTTTGTGTTGCTGCGGAATCTGTTGCTCACACAACACTGTTGTATCAGTTTCGCCAGGAACATGTCTCCAGCAACAAAACATGTTGCGGAAATAGTACCTACTGAATCTATAAGTGCATGTTGCCTGAATGTTGCGCAACTTTTGTTGATCACGAACCAGCTGCCCGCCCCTGCTTCTTCTCTGCGTTTGTTATGATTTGACCAATCATCGAGATTTCTTTATTTTAAGTAAGTAGGTAAGTAATATTAATGTGTTATAAATCTTCTGGAATCAATTTTCTAAAATTATAAATGATGATGAAAACCGCATCAATTTAGTTGCGCTGTTTAGAAAAACAACGCGGTCACACAGACAGACACGAAGAGCAACTTTAATTTATATTTTTTTGGTGGTGTTGTGTTGTCTCAACATAATTATTATAAAACAAAGGCAGTTTTTTCCGCCGCGTTCGTCTGTCTGAATGCGTTATACTCAAAAACCGGTCAAGAGCGAGTCGGACTCGCGGACCGAAGGTTCCGTACCATCAAAATAATATGTTTTTAAATTTGCATCGGCGAGGCCTATATTCGTCAGAGACTTTTAACACTGCACACTGCGGTGTAGAAATTGCAGTTTTAGTAAGTTTTTTGATGATTTCTGAAAAAGTGTGGTATTTAGAGACATCGTTTATTTTTCCTGTATTCTATACATAAAATTCTATCACAGAATTATTTCAAATTTTTCTCTTTGCAAACTTCGGAGATAAGGGGTGGGAACGTTGTTTTATTTTACATTTTTCATTAAAAGTTGAAAACTATGCGGCCTAAAAAGAAAGAAAAAATGTTTGACAATGTGCAAACTACGCTCTTTCATATGATACCCCACATGCCCTAGTAGCCCCACTTGGAATTTTTCAGACACCCTTTCAGTCACTGTTGCAAAAAAAAAAATATTGAAAATAGGCAAACGTCATCCAAAACTAATCTATTCTAAATTTCAAGTTGATAGCATTAGTAATTCTTAAGATATCCAGCTGTGACAAACGGACAGATTGACAGTCACACCATAAGGGTTCCTTTTTACCATTTTGATACGGAACCCTAAAAACTACCGAACGGATTTTTATAGGGTTTTCACCAATAGACGGAGTAATTCATGAGGAAGGTTTATGTGTAGGTTTTGTGTAAATTGGTTGAAATATGACGATGATTGTTGAAGATGTCAGAAAAAAATCATGCCGACTGGGAGCTTTAATGGAGTGGTTATATAAATGAAAACCCCGGAAGACCCGGTAGTAGGTACGCTCCCGTGGGCTATTTCCCGATATCCATGCCGGCGAAGCTGCGGACAAAATCTAGTATAGGTAGTTTATAAGAATACAAGGTTGCATTCATTGCACTGCAATGACAGACTATTTAATTTTGACAATTAAAAAGTGCCTGTACAAGGTTTGATTGAAATAAATGCTCTGAGTTTGACTGCACCGCTGAAATTTAAATACTTACGGAAGATATTCGCCAATTTTACTACACTCACGCTTGTAGACATTTTGAGTTTTATTTGGCTATAAGTAAAGGCTAAGTTATTATTGCTTATTCACGCCTATTTTTATTATTTGTTTAAGTTGTTGTTATTCTGTGAATCACAGACTGGTGTGAATTTCGTAATTCGGTAACTGTCAAAATACACTTTTTTTTTGTCATTATTGAATTGGAACTCTTTGTCAGTAGACAGACGCTTCACTTGTTCATGCCTTTCATTCGGCATCTTAATGTCGGGAACACAAACAGAATCAAAAAGCCCCCGACTCAATGAAAAACCTCAAAAAACTAAAAAAGAAAAACCTCTAAAAACTAAAAAAAATAATATATATAGGTATTGGACCTTTATGTTTAATATAAGTTGTAGGAAATATTTTGATCCAAGCGTCCTCGCGTCGGGGGATGGCTAATGAAAATTGCAAGATATCAGCAGCCACATTTTTTTTACAATACCTTACATTTATTAATGCTGGGTATAAGCCTCGTCTGTTTGGCGTTTCTATTAGCCGACTCCCGATTGCGAGAACGTTATCAACCGTCCAGGTACGTCCTACGGAACAACTTTATCTTTTCTCACACAGCGATTTGAAAAGAACCGCCATAGTAGTTATTGTTCTTTATTGAAATGCCTATTTAATGACATTATCGTCCGGCGTCCGGCCCTGATTCAGGCCATGGTACGGAGCGAAAGTGCATGGGAAGCCGTCACCTCTTTCTGCGAAGCAGTAATGCTCGCGAAGGAGGAGAAGAAGCGCCTGATGGAGAGGCAATCTTTGTGGCCTCACGCCCCTAGTCGCTGCAGGAGACGCCCTGAGCGTCGGGAATCGAGCGTCGATTCCCGGCCACCATAGGCGCGGGCTTGCGGACAGCCAGCAATGGGTAGCTCGCCGTCCGGTAAGGACCAGGTCGAGCGCGCGTTGTGTTCCACGCGCGGCTCAAAGAGATGTCAGCACTGATTGATGGGGTCCGCTAGGGCCGCTGCCTGCCAGGGTCGCGGGTTGTTCGAAGGAGTTACAGTGGCCTTGGCACAGGCAACTGAAGGAGCACGGGTGGATTTTAATCAGTAAAAGTCTGACACCTGTCACTGTCAAGTCCTGCTCCGCCCAGAGTCGGAGAAGGTATTTGATAATATCCCACCCTAAAAAAAATGGATAATCCATTGCCTCATAAGTTTCAAAATATGTCTGCTCAACTATGAATAACGCAATAAATGATGTGGAACGACTATACAAATAAAAATAAAATATATTGTAAAAACGTTATATTCACATCATAAACTACTACGAAATAACACTTATTTCAAGATAATAACTAAGGTGCATGTAGGAAGTATAAAAGAAACTTCAAATTAATCATATTAGATGGAAAAAAAAGATCCATCACCAAGTCGAGAGTCCGATATTCCCTTCATTCATTAATATTTTGTATGGGGTCATACCATGAGAATCATTTAGAGAACCGACTGGATAATGGATAGAGATGAAGGTTAAAAGTATTTTTTGGATTGTTGTTATTTGGTCACTGTGTAATTTAGTATATTGCCAGCAACCAACACAAACCAAAACTCCGAAAAAACCCAGCAGTAGCGCTTGCAACTACTAGACCAACGAGGCAGTCACAATCACAGTCAATTGCTTTTTCAATTTCTTAATTTTTTTTTATTTTGCCTGGCCTCTAGTTCAATTAGCTCTTTTTGGTGGCTGCTTCTTCGGCCTGGCATCTCTCTTTTTTGTTTTTCCTTTGCCTTTACCTTTTCCTTTACCTTTTGGCTTAGTCTTAGCTTTGGCTTTTGGATCTTCTTTTGGTTGTTTAGCTGCCAGCTCAGCTTTCTTTTGTTCAGCTAAAGCGTTGGCTTTTTTAACAGCTTCAGCTGCCTGCCTTGCTATTTCTTTAATACGCTCCGCTTCTTTCGCTTTCGCTATAGCCTTTAGTTTATTCTCATGTGCTTTTAATGCTGCTAAGATTTCGAGCCTTGCTCTTTCCGCTTCATCATCTATTTCTTTTATTCTGCCTTCTAAAGTTTGTATGAACCTGTTTGTAATTTTTCCAGCAAAGTTTTCCATTTTCCTACCACTTGGTCCTTTAAAGAAGTTGACAGTTAGTGGCGGTACCACTTCCACTTTTATATACTTCCATGAAGTAGATCCAAAACTCTGCGTGAATTTCGCAGCACCTAAAATGTACGTTTATTAGGTATACAATAAATTATCACTTTACACCATTTAATTTTGCCCTAACTATTTAATTACCTGTAAAGTAGCTTTCAAATCATTTTTTTCTTTCTAATTGTTTTTTTGCGTTTTCTAACTCCTTCTCAAGATATTTGATTTCAGCAGATAGCTGTCGGTCGCGAATTTCTTGTGTTTTGTATGTCAACTTTCCCACTATTTTCTCTACATTGTTTTCTATAATACCTACAAATTTATTGTCCACAAGTGGTTTTGCCTTAGTCTGCATAACACGAGCCTTAGCTGAACCCCAAACTTTTTTAACTAGAGGCTGAATTTTATCCAGAGAAACTGCGAACAAAACAAATGCGGACTTATTTTGAATGTTTTCACTGTCAGGTGGTGAACTACTTTACATATTTAACTAAACAAAACATATTATCACTATATGTTGCACTTGATATTGCATAACCCACTTTTGTTTTGCAACAGTTTCTTTATTTATAAATATATTATACACACTTACAGAGTGTTGCGTCAAGGGCCTGCCTGACAAATCTCATGGCTGCCATTTCTAGTAATATCGAGGCTTTTGAAAATTGCTTTAAAAATACCAATAATTTGATTGTGGATTTCTATGAAATGAATTTGCCACAAACTTATGTGGCCCACCAAGTTATTTTAATGTAAAACTCGTGGGCCTCTGTAAACTGTCAGTTTCTTGACGCTGTCTAATTAATTTACTTTATTATTTGACATTGTTTTTGACAGGCATCGTGCCTGTACTGAGTATTAGGCATAAAGGGAATACAACTTCCTTCGCGGACGTTCGCCTCTATACTATACAATAATGTAATAATAAATATACAATAATATAATAATATGATCTCCAATGGACGGCCACCGGACTAAACTATAACTAAATCAAAACCTCGAAATAAATAAGTGATTAATACCTTTGTACAAAACAAAGGTATTAATCACTTATTTATTTCGAGGTTTTGATTGTTCCAAGTAGCTCATTATAAGTTATAAACTCGACGAACAAACAGTCAATCGCTTTTAAACTAAATTATCATCAATATGAACGCGTGATAGATGCACCTTACAGTTAGAAACCCGTGTAAGCATGCAAATAAATCCGCAATGCACGGAACGACCTCGAAGATCAAATTACTCTACACTTCTGATCACATCGCGTTCATGACACCAGAGTAGATTTTCCAACACAGACAGAACTTGATTATTATGATGTTGGTATAGTAGCGGACATACGTGACCTAGTCATCAGTCCTGTCTTGCATGGTGAGAGGGTAGTCCTACCACCGCATGCACCACAGAAACTGTATGTACTTAGAATAGAAATAGAAAATATTTATTGTCCAGGTAGGCGCGCGACACAAAGGCACCGCTCGTTGCGCGACTTGCGGTGCCTTTGTGCCGCGCGCGATTTTATCGCGTGTCGCGCCTGTTTGAACGAGCAAGATGAGACAACATGAGTAGATTAAAATTTTACATACAGCTAGGTTACATTATATTATTTGCGAGTGAGCCCGAACTAGACAGTTATCTGTATCTTGGGGCTCGGGGTACGAATTCCAGTGTGGAGACTAGAGAGGTAGCGTCCCACACTAGGAATTTCTCCTGTATTTATAGCGTGTGTGGTGTGTGTGTGGCGTGTGTGTAGTGTGTTTGTGTGGCGTGTGTGTGGTTTGTATGTGTAAGGGTGTGTGTGACGTATGACTTACGTGAAAGCTTCATCGATTAGATGCCATGTAGTCACGCACACAGGCACGCTGGCCCGGTATCCACCAAAGCATAGGTGTATGGAAAGGAGAGGACAAGAGACGCTTGGCAGCTAAGGTGTGTCTACTTAAGCTGAGCAAAGATGTGTGCTGATTAAATCACAGCTGACATCTCTTCTCGTTTTCGCTGCGCGCCACAACCACCTGCTTCCGAGATACTGCACTTCCCCGCTTTGAACGCTGCAATCTGCTGATTTTGTGCGCCTGGGTGAAATAAATTTAGGTTTTCTTTATTTTAAACAAATAATATGTCCTCTTCTTTCCGCTTGAGCTTTACCGAATGAAGCTAACTGGAGAATAGAAGGGTAAATAACAAAATCCTATTTGTTATTTACTATCTACACATCTCCTCTATCCACCCCTCCATCATTCGCTTTGGTAGAAACGGGTCATGGGGCCTCGCGTCTTATCGTGCCTTTCACGTGGACAAGGTACAAATCGTAGAAGTGCACGTGACTAGAAGGCCGGCTACGGGCCGGCCTTTGTCCTTTTTTTTTAAGAATTAGGCAGTATTGCCATTCAACCCGGCAAAACTGCCAGTCTTCTGGGCACGTTTAGACGTTTAATTTTGTACCTAGTGTAAATTAGTTGCATTATATATATATATTGTTTAAAGTACAAGGTGACTTATAGAGCTTGGTCTCTGTTATTTTATCTACTCAAGAGGACACGTCATGTTTTATTGCCAACACATAATTTACTCAAGATGGATTTATTGGGCAATCTCAATTTACGAATACACTTTGTAAGAATCGTTGACCCAAATAAATTGTCTTTTAATCTAAATCGTAGTGCGAGTTATGCTGGAAAACATAAATTAAATAGGCGTTTACAGTATAAACTTCAGTGGTAACATTGGAACTTGCTACGAAATGGCCGTAACTGCTACGACATAAAGGCGCTGTTAATGTCAAATTGTTACACGTGCAGTTGACTGTACAAGGAGCCAAAACTTCCAGGCCGCAATAAAAACGCTTGCGTATTACACTTAAGCTTGGTGCTTATTTGTCATAACCATTTGAAAAAAATATTTCGTAACTTAAACAAATAAGAATCCCAAATAACAATCCCAAATATTTGGCGTTCATTTATTAATGATTGCATTTACTTACCCTAATAAGATTTCCTTGAAACATACAAATATATGTTGGTGTTTTGTTTGTGAACCGTAAACGAATTAACCTAATTAAAAAATACCGTTTATGAAGGTTGGCCTAAACGAGTTTGGCTTTTACAAATTCTACCGGAATCAAGAGCCCTGCTTTTTGGTCGGCCTGTTTTCTCACTCAGAGTTTATCCTATCTATCTTTATTTAAAATCTGTTCAGCGCTTACACCGCGTAATGGAAACGTAACAGACAGACAGTTATTACCATTTTTAGGGTTTAATAAATAATCAAATTAAATAAATAAATAATCCGTTAAATTTCTAAACGGCTGGTTGACACTTCCCGTGACCCAAGGGCTGGCTTTTACTTTGGCCAGAGGCTAAGCATCGCCATACAACGTGGTAATGCCGCCAGTCCCTTGAGTACAATTACCAGTCGACAGCAATGCGGATGAATTTTTCGACGCTATTTTTTAGTTTCTGTATAGTTTTAGAGAATTTAATTTTGTTATTTTTTTTCCTATAATTCGAGTTAATTGATCTTTTTGTATTCACGTGTTTCTGTGCCTAATTAAATTTATAACATTAAAAAAAAATGGGTTCCGTACCTCAAAAGGAAAAACGGAACCCTTAACCCTAAGATCACTTCATTGTCAGTCAGTAAGTCCCATTTTCTCAGAAACGCGTTGAGTTATCAAGTTGAAATTAATATCAAATACTCAAAGTGGCAATCCCTTAAAGCAGTGAAAAAATTAAACTTCTAAGTCAACGCAATCAAAAGATACGGGCGTTTATGTTCCGAAATCAAAACCTATAGGGTACTTCCCGTTGACCTAGAATCATGAAATTTGTAAAGGCACAAATGCACAATGCACAAGTACCTAAAGGAAAAAATCCGAAAACCGTAAATTTGTAGTTACATTACAAAATTTTTTTTTACACTGTTTACAATGCGTGCCACGAAAGATGAGACTTGACCCCGCCTCCCCCGCTCTTTCCGCTGCCCCTATGACGTCCAATCCCGTACTGTCCGTAATGTCCCGCACTCAGACCTCAAACCGCTAAAGATACCTAAAATCGTGTACTGCGCATGTCAAACCACGTGGTGTGTCAAGTCTCATCTTTCGTGGCACGCATTGTACGTACTTTTACCTACAATTCCTACAATTTTGCACGGAGGCTTCGGTGCGCGAGTCCGACTCGCACTTGACTAGTTTTTTAGTGTCCGCCTCGCCACTGCTCTGATCACCGGCTGTTAAAAGTCCAGCTGAACTTCGTGAAATAATCCATCATCTGCTTAAGCTTTTCCCAGCCCAAACATGTTGGGGTCGCCTCCAAGTCTAAACGATACAGCTGAATATCAGTATTTTACCTGGAGCCTATAATATCTAAGTGTGCATATGCATACACACGATCGACACGCGTCAAAGGCAGACGCAGCTGCAGCTGTCGACGGCACCGGCGAAACGCGTTGACAGTTGCCTCTGGGGGTCTGGCCACAGATTACTAAATAGTTACTACGTACCTGTCTGGCGTTGACGCGTGTTGCTCTTGTGTATGAGCACTAAGCTCCACAGACCAATAACTGGGACACACAATACCCCTTGGTAAGACTTTCGGGCTTCTGACTATCAGTAACGACTGTCAAAGATCTACGAATGACATGATGTAGGTACTTAATTAATTCCCACCTATAAATTAAAATGGGTTGCTCGTAAACTGTTAACAGGAATAACCGGCCATAAGCCGCTTTCCGCCTACTTCACATGGAATGTTTTAGATGTATATCGCCTGGTGAAGCAGACAGGCCATCTACAAATAGGCGCGAAACGCGATATAATCGCGCGCGACACAAAGGCACCCCTCGTTGCGCGACTGGCGGTGCCTTTGTGTCGCGCGCGATTTTATCACGAGTCGCGCCTGTTTGAAGGAGCCTTAAATTATACGATTATTTAGGATTAAACACGCCGATCTCTTTATTATCCAACCGATTAGGTCCGACGATGCTAGGTTCCTCATGAAAGTTTCATGTGAGAATACTTACTCCATTAACACATACTGTTATCGTTAAACCTGTTTCTGATCTCCTAATAACAAAACTTCAAACCAGGCACGGATTTAGAAGTTTCTGCTCAAGGGGGGAAAATGACAGCTAAATCTCCGATTCCTCTTACAGAAAAATTGGTGCCCAGGATAGATAAAACGTGTTACAGAGATGCAAAAGATTGACTATTGAAAGATATATACATACTCGTAGATAGGTTATTCGAATTAGCCGTAAGGAATGAGGTAGGCACAATGAGGACATGGACACTGGGCAGTAGCAATCTCCTGCTACAAACTGTAGTTTTAGATTCGTCTGTAACTTGCTTTTCGGTCTTAGATAGATTTACGTTCCATCGTAAACAGTTACAGGCATAAAACAAAATGATGATTATGAAACGTCGTAGACTCGTACCGACGACAACGAACAATAAAATTTAGTAGGTAGCATCAAGGTTTTTTTCAATAATTACCAACTGTCGTATAAAATCCGAAGTTGAAAGGGAATTATAATAAGTACCTAAGTACGTCTTGGAGGCTGCAGTCTTCATCATGAGTCATAAGTTAATAGTACTAAATTACTATGATTCTACGTATAAATCACACAATTTATCCATAATCTATGGTAAACGGGGACAAGGATGGAACTTACCTAATTGCCTTTTTTTTATAGGGGGATGGCATCTCGCAGTTCAACCTTTAAGGTTGTCGTCTGCTTAGCCGGACTTTCCTGTGGATGCCTCAATAAATTAAGGCCTCCAGCCAGGGTTTAAAACAGACTTAAAAATTAAGCGACTATACAATACACGCTAAGGGCACCCCCTGTGGAGTTCGGACCTCGGCTTAGGGCGTTGCTGGGAGAGGACAGCAAGGGACAGGCTGGATCGGAATTATTTGGGGACGAATTTTAAGGATGGCCCTTAATTGCAAAAATTCATAGTAATTTGTACGTGTTAAGGCTTCTGCAAACAGGCGCGACATGCGACGCGAATCGCGCGCGACTTAGGCACCGCTCGTTGCGCGACTTGTGATGCTTTTGTGTCGCGTGTCGTGTCGCGCCTGTTTGAAGGAGCCTTTACAAACTTACTCTTTAATTGACGCTATATTATAGGTAGTAATTAGAAGTGAAGTAAAAAGATTAGGGCTTATCTTTTAGACTGATTACTTGTTACACTGGTAATTAATATTTATGTATGGTTGATAAGTGGGAAGCTTCAGAAGATGTGACACTTGACAGTGGCACGTCGATGTGTCTTGAAGGATCGATGGCCTATGGAGCAGACCAGTCATTAAGTTGCGGTCACGAGTCAGCAAGCGTAGCGTGGAAAATGGTCTGACAGAATTTAAAAAGGGTTGTTTGGACAGACTGGATACAGAAGGCGGAAAACGCGCAGTCATAGTGTAACTTGGAGAGGTTTATATCCAACAGCGGATTAAGTTTACTGAGTAGATTGACCTTTCATATTGAGTCCCCAACGTAATATTACAAGTTGAAAGACTACGTAACATTGCGGACTCATCATCCATCGGTCAATCACGCCATAAGTCACATAACAAGCTCTAATTGTTCTGTCACAACGCGCAATACACGACACTCGCGTGCTACGTATACTTTCGCCGCAATCAATGTTGATGCAACCTCAAATTGTCTCCAAGACGTTACAACTCACGTTATATCCTACCGCTTTAGACAATTAGCACATATTGTCCCACCAGACGAATGCGGGATTGGTGTACAGTCGCCAGCAAAAGTTAAGTTCATAAAGTACAAAATTCACTCCAGCTTGTTGTTGGTCATTATTTGCGGACCGCTATAGACCCAAATTATAAATAGATTTACGATCAGCACCCTAAAAGCGACACGCCATCAATCACAGCCTGAATCATTTTAATCCACTGCTTCGTGTTCGAAAAATTTGTCTGCTCAACAACGTAAATAACACAATAAATAAAAATAAATAAATGAAAAAAAAAACAAACAAATTATTAAAAAAAAATGAGTATAAAAAAAATTATGAATAAATGTTGTTGAACTAACAAAATTAATGCCATTGCTACTGCTAGTGGTAGCAATGGTAATAATTTTAATTAATAGCCTATCAGCGGGGTAATTGCGTAACAACGCAATTACCCCGCTGATAGGTTATTAATTAGAGTAACAATTAAAATATCCTTTTGACTCCTGGCTTATATTTTGTTATTGGCATGGCGACATAGGTGAGGATTATGACAAGTTTTAGGTAATAGCAAATGCCTAGAGACTAGTAAGCAGAACATAAACTACAGGCGCTGAAAACTGAATAGCAATATTTTTCGTTACGTGAGTAAAACCGTAACATGAAAATGCGAATTAGGTACCCTACATTGGTTGGTTTTTGGTTCGTGAGCTATAAGTATCTAGTAGGTATGCGATAAAGCACACTACCCTTGTTCTAATTGGTAGTCTAAGAACTTTGATCCTGTTTTTTTTTTCAAGGGACACCTTCGATAGGCCCCCGACCTTCGGGGAGTGTGGGATTTTTACCTCACTAAAACCATCCCGGTGATCACCATCAGCATTAGGGATGGTCCCGATTCCTGAACCCCCCGTGCAACGCCTGTAAGGCATATCCCTGGGGCTGTAAAGGAGCCTCCCCTGAGCCTCGCTATGCATGGCAGTACGTGACCACTGTACTACCGTCTTCCCTGGGGTCACTTGGTGGGCGGACAGAGCCCACTCTGTGCACCCGCGACCCCAAAGTTTCGGCGAATTAGGCGCCAAGGCTTTTGGCTTCCTGACGCCTCCTTCTCCGAAAAGAGCTTTGCTCGTAACTATTTGTCAGCAACGGAAGTAGATTAACATTGTAACTTTTAAATAATCATCTATTTGTCTTTAATTTCACGTCTTTTCCGTTTTTTTCTTTAAATAAAACATAACACCATCACTGATCACACCTGCGGTGCTATTCTGTAAAAATCTCACCGTGAAAACTTAGGTGAAGTGAGCGTGGAGTGAGCTGTCAATAGTGTGTGTGTAGTGTGTGTCAATAGTGTGTGTGTGTGTGTAGTGTGTGTCCTAGCAAAAACAAACTCACTTCACCTAAGTTTTCACGGTGAGATTTTTATTGAATCGACCGGCTGTATTTCCTCGAACGGTGAGGCAGAGCTGTCCTTTTAATAAGCCCACATTTCGCCAAGTCCCACGTAACAGGGGGCGAGCTTGTTGCCATCAATCGGGCACAAATCCAAACTCCGGAGATGGAAAACCTCAAAAACAGTTTGCCCAAACCGGGACATTGAACCCAGGACCTCATGCTTAGCATTAGCGTTTACGACCACTAGACAATAAGGAGGCTGTCCTAACTATCCTAAGTATAATATTATAAAATGTAAGAAAGTAAGTTTGATTGTTTACGGATTTGGATGAAATTTGGCACACGAGTAGACCATGACCTGGAGTAGGACATAGGTTACTTTTCATCCCAGATCGCAAACGAAGTCGCGGGTAACAGCTAGTTTTAATATAATTTTTAATACAGTTGCTCAAAAAGTGTCGTATTGCAGGGACGTATAGCGTTCGGGATGTAGGCTATTACTACTCGTGCTTTTTTTTTACCTTTCCCGACCTCGTGCGTTCTCTTTCCCAACTGTCAAAATAATGACTATTAAAAAGAAAAACCAACCATGAAGTTTTTACTAAAAAAATTCATAGAAGTTTTTATGATTCATGCAAATACGTATATTTCTAAAAAGAAGCTACTAACTTGTTTCAATATCAGATTTAATGATTTGATTGAATTTGTTAGGTTAGGTTTCATTTCATTTCATCTCATTAAATTTCATTTTCATTTCATATCAATAAAAAAAATCTACTGAATACTTGGCTGTATGGGCATAGTTCCCTTTGCCTACCAGAATGGGTGAAGAAAAAAATCTCTGCTTATATTCTACGGTTGGCGCCATTTTTCAGAAATTTTCTTTGCGAGTTTTCTTTGAGAATTTTTTCGCTTCATTTTTTATTTTTTTCGCAACTGTATTAAAAATAGTCGTTCAGTACACGTGCGAAACCGTCATTGCAACTTGTTCCGACTGTCAACACTCGCCTTCGGCTGCGCCTCGGCTCGGGTAGACATTTGTCGGAACTCTTTGCAATGACAACCTTTCCGCACTTGTAATGAAATATACTATTAAAAAACTGAAGTGAAAACTGACTCTCGAAGCTGAGTGTACAAATAGTACAAAGTGGGAATGAAACAATGTGTGTATCTCGTAAACAATAGACGCAGCATTGTAAGAGAAGGTCTGATTTAACCGTGACTGCTAGATATTTGAGGTTCATCAGTTATGTAACGAAACCTCATCATTATCAAATACTTGGTAATGTTTAAGTGTGTCAGTTACAGTTGTTCACATCATTGTGATGGTAGGTGGCTGACATTGAACACTTTTTTGTTTGCTTTGCACAACGTTTTTGATGATATTGTGGACATATTTTTTTAGTTTGTTGATGATATTTTTTAAGGGAACTAGCTGATTCGCATGACGTTGTCCTTCCCAAATCTCAATCCATAGAGAAAAAACGCTTTCGGTTTTTCCTGAATTTTACAATTTTTCGGGCAACTTTTCCGTTTTTTTTCCTTCAGACTACCTAAGTATAAGGATCGTAGCAGGTGGCGTTCTGTAGTTTCTGCCTACCCCCATGGGAAGAAGGCGTGAGTTTATGTATGTGTAAGTATGCGTATAAGTATGTGACTACTTATAAACCTATAACGAATATTAAAAAAAAAACAAATCGGTTTAACCATTCCCAACGAACATCATTTAATTTAATTTATAGATTATCGGCTTGAAATAGAATGTCAGATTTAGGCATTGATATATCAATGGATTTAGGGGTGATTTTTCCAACGCCAGATAATTTTATCCGAGGAATATTGTTGACAATTCTTTCATAAATACAAAATCTGTTGGACGTCAATTTTATTCCACTAAGGGCTGATTTTTCCAACGCCAGATTATTTTATCCGAGGAATTTTGAAATTTGATAGTTCTTTCATACAAAATCCGTCAGACGTCAATTATTATGCTCGAATAAAAATTATCTGTCGATTGAAAAATCAACCTTTAATCAATTAATAACTAAGAAGCTACGTATTAGGTACAACATATCAACATAATTCGTAACTCAAATATAAATGAAATAGAAATGTCAAAAACTTGTCAAAATGTAGGGAAATTTGAAGTATTTTTTGACAGATTGAGACTGAGATCAGAGGGGCAATTCTACTAATTTTAACAACGTTCACAGTCTGATCTCAGTCTCAATCTGTCAAAAAATAATTCAAATTTCCCTACATTTTAACAAGTTTTTGACATTTCTTTGTCGCTGAGATGAGATTGCGACTAGATTTTGAACGTTTTAAATTACGAGAATTGGCCTTCAGACTGTGAACGTTGTTAAAATTAGTAGAATTGCCCCTTCTGGCATAATCAGATAAGCGAGAACGGATATTAACAATATTCAATATATGAACAATATTCAGATATTGTTATGATTGTAGCTATGAATAGTGTTATTAGCACAGGTAACATATGTTTTAATATCTACATTACGAAGGACCTACTTGTTTATTAATTAATCACCTGGGGGCCTAAAAAGGCCACTTTGGCAGAATCATAAAAGGATAACATTTTGAATGATAATATGGCGAAGACAGTCCGTGTTTTTCTTTTTTTCGTTGCACTACGTAGGTATAATCAAAGAGATAGGGATTGGATTTGGATTGGATTGTTTGGGTCTTTTAGCACAGACAAAAAAATAACTTAAAAATCCTTTACCAATGGAATTTCATACGATTAACTTAACAGTTATCTGTCCATTATGATTCATAATGTTATCCTTAGATGATTCTGCCAAAGTGGCCTTTTTAGGCCCCCAGGTGATTAATTAATAAACAAGTAGGTCCTTCGTAATGTAGATATTAAAACATATGTTACCTGTGCTAATAACACTATTCATAGCTACAATCATAACAATATCTGAATATTGTTCATATATTGAATATTGTTAATATCCGTTCTCGCTTATCTGATTATGCCAGAAGGGGCAATTCTACTAATTTTAACAACGTTCACAGTCTGAAGGCCAATTCTCGTAATTTAAAACGTTCAAAATCTAGTCGCAATCTCATCTCAGCGACAAAGAAATGTCAAAAACTTGTTAAAATGTAGGGAAATTTGAAGTATTTTTTGACAGATTGAGACTGAGATCAGACTGTGAACGTTGTTAAAATTAGTAGAATTGCCCCTCTGATCTCAGTCTCAATCTGTCAAAAAATACTTCAAATTTCCCTACATTTTGACAAGTTTTTGACATTTCTTTGTCGCTGAGATGAGACTGCGACTAGATTTTGAACGTTTTAAATTACGAGAATTGGCCTTCTGATATTTGGTTTCAATACAAACACCCAAATTTAAAAAAAAAGTATTTATTCAATCGAATATATTATAAGTACGCAATTAGGAAATGAATGACCATAATAACGTTATGGGTTACTACAAAATTACGAATTACACGATTAAATGGATATATTATTCAAATTGCTTTAACAATTAGCGTTAACATTTTAAATAATTTCACTACGTTATGATGTTTTATGTTCGAACGTAATGCAGCGTTACACATGTTTGTTACGGATATTGCGGAATACACAGAACTTTATTTACCTATTTAGTTCCTGAAAACAAGGCCTACATGACGTCTATTTCTATTCAATAGACCAACACAAATATTTTCCGACCAGCACCCCAAATGCGTAAAACATTTTTAATCACAATCATTTTACAGGATATTGATGAGCCATTGCGCCATGTGTTTGAAAAATTCGCTTGGTCGACAACGTAAATGACGCAATTGATGTTGTTGAACTGTTAAAATGAAAGGAATCGACACTAAGTGTTTTACGCAATTATCTCGCTGGTAGTCTAGACAGTAGTGCGATTCTGTTACCATATCACCGTGAAAACTTAGGCGAAGTGAGTTTGTTTTTGCTAGGAATTGACACTATTGACAGCTCACTCCACGCTCACTTCACCTAAATTTTCACGGTGAGATGGTTACAGAATCGCAATGCAGCTCTGTCAATCAATTGCCTCGTGGTCGTGTCGTGCAGGTGGTTGTGTATGACCGGCAGGAATGAAGATGTTATAACATGTACTGTGACGCACTTATGTTTGGGAATGGGTCGATGTTATACATTGATTCATCAACGGCCAATCTGGGTTTGCAATCGGAAGATTCCAATAAACTGTATACAGAATCAGTTTCTGCAGTTAAAATCAAACGAATCAGAAGACAAAAGCTCTATACAGCAAAGATTTATACAAACAACTCATAAATCTCATTTATTCAATTACGTTTGACGTCTAACCACGTACTGTCTGGTTCCGTAGTCGTAAGCTCCAATTTTGTTTGATGTTGGTTCACAAATTGGTTCCAACAAGCGATGCGATGTTTAAGCGCAGGTCACACCACGAGCTAAGCTGACTTAGTTGAGCTGAGGCTAGCTACGGCGTCTCTTCTTAACTTTGATTCACACCGCGAATGATGAAATTAATGACGCTCGTAACCACGTAAGCTAAGGTAGGATAGTTCACAGTGTGCACTGCGCTTTATTCTCACAAATTTTGTTAACAGATGTTATAAAAATAAGGAAGCAAAAAAAAGAGATGCGGAAAGAAATATTTCTGCTTTATCTTCAATGAGTTGTGTGCCACACCTTCGATGTATTTCTGATGAGAGGACTATTACACATACTCGTAATAACATTAAACTCTCTTGTGAAACTTCCCACGAATTCCACTTCCTTACTCATTCAATCAATCGCCTCAGACTATCGCAGTCCACTACTGAACACACGACAGACCTGATCAGCTCACTGCCAATCATCCCCATGCCCCATCTGTGAAAGTGTCCAATGTCCAAACACCTGCACTTTCAAGGATCTAAAAACGTCATTGATATGCCTTGATTAACGTGGGCTCAAGTCTTTATATACAAGTACCTACCTACATAAATTCCATCGACTCGAAAATAAGAAGAGCCAATCATCTTGCGAGCTCTGCAAGCTATGTCGGAAACTCGAGTTCTTATTCGTATAACATAGTTTGCCGTTGGTAGGCTGTCATTCGTAGATCTTTGACAGTCGTTACGGATAGTCAGAAGCCCACAAGTTTGATCACCAGCCTTACCAGGGCATATCGTGTAACCCAGTATAATGTGGGGGATAGCAGCAGCAGATAGGCAGTCGCTACATGAAAAATACTGATATTCAGCTGCATTCGGTAAGACTGGCAGCCAACCTAGAAAAGGCTAGGCAGATTAATTGATCTATCAAAGAACTCTGAGCAGAGCTCGCTTTATAGCGTGTTGAGCGACCTTACTCTGTAGCAACATTACAAGCTAGAGGTAATCGTAACGATTAATATCAAATATGAAGGAAGCCACGACAATGCGCCGTCGCTCACTATTTCAAAACATTTGGACCCGTTCTTTTCTTCATTAGTTGCGAATGCTGTTGTAACTCATCTGCAGATGTGACTAGTTACGTATAGGTTTGTTAATATAACGTAATTAATTTAAGAGATAAGTATTCAGTGGTGAGTAGGGAGAGAGATGTTTTGAGTACTTAGTTGAATTGTTTCAGGCGAATTTATTTCGTATTCACCGTTAAGCCCTTTTTTGAAGGTCCAGGGTTTAAGTTTTCAGGGGAGTTTTCCACTCGGTCACCCCATAAAATAAGCATTGTACCTTATTGTTACGCAATTAGACTGCTGCTGCTATGCAGTTACCCCAATATGTTACACTTTTTCCTGCCTCCGGAATGTTTTTGTACTTCGTTCACACGTTCGTTGAATTTGGCGTCTAACTGGACAGTTTTTTGCTGACCGGCAGTTACTGGACAATCTCGATTGATTCTTGATACGAATAGCGTACGACGTCATAGATTTAGAGATCACCACTTTAATTATCAGAAGGCCAATTCTCCGTTCTCGTACTTAAAAAAATTAAAATTCAAGTCCCAATCTCATCTCAGCGACAATCAAATGTCAAAAACCTGGTAAAAATGTAGGAAAATTGATTATATTTTTGATAGATTGAGACAGAGTTCTTAAAAATACAAGCATTGCCCCTCAATTTAGAAATCAGTTACTACATAGTTACCTATTTTACATAACCATTAGGTACCTATCTAGTTACCTACACAACTTATTGTTTTAGTAACAATTTATTGGTTATACTTCCTGCGTTTTAGGTTACGTAAACTTGCATTCTCTTCAAAACGCAGCGTAATCTTACAAATGTAGATGGGTCTACAAGCGGATGCAGCTGCATTTTGGACTTGTATTTCGTAATCGGAATAATAGACTAACTAATAAAAAGTAACTTACTCGCAAGTTAAGTTTTTAGTGTCAAGAGTATCTACAATCTACTTATAGTGGCCTCCAAAATTTAGTTGACATTTTTCTACTTCAGCTGTGGTACCAAATGATGGATTAAAATAAAAAAGTAACCAGGTAATCCTGAGGGTTTACTTGATTATTCTTTATGATAAGTCATAGATTGAATTATACAATAAATACGTTATAGTGTACAGTTCAAACAAATTTCGAAAATGTATGTTAATAGCATTTATTTAGATAAATAAGTATTCGGGCCAATTTTTAAGTTTATAGATCAAAGCATCAGATTTTTTAAATAAACTTTATCCCCGCTTTGCACCCCCTCAGGGGTGGAATTTTGAAAAATTATTTCGGGTGTGTTCATAACTTGACTCAAAGACCGATACCCATTTTCGAGTAAATGAAAGCAAGCAGTAAAATCCACCCCTTCTTCTTCTTAACGTGTCGATAGCAATCTAAATAGACTCGGCCCAGAATTCAGATACTTGTTTGGTGCCATCACCAGCATCCACCAGTTCCTGTAACGTGCAGCTGACAGGACACGCAGGACACGATATTGTGTCCCATCGTTTGTGATATAGCACCACATTTACACTCCAAGGCGGAGTCGTCTATGAATCTCCACTTGAACAGATTTTCCTTGCTTCGGCCGACCTGGGTCCGGAGTCTGTTTAAAGACTTCCAGGTTACCCAAGGTAAGTCATGTCCAGGTGGGAGGTCTACAGCGGGTGGAACGAACGGTTTGGGCAAAGAAGCACTGTCTCGCCACAGCTTCAGTCTTTCTTGTGATGGTCCGCCAGTGAGTGGGACGACACACTTTAAAAAACTGTTTTAAAAGCCGAAACTGTTTTTTGTGTGATGACTGATTTTTGAAAAACCCTAAAACACATACCTACTTTTTTATTTTAGTAGGTAGTAGGTACCGAGTTTCGAGTATATCCGACAGTGGGTAACATATTTTTCTAACCTATTAACTTTGTCGCCCTCTGTGAGGGGTTCTTTTTTATTTACTGAGCCGAATATTGCCAAGTTTCAAGTTCATTAACCAAATGAATAAAAATTTTTCATATAAACTGTATTCTCGCTTTTCACCCCCACAGAGGTGGAATTTCGAAAAATCGTTTGGGATATGTTCATTACTTGACTCGAAGATTTATTTATAGATAGCAATTACAAGCCACGCAGTAAATTCCTTCCCTGTAAAATTAACTACCCCTATTCACCCCGTTAGGGGTAGATTTTCTAAAAACCTTGATACACGTTATTCTTTATTTTTGGTCTGAAGTATAAATACCGAGTTTCAAGTTAATCGGACCGCGCGTTAAAATTCTTCCTTACAAATTTTGCCACACCCCAATCCCCCTTTAGTGATAAAGTGTAGTTTAGAAAAACAAAAAGTCCAAACTTGATAATTTACTTAGATAAGTATTCGTACAAAGTTCCAAGTTTATTAACTTAAGGAATAAGATTTTTCATACAAACGAAAACCCCCTTTCACCCCCTTAAAGGTTGAATTTCCAAAAACCTACATTATAAAAGGAAGCGGTGTGCAAAATTTCACATTCCTAGACCCAATAGTTTCAGCTGTGCGTTGATATGTCAGTCAGTCAGTCAGTTTCTCCTTTTATATACATATGGAAGATAGACTACAAAAAAAGCTGATTGAAATTATTATAATCCATTTGTAACAAGATCACTTAAGATAAATGCTATATGATTTTATTTTTGTAAGTAGGTTTGTACAAACACTTTTACACGTCAATACTCGTTGTCAGACTTCAAAATAATTTGTGAAATACCAATATCATCAAAACCAGTACAAACTCACAGCTGTAATGAGTGACTGAGACGACGACACACGCTCAAAACTCTACAAAGGCAGAACTTTTCCTAAAACTCAATTCCCATACCTATTAAAGCCGGGAACGGTACTATAGTATACGGCCGGGTACAATAGTAAATAAAACACATTCAAATGCCCGCAAATATACGGAACCCAGCAGCGCGTGTTTTGAGTTTTTTCTACTGTCAACTCAATTTAAGTGTAGGTGTACGTACAGTAATGTTAAGGAAATTTCTTCCAAGTTCGCATTAAATTCTGTTCTCAAAACAAATCTATCGAACTATTACGGAAGTAGTAGTATCTAAAAAAAAGTCAATGTCAAGGTATTTAAGTAGATCAGATAACAATTTCAATTAATTGGTACGACATTTATAGACACTTTTAAATTAAAAAAGCACCTAAGTAGGTACCTAGTTAATGGTGTCCATTTTTTGCTAAGTCCCTAACTGTAGTCTGTAATTAATCAGTTATAAAATTTGCAATTTGTACCCAACGTTAGTGGTAATTTTCTACGCTCTAATAAGTTGAAGCGTTATATTCCATAATGTAGTCGAAAGTTGGTCGTTGTACATTGTGGTTCAAAAACCACCAGAGAGATAAAAACCAAAACCTTGTTTAAGGAACTGTTTAACCCACTTTGGACCCTAAGTAATGGGTCCTTGGAGATCTAGTAAAACCCCTTTTATGGTATACCTAGCTATAAGATAGAATTTCCTAAGGCATACAGAGTGATTATCTAAATGAATTAATGAATAGGTACTATAAAAGTTGCAAAAATTTTAGTTTTAGAGCTTTAGCTGTTATTTCCTAACCATAATTGGAACGAATTCTTTTTTTATTAAATTACTAGCTTCTGCCCGCGACTTCGTTCGACTGAAAGTTCATGTTCTTCTTTTTCGCTTAGGGTCAATTCATACTAGCGCAGAGTCGAAGCGCATCGAAGCGTTAATCTGAATTCACCCTTATCTCTACAACGTAATGAACGCGCACCGATCAGCGTTGGTCGCGCTCAGACGCGCGAATTCCGTCGAATGCGCGCGAATTCGCGCGTCTTCTTTTTATCTCAGAAGAAATATGTGCATTACGTTGTGGAGATAAGGGTGAATTTGCTATATTATGTTTCAGATTAACGCTTCGACTCTGCGCTAGTATGTATTGACCCTTAGCGTTCTTTCTGACCTTTTTCTTATTCTGCTTGACTCCTAAGGGTCAAAACCGTGATGTTACATAGCATTCCTCAAAAATTGGACTATCAAATGAAAAAGTATTTTTACAAATTAGACCGGTCGTTCAATAGATGTGTTCAAAGAAACTGTAGCGGTATTCCTCATACCTCTATAAAACAAACTCTCCAGCTTTAGTGTTAGTAAGTATTAGTATAGATAGATAGGGACATAATATAAGGTCTTATACACAGACAGCAAATCTCGTACTTCCACAGACATTCCCACGGGAAATAAGAGCGAACGGCCCATTTCCTCTTATTATAAGAATACTGTCATTAAAAGGACAGCAATATACAAGGAACTGCCTGTTAGAGTAGGAAGTTAACTGAGCCTTTAATCAACGCCTGTAATCCATACTATTATGCAATTAATATTTAACTGACAAGGGAGTAAATGGAGAAAATTAAAAGCCCTAGGGCCTAAGGAACGATTTGCAAGGCAGGTTAAAAGAGGGCCTCTAGTTGGTTCGTACTTCGGAATGTTCGTAATATGGAACTAAGGGCCTAGACAAAGTGATATTCTTTAGCGACAAATCAAAAATGTATTAGATTGACATAAGCTGCCGAAAAGCTTATGTCAATCCTGTTGAAAGTAATTGTAGAAATACAAAATACTCTGAAACCGTTTGCTAGGTAGGTACTTCTATTGGCCCCCTAGGCGAATGTTCAAACTATATCAGCACTATAACTAAACTGATGTATAATCAGCAGATTCAAGTAGTTATTTGACTCTGCTGACGTAATTCGTCGTAAAAAAATGCATAGTTACGCAATTGTTTTTTTAATCGCTCATCGTCCAATGCAAACGCAAAGCCTACATTTTAGCGACGAGCTTCAAAATTTCATATTTTGCTTGTTAAACGGTTCATGGCATCAGGAGGCTAAAAAAACTCTAGTAAAGCCAGGTTAAAAGGCTAGATTACATTATAATTACTAATTACTTTAACTATTTGCCTATTAGAACTGTGTGTGTATGCCCATCAATCGTGCACGACGCCATTAGTCGTGACGAGATGAGCCCCACGAACTCTTACGTAGGTATTTGTAAGACGGTCACGGTATTCAAACGTTTTTTTTTTGATTTCTCATTCACCATCATTCCTAAGTTTAATTATGAGTCTTTAACAAAATTAAGGAAGCGTTTATGAATGAGGAAACAATAGTTACAACTAATATTTGTAAATGTCATGTAATTAAACAACAAGGTGAAGCCTTGTGTTCATCTTCGTCTTGTGTTTGTGTTGCGGGAATCGTATTGTATTCGTTCTGGATAAATGGGTCAATTTGGATTCAATGTTAACACGTGTGTTTGGAATATGTACAGACGCCAGCACATCAAGCTACTACAATCTGTCTTTCTTTAATAGATTTTCAACTTTATCGCTGAAGCATAAGGGTCAAAGTTGATTGGGAAAATATGATAGTTTCGGGTAGCTTGATGTGCTGGCGTCTGTACTAATAATACATTTTCTATCTTTATCTATACTTACTATATCTACTTACTAATAATAAAACAGAAGAGTTTATTTGTTACGCGATAATCTATAACTAGAACAACCGGTCGTATTTGAAAAATTCTTTTTGCATTCGATAGCCCAATTCTTGAGGAAGGCTATTTAAAACTACGATAGATCTCTTAGGAGCCAAGCAAAAACAAAAAAAGTCAGAACAAACGCAAGACGGCGCAAGCAGACGATGCGATGCGACGGGGTGGGTCGGAGAAACAAGAAATTTCACGCGGACAAAATCACGGGCAGAAGGTCATCATCATCATCACCATCATTTCAGCCGAAAGACGACCACTGCTGGACATAGGCCTCCCCTAAGCACGTTCACTTTGACCGGTTCTGTGCTTCTCGCATCCAACGCGTTCCTGCGGCCTTCACAAGGTCGTCGGACCACCTTGTGGGAGGCACGCCTCCCGTTCCAACGCTACGTCTTCCGGTACGCGGTCGCCACTCAAGAACCTTTCGGCCCCATCGGCCATCTGTTCTGCGAGCAAAAACAGAAGCGGGCAGAAGGTAGTACAATATAGCCTTAAACTTAACTTACAGACTATACTCTCATGCACGAGGTTGTGGGTTCAAATTCGGGAAAGTACCTACCTACCGATGTGACTTTTTCAATTAATATGTACCTACTTTTTGCATGCAATCTGTCCCAGCCATCTTCATCTAGCTTGCGGGCGTCCCACACTACGCTTGCCGATACGCGGTTTTCACTCCAAGTTTCGTTTGCTCAACCGGCCACCGGTCCTTCGACAAACATAACCAGCCCACTGCCACTTCAGTTTGGTATGCCAGTTACTCCGGTTCTTTTCCGGATAACTTGATTTTATCCTTCAAAGAAACTCCGAGCAGTAGCCCGCTCCATAGCGCGCTGACACACGCTAATAAATGGGACATTAATAGACGGGTATTATTATGTATCCATTAGACATAACACTTAATTTATTTGACAGTCATACGAGTATTCTGTACTCTTTCGTAGTGTGCTAAACAGAATAATAATAACGAAATCATAGGAAAAGTAAGTAAATCAAGTCTGGTAACGCCAACACTGATTAGATAGATTCACTCATAACATATTATAAGAGTGAATCTAAGTAAGAAATACAAACTGCCTCATAAGGCAGTTTGTATTTGTCGCTCCTTTTCCCAACCTGCACATGCAGCGCTTTAGCATCATTCATTCAAGAGGTGAACATGAGAACGAGAGAACAGGGACTGACAGCTGTCAGTTCGACGAAGAAATTGCACATGGACGACGCACCTGTGTAACGGATATCTCGAACCACCCCGCATCGCATGGCGAACCTTTTCGTCTGACCACCCGCGAAGAGACGAGGTTCATCTCGAGCCTTTCTCTGCAATATTCAATATATTCCCGTTCCGCCAAACGCACCCTTGTGTTTGATTACCCAGTGTAATAAGAACTAAAACTATATTCAAATATTGGTTGCGTGACCCTCGAAGTGATACCGTGCTGTGATTGTCAAAGGAGATTGGATCCCGCTGGCCTGCCCCAGGTGAGTGCTGCATATCCTTTCTCTTCCCCTTTTTCCGCCTCGATTTTCGTCACTGCCGATTTCACTGTAGTTAACACGTCCGCTATCGTATCGAAGGTTGGTTCTGATACTTTTCAGAACTGAATTATTGTTTGGCGTGACTAAAGTCTATTAACACTTCCGTTTTTTACATCTTAAATATTGAGCTCAATTTAATTAAAATTGGAACAGAAGTAAAATTAAAAGAATATTAACTCTTAGCAATAGCTTTCATTTCAATATTTCATATAATAATATGAAATACTGAAATAGAAGATATAGAATAATTTGGTGTAAATTATATGATGTGTAAAAGTAGCAGAGTGGCTTTTCTAGCACTAAAGTGCAGTTACTGGCTAAAAACACAACAACGCGACAATGTAAACTTAGAAGCCATTAGTATCAAGTTACATTTTATATTCCATTGCGTGCAAGGATGTTCTACGATACTCTGCGGCTGCGTGAGAGTACTTGATATTTACCTATTATATTAGTTTTAAATAACAATTGTAAACTAGGGCCGTTTTAGAACAATCTTGTGGATGGACATGATCACATGACTCAGAAAGAATGCGTCTTACACATGGGTTAGGTGATTACGTCATTTGCAGATATAAACTTTTTTTCATTGGGATAAGGCGGATCTAGCAGATAAATGCACTTTATGTTCAAACTTGGTTTAAAACAATGAAGCATTGAGCTCAACACCAACCAAAATATAAAAAATGAAAACGATGAAAGTAGACTGTAATGTATTAGTGGTTGGTGGCATGAAATAAAACTACAGCTCAGTGTGATAAAAAGGATTTTAGTAGGAAAATTATGAAAAATATAACATAACAGTTTTTTTTTTAACTCTATCAAACAGGAGTTTGCAACATCAACCTATTACTGCGGCAAAGCAGTATTGCTGTGTTGTAGATTGTTTCAGCGAATGAATTCAGAGCTATAAGCTCCATAGCAATGGGCATTGTGCAATCATGGAAATAAGTGCGCGTCGTCATCCGGAGACTCGGGTCGCAGGCCAGCCTGCACATTATAGACGAGTGATCACGGTGTGCCTGGTGCCGATACCTACCCATCGGTTGTGCTATTGCAATGGATAAGCATTATCCCACTCTCCCGACATGGTAACAGGAGAAACTTGGGTGGGGTTGGGTAAAGTCTGACATCAACGAGGCAAAGTATCTTGAAAAAATCTAGTTATAGTTGATTGTGAATCATAATCTCTGTAAATAAATACCCCTACTCATTCGTGCATTCATAGAATTTATAAAGGAAGTAGAATAAATACGATAATAACAAAAACTTGCCTACCATTCAAGACTTGTTGGGGATCTTTGAAATATGCAGAAATCGTGACGGCAAAGATTCAGAAGGCTTCTATGGCGTCATGGCGTAAGTGTGTTATCATCAAACATCCTTACGATGATACCGTGATGATCTCACACGGATCAGGGCCCATTCTTCTTAATCGTGTTGGTAGGTATATCCGCAGCTACTGTTTATTCATGTTGGGTTTTTCCATTAGGGACTTCTCAATAGCAGCCTCCGAGTCTGGAAGTTGGTGGTGTGATACACCCGTGCCTCGGAAAGCACGTTAAGCCGTTGGTCTTGAAACTGATCCAGTCGTGTCAGATTGCCGTCCCGTCGGACTATGAGAGTGAGGGAAGAGAGAGTACACCTGTGTCTGCGCGCACACTTGTGCAGTGTGCACTATAATATCTCCCGCGCCGCCGATGGCTAGTCTCCGTCGAGATTAACCGCCATGGCCGAAATTCGGTCTGTAGGACTATTAACTGTGTTATTCATGTAGACAGATTAAAACATGGTACTTATTTGCAGTGTACAGATTTTTTGCTATTCAAATGCGTGTTTTAAAGGCTGCGTAGGAACGAATAAACACGGCTATAAATTAGTTATAGCATCGGTGATTATTATTTACACTTTGTGATTAATTTGATTGTAATTTTATTTAAGAATTTTATATTACCTACATAGTCAGACTGAAAGAAGTCTGAAGTCTGAAGTGAAGTTAGACTTTGGATGATGACGATTAAATACCAAATAAGTAATATTTTTTATTCTTGTGTCCATTAATTTTTACATTAGGTATATTTTTCGCCAATAAATAAAACAGCCTTACGCCTTCCATGAGGGTACGCAGAAACTACAGAACGCCACCAGCTATGATCCTTACATACCATTTTTGCTTCGTTTACGTTCATACATCGATCATACACGCACATATAGTGACCATATTAGTGATTTCGCAGTGTGATCGTCTTATAAAAGTTATAATTGCTTACAAAAATCCCGAAGCCTTTAGCCTTGTCTTATTACCGTCAGTTTGCATTGCAAGAAATGGCGAATCCATGCAGAGGTCAATTGGGATCGTGACCATCCCTGGAGGTTATCAAGAGGTGCAGTTACGAGTATGTCGACGGTCGAAGTCTTTTTCCAAAATGTTCATGTTTTTAATGTTATTTAAAATGTTTTATTTCAGACCCATAATGCCCATTTGGTTAGTATTTAAACGACTTACAAACTGGTACTTACTTACTTAGTACTTTTTGTCAAGTTTCGCATGCCGGTCGTCGCAATGTATGCAGTGGCGGACTAACAGGGGGGCGGAAGGGGCGGCCCGCCCCGGGCCATCGGTCTTGGGGGGCCCCCAAATGCCTCCGCGTACCCCTGATCAAATCCTAAACAAGACTTTAAAAATGTGCTTAGTACCTACATAATTTCATCAAGATCAAAACACTACAGCCATCTAAACTTTTTACGCGGTACTAATATTCTTCTGAACGCATCCAATACGCTGGGAGAATTCCCGTCTTTATAGCGGGTACTTCCCCAGTAATCCCTGAGTGAATGAAGTGCAAATAATTCCGCAGGCATGTAAAAGCCACCGATACGAGTATGGACGTTGCTGCCAAATGGAGAGCCCAAGAAATCCTTCAATTTATAATAAAATGGGACTTCAGTGAATCTTCACTAGTGAAACTTCACAGTGAAAACTTCAATATTTCTTGACCATTTTCATCTCGGTTGCATCATGCGAGAGGAGTTTTTCGAAACTTAAACTAATTAAATTACCTTCGATCTACAATGGATCAGGGAAGGAAAATTTTCCATGGAAATCGATTTCACAGAAGTTATTGAGGAGTTCAGTAAATTGAAGGCACGAAAACACATATAACACGCTACAAAAAATAAAAAAACTGTCTTTGATTTATTTTAAGTATCTATTTGTTTTTTGTCGATCGTTTCCTATTTTATTTTCCACACCCATATCCATTCCATATTGTAGGTATGCATGTTTATTTAGCCTAAATAATTTAATTCGAATATAAATTTTACTTGCCAGATTTTAACGAAATATTTCTACATACAATTGTGAACTGAATAAAAAGCTTGTAAAACTACATTTTTTTTAAAGCTGGGGGGCCTCATTCATTTTTGCCGCCCCGGGCGGGGCCTCTAACGGGCTTAGTCCGCCACTGAATGTATGTAACTGCAGTGGCGAACAGCAGTCGATATCACACTTACTGGTTTTTCCACTGTGTGAGCCCGAACTCCTGCACAAGGGAAAATCTCAATGTGGCCACTCTACCTGCTATTCAGGCAGCACCGCTTTGCATGTTTACAAATGCTTCGTCATGCCAACACTTGCACGGTAGTGCTACGAGTAGCTAAAGCAGCTTTCAGGCACACAAACACAAGCTTCGTAATATGCACGCTTTTATACCCCAACACACGAGCTGTGTTGAGGCGGAGAAGAGAATGCGTTCTGTTTGTACTTCAACATGTTTACAAATGTTTCTTCAACCCAACACTTGTACGGGGTTGTGTTGAAGGAGCTTTTGGGGAAACAAATTTTAAAAACGGACTTCGTATGATTTTTAACCTAACACATGAGCAATTCCAACATATGAGCAATCGAACACATGAACAATCCAACACATGAGCAATTCAACACATGAGCAATTCCAACACATGAGCAATAATTCAATACATGAGCAATTCCAACACATGAGCAATTCAACACATGAGCAATTCCAACACATGAGCAATTCAACACATGAGCAATTCCAACACACGAGCAATTCAACACATGAGCAATTCAACACATGAACAATTCAACACATAAGCATCCTTTTACAACATAACATTACGCCAGTGATCCCCGAAGGGTTAGGCAGAGATGTACAGTCGCCAGCACATCAAGCTACTACAATCTGTCAAATTTCTTTAATAGATTTTCAACTTTATCGCTGAAGCATAAGGTTCAAAGTTGATTGGGAAAATTTGACAGTTTCGGGTAGCTTGATGTGCTAGCGTCTGTACATTAGTACAGTGTACACCCACATTTCACCAGCTATATTTAAGTCCCACGTAATAGGGGGTTAACCTATTGCCCTCAACCGGGCAGAAATCAAAACCCCGGGTTCCTACAGAGAAATTTCTGATAAAAAAGCCCAATAACACTTCGCCCGACCTGGGCATCCAACCCAGGACCACGCGCTCAGCAGTTGCACTTGCGGCCACTGGGTCAAAGAGGTAATACCTAATAGTTCGTATACTTATTTCTACTATACAGAGTCTTTGATCTGTATAGTAGAAATAAGTATACGAACTTTTATGCATTGTCGCGAAAGTAAGTAAAGGCTCGTACACACAGGCGCGACGCGACATGCGACACAAAGGCACCGCAAGTCGCGCAACGAGCGGTGCCTTTGTGTCACGTGTCGCGTCGCGCCTGTGTGTACGAGCCTTCAAACTCAAGATTTACCAAGATTCAAATTCAATGTCAGCCCCACAGATCGCCTTCTGACCTTCCAAAGATTTTTCCCTATCGTGATATAAGCCGCGTCAAATTTGCATAACCTCGCCACGGAATTTACTTAATTCATCAATGTTCTTCCTCCTACTGGCTCATTCGTGATCTCTCAATTATATCAATACTAGCAGCGCCCCGCGGTTTCGCCCGCATAAGTGTGGATCCCGTGAGAATATCGGGATAAAAACTATCCTATTTCCTTCCCCGGGATGCAATCTTTCTCTCTGCCAAATTTTATCTAAACCCGTTCAGTGGTTTAGGCGTGAAAAGGTAACTTACAGACAGACGGACAGACAGAGTTACTTTCGAATTTATAATATTAGTGTGGATAGCTACATCACTATAATTGCAGCCAAAACTATTATGTGTTATCTAACGCGTACCTATGTATACAATAGTTAATCTCACTGTGCAGTCAATAACCATCGATATAACTCGTTAGATAACATGTACAGAAGCCAGCACATCAAGCTACCCGAAACTGTAAAACTTTCCCAATTATGAACCTTAAGCTTTAACGATAAAGTTGAAAATCTATTATAGAAATTTGACAGATTGTAGTAGCTTGATGTGCTGGCGTCTGTACATTATGTTATCGATCTACTAGCGACTTCGTCCGCGTGAAATTTCTTGTTCCCCCGACCTACCCCGTCGTATCGCATCACCTGCCAACGCTATCACTTTGTTTCCGCTTAGTATACTTTCTGACTTTTTTCTTTATGCTCGGCTCCGTAGGGTCATAGCGTGATGATAAATAACTTATAGCCTTCCTCAAGACTGCAAGCTATCAAATGCAAAAAAATTTTTTCAAATCCGACTGGTAGTTCCAGAGTTTAGCGCGTTCAAACAAACAAACAAAAAACGAACAAAGGCTCCTGCAAACAGGCGCGACACGACACGCGACACAAAGGCATCGCAAGACGCGCAACGAGCGGTGCCTTTGTGTCGCGCGCGATTATATCGCGTGTCGCGCCTGTTTGTAGGAGCCTCAACTCTTCAGCTTTAATATTCGTATTTATCTATGAAAGGACACCCAAATTTTGCTAGAGGTTTAAGTCCTATGCTACAGGGAGGGTATGAGGCTTGGCTTAGCATAAACGAGGCACAAATCCAATGGAAAAACCCAATAACATTTTGTGCTGGGGTTTGAAAACACCTCATGCTCTGCCGTCGTCGCAAGACTGGAACAACAACGCTGTAAAAAAAAAACACATACAAAAACGCATTATCTAATCATACGTTATTATGATTAATGACATCCTAAGGAGTTCATTCACCAGCCACACAAATCAACAATACACGCATTCTAAGATGACATGTAGATGTACTAATACATACCTTAAAACTGTACATCAATATTTATTACTTGTTCACTTCTCATTTAAAACCGTTATGTTGCATCGTAAACTAAGTAAGTTGCATGATAATAATGTTCTTTTTGTGTTATTTATTGGGGTCTATAATAGTTCCAAGTGTCGGCCTAGGCGCCTCCTGACAGAATTACCTACGTGTAATAATATTGCTAGCAAGTAGTCTGAGCTTTGAGATATGATCATATTTCGCAACGTGGGTAGTCGGGCGACAAATAGGAGACGCCACGATAACTCAGGAGAAGTACCAAGGGCCATGGAGATTATAATATTTTCTTATACGGGTCCACGAACAATAACATGAATTGCGGATTTCTAGTTTTGTTTGCTGATTGAGGCTCTTTGCTTCTATGTTCGTTTTTAGGGTCTCGTAGCTCAAAAGGAAAAAATCGGAACCCTTATAGGACCACTTTGTTGTCCGTCTGTCTGTCTGTCGAGACGCTTTAAGGCTCTTACAAACAGGCGCGACGCGCGACGCGAATCGCGCGCGACACAAAGGCACCGCTCGTTGCGCGACTTGCGTTGCCTTTGTGTCGCGCGCGATTTTATCGCATGTCGCGCCTGTTTGAAGGAGCCTTTACCACAATGAGCAAGCCTTAATAAGCGTATATTAAGGCTTGCTAGTATAATAATATTAATTGCTCAAAAACATCTTACACTAGCCAACGCCAGGTATTACAACTAATAATAGTTTATCAAATGAGAGAGATGATTTTAATGGATGGGTGGAGTAAGTCGAAAATAATTGAACAGTTCCGCATTCTATTGACCTTGTACTCTGTACTGTACTTACATAATTGAGATGGAGAGCACGCCTGCGCCTGCGCAAGCTAGATGACATACTTAGTTGCAGTATAACATGGTATTAATGGACAGAACTGGGACAAGATGGAGAATAATTTATAATCCATGGGTACGTGTAGATAATCTTTGGAATTATATGAGTAAATCGCGATAACAGCAACATTATGACTTAAGATTGTTATACAGGCTGATTTCACTCCTTGAACGGGGTTTAACTAGAACTAATTTGTGACGGGCTAATAACGAAATGTTATTATAGTGTTGCGGATATAAAGGTAAGTAAATCTCCTTTATATCCACAACTACCATGAGCATAATGAGCTTTTAATGTTCCCACAGCTGGGACACAGGCCTCCTCTCTTTGAGATTGGCTATAATCTACCACGCGGGCCCAGTGCGGATTGGTAGATGTCACATGTCTCCGAATTTTTGGTTCTAGGACATGCCACCGTTCCTCACGATGTTTTCCTTCACCGTTTTGAGAGCATTTTATTATTATTTCCTTTATTAAACTAAATACATATAAATTATATTTTTAAATATTAGGATACTTACAAAATATTAAAAAATATAAGAAATAGTAGCCCACCGGTATCGGGAACAGGGTCCAAGCTACCAGCGCAGCGGTCAGGGCTCCAGAGAGAGGAAACTCCTAACAGTGCGGGCCGTGTCCAGAAGTACCGCTTTCTGAATCAAACCCTTGATCCAGCTGCCCAACGAGAGCCTCCTTAGGTGTTGGTCGAGGCTCTTGGCTAAACCATTGGCTATCACGACTATCGGCACAATGATCGCTGAGTCCACATCCCACATGTTGACAACCTCGCGAGCCAAGGCAAGATACTTGATCTGTTTATCTTTCTCGGCTTTCACGAGGTTCTCATCATGCGGGACGGTTATGTCAACAATCATTACGCGCCGCTCTGATCGATCCACCACCACTATATCAGGCTTATTGGCAACAATAGTCCTGTCAGTGATGATGGATCGATCCCAGTACAATGTGATATTACCATTTTCGAGAATTAGGTCGGGCAGATACATGTAGTACGGCACCTCCGATTCCAAGCTGCTGATGGATTATTTTGGCTACAAGGTTGTGTCTATGCAAGTACTCTCCATTAGCCAGACGAGAACACCCGGAGATGATATGCCTGATTGATTCCCCCGGCCGGTGACATGCCCGACAGATGTCAACCGTGCCGTCTGTCACAATAAATCTCCGGTAATTGTTCGTCATCATAAATTCGTCCATAATTGCAAAAACAAAACCTTCGGTTTCTCCAAAGAGGTCACCGAAACGTAGCCAGGCTACGGACGCTGGTAGATCTACATCGGGTCCATGTAGAGCCCAAAAAAAAGCGTCCGTGAAGCTCCTTATTATTATTATTATCAGCCATTTCTGTCTCCCTGCAGGGCAAGAGCCTTTCCCTCCTTCCACTTATCCCTATCCAGTGCTGATATACGCCAATCCTTGTGGAAAGAGTCGAGTTCCTCCCGCCATCTCATTCTGGGCGTTCCGCGTTGTCGTTTGCTGCTGTTTGGAACCCATTGTGTGGTTACTTTAGCCCATAGCTCCTCCGGCATGCGACAGATGGGTGATGTAATTATTTACACAAAGTAAAGCGCCTACATAATCATCTCGTAAGTCGGGGCCATTACGAGAGTGGTTACTATACAGGGTGCAATATTTAAAAGGCCGAAGAAAGTTTAAATTACTATAGATCTTCTTCTGAAGGTCGTTCATTACTGAAGATCGTGTCCCTGAAAGGCCTACATGGCTTTATGTACAGACACCAGCACATCAAGCTACCCGAGACTGTAAAATTTTCCCAATCAACCTTGAACCTTATGCTGTAGTGATAAAGTTGAAAATCTATTAAAGAAATTTGACAGATTGTAGTAGCTTGATGTGCTGGCGTCTGTACATACTATGTTCCTCCACTTCGTTCGGTTCCCAGCTTCTTTCTGGGTGGTCGTAACAGAGTTCAGTTAGGGCGGTTGCTTGGTTTGACCAGCGGTAAGGCCGCGAGGTCTTTTCCCATCTACCTTACCCATCACAACCAACTTTTCAAGATTATCTGGTTCCCGACGGGCAATGTGACCAGAGTAACCGAGAATCCTTTGGTAACAGATCGTGGATAATCTATCTCTTATGCGTAAGTAGTTGATCAAGGATAGATTTGTTCGTTCTCTTATTATAGATACTTATTTTATAGGTAAGTTTGTTTGTAAGTGCATCTGTCACGTATTTGTTGACAAGCCTTCTCACAAGTAACCCGAAGACGATCGTAGCTGTGAGAATAGTTTTCATAATAACGGTCATCTTGTTTGCTTTGTTATTAAAATATCAATATTGTTTACTTTTCGATGATATTGTATTCTTTTTTATTTTGTATCGTGTTGTGTTTATTGTATCCCCCTACTGAAGCCATAGTGGTTTGTCCGCACCTCTCATAAGTTAAGAGGCAAAATGTACATACAATGAAAATTTTTTTGAGACGGGCTTTAAAATATAATTATATGATTGATAACAATGAGACTGGCCGATTTATCTCGACACGATGGGTAGGTAAATAAGAAGAGTCATCACGTGGGTTTTCCCTCTGGATTTTCCAACGTCAGTCCAAAGAAAACCCCTGCATCATCTGCGTATCCTTTTCTCAAGTATAAAAAATGAAGAAAGAAAATATGTTGATTTGGCACGTCCAGCCCAGTCTATCCGGGCGCTGCTGAGTATACTGGCTGATACTTTTTAACATGGAGTATTTAGCAGTGCTCACTAATAATTTTTAGGGCTCCATACCTCAAAAAGAAAAAAACGGAACCCTGGTAGTATCACTTCGTTGTTCATTTGTATAACAGTCAGTCTGCCAAGACCCTTTTTCTCAAGAACTTGTGGAGGTATCAAGTTGAAATTCATATCAAATACAAAGCTTGTCGTACCACACACAATGAAAGATGACGTAGTTAGGATGAATTTATCCCAAGAACAAAATTAACATTGTAATTCCATCCCCAGGCCCCCCTATTCCAAAATTATTTATTTACGTAACATGTCCGTATTTGGGTCACAGAAATTCATGTGTTCAACTTAATCGGTTCGTTCAATTCGGAGCAAAACGGCTGTGACAGACGGACAGACAGACGAGACACACGAGTGTTCCTATAAGGATTCCGATTTTTTTAATTTTGGCGTACGGAACCATAAAAATCTGCTCTTTTGTCGAGTGCGAACATCAATGTATGTCAGCTGTTTTTTTTCTGTTTTTTTTTTTATCTTCATGTGTACACGCGGCGATACATCAAGCTATACTTTTCCAGTTTTAGCTGACCTCGCATTGTAGGTACCTATATGTTTTTCGTACAATCAGAAGTCGGCTTACAGGTACGGTTATGTATAGTTTGATGTGTAGCCGTACTTACCTACTTACTACTACAGGGCCTTAAAATATGTCCCTCGTTTTAACCTAAAGGCTCCTGCAAACAGGCGCGACACGCGACGTGAATCGTGCGCGATGCAAAGGCACCACTCGTTGCGTGACTTGCGATGCCTTTGTGTCGCGCGAGATTTTATCGCGTGTCGCGCCTGTTTGAAGGAGCCTCAACACACTATAGGAATAATAGATATATTACACACAGACATAGGTCCAGCAGGAAGCGAGTCAGTTGCGGTCACCGCATATCTAATACCGAATACCTAGGTAATGCCGGCCATGTGGTATCAATTCTCGTAATACATTGCGTGCGCGTGATACGCAATAGATACTATTGTCATACTATACACGTTTGGGAGATCATTGGTAGGTACTACAATTTATTTTCTAAAAAGGTAACTGCCAATCGCCTTCAAAAAAATGATTTTCTTCGTGATAATAACGTGTCATTTTTATCAGAATAGGTAGGCGTTAGAGGGTGCGCCAAAGTTCACCTAAATTTTTAACTCCGATAATTGGAAATCCGAAAATGTTCATCCTAACAATCACAATTCCTAACTACTCCTTCTCTAATGTTCATAATTCCGAAGCATTCAACTTCATAATGTCAGTAGCAATAAACATCTATTATACTTTTAATTTTGTTTTCCTATATTTTCTCAACATAACCATCTTTTACACTATTATTCAAAGTCATATCTTTTTTGTTTAGATTTCTTTTTATTCATAATAATCAGTATTATATACATTAATTTTGCGTAACTTTATTTTCACATAACATGTAGGTATAACATATAAGAATAATGGGATCCCTTCTTTTCGCATAATATTCTTTTTCCTAATATACTTTGGCATAACGATTTTGGCATAATTAGTTTTGCCATAATAATACTTTGCCATATTTTTTTTTGGCATACAGTTTATGTTGGCATAATTATCTTGAAGGCTAATTTGTTTTAGCATAAATTTAATTCGCATAACGTTACTAGGCCTAATGATTATTAGCATAATAATATTTAGGCATACAATTAATAGAAATAACGGAAACAAATTTGAGTTATTTTTACGTATTTATTTTGGATTTCCACGTTAATGATTTATTATACAAAACATTATGTAACTTAACTATGTATTTTTATTTTAGGTGTATATTTTTAGCAAGAGCGAGCGAAGCGAGCTCGGGAATCGCGGCACCCCGACTCGGACAGGTTAGGTTCGAAGGGGATGACGGGGGCTCAAGTGAGCGAGCGGAACGAGCGAACGAGCCCCCGTCATCCCCTTCGTGTTAGGTTCCTTTAAACCCTGCAGACAGAAATAGGGGCCCCGCGAAACGGGGCTCCGTCGACTACGCCTTATTATTATTGTTATGCTTAATAAACTTATGCTTTAGAATCTTATGCTTAAAAAATGTATGCTTTAGAATGTTATGTTTAATCATTATTATGATTAGAGAAATTATGCGTAAAAAATTATGCGTAAGCTGTTATGCGTAAATAATTTCACCCTCAAATTAAAACTATAAAATCATCTTCTACCAGCATATATTTTTATTAAACTTGGTAAATGTTTCTTTCTGAGTATGAATGAAAATGTTATGGCAATTATGTTTAGGTATAAAAGCGTTATGATAAAAAACAGTAGGAGTTTAAATATACATATTTACATTAATGATATTATTAATTACAATTTTCGGAAACAGGAGTGTTATGAACATCGCCGGTAGCACTGCAAATAGTATGAATGAAAACTTTAGGATGAAAAATTTTAGGAAGAGTGATCATTTGGATTACAAATCGTTAGGAAGAACAATTTCGGGTAAAGAACTTTAGGTGAGCCAATATGGACCCGGCGTTAGAGGATTGCCTTTTACGATATTTTATTCATTACTGAATGGTCTTGACCTCGGTCACGCGGCCTGATGGTAAACGATGGATGAGGTGTATGATCGAACGAACGTGCCCACAAGATGCCTGTTCAATCTTGCTTTTTTTATTATAAAAAAAATACCTTAGGTAGCTTCACCAATATTGTATAACAATAGTCAGTTATAGTCAGTACCATCAATTTTTTGCGTGGCGTGGATGGCAAAAATTACGCCTCGCCTCGCTCTCAGCGTTTATGAATAGGTAAGGTAGGTGCATATGCCTGCCGGGTCAGCGGGATTGTCCGAAAGGATCACCGCTGGCTCGGAACATAAAGGGCTAAGGAAGGAACACGCGTTGGTTTTAGTCAGTAAGAGTCTGACACTCCCTTCCGCTCCACCCAGAGCGGGAGGGGTCATTTGATGATTTCCCATCCTGAAAAAAAAAGGTAGGTGTATATTTCTAAATATCTCCACAAACTCGATCAGCTTATGTACACATAGCTTCATCAACTAGTTACCCCAGCTAAAAACAACTGTTAGTATTCTTACAAAAATATTTTATCTTAGTATTTTATGATAAGTATATCCACAAGCAAATAAAGGTATACATGGTTATTGGAAAATCACCAACAACATCTTAAGAGTCATTGAACTCATCATTATGAACAACTTTTACTATGGGACCCAAACCTGAAATCGCAAAAAAAAAGTTAGCTGTTCCCTACATTTATCCATACTAATATTATAAATTCGAAAGTAACTCTGTCTGTCTGTATTTTACCTTTTCACGCCTAAACCACTGAACGAATTTCGATAAAATGTAGCAGAGATAGATTGCATCCCTGGGAAGGACGTAGGATAGTTTGTAACGACATACGCTGCGGGCAGAAGCTAGTATACATATAATATAATATTATAAATGCGAAAGTGTGTATGTATGTCTGTTACCTCTTCACGCTTAAACCGCTGAACCGATTTAGATGAAATTTGGTAAGTACCTATAGAAATAGTTTGAGTCCCCGGAAAGGACATAAGATAGTTTTTATCCCAATATTCCCACGGGAAACTTATGCGGGTAAAATCGCGGGGCGCTGCCAGTGCAAAATAATTAATTAATTATTGTTGTTTGTTCCGTATTATGACCTTCACTCGTCATCACTTTCATTTTTGATAGGTACCTACTTAGTACCTATATTGGTATCACATTGTATCACACTGATAAGACTAATGTGTGTGTTTGTATGTTTGTTACTTCTTCACGCACAAACGGCCGAAGGGATTTGGATGAAATTTGGCACACATAGTTTATAACCAGGATAAACACATACGAAACTTTTTATCCCGATTTTCCCACGGTATCGACACTTACATCAGGTGAAACCCTGGGGCGCAGCTAATTGTTACATAACCTTAGATTATACATTTATCTACTGTTATTATTATCATATAACGGCAATTCTATACCGTCATCATTAGATGGGTCCATCTTTGCGTGGGTAAATGGGCAGGAAAGATGAAAATAGAGGCGGAATACGATTCTCACACGCTTATTCAATCAATCCAAACCGTTTAGCACTTGGATAAACTTTATTTAACGCAGATTAAAGGCGATTCGTCGATGACGTGCAACCTCTGTCGCGCTCCATTGAAAAAGTCCACCAGATGGTTGCCCGTTTGACGTTCCGCCAGAATGACAATATTGAAACAGTCATTCTCGTTTAGAAATTAAAGGTAGTGCTACCGTCTCGCCGTCACGGCCATTCTGACAATCGCCCGTCCTCGGGCGCGTGGGCATTTCTGTAACCAGTAATCACATAAAACGTTCTGTCTACACCGCTCGCCCAACCTGACCACAATTCCTCAATGCTACTGAACACGTGGGTAATATTAAAAATTTTATCAAGCGCCTGTACTACTAAGAGTCCAAGACCGGACACACAACTACAGGTACTGTCCAATGTATAGTCGAACAACACAATGTTCCGCATCCGTGTCCGTCTGTACAAGGATTCTGCAAGGAATGAGGCCAACATCCTCTTTCTCATCATATTCTCTAGACCAGACAGATACATCCCTCCGACCAGTCACAAGGACTTGGACCGGGCAGCACTATCCATACGAGTAGTTGCACAACCTCACAACACAACTTCTAATACTGGACCGGACAAATGCGTCCCCACGACCAGCCCGTGAGGGCATGGACCGGACAACACCGTCCCTGCGACCAGTTCCACAAACTCTTTACTGGACCGGACAAGTATGTCCCTTCGACCAGCCCGTGAGGGCATGGACCGGACAACACCGTCCCTGCGACCAGTTCCACAAACTCTTTACTGGACCGGACAAGTATGTCCCTTCGACCAGCCCGTGAGGGCATGGACCGGACAACACCGTCCCTGCGACCAGTTCCACAAACTCTTTACTGGACCGGACAAGTATGTCCCTTCGACCAGCCCACGAAGGCATGGACCGGACAATACCGTCCCTGCGACCAGTTCCACAAACTCCCGGACAAGTGTGTCCCTTCGACCAGCCCGCAAAGGCATGGACCGGACAACACCGTCCTTACGTCCAGCTCAACAAAATCTTATTCTGGACCGGACAAATGCGTCCTTTCGACCAGCCCATGAGGGCATGGACCAGACAACATCGTCCCTTCGACCAGACACCCAACACAAAACGTCATCATGGTCTTCTCCATTTTCCGCCGTCACGGCTTCATCCTCTTCCAAAATGTTCATTGACATTTCAATTAAACCCTCACAACCCACGAACGGGCACGAAACGCAAGTTCTCGTGAGCATACTTTAAAACGCGATTTGTTCCATCAAAGCTTTTTAACTCGTAACGGTCGTTGTCAAGAACATTTATGATTACGTAGGGCCCTTTGAATTTTCTACTTAATTTGGTTTGGTTACGCTCTGAACTCTTAATAAAGACAAAATCACCTTTTGTGTAAGGTTTAACTGTAGCCCGACCTCTGTTGAAACGTACCGATTCAGAACTTGCAGCCTTCTCTATATTTTAACCAATATTGTTCATAGATTTTATCAAGCGTTTTATCACTCCCCAGATGCTGAATTTCTGAATGAACTGAACATGGTTAATAAGTGTCCACACTAAGGAACGAGGCACTATGGGGAGTTAGGATGTAACTTTATTTCGGCTAACTTTCCTGTAAAGAATCCCATTCCGTACGTCATAGGTCCCTGCGACAGCTTCCGGAAGCTCAGAGTTCAGAAATTTCGTTATGAGATCCTTAATTTCGCTATCCCGTTTTTGCTCCACGGAAAGCCAACCTTCGTGAAGTTCTACAAAATTAATTGCCCACCAACGGTGAACACGGGGAGTTAGGTCACATTTCGACTTTGATGCTTTTAAAGAGTTGCAGTCTGTGAAGACAGTAAATTTACGGCCATACAAGTAATGGCGAAAGTGCTCGACTGCACGGACCGCGGCCAACGTTTCAAGCTCGTACGAATGATATCGAGACTCGATTTCAGTCGTACGACGACTATAATAAGCTACGAAGTGCGGCATGGAATTATCTCTTTGGATTAGGATTGCTTCATATCCTTCAGAGCTAGCATCACAGTGAAGTTCGACCGGCAATTCGGGATTAAATATAGTCAATACAGGTCCTGATGTAAGAATACCAACTATTTTCGTGAAATTTGGTATAAATTTTCGAAAATACGAAGCTAGGCCAAGGAACTGTCGCACCTGAGTTGCGGTTCTAGGTGAGAGGGCAGTGGCTAGTGCTTCAATTTTGAGGGAATTCGGTCTGACTCCACCTGCCTCAATTTCGTAGCCTAAATAATGTACTTTACGCTTCATGAATTTGCATTTTTGTAACTTAAAAGAAAAGCCTGCTTGAGAAAGGGCTTCTAAAACCTCTTCCAACCGCCTTAAGCCCTCGTTGATGTCAGAAGAGTAGCAAAGGACATCATCCATATGAACAAGCGGTTTGTGCTTAAGGTCCTTTAGACCACTATTGATGCACCTTTGGTAGACAGACGGCGCGTTGCGTAACCCGAAAGAGAGAGAGAGAGAAACCTGAAACCTGTTTTTCACAAACATCTACCGTCTTAGAATTGCTTATAGTAAGGCCATTATCATCAATCGTCACGCGGCCACCGTTTTCTATTATATCTCTACCTATTAAAAATGGATCGGATATACAGTCATCCGGAACGACATGAAATAAGAGCGTAGTCGAATAATCTCCTACTTTCACCGTGCTAGAAATCTGAGAAGTGCATAGTATTTCCCCGTTTCCTATCCCCTTTAAATACACGAGACCGGAACATTCAGTACCCGGAAAGTTTAGAGAAGTACTCAATTTTATCAACGAGCAATTCGACCCCACTATCGAAAAGAAATGGAATACTCTCACTCGATGATGTCACCAGAGTCCCTCTTGATGTGGCTCGTTCACATAAGTTGACTTCTTTCGCTGTCCCGCCTGCGATCTTCCTGTCTGGACACGTCGTCGCAATATGGCCAGGTTTTCCGCAGACGTAGCAGCTCACGTTGGACTTCACCTCCGACGTTCGCACAGATGATCCAACTTTGCTCGTACTACTAGTATCTCCACGACGTCTACGACAGTTTGCTTGTCTATGTCCAGGTATACCACAAAAGTGACATCTACCGGGAAATCGTCCATCGGCTAAGCGAGGTTTCTTCAGTTCATGGTCTTGTGCATCACAGCTCCCTGCTCGACGCTTTAAAGAAATACCTCCAAGAACCCTAAATAGCTGAGCCTTGTTCGTTATAACTTGATAACTTAAATCAATCCATCCTTTTGGCACAATACCGAAAAATCCAGTAACCGCTTCTTCAGACATTTCCACCTTCGGTATTCTTTCGATTAAATCCCACAATCGCATAGCTGACTCACTGGCAGTTTTTTTAATCCCGATTTGAAAACGCATAATCTCGTCGAAATAATATTGTATCAGCTTTGGCTTTGCGAACTTGGCTAATAAGGATTGTTTCACTAATTTCCACGAAAGTTGATCCAATGGCAGCTTCCTTTTAGAGAGGTGGTTAAGGCCATTAGCAACGCGACACCATCCAGTTGTTTGCTCTTTATAATCATTTCAGACACGCGACACCAGCCCTGCACATCAGCACCGGCGTCATCAGGATTACAATGAATTAACTGCACCGCATTCACACCCGTAGAACTCGGTTGCTGCGCTGCCAATAAGCGAGACCATAAAATCTCCATATTGCTCAAAATACTACTCGCATTTTCCTTATCAGGTGGCCTTTTTTTCTTCGCTCGACTGCCCTTGCGATCCCACTTCTGATAACGGCAATTCTATACCGTCATCATTAGATGGGTCCATCTTTGCGTGGGTAAATGGGCAGGAAAGATGAAAATAGAGGCGGAATACGATTCTCACACGCTTATTCAATCAATCCAAACCGTTTAGCACTTGGATAAACTTTATTTAACGCAGATTAAAGGCGATTCGTCGATGACGTGCAACCTCTGTCGCGCTCCATTGAAAAAGTCCACCAGATGGTTGCCCGTTTGACGTTCCGCCAGAATGACAATATTGAAACAGTCATTCTCGTTTAGAAATTAAAGGTAGTGCTACCGTCTCGCCGTCACATACATACATAGTGCGGTACTTAAGTAGTTACAATGCGTGCCACGTAAGAAGAGACTTGACCCCGCCTCCCCCGCTCTTTCCGCTGCCCCTATGACGTCCGGTCCCGTCCCGCACTCAGACCTCATACCGCTAAAGATACCTAAAATCGTGTTCTGCGCAAGTCAAACCACGTGGTGTGTCAAGTCTCTTCTTACGTGGCACGCATTGTACCTACTTCACGAAATTGCCTTACAAAAATATTTTTCAAGGTTAGTTCTCTCTGTTTAATATTCTTAGATAGTTCAAATACGATTCAGTCTAGTACTATTCCAACAGATCAGGAAATTGTGCAATACGTTTTCTATCACATTACGTCGTGGCTTCCATGCCGGCAATCCCGGAAGTCTGACACACTCGGCCTCTCGGATTCAATAGCACATTCGTATCTCTATGTTATATCCCGACTGACGCTTCTACATCCAGGATAAAAAAAAACATTCTAAAGAAACCCAATACCTAACTCAAATCTTTCAAACCAGACGGCTGTTTGCATAAATAACCCTAAAGCACAGAGTAACTAATAGCCTGAAGCTAACGAAATCTGGTGAGCATCGCATATCTTTGAACCTGCCACGGTATTTGAATGTAAATATAACAAGATCAGATACGCACTAATTTTATCCAAAACCCAGTTACTAAACCCTCAACATTGCAAGAGCTCTGCGGCTACAGTGCAGTGCTACAACAGCGTGTCATCACTTACGCCCAATCCGAACCCCTTTGAATGGTCCCAGCCAGACGTTATTTGTTGCTAATCTTAGACGGGACAAAAAACGCAGTCGGGTTGTGGCCCTTCTTTCACGGTGCCTCGTCGCGCGTCGTCGCCGGTCGCTTCCGAGCCGCGCCGCGCGGCCGCACGAGTGTGTCCCGACCAGCAGTCCGCCGCGCGCCGCCACCCGGGTCGCCTGTGTCGCTTCGCTACATGTGCATTACAAAAACTTGCTCCATCGCAAGTTTAAACATATAAGTGCATAAAAACCGACTCATATCCCATGTTTTTTTGGACAGTGCTCGTACAGGCCGTGTAACGGCACGATTGCGTGCATCCTGGCCACGCAAATGCGGGTTTTGTACATCAGTGGGTGGAAAAATAAACAGAACACTCCGGTGAGTTTATTTATGTTATAAATGGCTTATCTTTAACTTTCTATCTCATGAGAAGAAATGCTCCCTGGCTGCAGTCCTTATTTTGCAAGTGTCAACCTAACTCCCAAGTTCCCAACGAGTTATCTTCGAAGGTGTCAAGCCGTCAAGGGACTGTTCGTGAGATTTTTAAATCTCGACGATTGTTTAGTTAAGATCTCAGCGAAAGTGAAAACGTATATTTTGTATCAATCAACTCATTCCTCGACCGATATATACTGTTCATTAAAACGGTAATAATGATACAGTATATACACATGTTCACATGCGGAGTCATGTCTGCTGCTTATCGTCATAACATCATTCATACTTCCGCGCAACACTGGCTGATATAAAACAAAATTGTATACCAGCCATTTATTATAACATCATGTGGTTAAACTTTTTGCAACCACTAGGTCCAAATAGGTTCTCCAATATTCAGTGAACTTCTTTAGCAATTTCAGTTTTGACTATTGACAGCAAAAACGAACGGAGATTATTGAACTTACAAAACAAACATGGGTGAAATTAAGAAACACGTCTTTGAGAAGGTCACAAAAATGACAAAAAAAGTTGCTACATGAATTCAACTGGCAATCTGGTTTGATTACACAACGATATCTTTGGATCATCTAAGACATTTATACTTAATGATGCTACAAAGTTGCTCCACTGAGCTTGCGACAGACTAGACTTAAGGAAAGGAACAGTCACCCGTGCGGTCTATTCAGATTCGAACAAGTAATATTTCTATACCCAATTATTACGTAAAGCAGTAACCTTCAGCGGGATTGTCCGAAAGGGTTACCGCTGGCCCGGAACATAAAGGGCTAAGGAAGGAACACGGGTGGGTTTTAGTCAGTAAGAGTCTGACACTCCCTTCCGCTCCACCCAGAGCGGGAGGAGTCATTTGATGATTTCCCATCCTGAAAAAAAAAAAAAAAAAAAAAAAAAGCAGTAACCTTTGAGTACATAAAGTACGTACCCATAGCTTTTTTGAAACTTAAAATGCACGGGTATTTAAGAAATATCAAAAGTTGGAGAAGCTAATGTGTAAAGGTGAAAAGCACAAAGTGAGTACCACATGAAATCCGCTTATCTTGCCTTATAAATGTATTCCACAGCATTAATATAAATCAAGATAAGTTAAAGTTTCTTCGTCCTTTATTTAGCATTTAATAGTAGATAGATAGATAAAACGTTTATTCGATGCAACAAAAAAAACAATACAGGTATTAAAAATATCAAAAAAGGTGAAAAAAAAAAAAATAACAAAGATTAAAAAGATAAATTGACACATAGACACCTAGCTCATAAACATCTATAGTAGGCTACAAGTTTTTACGCATAGATGTCAAGCTGTTTATAGTCATTACTAAACACTATTCTAATTAATACAGTACCTACGAAGTGTTTTCTTAAAGCAATTAGGTACTATTTGAACTTTGAATATCACTCAACAACCTTTACGAATCTAAGACTTTGACCAGTGCTTCATCTATCAATATGATGTTATTCTTGATCTGATATCCTCGTCAGCCATCAGTTTTGAAATTGTGCTTGTTTCAATTTTTAGATATTCAGATCCGATCCCCAAAATTGGATCAATCACGGATGTTTGATCGACTTTAACACTTGTTCCTGAACTACCAGTGGATCCAATTTGGAGATGAGAGGAGCAATTTCTGTAATTTTAAGAACGCTTACAATTTTTTTTTTCTGGATGTGAAATCATCAAATGACCCCTCCCGCTCTGGGTGGAGCGGAAGGGAGTGTCAGACTCTTACTGACTAAAACCCACCCGTGTTCCTTCCTTAGGCCTTTATGTTCCGGGCCAGCGGTAACCCTTTCGGACAATCCCGCTGACCCGGCAGGCTTCGGCCCTGATGGGACCCTTCCATTGATGCCGACATCTTTTTGAGGCGCGCGTGGAAAACGTACGCGCCGTCTGGCACGGGCCTGGTCTTGATCGGACGGTGAGCTCTCAAAAATTAACAGAAAGCACGGCAAGGAGGCATGCTAAAGCACTCACAGAATTATAGAATAATTACAGGTGCCACAACAAAATTCATCAATATTAACACGCTACACGGGACTGTACTTTTTGCAACGGGCATGACTGACCGGCCACCCTTCAACTATATCCATACATATACCATGCCCTTGAATATTGCAGTACCTATTCCCTAATGAATACGCTGCCATACCTAGCGTCACGCTTGAATCACGCCCCTCTGTCGTTGGCCTCACTAAATCAATAGACCGGCACATATATACGGCGACAGACCGACAACACATACGGCACGCAGGACACACAATGGACCAGACGGATTAAATAGATGAAACTCTGAAAGGTGAATAGCTAAAAGTTTAACAGATTCGGCCAATGAAGCGTGCCATATAGAAAGTTATGATCTATATTCTATATTATAGTTGTAACACAAAGCATCTAAGAACAATACACGATACGAAGCTTGTTAGGCTTAAGTCTGCTTGCAGTATTAATGTAATCCTCTGGAAATTTTTCTCACATAATTATGCAATTGAATCAAAAACACTGTATGATCTATGACTCCTATAAACCACTTGAAGCTCCTTAAATTGATTATTTATCAGCGTTACAATCGTCAATGGCGTTTCATATTCAATGTGACTCGAATGACATCGTATCCGAAGAAATTGTAATTTTTTGCGATAAATCGGTTATACACAGATATCTAAAAGGTTTTTACGCGCTTGTCATTTGAGCGCACAACCAAGCGTATATAACAATTCGCGCAATTGTCTGTTGGCAGTATTCTTATTAGTCTGGCTTGGACAAAGAACTGGGTCTGTTCATAAGCTCATCCAACTGACACAACCAGGTAAACGAGACCGCTCAAAATATAGCAAGCCCTTACGTTTGAACGAAATTGTAATTGGTTTTGGGGGCCATCTTATGCTGGTGACTATGCTCCCACCCTTTGCTTTCAACGAAAAGCACTTTAGTGACTGCTTGAGCATCAACTTGATGAATTTATAGCTTGTACAAAGGGAATGAAAAGCAATATTTTATCGTGTTGCTTGTTTATCTCTTTAAATAGTGATGGAAGTAATGCATTGGTAGGTAGTTAAAACACCTACTGTTATTAAAAAATAGGACCGTTTAACCGATTTTCTATGGTAAATCATGGGAGTCAGAAAGAAAGAAAAGAAGATATATTTATTTAGCACAGATTAAAAAGCGAGAGAAGATACCCGAGAGATACGATTTTTGGAATGTGTTTTCTGCGTGTCAATTACTGCCTCTTTTATTAGGAAAACATCTTCCAAAGATGTTTTTTATCTCATAGAAACTGAACAGAAAGGCTTGTACGTATTCGCTCAGACCGTCAACCAATCTGTTAGCAAATAAACAGAAAAATGTAAAAATAACCTCAAGTGTGACATAAATTGAAGCCATGTCAGGTATTATTCGCTTTCCATGGCCTCTTCGTAAGTATGAATAATAATTATTTTAAGTAGGTAATTTGTATGAGGGGTCAGTCACGCTTGCCGTGGTTGGTCTGTGGATGGGTGACCATATTTACATACCGAGACCCCTCCATGCCTCGAAAAGCACCTTAAGTCGTTGTCATTCGTGGATCTTTGAGTCGTTACGGGTAGTCAGAAGCCCGAAAGTCAGACAACCAATCTTACCAAGGGGTATCGTATTACCCAGTAACTGGGTTTTGGAGGTCAGATAGGCATTCGCTCCGTGTAAAATATTGGTATTCAGCTACATCCGGTTAGACTGGAAGCCGACCCCAACATAGTTGGAAAAGGCTAGGCAGATGATGATGATGAATTTGTATAAAACTACACCAGTTACACGCTGAAAACTTTACATGACGATAATTTTAACATCATTAATATATGAAGCCAAACACTTCAATCGTAGTAGGTATCTCATACTAACATAAGCTTTGTAACGAAATTTTGCCAAGTCTAGTCAGAAGTAAGAAGAAACTACTTAGTCGCAAACTTTACAAACATATATTATTTTATCTGAAGTTTTGCGGCTGAACTCCACAATCTTTAGGCAAGCCTAGACCAACCTTTGACCCCAGGAAACTATCCCTAACCCTTTGACCCCAGGAAACTACCTCATTGTCAAAGTTGACAAACATGATTGTCAAAACTGTTTTCTCACAAGACACAACTGTTGTGTGTACGACTGTACGCCTCTACGACAGACAAAACTGTTTTGCCTTGCTCTAAGTACACTGTCTATGATATATGTAGGTTGTACTATTTATTCTGTGGTTTTAGTGTAAATACAACGTGTACAATAAAGTACCTGATAAGTTAAAACCTCTTAGAAAACAAAACCATAATGATAACGAATGATCCGAAGCCGCGTGCGTGCCAGCCAATAGTGGCTCAGCATTTAGTGGCAAGCCAGGGTCCGAGTGTTTAGATAAGTGAGTACAATGCGCCGTGCTGCATTCCACGCCACCGACTGAAGTAAGGAATTAGCCATAACTTATTTTAGAGCCTTTCGCGCCGTCCAGCTCGACAACAAGCTTCGTTTCACACAAGCGCGGGCGCACTCGCCTTGGGACCTTTATGGCATGTGCGCTATTGTTTTTTTCCAACGCCGAAGTTTTATGACATTTTTAGAGAGTGTCCTTAAAAATTTTGTAGATTGGGAAACTGAGGAATATAGGAAATTAGTTCAAAGGAAACTGGGACATGTCTGACAGTAGGTACTTACACATTTGAATTGGAAAGGGCAAAACTAAAAATCTGATTTCATCAGACGGTTTTTCGACGCATGACTAAAGTTAATTACTTAACCTATTTTTAATTTACGAACCATAACATTTCCAAATGAATTAGCAATCAAAAAATTTCTGCCATTTTCGCCATTATCCAAGTACCATAATTTCAGTGAGGCAGTGCATCTGTAGGGCCAAGTGCAATGGTCGGACGCTAATCATAATCTATCAGCGGTACTGTTACATTACATTTGTATAACAAAAGCTCGCTTACGTACGACCGACGTTGTAAATAAATTCCTGGTTAGCAATAAAAGTCGTGGTATGCAGCATTCACACCATCGACCATTACAGTAAGTAATTAATAATTAATAGTCTTGATTCTTGAGAAACAATAAAACTTAGATTACGTATCTTAATTTTGTACCAAATTGGTGTTAAGACAATAATGGCTGGTGCAGGTAAATTGCGTGTTGTATTTGCATTCATTATGGCTTATTAGTCAATTCCCACGAATCTAGTCGCCCGTAACGGGCGAATCGTCAAAAAGGACACTAGCGCACAGAAGTGATACGAGTTCAATACAAAACGTGTATTTTTTTGAATATTTTATTGCATAAAATTCAAATGTGCCAATTCGTAATACGAATAGTCTAGTATAGATATTCGTATCTAGTCACTTAGAGAAAAAAAAAATTAAAAGAAAAAAAAAAACACCTCGGTTCAAACTGGCTATCAAATTTCAAAACGAGCTATTTCTATACGCGGCGAATCTTGACCTAGGTCTACCGGTACCGATCACCGACGTGCCGTTGTAGTCTTTCACCAGGGAATGACTTACTTTTTTGCTATTTCGATTTAAGTTAAATGACATCAACGGTCCTATCTAGTTTTTGTACGACAGAATGCAGAGCAGGTAAAAATCTTCCAGTAAATAAAAAATTTAAACGCTAATCATTCTGCAGTCCTTTTTCTAGTAATTCAATGGCTGACTTAGCTTTTCTTTGCATACGTCCCAAATCTCAAAAGCAATCTCGGGGATAAACGACAGAAGACGGTATTGCAAGACGATTGGAAAAAGGAATGTTTCTCCCTTTTAGCGTGTCGATAGCAATCTAAATAGTCAGATCAGAATTTGACTACGAGTTTTACCTTTAGTAGCACCCATCAGTTCTTGTCCCGGGTACTGATTTACATCCGTATGACGTCCTCGTAACATATGGTCCAGTTGAAAACTATATAGCGTTAGGCATTAGTTGTCTGGCATTTATGCTGAATTGGGCCTATTTGGCGCAGCCGTGAAGTACACAATACTATTTCTTTTTTCGATTTTTGTGTGAATATGTTGTGCCTTGGATCAAGTAATTTATTTTCTATCTTATTTTCTTTATCCGGCTGTAAATATGGCACATGCAATTTCAGAAAAATTTTGGTCTCTACTTACAATTCCGAAGTATTTCTTTAACTTTATGAGCACTCGTTTAGTAGGTATCTGTCACTGACATAAGATGAGATGACAACAATGTTATACACATGATGACATGGTTTCCTCACGATGTTTTCCTTCACCGTTTCGAGAGCAGTGTTTATGAAATTATTTACACAAAGTAAAGCGCCTTGACTGGGTTCGAACCAACGACCTACAACTAATACTAAGTCGGGACCGTCACCACTGGGCCATCACTACACTATGAAACTATATAGTTTTACGGCACGTGGAGTGCCGATGTTGATGCTGTAACCTGAGATTTAAGAGACATTAAGCTTTATGCTTGCGCCTCGGTTGCGTAAATAGGGATGCCACTTCATTCGTTTCCTCAAGTGGAAACGAACTATGTTTTAAATTTCAAGGTGGTAAACATGCATCCCGCTTGACGAATGAACAAAATACAAGGCGGAAATCCAATATCACGTACCTCAAAGAGATTTTTAGGCCAGGTGTATAAGCAACTGGAGGTTTTGCCACGTTGGCACTCCATCAAGCCACAGACGTAGCAAAAGCAGACCCACCAAAAAGTGATAAGAAGTCACGATCCCAGCAGCATCCCATTGAGGATTTCCTCAAAGGGAGAAAATGAGGAAGATATTTTAAAATCCCATCACCTACCCTTATCACCGTCTGAGACGTGTTGACAAGTTTTTATCGTCTAAGCATGCTGCCTCATTTCGCCTCCACTTTCCACCAGATCAAGCTATTGAAGTAGCGTTCCTATTTACGCGTCCGGCTCGACTTACCTGCTAACATGGACACTCCTAATAATTACCCTCTGTCTACTTACTGCTTCTGTACGATAAACAAACATTCACCGTGTTTAGTATCAAGTGTAATTAGATAGCGAGGTTTAATTTTTAGTTGGCTGTGGCCAATGCGATCGATGCTTCGATTTTTAATGAGGTTGCAACGTTTTTTATGAGCTTAGATACGAATTAATTTATTAAAAGGTCAATGAATCGGTTGCCTTTAGTTGCCTTTTATGTACGACTGTTTTTATCGCTTTTGAGTTGCCAAATTTTGAAGATCTTTCTGAAGGGATGTTACAATAGACATAAGCCAATTGATTTGTCTCCTGTTATTGATCTTAACACTCTTATTTTGGTAAAAATACTAACGTAGTTTTTTAGTTGGGCAAAAGGAGAATGGGTAAGACCGTAGCCAGACACAAAGTTAATTGTAGCATTATGAACTATGCTGATTTTTGTTGCCCTTATGGAGAAGTATAAGTAATTAATCCTAAAACAGCATGTCTGAATTCACTTGGAGAAAAAAGATATGTCGGGAAATTAAATTGATTTAATAAAAGTAAACAATTGCATATCCTCTCAAAACTTATTGACCTGCTAATTAATGATGGACACTTTTATAAATTAATGAACCTCTAAAAACTTGTTGCGCTTCTAATGGTGCAATTTTTTAATCATTGGGTCTATGTTTTCCAGTAAAGCGTTTCTAGTTACAATTATTAAACGATCCTTTTTAGACCTTCGTAGCTAAACATTTCGTAATATAACCGACAAATCAACTCATAGAGCTAGTTAACATAATGGAAGCGTAATCAATAATCATTTATTTTAATGTTAAAAACTGTATGTACCCAACGGTACCGAGGAGTGGACGCTAGGCAAGTGGCATTCCTATGGGCACCGTGCAGCGTGCGTGAGCGGCGCCATGCCACCGTGATCGACTTACAGATTCGCGCCCATTGCACTACTGCACGCTATTTTTACTAAAACAACACAAATGTAAGATTTGAAACGAGTTTTATCTATAAATAGTACGAACTTGCTCATTACATGTCAATGATGTAAGCTCTTAACCATAGTAATTATGAAGACATTTTAGTTGGCAGTGCATTCTAAATAAGGTATGATTCATATTTCGCATTATATAGATATTCTTGGCTTCTTCAGCGTTTCCCTTCTTGTAGCATTCTCTTGACCTCTTGCCAAAACAAGCTTTACACAAACAAAGAAAAACCAATATTCAAATTAAGTAATGCCTAACAATACTGCATTTGGCGTTTTATGATTGTTGTTAGTTCGTCGTAACCACATTTAGTTTGATTTGTAAATCAAATGATGTACCACATGACGCCAAATGACTGCTTGAATAAGAGTTAACTAACAATAGATACTTAAATGAAACTCACGTATAGCTTTACAAAGTCTCACAGAATGCATGCCACAATGTCTGGAATCGTGAGTCATATTACGAAATAGAGAAACAATAGAATCCATCTCAAAGTGTGAAGAGATGCCATTTTGTCATTTTATACCTACACATAATCAGCCTATAATGTTCCCACTGCTGGGACACAAGCCTCCTCTCTGTGAGAAGAAGTGGGCTATAATCCACCACGCTGGCCCAGTGCGGGTTGGTGGATGTCACATGTCTTCGAATGATTGGTTCAAGGACATGTCGGTTTCCTCACGATGTTTTCCTTCACCGTTTTGAGAGCAGTAGTGATGAAATAATTTTACACAAAGTGCCTTTTTTGTGCTCAGTGGAAATCCTCGTGGACTTCCTCCATCGTGGTGGTGACAGAGGGGCACGCCGGACTCTTACCGGCTAAAACCACCGCGGTGTTCCACCTCTGCCTATGGCCGGGGGTGCGGGATTCGCATAAGCATTCACCGCTCGCCTGGGTTCGAACTCACGTCCAACTCGTAAATCGGGGCCGTTACCACTGCTCAGAATCATCGTCAAAGTCATTTTATACGTTCCTATTTAATTAGTCGTATACAGTTATACAGTAAAAGCATCAGCTCAATACGGCGCTGGCTTTACGCCAAAGCGTCGGACATTTTACTGCAAAACCGTTTTCCACCGACAATCACCCTCGACCACACACCATGATTTAATGAAAGCCTTTAACGACTAGCCGATGTCCCGCACAAAGTAACAAAAGTCACACCCTTATGGCACAAACCACTAAACTCTTGGATGAAGCGAGAGCCTCTTGAAGCATTCAAATAACGTTTAGGAAAAATCTTGCGGATGACGACCATAATTTTCGAACTTGCTACGTTGAATCTAAAAAAAAAAACTATTCCACAAATCTAAATAAAAAAAAATGTTGCGATCATTAAATAAGCTTTACTATGAACTTGAAATCGAAGCCTGAAGCTATATAAAGTCGTGGGAATTTCCAGCTCAGGTCGAAAGGAATAAAAAGGGGCTATGATTCATACATACCTTTACGCGCAGTTTGCGTACGTCATTGATCAGCAGTATAATACGAAATACGAAGAAATGTGCAAGCATTTGAGAGATTACGTATAATTATATTGGCACAAAAACTAAATGGAAGTGACGTGGCACTCCACTGTTTTCAATGGAGATACGTTGAAATAATTGATCGAGTATCCCATTCATTGGTTGTCCAAGTTAGAATGAACGGAAGGAACGAATACTTTATGGTGAACCAAGGTGAGAGGCATTGCCATTGATAATTGCGTGGCATATGGTGAATTTATATAATTTAAAAACCTCTCGGAGCCAGTTGACATCGGATAAAAGTGAGCAATCCAATAAGGAAGTTGCATATAGCACGTAAACCCCCCAAAATTATCTTATAGTAAACGAAAACCGATGATTAATAAGACTGGTTTACACAAAACTGGCCACTGTAACTACCAGGAAGCCTTAGTACCGATACTTGATATCCTTGAAAATGGCTGCTGTATAAGAAAAGGCTGATGTAAACAAGCTTTTGAAGAAAGGCAATTTATATTCTTGTAATATGATATTTCTTCTTACTTACATTGTTTTTACAGTGAAATAATTGGTTGTATTCTTAGGTATGTTGAATCAGTCCCAGTATCTTTTCTGCAGGTAATGAAAAAATAAATGTTGTTGTTAACAGTGGATATGTTAATACCTTTATTGTAACTCAAAATAATTTGCAGCGCTGGTTTCGTTTCGATTTGACTTTCCTTATCTTTTTCGTTTTACTTAGTCCGGAACGTGACTTGGCAGAAGAAATAAAGGAAGCTGTTAGAGCCAGGCTCTGTTAGTATGTTACCAAAGTAGCGTTAAATCGGGTGCCTTGACCCGACAATGACTGGCCTTATTGTCACACACAATCAAACATTTTTGTATTCTCGCCAACGAAAACAGGTAAAAAAAAGAATCCTCCAAATCTGATTACCTGTAGATAATCCGAGTAACAAAGTTGGTGATTGAAATACAATAGATACAATTGAATAGACAATGACATTCAATACGGAGAGTAGAACGGCAAGGGCGTTGAGACGCTTGAGTTGAGACCCACTTAGCCATACCTCAATGAATAACGACAGTACTAGTTGTCTGTCATGTTACGAACCTGTTATTATGATCAGATATACACGAATACTGGATATTATGAAAGAGGTGTTATTAATAAGTTCTAAAAATAAAGACCTAAGGCAACGAAGGTTTCTCAAGGTTCATTAATACAATGAAGTAGATTATATTAGTACATTAATACAGATAAGTACATTAATAGAATGAAGGGGCTGTGTGTATACATAGATCCAGTTGGAATGGTATAAAATCGTTTCATTTTTAAACATAATAAAAAATATCCCAGACAGATGAATCATGAATCAACAATAGCTGTTGATATTCAAGATCAACATCAACGATCACGTTCATGATTGGAGTACAAATCGTTGTGGACACAATCGTTTATCTATCTACACTATTTTGCTATAACTGATGATAATCAACATACTGTATTATCCTTGTATTAAAATTACTTGTCTTGGAATTTAGAATATAATGCAATGCAGCTCAATGTAAAACAGCAACGTCTACATTCTATTGGATTCCAGACTCTGCAATAGGTCAAATTGCAGATATTAACTCAAAATATCGCTTGGAATGCACCTGTGCAAATGTCAGAGGAAACCATGCCGAACAGGTTAAATACTTGGAAGTGTTCCAAATTTTGTGTTTACGAAACACTAGTGGAATTAATGATTTTAAACACTTTTGAATTTACCTGCCGGAGTGAAAGATTTATTGTCCGTAGACGCAGTAGCGATTAATGTGTCTCCTCAATAGATAGAAGGTACTCGTACGTGTTATCCAATTTTATTAGAATCTTAATAATTCGTCTCTAAAGACAGAATGTTTTATAATTATCTATCTTCAGTTTTATTTCTAATACCTCTTCTAAATTATTGTAGGAAATTATAAAATATTTGAACTGATTTCTACATCGTTAACCGACTTCTAAACTATATAAATCTGTTACCAGGCCAGATAACCGTTCAAACAATGCTAGGAAATAAACATGACCACATTTACCATTCTAAAAGGATACTTAGGAGAACGACTTCTCCATTCGAACGTAAAATGGCTGATTAGGGAGGAATGTCAACGTTTCTGTCTGAGTCACAAGAACTACAAAAAGTATCTCACAAAATCGCCTTGACCCGCGCAATTACGTCGTGTGGCCAATCTGTTTTATAGACAGTGTATCTTGGCTCATTGAATAGCCAATAAGTTTGACCGTGTAGGCAGGCACAATTGTTGCGCACTGCGCTTTCGTATAACCACCGTCCTTGAGTGCGTTTGTGTTAAATTTAATCGTGCTGCATTTCAATTGACGTAATTGCCGCTTTAATTATGTCATATTAATCTTTACCTACATTTTATTCACGTTGTTTACATATAATTTAAAACGAGATTGTAAGTTTTTAATCATTCAGGAAAATGATCTACCTACTTCATCGTAGAGCCTCATAGAGCTACCATCACGACTAAAGCTAGATCTTTTTGCATTTGTTTTGAAACATTTATTGCTGAGTACCAATCAGCATATCGTTGCCTTAATTGACGAGAACTCAACACTGAATATTAAATACATCATCATATTCAGCATTCTTATTCTTAAGGCTCGTACACACAGGCGCGACGCGACACACGACACAAAGGCACCGCAAGTCGCGCTACGAGCGGTGCCTTTGTGTCGCGCGCGATTCGCGTCGCGCGTCGCGCTTGTTTGCAGGAGCCTTTAGGTGTATAATTACAGTCAAAGTAGAAATAATATATTATTCAAAATGCAGTACAGTTCAAAATGACAACAGCCAAATTTTTACTAAACCAACTTATCCAAAATAACTGGTTATTTATAGTCAATTTAATTTCAGACAACTTTTGTGTCACAAAGACCTCATTACACAGGCCGCTAGGCCTTTTATCAAAAGATTTTGTTATAGGATACCAACAATTATTCTTAGTTACCATCTAAATTCTGCATATTTGGCGGGCAGTGAATCAAATCAAATCAAATCAATTGGCGGGCATTGAGCTAATGTGATCACAAAATACAGTATAAAGATTTGGATGAATATAATAAATACGGTAATAAATTTATGTAAAAATTTGATGTCTATGAAATAAGTAGGTATATGTAGATGACTCAATTATACTTACGCTTACTTATTTCACTTACGCTTTGAGAATTTTTAGTTAGTTTCAATGTATACGAGTACGATATGAAATTTTACTCCTACTTCATTATTTTATTTAATTGGCACTGCAAGCCACGAGCCTACCTATCTCGTACATATTTCGGAGATTGTAAACAGTATAAAATCGGGTTTGGTTACGATATAAATAAACATAAAATTGTATCTCTTATAAATTGTAATGCCATCTTTTATTATGTTATGTAAATATAAATACGGGATTCCAATTACCAAAAATTCAGTCCGCAATCAAATATTGTCAAATATTTTGATACAAAGTTTTAAAATTCAAATAAGTTTGTAAGTATCATAAAATATTTACGATGGAAAATGCAAAAGAGTATGCGGGGTCCATTAAACTTTAGCGCGATTAAGATCGTGATTCTGGCAGTGGTCGGGAGGGCCTTTTTTGTAACTTGTGGTTCTCGGAACTTCCTTAAAGAAGCATCAATTTGCCGCGGCACCGCTTCAACGTCGGGCCGACGAACTTCGCCATAGTGAGTCATTTATACAGTGATTAAGTTAAGGAAACGAGATTGTTGGACAACGACCACATGTAGGGAATTACGTTAATTAATTCCTTTTTCTGCTAAGAGATCCACCACACCCTCATTGGCAAAGCTTCGTTTTGTAGCTCTCATAAGTCTTTTTACAAAGGCAAACCGAAGAGGCATTCCACAATGCCTCTTCCAATTTACCTTTGTACCGCAAAAAATGAAATATCATGAACAGTGAACCTTTCTGTCGTATGATTGCTCGTTTCATTAATGCATAGCCTTCGCACATCAACTTTGACAGTCACTTCGTTACACTATTACCATAAAACATTAGGTCACGGTTATTCATAGGGGAACACAGGCGTAGCAATTCAATTCAATTTATAAGTAAAACTTCACGTAAGCGAAAGGTTATCAAATACTGGAAAACATAGCTTACTCGTAGCATAACCAGCCTACAATGTTCCCACTGCTGGGATTGCTGGGACACAGACCTCCTCTCTTCGAGAGGGAGTGGGCTATAATCTTCCACCCAGTGCGGCCCAGTGTGGGTTGGTAGATGTCACATGTCTTCGAAATTTTGGATCTAGGACATGCCGGTTTCCTCACGATGTTTTCCTTCACCGTTTTGAGAGCAGTGGTGATGAAATCATTTACACAAAGTAAAGCGCCTGGCTGGGTTCGAACCCACGACCTAAAACTCGTAAGTACCACTGGGCTACCACTGATCTGCCAATATTGAATACTGGAAATTAAACGATAAAGGGCTTTTTTTTCATGATGGGAAATCATCAAATGACCCCTCCCGCTCTGGGTGGAGCGGAAGGAAGTGTCAGACTCTTACTGATTAAAACCCACACGTGTTCCATCCTTAGCCCTTTATGTTCCGGGCCAGCGGTAACCCTTTCGGACAATCCCGCTGGCCTCGATAAAGGGCTTAAAGTATCCACGCTCAAATTCACGATCGTTCTCAAAAGTGGAAGTTTAAAATCCATATAAACCAGTCTAATTACCAAAAAAATCCAGGCGTAATAAACAGGAAATGTCAACTAATGAAATGTAAAAGCATTTCGTTTGGAATGCAATGCAAACCGGAATGAATCATGAATATCGGTACGGGTGTAGTACAGTTTTTGGCGTTCTTTTACATAACGGGTTCCAATGCCAAAAAACATGTCTTTTCCTTTAGCTCGCTCTGTTCCTGAATTTTTAATTTAAGTATCATTATCATTCGCATAAGTTGGAAAAGTACCACAACAAGCATTTTGGAATTCCCATAAAAGTATCATTTGCAATTCATGGAATCGATGACTTATAACGATACAGGGAACCAATTACAATATTATGATTAATTTGAAGTGATGGATCGTGGATAAAAAAAGCTGTTCGTATGTTTCTTGTAGGTAGTTTTGATTCAACAAAATCATTGCTTTTTAAGCCATCACTTCTGTGAAGTTTAGCCAATGAATTTAAAAAGACCTTGAGAGAGAGTGTTTGTTATTTCTTATTATAACTGTCAATAAAAAAGGATCAAAATTAACCCATGTCCTAAAGCAAAGGGAAGCATCTCAATAAAAAAAAAATGCAAGCATACTTCCGAACGCCATCCATACAGTCCAACATTATGTTAGACTATATGAATATTTTTATATTCATTTTTATATTTTTTTTCAGATTCTTTCCTTTGCTGTAGGACGTAGATTAATGTTGTATGTACCGGTATCCTTCTTCTTTTAAGAAGGTACCTACATTTTTGAATTGGTTTTTTGGTTCTGTGGGATATAATACCGTGGGATATATACCCGTATTACCTGATTTATTTCAACATCCAGTTATAATATGAGACTTTTGTAATCTATAGTACTTAAGATAAATTATACATAGAAGCTGTTGGTGTACCTTAATAAATAATAAAATAATAATAATATTGGCCTTTAAGCAAAGTTGTTATATAAATAAAATTCAGCGACAACAACCTCTAAAATACCAGTCCCTTCATTATAAAATGTTTATATACTTAATTCAGATAAACACATCATAATAAAAAAACAAACCGCGAGATAAACGGCAATTGAGAGCGCGTGCGCAAATTACAAGTTGCGACCTTTTAACTGACACGCGCGCGCCGTTATGACTGTATTGTCGTGTAAATGAATTAAATTATGCAGATACCTACTTAATACCTCACACTCAACAATTAACTGCTGATTAATATGTTGCAATACAAACAGAGCGACCATAATCTCGAAATAAATTTTACTGAAACCAAATTAATAGCGTTTCACCCCTGGCAGAAAAAGCAAATAAATATAGATTTTAATTTTAATCAACATAAATTAGAAACAGTTAACAATTTCACTCACCTAGGTTTAACAATAGACACTCATATAAACTGGAAAACACATATACACAAAAAAAAACAAAAATTTCAAAGTTTTCATATGCTCTCCGCGAAATAAAAAAGACTACAAACCTACATACCGCACCGCACTAGTCACGTACTACGCGTATGCCCACGCTTTGTTTAACTATGGCATCATCTTATGAGGAAATAGCACAGAAGACGCTCCCTCCCTATTTACCCTCCAAAAAAAGGTAATACGAATAATTACAAATATAGAACCAATAGATAGTTGGAAGCCGTACTTTCAGAAACAAAAGATTCTCACCCTAGTTGGTATTTATATCTTAGAATTATGTACACTAGTCCGTAAATATCCAGATTCTTACAGTACACGGGGAGACATATAAACAAATTATTCGTTGCGCCATAAAAATAGACTAAATAAATATCCTCCCGCCTTAAACTACATTTATCTACTCCATATTCAGTATCAATAAAAATATATAATAAAATTCAATACTTAATAATTGTGCGGGATTCGTGACCGCGTGGGCGAGTAATACACAGAAGTAAGTTGTAAATAGGTAACGATTAATTTATTACGATATCAAGTAACTAAAGCTAGCAGTTACACTTGACACGAAAAAGTAAAATTAAATAAGGTTACATGAATGGTAAAACTACTAGAAACACGAAGCTCGCCGTTCTGGTCGCTGTACCACATCCGACGCACTGGAGCATAACGCAGCGCCCGCGCCACCCCGACTCACTGGGGACATCTTCGCAGACAGTTCCGACTCACCGTGAACTATGCGGCAACCGGTTCCGACTCACTGGAACCATAACGCAGCGCCCGCGCCACCCCGACTCACTGGGGACATCTTCGCAGACAGTTCCGACTCACCGTGAACTATGCGGCAACCGGTTCCGACTCACTGGAACCTAAGTTGGCCTGGCAAGCATATTCCTCGCCGTTCTGGTAGGCGAGTTAAATTTCCTGATTACTATCAGGCAGGTGTTTCGTGATCTTTATCACTGGTAGGGGGGTACTGTAGGGACTGTGTCTTACGTACCCATCCCTTGCATAGTTTTAAGAATGTAATATTTTTATAGAGGAACTTATTGAATAATTTTTAGAAAGTTTCATTTTTGTGTTTTTCCCACGTTGAACATCTGCAAGCGATTTAAGTTATAGGTACTATTGTCTTTCATGATTCTTTACTTTTAGTTAAGGTTCTTCATTGTTCTATTATGTTTAGTTATCTTGTATTGTACCCATTTGCTATTTATAGTTAAGGTTCATTGTTCTGTTATTTTTAGTTGTCTTGTATTGTACCCATTTGTATTTCTCGTGTTTTATTATACTTTTAAAAGGCAATCGTTTTGCCGCTTCCTTTGTTTAGGAACTGCAGATGTGGATTTGCCGCGTCCTTTGTTTAGTGAACGGCAGATTTGGGAGAGTTTTGGTTCGGAGCTTCAGTCTGTGCTGAACTACGATCGTGCGAGGTCCTCTCTGACCCCCGATCACATTTTACTCGCCGAAGCTCGCCGTAATAGTTTACGGCGAGCTTCGTGTTTCTATTAGTTTTACTCTTCATGTAACATTATTTAATTTTACCTTTTCGTGTCAAGTGTAACTGCTAGCTTTAGTTACTTGATATCGTAATAAATTAATCGTTACCTATTTACAACTTACTTCTGTGTATTACTTGCCCACGCGGTCACGAATTCCCACAGTGGTACAGCGCCGGGTTGAGGCTGGCTGCTGCGTCGACCAGGAGAGGAATTGAGCTCTTCTTGTTGACCGGCCGAAAGTGCAGTGTGCTGTGCCGAGGTTGCTGATGAGGCTGAGGGTGATGACCAGGTATGCGCGGTCGCTGCATGCTGGTGGTCAGGATACCCGTTGAAGCCGTGGGAGCTGGCTGGCTGGGAATGCGCGTCATCCGCCGCTAGTGACTCCCGCTGGATCGCTCGCCATTTTAACATGTACTTACTTTGATTTAGCACTCGCGAAACTCTTTCCGCACTGTCACGAACTCACGCTATTGATAGTTTAAATCACGTCGGGGTCACCACTGTGGGAATTCGTGACCGCGTGGGCAAGTAATACACAGAAGTAAGTTGTAAATAGGTAACGATTAATTTATTACGATATCAAGTAACTAAAGCTAGCAGTTACACTTGACACGAAAAGGTAAAGGGGGGTACTGTAGGGACTGTGTCTTACGTACCCATCCCTTGCATAGTTTTAAGAATGTAATATTTTTATAGAGGAACTTATTGAATAATTTTTAGAAAGTTTCATTTTTGTGTTTTTCCCACGTTGAACATCTGCAAGCGATTTAAGTTATAGGTACTATTGTCTTTCATGATTCTTTACTTTTAGTTAAGGTTCTTCATTGTTCTATTATGTTTAGTTATCTTGTATTGTACCCATTTGCTATTTATAGTTAAGGTTCATTGTTCTGTTATTTTTTTTTAGTTGTCTTGTATTGTACCCATTTGTATTTCTCGTGTTTTATTATACTTTTAAAAGGCAATCGTTTTGCCGCTTCCTTTGTTTAGGAACTGCAGATGTGGATTTGCCGCGTCCTTTGTTTAGTGAACGGCAGATTTGGGAGAGTTTTGGTTCGGAGCTTCAGTCTGTGCTGAACTACGATCGTGCGAGGTCCTCTCTGACCCCCGATCACATTTTACTCGCCGAAGCTCGCCGTAATAGTTTACGGCGAGCTTCGTGTTTCTATTAGTTTTACTCTTCATGTAACATTATTTAATTTTACCTTTTCGTGTCAAGTGTAACTGCTAGCTTTAGTTACTTGATATCGTAATAAATTAATCGTTACCTATTTACAACTTACTTCTGTGTATTACTTGCCCACGCGGTCACGATTACCCCACAGTGGTGACCCCGACGTGATTTAAACTATCAATAGCGTGAGTTCGTGACAGTGCGGAAAGAGTTTCGCGAGTGCTAAATCAAAGTAAGTACATGTTAAAATGGCGAGCGATCCAGCGGGAGTCACTAGCGGCGGATGACGCGCATTCCCAGCCAGCCAGCTCCCACGGCTTCAACGGGTATCCTGACCACCAGCATGCAGCGACCGCGCATACCTGGTCATCACCCTCAGCCTCATCAGCAACCTCGGCACAGCACACTGCACTTTCGGCCGGTCAACAAGAAGAGCTCAATTCCTCTCCTGGTCGACGCAGCAGCCAGCCTCAACCCGGCGCTATACCACATCCGACGCACCGGAGCATAATGCAGCGCCCGCGCCACCCCGACTCACTGGGGACATCTTCGCAGACAGTTCCGACACTTCCGACTCACCGTGAACTATGCGGCAACCGGTTCCGACTCACTGGAACCTAAGTTGGCCTGGCAAGCATATTCCTCGCCGTTCTGGTCGCTGTACCACATCCGACGCACTGGAGCATAACGCAGCGCCCGCGCCACCCCGACTCACTGGGGACATCTTCGCAGACAGTTCCGACTCACCGTGAACTATGCGGCAACCGGTTCCGACTCACTGGAACCATAACGCAGCGCCCGCGCCACCCCGACTCACTGGGGACATCTTCGCAGACAGTTCCGACTCACCGTGAACTATGCGGCAACCGGTTCCGACTCACTGGAACCTAAGTTGGCCTGGCAAGCATATTCCTCGCCGTTCTGGTAGGCGAGTTAAATTTCCTGATTACTATCAGGCAGGTGTTTCGTGATCTTTATCACTGGTAGGGGGGTACTGTAGGGACTGTGTCTTACGTACCCATCCCTTGCATAGTTTTAAGAATGTAATATTTTTATAGAGGAACTTATTGAATAATTTTTAGAAAGTTTCATTTTTGTGTTTTTCCCACGTTGAACATCTGCAAGCGATTTAAGTTATAGGTACTATTGTCTTTCATGATTCTTTACTTTTAGTTAAGGTTCTTCATTGTTCTATTATGTTTAGTTATCTTGTATTGTACCCATTTGCTATTTATAGTTAAGGTTCATTGTTCTGTTATTTTTAGTTGTCTTGTATTGTACCCATTTGTATTTCTCGTGTTTTATTATACTTTTAAAAGGCAATCGTTTTGCCGCTTCCTTTGTTTAGGAACTGCAGATGTGGATTTGCCGCGTCCTTTGTTTAGTGAACGGCAGATTTGGGAGAGTTTTGGTTCGGAGCTTCAGTCTGTGCTGAACTACGATCGTGCGAGGTCCTCTCTGACCCCCGATCACATTTTACTCGCCGAAGCTCGCCGTAATAGTTTACGGCGAGCTTCGTGTTTCTATTAGTTTTACTCTTCATGTAACATTATTTAATTTTACCTTTTCGTGTCAAGTGTAACTGCTAGCTTTAGTTACTTGATATCGTAATAAATTAATCGTTACCTATTTACAACTTACTTCTGTGTATTACTTGCCCACGCGGTCACGAATTCCCACATAATAATACATAATTATGAATAACAGATATATTTTAATAAGTAAAATAACAAAAATAAATTATAACATAATACTTATAATTACAGGTAAGTACTACATTAATAAAAATGAACAAGGTAAATAAATAACAAATGAATAAATAGACCTGCATATAAAATATTAATAGATTTAGGGCTGATTACTTCATCGCCAGATAACTTTTATTCGAAGAATAAAATTGACGTTTGACAGTTTTTGTATGAAATAACTGTCAAAATTTCAAAATTATTCCTCGAATAAAATTATCAGATGATTGAAAAATCAGCCCTAAGTGAATGAATGGAAATATAAATACATAGGTAATAATAAGATATAAAATAATTCTAACTTAGTAGGAAGGAAAATTAATAAAACGCTTTAAAAATTTGCTGAGCCTTAATTGTTTCTATTATTTTTTTATTTACCACCTGTAATTGTACATTATGGATTGCAATAAACGATTTGAGATTTGTGTTTAGAAGTAGGTATGCATATTATACCTTCTCAAGTAAAATTGTCAGAAATGTCTTCATATGAACGTACTCACCGGCAAATTAATTGCGTGACACACTATCAATCACAATCTGAATAATTTTAAAGGATATTGCTAATCCATTGCTCCATATGTACGTAAAACGTGTCTGCTCAACAACGTAATAAACGCAATGAATGTTGTTGAACTGTCAAAATGTAAGCCTTTCCTACTGTTAGTATAGTGTGTGTGGTAGGCAATCATCCCGCTGTATTTCCATCTTCTAAAAAAGTAAAATTGTCAGAATCGTCCTCATAGGACGCCGGACGGTACAATGCGTGCCACGAAAGATGAGACTTGACACACCACGTGGTTTGACATGCGCAGTACACGATTTTAGGTATCTTTAGTGGTATGAGGTCTGAGTGCGGGACGGGACCGGACGTCATAGGGGCGGCGGAAAGAGCAGGGGAGGCGGGGTCAAGTCTCATCTTTCGTGGCACGCATTGTATAATATGTAGGTACTTGTGTATTCCTAACAAGTAACGGGAAGATTTTGTGTTGTAAATGTGAAGATACGCGAAACCATAAAAAAACACAAAAACTTTACTACAAGGCAGGCTACTACCCAAGACAGGTTTTTCTTACAATGTCGTAACTACTGCTGAATTTAGACTTAATTTTCCGGCCATCTTGCATAATGTCTGCGAGGCTTTAATAGACACAACTACAGCCTATAAACTTATTTAAGTGGCCATAAATAATAATATAAAGGATCTTTATCCCCTCTGGTAGCTGATCATCAAGTGTTTATGGCCCAATCGTCTTTGCCTTCACGTCTTTTTCCTCAATATTCTCATTTATCTATACGTGAGCCAAACATAAATGTGGCTGTCTCAAAGCTTCCTTGACAGTCTGCCCCTGATACGATTTTTCAAGCATGTTACGTTTCAATTATAAGATAAGCTGTTATCCTCGACTTCGTCTGCTTTTTTTATAATATAAATATCCAGGATTAAAACTAGCCTATATGTTTCTTCAGGCCCCAGCGGGGTAATTCCGTAACACTAACAGTAGCAATGGGTTTCATTTTAACAGTTCAGTCGTAATAAAAACGTAAGTAACGTAATGGATCTTCCATTACGTTACTTACGTTTTTATTACGACTCCCGCCCACCGTAGGCGCGGGCCTGCGGGCGGAGACTAATGGGTAGCGCACCGTCCGATCAGGACCAGGCCCGTGCCGGACGGCGCGTACGTGTTCCACGCGCGCCTCAAAGAGATGTCAGCATCAAGTGAAGGGCCGAAGCCTGCCGGGTCGGCGGGATTGTCCGAAAGGGTTACCGCTGGCCCGGAACATAAAGGGCTAAGGAAGAAACACGGGTGTCTTTTAGTCAGTAAGAGTCTGAAACTCCCTTCCGCTCCACCTAGAGCGGGGGGGGTCATTTGATGACATTCCATCCTCAAAAAAAAAATACGCCATATGTAATATGCATTTAAATTACAGATAAAAATGTAGAAGAGGGTGACACAGTCGCTTTAATATTGTATGGATGGATGGATTGATATAGTGCGATCGTTATTTTTATTTTTGGCTACCTTCATCTTTGGCTACCTTTGATCTTGACTCATTCTCTTCGTAAATCGTGCGCAGTGCCCGTAAAATTAAACCAATATTACACGCTGGCTTTGGAAATAATCAAGCAAACAATCGATTTTCTTTAACAGAACCAATTCTGAACTAGAGTTCCCTACACCTTCTTACATCTGAAGTAGGTATATAATCTATAAGCCTATAATTGGTGTGCCTCCAGAATTCTCTACTAAATCATATAAAAAAATATTTTTATGTACTCTCCTATCGCAGGTATGCTGCAAGAAATTTCCTTCGAAATAAGCATCAACTTTGTACTATTTTTCTGATCCTTTCTTCTTGTCTGTTTATATGTATGTATTTAACTACTTATGTAGTTAAATAAATAAAAAATCACATCAGTTAAATCACTTTGTTTTGAATACACAACTTGTTTAACGAGTTATGACAACGCAATAACCGGCTAGAACAAAAAATGAAGGGAAAACAGTCGTTATATTTAATGTAGATCCTAATCACAACCACAATAATGCTGGTCATAATAACGAAACTATGCAAAACAAATCCTTGTGCTAGTTTTGTTAAAAACTTTTATACCTACATATACATCAGACAGGGCCCGCATAAACGTTATTTAAATTACCGAAGTCAGAAGTAAGCCGCAACCCACAAGTCTACTGATGACAGCAAACAAAGGGTACCTAACCGTGCTATAAGTATCCTATGTGCAGCGAGGATAGGGTTGACAGATGCCCCAAACATTCCTGAGGCAATCATTATCCATCAGGTTGATCAAGTGATTTGATTGGCTGCTGGTTAGCTATTTTTGTGTTGATTTAAGTATAGTCTTTCAGATACCAGTACCTACCTACCCTAATTGAATAACAGGTTTTCCATGACAATTCGAGGGTTTTGAAGGATATTCATAGTACAGATGCCAGCACATCAAGTTACTATTACTACAATCTGTCAAATTTCTTTAATAGATTTTCAACTTTATCGCTACAGCATAAGGTTCAAGATTGATTGGGAAAATTTGACAGTTTCGGGTAGCTTGATGTGCTGGCGTCTGTACATTACTTCATTCGTTTGAAGAATTCGTCCGGTCAACAACGTAAATAATACAATGAACGTGGCTTAACTGTCAAAATGAAAGACCTGAAGGCCAATTCTCGTAATTTAAAACGTTCAAAATCTAGTCGCAGTCTCATCTCAGCGACAAAGAAATGTCAAAAACTTGTCAAAATGTAGGGAAATTTGAAGTATTATTTGACAGATTGAGACTGAGATCAGACTGTGAACGTTGTTAAAATTAGTAGAATTGCCCCTATTATTGCGATCAATTGTTATTTTATGTGTGTTACGCAATTACTATAGGTGTGTACTTTCGTTCATGTCTTGGGTACCTACTCAAACAGTTAAATTATAATAGATCGGAACTTATTTATACAGTCATATACTTTATAAAATATCAAAATCTGGCCGTAACCTTAGTTTCAATGTTTGGTTGGTTGACAACAAGTTTATCCAATTTGATGCCTAGCAACCCTACACACATTATACAGTTGTTCAGCAACCTTCTAAGCTAAGTTACAAGTTCCCCGCGGTTGCGGTGAAAGACAACAATTTGTTTCGTATTAGTTTTATAAATTGTGTGTTTCGCAAATTAAATGACAAGCCTGGCTCACGGTGCTCGCGGTTAGAACCTTGGCTTCTGTTGTGATGATGTGCCACAGCTTTGTTTATTTCACACTTATTCAGTCAAAGACCTTTAGTAACCGCCACTTGATCTCGGAGCAAGTATTTCTCTATATATTTCTATGATTATCCGATTTATTTATATGATTTTTAGTATCTAAATCTTCAGTTGCATCTATCTTCAAATCTATTGCGATTTACCGCCTTTTTTTAGCATATATTTCGCTTTGTTAACTTATTTTTTCCTATTAGGTACTTTACAAAGCCTTCCCTCAATTATTTTACATAAAAAATACTAACCACATTCATAAAAATAATAGTTTTGTATTGATACCTCTCCAAATTTTAAGGATAAATAGCACCACCACAAAAATTACCAACATAATAAGGAAGAAACGAATTTTCAAATCAAAATAAAACATGATTCGGAACAGTCGACACATCATGCTATTACAAATAACCAGTAGCTTATAATAGAACAGAGCCAGGGAGACTAGACTGATGTAGTCTTTCCTTATACCTGACCGCGCAAATACGTGATCTGTCGATTCAGGAAATAAACCGTTTGTCTCACAAAATGACAGTTCTAGGTCTTTGAACTTTGCCATCTGACGTGATCTTTGCGACAGTAGGATCAACATACATAAAACCAGTAGGTACTGTCGGTACAGTTATTAGGCTCGGCTTAGCGATGATATCCAACAAATTACAATTTATAACAATTTCGACTATACAAAGCTGATATCACATGACATAATATTATACAACATGTGTTTTTGTCTTTGAACCGTTTTGTTGGAACTGAAAACATGACTCTATTCTTGTTCTAAATCTTAGATCTCCTTGTTCTTGTTTAATTATAACAGTTGTAGCTTAAGTTTGAGACCTTATGTTTTAAGTAAGAGTGAACAGGCTTCTTCTGGGTAAGCTCACTCCATCTTAGACTTTATCTGTGTCATCTCTGACCTAGATTAGAGTCAAGAGCAAATCCATTTCAAATATTAAAAAAAAGCTGTCACATTGACATACTTATAACTTCTTAAATCATTTCCATTGGTTTTTTGCGCAAGTTTACATTAGACATATTACTGAGACATTGTTTAATATCATATACTATATCTACTATGAAAGATCTCAAATATTGATACAACAATTTAATGACTATGGAGTGTCTTATTATGGGAGCCATTTTCTCTATAATTTATGAGCAACTAGCTTCCGCCCGCGGCTTCGCCCGCGAGGTATGTCGATAAAAACTATCCTATGTCCTTCCCCGGGATGCAATCTATCTCTCTGCCAAATTTTATCGTTAATCCGTTCATTGGTTTATGCGTGAAAAGGTATAACATACAGAAAAACAGACAGTTACTTTCGAATTTATAATATTAAAACATGGATAAATATTATCAAAAGTGACATCATCATTCACCAACCATGTTTGTGCATGATCAACGATTACATCCTACACATTCATTGATGGCTTCATTTGAAAAGTGATTTTAATTTAAAACAGTTGCGGAGTTGCTTGCAAATTCCTCTTAGCATATTAACATAAAAAGAGTCGCATTACTCGTCAACTGAACACATCCTATCCACAATAGAATTGTCCTTGTGACGCGACTCAGGCTTTTTATTCCCACAATGTGATTTCAACTAGACTGTGTTGTCAATCTCAATTCTTATTAATCATCGATTGTTTCTAATGATGTCAGTGCTATCATCAGTTATTTATCTCTTCCATTACCTATATCATGAAGGATGATCATCCCAACGTGTGTATTTGGAGTCTTTTTTGTACATCCTCCATTAGCGTCACCAAAAAAATCTGCTATAATAATTATTAAACTAACAGTCATAATAGGCATAATAAGTACCTAACGGTGCTTTTTAAACAAAGAGCTCCAATCCAATTTGCAAATTACATCATTTACAGAAACAGTGCCAGCTACATGCAAATGCTCGTTTTTTTCGTATTGTTTTGAGTTCATGGAACCATATCGCCGATGGAAAGGTTAATTGTTGTAACCGCGAAGACGAAATAGAAAAAAAGCTCCTTGTCTACTTCCGACAATCCTATTATAGGAGTTTTAAGTGCTCCGAATTTGTCTGGGTAAAAAATAAGACAATTTGAGCTTCATAATCACAGCCGTTCTGTAGTGTTTCTGAAGTATTGTAGTGATAATGTGGGTACACTATTAATAGGCACACTTCTGCCTAACCCTTCGAATAATGCATGCGTGATGTTATGTTACGTAGTGTTAACTATTGCTTTAAATGTATTGCCGTTATGTACGTCTATATGAGTTCGCTCTTTCATATCCTAAGAAAAACCGTTCACCCTATTTTGCATTTCACTGCTTCGAAGATAACTCTAATTTCCGCGAACACATTTCATTAGCCTACTAGACTATTAATGACATTCGTCTGCGTCTTTCACACAGCTTTTGAAATCTAGCAATGTTATTTGCATATCGTGACTCGTCGCTTCCAGTTCGGGGTACAGTTCGTTGTGTATGCGCGCCATGGCCGCGGCTTCCTGTTAATGAAACGCTAGAGTCGATGTGCCGAGCAGTATAAGACTGAATAAGCATAACTACTGCTGCCAGTCATTGATGTTAAGTGACCGGATAAAGCGGCACTAGCAATGACGCGGTATATCTAAATGATTAAGACTATGATCTTGTAAGTAATGCTGTAATGTAAAGAGAAGACAGAAATTAATGTACGGGCAAAGCAGTTATCAAACTAAGTAATTCATTTTCGAAATAGTGGGTGCACGTCAGCTTTTCGAACTGTCAATTATATTCAAAATGTTGGCACTGACGTAATTTAAAAAAATAATAAGGTTTTTTTTAAGGTTCAAGTAAAAATAGTCATAAAAAGTAAGCACCTTAACATACCTATTAATACCTTGACTCTACAACGGAACCAAAACAAGATCAGCATCTAACCAATTCTTATAATTAAAAACGTTCAAAATCTAATTACAATCTCATCTCAACGACAATTAACGTAAACTTGTCAAAAATGTAAGGAAATTAGAGGTATTATTACTATGTTTGACAGAATGCATGCGAACGTTCCTAAAAATACGGAAATTGCCCCTCACAAAATGTAACACGAAAGGAAAGTTATTTTAAGACAAGAATTTGCCTAAAATAGGATAGAAGGTGGACCATTGTTGGTAAACAAAGCATCACTCGCTATGAAAGGTGCAATATCATCGTCGAACATAAAATGTTCGTCGCTCACGAACATTTTATTTTTATTTTCTCATCAGTTTAGTAACATAGGTACTATCATGCACAATATTAATCTTGTCACGTTGTCATCCAACCATAAATTATTTCAATAAAAATGCGAATGATTACTCATTCAATATTGATGAACTATACATATTCCGACCTGTTGATAACTATTTTATTATCATCGTGGTTGAATGCTCCTAAACAGGTTTGTATTATAAATGATTATCGATTTCCATCTGGCTCATCCCGAAATAGACTGTGGTGTCAAATCAGCCTATAAGGCATTTTTAAAGACAACTGCAGGTTAAAAATATCTAGTATAATATACAGGGTTGTTAAACCTACGGGAATCGTTGGGTGTCGATATATTTATGGCAGATAATTAATACTCCTTTGTCATTCTTTTGTTTTTGACATGTGGCGCCGACCCCAAATAAATTGGAATAAGGGCAGAAGAAAAATGATGATGATGAATTAAAACTCTTTTCTCAATTTGAATAAATGATTTAGAAAAGCGACCAAGCGAGTCGGACTTGCACACGGTGGGTTCCACCACTGACCTGTATTTATTAGAGGTCAGTGGGTTCCACCGATAGAAATTCTTATGTATATGATTCCACTGTACAATATTTAACAGTACATATTTTTATTATTTTGCTCAGTTACACTCGCAAAGGGACACATCTAAATGACAATAAAATTAATTTCTATAAATCTGAAAATTTTCTATAAGTATATTAATTACCCTCATGGGCCAAACGATCAGCATTGCCTTCCAACGTGGCAATACTGCCAGCTTTTTGGGAAATTTCCCATTGACAGCGATGCGGACGAATTTTTTGATGAGCGAAGTGCTCTTTTTTATATATGTAGGTACTTGTACATAATATGTATAATATGATTTGTCAAAATGAAGACATTACCCTTATTAATCACAGTCTGATTCCCTCAAAACTAATAATAAGAAAGTGTTGTCGTAGAAACGGAAGTATTTGGTCATTAGCACAATTTTCTCCCCATGATGTTCGACCAAGTCTTTCTACGTTTGTTGACATGTTCATAATATATCTTGTGAAAATTATCACTTTCACACGAAAATGTTATGTTACGTGGAGGAACGCCAAATAGAGCGAATTGCTACTACAAATAAACAGAAATTAAAGGATTATATCGCGTGTCGCGCCTGTTTGAAGGAGCCTTAAGTCGTATTATGTAATTTATTTGAACATCTATCACTATTGTTATTTTGAAGATACATATTTTGAAGGAGAAGATTTATCTGAAGAAAAGAATAGGTAGACCCTTTTCATGAGGAAGGGCATGATACCGAAAGACCTAATTGAACAAAATGACGGAGTTTTGAGGTAACAAATATTAAAAAAAATACAACCGAATTGAGAACCTCCTCTTTTTTTGGAAGTCGGTTAATAAAGAGTAGTTCTTACCCAGGATCCAGAGTCACCTAAAATAATAAATTCAGAAGCATATACTCTATGCTAAATAGAACATGATTACCTACAATGTACACAATGTGAAAAAGCCTAATAGAATATTTAATTCATCATTAGGCTTCCAGTCTAACCGCATACAAATATCCAAATTCAAAATTGGCCAATAATTCAAGACTTTATACAGCAAAACATTCACCTGTTTTTAATCGACTTCAAAAAAAGGAGGTGGTTTTTCAGAATCTTTTTTTTATATACTTAATATATTCTGTACTCTATTACATAAAATAGGTAGGTATGTATATATACAAACTCAAACTCAAAGCATTTATTTCAATTAAACCATTTACAGGCACTTTTGAATTGTCAAGAAGTCGGTCAGTCAGAAAATATGAAGCTAGTTGCCCATTCCAAAGCGTAGGTACCTATGGAGAAGAACGGGCAAGAAACTCCATGAGAACTCCAACTACATAAGAAGGAAGGAAAAAACCAAATATTCCACCACAAGAACAAGAATATGTTAGGCTCTCATAAGGAATTATGCAGCAAAAACTACTTCCACTATTACAAAAGGGATTATAAACCGCAATTAACATTTTACAACGCATATCCTACTAATAAAACCTGCGGAGGATGTGGTTTATATTTATTAGCTGCTATTGGCTCCTGCGTGTTTTATAAACTAATTTAAATACTTTATCTTTTATTTATCTTTGTTAATTCCCTTAATTAAAGCGTGGCATTTTAATTATTCGTTTTATTACTCTTAAAGTATTCTTTTTTCCTCTCTGCATTCGTAAATTTCTTCGGTTTATAGGAAAGTGGAAACAAATGTTTAAAACAAACGGAAAACATCCACTTCTGAACATGAACTTCTTCATGGATTTCCATACAATGTTAAATTATGATAATGTTAATTTGCCAAAATAGTGTTTACGTTTCCATTTAGTCTACATTAAGGTTACATTACATTTTAGGTTTACATAGAAAAACAAAAATAAGACGCAAAAAAGCATTTTGCTCATGAACTCGAGGTATTCCACTTAGACCACTGATTTCAACCGCACTTAGACGAACCGCACCTGAGCACTTCCACTAACCGCACCGAAACAAAATTTTGTAACGTGCGGTTCGGTGAAACTTTTTATCAATATCATTTTCAGTCCCAGAACCGCACCTACTTCAAATCATGAACTCCACACTAGGTGGAGCCTGTCTCGAGAAATGAAATGAAACCCTACTATTCCAGGAGGTCCCTACAGGGTTTATAGCTTCTTGATATAATCCCTCTGTCATCTTGTACATAACTACTACATAACTTCATTTATTTAACCCAGGGCACCTGAATATAATTTAATTTTTCTTTCAAGGGCATAAATTAATTTCTTAATTGCATTACACATAAATACATAATAATCAACCCATTAGCAAATTCGTATCTGGCGTCCATGAAAATTATCCACGGTCGAAATGAAAAAAAATTGGCTGTTATACGCATTGCGTGTCCCACTTTCTGGTCGAATGCCACTCATAATTTGAGAGCCAACTATATGTAGCTAACTAGTTTATTTTCTTTTTTCTACTATTGAATTACGTAGCCCGATTTCAATCACTAGAAGACTCTAGGTAAATCACTTTTTTCCTAAAATCTCCTATAAAAAAGGCTACCTTATTGATTTAATGGTTGCAAACGCTACTGCTGGGGGCTTACTCTCCAACTAATTTTAATTCCAATGAGATGCCAATATGATTCCAATGTTAATTTTACAGTCACGTGATTCGGTACTCTCGAAAACAATATTGTCAACAATTACCCCACGCCAAGCCCGAACCGAATTCCACTTAGTTCTCCAAAATGGACACCCAATCTAAAATTCATTTGGCGCTAGCATCGAGCTCAAGAGTACGAAACGTCACAATTCGAATGTCGATCTATCGGAATTAAATTGAAGAGTAAGCACCCTGATCATGAGGGCCTCGGTCCGATACGCGATTCGGGAAAAGAGTTATTGGGTTTTTCCTTTGGAATTTCTCAGTAGCAGCCCGGCAGCCAGGATTTCGGCCCTGTTAATGGCGATAGGCTCGCCCCTCTGCCCCTATTATATTGGACTTAAACATAACTGGCGATGGATGTAATACTTATAGGTACCCTTCGGGAAATACAAGCGTGATTTTATGTTAAATAAAAAAGATGTAGTTGAAGTTGTGCGCAAAATCACGAATCCAAACATTATATTTATTAAGGGGATAACAGGTCCTAAACGCAAAAAACAACGCAAGTTTCATAATGCCTAAAGTATATGATCGACTACAGTAAACAAAATCAGATAAATGTATGATATTCTTCAGGATATATGCTAGGTAGATAGTGTGTTGAAAACATAATACAACTAATTTGATACGATAGGAAAAATCATGTAGATACCTCTGAAAACTTTCTTTTTACAATAAAAACCATACTAATAATACATACAATCATTCTGATTTTTTATCAGATTATTCTACAAGCAACATACTAAAGCACTAGTGTTTTAATTTTTTAGTCCAAACAATAGATTTTTTGGAAACAGATAATTGCTTCATATTTTGCAATAAATTACCAGCGTTGTGTCATCGTGCTTCTCTTTCTTTTCTATGCAGTCCGACAGTGACCGTGCTTTAGGTCATAGGTCATGTAGTCCCCTCAAATCTTTATTATGAAACTTAGCCTGTACAATAGATTATCTGTTGTGGTTGTGGCTTGATTACGTAACAAAATAATATATTAAAAGCTACTTAAAAGACCATCTAACCCTTTCGTAATGCTAGTCCGCACACCAATTGCGTAACACACAATAAATCACAATCTGAATTATTTTGAAGGATACTGGTAATTCTATTGACAAATAAATTTTTTGAGTATATGAAGATATTCAAAAAATTTGTCTTCTCAACAACAACGTACATAACGCAATGAATCTTGTTGAACTGTCAAAATGAAAGCCATTGCAACTGTTAGTGTGTTACGCAATTAACCCGCAGATCATTAAGGCTCCTACAAACAGGCGCGACACGCGATAAAATTGCGCGCGACACAAAGGCACCGCTCGTTGCGCGACTTGCGGTGCCTTTGTGTCGCGTGTCGTGTCGCGCCTGTTTGAAGGAGCCTTTATTCCTTTTTGTAACATAGGTATTTTCTTATAGTAATAAAATTCCAAAACAAAATCATCTACTGTCTGTCTATCTATGTATCTACTGACTGTCTATGCATTTCTGTTGTAAAATAAACATTTGTCATGCTTTTCACGTATTCAGACTAGCTTTAAGTGGCATTATAATCCGTTTAAGTAAGTAAAACACTTTCCCCTGTGAAGGTCGCTCTGTGCTTTGAATGTTACGCCTTGCGCCCGTGCAACTGTCCGCTATGAATAAACAATTGCTTACATTTTACATAATGAGATGAGCATACAAATACATTCTGTATTAGGTTAAGTTTATTATTTGTATGATCTTGAAGATTCCATTTTGTTACATTCATATGTTTGTAATATTTAAGAGCACTGACTATGACTTGAGTATCGATCGGTTTTAGGGAGTACATATACATACACAGATACGTAAGTTAGCATTTGAAGTATTAACCTACATACATATAGGTCTAGCCAAATATCTTCTGGCAACCATAATTATGTTTTAATTTAAATAAAACACTTGCCAGCACTTGACCATACCTATACCTACATAACAGAGCTTAAGTATCGCAATATGCTCTTGCAAATGCATATTAAACCTAACAAATTGATGCTACGGGCGAAGCTGATGCGACTGGTTTGTTCATTACTCTATGAGATAAAACTTTATAATTCCAGCACAATTACTCCTAGTTACCTGTTAGGCCGTAATTGAAATGAGAGAATAAATCAGCCTACTCACGATTATGAATAAATAAAATAAAACATTGGGCGTCTCAGCCATAAACTAGAATGTAAGTACCACATTAGCACATTTGTTAATAAAATGGCGATTACTAGCTTTTCAAACAAAGATAGAGTATTGATGCTTTTATAGGTAGAGGTACGTCAGCAATATTTCGTTCACTTTATCGCACCGTTGGACTATTTAATTACGATGGGCCACTTAGCACTGGTGCTGCCATCTACTTCGCTGGACGAATATGCTCTCATTAATCTGTTATTTGTGATGTACAGTAATCTTCTTTTCTCGCTCTTAATTAATTAGCTTTGACTTTGACTTTACTTACTTACTTAGGCAATAGGCTCGCCCCCTATTACGTGGGATTTAAGTGGCCAAATGTGGGTTTAGTATAGGTATACCTCTGTCTAACCCTTTGAGGATTTTAAGAACGATGTTGTTTATGTTCACTTAATTAATTTACACTTGGGTTCTGAAGACAAAAATTACCTGGGGGCCTAAAAAGGCCACTTTGGCAGAATCATAAAAGGATAACATTATGAATCACAATATGGCGAAGACAGTCCGTGTTTTTCCTTTTTTCGCTGCACTACGTAATTATAATCAAAGAGATTGGGATTGGATTGGATTGATTGGTATTATAGCACAGATTAAAAAAAATATCTGAAAAATCCTTCACCAATGGAATTTGATACGATTGACTTAACAGTTAACTGTCCATTATGATTCATAATGTTATCCTTTTATGATTCTGCCAAAGTGGCCTTTTTAGGCCCCCTGAGATGCTCAAACTGATTTTATCATTTCCCTGCTGTGATTGGATGAAATAACAACAGCCATTTAAACTACTGGACGTGAGTTGGTTGAAAATCAGCTGGCAAATTTTTGTGTTGATTATTCTACACCCTTTGCGTAACACACTATCAATCACAACCTAATTTATTTTGAAGGATATCTATTGCTAATCCATTGTATCATTTATAATCGAAAAAAATCTGTTCAACAACGTACATACGCAATGAATGTTGTTGAACTGTCAACATGAAAGGCATTGCTACTCGGCTGCCCCATTTCAAAACCTAGTAAGGACTTAAAATGAAATTTTACAGGAGAGCGCATAAACGTAATATTGGTCAGCCTATGGAATGTATTTTTTTGAATTGGTTAAAGTGACTTACTAGGTTTTAAATGGTCACTAGGGAGTGAGAGGTGCACTTATTATACTAGGTATCGATGTTTAAATATATCTCCTTTTATGTAAGTTTAAAACGCTGGTGTTTTTGTATTTGGTAGAGACCTTCTAGGTTAGCAAGATTTATGCAATAAAACGATTTTTGTAAAAAGTGTCCCTTACTAGGTTTTGAAATGGGACAGCCGTATACTGTTAGCGTGCTGTTACGCAATTATCCCGCTGTTTCAGAAACCGGGTGTTAGAATCCTTAGATTCGGCTGTAATTTGATGAATGGTGACTGGAACTGATAAACTGACTGGATTTGATAAATAAGATCTGATAAATGTTAAAAGCACGCTGTGCTTCCATTTGAGATACGAGTGATGTAAATAAAATATTAACCTGTGCATTCGTACGCGTAGCCAAGATTACAACTTTCAGATATTTTCAAGTGACTTGCCTTGTAACATTTTTCAAGGTTTATTTAGTGTTTTAAGAGGTGACAGTAAATGGTTCACTAACGGTAACACAACTTATGATTGTGATTACAGGCCTACTAGCGAGCGAGCCGCCCCTGCTTCGCACGACTATGAAGACTTGATAAATCATTGAGATTTCTTTATTCTGTATAAGTTTAATATTTCTGTGTTATAAACATACATTACGGAACCAATTCCCTCAAACCACATCTAAATCCGTTGCGTAGTTTAGAAGAACAATGCGATCTCACAGACAAACACGAAAAGCGACTTTAATTTATAATATGTCTAAATGTAGATGTACCTATGTATTTCTGAACTACAATGATTACATTGTATATCAGAAACACATAGGCTACATCACATGACACATACAGTCTACAGGGCCTAGGACTGACCCACACACATTTCAAAGGTGATGGATGGCCACACTTCGCCACAAGTCGAACCGCAAAATCTAACATATTTGCATAGTTGAGGGAAACTGAATAGTTAAAATCACTGGAGGCGAATACCTAGTTGGCATAAAGACTTACGATCTATTGTACTGGCCGACGTGACAATGTAACAGATGGAATGGACACGAACTATTTTCGCACCTGACCGGCAGTTGGTACTATTTCAAACTTGGGAAAATATTTCAGTTGTAAAATATTTAACCAGAACGTACCTTTAAAGAATTTTAGCGGCTTTAGCGCCGGGGTAGCTCGTTATATTCTAATTTAATTATTCATGAAATAGTCATACAATAGGGTTGATTGTATTGATGAATTTTATGATTATGATTCTGTAAATACATACTTCGTTACGGTCGCGAATCATATTTCGTTCAACATAGGTACAACCTGATACAGACCTGCAAATTGCAAAAAAATGTAAGATAATTTCAAGGTCTATCCTGGCGGCCCTGGCGCTTTCCCCATAAGAGGAAATGCGGTTGGAGGGACTATTGAAAAAGCCTAAGTAAAAAGTCATAATTCGAGGTTTGGCTCTCGCCTATTTCCTCCTCCAATAATGGACCAATTTAAAAGATATTTCATAAACTGAATAAAGGCTCCTACAAACAGGCGCGACACGCGATATAATCGCGCGCGACACAAAGGCACCACTCGTTGCGCGACTTGCGGTGCCTTTGTGCCTGTTTGAAGGAGCCTTAAGGTTATATACTGTGTCCCTATGCTTTTCTTTTATCATTAATAGTTGTCACACTAGGCCTCTGTTGACACGTTGACAGCGGTTTAAATCGGCATTTTTGAGGGTTCTAGTATTTATAAAAATAATGTAACATCAAAAAGGAAAACATAGGGACATACAATCGTTGCTTTATGGTCATTAACCAGAAAGAAAACCGCCGAGAGCGTTTCTAAGGAGAAACGACCACCCGCATTTCCTCTTAAGTATGAACTATTTGCCGTTGCAACGAAAAATAATGAACGAGGTTGCATGTCAAATTCAAAACCATGTGCAACCACAATTAAAAATGGTAAGTATTTAAAAATACTCAAGACACAGTACACGTAGGTGCTTAGTTAAAGCAATTATCAAACAAAAACGCAATCTACTAATTAAATTTTGCGATTTTCCCACACACAGATGATAGATAAAAGTCAGCCATTACTGGCCCAAGAAATAAAACCACAAACGAAGCCATTGAAAGAGTACACTGAAAAAACGACTTGGTTTCTAGTTACCGAATTTTCATTAAATAATTACTAAAGTGTTTAGTTGCTGTGGTGACTGCCGAACGTTTGGGTACAGTAACAAAACAAATTTAGTTACTTAATTTAGATCTCATAACAAAACTGTTTAGTAAGATATAACATATCAGTTTGGTAAGTGATAGCTAAAGCGTTGGGTAAGATATAACACAAAAGTTTGGTTAACGAGTGCAGAACTGTTTGGTAAGAGATAGCTAAAGCGTTGGGTAAGATATAACATAACAGTTTGGTTAACGACTGCTGAACTGTTTGGTAAGAGATAGCTAAAGCGTTGGGTAAGATATAACATAACAGTTTGGTTAACGACTGCTAAACTGTTTGTATGAGATAGCTAAAGCGTTGGGTAAGATATAACATAACAGTTTGGTTAGTGACTGCTGAACTGTTTGGTATGAGATAGCTTAACTGTTTAGTAAGATATAACCTAAAAATGTGGTTAACGACTGCTGAACTGTTTGGTTTATGATAGCTAAAGCGTTTGGTAAGATATAACATAACAGTTTGGTTAGTGACTGCTGAACTGTTTGGTATGAGATAGCTTAACTGTTTAGTAAGATATAACCTAAAAATGTGGTTAACGACTGCTGAACTGTTTGGTTTATGATAGCTAAAGCGTTTGGTAAGATATAACATTACAGTTTGGTTAACAAATGCTGAACTGCTTGGTATGATTTAACTCTATAGATTGGTTAACGTTAGCTAAACTGTTTTGTAATAGGTACCAACCTATTTGGTAAGATGTTTGGTAAAGGGTACCTAAATTGTTGATTACTACCGTGCTGTGATTACGGCCGAGCTATTTAGCTAAAATAGCTAAATAGCTCGGTCGTAATCGCGGCCGATCTGTTTATCTAAAAACAACAATAAGTCTTGTGAGAAAAGTGATACGCGGCGCTAGTTCATTTTTGGCGCTTGCTCACGAGATGTATTGTTGTTTTAGTTGAAGAGTCTGAAATCAAAGAAGATATACTTATATAACTTTTATTATTTTATTACAAATGACAATTTTATGAAATAAATAACATTTACTTATTTGAGTAACAAAGGACAACATTATGATTAAGTATTGTATTAACACACAAAATATCCATAAGAACAAAAAGGTGCACCTAACGTGCATAATTATTTTTTGCTAATGGCACTGAATCTTTAGAGCAGCAATTTATTTTAGACTATCGCTCTCTTTTTCTAATCGTTAAAACTAGAAAGAGATACTTAGCAAGAATCTTACTCTTGTCAAAACAAGGCAGATTTACGTTACAATGCAATTTTAGACGTGATTTCAGACCGTACCAGATTAAAAATACGGCAGAATACAAAGAAGTGCGTTTCATAAACTAACTTGATGGGAGTGAACTTCTTGCTATCTATTTCTAGTCATAACGATTACAAAAAGAGAGGTATAGTCTAAATAAGTTGCTGCACAACTTGAATCGGCGCCAATTACACATTATTTGCAATTTATTATTTACAAATTTGATTTATTGAATTAGGGGGTATTCATTAATTCAAATTTGTTTTACATTTTAAAATTACTTACAGTAGTAATATTTGGTTTAGTAGACAAAAGGCCTAGCTTTAGTAGACAAAGATAACGTGGCAAGCGTGTTTGAACTTCAAAGCTCGTTTGCCGCCATCTCAACGTTTAAATCAAGTGTCAAGAGTGTGTGATGTGTTCAGTGTTTTCCAAAGTAAATACTCGTATTCGCCATCATTATGCCGAAAGTAGTTACAAGTGCTTGCAGGGATATAGTTGAAGTTTACACACGCGTGCCTAGTAAACTTGCGCGGACTTAATTATGGTTATGGTTAAGCGTCAGGGTAGCCCGCGAAATTCAAATTTTCTTACGTTTTTTTTCAATTTGCAGGCAAGTGCTAGGTTGTATGTTGATTAAAATATTGTTCGCGTCTGTAAGACGTATGTAGTTACAGAATTATAATCATCAATACCACCCTCCAAGTTCATAAAGGTGCAAGAATGATTTTGACCTTGAAAGTCATTTTTCCACCTTTATGAACTTTGAGGGTTGTAATTTTATTTGCATTAAATGCAGAGTATCCCTGCATTTAATGCAAATAAAATTTTAAAACAAGCATCAACAGCGTGGATTATGGAAGCAGATTCGTAACAAATGTTTGATGTTGACGAGTACTTAACATTATTGATAACTGTGTACCTTGTGTGAATGTCCGCAATTGAAGTACCAATGATTATAATATACGGCTGAACAGTATATCCTAAACTTGCCATTTTTTCCTTCCTAAGAGTAATGGTGGCTTCTAGATCCGACGGTGATTTGATGTGAGTTATAAATCCTTGTAAGATTTCCAACTTTGATGGTCTCCACTGTTTCTTCGCTTTTGGTTTACGGGTAGTACTTGGTGTCATCAAAAACGCCAGCGACATGAATGCAGCAGTGTTAATTGTATCATTGTCCACACCTGTTAACAAATATACATTTGTGTCAAACATAAAATTATACATTTAAGCATGAGTATTATGATAGGGATCCTACTGTAAAATTATGTTACTTCCAATTTAAACGGGCCACAGTTTTCTGTAAAATGTCAAAACAATATGTAACACCAGAGTGACCTTTTAAGGAGTCCTTGTTATGTTTGAGGTGCAGGACCCTAATTAATACACCTTTGTCCATTTAAAATAGAAAATCAACCAAATCTTGTATGTAAGTTTCTACCAAGTAGGTATATTACCTTCACCATCAAGGCAGGATAATATTTCTTTTAGCACAGGATCATGTCTCTTCTTCGCAGCTTCAAGTATGTTTTCACGGTACAATGGCCAGTTTTGAAACAGTTTGTCAGCATTCTCGAAATACAGGTGGTTGAAATCACTCAGCAACTATAGAAATAATTATTAAGTAATTCACATGTTTATTTAAGTTTTAAAAGTAAAGTAGTAAGTCATTTTTAATAACTGAAAAATTAAAACAATGGATTGGCATCATCATCAGCCTGATAATTTCCACTGTTGAGCAGAGCCTGCTCCAAAATCTGATGGATTGGTGATTGCCATAAAGGTATTAGTGTTAGTACTCTATTCTTAAAACGGGACCACCACAGAATTGGAAATCAAATTCAAATTATACATACCAAGTGGAGACCTTTGGGCTGTCCCAGTGCTCTGAACTCATTAAAGTAATCTGCAATTTGCATATTAGATTCAGCATATTTTTGCAAGCGTGCCTTTCTTGTCTGATCCCAGTATAATTCAACTGTCATCCATGGGTCACACGAGTTTCTCAGCCATAAAAGATTCTCTTCTATCTCGTCACTTGTAGGCTCGGGTAGACTTTTTGTGGCATCTTCAATTCTTGAAGCAGAGTATGGTGATGATGGATTACTATAACATGATGAACTTGACGATTTTCGTTTTCTTGTGGTGATGAGGCCAGCTTTTGAAAATTCTCTCCGCCGCGGCGCCGCTGCCTAAAGGTGTCAAGTAATTTTCCCTTTGCTGCAATTTTGTGAGCCGGACTTATGGAAATGTATGGTGAGAAATAGACTGGGGCACTCTCCTTTTTAAATATTTTTACAATATCATATGCCAACTGATAAAAATGTTCACTTGTGATTTTTGCATCTGGGTTTGTTTGTAATTCCCGGTTTATTATAATATTGCAGAGTCTTCGTCTTGCAGTGTTGTCTAACAGTCCACTCTTCTCATAATTCATAAGAAGCGCTTTTCCTTCATTTATAGATGAGAGGTAGTTACGCAGGCTTTGGCCGCTCTGGGCATGTCCTTCAGTAAATGCTTGTTCAGCTTCGATTTTATCTGTTTGAGACTCCTCAATTGTTCTTTCTTTTGGTGTTTCACAACTGTTTAGTGTTTCATGCGTACTAGTTGATGCCACTGGTATAGTGATGAAATTTGAATCATTTAACAGGCTTGAGAAGCTAAGGTCTTCAACATTATCAACTAATTCCTGGGAGAAAAAAAAAAACAAATTATTTATAATTTGTAATTGTGCTGTTTAGGTTACTTAAACCTACTTATCTACTAGGTATGTAACAAAAATTAAGCCTTCTCAGTGATATACTAATTTCTAATCGCAATTTGAAACTTACATAAGTTAGGAGCGGTTTTTTGTTTATTCCATCTTTCAACCCTTGAATATGTGCTTCGAGTAAAGCGCGATCTCCTATGGCAGAAACGAGAGCATGAATGTGTTCTTTGGATAACACAAGCAGCGCATCCAACGTTATGCCTTCCTCTAAAACAAAACAGAACACAAATTTTAATTTATAGATAAATCTTAGCACACGTAGCATATTTTAAACTTTTTGTTTCACTACTGAGAACAGAGTCCACGACTCGATGAGATAATAAGTTTTTAATAAAAATCTAACTTTTATTAATTGTTACCTACCTTTAAACTTCTCCTTATATTTTGAGAGACCCCAAGAATCCAGATGGTCTTCGACAGATTTATCGCCCATGACACAAGCTTTGCAGTTGCAGGTTGAACTCAGCGACAGTTATCTAGGCTGTGTGAACTTCAAGGCTTTATATCCTTGCCAGCACTTGTAAGTAATTACTTTGGGAAATCACTGAACACATCACTCTCTTGACACTTGATAAACGTTGAGGTTGAGATGGCGGCAAACGATGAAGTTCAAGTTCAAACTCGCACGTTATAAGTACCACATTTGTACTTGTACAACAGTAGACAATAGCACTCTATACTGTAAAGCGACAAACAAAAAAGCAAAAAACGTCACTCCGTGGACAATATTCAGATTTGATTTGAGAAAACATGGTGTGGAACATGGGCAATTGGGCACAAGTGAACGCGACGAACCTGTTACTGGTTTGGAAATAGAATGAGCTAGAAAACAAAATATTCATAATGCAAGTTCATAGTAACTAAATTGTTTAGGAAAAAATACCAAAACATTATTTACAAATTACTAATGTGTTTAGCACCAAATTGCTATACAATATGACAACGAACTACCAAACATTAGATAAATTGCTGCTAAATTTTGGTTAGACTTTTCTCAAGTGGTTTAATTAATAGTTACTAATGAAAGAGCAAAGAACTACTAAATATTAGTTGTATAAATTACAGTCAGTTGCTGTCTGCAAATATTTAGCTATATTGCTTTAGCTGCTACAGCTGAGGAGTTCGGGATCCAGTTACTGGGCCATGTCTGTGGCAGCTCAATCAGTTATTCACTTATTTTTGAGAACCGAGATCTGTACCTACATAATGCACCTCCATAATGTTGTCAAAATGGGTAGGTATAAACCATAAATACACCAAGCAAGTACCAAACAACGATCATAGTCAGTCGACATAAAGGCATCCCCGAGCTTGGCAAACGCGCCGTTGCCAACTAGGGCCATGGGTACATAGTTTGTAGTATTTTTTGTTTGGAAGTCTATTTTTTTTCTAAAAAGTTTTTTGAGTATGGTCGAATCGTAGCTATATTTTCCCTACTTACATTCAAATTAGGTAGGTACACAGAAGATTTTGTCTGCTGTACGTAGATACGTCAGATTTTCACGGGCGAGCGAAACGACAAATAAAAAACCAGCCAAGAGCGAGTCGGACTCGCGCACCGAGGGTTCCGTACAAACTTTTTAAAGGACAAAGTTAACTTTGCTGTCCGATCTCATGAAACGGCTATTGCACCAACCGCAAATAATAAGTTTGTAATCGTAATATTGCTATTTTTACCTGACTGCGCCAGAAGGAGGGTTATGTTTTTCGAGAGTATGTATGTATGTATGTTTGTATGTATGTATAATTGTTTGGCACGCTCTGTGGCCTGAACGCCTCGATGGATGTTAGCTTGAGAGGTGTCGTTAGATTCGTATTTACTGTGAGAGTGACACTGGGTATATCAAAATAAAAATAAAATAAAATGGCGGATTTTTGGCGCCAAATTCAAATGTTAAGCATGCTCTGCAGCCTGAACGGCTCGCTAAAGGGCTTAAAAGGGCCTAAAAGTGCAAAATAAAAAAATATATAAAAAACCCTAATGCTTAAAAGATAAAAACTGAAAAGAAAAAAACAAGTTCAGGAAACAGGAAATATTTGACTGCAACAGTCGGGACTCGGGACCCATTAAATAATCTAGACTACAATCATTACATTCAATATGGGTCCCGACTGTTGCAGTCAATGTTTCCTGAACTTGTTTTTTTCGTTTCGGTTTTTATCTTTTACGCAGTCGGGTTTTTAAATTATTTAAATTATTTTTTTATTTTGTACTTTTTAGTTACTCATACATCTATTTTAAAATCCTCATGATAAGCCCTTTAGCGAGCTGACTGATTTTAATGCGTGTTAATTTTTTCGTGTGTTCTTTATGAAGAACTGTTCAGGTGGTTGATAATGATAGCTCAACTCCGACTTGTAAATATGGGGGCTTTTTTTAAATTTTAATTTAATAAGTACCTACTTGTTTTCTTAAAAATATATAATTGATACAATATAATACCCAAGCACGTAACAAACATCAATGTTCATCACAAAAATGTTCATCCTGGTTGGGAATCGAACCCACGACCTACAGCATGGCAGGCAAGGCTACTACCAACTGAGCTGAGAGACCAGCCAAACAGTGTTGCTATCAATTACTAACAGGAATTAGTAATTATAAAAACAGAGCTAATAATAGCTAATCGGTTTAGTAAACACCTACATTTTAGTAATTAGTTACCAAACGCTTTAGTTGTTGGTAACTCAACTGGTTTTAACAAAATAATAAATGTAGCCACAACTAAATTAATTTTGAAAACAGAGCTGAACTTTAGTAACAATTAACTATTATTTAGTAAATATTCAAGTAGCTGAACTGTTCAGTTAACCTATTTTTTTCAGTGTAATAGCGGGTAAAGTGGACTGGTGGCCATCCAATAACTATCAGATCGTTCACAGTAGTTTTACGGTCGGATGCTATTACCACCGAAGCCAAGGTCGGATTCCGGTTAACCATCAAAATAATTGATTTTCTCTATCGCAAACATCGTGGGTTTTTTTTGCTTAAGCAAATCATAATTATTTAAGAGATATTTTGTAATGTTAGCAGGTAACTTTTTGTTTGATAGTTATGTGATGAATTGATGATTCACTCATTATCAAGAAAACAAAATAAACGTTTGTAATTACTATTACAGTTTCTTTGAATGCTTAAAATTTACTATATATAGCTATGTATATAGCTATATTATCTGCTATATCAATTTAAACATAAAATAAAATAACAATGCGAAGGTGAAGTCACAGTTAACTTCAACTAGGTAAAGTCAACGAACTATAACGAATGACGATTGACGCACCTATTTTTTATTACATTATATTGTTTTTCTCGCTACAACTGTTCATTTTGATAGGTGCTGAAGACCCCGTGTTCCCCTTTTTTTTCAGAAGGTCTAATGACAATGACGCCACAGAACGTCCGACCCTCACCAATCTATAAAGCTACGGTTTACTATAGGAGCGGTGGCCGCTAAATAACGGCCGCAGTGACGACCGTCATGAAAATGATGGCAGCGGGGTTTGACATTACGGTGTCAAATAAAACTTTTTTACAAAAAAAAAAAACAACCGACTTCAAAAAAAAAACACTACAAGGTGATAAATAAGTTAGTAAGTCTAATAGGTATATCACTTTGTAGTGTTTTTTTTTTAAGTCGGTTGTTTTTTTTTTTGGAAAAAAGTTTTTATTTTTTACTTTTTAGTTGTACCTACCCCATACAAATTCAATTAACACTAAGTAGTGCATTGAAGAATTGAAGACACCGACTAGAAGAATCATCAAAATTCGCATAGAAATGCAATACATTTATGTATATAACTTCGTACATAAGAATAATTACCTAATGTATTATATACTAAACCCTTCCTGAAAGTATGTAGATCACATCAATGAAAAAATTATCAAAATTGCTTCATCAGTTTTGAGAAAGTCGCGGAAATACATACATACATACAAACATACGGATCGAATACAGAACCTCCTTTTTTGAAGTCGGTTACAAACACTCTCTAGAAAAACACACCACCTTACTTTCGTAAATAAGTGACGTTTTTCGCCGGAAAATAGCAGCAGACGCTATGTGGCGGCCACGGCTCTTCTAGAAAACGGTAGCTTCGTCTATAGCAATGTTATTAATCATGACGAAGTACGTACTTAAAAACTAATGATGTTTGATATCTTCAATAAACAATATCGAACGTCCTCATGACACATTTTCATTATTCATAGGCCGTTCGCGGGTCTTTTGAAAGTCGATAAAAAGCCCCAACTAATACTGGCCAATTACGTATTTAGAGCCCTATATACAGCGTGTAATAGAAAAGATTGGCCTTACTTAAGGGTGAGTCGATAAAAAGCCCCAACTAGTACTTGCCAATTACGTATTTAGAGCCCTATATGTATACGGCGTATAACAGATAATATTGGTCTTATTTAAGGGTGTGGTACAAACCATGAAAGTGAACAACTTTCTCCATGGGACCAATATCGTAATCACAAAAAAAAACAACTATCCCATCATAATCAGCCTATAATGTTCCTACTCCTGGGACACAGGCCTCCTCTCGGTGAGAGGGACTACCTACAAAACTAAACTAAACTGTCCCATACAAAACTGCAATACATCATCATCTATCTAACCTTTTCCATCAACTAGGGGTCGGATTCAAGTCTAACCGGATGCAGCTGAATACCAGTATTTTACATGGCGCTTCTGTCTATAAAAACTGCAATACCTACGCGACCCAAATGTATGGAACGGCTGATTATTTTGTCGCGATTACGATGTTGATCCCATGGAGAAAATTGTTCATTGCAGTTTTGTGTTATATTAGTTTATTTTATGGGCTGTTTACACCACCACACCTAAATATGACCGCTCTTTTCTGATACATGCTGTATAATCAGGGCCCGCTTTTTTCTTTCAGACATATATCAAGGCCAGAAAACGTAGGTCACTGTAATTCTTTATTCGAAACTACGTCATTGGCGGTTGTTTTTAAGAATCGATCGTTTCAAACAAAAACGTAATTGAGCAGTTACTCATGACAATTTCAAGAAATTGATATCGTTTAACAATAACATGACATGTTTATTCTCGTGAGACAATTTGAAATGCATGTGAGATTGTTTTAGCGAATGTACCTACCTACTTAATGAACGTGGGATTGTTAAGTGAATACCTTACGATTATTGTAATGGATAATAATTATTAAATATTATGAAGGATCTGCGGGTTATGGCGTAACACACTGACAGTAGCAATGGCTTTCATTTTGATAGTTCAACAACATTCATTGCGTTATTACGTTGTCGAGCAGACAAATTTTTCGAACATATGAAGCAATGGATTAGCAATATCCTTTAAAATCTTAAGATTGTGATAAAAACTAAACATTTATAATGTTTAGTTTTTTTTTTTTTGAGAGTTATAATGCGTGCCACGAAAGATGAGACTTGACCCCGCCTGCCCCGCTCTTTCCGCCGCCCCTATGACGTCCGGTTTCGTCCCGCACTTAGACCTCATACCGCTAAAGATACCTAAAATCGTGTACTGCGCATGTTAAACCACGTGGTGTGTCAAGTCTCATCTTTCGTGGCACGCATTGTACATAATGTCTCCTGAGATCTGTTTTGCCTTTTTTCAATTCACATGAGGATTTCATTTTGATTTTCTTAATTTTTTTTTTTATATTTTTTTATATGTATGTTGTTAGTAGCTACGACTAACGCTGTATTTTGCACGGCATTTAGAAAATCGTGTTACAACTTACTTAATCTCTTCAAACCTCATGAAGAGTAAAGAAATCAGCTCTCTGCTATAAAATACTAATTAGTCTTAGCTAATAAGAAGCTCAAAAGACGGTTAGCATAAAGCCGCCACATAGGCGCATAACTAGACTGTATACGTATTTTAGATAAATCTTCGTTCTTCGGTCCGTCTGGGCACTACGCTCGCATGTCCGGCGCATCAGGAACAAAGATAAAATTCTATCCCAAGTCGAAAGATAGCCATCTAAATAACGAGGATCGTGAGCAGATAAAGACTAATCAGAATTCAGGTTGCTAATTAAAGATTAAAATGCTCGCCAGGCGCCATTACCGTCGCCCAATTAGCGAAGATGAAACTTTATAAGTAAAATGGACTTGAGTGTTTGCCAAGTTTTATGCAGAAATAAAATGCACATTTTATTTTAAACATTTTTACGGATTGCTATTAAATACATCACGAACTAAAACAAATTCTGTCGTGTGATAAATTGAAATGAAATTAAAGCACCTGAGACAAACACCTTTTCAGGTTTTAAATTAAATTCAGTCCTAAACTTAATGATTATGTGGTAATGTGTAGGTTCATGGGTTTCATGATCTGCAATAAGATGTTAGGAAGAGATTGAAATTCCTTTGATTTGATTAGTGTTTTATGGAAGAAAATTATAACCATTTCCCCTTGGCGGGTGCAATCAGTCTCGTCCATTTCCTGGACCAATCTTCGGTAAACATCTTTTTATAATAGGGACTGAAACGAAATTGTGATTAACGAAATCAAAAAGAGAAGCATAAATATTAAGTTGATGTTTTGTTTTGTTCCAGGGGCAGGCGCGGCACCAGCGTGGCGCCCGGCCACAGACCCGTGCTGATGACACAATAAATTGTGATGCTGACACGAACAGAAGCTTATAGGAACCTACGTCCTAGAGGACGAAGAAGGACGTTTTAGCTAAAACCTTATAGTTAACACTAGTTCTAAAAATGCAAGTGCCTAATTTTATAATAATGTTGGGTAATCGCCGTAACTTAATATTTAGAGTGAGCATCGTGTTTAATATCGCCGTTTTTTTATACGCGGCGGTGCATTACTCCGGGAACAGCGCCCAGGGGGTTGAGTGGGTGCCCATCACCAGCGACGGCTCGGAGAGGGTGGTCGAATACAGGTATCTCAAAGAAGATGTGCGGAACGATACCGTGCTAAAGCTGGTTGAACCCAGTGCGCGAATTCTTGGGGAATACACTTCCCAGAAAGTGGTTCCGTTTCCGTCGACGATGTCCACAGTTAAAAAGACTGTGTCTAGCACCGCGTCGGATGTAGAAAAGAAAATAAGTGCAGTGCCATCTGAAGCTAACATTATAAATGAGACTCTCGAAGTTTATGATGAGAATGTTTTGTCTGAATCTACGCTGACGCTGCTTCGAACATTGCTCGCGTGTAATGATAAAGACTATCTGCCTGAGACTATGCAACGTGGCGAGTTCTGGGTGCTGAAGAACTACGTGCGTGCGAATCATGGTGCTATTGCATGTCATGAGACCATCACGTATACGACGCATGGCGGCTTCGAGTTCCTCGACAACCTGGTTCCTCTTCTAGAACGGTAAGTTTTACTTTATTTAATTAATCCCAAGATTGCAGTTGAAACTGTAGCGTCTCATTTTGTGTTAGTGTTTCGTCACAGTGTTGATACTCACTCACGACTTCTTTGGCAACAGTCCTGGTCTGAGCGTCGGCGTTGGCGTCGGCGTCATGTGGTGCCATAACAACGTAAACAATAGCCGAATTAAATTAGTATAACAATACTCCATCCATGTTTTCTTTTCCGGTGCATTGACCAGCCTGATATCAAGACGCTGAACGATATGCATTTAGTTTGAATGTTTTCTGTTTTTAGGTAAAACGTTTCTTTTCTATAGGCTGTTAGCTTCTAGCTTATGTCATACGTAAATAAAATCTTCTTTGAAAATAAATTTGTTATATATCTTCAATTTCATAAATATTACAAATAGCCTTCATTTGTAATATTTCTGAAATTGAAGATTCGAACAATGCTATATACATATAGTAGTGTTCGAATCTTGAATTAAAATAATACAGTTTTCAATAAGTATTTATTAAACTCTTTGGTGAATTATCCAGTGGTTTAGAGATCCAAGCCTTTTGTTATCTTTATCAGTTGGTCGATAATAATAGCAGCACACTGCGGCACTAATACTTCACATTACACTCCATGTGCAGGCGTAGTTAAAAGAATAACATATCGTTAAAAATCATTATAATTATATATGTAGATCTACAACTTCGATACACAGCGTGGCATCCCATCGACGCTCAACTTTATGATAAACGACGAAAAATTTCTACTTTGGGGATCTAGAACAATTCATGGATTGAGTTTACAAATCGATGTTCCTTCTCACCCTGAATAAACAGAGTGGCTACATTATTCCACATGAGATATTCCAAAAAGGATTTTTTCCCTATAAACGATAATGAATTTCAATTTACATGATCTTACATTAGTTTTACTCGACTTCTTAAATTTTGCGAAATGGTCGATAAGAAAAATTCTTGTTAAGGGGTTTCCGTAAAGGTAGAATTTATACACATTTATAATTTAACTCACAGACAGGTTTATAGGCACTACGAGACAAAAAAATGTTTCCAAAGTCAAAACCTCAATAAAGTGTGTTAAAGCTCATTCTCACGGTTTTAATACAATGGACACTTACCAAATGTCAGTAATATGTACGGTTTATAAATGCGGTACCTACTTGTTACACTAATAGACAAAAACGACACGCCCATATCACATCTATGAAAAAGAAAATAGAGTGGAAAATGGCGTGTGCAATTGCAGCTATTACTTACCATGTCGCCTGAAGGAAAATAAAAGATTAATTGTGCTTTATGTTACGCAGATTACTAGGTATTTATGTCTTACGAGGCTGCACAACTTTATTATTTTCTTGATAAACAATAAACGCTCATAACATGGATTAGGTATCATAAATTAAAATGATGACGATTCGCCTTCATGAGGTTTCGAAGAAACGGAGGCATTATGGTGTCGTAAACCAGCCATAAAACTAGTTCTAGGAATACCCAGTTTCTTACACAAGCAACTGCTGAAATTGGAAGACTGAAATAAGAAAATCTATGGTTAAATAGTCGATAATCACTACTTAACTTTAAGCAACGTTTATCAGTAAAGGGGTTTAAGGCTCCTTCAAAAGTTCAAACAGGCGCGACACGCGATAAAATCGCGCACGACACAATAACACCGAAAAGTCTTGCAACGAGCGGAATACGTTCTTTTTTACTAAAAATAACGTATTCATATCTCAATAATACATGCTATGTTTGGCAACACTAACACCTACCTCTTTTAACGCGTTGTCAAAATCGGAACTAACGCCCCCACCTTGTTTTTTCAATACAATTTCTATGACAATTTCACAAATGTTTACGAACAACCCTGTCAAATCAAAAAAAGCATTCATGTGCCAAAAGATCCTTGTAACACTTTAACTCATCATCATCAATTCAGCCGAAAGACGTCCACTGCTGGACATAGGCCTCCCCCAAGCACCTCCACTTCGACCGGTTCTGTGCTTCTCGCATTCAGCGGGTTCCTGCGGCTCCACAAGGTCGTCGGTCTACTTTGTTGGAGGCCTTCCAACGCTACGTCTTCCGGTACGCAGTCGTCACTTCAGAAACTTCGGCCCCATCGGCCATCTGTTCTGCGAGCACTTTAACTTTAAGTAACAAAATGAAAGGAATAACAAAATATCATCTGCAGTATAATTATAAAGCCCAGGGTAATGATAATTATGTTTGCGAAATAATGATATTATTAAGTACTGTACTGTATTTCATGAATGGTTGTCCCAATTTAGTTATTCGAAACTCATTATTACCGAATATTTCGTAATTTACCTATATGGACTACACAATGATATAAGTCGATCAAAAGCACATTCATAATGCTCTATAATTATCCAGTAGGTACTGATGCAATAATTTTGAATGAATGCCTTATGCGTAGGTACCATTTGAATGCATTACTTATTGAGTAAAAAAGTTGATGACTGCCATTCCAAGATGTAAGTTATATTTCCGATTGAAGATGAAGACATAAGATGATAAGTGCTTGAATCAAAGGTAATCGAAAAAAATAAAGTTGAATTTAAATACAAAAGAATTAAGCATTTAATTGATGTCGTGTCTAAAACAAATTAGTTGTGCTCATAAGCGCACAATGAAGCCGATATAGGTACCTAATAACATTATCACTTGTTTGACAGTCCTGTACTTATTGTTATAAAAAGGAAGATTCTTTATTAACTTCAGTTGTACAAAAACACTTATCTAAACACTATGCAGCAGCGTTACAAATAAGGGATAGAGTGATTTCGATGAACTCTGGCACCCAAAGTAAGATTTAACTTGTGTCTAGGGTGCCAGCGTCCTCGCTTATAGTTGAACATAGTAGGTATAACACTAGTTGTAGGACGAGCACAATATATTATTATTATGATAACTACTTACTAGTATTAATATTAATGCATAGATGTGGCCTATTAAAGTACCTATTTGATGGATTGAGAGAGAGATAAATATGGTGAAAACTTGTGTTTATGTAATCTTGTATAAAATCGCTAGGGTTGCCATTTATACGTATTTTATTTGTATCTGATCTGTGTTGCAATCCTGAAAAACATACGTTATTTCTATGTCTTCAAAAATGATCTTTATAGAAAACATGATACTTATTTTCAATTAAAAAACATACCACGCAATGTAGGATTCTTGCCTACCTATGTTCGAATTCTGAAAGGCAACGCAAAAATTATATGGCAGTCAAACTCACGTCCAGTAATTTGATTTGCTGTTGTGATTTCAGTCGACTAACCAGAGCAGATTAAGATTTTGACAATCTGTCACTTTATTTTTGTCTTGACTGGCATATTATAAACCAGGTGCTAGGCAAATAAGCATAGATATGACGATATTTTATTCGAAATGCTGCACCTGCCTCTAAAATGTAAGGCTTTGACAGCCCTAGGGTCGATCGTCATTGTCACCTCACACGAAGTTGGCCGACACAATGGGCCCCACGACGCGCCATAACGAAACTATTCCAAGAGTTTTATAGCAATGCTTCTTGAAATAACTTTATGCATTCTAAAATTGGAATTTTGAACTACTTATTCATTGACATAAAAGTAGATTTAGTTTACAAATTTTATCATAATCTACCCGTATATCTATTTGAACAGGCTAATCTCTGGAACCACCAGTCGAATTTGAAAAATTCTCTTTGCATTTGATAGCTAAATTCTCGAGGAAGGCTATAGGATGTAGTTTTATATATTTAATATTACGCTAGGGCCCTTAGGAACCGAGCCAAAACAAAAAAACACTCAGAAAGCACACTAAGCGAAAACACTGCGCGGGCAGGCGATGCTATGCGACGGGGTGGGTCGGTAGAACAAGAAAGTTCACGCGGGCGAAGTCGTGTGGGCAGAAACTAATTTCATCATAATGGCTTTTGTCCTCACCTAACCGAAAATCTGAATACGAACGAACCTATCAAGAGAATATTCACTAATATGTGCACCTTCTCGTCACTTTACGGTATCATTAATTGTGGTAGTTACTTTTTCGTTTACTTTGATGCGTCGAATCGATCAAACTGGTCTTTAACTACTAAATATACATAAAATTCTCCCATGAAATTTTGATTAAGTTGCAATGAGTATGTTATTGGCGACTAATTAGCATTGCACTAATGTAATTAATTAAGTAGCACAGTTTTCACTTTTTCAGTGAAGAGGACGCGATATTTTTGGAAGCAGATTCTCCTCTCTCATAGATTAAGAAAGTTTATATTTCTATGGTCCTCTCATATTTCGATGTGGAGCGAAACTAAGAGGTGTAATTTCTGTGACTGGCATCCAAAGAAAAAATAGTTTTCTTGATGAAGCTTGAAGCGTGAGTGATTGGTAAAAGAAAACTAAGTTATTAATTGAATTTTTGACGCAAATACTCGTAAATCATGGCTTTAACGAGAGAGTCAGACCACACAATAAAAATGTAAATTTAGGTATTTCGAAAAGTTTTATATTTTACAAATGCCAACCATTGCACCGGGTGGTGTAAAATTTTGACAGCTATTAATCCACTGCTTAGTGACCTTTTAACGCTAAATATAGCGTTTATAAATATAAGAGTTTTTCTAATCAGTTGCTTCACAATGTTGTAACACAGATGTATGTTTATAAATAAGATTGTGGAATACAAGTTTTATACAGGACACAGGTAGGTAGGTATCTCAAAAGGGGTACTTTACGGTTAAAAGTGCATTTTAAATGAAATACGTTTAACAAAATGTCATGAAACTGAACATGATCTCCAACGTAAATTCAATATCATGACATTTAGTTAAACTTTATGTTTCATAAATTAAATAAAATGTACAGAAATGTAACGTTTACTGTAACATTTTGCAAGATTGCTAATAATATTTTATAGATTATGTCGAGTGGTATATGAATAATGTTAATGCTTTTTAAATGCACTTTTACAACCAGAATGGACATGAAACATTCAAATGGTTCATCTTTTGTAATGAATTGACCTTTATAAATAAATAAAAGATTAAAGCCATTGTAATTGTAGGTAATTGAGGTCTCGTTAGTAAATTTTTGATTAGTTCACGTGAATGTTATGTTACCGACCTTTTTTCATTTGATTATTTGTTTTTAAAGCTTTGGTATTTCTTTCAGTGCTACTTACAAATAAATAGAATCTAAGCAGGCGCGATTATATCACTTACTAGTTTTTGCCAGCGGCACGATCGAGTGGATGTTGGAAAATATCCCATGGGAATGTACTACCTGGTACCGGGATAAAAATTATTCTTAGAGTTAATGCAGTTTATAAACTAAGTGTGCCCATCCAAATCCGTTCAGCCGTTTTTGTGTGATTGAGTAAGAAACATCCAAACTTAGGTAGGCAAAAAAATTACATCTGTATCACTCATTGTCAGATAGCAGTCCATTCTACCTTTGTTTTGTATTGCAAAACTGATCACAATCGCTTTGTCCTAATTAGTAGTGTGCTGATTAAATAAGAGCAATTGAGAGTTAAGAAATAAGTATGCACTTAAGAACACTTAGAAAAGTAGATATTATTACAGATCTGTACATAATTATGTGCGCAACTTGGTAAATAGTAAATCTACGTATGCTAAAAACGTCAATCAGGCTCGAAGTATGAGGTAAATCAGTTCCAAACTGGTTATTTTTTCTTTAATTCTATGAACTCTATAGGTAGTGGTTTACAGACCTTGAACATTTTTTTTATGTGAAAAATCTTAATACAACTGTGTACGGTCGACCGCACTGGCTTATTAGTCGATTCGCACGAATTTATTCGCACGAAACGGGCGAATCGTCGCTTTTAAATAATAATCATTTTTCTATAGGCGAAGTAAATTTATTTGTGAAGTTAAGAAAAATGTACACGTTTTATAATATTTAACTCTTACGCTAGTGTCATTTTTGTTGTATACTTTATTGCATAAAATTCAAAATGTGCCAAATGTCTTACATATTTCTGGAGTTGTCGACTCGCCCACAAATAAAATAACTTCATGGGAGTCGCGATTTCAAAGTGACGATTCGCCCATTTCGGGCGAGTATAAAATTCGTGCATATCGACTAATAAGCCTGCATGACGTGAACTCATTTGATCTACGAAAAGCGCTGGTAGGAAGGTTGCTACGGGGCAAAAGGGGCTGTCAAAGTCAAGTCGTTACCTTGGAAGAGTGCTTAACTGTACATCTATTGTCTCAAGATTACTTATTAGAATTGATTTAAAATTATGACGTAACGTTTTGTGATTTGTGTAGGTACATACCTAAACATTATCTACTAATGCAACCTGAACCATTTTGGCATGCATACTAAACATTCGTAGCTACGTACAGGTGCGCAAGATCACGCTTACAATATTTATGAACCCATTAAATCCGAAAACAGGTATCCTCAACGTGCTCGGTCCATAACCGGCGCTGTCCTCGAGTGAGGACAGAGGGCAAGCTATCATAACTAACTAGTGACCATGTCTTTCACTCCGGTCATATTCCTGACCTACGTATGGCCACTTACTCAGTCTAATCACGTGTTTAAACGTTTTGTTAATTCGTTTGTCGTTTCTCTATACATACTGACGTTGCCCCGCTAAGTAATTTCAGTCAGGAGTCCATAGCACAGGGTATCCTAGTTTGGATCCCTGACTCCCACAAACCCTAGTACCTACAATATTTTTGTAACACCTCTATTATACTGTAATCGTACTTTGTGGGGTAAATAAATATTATTATTATTTAAAAAAAAAAATTCGTTGCGCAGTCAATTTAGTTCCCGCAACTCAGTAATATAAAGTTGCAAGAAATGTTAAATGGAAGATCATTAATTTACTGCACCGCTAGGTAAATTTAAAAGGTTATTAAACATGCAACTTTGCCGTTTTGTAAGAAAAATGTGGAAAAGTTCGGTATAATGTGAACTTAGTACCTATTCTTAGTTAGGTAGACTTTAACCTCTTGCAAGGCAAAATTAATGTTTTGAACTTTCATGACGTATTTTATAACCTTTGCCAAAATCCTTGCGACAATTAGCGTTCAATAAAATATTAACTATCACATCGAACTCGGATATGACTCCTATTTGGACTGGACCGTATGACGACCTTTACAAACTGATATCAAGGCTGTGGCCCGTCAATCGCTCACACACAGAGCTCTGGATCCAACAATTGCACAAGAGATAAGTGGTACAATTTGCGAACACGTTGCGTATCGGCGGATGCGGCGAAACCGCGCCGGCTGCCAGCGCCCGCGCAGCCATACGCCAGCTTCCACTAGCCGACCACATGCGCACACGCTGGCCCCGTTTCGGTGCTCACAGCTCGCACACCACCGGATTTACGGATGAATACACATAATTATATGCACTTTCATATTAATAAATGAATACTAATTAATTATGCGTTTGTTTCGGTCGTTATATTGTTGAACTTATGCACGCTTTTACTAAATGTTATTTGAAAATAATGCTTTAAGTAATTGACATCATCGGTGTGAATTTTATTATTCGAAACTCAGTTTTTTTTAATGAGAGGTAGTAAGATAGAAACCAGAGTGTTGATTAAATGCCACCAAGACGTGATGAAAATGGTTTTGCTCTATTTATTAACTTTAACATCACACCTAATTAATTGAAACGAGTGAGTTCATCCTTCTAAATTTTTTTCTTCGCTAACTCGAATGACCCCGAAAGCGTTAATAAAAACTGCGTTAGCCGAATGTTCTTAATGAATTCATAGATCTAATTCACGGAAACAGTAAAACGTCACGCAGATTCCAAATATCTGAGATGTCGAATAGCTATGTTAATATGATACGGAACCGGTTCGTGTTCATCTCTAGTTTCCACGACGAAAAGTGAAAATGCGCGTATCGAGGTGTATTTTGTTGACATCGACTAAATGAGGTAAAGTAAACATTGTGTGTGTCTCCCGCGTGGGCCATAACACTCTTATGCGTCTGTGTCAGACTGTTGTGCTAGGGTCGTTGTTGGATGTTGTATAGACTGATTATGATGATGATGATTTTTTAAATAAGTAGGTATTCAGAAGTCTTCTCTTCTTCTTGTCCTTCTTCTCCCGGTTTCTAGAAAGACAATCAAGATGATTTAATGACGGATTGTCAAACTGATGTCTTTCGGTCAGTCTATCACAGCATTTAATAATTGGGTGTTGATTAGCCCCGCAGACTTCCTTTCTGTAGTAGGTACAATCCACTATCTCAGTCATCATCAACACTAATCCAGCTGCAGACGGCCATAATGTCTTCCTCCGAAAACAACCGGGTCAAGGCATTTCGCCATTCTGTCTACTGCCTACTCATGCATGCCATGACTAAACAAATTATCTCGATCGGCTCACAAACTAGCCGAAGCAGATCTAACAGTACCTACCTACACACATGCGAACTTAACGATGTGGATTTGTAGAAGTAGACTAAATTGTAACAAGTTTTGGCAACGTGCCATGTGATGACGGAACACGCGTAAAATATTCGTAGTCAGTCTAGTTCACAATTTTGAATGAACTAACGTACCTAACGTTAGTTCATTCAAAATTGTGAACGTTTAAGGGGCTTACATGACCTAAAACGCGGTCACTGTCGGACTGCATAGAAAAGAAAGAGAAGCGCGATGACACAACCCTGGTAATTTATTGCAAAATATGAAGCAATTATTTAATAACAAAAAATCTATTGTTTGGACGAAAAAATTTAAACACTACTATTTTAGTATGTTGCTTGTAGAATAACCTGACAAAAAACTAGAATGATTGTATGTATATTAGTATGTTTTTATTGTAAAAAGATTTTTTTTAGAGGTATCTTCATAGTTTTTTCTATCATATCAAATTAGTTGTATTATGTTTCCAAAACACTATCTACCTAGCATATATCCTGAAGAAAATCATATATGTATTTTTCTGATTTTGTTTACTGTAGTCGTTCATATACTTTTATTGTTTCTAAAACTTGCGTTTTTTGTGTTTAGGTCCTGTAAGCCCTTAAAACGATGAATCATTTTTATATCAATAATGTTTTTGCTGTGTTGTTTGATAAGAGGCTAGTGGCTAAGTAATAACAGCCGCGCGTGTCGATCGATCAGGTTAAGGGGCTTACAGGAACTTAAGAGACTTACTAAAATACTAATGGTAAAAAAAAATATAAAAAAAAAATAAATAAAATAAAATAAATAAATAAATAAATGTTTTATTTTTTAGTTCAAACAATAGATTTTTTGTAATTAAATAATTGCTTCATATTTTGCAATAAATTACCAGCGTTGTGCCATCGCGGTTCTCGTTCTTTTCTATGCAGTCCAACAGTGACCGTGCTTAGGTCATGTAAGCCCGTTAAGCTACGCTTGCCACGGTTGGTCCGTGGATGGGTGACCATCTTTACATATCAAGACCCCTCTATGCCTCGGAATGCATGTTAAGCCATTGGTCCTGGCTGCCAATCGTGGATGTTTGGCAGTCGTTACGGGTCGTCAGAAGCCCGAAAGTCTATCAACCAGTTTTATCAAGGGGTATCGTATTACCCAGTAACTGGGTTGTGAAGGTCAGATAGGCAGTGGCTTCATATAAAGTACTGGTATTCAGCTGCATCCGGTTAGATTGGAAGCCGACCCAACATAGTTTGGAAAAGACTAGGCAGATAATGCATGTTCTATGTCCCATTTACAATTGTTATCATTATCTACTCCACATATTTATAGGGATATGAAGTTCCTAGCTATACCGGCTGTATTACAATCATTTATGTATGTTTTATTTTAATAATAACTATGTATGTCAATAAAAAGCCTTCGTCCTTCCCCAGGGTTCAATGTATGAATATACTTTGAAACCCTGGGGAAGGAAAATGGCTTTTTGGTTGGGCATACCAAATTTCATCAAAATCGGCCCAACCGTTTCGGAGATCAGTCGAAACAAACAAACAGACAGACAAACATTTAAAAAATAGTTGTTTGTTATAAGTACCGTAAATACTTACCTGCATTTAGTAAGTAAGCTGATATTTTGTGACATTACAAAAAGACACTTCAATTTCATTTTATTTGTATAGATATAGATTTTGCTGATAAATAAATATCTATGAAGCAACACATAATGGCTCTTGAAAGCATAAAATAGCACCTTTTTCGGTTAGTAACTTTTAAAGCAAAGTATGAATCACCTTTAGACTTTATTAAATAAGCAAAGAATTCATAAAGAACGGCTGACTTTACTTTCTTCGGGTGACAACATAACCAGTTTGTTTAGCAGAAAATGAAAACAATTGCGTAAGAACATGGGCCCTCGCTTTTACCCAATAGGTACTTGCTTTTTCTTTACTTAACTAATAGAAGTGTAGAAGCTGAAGCTTTATGTGGTAATTGATACTGCTGAATAGAACAAATATTCTGTTATAATATTATTACGGATCTATTTTACACTTAAAACAGAAGTAAAGTTTGTTTGTTTGGATAGAAGTTAATATCGGGAATTCCAGATCCGATTTCGTAAATTACTTCAGTGACATAAAGCTACACGATTGCCGAGTTCCATAGGCTGTTTTATAGAAAATAGTTGACTACGACGCGGGCGAAGTCGCGGTCAGAAGCAAGTTAAAGATAAATGGGGCACTGTACGTGAAACGAGGTGCATAGATGGCGCCATTAGCACAAGCTGTAAACAAAACATTAAACATATTTGTGGATTTGAAGAATTAGGTACTATTTTTTATATTTTTTTACTTAAATTTGGGCATGCATTTTACTTAATGAGGCATAATACGGCCATTTAATTACTGATAAAAACTTATATTCAAAATATAGCGTTTATTAGTTTTCTAATCTCGAGGAAATCGCCTGAACATCCGAACACGCAGCGCAGTAGGAATAAATATCAATTAAAATCTATTTAGTTGACATGCTGCGAGAAAACAATGTTTACTGTTTGTGCTGCTAGCGCCACTAGGCACTAGTGGTGAAGCTTAATTGGCCATATTATATTTTCCAATTTAATCGATATTTTCAGTTTACTTTTCTCACGAAGTCACGACTACTAAATAAGTAGTAGGTATGTTTTATGCATTTGTATTAAATTTAATTAATAAAAAACAAAAGGGGGTTTAAAAAGGCCACTTTGGCACAATCATAACAGGATAATATTATGAATCATAATGGACAGTTAACTGTTAAGTTAATCGTATCAAATCCCATTGGTGAAGGAATTTTTAGTTATTTTTTTTTGTCTGTGCTAAAATACCAATCAATCCAATCCAAATCCAATCCCAATCTCTTTGATTGTACTTACGTAGTGCACCGAAAAAAAGAAAAACACTGAATGTATTCGCTATATTATAATTCATGTTGTTATCCTTTTATGATTCTGCCAAAGTGGCTTTTTAGGCCCCCTGTTCTTTTATCAAATTAAATTATATTAGAAAACATCCATCGGTTTAACTATATCCGACGACCCTGCATGGTTACTTATCTCTTTTGGTGACTGTACATTAATAAAACGATTCAATCTTAATAAACAGTCGTTTTACTCCTTTTCTTGTTGTATCGGCCTCTGAATGTTTCATTTCATGGTATTTAAGTAGTTAATCGGGATAAGCAAAAAAATTTTTGATCTACTACTACGCACTATGTCTTACTTTGAAACGCAAAAAGATCTTATTTATTGGCTCAATAAGCAACTTGCAAATTAGGATGCCCTCGATAACTGTGATGTGTGTCGATGTGTTTATTTACTTATGTATTATGTTTACTATAGTAGAAAAAAACCAGTTTTAATAATGTACCGAGTGATATTAAACTACTTACCAATTTTTAACAACCATTTTTTTTAAATATAACGACAAAAAATTTCAATGCAGGGGTTTTCTAAATCATGTACTGTGTCCATGGTAACATGGTGAGCGTCTATCTCCCGCCACCCTGTATTCTTACAACTTTTTGAGAAACTACGACATAATACCAGCTTATTAATGTCCAGAGAAGGCACGAGCAATTATCACCATATTGCACGCTTGCTCAAGACGGGTTGGCGATTCTTCACTGATGTATGTAATGTCCCAGATAAACTCCGAAAGTACCTACGAATTCAAAAAGTCATCTTGGTAATTTTCCGAATGTGAACCCACAACCGCACATGAGAGGCGAGGCCTTAATCACTGGGCCATCTCGACTAGAGATATAGAAAATGATTAGTCTAGTAGACTCTATTAGCCTAGCTCGTCTATGCATATGTCTACGTACACGCTAAAGATCTAGAATTCTCGACTATCCAGATCGTTTATCTAGGAAACGCCGAAAGCTTTCAGTTAGCAGTTCAACACAATTGCTGACAAACACTTTCCCTATACTCTCCCTACCTTCATCATTATAAAGTCGCTATTTTCACGTTGGCACAATCGATCATTTCATAAGGATGGCCCTCGTTGTAATACCAATTGTAATACAACGTAATAAGGTGGTAATTACAGTAATGTTATAATGAAGTAGGAGGCACGCGGGTGTCGAAGGACTAAACCAGTTGTAGCAGAACAACCACGTGTTAGCCTGTTTAAATGTTCGTTCAAATGATATTGTAATAGACTCAAATATGAACAGTTTCAACGTCAGAAATTAGAATGCCCAAATCGAATCTGTAATCAATGTCATAGATATTATTTGTATAGCTATATGAATTGAAACACTTGTATAAAGACACGACGAGTGCGGTGTGACGTACCTATCGTGGAGCTTAAATTAGAATTGTAACAACCTTTTGAGGTATTTGTAAAGTAAAGAGTACAGACATTGTTACATCCATTATCTCCAAACAGAAACAACATAGACTTTTCCCTTGGTTTGGTTACCGGTTGCACTGTTATAATAAACTTGTTGTTTGTTAGTTGCACGAACAGGATTCTAATGGTAACCGCAAACAACGCGAAACTAAGGAGCGGTTCGCGTGAGCATCGACATTGAATAATGAGATGCCGCAGAGATGGCACGAAATTGAAGTGTGTTTTATTTTAATGAACCCGATGTGGGTCAACCGTTGTACATAACCACTGATTGACTAATGATGCAACTTACCTGGAAGCAATCTTGATTGACTTAGAATGTAGGAAGCCATTAGTGGCCAGAGATATTTATACCGGGTGTCTTATCGAATCCTATTTGTATAGTTGAATTTATGTACGAACTAACATCTCGTCGAGAAATGACCGGTAACTGTAATTCAGATTACCGTCGAACGCATGCGTCATAAAGCTAACTATTAAGCTATTTCATTGCAGACTGCAGACGAATGCGATTTATAGTGCTGGTTGTAGCTTGTATCCGTAAACTTATCTCCGGCGACTACAGCACGAAATGGGTAGTAAAGCGCAAGCGCAGGTTACAGTTTTAATCACTGTAACGTTTCAAAAATGTGGATCACTTTTATCGAATATTGGAACATGTCTACTGTGGTTCAGTACAACTGGGGCGTCCATGCATACATTGCGGGCAGGCACATTAAGAAACAGGTGTACTTGTCTTGGTCTGCGGGAGAGCGGCCGCGGGCGCGGTGTGGCGCTCGCCTGACGCTTGCGGTCAACCCAGATGAGCCAAGTGCACCGTCTCCCATTACGGCATCACCATCTCTGTACTGTTATCCGCATAGCGACTGCGGTCACACATGTAGGTCGAACACTTGAACATTAAATTAAATTTATGGTTTGTAAGAATTCCAACGTTAATTACGACAGTGTGAGTACGTGCAACGTTAGTGATGATGGATCGACGGTATTTTCAAAACTGTAAAAAGTTGTCCATATAATGTTTAAATCGGCACATTTGAAATTCTCTATTTCATTTTACGATATGATCAGCACGGGTTTCGTAATAGAGTCGCTATAAGCGTAATCTTAATTTATTGCACATATTTTCTTTTGTAATCCGCCCATAGATATCAAAGCTGCACGACGTGCATTGTGCTTTTACCGATGTGCCTGTAAAGGAGGCATAACAATGAATGGTATGTTAGATAATAGTTGGTAAACTGTGTAAAAGGTTGAATGACGTTGTCAGCTTACAAAATCACAGCCTCTCAGACAAGATAAGCGTATATTTCAATAAAAAAAATAGTTTCCCAGGATATTACAATAGCTTTTAAGGCTGCGTTTCCACCAGAGATGTGCGAGGATGCGTAGCGAGGGATGTGTGTGAAACCAACCAATAACATCGCTTCATTTTCATAGCTTGAACTAAGTTAGCGTTGTTATTGGTTAGTTTTACACACATTCCTCGCTACGCATCCTCGCTCATCTCTGATGGAAACGCAGCCTGACGATACGATTGACTGCCTCGGTATAGTCGTCGCAAGCGCTCTTGAGAGGTCCTGGGTTCGATTCTTAAGTTCGGGCAAAGTGTTATTGGGTTCTTATATCTGGAATTTCTCAGTAGCAGCAGTGTAGTCTGGATTCGTGCCGGGTTGATGGTAATAGGTGAGATACTGGTATTCAGCTGCATCCAATTTGACTGGAAGCCGACCCCAACATAGTTGGGAAAACGCTAGGCAGATAATGATGGCAATAGGGTCGCCCCCATTACATGGGACTTACACACCCACACACCCACACCCACACCCACACTCACACCCATACCCACACCACACCCACTCACACACACAGCTACACCTCTGCCTAACCCGGTGGGGAAACAAGGCGTGATATTATGCTGTTGTAATGTCTAGCGATATGGAAGCGAAGGGAAAAACTCTAGACAATTAAGTTATAGCCGCCATTAACGTTAAAAAAGCGGGACCCCGCCAGGAAGGGGATAGAACCCCATCAATCACTTGTAATCCGTTTTTGACTATCGATCACGTCGCCCCACGTTTCTGATGTTAGTCAGTCCTCCCCACCTCACCTCACCTAGATAACGCAAGAGCAACTACTTTGCGTGCCAAAAATCGCACCAGCTTACGTACAAAAATCGTAAGCCGCCACTTTCGCGCTCAGTCCTGTGTACTGCTGGCTGGGTGAGCGTGGGCACTGGCGCTAGTCTCCGGGGGTGGGGCAAGACGGGTGCCGCACGCGGAGGCGTCTTTGAATCGATTTGATTTTCCCATCACTAAATACAAATAGTGCTTCGTCATAGTAAATAGTGAAAAGATGGCACGCGGTTTTCATACAGATCGTGATACTTGCGTTATCTAGTTCTATTATATCTGTGATCGCGCTTCTCTTTCTTTTCTATGCAGTCCGACAGTGACCGCGCATTTGGTCATTTAAGCAATTTGTACATGCTTGGTACACACACGTTTTTCATGCCCTGAAAAACTACGATTAATCGGCTATCAGTGTTGTATGGATCACTAATGCTTAAAATGTTTACATAAAGGCTCCTACAAACAGGCGCGACACGCGATATAATCGCGCGCGACACAAAGGCACCGCTCGTTGCGCGACTTGCGGTGCCTTTGTGTCGCGTGTCGCGTCGCGCCTGTGTGTACGAGCCTTTACGGTGCCGTTGTGTCGCGCGCGATTTTATCGCGTGTCGCGCCTGTTTGAAGGAGCTTTAATATATAGGATCACTATGGTTAAAAGTAAGTTTGTTGACACGGCGGCGGCAAGTGGCAGACAATGAAATAAAAAAGTTTCCCAAATCAGAACATCAATCAGATGTATCAATGGGGTTAATTCTTCAGCATATTAAATCTATTGAGGCAGCTTTAGTGTGATCTATTAATATTTCAACAAAAGACCATTCGGTTGCTTTCAACCTCTTTTTATTGCTTCTACAAGCATGATAATTTATTGCTTCTATAAACACTCTAGTTGTATTGCCAATTTAAATATGAATTGGTTAGCTTAGTTGTTAACTTTATTGTGCAGGCTGTGGTCTCCTACAAGTGATGGAGTGCACCTATTTTTAATACCTGATGTTGCCTTTTATTTGTGTGTCATGTAGATTTTGAACATCTTTTGTTGAAGATCCATACCTACTAATATTATAAATTCGAAAGTAACTCTGTCTGGCCGTGTGTATGTTACCTTTTCACGCCTAAACCACTGAACAGATTTCAATAAAATTTGGCAGAGAGATAGGTTGCATTCCGGGGAAGGACATAGGATAGTTTTATCCCGATGTTCCCACGGGATCGATAGTTATGCGGGTAAAACCGCGGGGCGCTGCTAGTCCTGAATAAATATATGACGCCGCAACAGTTTGATGCGCTGAATCAAAATAAAATTTTCAGCTAAATATACGATTGATAGTACTTTTTTTATAATGATGGCTGATCCGATTATGAATGAATAATACAAAATAACATAGTATCGTCTTGTCTTCGCACGAATCGTAACTCATTGTAACTGCTCAGTGCTCAGCCATAATAGTAATTAACCAACTGCATCAACTTGCGCACAATCTTATGTAAATGTTATTTATTGCCGTTACCACTCTGTTCTACATACCCATATTGTTTATGCAACTTCATAAGAAACATAATAATTTAAACGACTATTTGAATTATATTTTGACATCCTAATTGTAATTTTTTATACTTTGACATCTTACTCCTTGATACACTAACATTTAATGATACTTCAAAGCATTGATATTATCAATGCTTCAAACTATCATTCAACATCCTAAAGAAATTGTGCTTTTATGATTTTATTTTTCACCGACATACTCAAATTGTAATTTTAATTCGTAATTATGCTAACAATAATGTTAGAGCTAATAATAGCTGTCCTGTAATATTGTACGTATGTGTCACACTTCACACTAATATTATTAAGGTTTATTTGTTGTTTGTATGTTTGTTACTTCTTCACGCACAAACGGCTAAACCAATTTTGATAAAATTTGGTATAGAGGTAGCTGACATCCTGGGTTAACACAAAGGATACTTTTTATCCTGATATTCCCACGGGATCGAAACTTATGCAAGTGAAACCAAGGGGCGCTGCTAGTGCATAATATTTGCACGCCACACTTGGCAGAATGTGATGATTATCATATATAATGTACCATATTCTGATAAATAAATGACTATGATTAATTTTCAAACTGTTCTTTTGGGTCCCAGCAAAGAGAAGTTGGCAGTTTCCATTCTTTGGCCAGCGGCGTCTACGTGTCTGCAAACAAATTAAGGGCCTTACTCTCGTTTAGTACCGTAACACGGTCACTTTATGAAGCTTATAACTCATTAACGGTTTGGTTAGAAGGTCTGTAAAAAATATATGTTTGCTATAGATTCATGTACTGCATTTTTGAAACAGGGTTTTTTCATAAGGCTAATACTTTTGCCTTAAAAAAATATTTACCAAAACGCTATTTTGGCTAACATTTGCTTATAACTTCTAAACGGCTTTGATGTTTGGAAATATTTTTACACTGAAAAATTGCTGGTTAGAGGTACTACATATTTGAAATAGCGTTTTTAAATCAATCAACAGTTGCAAAGACAATGCCCCACTTTGAGATATAGGTTCAGAGGTGCTCTGCGCGGGCGCGGGCGGCAGTCGTGCGTTAGCACTGAGACGGGGTGGCTGTGTCGCTCGCTGCTCCGCCCCGGCTATCGATCGACTACGCGCGTTTGGCTGTGTTAGTGCAAATATTTATGAACGAATTGTATCAGTATGCGTTTATAGATTAGCTCGCTGCAGAGGGCCCATTTCTATTGTCCGCGTGGACGCTTTATTAGTGGTGCCATTTCTAAATACTGTTTTTGTTTATATTGTTTATTTTGTAAATATAAGATAATTTGTAAATAAATAAAAATGCCAAAGCAAAGCAAGTCAAGAAAAATACGTTTTCTCTACGACGACGCACCGTTTTATAGATATTAGCGAAAAACTCAAAAGTGGGAATTTTTATACCCCCCACTCCGGCTCACCTCCTAGACGCGGGGATTTTTAGTATGTTTACTCCCTAAGCACTCTGAACAACTTTCTGATGAAATCGCTCAGGGCCCAGCTCACGCACTCTACACCTCTTTTTGGGTTATTCGTTGAGTGGACTAATAAGTATCTATCTATAGGTACAAATAAATAAAATTGGAGTGTCTGTTTGTAATATTAAAACAACCGCTTCAGGCCATTTTATTTTGACTGTTTAGAAAATAACTACTTACCCACAATAAAAGAAAAATGTTTTCAAACACCATAATTTATAAAAAATGAGCGTTCTTAGTTGTCAATCTACGAGTATTTGCATTACTGAGTTTATTGATTACTACCTTCTCATATTCTTGTGCGGATTTATTTCTGTGACTGGGGCTTTCACTAGCAGATAGGTGAATAAGAAGTAACTTAGGCACTTTTATTTTAGAAAAAAAAGAAACTAGGTTCCCACGAAAAAAAATTAAAACCTATGAAATTAAATATTGAATATTTATCCGATTCAAATAGGGAGGTTGTATACTACGTTTATTTAGGTACTTAACCAAATGTAAATAAATCATAATAAAGAAACGGAGTATAGTTTTTTTTTATAAGTGGATCCTATACGTGAAGATTCCTTAATCTCCAATGAAATTGATTGAATAAAATAATAAAATAATATAGTGTTTTTGTTTTAGCCCAAGGAAATCGTTCACCAAATATTGTAAGTACATATATAAAAAAAGGCTAATACGAAAAACTAAAAATAAATAATAATTAAACTAAAAACGATCAAAAAGAACTAAATGGAGAAATATTAGAAGAATTTCATTAAAATTAGCATAGGTATTTCTTTACGTGGCGGTGAATAGACGACTTTTATGTATTTGAGTTTACTTTTATGTACACTCGGCAATGTTAATTAGTTTACATCACGCAAACATCGGTAACTGTCAGTATTATTGTGTGCGTATACGTATGATACATTCACGGTTAGAGATAAAATAAACGGGTTCACAATGAAGGAATTCGACCCAACATTTTAGACTAATATAACATAGTTCCCTTAGCTAGTTGGTGTAAGCGCCTGCGATAGCTACTGATGTAAGCTCGTTGACGTGAGTTCGATCCCAGCTGAGGAATTTTGTTTTGCTGTTTTTTACTTTTTGTTTTTTATTAAATTAACTTTGTGGCCAATAAAATCACTCAAGCAAAAAAGTAGAAAGGTAAATTAAATAAAAGCATTAAATTAATTTGATTTTTTATTATGTAAACATATTATCATTTGGTATTGGTTGGAATGAGCGAGCTTAACGCTTGCTAGCAAATCTGCCTTTTACAACATTGATAAATGTTGCATGGTTGGATCCACAGAAATAAATCCGCACACAAATATGAGTAGGTAGTAATCAATAAACTCAGTAATGCAAATACTCGTAGATTGACAACTAAGAATGCTATTTTTTTATAAATTAAGGTGTTTGAAAACAATTTTTTAAAATTGTGGGTAGTTATTTTTTAAACAGTCAAAATAAAATAGCCTGAGAGTTCCGTGGTCGTCTCAAACGTGGCAAACTTCATTACTCGTCCATGAACGGGATCGAATCGTTATAAATTCAACTTTAAGCAATGTTTTAACATAATAATGAATACAAAAAGGATAATAATATATCCCGCTGCACCCAAGGTTTGAACTTACGACTTCTCGTTCCCTGACCAAAGACTATAGCCATTGTGCCAAGGTAACTATAGTAATATCATGCGAAATATTATATCTCATTATGAAACATAAATTAATGATTACTATATATTGGTATATGGTAATTGGTATGCCATACGCACACTAATAAAAACAGAGCTCGCTCGAGTCGCTCGTATTATTTAGTGTTTGTGTTCATAACTATGACTTCACGCACACATATAAAATGTAAACTAATTACAATAGATGGGTCGACTGTAAGTGGGATACGAATAGTCCCCGCCTACGGCGGGGTGCACCGCGCGAATTTTGTCGATGAGCGACTTCCATTATATTTAGAAGCGTAATTTCGCGACTCGAATAAGTTGCACGATTGCCTCCGCGCTCTACTGTCCGGATTCTCACTGCGTAATCACCAGGTTCGAATCTCAGTGGACGCATATCTCTTTTTGCTATTTTTTTATTATAATGTACTTATCTTTTGTTTTGTTATTATTTAATTATAATGTGCATATTTTTATTTTCTTATTTTTAAAATAATTCAATAAGTAATTGTTATTTTAATAAAAACAATCATTTTTATTCTTATAGTTATTTTTCTTCAGAATCTAGAGTAATATGTGGTCGTCCAAATCAAAAGGGACCTTATGGCGGTAACTAGTTTCCGAGATATTAATAAATTTGTAAAATACCTCAAAAAAATCGTTTTTTTATTAACTGTATTTTTAAAAAGATGATTGTATTTACTACATGTAGATGTGTTCAACTTTTCGAAAAGTCAATTTAAAAAAGTTTCGTATTCATCTAAAGTTTAGTAAAAAAGGAACCTTATCGCGGCAAGACCTAACAAATCGTTTTTCTTGTAATTCAAACCATATATTATATCAACATTTTAATATTGCAAGGTAGGTATAAACTAAACTATTCATTCAGGATGGGAAATCATCAAATGACTCCTCCCGCTCTGGGTGGAGCGGAATAGGGAGTGTCAGACTCTTACTGACTAAAACCCACCCGTGTTCCTTCCTTCGCCCTTTGTTCCGGGCCAGCGGTAACCCTTTCGGACAATCCCGCTGACCCGGCATGCTTCGGCCAATACGGGCCCCTTCGTTTAGTGCTGACATCTCTTTGAGGCGCGCGTGGAACACGTACGCGCCGTCCGGCACGGGCCTGGTCCTGATCGGACGGTGAGCTACCCATTGCTCTTCGCCCGCGCCTAAGGTGGCCGGGAGTAGTCGCGCGGCTCCCGACGCCCGGAGCGTCTCCCGCGGCGGCTGGGACGGGAGGCTCTCTCTCTCAGCCGTCCCGCCGCCTCCTTCGCTAGCATGACTGCTTCGCAGAAGGAGGCGACTGCTCCCCACTCCCCCTAGCCCCGGACCATGGCTTGAACCAGGCCCGGACGCGAGAGGTCGCCGCCATGAGATCGCGCCGGAGGTCTGTCCGCTCCGCCGCAATTTGCTGCGGAAGCGGAGTTTCCCCCCGGCGTAGTGCCTCCGCGCGCCACTCATACAGGCGCGCGAGGACTATCGCCTCTAGATCCCATGGCGGCAGTCCGGCAAGGAGGCTTGCCGCCTCGCCCGAGATCGTGCGGTACCCCCGGATCAGCCTAACGGCTACCACCTTCTGGGGCGCGTTCAAATAATGGGCGGCTCGCCGCCGCAGTGAATGCGCCCACACCGGGGCCCCGTTATAGGGCCATGGACCGCACGACCCCCGCGTAAAGCCTCCGGCAGGAGGCGTTTAGCCCCCTCAGGTTGGGCAGGAGCCGCTTGAAGGCGGCCCCGGCCCGTTCCAGTTTGGGAGCCAAACGTCGGAAATGCTCGACTAAGTTCCACCGGCTGTCGAGGATGAGACCCAGGTATTTCATCGTCGTCTCGACGCCGATGTGAACCCCTCCTACCGTTAGTTGGGATCCCGATGGTGGCGTATTCCGGAACCCATGAAACGACATGGCCTCGGACTTGTGCAATGCCACCTCGAGACCCAACTGCCGGATCCTCTCCACGACTATCGCAACCCCGCGTGTCATCGCGTCGGCCGCCGCCTGATGCGACCTCCCCTGCGCCAGGACTAGCGTGTCGTCAGCGTAGCGTATAGCTGCCATTAGATAGTGTCGCACGCCGCCGCATGCGGCATTCTTTGTATATGCGTCTTAGGTCTAAGGTCCCACTATTGTAGTCCATATTTTGTTTAGGTACTTTTAATAGAGGTAAACAATCTTGTTAGGTATGTTTTTTATCATAAAATATATTTTTAAAATAGGCTAAGGCTAATAGCAAAAGTAATTCATTATAACATCTGTTATTTCATTTTGTTTTATCTTGTAATGGCTATAAATTATTTCATAAATATATTTTTCGACAAAAACGTATCAAGATTGTTTACCTTTATTAAAATACTTAAATTAATTAACTATACTAAGAGATAAGTGTCAGCAGACTGCAACGGACCGCCTTAAGGGCCCTTTTTTACGTATATACTTGTTACGAATTTTCATACCTTGTAATAATAAAAAAAAATTTGTTAAATAAGTAACATTTTCATACCTTGTGATAATAAAAAAAGAAAATTTAAGTTATCTTGAATGTTGCACTAAAACATTGATTATGCATGCTAAAAATAAAAAATATTGTTTAGTGCCCACCATTAGGGCCCTTTTTTAATTTGTTTGAAGAAATTGTTCAGTTCTCTATGTAACTTTACAAGATCATAACTAACAGTTATCATTGATCTCTTAGCTTTATTAGCATCTAAACCAATTATGTATAACCTATTTAGTGATTAAGTGTTGATTTTGTTACTGTGAGATCTCAAAGTTAATAAAAAATAAGAATTCTTGCTAGTAAATAAAAACTATTTTTTTTTTAATTATGTGTTGTTTTTATTTACATCTAAGGCCTTTCGCAAATCTATGTAATTAGTAGCAATATAAAAACGATAAAAGTTTAGTGAGAAACAGGCGGTTTACTTATTTTTAATACTATTATCGATACTTTGCATCTCATTGATAATGCATTATGTTGGCGGGTCTAGTTCCCACAACAAACAAGTTTATGCAAGGATTGTAAGAATTTCCATTAGTAATAATCATACTCAATCAAAGTATACCATCAGTTACATAACTTCACACTAAAACATAACTTTTTTGTACGGCATACTTAAATTGCGATTTTCTCGAAACTTATAATTTCGATCAGTGAACTTCAAAAATTCGTAAAAAAATAACGGCAGTGGTTAGAAGGTTGGTTCTTGGGTCTATAGTTCGGTACATTTATGTAGTTTTCAGCTCTGTAGATAACTCATTTCCGCCATAAGGTCCCTTTTGATTTGGACGACCACATATAATAAAAATAAAATTAACCTCCACCAAGCTTGATTCGGAAGAAAAATAATATAAGTACCTACAGTGTGTTACAAAAGAGTATAAGCAATAATAATATAGTCTGAAAATTTTCAAACAAGAAAATCGGCAAAAAGTAAAATAATAATTAAAAAAACATTTATATCAAATAAGAAAATCAACAAAAAGAATATGTAAAAGTTTGGATTTGAACCCGGACATTAGTGACTGATACAGAAAACTATAGTGACGCACGAGACCACTAGACCAATCGAGCTGTTGTAATGTATGTCGAAATTTCGCGTCTATAGATAATCTATACAAACAAAATATGGTGTGTACAAAAAAGTAGGTACCTACTTACGTTACAATTTGTTTCGTCGAATAAGATCTCTTTATTGCCTTCCGTTTATTTTCTTGTTGACCATTTTTTATACACTGATTGCTTATTTATACAACTTATGAGTAGAACCGAAACAGTACAAACATTTACACCAACAACATTACTTAGAAAAAACTAATCATAAAATAAAATATGTATAATAAACAGCTTTCATCAACAAACAGATACCAAAGTACGTACACTAGGTACCGACCCGAAATAATTGGCTACTCGCTCAACTACATAGGTACCCAACCGCGTCAGTTTTCGCAAATGCGATCATGCTCCTTATCAATTAGAGTCTACGGAACAATTTCGTATGAAAGTATTTTTACTTTAATGGTTTGTGAAAATATTAATTGTAAACGCGATTATGCTCCTTATTCATAGAAGGTAACGGGTCAATTTCCTATGCAAGTATTTTTACTTCCAACAGGGCTTTTGAATACGCGATTGTATTTCTTATTTGTATGAAGTCATGGATCAATTTTCGATGCAGATAGAAAATACTTGATAGTATCTCGAGCTATGGTTTTTTAAGGTGGATGTACTTTGTAGCTCTGGTACTCGATTTTGCAAGTACGACCCATGCCTAAACGCGATTGTGCTCCATAAGTAAGAATTCAGAGTTCAATTTCCTATGCAAGTTTTTTTCTTCCAATAGGGCTCTTGGTTGGAATAGTAGTAGAAACTTTAATCGTCTATACTCTATAAGTACCTATTTATTTGTAAAAGCGATTTTGCTCCTTATTTGTATACAGTTAAGGTTCAATTTCCTATGCAGATAGAAAATACTTGAAAGTATCCCGAGATCTAGTTTTAGGACGTGGTTTCTTAAAGAAGTCGTACTTGTAAGCCCTGGTACGCGATTTTGCAAGTACGACCCATGTCTAGTCACTGCTTTTTAGTTGGGTACTTATACCCTCCCATAGAGTATAAGTACCTAACTAAAAAACAAGACTCACTGTCGCTCCGCGTAGAAATGAAAGAGAAGCTAAAAAAACGCCGCGATGGCGCAACGTTTCGTTCGAGTTATTTATCATTAAATACAATTAATCCTTACAAATATCTTATTTCAATCGATAAATAAAAACAACAGTTCCCTTTATTATTATACATCACTGTTATTAATTTTATCAAGATTTGTTTATAAATAACACAATTACAATTGCAACGATTTCAATTTTAATGGTTATTTTATGATTTTTTTCTATCGAGAAAATTTACCGAAAACGTGTTTTGAACACAATGGTCCACTCATAAATATGATCAAGATTAACATTTTTTTTTGCTGTTCTAAAATATATACATTTGGCTAAAATATTGTTTTGTGAAGCCTATTTTGACTAAGTACAGCGCCTTAATAAGTTATTGTAAACTCTGCGAACTCAACAATAACTTTTTTGTTAAATTCCACACGGACGATTAACAGCTAGTACAAAATATATCAGCCTTGCATCTGCCATTCCCTTCTGGAATCGTAGGCAAAAATGGCGACCTACTTGCGGCATGTCTGCGCCTCTTCATATTCTTTGATCATAGTTTTAGTGTAGCGCGCCACCGCACACATTTTTACGTATTCGAGAGTAGGGTGTTTAGCTCCGCCCACATGCACAAGGACAGTGAGCCATCTTTACACCTTAAATTAGGCTGCGTGCAATCAGCATTTGTCTGCGTCTGCCAAGCCGCAAATTATATATTTAACATTCAATATTAGTCAGTATTATTATTTGTAAAAGTTTGGCGGAAGAAACTGAACATGGGTTTCCCAATAATGGTTATTGTTCAGTTTCTTCCGCCAAACGGTTTTCTTTGCACATTAGCAGCCGTCCGGTAAGACGTCTTTTACTATTTTTTTCATACTTGCCTGCGTTTAGCTCTGCCTTAATTATAGGACTCTCGAATAGTTCACAGATACAGGGCTCGTAAAAAAAATTTCATAGTTTTCGTAGTTTCTCCACAAGCCAAATAGAACGCCCAACTAGAACAAATCGATGTATGCTTGATTCCGTACATCATCAGCGGTTGAAGCGTTTCTAAATAAGGAAGACAAAGCGGAGCGAGGAGCATTCGCTATCGACATCCTCCGAGCGAGGTCAATAGCGTAGTTAGTCCGAAGTGTGTCATATAAATACATGAAGAGCTAATATCGTACATAATTACATGTGGCAGACCAGTTACTACACAATACTCATATTTTATGCTACATCGCCTCTGATTACATTGCATTATATACCTATACGACATTACGAATTTACGACGAAGCGTAAGTTTGTGTAATCCGCTGGTTGACTGTATGATGCTCGTTAAAAGAGTTTGCATTCAAATATCGGTCAGCAATGTTATCTAATTTTAGGAGAAGACCGATTTTATATACGACACACGATCGATCAGGTTAAGTTAGGCTTGCCGCGGCTGGTCCGCGGATGGGTGGCCATCTGTACACTGTACACACCGAGACCCCTCCGTGTCTCGGAAAGCACGCTAAGCCCATGGTCCTGGCTGTCATTTGTGGATCTTTAACAGTCGTTACGGGTCGTCAGAAACATTCTTACCAAGGAGTATCGTATTACCCAGTAACTGGGTGGTAGAGGTCAGATAGGAAGTTGCTCCATGTAAAATACTGGTATTCAGCTGTATCCGGTTAGACTGTTAGCCGACCCCAACATAGTTGGGAAAAGGCTAGGCAGACGATGATGATACACACGGTGAAAAATAATAAAAATCCAAATACAACAGAATGTGGTGATGAATGCTTGTTCCTTTCCTCCCTGTATGTGAAAAAGCAGTGGCATGTGGAACAGTAAATTACTGGTTAATGTTATGTAATAAATAAACATACTACTGAAATGTCAGAAAATGTTTTACTTCCAGAACAAGCCGGCGTGAATAACTGATTAAATAATGTTGCTAATAAAATAGGACCTACTCTAACTAATGAATAATAACCAGTTTCCGACGATAAATCCGTTCTATGAATTTATGTACACATATGAGTTTTATGTAAATTTTAATAGCCATTTTGATAAGCTATTCCTCTGATAACACAAATTATATGTAGGTAAAACATTATGAAACTGTTTAAACTCGTGTATCGATCAGCTAGATATCATCAGTACACTAAATTCATTGAAGTAATAATAGCTATTAAAAGTTTCATCCACTCAAGAACGTAAGTCACGCAATGAACGTGGCTGAATTACTGTCAAAATTAGACATTGTGATCAATTGTCATTTTATGTGTGTTTAGGTTCAAGTCACAGATATATCAAAACCCCTACTGGCTAGATCTCTACTTAGGAATGGCCTACAAAACGTTAGCAATGAGCTGCGATGGATGGATCATGATGATAATGACACCGGCAGAAGAAACGCTCGTGACTTTTTGCAGAACGCATTGACCTCCATAAACGATAAAATATGCTGTTGTTCATACATTATTACGAGTGTATGTATAGATAGTACATAAATCCCGCTTTCCTCCCTTACAAGGTAAGTCGAAGTCGGAGCAAAACACGGAGCGAATTGATACTCAATGTTTAACTGTAACTAAGGTTGCCATTGCTTTAGAAAAAGCCAAAAGCCCTTGACGACCGTTAACAAGACAACATTTTGCGGAAATCTGGAAGTTTCCAAATAAATTTTGTAAGCCGAAATATAGACCGTTATCACAATGACAGCGTTTGTAAAGATCCCTGGTACTTCCGCAAGATTGACAGCCCTACCGGTAAAACATTGAATAGCCAAGAAGAATGATACATGTTAGTGTGAGCAAACTTTTCCTCCGTTAACTTTTACGATGTGTGCAAGAGTATAACTGTGAAGCCAGCCCTTAACCTCATAGAAATGTAGGATCACATCGCATTCTGAATAGGCCTCTAAGTACTTAGCCGACTAGCTGTGATATGCGGCATTCAATGTGCGTATTTCACGACACATGTCGCTGTTGCTAAACTTATGTCGCTGTTGCTAAACTTATGTAGGAAAAGCTATAAAATCTTGATTTATTATGACATTTTCTCAAAAACATTTCAGTATTAACTCGTCGTTGATTTTCTAACGGGAAAGGTTAACTTACCTTCGAAGTGTGTACTAAGAGATCATAACACGTGTAGCCAATTGCGGAACGCACATTTAGTCTTTCAATCATAATCTGAATGATATTTCTAATCCATTGCTTTATATGTTTGAAAAATTAGACTGCTCAACTACGTAAATAACGCAATGAATGTTGTTGTACTGTCAAAATGAAAGCCATCCCTACTGTAAGTGTATTACGCAATTACCCCACAGACTATATACTAGAAAAAGTATATATTGACTAAAAACACAATGGAGGTGTCAAGGCGAAGTACGCATTAACACATTACGCTTCAAGACTTGTTAACGCGAGGATTCTGAAGAATTACTTAATCGTCGATTAGATTCAGCGTAAAAAGTTGATTACCTCGTCAGAGCGTTATTACTGCAGTATGCGACAACACTTTACACTGCGTTTCATGAATAGCTTTATTTGTCTCGAGATAGCAAGTAAAGACCAGTGCACACAGCTTTTGAAAACTGACACAGCCATCACAGCTATTTGTAGAACGTCTACCTAAATTACTTTTAGGGTAAACTTGGAGGGCGTCTGCAGTAATAAAAGGGTAGAGAGCTGCGAAATTATTTTGAAATGAATTTTTAGGAGCATTTATGAAAACTATGAGTTGAAATATTTGTTAATTACTCTTTCTGCGGTATGAGAATTATTTCCCTTTGTTTTTCCAGAACATGCTTTTGCCTAACATAATGTTTGTTTTTTGTTGCTTTGCTCTATCCCTCGTTCTCTCCAAATAAAATGGGATACGGGCAAGACCAAGATATTTATAATTATTTATTTTGTTAGAGTAAACAAACAAGTATACATTGTATATCATCTAAGATTACAAAATAAATGGAAGTGTGGATCTATGACGTTTCCACAGATTACCAGGGCTAAAAAAATTAAAAGCTAAAAACAAGCCCATTTTAAATTAAATAAAAGCAGTCGGGATTTTAATTTTTTTTAATTACCTTTTTATTTTCAGCTTTCGCAGACGATTTAGTTCTTGGTACCTACGTATTTTTTACGAGTTGTCACTTCGAATTACTTTTAACCATACAACACAACTTATTTGTATATATTTTTGTATTCACTTTTCAAAAGCCTTTGATACCCCACTTGAAAGGTTTTGAGAAAAAAACATTTTTTTGTTGACATATGGCGCCAAAAATCGGCCATTTAATTTTTTTTCAATTTTGATTTACCCAGTGACACTCTCACAATTATGACGAATCTAACGGCACCTCTCAAGCTGAAATCGAACAAGCCGTTTAGGCTACACAATATTGTAATGTACAGAAACACAAATAAGAAGACAGGAAAAGAAAAAAGAGAATGTAGGTACTTCACTTAAATCAAAGTAAGGTGCTCTTGCTCTTGTAGTAAAATGGACTTAGTGATAAAAAAGTGTTAAGGTTCCTTCAAACAGGCGCGACAAGCGATATAATCACGCGCGACACAAAAGGCACCGCCCGTTGCGCAACTTGTGGTGCCTTTGTGTCGCGCGCGATTTTATCGCGTGTCGCGCCTGTTTGAAGGAGCCTTTAGTCTGGCCAGACAAAGCCACCGTACAATCTGGCCTATATTTGCGCCCGCATGTACATATACATATGTATATATCAATATAAACACCGAAAGATGTTTACACATTTACAAAGTTACAGAGTAAACATACGTCATACTTATCTACCTGCTTACATAAACACTTAGCTACACGACCTTCAGGATAATGCACAATATTTCGCTATATATATCAAGCTTTTTATGAGCGTATTGATATGTTTTCTTTAGTACTTAGGTAAATATTTGTTCCTTTCATATGTTTGTTTAACCTTTCAAGGCATTCAATGAAGATTGGTACCTTCTAAATATTGTCTTAATTGCTCTTGGCAAACAGATAAATGATGGGAGTAGGTTTAATTCTAATCAATTAAATTATTTAGCTGTTTTTTGTTGCACTTGTCTAATCAAATACTTAGTTCTGTAATGTATACGTTATTCGTTAGGTACATTCATTAAGTATAGACGACGACGTAAAGATATGATTTGTACGGTTCCAAAAACTCAGTTTAAATACACTAAAAGATTTTTCTACTATCTTGGCCCTTGTTTGTACAATAAAATTAAAGGCTCGTACACACTGGCGCGACGCGACACGCGACACAAAGGCACAGCAAGTCGCGCGACGAGCGGTGCCTTTGTGTCGCGCGCGATTCGCGTCGCGCGTCGCGCCTGTGTGTAGGTGCCGTAACGCGTCCTTAGATATCTATAAGTTACCACTCAGCAAATGCAAAATCGCCCTTCGTGCATTCCTCCTAAATAAAACTTACGACGAGACTGAAAATTACTTATTGACACTTACATAAAGGTAACCCTATGTCCTACAATCAAATGCACACACTCACAGATACACACAGACGCACTCACTCGACTCACCACACCACTTCTCATTCTAATTAGTTTTTATTGAATTTTAAGATTTTTGCTATTGTGTTTTGTTTTTTATAAATAACTTTTTACTTTTTGGCTCCATAAGTATTATACATGATTATTGTGATACTCAAATAGGGAGTTGAAACTGTCTCTCCTAAATACAGATTACTCAGTAATCTAGCTAGGAGAACAGCGATTCACCCAACAATTCGTTGTACCTACACCATGTTATTAATAATGTAATAATGTAATACAATTAGAAGTAATTAGTAGATAGGTAATATTTTTTTTTTTGTATATCACATAAAGGCTCATACAAGCAGGCGCGACGCGCGACTCAAAGGCACCGCTCGTTGCGCGACTTGTAGTGCCTTTGTGTCGCGCGTGTTTGAAGGAGCCTTAACATTGAAATCAAAACTATTTATTTTGGTAATAAATTCTGTACAGTTGTCGAGGCTTCAGCGCACACGACAAAAATGTTTACATAAATTATGTTCATGAGCAATATAATTTGGCAGGTGATATCCGTCGACCTTGCGTCAGGTAAATAAGTGGCTAAATACATATGCATTAGCGCTGCTGTCATCATAACGTGATGTGGTACATGCTGTAAAGCATCTATCAAAAATCATCATCAGCCTATAATGTTCCCACTGTTGGGACACAGGCCTCCTCTCAGCGAGAGGGAGTGGGCCGTAATCCACCACGCGGGCCCAGTGCGGGTTGGTAGATGTCACATGTCTTCGAATTTTTGGTTCTAGGACATGCCGGTTTCCTCACGATGTTTTCCTTCACCGTTTTGTGAGCAGTGGTGATGAAATAATTTACACAAAGTAAAGCGCCTGTCTGGGTTCGAACCTACGACCTACAACTCGTAAGTCGCGGCCGTTACCACTTGGCCACCACTGCTCTCAAAAATGGTGTGGTCAAATTTAAGGGTGTACAGACAGACCATCAAACTGAATAACTTTCTCCATGGGACCAACATTGCCATTATGAAAAAATAATCAGTTGTTTAAATAGAAATGTAAAAAACATCATCATCTCATTCTTTCTTATATAATATATGTATATGGTTGTCCCATACATATTGGGTCAAGTGGGTATTGAAGTTTTATATTGGACATTTGATAATTTTTTCGCGATTACGTTGTTGGTCCCATGGAAAACTTGTTCAGTTTAATGGTCTGTACCACTTTCCTTAAATATGACCACAACTTTAAGGCTCCTTCAAATAGGTGCGACACGACACGCGACACAAAGGCACCGCAAGTCGCGCAACGAGCGGTGCCTTTGTGTCGCGCGCAATTCGCGTCGCGCGTCGCGCCTGTTTGCAGGGGCCTTTATGATACATGCTGTATTTACGTCTCATATTAAGATAATGAAGATAAACAGGAATGTTATGATGGTCTTATTACATGAGAGTTTTGTAATCTCTCTCTTCCGTCATATCCTGTCATGTTTGGGTAAAATATGTATAGAACATTCGGTAATGTCCTCGCTTCCTCGTAATTCTCAAAATTTTTTAAAAAAATCTTTACGAGATAATTTACGCTTTCAGAACTGGTGTTCTTGACTGATATTATGGCTTTTTGCTGGAGACAATAATAAGGGAGAACATTTCTCATCGAAACACAATGTTTATTCACATTCAAAGAATTTGAGAAATCGATCTGACTCGAGAGTTTGCAGTAAACAACAACAGACATGTCTGGAGTTCCCCACCACGTTACTACCGCCCGTCTAGACATGTAAAGGATTACATTATCTCTCTCCTTTCATATGTAGGAGGTCCGTCAATGAAACTATAGGTATGTATTAGGGATGCATCCGATACCGATACCGATATATCGGCGATACTTCAGGTTTGCCGATATATCGGTATCGGCGATATTTTTATGGCCGATTCAACGATACTTTTCAAATTTCGCGCTTTAAAAACGTAATGTAAACGCGCATGTTGTCCCGTCTATTTCGTTGCAAACGAGGCACGAACTAAGTTTGCTCGGGGAAACCCCGCGCTTTATTCAGTGTTTTGTTTCGCCCGCCCGCTTTGGCCTCGCACTCGCACATCTATCCCATTTCGTTAGGTTGAATGTTGTTGCGCGTAGTATTTTTCCATGCAAATAAGATTAATAATTACAAATCGTAATTGTTTGTGTATTGTATGTCATTTATAACTAGTCGTTTGAGTCAAATAAAATAAATAGTAGTCATATCAACTTCAAAACACAAAAGTGCTAGGTATATGGAATCACTTTGAAATTTCGACAATTGATAATTCCATAAAAATCTTATAAATGTTAACTTTGATTACTAAAACTATTGATTAATTGTGTTTTATTTAATCTACCTTCCTTTTTTAATTCAGTAAGCGTATCGGTATCGGTATCGGTATCGCCGATATTTTTATAAGAGTATCGGTATTGGTATCGTATCGGCAAAAAGGCGTATCGCGGCATCCCTAGTATGTATATAACTATAACTACTTACAATGCGTGCCGCGAAAGATGAGACTTGACCCCGCCTCCCCCGCTCTTTCCGCTGCCCCTATGACGTCCGGTCCCGTCCCGCACTCAGACCTCATACCGCTAAAGATACCTAAAATCGTGTACTGCGCATGTCAAACCACGTGGTGTGTCAAGTCTCATCTTTCGTGGCACGCATTGTACAACATGTCCCGCGGGGTAATTACGTAACTCACCAACAGTAGGAATGACTTTCATTTTGACAGTTCAACAATACTCATTGCGTTATTTACTTTGTTGAGCAGACTCATTTTTCGAAGATAATTATGAAGCAATGAATTACCAATATCCTTATATGTACCTGTTAGCAAAATAATTCAGATTCTGATTGATAGTATGTTGCGCAATTAGCCACAAGCAACCAAATTTAATAGAATATGATGTTTTAATCTTAGTACCTACATAATACATAAACTGAATTTTTACCATACTATTAGTTATTCTGTGTCAGCGTAACTAATAATATCTCATCAGCTTTTTTATTAAAAAGCTGAAGAGATTGTTAGTTTGTTTGAACGTGCTAATCTCTAGAACTTCCGGTCGGATTTGAAAAAATCTTTTTGCGATTGATAGCCCAATTTTTGAAGGAGGCTATAGGCTACTTAACATCACGCTAGGACCCTTGGGAGCGGAGTAAAAACAAAAAATCAGAACGAACGCTGACTGAAAACGAAGTAATAACGCGATCAGGGTGATGCAATGCGACAGGGTGGGTCGGAGTTACAAGACGAAGTCGCAGACAGAAGCTATAATGTACAAAAAATTGTTTATTTATTAAATTAGTTATAAAAATACTGGTATTCAGCTGCATCCGGTTAGACTGGAAGCCGACCCCAACATTGTTGGGAAAAAGGCTAGGCAGATGATGAGTTAATTGTGGTCAACTTACAAATTTACGCACGCACACAGTTGCACACGTATAAGAGTCTTCATACATAGTATGTACACAGTGCGTGCCACGTAAGAAGAGACTTGACCCCGCCTCCCCCGCCTCTTTCCGCCGCCCCGATGACGCCCGGTCCCCGTCCCGCACCGGGCGTCATCGGGGCGGCGGAAAGAGGCGGGGGTGGCGGGGTTAAGTCTCTTCTTACGTGGCACGCACAGTACTTCATTCATTTTGATTTGTTTTACTAGTACATCGAAAATAGGGCTGTAATTTACGTATAAATACGGATAAAAATATTAAAAATGACATCTATCGATTCAGTAAAAGATTCTGAACAAACTACATATATTCATAAGAGCTCAACTGTCACTAATGAGATACAATTACATTTTTCTGTTGTTAAGCTTGTCTAACGGACGAGGGGACTGTGCATTAGTTCGGTTACACATTGTACAAAGTGCATGAATGATGACCGGCGAAGTGGCGATCGCTTAGTAATTTGTACGCAAAACAAGTAACCAACAGTGTTTAACATCGGTCTCACGTTCGTGACCACGCGTTATATAAATAAAGTCCTTCAGACCGTATTTTGGCCACGGCGGCCAATCAATGGAGACTAGCCTTCGGCGCGGGTGATATTATAATGCAAAAGACCACTGGAGAGCAGTGGTCTATTCCGTGGTATAGTCCGATGTGACGGCAATCCGACACGACCAGAGAGAGATCAGGCGCAGGACCAACGGCTTAACGTCCTTCCGAGGCACGGGGGTCTCACAACGCCGATTTCCAAACTCCGAACTATTACTAAGAAATTCCTAATGGAAAATCTCAATACCTAACACTTTACCTGACCCGGGAATCGAACCCAGGACTCCACGCTCAGCAGTCGCGCTTGCGAACACGAGTCCAACGGGGGGCAGTTAAAAGGGCGTGGCGAGGGCGACGGGGGAGTTACGCGATACCAAGGCATCGTCGCGAACATCTCGTGTGAACTTGATATTATTTCCCTTTTCTTTCTTACAAGCGCTATCTGTACCCGACTGTACTGTCGTATAGCGCTATTACATTTTATTTCACTTTTATTGCGTGCCGGTAATGAAAATTGCGTGTACGAGCATTGAGCAATCTTCATCGATCTGCACTCAGTTTCCCGTGAGAGATTTCAAATATTTAATTGGAGATTTGTTATTAATAAATCGTGTTAAAATTGTATCGATTTTATAGCACGATAACTTAGCTCAGTTTATGGCAACGGTTAAACCAAGTCCTCATAATCTGGGGTAGACCCCCAAGTTATGAAGAATTGGTTTAACTCCCTGCGCATGAAGCTCTTGTTTTAAAATAGCTTAACATTTTCTCATCGCCAGGTGAAAATTACGAATGCAATTATTGATTTAACAGCTGCGTGTGCCTGTATTGCTTCCCCGGCGCCGGAACACCAAACACACTTAGTACCTGCCTTGTTTACATAGAGCCAGTAAAAACCGACTAGCGTTCAAGGCGAGTTGCCAAACCACGAGTCATTGTAAACTTCGCCTAAGACTTTAAACAAATAAACTGCGCTTCTAATTATGATTATTTCTTTTAAAATTTTCATAACTCTTCTTTTGATAGTAGTCTGAAATTTATTGAGTCTAGACAGTTTAGTATAGTGATATTAAATTATGTAGATTCAGGATATTAAATTTAAGCAGTGTGCGTTGTCTCGCGTAACTTACGGTAGTTAAACATTTAGGATGCGGCCATAAAAAACACTTTTATAAAAGCAGAACCATAGGTCACACCGTACTCCTTGTTACACCGTATAATGGCATGGCATTAAAGCCGCAATGCCTAAATGAAAATTAATCATTATTTAATCATTTATTCATTTCACCAAAAATAATACATTAAGTATGTACATACTTATAGGCTAGTACTTGGGATGGTACTGTTTATCACATGGGAGCATCCAAAATAGGACGATTCCTGTACCTCGGCATACAGCGCCAGACACCTCAAAACAGATAAAAATACATATGACCAAAAGACATGCAAAAACAATAAAATTATAAAGATTAAGTATTTACTAAACCGTCTAACAATTTGTTACTTGCATTTACAGTTTTCTGCAGGTAAGTAAGTAAATACTTACAATGCCAAATATTTTCGTTGAAATTAACGTGCGAGAATGTAATGAAATAGCACGCTAGTGCCAAACAAATTCAGGTATAAACGAGGCATAGACGCGAGGTTACCAGACTGTCGCACCCTCCCGATTAAGCTCCCCGTTCCGATTCGAATGTTCCACAAAATGAGGCTAGCCTGTTTACTACATACTAAAATGTACAGTCACCATGTATGTATATACCTAACCCGCTTATTGAATTGTGACCAACCCCTTTCAAATAATAAACTAAACGGCATACAAAAGGGTTTGTGAGTCAAAAAACAGACGCAATATTCGTGACTATACAGTGTTGGTTGTGCAATGTCGATTGTTTTAAAAGAGAATGTGCCTGCATACTTGCTGGTATTAAGAAATATCGCGATGTGTGAAATTCGATATTAGCAACAATTAACATCGTAATGTTCCGATGCTGACTTAACATTTAGCTGCACTTCTTACGGTTCGAGTAAGTGGAGTGAGACTTCCTGTAATCTGAACAATGCTCGCAGATAGTGAGTCACCGATTAGATTGCCTGATATCACTTTGAGAAACTGTTATGGGATCATTTGCATGCACGTGGACCGACCACTATGTAAACTATGTAATAATACAAGTGTAATTCAATAACATTCTCACTTACAAATAAAAGGGAAATAAATTGCGAAAGTCGAACGTCATGGTATTACACGTGAGACGTAAGTATTTTTAAAGACCAATGACAATGTGCGTATAGTACAGGAGACGAGTAGGCCGTCTGGCGACTGCCTACTGCCGCGCGTGTTTGTATGAAAATTTTGTTTTTTGTTAAGTACCTATGTTCATTTTATTTAGTGAGTTTCTTAATTAATGTGGGGCACACATACTAAAATGTAATTGACAGGCTTATGGTGATTTATCGAGGTAGGCACTGCTTATATGCCTTTATACAATGCACGCCACTGAATACAATGTACTTATACAATTGTGCAGAGCTACCAGCGTCGCCTCATGCAACAACACAGTTATCTAAGCTGCGCACCCACTTATCATTTCATCTAGGATTTCTTCAGAAGCGACAGTCCCACTGACATTTAAAAACTCATTGTGTAAATCACAACCTTTCCGTTACATCACGGTTCATATTCAATTACGTAAACAATGCTTTTTTTTAAGTGAAGATGTTAAAAAGCCGAGCGTGACAATGCCCCTTAAGTAAAATGTCACGTGGCAGTGGTGGCAGCACTGTAGCATCGTGACCTATAAAGGCGGTGGCAGGCACCTTAGTCTCTTTTTGTAGCAGGTATTCCATTAATAATGTATTTTGTTGGCTATAGCAAACGTTTTTCATTAACAGCGAGTAATCGATTTATATTGTGTCTACGTTTTTAGTTTTCGCGCTTGTCCGCGATCGAATCAAACGCTGAGTATATGAACTGATTATTTTCTGAACGAGTCGTGACTTTCCAGCGATAACCAATTTCAAATAGTTAACATTGAAAAGTTAGATTTCCAGACAGCCTATGAGACATGTAAATGACTGGCTGCGTAAAAAAGCACAGGCCATTGGCAACACTTCTAATGGAAAGAATTTCTCAATTTACTCTGGACGTGATCTGGACCAGGTGGCCTACCATGATCTAATTAAAAACGATTCAAAAGCAAGACATTTCAGTTTAGGTTCCAAAACTGCATCGCTTCAAAGTTGTACCATGACGTCCAATACACTCAGCGGCATTTAGATCGTTAAAAGTGAATGAAAGATCGCAATTTGTTGCTGAACCACGTTTGAAACGTTTTTAGTGAAAAAGAGACAACGCTATTATTATCAAATAAGTTTGTTTCGCGCAAATTTTAGTGTTAGACACGTTCAGAAGCAACTAACATTTTATTTGTTCTTAGACACTCAACAGTTGTTTTTATGATGCCACGTTAAAGGCTCCTACAAACAGGCACGACACGCGATATAATCGCGCGCGACACAATGGCACCGCTCGTTGCGCGACTTGCGGTGCCTTTACATTCACTTTATTTTCACTTACATTGGATTTTGTATAATTCCACTAAAATAGCCCTAAAAAACTTTATTTTCGTCAATAATTCACCAAACATTTCAGTTTATATTAGAGAAATAGTAACTTTTATTGAATCGCTTATTTTGACAGTTGAGCGTTTCAGTTGAGTTGCTCTATGAACGTCATGGTACCAAACAAGTACAAAATTAGATGAATGAAACTAAAACTTGCAACTCAGCTTGGGACAATCGCTGTCAGATGGCATGGCCTAAATTGAATCGTTAAACTGACATCATGGTACGAATTAGAAGAACAGTTCAGTTTAGGTCTTAAAATGGATCACGTTAAGAGCTCGTGGTAGACCTCCTTAGCTCCAGCGATTTATCTACAGATAAACAATAAAAATGGTAATAAAGACTCGAGTAAATTATAAACATGAAATCATGGCGTCCCCGTCTACACGAACGGCACAACATTTCAGCTGGAAGTGTCGGTTTGCGAGCAACCTGTGGAGGCGCAAATGTCCCCGGTCACGCGAACTGGGCGGCTCCGACAGCTTATTGATTAAATATAATTACCTACGCGCTTTCGAGCGTTCCTGCCTTTGTTTCGATAAATCCCCGACAGCTCTGGTAAATCTACTGGAGTACTAGACAGGAAAACTAACGGTACTTTTAATTACAATGATCCAATTGGAACAATCCAATTGATAAGTGCATGAGTATCACTTATCAATATTGTTATGTATTATGTTTTACTATTATTTAGTTTGGATTTGTGCCTAGCTTAGATGCAATATCATAAAACCCAAGAAGGCTATCGGCACACAAGATTTCTGGTAAACTAACTCCAGCTGGTGAAAATATAAACAATTATACTATAAGAGAGAAAATATATATAAATATATATACAATATGCCTATAGGAACTCGTTGGATGCGAGAAGCACAAAACCGGTCGAAGTGGAGGTGCTTGGGGGAGGCCCATGTCCAGCAGTGGACGTCTTTCGGCTGAAATGATGATGATGATATACAGGGTGTGGCGTAAGTAGTGGTCCACCGTTAGGAATTCGATATACCAGATAATTTACTATAACATACTACAATTTTAACCATTTTAGTAGTAATTTTTTATACAAAAATCCCTCTTGATGATTATGTGAAAAATTATGGTTAAAACAGAGAAGAACTAACTTTTTCTTCAAAAGCTCTAAATTTACATAAAAACCATAATTATACACGACAGCTCTAGTATTTCAGCAGTAAATAGCAGAAATCAACATGAAAATATAATGGTTTTTGTTGAAACTACAACCAAATTTGTAACAAAAGGTAGAAATTTCATAAATAAAAAACAAAAAAATATATATATTTGGAACCATTGGGTAAAAATGGTTAAAATTGTAATATGTTATACTAAATTGTCTGGTATATCAAATCCTTAACGGTGGACCACTACTTACGCCACACCCTGTATATCCCTATCGTAGAAACTCACGCCTCTCAACGTCTCTTACGACTCTCGACTTATCAACGCGTCAGTTTACCCAAGCGCAGATGCCGTGAACTCTTACGTCCTGTGCCTAACCCCTCGGAGATTCAGGCGAATATTTATATCTTTTGTACCTGCTGTTAAACTAATGAGAGTTCTTTCCTTATCCCCAGATGGATGGCACCAGTGAGCTTGGCGATCCATGCGCCGGGCGCGGACATGATGCCGACCGTGAACAGCATCAGATATCTCCGCGACTGTATGGGCAACGACCTCGTGCTGCAATACGCTACCTTCCACATCTTCTTCTCCAACAAACATATACCTAGCAATGTAAGAACTATTTCATAACACCTTAGTATACAAGGTCAAATAAAATTAGCTATCGAAATTCCGTAGAGACTCTCAGACTCGACGTAAAAGGACTCGACATAAAGGGAACCATTCGACGTGATGGGTAACAACAACAAAAATACTCTTAATTTCAACTTCTACAGCTGGCTACGGGCTCAACGACCACTGGTCTACCGCTAGTTACTTGAAATCATAGGTTTAGAAAATCTTTTTTTTTTTCAGTAGCAATACCCATGACATTTGCAGTGTTTCGCTAGCTAATTTAATATGACCCTGTATTAAAAGAAAAGCTATTGAAAACAATCTGTAAACAACTCTTCTTGAAGCCCCATTTACACTACGCAAGTTTCTTGCCTTTAGCATACTCGAACAATAAAATGAGGGTTTTCTGAAATGACGTTCGCTAGGTGGCAGCACTGACACGTCAGGTCCAGGCATCTGTCAAAGAGCCTATATTTTCTTTAGTCATGACTGAATGATGAACGAATGAGTGAATCGAATGATGAACGTCATCAAATATTTTATATTGGAAGACCTCTTGTCACAGTGGTGCCAACTGGTGTCGTAAATTTTCACGAAAACCCTCAAACAACAAATGTCTTGCAACTATGTATAAAAAGGTTGCAGTGGTGAAGGTTCTATACTACTCGATTCCTGCCGGTTTCCCTTTGAAAAATGGAACAGTCAGTATTATATAGACAAAATATAATATAATCATATTAAAGATATCTATACCGGCTTACCTTTTACAAAAATCGACCCTTCGCTACAGGTCGGTATGCCAAAGGCAATTAAATTACACCGTGTAAATCAGGCTTAAATGAGAACACCGTTCAGATACTATATATTATGAGAAAACAAGAAAGTAATTAAACCATAAGATTACGAAATGGCTATTAAATGAAACATAATTGACGACCTACACAGTTTTAGAGAGTTTACTTCATAGCTTTACGTAAAATATTTGCAATTTCGAAATTAATTTTAGAACAAGAAATTACTGTCAATGCAGAGATTTAGATCACGACTCAGATGCTATTATATGAATGTTAGTAATTTCTTAGAAGAATTTACTTATCACTATCACTCATTATCGTCGATAGATAAAATGATAATTTCGGGAGTGCAAGTGTTTGGTATTTTATAAAGCAATGCTAACATCATCGTCATCTGCTTAAGCAGGGTGGCAGCCGTGGCAGGAACATCGACGCGCTGACTACATATTACCATAAATTCAGCACATTATTCTAAACCATGATGAATGTAAGGATGCATGAAGAAGCCTCCTCGTGTAGCGCAGTTTGTTCCGCCACTTACTCAACTGAGCCGAGCACTGGGCGCATCCTGGACAGTCACACCCAACTCCTTATTTGACTGGCCAATTCTTCCCTTGCGGTGGAAGGGCTAACGCCCGCCTGGTTTGCGACCACCCTCCCACCGGAGTCCGGCGTCAAGCAGCCGGCTGTGTTTCGTCGATGCGTGGGAGTTCCAGTGGCTTAAGCATCTTCTGCGCACGCTCGTTCCATCACAGACCTCATCCATCGCTTTTCACCAGGCGCGATCGAGGTCATGAGCGGCCCCTTCAGCAATTAAAAAAAAACAGCTGTTTCATAGAAAAGTGCATTTTTAAAACATCCAGATAAATTTCAACGCTGTGGGTCCAGAATCATATACTGAATCCACGGTAACAGCTTTCGCGTCGATGTCTCTGCCAGCCTGTATGGCCTTTTCCCAACTATGCAGCCGAATTCGACTCGACTGCCTGACCTTCACAACCCAGCTACTGGATAACATGATACACCTTCATAAGACTTTCGCACTAAGCTAAGCACACTAGAAGTGTCCTAAGGCTGCCTTTCCACCAGAGATGAGCCTTGATGCGTAGCGAGGGATGTGTGTAAAACTAACCAATACCAACGCTAACCCTTTTTTTTTATTGTGGAGAAATGCTCATGCATACTGCACTAACACGGGGAGATAGTGCAGTTATTTGGGACTCTAACCCACTAAAACCCCACGGTGTCCGCCTCTGCCGCTTATGGCGGGAACACGAGCACGCGTTAGCACTCATCCGAGAACCCGCCGCGTCTGTCCGTTACCGGACCCTCCTCTGGGGAGTACTCCCCATCACCGGCGCACCAGAACACATAGCACGCCGTGACCACCCCAGAGACCAAACCAGCACATGGGCGCCAGACGACCCCATGTCTCAACCATCAGCCGCGATGCCTCCCATACGACATCGCGGCCCGCTTCAGTTGCGATGTCGCCCAAGCGGCACCGCAACCTACTTTTGGCCGCTACGTCGGTGGCTTGTCAGCAAAAGCCTTGACGAGCGGCCTCTCCTCGGGTTCCTCTTCGCTTCACCGTGGGTGTCCAAGCCACGGCTACTGAGCCCCCCCGCCTCGACAATGCGGGAACCCACCGGGGGGGATCAACGCTAACATAGTTCAAGCTATAAAAATGAAGCGATGTTATTTGTTGGTTTCACACACATCCGTCGCTACGCATCCTCGCTCATCTCTGGTGAAAAGGCAGCCTATAACGAACTGGACGGCGCCAGGGCGCCTGAACTTCGCAGACACATAGATCGCGGATGTTATGTACATACACACGATCAATTCTAGCCACAGTAACTTCATGACTAAACATACATATGTAGTCAAAGTCGTCGACCGCTCCTGGCACAATTCCGGAACATAACAATACTACTGTCTGGCAGTACGCCAGGTAGGGAACTTCTGTTCCTTGTTAGTTCACTTTTAGCTACAAGGAGATGCTTTAAATTTTTAAACTAGCTGCGCCCCGCGGTTTCACCCGCATAAATGTCGATCCCGTGGTAATATCGGGATAAAAAGAAGCCTATATGTTAATCCAGTGTGTCAGCTACCTCCATACAAAATTTCATCAAAATTGATCCAGCCGTTTGAGCGTGAAGAGGTAACAAACATATAAACACACACACATTCACAAACTTTTGCCTTTATAATATTAGTGTGACTATATGGTATGAGCAGTGATGGCCCAGTGGTAACGACCGCGACTTACGAGTTGTAGGTCGTAGGTTCGAACCCAGACAGGCGGTTAACTTTGTGTAAATTATTTCATCATCACTGCTCTCAAAACTGTCCTAGAACCAAAAAAAATGGAGACATCTATCAACCCGCACTGGTCCCGCGTGGTGGATTATGGCCCACGCCTTCTCACAGAGTTCTCCGTCTCGAAGAGAAGAGGCCTGTGTTTCGGCTGTGGAAATATTATAGGCTGATGTGTGTATCAGTGTATGGTATCATTATTCGTTTGATGATGTAACTAATATTCTGTAACAATATAATTTATAAAAGAGTGTCCATGGAGTTTCTTGCCCGTTCTTCTCCATAGCAACCTCCTATGCGTGGGATTGGGCAAATAGCTTCATCTGTCTAAATGACCGACTCCTTTAACAACTCAAAAGTGCCTGTAAATAGTATAATTGAAATTTTGAGTTTGAGTTTAAGACACTCAAATCCGTTCAATCTTTAAATCTAATTTGCATGTCAACAGCAACAATAATATTTCCAGTTATTCTTTCCAGATCCCTGACCCTGATATATTTTTGAAGACGCCATTCAACTGCACGGACAGACCACCTTACGTCGTCGAGTCCTCCTCGACGTACAAACAACAGAAAAATCTGTTGTATCCAATAAACGTCGGTAGGAACATAGCCAGAAGCGCTGCCCTCACACACTTCGTCCTGCCATCAGACATCGAGCTGTACCCCAGTCCAGATTTGGCACCAAAGTTCCTGAATATGATCGCAAGAAACGAAGAACCACTGAGCACTTCCAATAAACCAAGAGTCTTCCCTATAAGTTTATTTGAAGTAGATAAAAACTATTTCGTAAGTATTGAATACTATAATATTATTCATGTGTTCTACCTTGCCTTAATATATCACCAACATGCAGACAACAGGGGGCTTAAAAAGGCCAGTTTGGCAGAATCATAAAACCATAACATTATGAATTATAATATGGCGAAGACAGTCCGTGTTTTTCTTTTTTTCGCTGCACTACGTAGGTATAATCAAAGAGACTGGGATTGGATTTGAATTGGATTGATTGGTATTTTAGAACAGACAAAAAAAAATAACTGAAAAATCCTTCACCAATGGGATTTGATACGATTAACTTAACAGTTAACTGTCCATTATGATTCATAATGTTATCCTTTTATGCCAAAGTGGCCTTTTTAGGCCCCCAGATATTATCAGAAGACTAAGCAACAACTTTACGTAACTTCGAGCTTACCTATGTCCTTATTTATTTCAACACAAGAGGTGTTGAAATAAATAAGGACATAGGAACTTAGACAACTTAGGAATGTAGAATTTATCAAGAGGATAAATTCTACATTCCTAAGTTCTAGATAATGATAATCTGCCATTTATTTCCGCGACCTTATCAGTTAGACAGTGCCTACTCAAACATAATGTATAACAGACCCCTAAAAAAGTTTGATGAAGGCGAAACTCAATGATAATTAAGTTGTTTTGTGAGTCTATATTTCAAGAAGTGAACTAACGTCTTCCTCTCTTAAGAGGAAGACGTTAGTTCACTTCAGAAATCAGCCTTAGCTGATTTTTCCATCGCAGATAACTTTAATTGTGGAATAAAATTGACGTTTTTGACAGTTTTGGTTTGAAATAACTGTCAATATTTCAAAATTATTCCTCGAATAAAGATATCAGAAGGCCAATTCTCGTAATTTAAAACGTTCAAAATCTAGTCGCAGTCTCATCTCGGCGACAAACAAATGTCAAAAACTTATCAAAATGTAGGGAAATTAGAAGTATTTTTTGATAGATTGAGACTGAGATCAGACTATGAACGTTCTTAAAATAACGAGAATCGCCCCTTTGATGATTGAAAAATCAGCCCTTATTTTGATTGTAGGAACTAATTTTTAATCAAACTCTATGCCTCCTTTTTCAGGCACCCACGACAAAAACAGAACTACAAAGAATGCTGAAAAACAAAACCGCCATACCTTTCCACAAATTCGTGTGTCCGACGTGCCACAACATCCCCAACGGTAAAGAGTGGATGGCTGCTCCGGAAGGACGATGTAAGGACCTCTCTATTGAATTAAGTTACAGACACCAACGAAAATCAGTTACCTAAACCTATAATAATTGTTTTAATCAAACAAATTGAGGAAAAATAATGCAAACTATTCACTATGAAATGCTAATAAGCTCTTTGTCGAAATACATAGTTATATGTCAATTTTAATTTATATGATAAATGTAAAAGTATCGTCTTTTGTTGCTGACTGTACAGTGTGCGTACCTAACGGTTTTCACATAATTTGTAGAGTAATCTCGCGTACTCAGCTATTCAATGCCAAAAGTTTAGGAATCGCGAGACGACCAGTGATGCAGCGGCAATTAATCTAAGTGATGTTAGTGTCGTGAGCTATTTATGCCGTCTGTAGCATGGCGTGGCCGTCGTATGGGGCATTCTAATTGCGTATTATGGTTCAACGACCGCGCCTTACCCGCCGTTCCCAGACGACCGGCTTCAACTTCTTACGCCAATTTGCAAAATCGCAAGCTTTCCGATTCAAGAATGCGTCAATATCAATATACTTACGTAAATTGTATCAAGCTCATTGCAAATTCCTTCCGATAACGATTATTTCCTCTAAGAACACATGGTAATAATATTTGATGTGGTTGCAGATATGGGGGTGTTCCACGTGGGCAAGCGGCAAGGAAAGCACGCTCATTGGGAACCAATTTTCATCGGGACCAATGAAGAACCCTATTACGATGAAAGACTGAGTTGGGAAGGCAAGCAAGACAAAATGACACAGGTAAGAAAAAGCTTCCACCCTGGGCCTAAACAAACTTCATAATCTTGAAGATAATAAACATAAATTAATTTGGTATTTATCTTTAAATTTTGATTTCAGGGCTACATTCTGTGCGTTAAAGACTACGACTTCATGATTCTCAACAACGCTTTCGTGGTCCACAAACCAGGTATCAAATATTACAAGAAAAACGTCAAGAGGGACAAAATTGGCTCGAAGCAGTCTTCCTATGTCAGAAATGTCATCCTTCCAGAATTGAAGAAACTGTTTGGGGTCAAACATGGTTGCGTGCTGTGACGACACTTAATAATCAGAATCATAAAAGTGAGCAGACCTAGTACACCTTAGAGGTACAAAATAGATACCGATGCAGGCTAATATTATAAGCTTACAGGGTTCAATTTTCCACCTGATTTTGGAAAATGTTACGATGGAATTGTCTCCTAATAAAACATATCACTACGATTATAAAACTAGTAATGCAAAGTAACGTTGGTAAGATTTATACGCACATTTACCTATGAAGAATGTGAATATGTATAACGAAGCTAGTTACATACTATCCCCAGGCGTCCTTATTTACAATGCATGGGATGCATTTAAAAAGTCACGCTTCAGAGGCCTTAACAACTAACACTAGGGATATTATGCTCTAATGTTAGAAACATGTACACGTCCGTATTGTCTAAGTCAATATCGTATTGTGGAGGAACAGGGGGATGTCCCTCCAACACAGAGGGAGGGTATTTTATTTATATTTCCAGGTTTCGGATTTGGTTAGGGAAGTAGGCCACTTACTATGTATTTGAAATACCAAATATAATTTGTGACTAACTTGAAAAAGATATACTGTATGTAATGCAGCCTAGCCTTTGTACGCACGGCTACAAATCAAGCTATACATAACCAGTATAAGCTGACTTGATTGTGCGAAAAACCATACAATCCGATGTCAGCTAAAACTGGTAATGTATAGGTTGATGTGTCGCCGACTCGCCGTGTGTACGCGTTACATGAAAGGCTCAAAACAATGTAGTTTTAAAGTCATGCTTTAGCTGTCTCTTATTAGTTTTAAACTGTAAATATTTATCTTGTGACGGAACACTAGCAGTGCTGCGCGTGTAAGTATAGTGTAAGAGAGTATTTGACTCCTGCGGGATAATGAGGGTTTTCTGAAATGACGTTCACTAGGTGGCAGCACTAGCACGTCAGGTCCAGGCATCTGTCAAAGAGCCTATATTTTCTTTAGTAAAATTTCTTTAGACGAATGAATGAATCGAATGATGAACGTCATCATATATTATATTAATTTATATTGGAAGACCTCTTGTCACAGTGGTGCCAACTGGTGTCGTAAATTTTCACGAAAACCCTCATTGCGTAACACACTATCAGTAGCAATGGGTTTCATTTTGACAGTTCAACAACATTCATTGCGTTATTTACGTTGTTGAGCAAAAATACTTTGCGAACATAACAAGCAATGGTTAGCAATATTCTTCAAAACGATTCAGATTGAGATTGATAATAATGTGTTACGCAATTAGGATAATGATATTATAGTGCTTTTTTACAAGAAGCCGTTTTCATTTCGTGTAGATTTCATGATTCATATTTCATGTGCTTATAAGCTTACACACAAAGTGTAGATATTTTAAAATATATGTAGGTAGGTATCGTTCTCGTATGCAATGCCGCAATGTGGAGGCTCGAACATAACTTAAAACGGAAGCCAAGCTAATGAAAAAAAGCAAGTCAAGATATTTATATCAATAAAGATATCGTTTATATTAATAAAGACAGAGGTTCAGCATGTGATTCCAATTTAAATACTATTTCCTTACTACTTATGTTTAAAGTTGTTTATATACACCGTCGCTCATATTTATACTGTACCTAATGCACGTCTTTTGATGTTTGTATTTAATTTTACTCATTCTGAAATGCATTTTTAGTCTGTACTTCAGTAGGTATATACGCTAGAGTTAAAATACGTGTACAATTTTATAAAAATTATCTATGTACATTATGGGTGTAAGAAAATGTATTTGTAAAGTTTGTTTAGTTTTTTTTTCTGTGATTTTAGTCGAATTTATTTTTTTAATTCAAGTATTAAATGATAAAATCACAGAGAAATTCGTCGTGACATGTAGAAATGCATCTACGATTTGACTTAAATTGTATTGTAGTGTATAATCTTGGTAACTGCTACAGCTGTTAATCCACAAACATGTATTAGGTACTGAATTATCTGATAGTGAATTATGCTGACGATATTATAGCTGTAGAGGAATATTTTATTTTTATACGCAGTTATTTTTACATTTTAAAGTCAGGCAACAAATCTTTTGTTTGTGGGCATATATTTTTAATTTAAAATTGCGCCAATCTACACCACTTTTTATAAAGCTAGACTGTTTTATATGTTTACGTGATGATCTTATATTTTATTGCTTTGACCGGTTCCTATATTTAATATACTAATCGTTTTGCTCACCGTAGGTAATTTACCGCATACAAAACCAAAATAAATATTATGGTAAACAGTCGATAAATGTTAGCTATTAAATCTGTATCGGTTAGACGCTTCAGTTTTATAAAATCCTATCCAACTTCACGACAAATAGAAGGACTTCTCATTTGGTCATTAGGTAACATAAACAATCAGTATGATGGCTAACGTAACGTAAATACCCGAACTAAGAAAATTAGGGAAACTACTATAAATGGAAACCCTTCAATATCACTCAGGGCGTTTGTGCACTACAAGAAATTTTACTGTCCAGCAATCCGATTTTATTTTTTTATTATGGCGTGCCTTAAGGGGCTTACATGACCTAAAGCGCGGTCAATGTCGGACTGTATAGAAAACAAAGAGAAACGCGATGACACAACGCTGCTGATAATTTATTGCAAAATATGAAGCAATTATCTATTTACAAAAAATCCATTGTTTGGACTAAAAAATTAAAACACTAGTGCTTTATGTGTGTTGCATGTAGAATAATCTGACAAAAAATCAGAATGATTGTATGTATATTAGTATGGTTTTTAGTATCATATTAGTTGTATTATATTTTTGCCACACTATCTAACTAGCATATATCCTGAAGAATATCATATATTTTTGTGATTTTGTTTACTGTAGACTGTAGTCGATCATATACATACTTTTATTGCTTCTAAAACTTGCGTTCTGTAATCCCGTAAGGGACCGTAAAAAATCGGACTGCCGGACAGTGAAATTCCTTGTAGTGCACACCCGCCCGTACACTAGGTACAACCGATACAGATCAATTTAGAAAAGAGGTTAGGTTTTAGTCTTTTAAAAGTGTTTGTCAATTTAGTTCGCATAGTTTATTCTTTGACCCTTATTAACTTCCAAATAGTTAGATGTGAGTTTACAGAATCTGGCTTTCGGCTAGCTAAGTATGTAGTTTTTCTTATCACAGCTAGCGAAGATGTAACATTATTAGATACAAAAAATAGTTTAAGTATTTTGACTATTGATTATTTTTTTGTGAAAAATTCATAGGTCCCTAATAATGTTACCTACTATGTATATTAAATGATGCATGACTCGAATTAATACGAAATTAGTTGTAAATAAAAGTCAGTAAAATACAGCCTACGTAGTGTATATTATTTTGTATAATACCTAATATATAATATGAGACACCGGTGTGTGTTGGCCTTATTGTGGTAATTAGAAGTAGACGCTATTTTAATTAAAATAAATTAAAATAAAAAAACAGAAGTGTTAAGCTCACCACGTTCGATATTTATTTTTAGAATTATTATAATAAGTAGGTAATTTTAATAATTTCGTAGAATTCCTTGTAATATTTTGTATTGTAATATTTTTTGCGCTGCGACTGCAGGAAATGTTATGAAGTCTTATGTTCATTTTGGAAGTATGTTTAGGTAATGGTCCAATATTATGCTCTTTAATTTTAAATATGTTTCCATAGGAATTGAAGAATTTGAAACGGCTTACAAAGAGAAGTTAAATTTGTTGATCAAGCGCAGACGGCAGGAACCATATCGTGGACAAATGCATTGAATTTATCGTAAGATTAAAACATACCGTTATTTTCAAAACATCGCAACGCTTGTTTTTATACTAGCTGTTGCCCGAGGTTCCACAAACATTCTAGTGAATCTAATTCATGTACTCAGATAAAAAGTATCGTTTCTGACTATCCAAACACGGTCTATCCTTGTGCCAAATTTCATCCTAATCTGTTCAGCTGTTTATGCGTGATTGAGTAACAAATATCTTTACAAACTTCCACATATTGTTAGTGAGGAAGTAAGGCTAGCTGATTAAGAATCGTTTTAGTATTAAACTTATCAGTTTTATTCAATGGGTCCTGGTTTTGGTAAACGCATGTGGTGAGCTTTCACTCAAAGGCTTCAAAGTGCCTCTTAGCTCGTAAGTGCAATATAAACCTAAAGTCTTTTAAATGTGATCATTTATAAAATATTTATCAATGTATAATCTAAATACTACGTTTTGTAATGTTTTCGTAAGAATCTACAATGATGTAATCTACCCGAAAATCGAAGTAAAACAATAAAATTCTTACATTATAAACTGTGTTTTATTTACCATGCTAATGTTAAAACGTTAAAGCTTAAGTGCTTATTATTATTATTATGTGTTTCCTGTTAATAGAATACACGATTTCACCAAAATAAATCACAAAACTGCAAAAATCGCATATAGAAGAGCCAGATGTAATATCACTCTATTTCACCCTGTTTTGCCTCAAAATACTCTATGTATCTGAGCAATCTCGAAATGTCTACTTAAAATAATTTCTATAGATTAAAATGGTAGCTAATTAAAATCTGCTACTAACAACTTAAGTTAAATAACTGACATCAGAACCAAATTCCAAACCATGACAAAACAACTTAATTTGGAGATCTCACTGCTAGAGCGCCGCCGGAAGGGACCAGGCCCGTAGTGACTGTCAGTAGGTCTGCTTGAGTCTTTGAACCTCTCGTACTCATCATACGTTGGTATACGGCTTTCTGGATGCTCGTCGGCAGGAGGTTGCGTCTCCTCGGCAGGAGGGGATGCCTCAGGAGGCTGTTCCACTTTGCTTTCGTCACTAGATGTATCACCACCCCCTTTATCATCAGTAGACGACAAGTATACCGGACAATGCATGCTCATGTCTTGTAACATAATCATCTGAGGTGGTACAGGGATGGTATTCGGGTCAATATTAGGACTTGAAGTGAAGTTAAGAAGATAGGCAGTACTGTCAAAGTTTTTCCAAACTCTCATCCAGTGAAATGAGTTGCGGTACAAAATAATGACTATAAATGCGAGGCAAATCGGTAACGTATGGCAACCTGATGACATTTCGATGTCAATTTATGACATACACGGGCTTTTTTATCACACAAACAGGGGTCATAACTAAAAAGGTATACAATCTTATTCTCAAAACAGATATAAACCTAAACCCAATAATAAAATGTCTAAGTATTCTTCGTAGCTTCATAGCCTACGCGGCATCTTCGTAGTTTCAACGCTACGCTAACACGATGTCTGCGTAGCTTCATCGCCAACACGACGTCAGCGTAGCTTCATCGCCAACGCGGCCTCTGCGTAGCTTCGTCGCCGACAACGCGGCGTCTGCGTAGCATCAACGCTACGCCGTTTTTGCGTAGCTTCATGGCCTACACGGCATCTTCGTAGCTATAACGCCACGCGAAGTAGCATCTTCGGCTACTGGACGTTTCCGTAGCTTTATCGCCTACGCAATGCCTTCGTAGATATAACGCCTATGCTGGATTTAAATAGTATGTTCTAAAAATGAGGCTTTGATTGATCTATTTTACTTAAGAGTAAACGCGGTCACGTGGTCGTTGGCGTTCAGATCATACTATCGTATTCTCCCCTAGGTGTGTTCTTTGATCGTATTACTCTGTTTTCTCTCTGGTTAATGATATTGTTTTAAAAATTATATTGTAGATCAACCACTGCCATGACCATGTCCCTACTAATTCTAACAATGATTTGTAAGAATTAGTGCCATTTCTTAAATAATTTCTTTAGCTACGATGATGTTCAATGTTGTTGTTGGGTCAGACAGTATCTATTAATATAATAATAAAGGAAGTAATAAGCCAGCACCGTGGGATCACAAGTTAGTATTATTATATACAATCACCAATAACGAGCTACACACCAAACTTAAAAAACTAAAATCACTGGTTCTGCAGTGCGAATTGCCAAATAGTCCACGTCTTCCCTGCCCAGTGTGACTTGAAAAAAATGAAGGGGGATCAGTCTCATCTTCTTCTTCTTCTCGCCCTTCAGACTCTGCACTATCATTGCTGGAGTGATCACCCCCACCACTGTCGTTATCATCCATCAGACATACAGGATAGAGCATCCTTGCGTCTTCTAAGACCATCGCCTGAACGTGAGGTGGTATCATCGTCTCCGGGTGAAAGGTACAACTTACTGGTATATTTGAGACACCTGGTAGATATGCTGTACCGTTGAGGTTTATTCGAAGTCGCATGTTTAGCCAATGGTAGGAGTTTCGGTAGAAAATTATTAAGATAATCACCAGGGAAAGGGGTACCATGTGGGCTGTCATTTCGTTGACAATTTTTTTTTAATGCGTTCATAGATTAATCATTGTAATGCTATAGAGTTATACTTAACACTAAGAAGTTTACATTATAATAAGCTAAGTTGGTACTCTGAGCAAATCATAATATAGTCAAGGTATTGAATTTCAGGAGTCCTCCGGGTTCATCCTTAATATTAAACTCTATTTTCCCGAACCAGACTTTTCTTGACAAAATTCTTGAAGTAGCTTCATCAGCCTATAATGTTTCCGCTGCTGGCACACAGACCTCGCGGTGAGAAGAAGTGGGCCGTAATCCACCACGCGGGCCCAGTGCTCGTTAGTACATGTGAACGGTCTTCGAATTTTTGGTTCTGGGACATGCCGGTTTCCTCACGATATTTTTCTTCACCGTATTTAGAGCAGTGGTGATGAAATAATTTACACAAAGTAAAGCGCCTGACTGGATTCGAACCTACGACCTACAACTCGTAAGTCGCGGCGGTTACCACCGAGCCACCACTGATCTACTTCAAGAATGTAAAAAGAAATTAAGTAAAAAAAATATTACTTAATTACAAAGTTCTGCAAAACAATGGTCTGACCCTGTATCCGTTTCTGTCTCCATCTATGTATTAAGCTCAGATATTTAAAATACTTAGACACAAATAGCAAATGCAAGTATTAAATACCAAAAATGTTATTTATGTTGAATAAATCAACAACTGTGAGATCCCAAATTACGCTAACATTCCAGACATGTGTCGCGGTGAATACAAATTGGGTGGCGGACAGAAGTAGGGGGACCATACATAGTGGCCTAGTAGAATCAGCTACTGCAGTAAATAAGATGAAAAAAGAAATTAATGTATTCAACAAAACTCAGTGAACGAAGCAAGAAAATCCTTTACCTACTAAGTAATGAATATTGCTACGGGAAATTAGAAACTTAGATGCCGATCTGACAAAGAGTACCGATGTGCTAAATGTAGCGTAGCTTCATCTGTTTCATGTGAAGCTCGTAGGAAGAACCCTATCTTTGGAAGACAGCTTATCTGATCTCAATGCTACATAATAAAAACTGTGACACCATAGCTTTATAGTTACTTGTCTTTTCAAAATAGCCTTCATTGATGTGCTTATTTTGATTCAATACTTTTATCAATGGGTATCTCTCTAGGTAGGTAATCAAATCAAATGCTGAGCTATCGACTGCCGCGCTGCGTGTCGCGGGTTCGATTCCCGCACGGAACAAATATTTGTATTGGCTACATTGCCTGCAGGTAGTTGTTCCGGGTCTGGCTGTTTGTGCATGTGAATTTAAATGTTTGTAAACGCACCCACGATCCAGGAGTAATTCCTAGTGAGGGGCAACGTTTTTTTCTAAAAAAAGAAAAGAAAGAAAGAAATGCATGTCTTAGTCATTTTATTGCTAACATAATAAATAAAAATCTTGTGCTTAGATGGCGGGACCGTGGGATAAATTGACGCTTATAGGCGGCATTGGTCCGTATTGCCTCAGGATCGAGATGACTGGAAAAATTAAAGGGATGCCTTTGCCCTGCAGTGGTCCAACACTTTTTGTAATGGGTAAATAATGTTAAACTCGCGTCAGGACACGTGACCTGATCGAAAATTCGTAAAACAGATGGCTGTAACCGGTACCGCGCGTGTTTTGTTTATAAGACGATTCACAAAATACACACGTAATTGTTCAAGTTTTCACTTCTGTCGGCACTCCCGGAGTGCCACTGTTTTTTTTTGTTCTTAAGATTTAAGCTATATTAAAGAGTAAGGAATGTACAAACAGTTAAGTTGGTCACCCTACACGAGACACGAGTCAGATAAGGAAGTTGATCCAGGTAGGCGGCACGTGCCCTGCATTGCGGAGATGTACTACTCCGGTTTTCCCGCATTTGGCGCAAAATTATATATCCCTCGCCTTGCTCAAACAAAAACAAACATAATCATATTAAAGTGCCGGCACGACAGCACGTCATGAGGAATGTGCTGAAATTATGATGAATGTGACGACAGACGGATGACAAAAATACGATAAATCTTTTACACTCAGGATTCCAATGTCGCAAAATCAAAACACAGGATTTCTTTATAAACTTTTTAACATGCTTTTATTGTTACACTAGTTTGATATTCAACATAAAAATCAATTTCACGTAGGTTGTTCATAATACATGCTATTATAATCTTCAAAGAGGAACGCATTTGGTATTATAACCAACGTCACATTTTACCTACATACATTACATTATGTAAAGTAGGGTGTTGTTGATCCTATAGTCAAAGTGCACAACTTTTACAATGTTATCCTAACTTACCTATAAAATATTATAGATGCGGAAGTGAGTTTATTTGTTTGTTACGCTTTCATGCTAAAACGGCCGAACGGATTTAGATAAAATTTGGCACATGCGTAGACCATTACCTGGGTTAGGACATAGGGTACTATTTATCCCGATATTATAACGGGATCGAGACTTATTCGGGTGAAACCGCGGGGCGCAGCTAGTCTACATGAATCTGAAATTCTTTTCGAATATTTTAAACAATTTTTCTTTACCTAAGTATATAATCTGATATGTTTCGAAGTATGGAAACATGGGTCCGTCCGTCTGCGTTTTCGGACCGGCCGCCCGCGCCCCAGTAACCTATTGCATTCAATTTCAGGTCAATCGATTCTCACAATTCGCATCGCATGCTATGAAAAGCTTTCATTTCTATCTTCAACAGTTTTAGTTTCCAGGGAACTTAAAAAAGTAACACAGAAATTCAATTCGTTTTATCATGACTGTAGGTATACACGCAAACAGTAACCACGAATTCAAGTAGTTGATTCTAGAAATTTCTACGCTAAGGGGTTAGCGTAGAAATTTTTCGTAGGTTAAAAAAAACTGCTGTTTCATAAAAAAAAAGTGCAACACCCACGCGGTCGAAATGTATGGAACAGCATTTTTTTTTTATAATAATAACCGCCGGAAAATTTCGACGATTGGGGTCCTGAATTGAATCCATGGTAACTGGTTGCGCGTCGATGTCCCAGCCACCCTCAAGCATAGATAGTATGATACCGCCCCAAAGCATAGTATGATACTACCTTGATAATTTATTTTTGAAGTATAACTATCAAATAAGTACCTAGAAAAAACTTCTTTACAAAAAAAACAACCGACTTCCAAATAAGACACTACAAAGTGAACAATAACTTTAATTTCGGAAGTCGGTGTCGATGGGTTCGCATTAATTTTCGTTGTTTGCCAGCGACTTCCGAAATTAAAGTTATTTTTCACTTTTAAGTTGTAGGTACTTACCCCACGCAAATCGTATAACACTACTTGCTAGCTAAATATCAGTGACAGGACAGGAAGGTATTATTATAACATCATCAATACAAACTAAGTGGCAAAAATACGTACTACTGAAGCTAACTCAAAAACTACCCACCCCTGAGGCCATTCCCTATCCATTCAAAAAACAAATTTTGAAATCGATTTACAATTGCCGGAGATATCGTGTAATAAACATACAAAAAAAACATACATATATTCGAATTGAGAACCTCCTCCTTTTTTGAAGTCGATTAAAAACCAGGGTAGGCGCGTCAACGTGGCAATAGTTTTCAGGAAGAGAAAGATGTTGCTGACTTATCATCACGCGAAAATACAAACATGATACATATACTCACGCCTTCTTCTCATGGGGTTGGGCAGAAATTACAGAATTACGCCAGAATCGTTTCATATTCATGTACTGAATCCATAGCAACAGCTTGCCCATCGATGTATGCCACCCTGTATTAAGCAGGTAAGTATTTCAGTCCTCCTTTAAACCCTTAATTCGGAAAAGACGCAGAAATACAGTTTAATTTAAGTAATTAATTATATAAAAATAAAGGCTTGCACAGTGTTATTGTTACGGTAAGTGTGATTAATAGAAAATTATTACTAATTACCTCATGATTTGGTAAATGTGAATATAAAATTGAAATTTATTACTATTAGCAGTTGTTATTAATAATTCACTACTGTCGTCGATATAAGTAATAAAAGAAGACCCGAAGTTATTTGTCCAGTAGTTATTTATTTATAATACCACAGTACCTACAAATACATAACTAATAGAAGAGAAACTTACACGCCAAATCGTTTATTCTTTGGTTTTGCTTAAATCAAACAAGAACAAATAAAATAAAAAGTATCCAATCCTATACTGCGTAATCAACATTAAAAAAACTGACCAAGTGTACCTAAGTCGGACTCGCACACGAAGGGTTCCGTACCACAAGGCAAAAACGCCGAAAAAAACACGTTTGTTGTATGGGAGCCCCCCTTAAATATTTATTCTATTCTGTTTTTAGTATTTGTTGTTATAACGCGAGCGGCAACAGAAATACATCATCTGTAAAAATTTCAATTGTCTAGCTATCACGGCTCATGAGATACAGCCTGGTGACAGACAGACAGACGGACAGTGGAGTCTTAGTAATAGAGTCCCGTTTTTACCCTTTGGGTACGGAACCCTAAAAATTAAAGCATTTTGTCTATTTCTTTGTTCAATAGATATTTATTGATCGCTTAGTGTAAGTTACTTTTGAAAAATTTATTACATTTATCGGTACTTTTGTTTTTTGAAGTGAAAACTTCTATAGCGGCGTTGTACACTTTTTTTGTAATGGGTAATAAATGTTAAACTCGCGTCAGGACACGTGACCTGATCGAAAATTCGTAAGACGGATGGCCGTAGCCGGTACCGCGCGTGTTTTGTTTATCAGACGATTCACAAAATACACACGTAATTGTTCAAGTTTTCACTTCTGTCGGCACTCCCGGAGTGCCACTGTTTTTTTTTTTTTCAGGATGGGAAATCGTCAAATGACTCCTCCCGCTCTGGGTGGAGCGGAAGGGAGTGTCAGACTCTTACTGACTAAAACCCACCCGTGTTCCTTCCTTAGCCCTTTATGTTCCGGGCCAGCGGTAACCCTTTCGGACAATCCCGCTGACCATTACTAAGGTTACATTATTAATAATCACCGATAAATGTGATTAATTTCTTGCTTTTACCTCGACTTTCGGTAATTATTAATAACAATAGACAATTATTAATAATTTTCAATTAATCACACTTACCGTAACATTAATATTATAAGGGAAATTTTAATTAGATTAAAATAGCGTCCTTGACATTAAAAAATAAGACAAAAATTCTCTCAAGATTAAAGGTTATCGATTAATAACATGTCATTCAAGTAGCGTTCAAGAATAGAACGAGGATATTTATAAAGTTGCCTAGTGACTAGTACTCGTGTCTAGACTAGTAGATACCTACACCTAGTAGTAGATTTTGTCTGCCCCGTTGGTCTCGTGGTTGCAACTGTTGCAAGCGCGACTGCTGAGTAAGGTCCTGGGTTTGATTCCCTGGTCAAGCAGTGTTATTGGGTTTTTCCATTAGGAATTTCTGTAACAGGCCGCAGTTTCGTATCTCTTTCCGGTCGCCTCGGATTGCGAGCCGTCCCATCGGACTATGAGAGTGAGGGAAGAGATAGTACACCTGTGTCTGCGCACTTATTTGTGCACTATTATCTCCCGCGCTGAAGACTAGTCTTCGGTGAGATTGGCCACCATGGTGCAATAGGCCTCCATTATTATTTTTATTTATTATTATTATTATGTATATGGATTATTATTAGTAGAAATTCTTTAAATACAAGAAAATTTACCTGCTAAGGTCATTATTGTAAACGAGTAAAAAATCTTGCTAAAAATATATATTTAAGAAGCTATTTTTTATGTAAGTGCTGTATACGCCTGTAAGTGACTAATTCGCCATAACACAATGCATATGTTATTTATTATTATCTCAATATTTCTAGTGGATAAGTCGTTGGTTATACCTTTTAAATAAAAAAATAAATAAAAAATAAAATTGACATCAAGCAGCATTATTTGCGTTTAGATTCAAAAGGTGTCTGGCTAAGGTACGTTACCGGTATGTAAATACGATTTTATAGGTAGGTATATATAGGTATATTCGTTAGGGCCCTGGCTCGCCTCCTATCGCATTGGGACTTGTAACGTAACTTGCGAGATGTGAGTGTCCTATACATCATTGCCTAGTGCCTAGCCCTTTGAGCAATTCAGGTGATGACGTGATGTTTAGATACTAATACTGCTACCATTGTTGATTCGAACACGCTTCAAGCCTAGCGCGCCGCGAAATGCGACGCGACTATAGTAGAACAATTTCTATGAAAACTTCATGGAAATTGCTCGACCAGAAATGCGTCGCACCATTGCTCAGCCTTCAGTTATGATGATGTCACCTATGTCTATTTACTGTGCAATTCATCTTCTTGCTCGACATAGATGAATTGCATTAACCATTATATAAAGTTATTGTATAGTTGGGAAAAGGCTAGGCAGATGATGACTCACAAAACATTTGCTATAAGCGTTCTAGCAGTGTTTTAATCTATACTTTTAATATTATAAAGCTGAAGAGTTTGTTTGTTTGGTTGAACGCGCTAATCTCTGGAACTACCAGTCGGATTTGAAAAATCCTTTTTGCATTTAAATAGCCCAATTCTCGAGGAGGGCTATAGGCTAAGCCGAGCCGAGCAAAAACTAAAAAGGTCAGAAAAAAGGTAAACGAATTAAAAGCGCAGGCAGGCGATGCGACGGGGTGGGTCGGGGGAACAAGAAAATTCACGCGGACGAAGTCGCGTGCAGAAGCTAGTAAATTAATAAGAAGACATATTTGTCTATGTGCTACCTACCTTCTAGTGTTTTGGAATAAACGCAACATCACGGCGGCATTCCCTGAAGGGTTGGGCAGAGATGTGCCTATAGTGAATAGTTAATCACTTCTAATGGTCTTAAAGCTCCTACAAACAGGCGCGACACGACACGCGACACAAAGGCATCGCAAGTCACGCAACGAGCGGTGCCTTTGTGTCGCGCGCGATTATATCGCGTGTCGCGCCTGTTTGCAGGAGCCTTTACCCCCTTTTCAATAAAGGTGGTATAGCGTCTGTAAAGTTACACAACGCTTTATCTTCTTTCTAAAGTCGAATTACTGACGACCAAGCATACTATAAATTAGAAGATTATATCCAAGATAAGAACGCTTGGAAACATGCTGGTCCTGCTCCATAGGACAATCTAGAGTCTAGACAAAATCAAACGGGTTGCTAATTTAATTGTAAATTTACCTATAATTTTTTTTTTTTTTTATTTAAATTGAATTCACACCCTGACTTATTACTTGTATTTTTTATTTTATTTTTATTTAAATGAAAATCGTTTACTTTTACCATGTTTGTAAATATGTGAGGAACATGCATCTATCAGATAATTAATTTATATGTCATGGTTTCATTTTTAATTCTTTTACCTATTGTGGTATATAGTAATTTTATTTTAGGTGCATCGTCTTCACATATTATTATGATATAATTAATGTATACAAAATATTGTAAAACATTTTAAAAGAGTAACGGTGGAGTTTCTTGCCCATTCTTCTCCATACGAAAACTACCTTTTGGAATGGGCGACTAGAATCAATTCTATTTGTTGTAATTTTTGACGTTCAAAAGTGCCTTTAATGTGCCTATTTGAAATAAATGCTTTGACTTTGACTTTGACCGAAAGAGAGAAATCGGTGTGTAACTATTCATCTGATCTAATACGTCTATTCGTAAGGGTATGTTTTAATATTCGATTTATTTAAGAATTCCAATATCCCAGTGTCCAGGTCCATCATCAGACCAGCTCGATGGCATCATATTATTTTATTATCATCGGAATGCATACATTTGCGAATATTCAAACTAAGACCACTAGAAGTGATTAATTATGCAAGGGTTCCGTTATTTAGCGTCCAGGTCATTCCTACAAAACATCGCATTACTTTTTCACAAAGCAATTTCAAATGAGCCGCCATAGTCGTTATTGTACAATAATAAAATACCTATCTAATGACATATGTGTAGTTGTTATTGGTGCCAGGACCAGTTTCCATAGATTTTTGCCGATTCTCCTTTCTTTTTTTGTACTGGCTGTACCTACCTACATGGTACTGCTTACCAAACGCGTCACCGGCCGATAGCCCATGTTTATATATGGAGGATGGGAAAAATATGGATTGTAGATACAGCTAAGAGCACATGAAGCTTTTAGTGTTGCCCAAAATCGGTCTTGGTCTTGCAGTCTTGGTCTTGTTCTTGCATTTTTGCAAGACCAAGACCAAGACCAAGACCGACTTATTTTAGCAAGACCAAGACCAAGACTGAACCCTGCAAGACTTGAGCAAGACAAGACTAAGCCTGCAAGACTCTTGCGTCTCGCAGTTAAGTCAAACTGAGATTTGGGCGTTATAGTAGGTATTTGGTTTCAATCCCGATTATGCGAAAATGGATGTATTTTTTTTTTATGAAACAGTAAATTACATTGTTGAATTGCATTCAAAACTAAAATTATTGTTGATAATAAAAAAATATCGAAAAATTACGTGACTATCAATACACTTCTGCACGTTTTTTTAATCTTCTTTACTTAAGGCGAAAGCGGTATGGTAGCCCGCGAAATTCACTGACCAGCAAATTGCAAAAAACGTAAGAAAATTTTAATTTCGCGGGCTACCTTAGCGCTTCCTCCTTAAATCGATGAAGTTTTAGAAAAATAATTATCCCCTCATCATTATGAGGGGATAATTATTTTTGATGAATTGAATGACCCATTTACTACTTTTATTTTAGATTCGTTATCTAAAATAAAAGTAGTAAATGGGTCATTCAATTATATAGATGATTAAAATGCCTCATGTGACGCGTCTGTTAGATTCATTGGGATTCATGGCCGACTCGACACCGCGCGGGGATTCCCGCAATCTTCCGCATTTTTTGTCAGGTTCAAGCATTTATGCACTTTATTGTAATAATTTTAAAGTTTATTTTCAAGTGCGTTAATAATACGAGGAGACCGCTTGGCGCTGCGGTCCCTTTGTGGCGGCATTTGAAAGTGAATAGCGTAGGTACGAAGACAGTGTTGACCTCGCAAATGAACTTTAGCGATACAGCTGATCAGGTAGCCCTTTCGAGTTTTATTTACATTGCTGTTTTAAGTGAAACAAGTGAATTTACAATTTTTTAATTAAAAATCTCATTGGGTCAGATAGAAATAATGATTTTATACAGTTTAGAGTAAAAAAATTGCAGAAAAAAACGTAAAAATTAAGAAAAAGCCGACGAAAAATTTCAACGCAGGGGGGGTCCAGAATCATGTACAGACGCCAGCACATCAAGCTACCCGAAACTGTCAAATTTTCCCAATCAATTTTGAACCTTATGCTTTAGCGATAAAGTTGAAAATCTATTAAAGAAATTTGATCTGTCAAATTTCTTTGTAGTAGGTTGATGTGCTGGCGTCTGTACCTACTGAATCCATGGTAAGCGGTTGCGCGTCGATGTCCCTGCCACCCTGAGCAATAGGCTAATAGGTATTTGAATGTAGTCTAGTCTAAGTAGTAGAGTCTCGCAAGACTTGCGAGACTCTTGCTGCAAGACCAAGACCAAGACCAAGACTGAGAGCGCAATACCAAGACCAAGACCAGGTGTATTGACGCAAGACCAAGACCAAGACTGGCTAAGGTCTTGTCTTGGTCTTGCATTTGGGCAACACTAGAAGCTTTGCATTAGTCGTGCGAGTCTTACCTCTACGGTGATTGTAATAAGAATATTATAAAGTCCATTGTGTAAAACTCCACGAGCTCTTGACTGTACAATAAATAAAACTTGTAAACGAAGTTATTCTATTTATCAGAAAAAAGAATTTGGGAGAAAATTCCCTCAAATGGTCTGGCCATGTTCAGATTCATACAAAATTTTAATAAGAAAGTGGCCGAATAAGGAACTTGTTTAGATAAACATACTCTTCGGAGTTTTTTTGTAAACTTCTCGACCACTATATTATGATAAACTTGTAACTTCCATTAATAAGTTTTCTGTGCCGTCATCATAGCCAGACCACTGAAGTGATTTACCCCCATAGTGCTTCTTAACCAGGTTTTTGTCCCCTGAGGCTGCTAAAGGATCGCTCTTCCATACAAGTTGTGCACGAGAGGGCATCAACATTTTCAACGGCTTTCCCATTTCGGGAATTAAGGATTTTGTCTCTTTTATGACATCAACAATTTGTTAGGTTACTTGGAATGGAATTAGTGAATTCATTCGGGTTTCGACGTGCGGGAATGATCGGTCAAACAAGTGAAGTGAGTTGACTTTGGTTGCTTTGCATTTGGCTACTTTTTTATATAATCTCTAGACGTCCTTGCTGCTTATTCTTTTTTCAACTAACGTAAAATAAAATAACAATAAGCGATCTAAAAAAGAAACACTGTCGTGCAGAATTAGTAATGCATTTGATGTTTATTGTTGAATCCTTGTGAGTTTGACGGGCATCCTGCGGTTGCGGATGATACCCGTCATCTGTGCCCATCCGGCTTGAGCTTGGCTTGATCATAATTGATAGGTATCAGTAGACATATCATGCGGAAATTAAGTATGTAATTGAACAAAACAAAAAGATACTTGTTAGTTATTATAAACCAATTGGTATGACTAACTAATTTACTATACTTACAAATAAATACAAAAAACAAAGGACAATAGTTTTTCAGACTCAAAATCAACGTCATAATCTGCCTATAATGTTCCCACTGCTGGGACACGGGCCTAATCTCAGTGAGGAGTGGTCAGCAATCCACCACGCGGGCCCAGTTGGTAGATGTCACATGTCTTCGAATTTTTGGTTCTAGGACATGCCGGTTGCTTCACGATGTTTTCCTTCGTCGTGTTGAGAGCAGTGGTGAAGAAATAATTTACACAAAGTATAGCGCTTGTCTGGGTTCGAACCTACGACCTACAACTCGTAAGTCGCAGTCGTTACCACTAGGCCACGACTGCTCCTGAAATAAAGATCTTTCAAATACTAGCACTAGCACTAGTCCAGTACTAGTCCAGTAGTGTCTAGTCTAGTGTAGTAGTAGTCCAGTACTAGTTGCCTTATATCAAATACCGATCAGACGGAAAAAAAATAATGAATCTAATAAGGATCCAAGTAAGATTTTACGGCATGGAATTTGTGTAATTTTTACTTCAATGAAAACTAGAGGGGCCGTGGCTAAATAATAACAATAAATATCTGGTGAAGCTACGCTTGCCACGATTGGTCTGTGGATGGATGATCATCTTTACATACCGAGATCCCTCCGTGCCCTGGAAAGCACATTAAGCTCTTGGTCCCGGCTGTCATTCGTAGAACGTTGACATTCGTGACGGGTAGTTAGAAATCTGACAACCAGTCTTACCAAGGTGTATCGTACCTATTACCCAATATCTAACTGGGTTGTGGAGGTCAGATAGGCAGTCGCTCAATGTAAAATAATGGTATTCAGCTGCATCCGATTAGACCGTAAGCCGACCCCAACATAGTTGGGAAAAGGCTAGGCAGATGATGTCCTTCTCCATCCATCTGGTCTTGAAATTAAATGAAATCGTTTATTCTGTAAATAGGATATCGAAATCACTTTTACGCGTCATAATTATTAAAAAAAAACGTGTGGTGTGGGGACCCCTGACCTTCGCGATACGATAGCACGCACACACACTTCGTATATAATAAGAAAGAGGCAGAGGGGGAGAGAAAGCCGCACGGAGGGGGCTTAACGCTTTTTCGTTACGACGATTTCTACCAGTTCACTCCTACCTACCGCACATAAAACCGCGTTAAAGATCATCGTTCCAAAAATAAGCTCATGGATTCGACTGTTCTAAATGCCAGCATTCTCCATAATTTACCACAAATCCAAATACATATTAATATTTTATCATTCCTCAGTTCCCAGGACCTTCACTGAGTAAAACTCATCCATGACCTTTACGAGTAGCTAGTGATGTAATACATTTTTTGTAAATAACGTGAGTAACATTACAAGTCATAGAATGATCATATCGATGTTGAATGACATTCTGATGCGAGCTTTGCATCTTTGTCATCACGCATAAGTTCCGTTTCAGTTTCTTGTCATATACAATGCATGCCACGAAAGATGAGACATGACCCCCGCCTACCCCGCTCTTTCCGCCGCCCCTATGACGTCCGGTCCCGTCCCGCACTCAGACCTCATACCGCTAAAGATACCTAAAATCGTCTACTGCGCATGTCAAACCACATGGTGTGTCAAGTCTCATCTTTCGTGGCACGCATTGTAGGTGTCCAAACTTGATTGCGGTCGATTTCCGAAAATCAAGGGTCGGTTTGGAAAATCAAGGGCATATGACAAACAGCGGGGTAATTGCATAACACTCGCCGTAGAATGTTTTCATTTTGACAGTTCATTGCGTGATTTACTTTGCTGAACAGACGAATTTTTAGAGCATATCAAGCAATAGATTAGCAATATCCTTCAAAATAATTCAGATTGCGATTGATAGTGTGATACGCAATTAGGGTGCAGCCGGTCGATTCTGTAAAAATCTCACCGTGAAAACTTAGGTGACGTGAGTTTGTTTTTGCTAGGAATTGGCACTATTGACAGCTCACTCCACGCTCACTTAACCTAAGTTTTCACGGTGAGATTTTTACAGAATAGCACCGCTGGTCTATTCAGCAAAATTCTCACCGTGAAAACCTAGGATAAGTGACCTTGAAGTGAGCTGTCATTCCACCTAATGTTACTATGTTAGGATTTGACACTTTTGACAGCTTACTAAGTTTTCACGTTGAGATTTTCACAGAATCGATTAGCTGTTATTCCACTTGATGCCACTTGAGGGATCGGCACTATTGACACTGTTGACAGAGCAGGCTTCAAGCGTTTCCCTCAAGTTTTCACGCTGAGATTTTTACAAAATAAACCAGGAGAAGTGGAATGTGACTATAATAGGCTGATTACATTTAATAATTTATGGAAAAATCTATTGGTTCTAGCTAATAAACCTTTATACAATATTCGAAATCAGCTTAAGGAAATTGATAAATCAAATAGTAACAACTCTTACAAAAGTACCTCCAGATATATTGATGTCATTCGGTCTATAGATGTTAATCATAAGATGTATACGTAACAGTTTATAAAAGGGCACCGTATTGTGAAAGGTTATTATCCTAATATACAAGTACCTCTACCTATTATATAACGCATATAAAAAAGTTTTAACATTTCCATACTTCGAACAACACTCTTACGTCAGCTTACTTTTTACGATTTTAGTAGTTCTTTAATTTCTGCCTACCTCCATTGGAAGAACGAGTGAGTTTATGTAAAGTCTATTCAAATTTATGTTTCAAATTGATGTTATTTCAAGTTAAACAAATTTCAACTTTACTGTATTGGTAATTAAATTAATTTCAGAGTGACTAGCACTATTGCAAAAGTTATAAAAATATTTGAAAATGTAGCGTAAACTGCACTTTATTGTGTAGGAATTAAAGTAATTTTTCCATAAACTCATATTTGCTTACATTTTTGATTTTTTGGCAATAAGTCGCGAATGCAGATTATGTATTTTCGTCAGCCAAATCTCTCTTCCTGAAAAATATTTCCACTTTGACGTGCCTACTTCGGTTTCTAGGTTCTAAGTCGATAATTATATTTCAGGTTATTGGAAAATAAAAAACACCAATAAACCTGAAATCGCAAAATCAGCTGTTCCCTACATTTATGTTCGTATAACTCGTCAAAATGTAGGGAACAGCTGATTTTTTTTTTTCGCGATTTCAGGTGTGGTCCCATAGTAAAAGTTGTTCATAATGATGAGTAAAATGACCTCTAGTGTTTTTTCAATAACCCTATATATTACTGGCTGATCGTATCTTTTTCTTAGCGATAGCAATCTAAATGGACTCGGCCAAGAATTCTGCTACTTGTTTGGCGCCATCACCAGCGTCCATCAGTTCCTGTAAACGTGCAGCTGACAGGGCACACAGGACACGTTATTAAGCACGGATGATATTAAGTGACCCAGCACCACATTTACACTCCAAGACGAAGTCGTGAGGGAGAGAACCTCCCGTCCCAGCCGCCGCGGGAGAAGCTCCGGGCATCGGGAGCCTCGCGACGACTCCGGCCACCGTAGGCGCGGGCCTGCGGGCGGGTAGTAATGGGTAGCTCACCGTCCGATCAGAACCAGGCCCGTGCCGGACGGCGCTTACGTGTTCCACGCGCGCCTCAAAGAGATGTCAGCATCAAGAGAAGGGACCCGTCAGGGCCGAAGCCTGCCGGGTCAGCGGGATTGTCCGAAAGGGTTACCGCTTGCCCGGAACTTAAAGGGCTTAGGAAGGAACACGGGTGGGTTTTAGTCAGTAAGAGTCTGACACTCCCTTCCGCTCCACTCAGAGCGGGAGGGGTCACTTGTTGATTTCCCACCCTCAAATAAAAAAAAAGGCGGAGTCGTTGTATTGTATCCACTTAATCATTGTTCAAAAAAAAGTTATAGTTCTTCGAGCGTTTTTCCTGTTAATCGTTGTAACGTGTCTGCTTTGGGTAAAAACCGTGTTCTTAATAGTCCGCACGGAAATAGTTGGCCGCGCCATAGGTATGTGAGCGGTGGGACGGAGGGTCGGGGACGCTTTGTCATGACTCAGTACCTACGTGTTTTGCGAACAAAAGGCAACCCCGCGGCCCTCACCCCCGTCCCCACCTAAGGCGCGGCCAACTAGTTCCGCGCGGACTATACGAAGCGCACATTTTCCGAAAAAGGAATAAGTATTTTATCATCATTATTGCTTAATTCGTTGCAATACAGATACATCAATTTAGTCTAATCACAGGTAGGTACTTGTCAAACTCCTAGCAGCGTCTCGAGTTCTGTGCTGATGTAACACGGAGATGAGCGGGTTTCAACACAGCCCGGTGCGTCCCCAAGGTCGGCAGCGATCGCCCATTCAATACCTGAGCGACACTCGTGCGCACATCAGTACGGGGTAGCATACAGCATGGACAAGACTTTGATAGTGTTTGCGTGCCTCTGCGGCTTCGGTGAGTACCTATAAACCTTTTTTTAAGTCTCTTTCATCTTCAATACCTATACCAACAACAAACGATAGTAGGTACCTATTATGAAATGAATTAAAAAAAGTGCTTTTTTAGAACTTTTTTTAAGTTCACATTTTTCTTTCTCAGGAAAAGTGCAAATCTTACATGTTAACAGACCGTGATACATACCTACGCACGTTTCAGGCAAGCTCTGTGCAATATAATCTCACTATCATAAAGTCAAATGCGCTCGTTTTCCCATTAATTAATTAATTACATCGACACGTGTCGTATAAATATTTCATTAGGGGTAAATATATTGCCTGCTACCTCTAATTAATTAAACGGGTTTTTAACAACTAATTAAAGACGGAATTATTTTACCGGCTAGTTACCGGTTAACAATAGGTAAGATTAAAGTGGTAAACAATTGTTTCATGCTTTTAACTACTTAATTGGATAATTAAACAACCTAAGTACGTGCATTCATTCATTTAATCCAAACATTAAAGAATGCACGTACTTAGGTAAAATTTTTTCTAAGGAGCCTCGTTTTAACTTTATTTTAATTTTTTGCTGTTGGTTACTATGTGTAAAAAAAATAAGTGTAAATGGTTTAATTGGAATAAATAAAAAAAAAACAAAAATTAATTGTAGTAGTAGTATATACGAGTATATAATTGTTAATAGTTTGATTTTGATTCATCCAAAATGATCCAAATTCGGTCAAGACTACCAATCTCTATTTCGTTAGTGATAGAAATATGTATAAGTAAAGTTATGTATTTTTGCGGTATGCAATAAAGTATATATAAATATAAATAAACGGTTAGAGTTATGAAAAAAAAAACAGAAAGTGGCAGTAATTAAATGTCAAAATAAACGGATCAAAAAACGAATTAATGATTAATGACAATATCTGTATATGTATATTTAATACTTATTATTTCCATGATTAGAACGGATTGTAAAACTATCATCTCATATTAAATTTCATCCTACATGCATGTCTGTCAAATTTGATCAATAAATTAATGCTTGAATATTGTTCTAGAAGATCTTAGAAGCCTTTATGATTTCGTATCCTAAAATTAAATATTTATTACTAGAAAATATAATTGTTTAATATTCTTAAAGAGTCAATAGTTCACATGGCCACAGCAGTGATCGTTACCTAAGTCTTATCTAACTTATGGAGTTCTTAGCACAGAACCTAAGACGTCTTGTTTGTAAAACTAATAACTTGTTTATGCAGCGTAGTATTTTGAAATATTTTACTCACTTTGCCATTCCATGGAAAGTTTTGTATTTCTTCACAGAACCTACCTATGTCGTAAAACGGCCAATTTTGATAACATCATCGTGAACTTGATTCATTTAAAATAAAATGCATCTGTGGCTATTCGAATACATTATGACCTTCAAGGTCAGAGGAGGATGAGGATCTACATAATTATTATTAACTCACTTAAGAATTCGCTTTTGACATCCTTCATTTATTACCTAACATTTTGTTGGTTAGTTAGTTGGTCGACACTTCCCGTTGCCAGAGGGCTGGCCTATTTTTTGGCCAAAGAATCAGCATCGCCGTACAACGTGGCAATGCTGCCAGCGTTTTGGGCACTTTCCCCGCTTTCAGCGATACCGAAGAATTTTTTGATGCTGTTTTTTTTTTTTAATTTCGAAAACACTTAGCCTAATTCACATTTACTTTTAACTACACAACGAAAACCTCTCAGGGTTTATCTGCATGTTGGTGAGCCGTTCATATCTATAATTTTATCACAATGTTAATAAATTATTACATTGCATTAATACATACATTAGGAGAAATTTTGTGTAAGGAAACGCTTTGATTTGTAGGTACTTCTAACTTTTCGAACTCGTTTTGTATAACGTTTGCAAGTCTTCTGGAAGTTTATTAAGATAATAAGTTACTAAATATTCTGCAACCCTCATTCCGTACACATTATTGAATTTTGGTAAGATGTATTATTTACCCTTGTTTTGTTTTATATACATGTACATATAATTTAAGTCTGTTAGCTTATTAGATTATGTGAATATCATTTTGTTTACCCGCTTGCCAAATTGAGAACTTTGTGGCCTGTTAATATTACGTTGCTATAACATAATCACTTGCAAAAGGTCACTAATGCATTAATAATGTGGCACATCAATATAGACCTTTTAAATTATTGATGATTATCGCAAGGCTTATAGAAATATACCTATAGCGATTAGATTATTACACCATAACAATCTGCAGCTGTGGACGCTGACGAATACTTTAATAGTGAACAAGACGTAAGTAGTATATTGCCAGTACCACACTGTATCTATAGGATCTAATCAAATCAAATCAAAATATTTTATTTCTGATAAACCTACATGGGCACTTATGAACCGTCAGAAGCTAGATGCACGGTTCCAATCGGTCGTTTCCTTTGGAGAAGAGCCAGCTAGAAAACAAATTATATAAGCCAGCAAGAAAGTGAATTAAAGAAACAAAAAATAAATAAATAATTAGCTTTTACAATATTTCCAAATTACAGTGTTAATAGGTATAGGAGGTCACTGTAGGCAGAGATTGGGAAATTACCAAATTCGTAGAGATGATAAAGCTAGAAAAGATAAATCTTACTACTCGTACCAAAGATTTGGTACAGTGACTAATACTGTAGGATGCTGTAGGGATTCTTAAGAATTTCACATATTGTGAATAAACAAATGATGCAATTCGTGGTGCAATATATGATGTGTCAGCTGCCGGCGTTCCGCTTTCACAGCTTTAATCTGCGGAGCCAATCTGTGTCTACCTCAACTAAGAAACAGTCGTCAGCATCCTAATATTGGGAGTTTTCCACCAATTATGTACCAGTCTCCATAACGCCTAAACAAACTTCTATGTCTTTTTTGTCCGGCTTGAAAATCCGTTAAGTCTTTGCAAAAATAAATGGACAACTGTGTTTTGTTCTACAAAGACTGTCATTCAATTCCTAGTTTACTAATTTTTACTGGTGAAAATTTACATTATAATGTCTTCCGATGAGTCAAATATCATAATAGAAACTATATAGTTTCATGGTAACACTGAAGCTAAGAAACTAGGCTAGTATATACTAGCCTAGTTTCTTAGCTTCAGTGTTACCATTGAAATTCTAAGACGTGTATTGCATACATCATACGTACTGTACATACAAACTACAACAAATAGGTCACCACGTCATGTTCCATGCAAAAATATAAACTGACCGAATCCCCATTCATCAACTGTCTCCATTTTTCTAAACCAAATGTTAATTTACTTCATTCCTTAACAGCGGCCGCCCAGTTCGCAGGTTTCGGCGCCAGTTCCAACCCTGGTGCCTACTCTAGGAACCAGAACCAGCAGAGCAGGCAGCAGTTCCAACAGGCAATCCAGAGCAAGCCACAGTTTCAAGAGGCACCTAGAGCAGTTAATTCTGCTGCAGCCTGCAATGAATTGAACCAAAGATTACCCGTTCCCGGCAGCTGTGACAGATACACTGAATGCGTTGTAAGTACAGTTCTCATGAGATTAATATATTAATGGGTAATGGATATGCTCGTACTCGTATCAGTTTTGAAAATTACGACAGCAATTTAAGTCATTAATTTGTCGGTAGTTTTAGTTGTTGGCAAAATAATAACGGAGCAAGACCACAATGTATCTCCAGAAAAAATCTGAAAGGGTAGCTATGTCAATCGCTTTTAAAAGGTCTTTTCTGATCGTTAAAGGAAAGACTAAAATAAAAATTATGGTCAGAAGATCCGTATATTTTCATTGAAAAGGAGCCCTCAAGCTAGTAGTACGTTAACTTTTTATTGGAAGGAGGTATTTTTCTTTAACTCGTTAGGGTAAGCAATCGGCAGCCCGGACTATAAATATATATTATGTACCTCGTCTACGTCTTTCCTTACAAGTCACACTCCAAGTTGCTTTCTGATCCCAGACACAAAATTTTCCATTTACATGAACATCTGCACTAAATTAGCCACCCATGGTCATGTATGTGGGAAAGTGTTGACACAGACTGGGATCTTACTTTTAAAATAGGTCGTGACTACATTAAAGTCTGCTTACTACAAAGGCACTGACATAGGCTCCATTCTTTTGTGTGTAATCATGCGTCTCCTCTCATGAATAATTCACTTAATAATCACAGATTCTGGTAATAAAGTTCGCGTTATTTGCTAAACGTGATATGAATGTGGGATTTGAGATGAGTAGCCGATTTTTGATTACTATTAAGTGTCACTACACGGATATTGCGACTTTTATTATTGAAACGCTAATCGTAAAATTGTTTTCAATGTCAAAATCAGCTCCGTAGAATTATTAAACTTTCCCCTAAAGTACCTTTCGAATATTCTGAACTCTGTTGTCTGGTTCTCTGGTGTCTAGACACGCTTTAGTTGTAGAAACATGAAATAATTAAAAATTCATATGCAAACACGAAATGAGCTTGAGAGAGATATTAATCATCAGTAATATTTGAATGATATAATAGTATATTTAATTATATTTTACGGAAAGTGTGACATGCTTAGGAATGCTCAAGAAATTAATAATTATTATTTACTTCTTCCTTCTTCTTCCTCTAAAAAGCGATTAACTCATGACATTACATATCAGCTCAAAACAGCTTAGTGAAAATAGTTGGTTCATTATTGGGTCAAGAGAATGGCCAACAGAATCCTATAGTGCATTACTGCGGTCACCAATCTCTTAGTCACGCATGATCATGATGGAGATACCTTATTGTAATACTCTAGAAACAGCTAGATCTTCATCATTATCATCATAGTCTAGAAAATTCGTATCAAAATAGTTGCTTATTTAATTATATATTTTATAGTTTTGATGACATTGATTTAAGATTCTGTGATTATTTGAACTCACCAACTTCCAATTATTTTATTTTATTTTAAAAGAGTAACGTTGGAATTTCATGCCCGTTCTCCAACATATGAAACGACCTTTTGGAAGGGGCGACTAGAATTAATTCAATTTTTTGTAAATGTTGACGTTCAAATGTTTGAAATAAATGATTTGACTTTAACCTGACTTTGCAGCATGTCTTCTTATTTTTCTCTACAGTAGTCACCACCTTTTAAGTCAGATGTGATAATTTATCTGTATTTGTTCATAGAACGGAACTGTGGAAGAAAGACTGTGCCCCGATGGTCTTCGCTTCAACCCCGTAGCCGCCGGGTACCCGTGCCAGTATCCCAATGAATATGATTGCCTCGAACGATCCGCTTCCCTACGTGAGTAATATTATATCAGTTTATATTTTAACCAGCGGTAGCGGTAGTCAAAGTGATTCCTGCAAGTCGCTAAAAAATTCTCGTGGCCCCAATGCGTGGCCCGGAATATTTCATATCTATATTTTTTTTTTTAACCAAGCTTATAAACTACGTGACATTCGTTTGTGAGAGATTGGTATCTGCACTAGGAAGACCTGTATATCAGATGTTATGCTGATGTTTAGTTGTATAGTCAATCACCAGACTGTTATGAAATAATTCCGATCAATTTCATCCGACGATTGAAAAATAGTAGTGACCGAGTTAAACCCCCACACATGTCATTATGATGAATTTATGCCCATTTTTACTACAACTAGGCATTAATTTATGTGTCGCCTCGTGGGCTTGAGGGCTTGAAATGTCGTGAACGGACACCGTCGTCGGTTGAGACTGGTCATCTTATTTTTAATTTTATATTTTGAATTGTTTCTTCATTTGTTTTTTTTTTTTGTACATTGTTCTCACATATAGAAGCAGCAAGAATAATGTACCCAAGATTTTCTAATATCTTGACTTAAAAGAGTGTCCCTGGAGTTTCTTGCCCGTTCTTCTCCATAGAGATCTACGTTTTGGAATGGGCAACTAGCTTCAACTTTCTGAGTAACTGACCCACTATTTAATTTTGACAATTCAAAAGAGCCTGTAAATGGTTTAATTAAAATAAATGCTTTGAGTTTCTTTTTGAGTTTTGAAAAATTCATAATGGTATGATCAAAAATAAATTTTGAGTATCACAGACTTCTTAATCCGACAACTGATCATATTCTTCTTGCCACCTTGTATCATCGCTGATTTTAGATATACTCAGAAATAGTTTACACTCGATTCTATTTCTGATACATACAATATATTCCGTCTGCATACTAAGCTGGAGGATTTATTGTGTATTACATAAATTCAGTGAACTTTTGAAGGTAACCGCGGTAGGTTAAGGTTTCATCACGAAAATTTAAGGCTTAATTAAAGAAATACACTATTCTAAAGTCGAGTGAGTTGTTTCTCAAGATTCTTACACCATTTCTAGTTTACCTTTTGACATTTTCAACCGGTAACACATTAAACAAGAAGGTAATACAATATGTGAACTATAACCTCACACGGTCATAAATAAATGATTTAAATAGACACGTAGATAGAGTTAAGGCTCCATCAAACAGGCGCGACACGCGATTCGCGTCGCGCGTCGCGCCTGTTTGCAGGAGCCTTTACGCGTATTAAACAATTGATTCGATATTTTTTTCCAATGATCTGGCTTTTATTTGATCTGGCTTTTTGGTCAATCCCAAACCCTAAGAATAATAACAATACACAGCTGTGGTGGCCCAGTAGTAACGGTTCCGATTTACAAGTTGTAAGTTGTGGGTTCACACCCAGTCAGGCGTGTTACTTTGTGTAATTTATTCCACCACCACTGCTCTCAAAACGGTGAAGGAAAACATCATGAGGAAACCGGTATGTCCTAGAACCTTAAATTCGAAGACAAGTGACATCTACCAACCCGCACTGCGCCCACATGATGGATTACGGCCCACTCCCTCTCACAGAGAGGAATCCTGTGTCCCAGCCGTCGTATAGGCTGATCTGATTAAGGCTCCTTCAAACAGGCGCGACACGCGATATATTCGCGCGCGACACAAAGGCACCGCAAGTCGCGCAACGGTCGCGCGCGATTCGCGTCGTGCGTCGCGCCTGTTTGCAGGAGCCTTTATGCTTACACACTCAGACTGGAACTTTCCTTTCGACAATACATCAATGTCCATTGCTTCATACTTCATTCATTACCACGTGATGGATTACGGCCCACTCTCTCTCAAAAGGAGAAGAGGCCTATGTCCCAACAGTGGGAAGGTTATAGACTGATAATGTAATACGTAATATTACCGAATAATTAATTCCTTGTGCATGTGTCAAATGTTTTTTTAATTATTCCAGAACCTCCCCAGCCAACTGAGCAGTGCGAGCACCAGTTCGGTTACTACAAGCTCGGAGACAGGACCAACTGCAGCTTCTACAGGAACTGTGTCAACGGAGTAGCTTATGACTTCCAATGCCCCGAGGGGCTGGCCTGGAGCTCTGCCTCCTACCGTTGCGATTGGCCCGATGAGGTTGAAGACTGCGATGCTGAAGGTAAGAATATAATCATATATAATCCATCTTCTTCTACGCCCACACTCTAATTGTGTCACCCACTATCAATCTCAATCCGATTCATTTTGAAGGATATTGCTAATCCATTCTTACTTCATAATAAAAATTTGTCTGCTCAACAACGTAAATAACGCCAAAAAAAATTGTTGAACTGTCAAAATTAAAGCCATTGCTACGTAATTACCCCACCGCGCGCCGGCTCGATCTTTATAGAAGAACGTTCGAAAAATTTGTCTGCTCAACAACGTAAATAACGCAAAAAAAAATGTTGAACTGTCAAAATGAAAGCCATTGCTACGTAATTACCCCGCCGCGCGCCGGCTCGATCTTTATAGAAGAACGTTCGAAAAATTTGTCTGCTCAACAACATAAATAACGCAAAAAAATATTGTTGAACTGTCAAAATTAAAGCCATTGCTACGTAATTACCCCACCGCGCGCCGGCTCGATCTTTATAGAAGAACGTTCGAAAAATTTGTCTGCTCAACAACGTAAATAACGCAAAAAAAAATTGTTGAACTGTCAAAATTAAAGCCATTGCTACGTAATTACCCCACCGCGCGCCGGCTCGATCTTTATAGAAGAATAGTTTAAGACGCTGCCAAAATATTAGCCCAGTTAGCAAGAGGGTAGCGAGGCTGACAGCTTATGGTGCCCATACGTAGGATAGTCTATATTATTCTAGAATCGCCATTCGCAGAGGCTATATTACTACGCTCCGTATACTCACCTTTAACTTTTCTCCCGAAACAAGTTTAAATCTGCATGTGAAATAGGTATTATTGTTAATTTACTGATTTAATTTTTTAATCAGCATCCTTGTCCGTGGCAACAAAAATGTTGATATTATTTTCGAAACATTTTATTTTTTATAATATGTTTACATAATAAAATATATTTATTTCAATCTTTTATTTTCTGCTGATTTATCTTATTTAGTGGCACACGCGATGTTGTAACTGATATGATAACTCAAGCTAGCATGTTAGCATGTTATGCGCACACACCGGATTGTGAAAAAATTTACCACTTATGAAAGTTGTGTCGTAAAATTCGATAATTACAGAAGGAAGGTCTCACTTCTATAATATACCTGTACCTACCTGTTTCTTTTATTCTAAATCCAACCCAAATTCTTTCAACTAATAAATAATTGACTTTATTTTCAGCTTTCCTTGGCTTCCGCTGCCCAGAGGTTCCACAATCAAGGGAGCTAGGCTCCCCTGCCGGCTACAGATTCTACAGGTATGCATGACATAAATACATGCAATACTTAATGTATGTACAAAACCCCGACTATTATTAAAGTGATAGAGATTGAAATGCCAAGAACTGGTTACCTAATAGGCGACCGGTCAGTCGATGTCAGCACATGTTTAAATGTCAGCAGATGAGCGGTGACCTTGCTTATATAACCTCGTTAGGAGAAATACCAGCGGTTTGCTCACATCCTCTTATGATGTATGATAAAATATTGCCTAGTTGCCTACATTACATATTCTTGCCGTGTCAGTTTTTATAAGTATCTGCGAAATTTTCTTGTTTTATTTTCTGATCTTGTAGATTTTTCCCAGATGACGACCTCGGCGTTGCAATGTCAAATTTTATTGAACAACTTTAATGCACTTCTTGACCATGATAATAATTTAGATTGGATTCAAAAATTCAATGAGCTTCTTCCGTCAACTAAAGTAAAGTTCAAGTTTAGTCTGATCAATAAAAGAAAAATAGATAAAAGTGTTATAATTCTAATTTAGTCAGTGGCGTAATTATTGACCTTGTCGGGCCCTTTGGGGCCCATAGCAAATTCGGGCCCTCCCTCAAACAACTTTTTTTTTACTGGCACTTCGCTCGCGACATCGTCTGCGTAGATTTTGTAATTTCCCCTACAAAATTTAATACCTGACTGCTACGTTGGTCTAGTGTACGAAAAAAGTTTGCATTTCTATACTCATGTTAGGATCCTCCTGTGCAATTCTCCGGCCCTCTCGGGCCGGGGCCCCCTCCAGCTGGGGGCCCGTGGCATTTTGCCCCTCCTGCGACCCTATTGTTAATTTGTTACGCCACTGAATTTAGTACAATTCTTCAAATAACGGAGCCGTCTTGGGCCTTTTAAAGTTTAAAATTGTCTGGAGCGGGTGCTCTAATAGGAATTAATATCATTAGAAAGTTATTTAGTACAAGAATTCCAATGACCCTTGTCTTGATTCCTTGTCCGACCTGAGTGTAGTACTCAAGGGTGGAAGCTGAGACGAGGCAGTAAGTTAAGCTACCTTATCCGTTGTAGCTATAAAGCGACAAAATGTTCATAGGATCTGTCCTTCACTTCTTGAATCTTGAGTAATTGCTAACTGCATCCACAGATTTTGAAAAATGGTCAAGTCAGCTAAATAAAATTTAATTCATACATTTTATTTTATGTTGCCAATCGAAGCAGTTTAGTATAAGGATTCAAAGACACTTCTGGATTAACTGAGGTTGGAGTACTAGAAAAGTCAAAAATCGCATAAAACTTTTCTCATACCTACATTTCGTAGTGATCGATCATCTTATCCACGATCTTTTACGTTTGTTATTAATAAAAGACATGCGTAATGTTATGTATGCAATGTACCTATTCATTCCTCATTTGCCAACACTGCTTACCGATAGAAACAAGATTTACCGTTAGAAGGAAAGGAAAGGGGAGGAGTGAATTATCCCATGACCGGTTACTGGGTAGCGTGTAATATTACGCATTCCTAATAGTGCTCAAAAGGGCAGTGAATATAATTTAGTTTTATGTACCTTTTATGAAACGTCTAAAAAAAAACCTTACTTTTGTAATGCTGACTAACATGTTTGGTACAGTATAACTCTGAACGGACGAGGATTTGGAATTAAGGCTCCTTAAAACAGGCGCGACACGCGATTCGCGTCGCGCGTCGCGCCTGTTTGCAGGAGCCTTCAGGCGCCATTGTAACGTCAGTTTAAAAAGAGTTCCCCATCGGTGTATTACATAATATGGCTATTGGAGCGGAGTACCAAAAATATCATCCTTAACTACTTTGCATATAAATTCATAGACCGGATTAATATTTTATAACTTACTATTTTAATATCTTTTATATTATTTTAAATAGCTTAATTTGTAACAAGATCGCGCGGCACAAAGGCACCGCTCGTTGCGTGACTTGCGGTGCCTTAATGTCGCGCGCGATTTTATCGCGTGTCGCACCTGTTTGAAGGAGCCTTTAGAGGGAAAAATAGCTTTGATGCTAGGGGGAAACGCTTGATAATGAAGTTCGTTTGATAATGTTCAAGAATACGAGTTGATAGTGAGGTACATTTTAAGAATATCAAAACAAACTTCAGCATTGAATTCAGAACTAGGATTTGTATTCTAGCACGATGTCCGGTTATGAATCTCGATTTAGAAATTGATTTAGTTAATCTATAAATTTTGTATATATGTACATACATTTTTTTTTTTTCAAGTCGACCCCAACATAGTTGGGAAAGGGCTAGGCAAATGATGATGAATCTATAAATTTTGTTAGAATATATTCGTTCATTTGGAAGTCTTAATCTAACGTCATTGAAACATTACAGGGCCGAAAACAACTGCCAGAAGTACTTCCTCTGCTTAGGCACGAAGCCACGCGTGCTGTTCTGTGGTGAGAACACTGGCTACGATGAGCTAACCAACACCTGCATGTCGGCTGATGAGGTGCCCGCCTGCCCCGTAGAAATCAGAACCCAGGCTGCTCGCGCCAGGGAGTTAGCCAGCCTTGTCCTCGCCAAAGAATTGGAGTTCAGCGCCAAAATCACCCACAAGAGCCGATATTAATTTAAACTACCGTAAAGTTGGATGTCCACGACCAACGCGCACAAACTGTATTATATGCGCATCGGCTCGTGGTCAAACACTAAGGACATGCGCGACTGCGCGTAGCACAGTTGGTGCGCAAAAATTGTAGATAGCCAAACTTTACAAATACCCCCGCACCCTCTGCATCACATTTGATCTTTGATGCTCAGCCTTTGGGACACTCCAATTGCATAAGGCACTTTCAATCGTAATTTGAAAGATTTTGAAGGACATTGCTAATACATTGCTTCATTGATTGGAATTGTTAAGATGAAAGGTATTTCCATTGTAAGTGTGTTACGGAATTTCCCTGCGGGTGTGTATTGAAAGTTGTTCTAGTCTTAAACTAACAATAGAGTTACCACAGCGTCTGTGTTATGAAGTCATAGAATATTCATGTATTTTAATTTGTGTTTTTTATTTTAAATGTTTTTATCTGCCACTCTGTTTCCGTTTTGTGTCAAGATATTATGCCGCAAGTAAAAATATAAGGATCTAGTTTTAGTGTAAGATTTGTCATAAGCTTATGCTTATGACAAATAAAAAAAAATGTAGCTTAACAGTTATCTGTTAAACTACATTTTTTTAATTTTTATAATTTCATCATACCTGCATCACCATTTTGTATTTTAGTAACTTGTACTTCTTGTAAGTGACTACATCTGTGTCTTTGACGTAGTGTTCCGATACCAAAAATTATGGTATCAATTAATAAGTAACGTTGAATGTCTTGTTACAATATTACAATAAAATATTTCAAACTTGAAACGTGTTTTAATCACCATTGTTACATTACGCCAGACCGCAGAATTCAACTTTTTGTGCTATTAACTGTTCAATAGTTAATGAATTACTTATCTAATGAAGATGACATATTTTGGTATAAAAAGTAGTTGGAACAATGTCAGATCACCATTCGGGAGTTCCGCATCAGGAAAGCAACTTGAAGAATCTAAAATGTTCTCTTACGCTTGTGTCGCCTTGGTGTTCATAGCTGCCTGTAAGTAACATTAGATTGTTTAATTATATAAAGAAATAAATACATAAATAAAATATTCCATCTAATGATCTGTTGCAAAATATTATCCTTGCACCATATTTTATGTACCTCTACAAATCGAAGTGCTCCTACAAACGAGTGTCACGCGCCATCGCGATCGGTAGAGGCAACTGCAGTTGCGTATGAGCACATTGAGAGTTGATTACAGTTAGATATTAATACTTAAGGGGGAAGCGCTAAGGTAGCTCGCGAAATTCAAATTTTCTTACGTTTTTTGCAATTTGCTGGTCAGCATTAAGTTGTACGTTGATTAATATATAAATCGCGGCCGTAAGAAATATGTGTTTACAGAATTATGATCATTAAAGTCATCAACACAACTCTCTAAGACCACGTAAGTCCAAAGAATGATGATTTCATGAAACAGTTATTCTTTGGACTTACGTGGTCTTATGTTACGGCTACACTACCTTACCGTCTACCGGGTTGTTACCGCAATAATTATGGCATTAAATTACCGTTTAAATTACTGCGTGAAGTGGTATGGTTACACTAGAGTTTACCTAGATATGTCTACCGAGCTATTGTCTACCGTCATTTGCCATATTGATTGGCATTGTAAAATTATGACCATAAATCGTGGTTACACCTAGGCGTTATTGAAGTTATGGCAATAATGATTGGCATATCACAGTAGTGTGGCCCGGCCATTATAGAGTTGTGTTGATGACTTTAATGATTATAATTCTGTAAACACATATTAATCAACAAAAATATTAATCAATTCATATATTAATCAACGTACAACTTAATACTGACCAGCAAATTCCAAAAAACCTAAAAAAATTGAATTTCGCGGGCTACCCTGGCGCTATCGCCTTAACTGTAACATTTCCAAATTGCTAACCTAACCAATATTTAATTAAATAAGTACTAAGCCGATTGTCAGGCAGAAAAACGATAAGACAACAACAATATTAAAATTTTATTATTATACTAGCTGACCCCGCGAACTTCGTACCGCCTCAGATTATGAATTAAGTTTTTTTTTCGTGAATTTACCCGTGTTTTAATAGTTATTCTGCTATTCGAGGTTGAGGCAAATCCAACAAATCAAATATCTTAAAAATCGGTCCAGCCGTTCATGAGTTATAAATGGTGTAACTAACCCGACTTTGTTTTATTTATATATTTTTTATGAGCTCAATGAAAATAAGTAAAGGTCTAATCAACGAACTGATTACGACGGGAGTCCAAATAATCATGTAAATTTTCCACCAAACAGGCACCGCTCAGGTTCAGGTATCCACCGACAAGCCTGACCTTCGGAACGCTATCTGCAAAAAGAGAAATGCATACTACAAGGTGGACGGTAGCTGTGACTCCTACGTAAAGTGCACTGTAAGTATTCCAACAGAACATCGTATCACTATCATCATATCGCGAGGCAGTAGGCAGAAGAGAGAATCTTGACAGTCCTTAATTCCACCACAAGAAGAGAAATGATTCCCATAGAGAGTGGCTCTGCTATGCGTTGATTTATTTATTACTCTTTGTCAAAAATCCTATTCATAAACATAACAAAAAGCAGTGATTTTCACAATCAAATTCCTGTGAAGGATTCCTTATTATTTCTGTCTACTACTCATAAGTTAGCAGTTATCTAAAAATATAACTGAAATTGAAGGACATCTGTATAATCTTTAGAGGCGTGCCCCATGGCTCAGTTGTAGGACCTTTTATTCCCAGTAGGTATACGGTGGATTTGGTGTCACAAATTAGTTATATGCACAGGAATTCGTCGCCGAAGAAATGTACTGCCCAGACGGCCTCCACTACAACCCTGAAGTTAAGTGGCCCAGCTATCCCTGCGGATACCCCATGGACGTGCCCTGCGTAGGACGTGGTTCTGCCCGTAAGTAACACAGGACCGACATCCCGGTGGATCAGTGGATGAGGTTCATTTATATCATGACAAATATGATTTTATAGCTAAGCCAATGATTTTTTTTTAAAGTTGATAAACATAAAGCGGATAGCTAATAACGAGCCTTTCATTCAAATACGGGGAAATATGGGGGAAATCACACTTCGGATATAAGAAGCTTGAACGGTTTGCTTGTTAGAAAAAGTTACCCGATTTTCATACATTTACACGATTTATAAAATTTTATTTTTGCAGACACGTTACTATGTACATACGTCGGGACTCCGGGTGGATTTAAAACAAATTGACTTGCACGGGACGTTACAATAGAATCCAGCAGCTATTCCATCCCAAAACACTAAATTGCTATACGTGACTACTCGTGCCAAATCTAAACAAACAATTTATTTTCATCCAGAGCCAGCCCAGCCTACAGCCGACTGTCCTCACCGGTACGGTTACTTCGCGTCGCCTGTCGCCACCCCTGACAACTGCGGCCAGTACCGCATGTGTGTGGATGGCAAGGCCATGGAGATGATCTGCCCCACCGGCTTGGCTTTCAACCCCGACACCGGCCGCTGTGACTGGCCCGAGCTGGTCGCCACTTGCAACGCTGACCGTATGTATACCTCTGTATTATACTTTGTAATCTATCAAAAGAATGTAAGACTCTATTTATTATCCCGTGCAAGTCGAAAAATCTGGTTGGGAGTAATGATTTACTATTTAAGTAGTACTATTACGTTATAAGGTCCGATGGGACTGGCATATACAATTGTATAAATGTCCATAATATATATAAAGAAAAAAAATGATATACTATAAATTCTACAGTCTTACTTGTTATTGAATTTTTCTGAGCATCGTGATCTGTGCTATTGTCATTTTTTATTCTTGTCTTCTGCGACATGAGGTAGCTTCTTTCGTGTGTACATGCTACTAGAGTGGAATGATGTTATTTATTATATTTACCGTGTAGTAACGATAATTATAATTATTCTTATACATTTCAGAGTTCCTCGGATTCTCTTGCCCGGCTGCCCCTACTGATGCCGACGGCAAGCTTCTGGACATTATCGTTAACTACAAGTAATATACTTAATTTTACTCATACAGTTTATAAGAAAATCTAACGAAACTTTGAATTACTATCTTTTTCCAGTTACTTAAAATTTGTCATCAGATGCAAAACAAAGAGTTGTTCCGATCTTAATCTGATACACTGATGGAAAAGACTGGTTCTTTAGCGTTTGGTTTTTGGTTAGGTTAGGTAGTGGTATCAGACTGGAATAACTCCAAAACCAAAGTATTCCTCACTTCAGCAGTCTCTATAATTATGTTCCCTAACGCTTTGTCACCCTTGCAGATATCAGGGCAACTGCTACTACTTCTTCTCGTGCGTGAAAGGCCATGCTCGGCTGCTGTCGTGCGACCAAGGCTTCGCCTTCAATCCAGCTTTGGGTCGCTGCGTAGACGCTGATTACGTCAACTGCGATGTCACCCCATTAGCCGTAGACAAACTTCAATAAGTTTTACGTGTGGTGTCATGTGTTCTGCTTTGATTTCTATGTATTTTTTACTATTTAATAAATATTTTATATGTAATAATTTATTCTGTCCCAAAGTTTTCCTCAGTACCTACCTAGGAAATGGCGACAGTCAGTAGGTCAATCTTGACTTTTTACAGTAGATAGACCGTCCTCAATATGATTTAAAGCAACACATTTACCTAGATGTTAATATAAATCACAATGACGTAAAATTATTAAAATTAATACAAACTGATGAATATTATTCAACATCTCAAATAGCACAAGAACTGGCACAATTGGCTCTTGCCAATAGTCGTTATTAAAAAACGCAAGTTTTTAATAAAACATTTATTTTCGAACAACATGGACTCTTAATGTTAGCAACAATTAACTTAATTAAGTATTATATCTATTGTCAAATATCCTAAATACAAATTAAGTAAGTTAACTCAAACATTTCTCATATTAAAATTTAAGAAAACTCTACACAGGCCCCCAAGATATAGGCGCAGTCTTAGCTGCTGCCTAGCTACCTAGTCAGGGGACCACTGCTCAAATATCAATGTTAATTATTCTAGTTACAGTAAGCATACAGTAAAAATAATTATAATACATTTTTTGTAACAATGGACCAATAAATTATTCTTATTGGCATTCATCATTTTAAACGGTAACGAGAAATATATCCACAGGGAGAACCGGTGAAGATCTGAGACGAGACTTCAACTAGATCATCAAGACAACGTAATATAAAATGATTTTAGAGAAATTAAAAGCAAAATGTTGCCCCATGGCAATATTTTGCGATAAAATCCTAACCTCCATAGGTTAGGATTTTTAAGTAGTAGGTACTTGTCCTTGCATGAAAAACAAGTCCAAAATGTTGGTTTTAACCGCTAAGAGCTTTTTTAAACACTGAAAAGTGTAAATTTTCTGTAATATCAAAATTATGATTCCTTTGAACTGTTGGCTTTCACTTATAGTTTCAGATTTTGCCCTAAAGATGAACCTTTTTGTACCTTCCTTCAGAAACCTAAATTGCAGCATGACTTTTTCGTAATTATCAACATAGTCATAATCAGCGTATAATGGTCCCATTGCTGGGACACAGGCCTCCTCTCTTCAAGAGGGAGGGGGCTGTAATCCACCACGCGGGCCCAGTGCGGGTTGGTAGATGCCACATGTCTTCGAATTTTGGGTTGTAGGACATGCCGGTTTCCTCACGATGTTTTCCTTCACCGTTTTGAGAGCAGTGAAGGAAAACATTCAATTTACACAAAGTAAAGCGGCTAACTGCGGGTTCGAACCACAGACAGGTATAGATACACCTAGATAACGCTAAAGCAACTACTTCGCGTGCCAATAATCGCACCAGCTTACGTTCAAAAATCGTAAGCCGCCATTTTCGCGCCTGTGTACTGCTAGCTGGGTAAGCGTAAGCGAGAGCGCGAGCTTGTGATGTCATAGTAGGTAGTCAAAAAAATAAAAAAGTTTTTAATAACAAGCTTTTATTTAAATAAAAACGTAACCTAAAAAAGAAAGAATAACGCGCAATAAAAAAAAAAATAATAAATTTAAGTGACATTTCAAAATATACCTACTTAAATAAATTTTAAACGCTTGGGGGGAGTAGTGGGTAGTTTTGGAATCAGCTACAATATATACGTAATACGTATAATACGTATTTTTTCCACAACTTTCTGGTTTTATAATTTACCTAATAACTTCCTGTCCCTGTTATTTACATAGCAATTAGTGTTATCTTTTTTGAAGAAAGTTGTTTTTTTTTTCTAAAACAGTTTTTAACAGCCAAGACAAGGTAACGTCTTGATAATGGCCAGACCCTTTCTTCGTACAGGACACAAGCATGCATGCCTCGAGTTTAGTTTGACAAGAGAATAATTATTTATTCGTAGAATATTATTTCATTGTTTCAATTATTAAAGGTGCTTAATGTAGATAAATCATTAAAGCACTAAAATAGGTAAGAGAAAGCACCAGGGGCCCTAAAAAGGCCACTTGGGCAGAATCATAAAAGGATAACATTATGAATCATAATATTGCGAAGACAGTCCGTGTTTTTCTTTTTTTCGCTGCACTACGTAGGTATAATCAAAGAGATTGGGATTGGATTGATTGGTATTTTAGCACAGACAAAAAAAGATAACTGAAAAATCCTTTACCAATGGGATTTGATACGATTAACTTAACAGTTAACTGTGCATTATGATTCTGCCAAAGTGGCCTTTTTCAGCCCCAGATCATTACACACTTATTACGGTATAAATATCTAGGTATCTATTATTTGGAATGAACATTCTTAACAGTATCAACCGCAACTATCAAAGTTCACCATTAAAAAATACTTTAATAATCAGTAACTATATTTAAAAATAATTAGATTCCAATCAATTTGATATCGGTAACATTAGCGTGTTCATTTATAAACATAAGAAAACATGTCACTATTTACAGTAAGGTGCGCATTGTCACACGGGTACACCTCTGGCGAACCACACCACAAACATGTTCTGGACAAAATTACTATTAATACTACCATTGGTAGTGGCTGGTAAGTTACGATATCGGTTTTGCTATTGTACAGACGAGACGCCAGCACATCAAGCTACCCGGAACTGTCAAATTTTCCCAATCAACTTTGAACCTTATGCTTTAGCGATGAAGTTGAAAAGCTATTAAAGCAGATTGCTATAGCTTGACGTGCTGGCGTCTGTACATGGTTTTAATAAGCTTGATATTCTTCTGTTTAGAAGCTTTTGTGAATTATGTTCATCTTGCAGTGACAGTTGGCCAGACGAACAGAGGATACTCGTACTACGGGACGTCAAACGTGCGGGATCAGAGGCCACAGCCGATTTATGGAGAAAGGCCGTTACTTTTGCCAGGGAGACCAATACCGGCGACTGGCCCTGTAACTGCTGCCCCTGAGGCCCTTATAGCGCCAGCACCTGTACTCGATGGACCATCAGCTCCCGTTGCACCACCCGCACTAGCAGCTCCGTCTTATGCTCCTGTTTTCCGTCCCCGGCCACTCTACACCCCCGTATATAGACCACTTCTTCCCCCGCGCCCCATCAGACCAACCAGACCGCTGGCTGTCGCTCCTCCTCAACCTTCTACCATTGGTGAACCCCAAGCACCAGTAACAGTAGCTGCACCTTCCCTACCCCCCGTGGAAGCAAACACACCTGAAGCACCCATTCTGCCAGAACCTGCAGTCGAACAGCCAACGCACGCACCAATTTCTATTCCAGCTTCTCAACCAGGAGAGCCGGTCGTAGTTGAACCCTTACCTGAACCAGTACCAACAGCAGGGCCAGCTCCCGTCACCGAACAACCTCCTGCTCCAGAACCAATTCAACCATCGATTGTGGTATCTAAACCTCTCCCGCAGCCCGAGCCCATTTCGCTACTCGAGCACATTCGGCAATCCGAGCCCATTTCGCAACCCGAGCCCATTCGGCAATTCGAGCCCATTTCGCAACCCGAGCCCATTCGGCAATTCGAGCCCATTTCGCAACCTGAGCCCATTCGGCAACCCGAAACCATTTCACAACCCGAACCCATTCGGCAACCCGAGCCCATTTCGCAACCCAAACCCATTCGGCAACCCGAGCCCATTCGGCAACCCGAGCCTATTCGGCAACCCGAGCCCATTTCGCAACCCAAGCCTGTCTCACAAACTGAACCCATCCTGCAACCCGAGCCCTTTACACAAACTGAACCCGCCCAACAACCTGAACCCATCCGAGAATCGGATCCCGTCCAACAACCTGAGTACGCCTTGCAACCCGATCCCACCCAGGAAATTGTGCAGGCCCCAGAAGTTCTTCTAAAACGAGTTGCCGTGACATTCCCAGAAATACCACCGAAGCCAGTAACAGCCCCCACCAGCATTCGTTCTATCAATGTATCCCAATCTCCTACGCCAATGGCATTACCGCCCCTTCTTCCTAAACCTCAGAATGTTCGGGAACCTGCTTTTGGTCGGCACCGTCAATCTTCAGTTCCACCAATGATTTACTATCCAACTGTTACGTATCCTACACAAACTCCCTCATATTCATATTCCCATACACTACCACGGTCGGTAGCTACTCAGGCACCCACGGTGGTAGTCACCACACAATCACATCCAGCGGTGACTCAAGCACCAGGGCAATTAAAGTTTGACTTCCAGTGTAAAGAAGGAAATGGATATTACTCCGTTGAACATGAATGCGACACCTACATTGAATGCAAGGTACGATATAAACGCGTTTGATTAAAGATTTACTGCTTGCTCTGAATAACTCAAAATATTACGATGCTTATTTTTCGTAAATTGCATACCATCCCTCTTCCCCTTTGCAGCAAAACAGAGCAATGAAATATACGTGTCCAGATGGTCTTCACTTCAACCCTGCTGCCAAACACATTGAATACCCATGCGCTTATCCCTCAGAAGTAAAATGCATGCCAGGTGACCAAGAACGTACGTATATAAACAAATATTTTTTCAGAACTTTTCTTTGAATTTGGGGTCTTCTTCGTTCGTTCTTATTCTTCTCTTTGAACAATAGAATTTCTACCGAGTGACGTTTCTCATCAATTCTATTATATTCAATATACATTTTTATTTTAGAGAATCCTAAGCCTACAGCCAAATGCCCAAATCAATACGGATTCTACTCGGTGAATGACGGCGACTGCAGCCAATTCATCATGTGCCAGGAAGGCTTAGCCACTATAATGAACTGCCCTATGGGTCTGGCTTTCAACCCACATACAAGCAGCTGTGACTGGCCCGCTAATGTCCCACAATGTAACCCTAATGGTAAGTTGAAAACGATAGGTACCTAATCCAACTAAATTAGGCATGATTTCAGTTCAGAAGCAAAACTAATCAATCGAACTTCTTTATAATTTTCAGTATTCAAGGACTTCACTTGTCCAGCCCCCCCTGAAGACGAGGATGGGCAAGTTTCTGATATTATCTACAATTACAGGTAGGTGCCTATCTTTATTACAATTTACTCTATTTTTAACCGACTTCTAAAAAGGAGGAGGTTCTATGTTCTTTATTTTACGTTTAGCCAATGGTTCACAGCCATTGTAATCTAACTCAAAACTAATCCTATTAATGTTTCCCTACTTTCCTAGATACGAAGGACATTGTAAGCTGTACATAGCCTGTCAACTCGGGCATCCTCGGCTCCTGGGCTGTGAACGTGGGCTTTCCTTCGACGACACGTCGCAGACCTGTATCGATGAAGACTATGTGACAGATTGTTCAGTTCCCGTTGAACATTTACAATAATAATTAATATGTTATAAATTAGAAATAATTATAATATAATACTACAAACATAAACATACAAAACATGAGAAAACGCACGTTTATTATTCACGATTATGTGTATTATTTAAGTCCAATGGTCGTGGCTAGTCGAAAAAACTTGAGTAATGAGCTGATTCCAATGATTTCAAAAGTAAGGATACGCCCATCTGAACATTTTACATAGACGTTCTTCATACAAGCAACAGTAACGCCATCTGTTATAACTCAGACGAACTACGTGAGTGCAGCGTTGCATAGGTCGACGACGTAACCTTGTACGTGCGTACTTACCTACATGTTTTTTTTATCACATTTTATCCTGAGTCAGTATAAGTCAGTTGCATGCCGATATCCTTTCAACTCAGAATACCAGACTCTCAAAATCCCATCTCGTTAAAATATCAGATTTCAGGCAGTCGAAATAAACATAATAATAATATTATGAGAAAAACCTAGCTAGTTTTTGCAGCAAATAGATTGCATATTGCACATTTTGCAATAAATACTGTTTGGTTTTCTTATATTACCTATTTTGTTTCATTGAAATTGTCATGTCGTTGAAAAGCCTTCTCCTTAGTTTTCTACATTTTATTTATTTCATTATTAAACAAAGTGATATGATAAGTCAGAAAGGCAAACTAGAGTTACTGCACGCAGGATTCATTTCACTGTCATCATTTCAAAATCAAACACCTGGGGCTTGTAGCTGTGTAGTGGTAGTGGCTGCTGGAATTTTACAACACAGGTCTGGCCATCGCGAAAATTCCCAAACTGTTTTAGAAAAACCAACATCGTATCCTCCCATATTTGTCAATTCTATTAGCTAATGATATAATAAAGCTTCTAAATAAATAATATCAAAACAATGTCGATATCAACGTCGCAAAAATGAGCAGAGCATACTCTTGTATTTTTATGAGGTTTGAAATAAGGCTCTTTCGTTGTTCCCTAATAATGCGACTCCATATCTATACACGTTGAATCATTTGGAAATCTGTAATTTAAAAATTATTTGTATCGTAATGCGCTATCGCATAATGTATATTTAAACATCGTTTATATGTCTTCTCCTAATTTGGTACCAAAATTCTAAATTATTTACACTACGTTCTTAAGACAAAAATAAAACAGAAATAAAAAAATGACGTCTGTACAAGGTTATTTTGTTCACTTCGAGGAGCCATTGGCCACACAATGGCCGCCATTGTAAAATAATGATCGAATTATATAAAAATGTGTTTATTTAATAATTTAATTGCAACAAAAATAATGTAAGGTTACATTCCGATGATACGATGTCCCATGTTTCTTTTTAATCTTTGTATCGTAATTTTTGTAGCCTTTTACGACGCAACTAGGCATTTTTATGACAGGCAAATACAAGTTCTCTCTCTCGCGCGGACCACTGTCAACTGAGTCGCGTTGGCCCTAGAACCGTCATTTTAGGGCCAGCGCGTTGGTGCCATTTAGTCGCGCGGTTAGCCCGGTCCTTACGCTAGTAATATATAAGTCAATGGCTGATTCCTACAAATAATCCGGCCGTCGAAAGAATTATTCTTCTTGACACCTGTCAGCAGTGTCAGCAAGGAATATACTACTCGTTTTTTCGGAAGACATCATCACATCATCATCACATCATCATATTTTTAGGAGACACATCAGCCGCAGTAGCGAGCTGTCTCACGTGTCAGAGAGATTTAATTTTTTCATTTAGTGGATTTTAGTACGTGAAATTGGCAAAATTGTGGTGTTTGTTCCACAGAAGCCATTAATCAAGAGTTGAAGTTGAATATACTACTCTCTAACGAGAGCCCGTCAGTTTCAATATGTTTTGCGAATTTGATCTTCTTCTTAAACTACTCACTGGGGCTCTGAGGTTTTCAGTTCAAATCAAATTCAATCAAATCTGATAAAGTTTTAACCACAGGCTCTAACAAACCCTAACATTACCATACAAATAAATAATTTATTTTTAAAAAATCGTTTGCAAACTAAAACGGTACCTTTTTTTGGACTGGCAATATTTATTAGAACTCTTGTCTTGTTGTTTCCTACGCATAAACGTATAAAAACCACGAATGTGATTGGTGGGTCATCGTTTCTAAACAACAACGACCAATAATATTTTTTTTGTATTTACAATCTTTAATAGAAAACAGATTTTTATTTCCGCCAAAGAAGCGCGGTTTTTGTAGCTAAAATAATTTGAATTTGAATTTTTATTTACAAGAATCTTGAATGTTATCAGTGTTATCACTATGTTGATTATGTGCTCATGTATAATTTTGCATTCATTTTGATATTTTGGACGATGGAGTGCCGTGTGATAGGTGTATGATGACGGAACAAACGGCGAATCCGCGAGACATTCGACATTCCGCTAGCGCAGCCCTGACGGACATCGCCCCAGTTGCCCCTTCGGATCGAGCGGATAATTGCGTTGCGTAGTCGCGACTCACGGCCGGAGCCTCTGAGCCCTATTTATTTTTTTACAATCAGTGTGTTCCTAAAGTGAATTTAAATGTAAAAAACAATATAAAGTCGATATCCTGTCATTTATGTTATCTCAAGCATTACTTTAATTCGATGTCTAGCTGTGCACAAAATGGAAGATTCCTACATTATCGCTAATTTCCACACGCTTTGTCGACTATGTCTGCACAAAAGCACATTCTCGACATCGATATTCGCAGCTGCGCCGGACGACGAAGCAAATGTTGCTTTAACCTCCAAACTAACAGAATGTCTCGACTTGCAGGTAAGTTAATGTTAATTTCTGCAGATTTTTTTATTGGATACAGTATCATTTAGATCCTGGTATAATAAAACATGTTATTTCAGATTGATCCTAATGATGGGTTGCCTACTAGGATCTGCTACAAATGCTTGTTCAAAGTTGATAAATGTTCAAAATTTAAGCTACAGTGCACTCAAAATGAAACCAGGTTGAGACAAATCACTACAAGGGCTAATGAACTGGACAACTCTAATTCATCAGAAGTTAGCAGCTACAACTATGGTTCACATTCTCAGGATGGACTGAAACCAAAACCTGAAGATTACATTGTTGAAGATAGTGTTGTGATGGTGGTTGATCCAAGCCTTGACTATGACTCCTCTGAGGAGTCTGAAAATATGGAACCTGTTGAACCAGAAGTTATTGAAAGAAACAACACCCCAGATGGAGAGCCAATGACTGAATCCTTTTTCAAAAATGTGTTCATGTGTCAATTTTGCGATCAAGCTTTTGTTTCACAAGAAAAATGTAAAGAACATGAGCATGCTTACCATGATCCCAATTTACCATATAAATGTGTGGAGTGTAGTCTAGTCTTTGCTGAGCGAAGTCAATATGTGCAGCACACCAAACAAGTACATGGCAATGATAAACCCTACCACTGTCCAGAATGTGATAAGTGTTTTGGAAGACGCTCTGATTTGAGAAAGCACTCCATTGTCCACACCGGCATTAGGCCGTATCAATGTCAATATTGCTTGAAAAGCTTCTCCCGTAATACTAATCTTAGCAAACATCTGCGAATTCATGCTGGACACAAACCACATGTGTGCCCTCTTTGTCCAAGGAGCTTTGTGGCAAAAGGAGATTTACAACGTCATGTGCTTGTTCATTCAGGGATGAAACCATTTGCTTGTAGAAAATGTCACTTAACATTTGGTAGAAGAGATAAACTTATCAAGCATGAAATGCGTCATACTCCTATGAGCCCCGGCAAAACAAACGCAAATGCATTTATTTTGCCTGACCATGAACAAGATACTCATGATATGGTAGTAAATGTAAACCCTTTTAGCAATCTTATGACTTCTCCTACACAGCTCCATCCAGATTCATCAAATACTGATTATGATCTACCGAGAGTCCCAGATCATATATCTGGAGAGAGCAGTTTTATGAAAGTACAGAAAAATACTGCTTCTGCAAATAAGACCAACCATCATTCCCCACCAAAACAGAAAGCTGCAGCAAATAAAAATAGGCCAAAAAATATTAAATGTCATCAGTGCCCCAAGAGGTTTAGCTCTTTAGATTCCTACAAAACACATGTGTCTATTGCACATATTGGATCCAGGGTCTTCCAGTGCAAAATTTGTTTCAAGAAGTTCCCTCGCAAAAGAGAGTTGGACCGTCATGCAGCTCTACATTCTGGTATGAAACCATTTTCATGCAGTCAGTGTGATAAAAAGTTTACTAAAAAAGACAAACTTGATAAACATGAGCAAACTCATGAATGCTTGGTTGTGAATATGCCTTGCATTGAATGTGGTGCCACATTTGAAAAGAAACCTGATTTAGTTGCGCATATAAAATCACATTTTACTGAAAATTTTGATGATAAGATGACTGAAGCTGAAATTAAGAAAGAAGAGGACCCTGAATTTAATTTGGATGACAATTTCTATGACCTTGAAACTTGAGATGTTGAAAATGTACTTAAAGTTATGGTAACTTATTGTTCACTTGCTTGGTACTTAAAAGATAGGTATAAATTAGAGGTGGTGATTTTTTTTACATTGGTGAATGAATGTAAAATGTTTGTTTGATGATTTGGGATTATATGAAGTCTGAATTCCCATTCTAAACACCCACCGTATGTGGATTATTAAAAAAATCGCAACACTTTTAACCATTTCTAGCATTAAATGTTTATGACCTTCTCATATTGAGGAATAATTTAACCAAAAATTATGTTAATACTTTGTTATGTATGATTGTTATTATTAGAAAACCTTGTATTAAATAGATAGGTATTATTATGTAGTATGTTAACAAGATTATTGTTCATTCATGTTACACAATCCTAATATGGTGTGCCACACATATGTTTAGGTTTTAGAGATCAATAACTGTAAAATGGTCTTGAAGAAGTAGTAAAGATGATTGTCAACATTTTATTGTAGTAATTAGATCTGAAATTATGAAAGCTATAGCTGTCTCATAAAACTGTCATACTATTGGGCAAAAACTTGTAAGTCTATCCAAAGATAATAATCATTAAGTATATAATTAAATTACCTACCTATGTTATGTCTAGTATTTTTGTTTTCCATGTAGGTATGAATTAAAATTGTGACTTACCTACATAATAATATGTAATAGGTAAGAATGCACAAAACTGACCCTATCAAGTGATAATTGTAGATACATTAGATATTAATACTTACACTTATGATGACTGTTTAATTAGTTAGCATATAATATTATACTGTATTGAATTCTGTCCTGATGTATTTACTTTAAGTTTAGTTGCTTACATGGTCAAGATATTATAATAGGTATTACAAAGTAACAAATCCATGCATTTAAGAATATTAATATTAAAGTAACTAGAATTCTGTACTTTACAAATGTAGTAACATCACATAATAAATATTTTAGAAAGGATCTTAAAATATTGATAAAAAAACATTTGTTTCAAAAAATATTTTTTATTGCATCATAAAAGAAGCAAGTATTTCGCAGTCAGTCAATTTAATGTTTCAGCAGTTTCATTCAGTATTGCAAAAAAACAAACAAACTTATTCAAATAATATTAATCTATCTTCAATCATGCATCAGAATAAACATTATTTTATTTTGTACATACTTAATGCAAATTATTCAGTAATGTGCAAATATAAGTACTTATGTATGTAAATATTTATATCTGCAATAAATATTGTCCACTAAATGATCACTCGTTTACTTATTTTTAACACCTTGAACCCACAAGTTAACTTGAGACAAACAGCCCCGACTCCCACGCTATTACCGCTCTCGCCATCGACACTTGTACCGCTCTCCGTCGACACCTATCAGGTGCTTATGTTATCCGAACGCAGCGTCCTTGCGGGTTGTAGAACTTTGTTATTACATATTATGTTGACTAATTGCTGAAGCAGTTAATAAAAATAAAAAAATCATTATCCTAGATTAAGGGGTTTTTTCACCCCCAAAAATCCACCCTGAGGTGGATACGCGGAAACGCATGTCCGAGAATCCACCCTAGGCCTAGTTGGATAAACGAAATTTATAGGCATAGGGTGGTTTCTCGGACATGCGTTTCCGCGTATCCACCATAGGTTGGATAACCCGGCTAAGAGCTGTAGTAGTATGATGATGACCTAGTTTTCTCAAGTCAATGAAACAAAATTACATTCACATTATATTTATTGTTAACCTGCTAATGGATTAGCATGTATTGTAACTGAAGTTATTTTTGCTTCTGTAAGTGGCCGGTATGTTTTTGGGTTGACTGCCATTTTTTCTAAATCATCGAGTGCTTCAAATCCGTCTATGATTCTGGAACAAAGGATAACAATATTTTTAGGTTTGATGGCAAAAAGTACCTGGGCAGCAATGGAATCCATAAGCAAACTAATACCATTATAATATTTATGTTATGCACTAAGGTCTATAAATCAGGCTATGCTTGGCTGGATATGTCTATTAGGCTTTGTTTGCGGCTGTTCCGTTTATCCACCTCAAGGTGAATTCACACATGTTCAAGAATTCACCCTTAGCCTATAAATTCCGTTTATACAAATAGGCCTGGGGTGAATTCTCGCACATGTATCTGCATATCCACCTTAGAATGGATAAACGGAATAATCTTGTGTACCAGTCTTTCATAGGGGTATCGTAACTGTGTTGTGGATGTCAATTAGGCAGTTGCTCCATGTAAAATTCTGGTATTCAGCTGCACCCGATTCGACTGGAAGCCAAACCAAACATAGTTAATAGACTAGACAGATTGATATTGGGCTTTGCTCTCCTAGAATTGGTATTACTTTGCAAACCAAGTTTAATTGAAGTAGCTTATAGAATCTTGTCTTACCTGCCAAATAATGTATACTTCAAATCTAAATGTGGTTGTTCTCCATATGTGAAGAAAAATTGGCTACCATTAGAGTTGGGCCCATTATTGGCCATGCTCACCATACCTCTTGCATTGTGCTGTAAATATAACACATTTTATAAACACTTATGCTTAGCGAAACAAGCAAGAAAGTCTATTAACTCTTCACACCATAGATCTATCATCTATGCTTCAATGAAAACTATGGTTTTCATTGCGCTGCCATGGCATCCTGCTGGGGTATGCCCCAGCAGGATGCCATGGCAGCGCAGATAACAAAATGTATGGTTGTCTGCGTAACCAAACAGACGCCAGGAGAGCCACCCACTATATAGCTGTATGCATTTAATTGGCAGCGCGACCTGGCGACGTCCCCATGGCGTCCCGGTGATAACGGCTCTTATTCTTTGCGTTTATATAAATAAAAATATATAAGTAGGTACCTTTAACTCTTCCTTAAATTCATCTTCAAACTTTCGTCCCCATATAGACGTGCCTCCTTTTCCGGTGCCTGTGGGGTCTCCTGTTTGTACTATGAAGCCCTAAAAAAATGTCAACCGATAAATACACAGCTCTTATTTCTGTTTAAATCTAGAAGTATAATTTTAATTTTAACATAAGGCACCATGGTTTACCTTAATATTCCTATGAAATAAGCTTCCGTTGTAATAATTGCTAGCACATAATGCTAGGAAGTTCTCACAAGCTTTTGGGCATTGCTCACAATATAATTCTACTTTTATATCCCCAACGTCAGTATGTAATGTAACAGACATTTTGCCGAATTTAATAAATTTCAATAGCTTTTAATAAGCTTTAAATACTATAAAGAAACTAGTGATTGCAGTGAGTTCACAAACTGTGTTTAATTCTTATCGCTCCATTGACTTTTAGTTAGGTATATTACGTACTTTTGTTGAAATCTTTGTCACGCTCGCGTGTGGCTGCAGTTGGGCTGCAGTGTTGCCAACAGATAAACTAGCTCTCCACTCCACCAGATTCAATTTCGAAAACCACCTGAAAACCACTAACAAAAATCGGCCCTACTCCAAAAATTGCTAAAATTTTCACTAAACTAATTTTTGGTTTTTACGAAAGAAAACAGTAATTAAAGTAGTTTTTTATTAGTAAAAAATGTTCTTTATTATTACGTAATAAAATATTTAAAATCAGTAAATCAACAAGTCAAAATGAGGGACATAGAAATTATCCAATAAAAACAACAACTATAAAAAAGTGATTTTCTAAAATTCATCTTCAGATGAATTTTTGTCTGCATCATCGTCGGTTTCACATTTATATGATTCTTTGGTACTGATTTGTTTTATAACTTTTTTTGGAATTTACCTACACAGTAAAAGTAAATAGGTACTCCTGAAGATTAAATGAAATAAAAATTATATATTTCGTAACGTTTTAGTGGCTTAGTGGTTGAGTGATAGCATTTTCAGTAATTAAACTGAATTGTACGGACGCCAGCACATCAACCTACCACAATCTGTCAGATTTTAATAGATTTTCAACTTTATCGCTAAAGCATAAGGTTCAAAGTTGATTGGGAAAATTTGACAGATTGTGGTAGGTTGATGTGCTGGCGTCTGTACTAATCCACTAGAAAAACCATCAGCCACTAAAAGCAATATTTCGCCACTAAAAGGGGGGTTGAAACCACCAGTTTTAGTGGAAAATCCACTAAGTTGGTAACACTGCTGGCTCGCGTACCGTTTGACGTTTTCTTTTTGTCAATTGTCTGACACAGTGACAGTTGGACTGGACACAGTGCAGTGAAGTGTCAAGACAGGTGACAGGACATGTCTAAACTGGCAATGTTAATAGCATTTTGTTTTACGCATTACAATAAATAAATCAACTGGAAAGCGAAATATAAAAAACAAACCTTCGTCTAATTAAGCTCCTAAATTAATCTACCTAAGTAACTAATTTTGAGGCAGCGCCAAACAAATAATCATCCAAGATCAACCTAGCTGCAATCATTTTACGTTTGGTACCTACCGTGCCGCCTCAAAATTAGCAGACAAAACTTCATTTTAGGTAGGTACTCGATCCAAATGTATAGGGTTGGGACAGATGAATGGACAGATGATAATTTTTTCGCCATTACGATTTTAGTCCCATGGAGAAAGTCGTTAACTTTGATGATGCCATGGTCTGTACCACACAGAAATTTAAGATACAATAGAGAGGCAATTTCTACAAGGCAGTAGTAAAGCTACTGAGCAATAGCCATTTATTACAAAATTAGCAAAATGTTAGGTCTAGTATTTTATGAAATTTATTTATTAGAATTACTGATTATACAAATAATTAATACGAAAAAAAACAAAGTTCGGTCCAGCCGTTTTACTATAACGAGAATTGCAATATCGTAATGCGGAACTCTGCATATTTTCTTAAAAAATATTTTTAGGGTTCCGTACCAAAAAAGGTAAAAAGGAACGCTTATGGTTTTTTTTCAGGATGCGAAATCATCAAATCACCCCTCCTGCTCTAGGTGGAGCGGAAGGGAGTGTCAGACTCTTACTGACTAAAACCCACCCGTGTTCCTTCTTTAGCCCTTTATGTTCCGGGCCAGCAGCGGTAACCCTTTCGGACAATCCCGCTGACCCGGAACCCTTATGGTGCGACTCAATCTGTCTGTCCGTCTGTCACGGCTGGACATCTCAAGAACTGCTTAATGATATCAACTTAACTTTGGGTTAGTTTGAGATGACGTTTGTAGCTACCATACCGCGTCCCCTGCAAAAAGTGACAGACTTTTTTGTTCAAAATATTGCGCTTTCTCCAGTGTTGTTATCATCATTGACCTATCTTTACTTCTATACGTACTTATTATAAAGACGTATCATTTGTGAGATGTAGGGGGTAATCTTCAGAACTACTGATCGATCTGACTACGAAAAAACACATTAACTAATGGAAAGCTAGTATAACCTAGGACATTATGGTTTTTCACGGGAACGACGTCGCGGGCAGAAACAAGTCTATAGAAGTATGAGGAACAGGGTGTAAAGTTCACTCATACTCTATAGAGAAAAGGGAGGATCCTCCGACCAGACGGTTGTTGTGTCTGGCGGGCAACTGCCCAATGATTAATGTCAGGCCATTGCTTTGTATCTATGCTAGTTGCGCGGCAAACTCTGCTTGCGAGATGCAGGATTTTGCGTGACGTCAGTATGACGCGTTGTCCGTATGTGGCGTTGTAGATACCGCTACAAGTCTTTAGCACTGGACAATCGAAAAAACTTGAATTTAGTATTATACTAGAAACCTGTGATGCAGTAATTTCATATACTTAGTATAATTAAATTACTGTCTTTAAAAGAAACGCAGGTCGTGACACGCCCGGGGACGCTAAGTTTTTATTGGGTGCAAGGGTGGAGTCTGATAGGGGGAGTCTGTGCCTTGTACGTTCAGCATCAAAAGTCGATTAACACTTCAGTTTTTTAAATCTCGGTTATTGAGCAAAATATTTATTCAAAAGTGAAACAGAAGTACGATGCAATTTTCAACAAATATTTTGCTCAATAACTGAGATTAAAAAAACTGAAGTGTTAATATTTTGCTCAATAACTAAGATTAAAAAAACTGAAGTGTTAATCGACTTTTGATGCTGACCGTACCACACAGTGCTCATCGCAGGAACATACGCAATAGGCTCGAAGTTATATTCTCTTTCACTTACCTACTTACCTTCTACTTCCACCTACTCGGTATTCAAGGGTTTTTGTTTTTTATTTTACATTATGGATAAAACGAACGACCAGCACCCTAATTGCGTATCACACTTTCAATCATTCCATTCTACATAATTGAAGGGTTAAGTGGACAAAGGTGTTATTCTGACAAAGTCAAAGTCAAAGTAAGTGGTGGGTTAATCCGTGAATCGATTTATCATCAGTTAAAACCTATGTTCATGCAAAAAAGGTTGGATTTTTTGACTTTGTCAGATAACACCTTTGTCCACTTAACCCTTCAATTATGTTCGAAAATTTTATCTGCTAAACAACGTAAATAACGCAATCAATGTTGTTGAACTGTCAAAATGAAAACCCATTGCTACTGATAGTGTTCAGAACTTTGTTTGCAAATAAAACCATTCGATTAGATACAAAAAGGATTTATTGAGATCGTAACTACACTAACAAAAAAAGTTATTCACAGCCGCCTTCTCTTTCATTTTGCTCCTGAGTGTTTCCACCTGTTCCTTGACTTGCATAGTTGCCAAGTAACCTCTGGCCCTTGGGGTCGAAGGGAGATTTTAAGTGTAAAGTCGCTTTGTGCTTCTGTCCCATGACTTCGATTTCGTAATCGCCTTCTTTCAAAAACTCTTTGGTAACTTCTGAGCCTTTGTTAGTGACGTAGCCGATACCGATTGGTTTGTCTAGGTAGAACGCATAATCTCCTCTTCTTAGGTAGCCTACGGGTTCACCATTTCTAAATATAGCTTCTTGTCCGAAGACAGCAACCTGCAAAGATTAATAAAATTACCAATCAATCTATCTATATAAATAGTAATGAAAATGGGTCCCTTGAGACCGGCTGGACCGATTTGGCTAATTTTTGTTTTAAAATGTTTGTAATAGTCTGAATTAGGTTTTTACGGAAAGAAAACTTAAAATCCTTTTTAGGGTTCCGTACCAAAATGGTAAAACGGAACCCTTATGGTGAGACTCAGTCTGTCTGTCTGTCTGTCTGTCACAGCTGGACATCTCAAGAACTATTAATGCTATCAATTTAAAATTTGGAATAGTAGATGATTTGCCCAACTATTTTGCAAATAAGAAAGAAATAAAAATATATGTATATTTTTTGCAACAGGGACTAAAAGGGGTCTGAAAAATTCGAAGTGAGGCTACTACGGCATGTGGGATATTATATGAAAAGCGCAGTTTGCACATTCTCAAACATTTTTGAAGCCGCATAGTTTTAGACTTTTGGTGAAAAATTTAAAAAAAATAGCGTAACCCCCCCCCCTATCTCCGAAGTTTGCAAAGAGAACAATCAGAAATTATTCTATGTGATAGAAGTTTATGTAAAGATTACAGGAAAAATAAAATGAAAACTCTAATATAGCACACTTTTTCAGAAATCGTCAACAAAAGTTACATTAGTTCCAGTATCGGTCAAGAGATGGCGCTGACATAAAACTGCAATATTCTACACCGCAGTGCACAGTTAAAATTCTCTGACGAATATAGGCCTCGCCGATGAAAAATTAAAAAACATGATTGTACGGAACCCTCGGTGCGCGAGTCCGACTCGCTCTTGACCCGTTTTTTTTTTCCTATGGGATTTTGTTGGACAGGACAACGTCTATCGGGTCAGCAGGTAATTTATTTAAAAAAAAAACGTCGCCAGTTCGGGCGCGCTGGGTAGTTTCATGAATGTTGACCAAGTAATAGTTATTTATGATACTAGTGCGGTAAGTTGGTTTTTACAAACGAGTAGACGAATGTAAGCCCGAGACGAAGTCGAGGGCTTACCATAGTCACGAGTTTGTAAATACCAATTTCTGCACGTGTGTCATACAATGTTTTTCAACACATTTGCGAGAAAACAGTACAGTATGTAATTAAACAAACTTTATTTAAGAGTGGGAAAGTCGCAACAATTTTTGAAGTTTCTAATATGAAAATGGCGTGAATTTGCAAATGGCGCCAAATGCACGTGGTGAAAATTAGGACTACATCTTTCGTCTCATTTACTCTTTAGTATTAAAGTGAGACAACGTATTGAGCAAAAGCGCTTCCAAGGAGGTTCGATCAGTCAAATGTAAAACTCTTTGGTGGAATTCTTATATTTTTTTTATGGAAATTAAAAAAAAACCGTAAAGAAAACGCACGGTGCTATACAACGGGATATGCCGTAAAATAGGTACTTAGGTGAGAGTACCTATTTTACCGCACGTTCCGTTGTATGGTTCGTAATTTTTAACTTTCGAACAATGTATACAGGCTTTGTAAATGCATTTTTCGAGCAAATGTGTTGAAAAAATATTAAAGTTGTTATGAAAGTGCTGTTGCTTGTGTTTCTGATAATCCTCATGGGAACGGGAAGACGGCGTGATATTATGTTTATACGCCTGAAACAGATTGCAACCAGTCTCTGTTCAACATCCTTTTGCCCATAGCCTAATTTAGTTCGCCGCAGTATGATATTTACTTCCATATTATCTCTTTCAGTCATCACATCGTTCACTCCCACCCAATCCGTATCGTCTTTCCCAGAATCCATCTATCCAATTTATTATTGTATTAGCGGCCCGCCCCAGCTTCGCACGGGTGCAATTTTATTTCTTTCATACAAACCTTCTTCTGGCAATACCGAACACAACAAAAAACGAATTATGCAATTTGGTACAATCATTCGGAAGTTATGCGCGTACAGAAATTTTGGCGACTTTGTTTTATACTATGTAAGGATAATACAATACAAACCTTATTATCAAGTGTGAAATACGCGTATTTCTTGGTGACTCCGTTTGTTCTCGCACTAGTGACGTGCTCATTTCCGATGTAATCGCCGTCTTTCCTGCACGTGAAGCCCAAACCAGCTTCTATCGGATTGTCATCGGTTCTCAAGTCGGAGTTCCATAAGTGATATCCTGAAATTTAATCAGAAAATAATGTTTTATTATACAAATAATCAAACAAGAGAGAGATTTTTTGAGGATCCGTCAGGGAACCACGGTAACTGACATAACCCGAAGAATTGCCAAACTTAAGTGGTACTATAATCCAGTGTAAACCACCGCGCGGGCCCAGTGCGGAATGTCACATGTCACATTTGTGACATCCGCCAACCCTCACTGGGCCCGCGTGGTGGATTATGGCCCATTCTATTATCGACTAGCGCTTACCTTTCATCCTTTTATGTTTCGTTTGTTTGTGCATATTTTTTTAATTTCTTTTCCACTATCGCAAATAGTGTTTTAACTGACTTATTTAAAGACGTTATATCCTTAATATTTGGTTAATTCAAATGCAAACAACAGCTAAGACAAGTTTCTAAGCACACACAAAATGCAAACTGTCCGAAAATAGTCCGCCGCGCTCGGCTGCTTGCAGCGTATTGTGCGATGACATTACAGTGCACGGATTAATAAATTATTATGACAATGTGTTGGAGCACAGAAGTGAGGCATCGTTTTAAATTAAAACAGGTTTCTGTTCTGACTCGTTTCGGAGAATTTCTTTATTTGCATAAGAAGGTCTATCATGCGGTCATGTCACTTATCTTTTTATCAGTATTTATTTATTTATTGTTTAGTTTTGCAATGTAACTCAATATCACGCTTTTTATACATACCTATTCGTTACTGTTTTTATGTGACACTAATTTATTTTTATTTATTTACTAATTATGCATACACATTACACACATCACGATACAGTATAAAACTGATTTACATCCGTCACCTCACACATCAGGTCCAGTTGAAAACCAGCGTCAGGCACCAGTTGTCTGGCATTTTTGCTGAACTGGGCCTTTTTGGCCCAGCCGTGAGGCACACTTTCCTGCTAATTTCTTACATCGGACTTTGCACTTTTTATTTTTTATCTTATTTTTTATCTGATGTACAACTAATATCTAACTACCTGGTGTATTGTGTGTCTCTTAGTCTGTGCTAAATAAATGTATTTTCTTTCTTTCTTTCTTTCTTTCATTCACTCTCATAGAGGGAAGTCTGTGCCCCAGCAGTACGAACATTATAGACTAATTATGAATTATTATGAGTGGAAGCCTTCTTGTCACAGTCGCGACGTGCAGCTGCTGACTTCTTGTTTCTGTGTATTTAATTACATATTTGTTTTGTATTTCTTATATGCATATGTTTTTTGTGAAAAAATAACGTTCTTTCTTTCCATATTCTAAGCTACCTTTTTCAGCACTCAACGAAGTCAAAGCCCTCCAGCCAGCATTCTTCAGTCCCTTAGCGCGGCTCAAAGCCTTGTACACCGGTATCGCATGGGCGGACGGTACATGGAGCTCCCAGCCCAGTTCACCCGACCAAGTGACCCGAAGTGCTCGGCAGCGGTATTTTTTATCTTCGGGATTGTTCGGGGTACGAGTCACGTGGATGCTGCGTTGCGTGTTCACTGGGAATGCGTCGTTATCGAGACTTGCTTCTGTGTAGCGCTCCAAAATGCGTTGGCTGTGAAAAATATTAGTATTTATTTAGAGTAGGTACGCCATCGCATAATTATTATACATTAAATATTAATTGGGATAAAGTAGAAAAAAAAATAAATGTATTGAGATTATTTGTGGAAAAATGAAGAAGTGGACTCTCGTCTCGACAGTAAGTAGGGGGAGGGGCTTGGGTCTCCACTCCTTCGAAACTTGTTATAATCAACTTTTATTTAAAAAAATATAATTTATATAAAGATGCAACTTGATTGCGGTTGTACGTAAGTAGTTATTGAAATCTTCAAATATAATCGATAGTCCATAACGATCGATGAATAACTGAAGATCTATTTTTAAATAAAACTGCATGGTTTGGTAAATACAAAATTGATCGACGTCGAACAATAACTGACAGTCGGTGTCGATCAACAATAATTCAGCTGCCATGCGTGGTGCATGGAACGATTAAAACGGTTGACATCATCGATCGACCACGATTTCAACAAGCGAGGTCTAATTTTAGTCCAAGCCCAAACCTTCGAGCTCGTTAGTGTTCTTTAATAGGCCAGTTTCTAGGACGACAATTGATTTATATAGCATAATCGCAGCAGTTTACGCATGCTTAACGATTTGTCACATTAATTATGCGATTTTTTTCGTTCGATCAAATGAACGAAGACTCGACTTTGACGTCAGCTTTTGTGGTCAGAAATTTAACTTGTCCGGAATACAGTTCTAAATTTAAAATTACTGGAAGCGACTTTTTAACCTAGAAAAGTCTAAGGATAAACCGAATTTGTCGTCTGAGAAGATTCGTTACTGACCTGTCCGGTCCCTGTAGGCTAAGGATACACAGCTGTTTGGTGACGTCAGTGATGGTGGCCCTCAACTTGTGTGTCTGGATGATTCGGCGCATGTGCGCCAGAGTGTGGTTCTGACTGAACCCGCTTGTCACTACGTAGTAGCCGCGACCCTGGTGACAGAAACAAAATATATAAAAGATAGTTTTTGAACAGGGATCGAGTGGGAGATATATTTAAAATGATCGATGATGATGATGAATCTCAAACGACGCAAATATAACAACCATTTTGGGAGTTTTATGTTTGAGCCATTTGGTGTACCAACACTAGGGCCATGGGGCGGACCCCGTGGCCCTAGTGTTACAACACCAAATGGCACTTGGCACTGTCAACACATTGGCGTGACATTGCCAAGTGTTTAGTCCACTCTTCTCGTGACCAGCCGGTCTATTCTGTAAAAATATCAACGTGGAAACGTAGGTAAAGTGAGCTATCATTCTGTTTGATGCTATGGCCTATGTTTAGCCCAAAGAATCAGCATTGCCATTCAACGTAGTTCAAACTTTTTCAAGCGTACTAAAACTGTTTTTTTTAATGGGGCTATTCCTATCCATAAAAAATACTGAATATAAAAGTTAAAGTTGCAGTAGAAATCTGATTCGATATCAATGTTTCGAGACTGTTAAAATTTAAAAGGATAAATATGATCGTTATCAACTCCGGCGCATACCTTAAAGATGGGCTCGTGTAGCTGCCCAGTGCCGCTGTCTAGTATAGTGACTGTCACGTCCGCTTCCACTCCGCCTTTTTTGTTTAACATGAGAGAATACACCACCCTGGAAATATATATATATATATATATTTTTTAATTGTAAGTGCACAGTATAACCAGCGTCGTATTTTACACTTCCGAGGTTTACAGACGTAATGTAATATCCTTACATAGTATAAAACAAAGTGCCGAAATGTCTGTACGCGCATACCTTCCAAATGACTGCGCCAAATTGGATAATACTTTTTGTTTGTGTTCGGTATTGCCAGGACAAAGTTTGTATGAAAGAAAATTTCGGAAATTCGAAAAAAGAAATTGCACCCGTGCTATGCTGGGGCGGGCCGCTAGTTGATACATAATAATTAATACCAACCTATTATTGTACAGACGCCAGCACATCAAGCTACCCGAAACTGACAAATTTTCCCAATCAACTTTCAACCTTATGCTTTAGTGATAAAGTTGAAAATCTATAAAAATAATTTAACAGATTGCAGTAGCTTGATATGCTGGCGTCTGTACCACGGCAGGGCAAAGGCCTCATCTCATACAGAGAAGGCACAAGCATTGAGCACCACGTGCTTGCTCAAGACGGGATGGCGGCTTAAATTAACCCTAGTTAATAGCTATAGTGGGGGTATTAGCTGTAGTGTTTTTTCTTCATCGATATCAGTGTCATGGACACTGCCATGATAAACTCAGAAAGTTTATTGATACATACCTATCATTAAGTTTGGACAGGTCAGCAGTGAAGGCGAGGTCGGCAGTGCGTTGCGCGTCGGGCCCGGTGAGGTAGAACTTGCCGTAGTAAGACATGTTGAATAGGGCGGCTGCGTTACGACATTGTAGAGCTTCTTGGCGGATCTGAGGGTAAAGTGGATTCAAGGTTATGCCAAGACTACGGTTTGATGAAAAAACTCTTATTATTTATTTAAGTTTACATGCACATAATTACAGATTATGGCGTAGTACAATGCAATTTACAAACTATATTATAGTATTTTTATCTCACGAAGCGACGCGCACTTTACTTGTGGTAACCAAGTGTATAAACACGCTGTGAATGTGTGCGTCGTCACATAACACGTCGTGTCAGCATATAACACACGCACACACGCACACACACACACACACTTGTCTCGGACGATACCAAGAGTTCCTGCGCTAACACACACACATTCACAGCTTGTTTGTACATTTAGTTATCACAAGTAAAGCGCGCGTCATTTCGTGAGATAAAAATATTATAACATATGTAGATTGTTATATTGTATTTTTATTAGTTTCCTTTCATACTTCTGAAGAAATCCAAGAGCAGGGATTTCCATAATCCTACTATGCCTGCTGCTATTAAACATACGAAGCAGAATAGGGCATGCCTTGCCCTAAAACATTACAAAAAGTACCAAAACAAATGAACATTGAAAACACAAAAAAAATGTTGTAAAATACCTACAAATCACAGACTTACCAAATCATGGTGTTTAGAGAAATCAAATGAATGGTCTCCTTTGACGATCTCTTCGTAGCGCGTGTCGTTGTTCCTAGGATAGTCTGTGTCAGCGCCGCCCCAGTCGTACTGTTGTACTCTTATCTGCAACGAAACATAAAACACTATAAAACCAAGTAATCTTTACCTAAACGAAATAAATAATATAGCAACCATAATGTTTTTGGTCTTAAATGGAATGGTGAATGAAATGCAATAGGTTGTTTACCACACCGTATTTATAAAAGCTCCTAAGATCCGTTTACACCAAAAATCACTAAATACATTTAGCGCTAAACGAGTTTAAAATAACGTTCTATTTCTGTCAATCGTATGAAGATGAAAGAGACAGAATTATGTTTTAAATGTGACTAGCGCTAACATTATTTAGTGATTTGAGGTGCAAAGTGAGCCTAATTCGAGTCTTAGTTTTATGACTTCGACTGCCGCCGGACCACGAACGTTGGCGTCTAGTATAGTTGCCGCAATAGTATAGCCAATGTGCGGCCAAGTTAAACTATGACAAGAACAACTCACCCTCTCTCCAGGGAGGTAGAAGGCCGGTCTTTCCCACCCAGCCCTGGACTGCATGATCGCTCCATCATCCACCAACTCCTGATGCAAGGCGTCGTGGCTCACGTCCCGTCCCGCCAAGTGTTCGTCGTTCGGGAACACTATGTTGTAGTTCCGTGCGTACGCTTCGTGGCTACTTTCGCGCATCCAGTGCGCGCGGGACGTCTGACCGGGAGTGAATCGACGGATGTCGAAAGAGAACATGTTGTAGTTTGGCCTGTGGGTATTAGTAAAGGTGTTGTTAATCTACAGCTCTAGCAAAGAAAAAAGTAACGGTTTGCAGAAGTGGTAGTGGTACTACCAGTGCCGGATTAAGACTACTTGATGCCCTAAGCATTCCACGCCTGTGGGCCCCGCTATCCACTAGTCGCCTCGTAATTCTTCTAAAAAAATCGACGAGCGATTTGTTAAGATTAGCGCATATCTCAAGAGTGATTTTTGGGTCTTGTAATATCTTGCTGACGAACAGCCTTGCCTTTTATGTAAGTACTAGCAAATATTTTTTCGGTGTTGTTTATGGCAGGCGCGGTCACAGCTCAAGATTTTGGGGGGATCACCATGGGTGCCGAGGAAAATTTAAGGGTGCTACATCTCCTCGTTGGTCTAGTGGTCGCAAACGTTATTGCTGCTAAGTGTTATTAGGTTTTTCCATCAGAAATTTCTCAGAAGCAGCCTGATATTATACGCCCCGAAGCTGTAGGGTGCGGTAGCGCTAATGCGCTGATTAACGCTGTCGAAACGATAAGGGTGCATTCAACAGGATGCTATTTATAACTAAATTACTTCTCCGTGTGTAGACACGCTGGTCAATGTTTTATGGATCACTATGGAAGCTTGTTGACAGGCATGTTTTTTCTACGGCGCGGTTTAAACACCGTACCGTAAAGAAAGCGTGTACAAAGGGTCGAATAGGGACTCTTGTCTTTTATTAATAATTAATCTTTTAATAATAATTTACAGTAATTAAGTAAAAAACTGTTTTAATATTATTTTTATTTACACATAAATATCCTTCTGATATAAAATAGGTAATTAATAAATACTTACTATTAATTGTGATGACGCGGAGTTTTATGTAATAGCGATAACGGTGATAACCTCATGTTATTATTTTGTTTAAACAAACAGATGAGTATAACAGATGTATTTTGTAATATAGTTTCTTCAGCTTTTGGAATGTGAATTCGAAGAAACTATATTACAAAATACAGCGCAAATGCTAGACTTTGAACTTGTTTTTACTGAAAGAAAGTACTTTTGCCTGTATCTGGGGGTTCGGCAGTGCCGCATCACAGAGCTACGGCTATACTTACACAATAAAAGACCATTAGGTATATCTCTGTTATTATACAGCTCTCAGTAAGTAGGTGTATCCTATTATCTATCCACCAGTGGGAACATTATAGGCTCATTATGCTTTTGTATGCTTATGCTACACTACTACAAAGTACCATCGGCCCAAAAGGAACAAGAAGACGAAGAAGTATCCTCTGTAGGTTTACGTCCATAGTGAAAATTGCTAACGTCGCGCTAAAAAGCTCTTGCTCGTCAATCATAATAGGTACGCGCGATAAGTACGCCGCTTTATAGACATAAATATAGGCCACCACAAATGCTTGCATACGCGTAGCTTGTGCCGATACGAGGAAAGGTACAGACACCAGCACATCAAGCTACCCGAAACTGTCAAATTTTCCCAATCAATTTTGAACCTTATGCTTTAGCGATAAAGTTGAAAATCTATTAAAGAAATTTGACAGATTGTAGTAGCTTGACGTGCTGGCGTACATAATCAGCCTAATATGTTCCCACTGCTGGGACACAGGCCTCCTCTCGTTGAGAGGGAGTGGACCGTAATCCACTACGTGGACCCAGTGTGGGTTGGTAGATGTCACATGTCTTCGAACTTTTGGTTCTAGGACATGCCGGTGTCCTCACGATGTTTTCATTCACCGTTTTGAGAACAGTAGTGATTAAACATACACACGTACATGTTTTTAAAATAAATGGTAAACCCTCCGTATTGATGCCCAAGATACAGGTTTGCCTAGTTTAGGGCCAATGTAAAATATGTGTAATCTTTTGAGCAATAAAGCTTTTATTATATATATTTATTTATGATATTGAATAATTTACACAAAGTAAAGCACCTGTCTGGATTCGAACCTACGACCAAGCATTCGTAAGTCACGGCAGTTACCACTGCCACCACTTCTCTGTACATAAATAAAGTAGGTATTCACCTTCCAGAGACGATCCACTCTGCCATTTGTATAGCGCATCCCGCAGAGAACATCATCCCGGATGAGTTGTAGCCGCAGTTGTGGTACAGACCTGAATTAAAATAATAACCAAATAGCAACACTTTTATGAACAATTTATTCTTCCATTATTAGTTTATTGAAATCCATTTATAGATGATATATCTTTTAAATTTTACCGTGGCTTAAAAGCCAGTAAAAACTGGTGAAATCTTAGATAGGAATAGGTCTCGGACTCGATCCATCTTGTAATAGTAAAGGCAGGATATCCAATAAAATTTTCGGGCCATATCCATAGATCCATCTGAATCAGGTTCCTAGTTCGCCCGTATCGGTCCACAGGGTATATCTGTCGCAGATGGATTGTCGAATCCGCTGTTTTACATAACCGCTAGCCGTTTTACAAAACAGCTCTGTTAAATAAAACAGCTGAATGACGTTTAGCGATTTTCTATAATTACTGAACTTCAACACGCAGAATTGCATAAACGTTTTGCGTTTATCAATGCAGCGGGTCAACGATTAGAGTTTTTACAAAATAGCGTGAAATGAAACCTCAGATTATAGATTTTAGTTCTAAATTTCGATGCTCGTGAGGCTCGTGGCTATGTGTGTCATGTCATAATAACAATACCGAAACAGAAGTAAATAAAACGAGTTATGAGTAAAAATTAGCTCAAGTGAAAACAGTGATTTTAAGGACAATTTGAATATATTGTTATCAGAGTTTTATGAAGTCCTAAAAATACTAAATAGCCAAGTAACTGCGACCAATTTGGGAGTAGCGCTCGCCAGCCTCTGCCGCGGCACTGCTCGCTTCGTTCGCTCGGCACGCGCGCGGCTGGTCACAGTTCTAACCTAACGTAAACCAATTGGTCAGGGTGCCCTAGCTTAGTTAGTGCCACCGATTCGGCATTAGAAGCCTCAACAAACGCTTTTTGTGTGTGACTGCCGATAAGCCATTCTGCGTTACTTCTAAACGTGGGTAGCAGCTTTGTTAAACGTAACGCAATAACAATCCAGTTGAACGCTGATCAGCTGTTTTACACAACGGAGCTGTTTTGTAGAACGGCTAGCGGTTATATAAAACAGCGGATTCGGCAATCATTCTGCGAAATATCTACTGGCTAGCGAGGTAGGTATAGAATATACTAGTCGTGACCTAATTTAATCAGTTCACAACCGTTGTGTACTTGCGTCAGATTAATAACGTAATATATCTACAATTTAACGTTTATAACTACACCAGTGTATCTAAGTACGTTGACCAGATGACCTACATTACATTAACTGCACCTTGACGTTAATTTATTACTTATCTATGATTATAATAGTTTTCCGGTTAATTATTTAAATGCCGTGTGCAATGTTGTCGTTCAAAACTATACACGGTGTATGGGACATCCTTTCTACTTTGTAGGGTCCTAGAAACATGAGCTGAATTTATGGTAACAGTTTACGCGTCGATCTCCATTATACCCTGTAGACAAAACCGGCCAAGTACAAGTTGGAGAGTATGACTTTCATAACAATGGCTGAATATGCCGCCGTAAAATTAAGTAATGTAGTAATAAAATTTAGTCTTAGACTGAACAGTTATCAAAATCCCGAATCTTACCGAACACATTTGGGTCCTCTCCGAGCAGCGGCTTGTGGTCGGGTGTAAACGACTCGGGCCCACACACCGTACTCTTGATGCCAACTGTACTGAGCTTGGGGCACAAAGTCGTAGCACTGCTCATGTGGATCCCAAATACATCCCAGTCGAGCTCGTATAAGTGGAACTGGAAGTGGTCTGGCACCTAAAGGTGAAGAGGAGTTAAGATCAACAGGTTAATACTTCTTTTTGACACGAATTATAGCGCTACAAGGATCTTTTGGCGGGTGGGCAACATCAAAACTAACACTGCCATCTTGTTTTTCAATACTTTCCACAAAACAATTGCACAAATGTTTACCAAGCACCCCCCCGTCAAAGTCAGTCGGGCGAGCCTTATAGCAGTGTATATGAGCTTAAGCTGGTGTAAAGATATTTAGATGGAAGTCCAACCATCAACACAGTGACGTCAGTCGTACGTTTCGGTATCGACATTCATGAAGGTAGTATTAATAATAAATAACACAAATAATGCATTCACTATTAGGTCAGTAACCGGTGTTGATAACAAACATTGGGTAGGTACCTCGTAAAATGGTTCAAACAAAAATTAAGTATAATATTCTGTTGGCGTCTTACAATTTTGTGTTGGAAATTAAAATCGACGTGGATACTTCATTGCGCCCGCCTGATGGGATTTCGTATCTGCTATAACAAAATTCCATACCAACTCTCATCTTAGTGTATGTACTCTTGTCCAAAAGTTCATGCTTCTAGTCCCAGCGGTTTAGGCTGTGCGTTGTCTATCAGTGAGTTACTTTCAGATTTTTACTAAACAGATTATCAAAAAATACCTGATCAAGCATATGCGGGTTTTTTTCATATCCTCCGACTTGGCACGACTCTCCCTGCACCTTGATATACAAGTCGACGTCATGGTCGCGAATATTAGGACAGTCCCGGATTTCGGGCGTAGCGTCACAGACTACGTACGCGTGCTTGAACGGAATTAATGGAAGGTTGGGCACTCCTGCGAACCTGGCAACACGAGGACCCCATGCACCTATTAAATAAAAGAATAGTTAGAATACGCGGCCGTTGATATGGCACATGGAGGTTTTTTTTTTTCCTGATGGGAAATCATCAAATGACCCCTCCCGCTCTGGGTGGAGCGGAAGGGAGTGTCAGACTCTTACTGACTAAAACCCACCCGTGTTCCTTCCTTCGCCCTTTATGTTCCGGGCCAGCGGTAACCCTTTCGGACAATCCCGCTGAGCACATGGAGGTTGGGTACTGTTTCGTCACAGCGTGCAGCGCCATCTAGTTTAAACTAATATAACGCATCCGAAATATTTACAGGTTTAGATACGCTCCCAATAATAATATTATAGTAAACAGAAGACTAGCTTGGAAGTCGAATCACAAACGAACAACCGGCAAATAAAGCCACGTCGTCAGCTCTCTCTGTGCTATTTAAGAAAAAAAAAAATCACTGATACACCGGCTGAGGTAGGAGTCGAATCGCAAAGCAACACAACACCCGTAATCATACAAGCCAGTTTTCCTGCGTTGAACTCCCCTAAAACTATTAAAAAGGTTATTCACCTCCGCAGTTGACAACACACTTGGTCTTGATGACTCCCATGTCAGTGTGCACCGCTGTAACTTCCTTGTTTCCGAGCAGATTGTGAGTGTAATGAATGTCGAGCACTGGGCAATCCTCGTACACCTATGGAAATTATTATCTTTTGTTTTATTAAGTATTTCATGAAAAACATTGTTTGATTACTACACCTCTACCTTTTTCGAGGAAAACAAGCGTGATGTTGTGTTATGTGTGTTGTTCGATAAGTTTTGCATATTTCTACTAAAAAGAAAACAGAGTAGGTAATTCGGTCATATGTAAACCTTCCGCTTAATAACTAGACTTAACCGACCTTTAATATTCGACATTTCGGACACCAATCTGCATGGTCATCGCATGATCTGACCAAGATTATGTCTGGACTTTAAAAGAGACTGTGACCTCTGAGTTTGTTTCGGCCTTTCTTCTCAGAGTAGTCAGATAGGAAACGCCGACATTATCTAGTTTTTTTTAAATATGATTGTACAAATCTACTTACAGAAATAAAATCATTTATTATTTAATAAGCCACATCGAGCTTTAGAAAGACACAGACTGTCAGGAGACAGCAAGTATATGAATAAAGACTGGCCCAGTGCGAGTCGAACTCGCACACGAAGGGCTACATACCACAGGGCAAAAACGCCGAAAAAAAACACGTTTGTTGTATTGGAGCCGTCCCCCCCCCCCGTAAATATTTATTTTATTCTGTTTTTAGTATTTGTTGTCATAGCGGCTACAGAAATACATCATCTGTGCAAATTTCAACTGTCTAGCTATCACGGTTCATGCGATACAGCCTGGTGACAGTCGGACAGGCGGACAGTGGAGCCTTAGTAATAGGGTCCCGTTTTTACCCTTTGGGTTAACCCTAAAAAGGGAGGAGAAAGAATCATAGGGCATTAAAGAATTGGCCCGCAACATTATCAACAGGAAAAGTGCCCAAAGGGCTGTTAGCATGGCCATTGTGATGGCAATGCTAATTCTTTGGCCAAAGAATAGGCCAGGCCTTTCTTCTTTTCTTTTTTTAAAAACGTTGCCCCACACTAGGAATTACTCCTGCATCGTGGGTGCGTTTACAAACATTTAAATTCACATACACATACAGCCAGACTCGGAACAACTACCTGTACCTTTGGTTACGTGAAGAGTCGCTTGGCGATTTTAATTTATTATTCAGTAATAAGTTTTATGCTAAGAATATTTTACTCCACCTAGTTCAAGAATTTGCGAACTTAATGCTTCTATTTAGATTGTCTATCGTCACTAGCTTACTGTTTAAAGAATAAAACAAGCAACAAGCAGCTTTCATAGACCAAGACTTACTTTTGCTCCATTTTTCGTGGCCACTTTAACAAGTGCATTGCACACCATAGAAGGGTCAATAGTGCCATCCTCGGAAGCGTACAACGCCATTTCAAATACTGATGGGTCGAGGAGTGGGAACTTCTTTTGAGCCTCGTGTGGGTCCAGAACTTCGCTGGGAATATTCATAGCTTTTCCTAATGTGTGGAGCCTCATGTATTCTTGTGTTCGGACCTAAAAGAAAGCAAATACATTCTATAATCATTTGGAAGAGATCGTTGCGTTACTATAAAATACTTATTTGATGTGTGAAGTTACTCCAGCTAATTTAATTTAACCTTGAGCAATTCATTAAGTTTTATGAGTGTAGGTATTGATACTCACTTTGCTACGTGATATGAACATGCCACCGTTGTTGATCCAGCCCGCAAAGTCGCCAGTTTCCTCCTCTAGGGTACTGTACACTTTCCTCGAATCTCGCAACAGTTTCACTTCCAAGTCGCACGGTCTGAGCGACCATACTAGTCCTATAAAATATTCAAAATAAAATACATTATTTGAACCGCAACTTCTTAAAATATGGGCACACCGAGCACAATACAAAAGTGAGTTTCTCGCAGAACATGTTTTCCGCTGTTGAAATATGATACAATTCAAGTATATCTGTAAAAATGCTATTTAAATAAAAAAAATATTTATGTTTTAAAAAAAAAACACAATGTTCATAAAAACAATTATATAGATTATAGAAAAAGTGTATCGTTGGTGCCTGTAGGTACTAAAAACATTGTTTCACAAACAAGACAGACACCAAAACACTTTTGCACAACACCTCATAATTTCTATCAATACTTTAGGAGTAAATCATTTTTAAATTTTCCTATGTGTACTTAAAAATGAAGGAGTAATTTACCAGCAGTGTGCCATGTCGTCCCGGAGGTCAACTTGGCTCTCTCCAGCAGAACAGCATTAACCCCTCTCTTAGTGAGTTGGTACAGTGTGTTGCATCCGGATATACCTCCTCCTAAGAACATCAAAACACCAACCAATTAATTTATTTCTACATCTAACAGCCAATTTTAATAGGTACCTATGGCTAATTACAGTTTCGGAAACGCTTACCTACTGACTTCTAAATTTTTTTAGGCAAAACCAATAACTTGGGATTGGTATCTCCAATCTCAAGCTATTGATTACGGCGTCAATATAACAATTCTAATAATTTACTACAACATAACTAGTGAAACTAATTATTAAATTGTAGTAATAAGAAATTATTATTCAACAAAGAACAAATTAGCGACGCTCCAAATAAAAAACAATAAGTATCTGTCTTATTACAAAACCAAATATACCTTTAGTTCTAGTCCAAACCTTTGGGCCAGTATTTCTATTTAGAACTTTATTTCGATTTAGGCAAAGTTCTTAATACATACTAGTAAAATGAGAACTTAGCACCGAACTAAGTTGTCATTTTTGGATAAAGAACTGCATTTCTATAACAGTTATGTTCTTAATAACTGGCTCGGCAATTTTAAACCTAAAGAAAAACCTTATTTTGTAGGTAATAAGGGGGTAATATGTTTTAAAAAAACTTACCGACGATCACAACATCAGCCCATGACACAACCTCCTGATTCGTAGCTATCAACCTTTTTTCATTTCTGAATGTTTTTAAATAATTCACCGCTTGGGTCCTAATGGCTCCATCTCTAACGAATTTTAACATTTTTTAAACTACTAAATAATGTAGGAAATCTTGACTAGAACACTGCTCATATAAGAATGCTTTACACAATAATAAAGTTGATAACCGCCGCGCCTCCTATCTTCTCAAGTTATCAAAGTTCAAGCCGTTATTTTTGGTTTATCAAGATGATTGTTTTTGTTTAACATTTTACACCGTAATCGAGCGTAAACAGTTTTAATTTAAGCAGAGGAATTATTGAAACCGAAAAATTGCTGTAAACACCATTTATTCATAAAATATTTACATTTATTTTTCTAACTTAATACATTGACATTACATTATTATAATAATGTGTGGATATAGTTTATAATGTTTACAATAAAACTGTTTATATAAAAACTAACTTTACATTAATACTTATGTTTACATCGCTGAAATCTCAATTTAAGATGCTGAATGAGCTACACGTAAATATACAGCCTCTTTGTAAACCCCTAAACAGTATGTCAATATTAATATTCACTTATCACTAATTATTGTTAAAATTTAACTGTATAAACGTTTTCACGATAATCAGTTGCATATACACGGTCAAATTAAATTAGCTAGCGAAACTCCGCAGACGTGATAGGTATCGATACCTAAACACGATAAAACTTTTTTTTTTTATTTGATGACTTTTTGTCGGATCAACAATGGCAGTTAGTGTAGACACTTGTAATCTCAGTTTTAAAACAGTTTTATTGTGTAAACTTCACAGACATAGTTGGTATATTTTTCAATATGATATAATAACAAAAGAAAAACACCAGCGCGGCAGCGGTCGTTAACCCCACATAATAGTCTTCAAATCATTTTTATTTTATTGTATTTAGATATCGATACCCTGATGGGTATCGCCTGCAGTTTCGTTAGCTAATTTAATTTCACCCAGTATATTTATGTTGTGCTAACTAGTATACGAAATATATATTTTAAATGCTTCATAATCATAACTAGTAGTACATTTACATAATTACACATTAGTTGTAATATTATACTTACATATTTTCTGATTAACACAAAAAAAATAAAAAAAAATCATCATCATTATCAATAAAAATAAATAAATAAACATCCGAATTGAGAACCTCCTCCTTTTTTGAAGTCTGTTAATAAAATGGAATACGTTTTCCTATCATACTATCATGCTATAAAAAGTCCTAATTCACCAGTCAAGACACATACATTCATGTAATCAATATACAGAATGGCACCGACGCGCAAACTGAAACCTCGGATTCAGCACATGATTCTAGACTCCCCTTGTGTAGAAATGGTTCGTAGGTTTAAAACACTGGCACTCCGGTAGTGCCGACAGAAGTGAAAACTTGAACAATTACGAGTGTATTTTGTGAATCGTCTTATAAACAAAACACGCGTGTTAAGGTGTGTTCCTTATTTTATAGGGTTTTTTGCAAATCAGGTATGATGACCAAAGTGACTGGTTTATTCTTCTCGTGAAAGGAATTTATTCAGATTTGCTCGTCGTCAGTTATATATCCGTGGTTCAGCGCCATCTCGTCGTTGTTGGATGAACTACGTAGTTAGTACGCGAGGCCTACGTAGTTAGTACGCGAGGCCCTCGTAGTTCTTCCTGATGTGCATAGATGGCGCTGTCCTCAACAACGCGCGTCACGTCTTACGAATTTTCGATCAGGGTCACGTGACCTGACGCGAATTTAGAAGTTTTTACCCATTCCAAAAAAAGTACACAGCGCCGCTAAAGAAGTTTTCACTTCAAAAAAAACTGCTATTTTATGGAAAAATGATTGCACTTTTCTATGATAATAGCAGATTTTTTTTAATGTATTGCAAAGCTTGCATATTTTTAATAACCTCCGAAACATTTCAACGCAGAGGAATCATGCACATGTAAATGCTGTGTGTCGATGTCCATGCCACCCTGTACACCATTCTTTTAGAATTAAAGTGGTATCCATAGTCCATGGTGTCATGGTGTGTGGTCTCATTGCTAGAAAGCACCCTTCATTTGTCATCATCTGCTTAGCCTTTTAACAACTATGTTGGAGTCGGCTTCCAATCTAACCGGATGCAGCTGAATACCAGTATTTTACATGGAGCGACTGCCTATCTGATCTCCACAACCCAGTTACTGGGCAACACGATACCGCTTGGTAAGACTGGTTGTCAGATTTTCGGTCTTCTGACGACCCGTAACGACTGTCAAAGATCCACGAATAACAGCCGGGACCAACGCCTTAACGTACTTTCCGAGACACGGAAAGGTCTTGGTATGTAAAGACCTACCGTGGCAAGCTGTTATTACTTTGCCACGAGCACCCTTCATTTGTAACAGACAAAATAAAAAAGTAATGGTTTTTAATAAGCAGTCACAACCAGAGAACAACATTTTAATTGTCTTCATCGATATAAAAGATAACAGTTGGTAAATATTGAAAACATTGATACTCATCTATACAAATAAATAAAATTGGAGTGTCTGTTTGTAATATTAAAATAACCATTTTTCCTAAATGCATAAGGATGTATGTATACACGGTACATATACCAAAATATTTTTTTTTAACAATTTTTTCTCTGTTTGTTCCGGTTAATCTCTGAAACGGCTGGACCGATTTTGACGGGACTTTCACAGGCAGATAGCTGATGTAATAAGGAGTAACTTAGGCTGCTTTTATTTTATAAAAACAAAAAATTCGGTTCCACGAAAAAAACATTAAAACCAATGAAATGAAATGAAGTCTATACATCTTATATAATTATACAAATAAATAAGATTGGAGTGTTTGTTTGTAATGAGAGCACATTCAGCCGATTCAGAATTTAGCAAAATTCTTCTTGATGTTGGTGGGGGAAAGTGTCGAGAAGTGAATAGTACTCATGATATAGAACTACCTACCGGTCTTTGTCAGGTTGTGGCGGAGACTGAAATTTTAATACATAGTATTTATGATGATATTCACAATCTCAATATCAAAGACGATTCGTGATTGTGTGATAGATCAATTTTAACACATATGAACTGAGAGGTTACTCTGAGCTTAATCAGCGCATTTTAGATAAGCTATCTGGTGAATCACAAGCATACCTTTCCATCAATACAGTTTGCAATCCGGATGAAGTGGTTAATTACCCAACATAATTTTTATATACTATAATTGTGCCTAGTCTACCCCCTCACAATGGCGTGCCCATCATACTACTCCGTAATTTAAACCCACCGAAACTTTGCAATGGTTAGTACCATTGCAAGTAGTGTCGTTGCAAATAAACGTTATAGAAGGTCGTATAATATCCGGATGGGAAAAGGCGAGATAGTATTTATACCACGGATTTCTATAATACCGTCGAATTTTCCATTTGAATTCAAAAGATTGCAATTCCCTATCAATGTCAGTTTTGCTATGACAATCAACAAGTAACAAGGGCAAACTTTAAGCAAAGCTGACATAGATTTAACTAAGGGTTGCTTTACCCATGGGCAACTATACGTGCCATGTTCACGTGCGAGGAATGCCAGTAGTGTTGTTGTTTTAGCCCAAGAAAATCGTACACCAAATATTGTATATAAAGAAATTTTTCAATAAAGCTAATACGAAAAACTAAAAATAAATAATAATTAAACTAAAAATGCAAAAACGAAAAAGAGAACTAAATGGAGAAATATGAACAAAAACAAAATATCGGTTCATAAAATAGAAGAATTTCATTGAAATTAGCATAGGGATTTTACGCGGAATACAGAATTAATAAGTTATCGTAAACTTTGCGAACTGAACAATAACTTTTTTGTTAATTTCCACGCGGACGAAGTCGCGGGTAACAGCTAGATAAAAATAAAATATCTATATAAGTAGTTAATTAAGATTTAACAAATAATTTCCTAATGGCGTATTTTACGGTAGGCCGCACGTCAGTGGTAAAACACGAGCCAAGTGCGAATCGGCCTCGCACACGAAGGGTTCCGTACCACAAGACAAAATACAGACACCCTTTAATTTGTATTAACTTTATTTAAATTATTTGTTGTTATACCGTCAATAAAAATACACACTGTGGAAATTTCAACTGTCTACCTATTACGGTTCATGAGATACAGCCCGCTGACAGACAGACGAATGGACGGTCGGACAGCGGAGGCTTAGTAATAGGGTTCCGTTGGCACTCTTTGGGTACGGAACCCTAAAAAACCAGTAAAAGCTGACCTCGGATTCTATTGAACCTCCGTACGACGCTAGGGTAGCTCAATGTCTACGTGTGACCACTGACGTACTATCCTACGTGTAATATGTTACGTGGCGAAATAGTTTTTGGCATGTTCGTTATCAAATTACTTCCTGATTCAAAGTAAATTTTTGGGGGAGGCGCCAGGGAAGCCCGCGAAATTCAAATTTTCTTACGTTATTTGCCATTTGCAGGTCAGTGTCAGGGTGTCTACAATCCAATGACTGTTCTGAATAGCTATTCACAACCATCCGACACGCTATCGTATCGAAAATGACTCATTTCGATAACCGGCACCCTAATTGCGAAACACTATCAATCGAAATCTGAATAACTAGCTTCTGCCCGCGACTTCGTCCGCGTGAAATTTCTTGTTACTCCGACCCACCCCGTCGCATCGCATCACCTGCCCGAGCTATTACTTCGTTTTTGCTTAGCGTTCTTTCTGATTTTTTTTCTTTTTGCTCGGCTCCTAAAGGTCGTAGCGTGATGTTAAATAACCTATAGCCTTCATCAAGAATTGGGCTATCAAATGCAAAAAGAATTTTTCAAATCCGACTGGTAGTTCCAGAGATTAGCGCGTTCAACCAAACAAACAAACTCTTCAGCTTTATAATATTAGTATAGAAGTTTTGATTTTGAAGCAAATTGCTAATCCATTGCTTCATAAAAATTGTTCGAAAAATTTGTCTGCTCAACACGTAATGACGCAATGAATGTTGTTGAACTGTGAAAATGAAACCGATGCCGATTGATAATGTGTTACGCAATTGCACCGCTGATTAGCCTTGCCCCCGACAGCAAACAGCTGTCGGAAGAATAGCGGTCGTCTATTTGATTTAAACTGACAATGTTTTCTGGGTTTTGGTCCTCCTGCGATAACATTGATTGATGTTCGATACGGTACGGAAGCGTATCGAATGGTTGTGAATAGCTATGCTGTTCCAACCTGCACTTACCTGATACATTCGTGGCATAGAATGGTAAGTACAGAATTTGTATGAAATTCTGGAAAATACATTTACCGGAACGCTGACCTTTGGCATTACTAACGCTTTAAAAATACATTAAGATTTACTAGAATACGTTAGATATTGGTCAGTGTCACAAAGTAAAATTTTGAGACCATATTACGTTATTAAAAACAATATTTACACTAAGCAAAACTTGCTATTCAAAAAGTATCTGGTTTTAGGTGCCAGAGTTCATTGAAGATAATGGAACACTCATGTGTTCACCAATACAAGAAAGTAGGTACAATACAAGTGAGTGTACAATCTTTTATTTTCCCTCTGAATGTCATAATTCCGAGGGAAAACAAAAGATTGCACAGCCACTTTACGAATAACAGATACACTAAATCCGCGTTCGCAATCTAGTTTCAACACATTTGGCCAACACATATGGTTCTGTTTACGCTACACCTGAGTGATAGATGACTTTTTAGTGTTTTTTTTATAGGCGGCCAAATACACACAATCGAACACAAAATTAAAGCGGCGTACAGAATATGTACCACCAAACACGAAGTTTTAGTACAGTATGCAACTGTAACATTATGTAATAGTCCATTTTCGAGATGGAAAATTGACTTCTCAGACAGACAAATGGCTGTCGTAGAAGTACAAGTCCTCGTTTCATACGTGGTGTGGGCTTGCGACCCGGGGCGGGGTCAGGCCGAGTCGGTGTTGGCGGGCCGCGTGGTCTCCAGCCGCAGCCGCTGCGGCCGCCTCGAGCTGAGCCCGAATGGCGACTAACTCACGAGTGCGTTGGTAGATAGGATCCTGTGGGGAGAAAATACGGATTACGGTTGTATGTTTGGAATGTTATCGGCGGAATTTGGGCTGGATAAGCACATTAAAAATATTTTGTTACTTAAGGCTACGCCGACCGCCTAGTGGCGCCCTCATCATTTGTTTGGTTATTTCTTTTATTTTAGAATGAAAATGCAGAAAATCAGCACGTTAAGTTGTGCTCCACAAGATTATACGTCAATATTATTATAAACGGTAGTTTTACATTGATTAGTTTTATTATAATCACTAAAACGGAAAATAGTGGCCTCTATTATCCATAACCAAACAAACGATGAGGGCGCCACTAGGCGGTCGGCGTTTGGTCGGCGCCCTCTTAATACATAACATAGGTCAAAGTCAAGCTAAAAATAATACCACTTCTTTCCTGTTTGGTATAAAAGGAACGGTTAAATAATAATAATATCCTAGTGACCGAACTTTGGTCATGCCGGCCAATCTCAACGGATATTAGAGACTAGCAGGAAATATTATAGTGCACTAGTGTATGCGCACCTGTGTGCGCTCTCTGTTCCTTTACTCTCATAGTCCGATAGGACTGCAATCCGATACGACCAGGGCGAGATCAGGTGCAGAACCAACGGCTTTTCCGTGCAATCCGACACCCGGGGGTATGACACTACCAACTCTCAAACTCCAGGCTGCTACTGAGAAATACCACTTATGTTACGGCTACACTACCTTACCGTCTACCGGGTTGTTACCGCAATAATTATGGCATTAAATTACCGTTTAAATTACTGCGTGAAGTGGTATGGTTACACTAGAGTTTACCTAGATATGTCTACCGAGCTATTGTCTACCGTCATTTGCCATATTGATTGGCATTGTAAAATTATGACCATAAATCGTGGTTACACCTAGGCGTTATTGAAGTTATGGCAATAATGATTGGCATATCACAGTAGTGTGGCCCGGCCATTAATGAGGGTTTTCTGAAATGACGTTCGCTAGGTGGCAGCACTGACACATCAGGTCCAGGCATCTGTCAAAGAGCCTTTATTTTCTTTAGTCATGACTGAATGTTGAACGAATGAATGAATCGAATGATGAACGTCATCATATATTTTATATTGGAAGACCTCTTGTCACAGTGGTGCCAACTGGTGTCGTAAATTTTCACGAAAACCCTCATTAACATGGTTTGGACGAAAGTAATGTGTAGGGGACACTTCACTTTTCTTCAAATATTGACCTGTTGTAAGAGTGTGTGATAACCCTCTTGTCTGTGACACTAACCTGCTGCCTCATAGTAGGATTCCACCGACAGTATAGCGCCTTCCACAGCTTAATGACCCTCAATGACGCGACAGGCACGAGCACGACTTGCGGGCGCGAGTACGGTGACGGAGGGGAACTCGCACCGAATGACGGCGGGCCCCAGTACAGAGGGTTGAGGTACAAGTCCTGACGACTGTTGATGTACGACCACAGGGATACGGTCTTGGTTTTTACTTCTGTAAAATAATGTTTTTTCTAGAGGTTGTTTTTAAGGGGTGATTTGGGAAAGTTAGGTATAGTACTGTGTGAAAACTGAAATACAAATCCAAAAGGTTTTACAAATACCTAATAACTTTTAAATATTTTTTTTAAGATACAAGTAGACAGCGTTAGCAGAAATAAACAAACATCTCAATTTCGATTTCCCCTGTGCACGCATTTGCACTCTGGCCAAATACTTTAATTACAACATAGATTTTAATAACATCTTTGGAAAACGATTTCTCTAAAATAATTAACACAAGTATCCTTAAGTACACATAATGTATAGTTCAGTATACACCTGTAACTTCAGTATCTTAGGCACCCTTCCTTTTTTTGGTATTGATTGCTTTGCGACAAACCATATGACGTATTTTCTTTTATTTTTATCATAAAATTCTTCACCACCCACCTTCCTTCGCCCTTTCCCTCTCAGTATTAAACAGGAAGGTTCCAAATCTGCAAGAGTACAGATGATCAACGATTGTGATCAGCAGTCTCTCTGTGAACTCGAAGGCAGTCGGGAACTGTTGCTGTAGCTGCCACACGCAGTCCACCCATTGGACAAAGACGGGTGACCGATCTGCGTCTGAATGTCGCTCATCGCCGTGACCGATACGCTGCAAAATAAAATATATACAGAGTGTAAAAAGTCCCATAAAATAACTGTCATCTACGCATTGTGTACAACAAACTGAGTAACACAAAAATGATTATTGGGAAACGACTTTTAATTTTTGGGGTGAAAAATCGCTGTTTACGGTAGCCCGCAATGTAAAGCACACAAAACATTGTATTTCATTTCAAGGATCGAGCATTGAACACAACACATTCAGTGTCAAACACTATGTCAAACAGTTATAAGTCTGGGATCGTACGACGTTTTTCTTCACCGTTAGTCAGTGTCCTCTTAGGTGACAGTAGCGCATATTATTTAGAACACAGATACACCATGTCCCGGATTAGAGTGGGACACATTAAGTAGTTCCCCTAGAATGTGAGAGTAACCACGGGCAAAAACTCATAGGCTATAATGAAGTTTAGCATTCTGCCAGATTAAACCCTCAATAACAAATATCCTGAGTTAGCACCGAGGATGTAGGTACGGTTGTTCAATGACTACACTAATCATTTCATCGTTATCAAAAAAAACCTTTGACAACGGTAAATCATTTAATTTTTAAATTGTAATGCCAAATGAATGTAGGTCAGTTTATTTTAAGTATTTTTTATAATTTCCAGCCTTTTTTTTTGAGGATGGGAAATCATCAAATGACCCCTCCCGCTCTGGGTGGAGCGGAAGGGAGTGTCAGACTCTTACTGACTAAAATCCACCCGTGTTCCTTCCTTAGCCCTTTATGTTCCGAGCCAGCGGTAACCATTTCGGACAATCCCGCTGACCCGGCAGGCTTAATTTCCGGCCTTAATTCAGATACAATGAGACGATAAAATTTCGGTACAACTATCCTGTATCGACAGTCAGCGATGATACTGAAATAATCCTACTATAGTTATAAATGTAAGTTTGGTAGGTACTCAATTACAGGCACAGTTGCCGTTAGTAATTAGTAGTGTTGGAAAAAAAACTATAGTTATTTTTAATTGACAAATATTTCAAATTCACGAACTACGAAGCTACAAATAATATTAAAAACATACCAGCTGGAACTTATGTCCAAATGAAAGCCATTCTTTCTCGATGAGAACTTCGAATCCCCTAAGCGTCCTGTAGTAAGGGTCTAGCATCAGCATTGCTAATGCTGTGAGTTGAGCCGTGCGGTCCCATCCATCTGAACAGTGGACTAGCACTGAAGTCTTGTGATTCTCCACCTGTTTCATACATAAGGTTTATAAGCACGTCAATGATAATATGGGCAAAGATCGTCACATACCACTTTTGTAACGGGCGATCTCAGTGGCGATGTCCTTCCGCAGGCTCCGTTGCGAAGGTGGTGTGACAATTTGGATTGGTTTTCAAGGCAAATGTATTTAATGTCATCTGCCTAGCCTCTTCCCAACTATGTTGGGGTCGGCTTCCAGTCTAACCGGATCCGGATTCAAATCTTAAATTCATTCACTGACAGACAACAATCAGGCTAAACTGATGGGTCTAGAAACATGAAATTTTGTACAAGAGTTGGAGCAAAAGTGAACTCTAAGAAAGGATTTTTGAAAATTCACCCCCCAACGGGTTAGGTAAGGGATGAAAGTTTATATGGAAGTTCGTCATCTCGGAAATCCCATTGGGCACATGGCTTGTATAACCAGAAACCGTAAAAGAAGAGGTTTGGAAGGAAAAACGAGATTTATGGAGAGCAGTGGGCAATATGGGCTAAAATAAAGAATATTCCAACACTATTCATCAAGTTATACGATCGTTATTGTAAATACAATAACTACTGTTTATGTGACTATTGTATTGTATAACTGTTGTGGTTTTTGCTGATGAATAGAATACGCTAATGTTAGCACGTCGCAAACATTCTGTGCGAAGGAAGACAGAGTAATACGATTAACTGAATCTTGTATTAATGGCTAATTTGCTGTATGCAAATTGAATTAGCTAGCGAAACTCCGCAGACGTGTTGGATATCAATATTCAGACACTATAAAACGGAAAAAAACGGTTTTTTTCTTTAACTCAAAAGTACCTACTACAAACAACTTCAACAGAGGTCGATGATCTCAAAAAACACATAAATTTCTTATTTTGTCGTGACAACATATCGATACCGAACACGTTTGTGGAGTTTCACTAGCTAATTTAATTTGACCCTGCATAATAATCATATTCAATAAATCATTTTATGATACAAAAAAACAATAATTAATAAGAATAGGTTAATTTAATAGTGAAATAAAAAATAATTGTAGTATTATGAGATTACCTTGTCCACTATACGAACAGCTCCAGCCAATATACATTTGATGTGTTTAAGCCAGCAACTGGCTTCAATGCCGCTAAACCATCTGGAAATTATCAAAACTGTTAGACAAACATTGTGTTATTATTAGGATAAAAGAACCGGAATATTTTGCTCTATTAACCCCTCGTCTTATCGCGTCTCGTTAGGCAAGCTTATTACGTTCAGTAACAATAGAAAAAGTAATCGTGTCTCATTAGTGACAGTTGAGCTCTTAAATAAAATATTGTTTTTACATTGTCTTGTTAAGGGCCGGTTGTTTCAAACGGTTGGTTAACGTAATAATATACGTATATATACGTACATCAAATAATAACGATTACAGGAGTACTAGGTATTATTTGGCGTACGGCAAGGCCATAATTTTGTAACTGTAATTTGAAACAACGCTTTTTTTAGTTTAACGATAGTTAGCACCATTTTTTACGTATACGCGTGCGTCAAGTGGACGTGAAACAACCCGCCCTAAGTATTACGAAATGTGATGTCCTAGCTTTGACCCCGATGTTCGTGCAGGCTTTTGTATTGTATCTTCAAAAGGCCTGTGTCAATTTTCATCCAAATCCTTTCAGACGTTACGACGACGTGAAACTACTTTTGAAATAAATAAATAAGACAGTATATTATTTATTAGTACGAATAGAGGTTCAATAATCGATTCGTAGTAGCTTTAATGAATGAGAACATCATAGTCAACGTTAACCTCTCTAACAGTAACATAAACATAATCGATTCTAATGTTTATGTTAAATATTCGCTTAAAAATATCATAAACATAGCGGTCGCTCACCTCGTCTGGTCTATTTGCGGGAAGCAGAGCTCCTTCAGTTTGCGCAGACTCTCCCTCATCACGTGAATGTTGTGTATATCTAGGAACACGAGGTCGGCGTTCTGATACGCGTCCTCTGACTCATATCTGTAAAGGATTAATATTTGTTATAATTTGCTACTCGCAAGTTAATCTTGGTGGCTGTTAAGGTGCTAAAGAGAGCAGTGGTAACGGCCCCGACTTACAAGTTGTAGCTCGTGGGCTCGAACCCAGCCAGGCGCTTTACTTTGGGTAAATAATTTCATCACTCACTCTCAAAATGGTGAAGGAAAACATCGTGATGAAACCGGCATCTCCTACAGCCAAAAAAAATCGAAGATATTGTGACAACTACCTACCAACCCGCACTGGGCCCGTGTGGTAGATGTCAGCCCAATCCCTCTCGAAGGGAGGAGGCCTGTGTCCGTGGGACATTATAGGCTGATAATATAGGTGTTAGTCTCTAAAGAACAAAATAAGGCTGAAAATCAGCACCTTTTACATATAAATTAAAAAAGATAGCCCCCAAAACGCGGCTGTCCCATTTCAAAACCTAATAAGGGACACTTTTTACAAAAATCGTTTTATTGCATAATCTTGCTATCCTAGAAGGTCTCTACCAAATACAAAAACACCAGCGTTTTAAACTTACATAAAAGGAGATATATTTAAACATCGATACCTAGTAAGTGCACCTTTCACTCCCTAGTGACCATTTAAAACCTAGTAAGTCACTTTAACCAATTCAAAAAAATACATTCCATATGCTGACCAATACGTTTATGCGCTCTCCTGTAAAATTTCATTTTAAGTCCTTACTAGGTTTTGAAATGGGGCAGCCGAACGCCCTTCAACACTTCTATCCAACAACATTTTGTCCTTCTTTGGGGTATTCCAGTGTGTAGTAGTTACAGATATTAGTCATGTATTATAATTAAAATCTACTCCAGGCTAAGATAAGATATATTTATTTGCTCAAACATGCGTACATAGATAAGAATAAAATGCATGCAGGATAACATGAAAAAAAGCATCAGACATGTTTGCCACATAGTATGGCGTGCAAATATTAGGAATAATAATTATTTTATTACAAATCCAAATAATTAATGTCATGTGAATTAGCAACCAATAATAAATTATAACTGTCAAAGGTAAAAAAAAAATAATAATAATAACTCCGACCTCTACCGACAACCGAACGAATGAATGGTGGTGATGAAGTTTTTTTTAAGTAGTTAATAACATGCATTCGTATCTTTTCAACCACGACAAAATTTTTAAAACACATTCTTTTCGTGCATTGGCTAAATTTTTCTTAACTTTCGGTGTGTTAGTCCTCAGTTACTCACCCTCCTCCCTTGGCTTTATTGGCGACAGCATTGGCAGTAGGTCGAGCATCCATGATGAACAACTTGTGAGCTTGGGCGTTGGCATCCATTATGAGTTGTATGTAGCGCTCATCTTCGCGACTGCGTTTACCACTTACCTGCAAAGATTTTATTTATTTATGTAACAATTAGTCTACCAAGAAGTATCGTGATACCCAGTAACTGGGTTATGTAGGTCAGTTGGGCAGTCGCGTCGGGACAAATACTGGTATTCAACTGCATCCGGATAGACTGGAAGCCTAGATCGGCTAGGCATGATGTAAAAAGACAAAGGCGTTTAAAAAATGGGGTATTGCGGAGGAATGCTTACATGTATATGAACAACTTAAGTATGGAGGATTCTTTTCAAAATAGTCAGCAACTCTTCTAGCAATTTCCGTAACTGTTTTTTTTTCTGCTTTGATTTTGTCGAATTCAGACTATAGTTCATATTTATGAGTGTTTTCACCCCTTAAAATATGACTAATCTTTTTTTGTTACACTTTGGTCAGTTGGGTCAGACAAGGTCTTTCTATAACTTTCACTGTTTACCCATAAATGATACAGGAAAGAAAATCGAATAATCTACATATTCTCAAGCAGATGAGAAGTGTGTTAATTACTCTAACGATCATTGCAGTGCAATGACGCAAGTTTACGCGTCATATCAAGAATACTGGGAAAAAAAAACAATAACGAACGTCAACAATTATAATTCCGTGGTATTTACATTTACACCTACACAGAAATCCTGTAATTCGTAAGAATAGAAGCGCAGCCGGAACCGATTTTGGCGGTGAACTCAGAAGCATAAATCAATGAGTGATATGCTAATTATTACAGTTGGAATCGATCAACGTTCGACTTTAATGTGGTTCTTTACTGACTCGACTGTCCTCGATAAACCTGAGCTATTTGACCGTGGACATTCTTAGATACGGAACGAATTATTATTTTCATAATTTAACGTTCGTTCGGACAACACGATTTTCAACGACGGACCTTATCGAGTTGTCCCTTTACATTAAACGTATTAAATCAGATGAATAGTTACACACAGATTTCTCTCTTTCAGTCGTCAGTAATTTGACTTTCGAAAGAAGAAGACAAATCGTTGTGTAACTATACAGACGCTACACTTACATCGTTTATTAGAAGGGAGTTGGTGTAGAAGCACCTTTAGGAACAAAGCATCAGTGACCTGGTTTTAGTTATCCAGTCATAATGTGGTTAAAACAAGGTTAAAACCATTGTCAACTTTCTCAGACTAGAATGACAATATAAAATTCCCTGTAAGTACATACTAATGACCAATTGAATGACTTCTCAAAAGATTACCCACCGACCTATTTAGATCTTGGGGAAATTCCCTTTTAGTGATAAATGACTGGTGCGCTAGAACATCATAAACAACTGAATTACGTTATAGGTACTTCTATCAAAATTTTAGACAAATGATGAATGACCAAGACTTAGTTTGTTCCCAATCTGCTGAGCTTAGTCACAGTAGGTACAATATTTATCTGCGTATGAGTGTTCAACTGATAAAACCAAATACTCTTAGTAACAATGTTGGAAAAAAAATGCAGGAAAGATTTTAGGAACTTACCATAAACTGTGTGGAAGGAATAATCATCTTTTCAGGCTCAAAGATGAATGCGACAAATGTAGAAAGGCTTTTGTAATGAGAGTGTGGAAATCACTCCAGCTATTCAATAAGATTCTCTCAAAATATTACCTACATTTACAATAGACTTTCTGTTTGAGAACCAAAATTGTTATAGATACGCGAACAATAACTTATAACACCTATAATAATTATTATTTTATGAGGCGAACTCAGCCGCGGTCGAATTGTATGCGACTTCGTATTTGTATAATAATAATGTGCCTGGCTTGAAAGTACATGGCGATAAGGCCACCCATTGTATGTTTTGCAGTGTTTTTTTTTTATGTTTTTTTCTGGTGTACAATAAAGTATACTTACAGCAGGGTGGCGGGAACCTCGACTTCGATTTTAAACCGCTAAGAAATTTTTCGTCAGTTATAAACAATAAATCTGCTGTTTCATAAAAAACTGCAATATCTACAAGGTAAAAATATATGTAACAGCTATTTGATTTTAAAAACCAACGAAATATCAACGCAGGGGGTCCAGAATTATGTACTGAATCCATGGCAATAGGCTGCGTGTCGTTGTCCCTGCCACCCTGTTTAAAAATAAATAATGGATACCTACCACTTTTTCTACTTGGACATTAATTTGGTTTCATTATTCCTATGTTATGTCTAAAATCGTTATCCCGCATCTTCTTCTTAGCGTGTCGATAGCAATTTAAATGGACTTGGCCCAGAATTCGGCTATTTGTTTGGCGCCATCACCAGCGTCTACCAGTTCCTGTAACGTGCGGCTGACAGGACACGCAGGACACGATATTAAGTGTCCCATCGTTTGTGATATAGCACCACATTTACACTCCAAAGAGGAGTCGTCTATGAATCTCCACCTGAACAGGTTTTCCTTGCTTCGGCCAACCTGGGTCCAGAGTCTGTTTAAAGACTTCCAGGTTACCCAATGTAACTCATGTCCAGATGGGAGCTCTTCAGCGGGTGAGACGAACGGTTTGGGTAAGGAAACACTGTCTAGTGTCTTGCCACAGCTTCAGTCTTTCTTCTGATGGTTCACCAGTGAGACGACACACTTTAAAAAACTATTTCAGCTTTTCAGCCTTTGTGGCATAAGGATGTTGTCGTGCAAAGGGTGTCGTGTGTCGGAGACCATTTTGGCTTGATCCCGCATGACAATACTTAAGTTTGTCCACACCCAGGACAGTTAGCCTTCTTACCATCCATGAAGACGGGGAAATCTCTACAGTACTCTTGAGATTTCTTATAGATTGTTCCTTATAAAAGAAAAAGATGTTGACTCACCCCAACCAATGGCTGGCTACACCGAGTGATAGTGGCCTGAGAACTGGGGTGTATCCATGCCAAAACAGGTATCCTTCCTCTCGACCTGAAAGTGGCCACGGCGCGCAACAAGTCCTCACCAGCAGCTGCTGGCACAGCCCAGACTGACGGGTAGCTGTCGCAAACTTCGTACTTGTCATTGATCCGGGCGATACGCCACATGTCGTTGTTTACGCCCTGGAGACCAAGGAAGACTTTTAATTTGTAGGAATATGTATGGTTGTTACATGTTCAGATAGCTGCTTAAGTCCTAAACTCCTAGGTATTCTAAAGCATGGTCAGTAGAGACTAGATTATATTCAACTTAAAATAGCTGAAATATGCAACAAAATGGCCAAAAAGTGCCAAAATACGCAATGCCACTTATCTTTATCATTTTATACTTAAGTAAAATAAAAACTAAAATCCAACTACAACAAAAACGCCAACTAAACCTTGGTAATAAAGTATTGTTTACACCGTTTCTCAAAATGTGACGAGTAGTTTAGGAGTTATGAGTGAACAGATGAACATACATAGACTGTTAAAATTACATCTCACCATTGGGTGTGTAGTGTAGTCGGGTAAAAAATTGAGGTTCTATGAGTAATTTTAATAAGGTTAACAAATTTTAACCCAAAATTATAATGATCTTACCATGCGCCTCAGCTCTGCAATAGGTTCATACACATGCCATCCATCTTCAGGAAAGCTCTCTGAGTAGCTAAATGCAAATAAAGGAAGTCTATGTGATAACGGGAATGCTAATTGCTGCAATTTCTCGAATATTCCACGTCGAGAATGATTCTCTTGTTTGTGCGCAAACCTCAAGTTCCTCATGTCCTGTAATGAATTATGCAATAATGATTAAACATAGACAACAATAAAATACTTGAAGTCTTTGTAATTTGATAATAGATTGTTACCTTGCAAAATATTTCAATGCCATATGAGTTTTCTCCTTTTGATGAAGCTCCACCAACCTTTTCAATTCGAGATACCTGAAATATGTTTATACATAGTAATATTTACCTACACTGGTTCTATTTTTTGTCTACATAATCACCATAATCATCCCCCTGCCCATTATTATTTGGGCTAAGGAAAGTATGTCCCATTGTTTACATATTGCTCAGTATTTACATCACAGGCCCTATTCCAGGAACTGAGTGATAACTGAGAATAACCCTCTGCCCAAAATCCTCAGTATTGGTTTGGTGGTTTCCAAAACAACAAACAATCAAATAAACTCACATCCACAGTACTAAATGTAGGTATACAAGACCACAAGACAGGAGTAGAGTATAATATAGTCCTTATGTTTATAGAAATGTAAATGATAGATAAAGAAAAATTTAAACACAACTTACAACACCAAGGGGCACACTGAGAGTACTTTGTAATGCAGCTGTATCTGTTGGTCTGAAGTGCAGCTGATAGTTGGTCACTTTAAGAACTCCTCGTGAAGGACCACTATATGGGCACAAGTATGTCACATCCCGGGCTAGGCTCATCACTTTCTCACCATCCAGGAGTTGAATGTCCCCCAGAACGTGAGGCTGAAACGAAATGAGAACTTGAATAGCTGGAAACTAATCGGTCAGCAATCATACTTGGTTAAGCAATATGATACCAGCCTTGGACAGCTCTTGTTGCCTATGATTGTGGATGCAGTTAATAAATAGGCAAATATGAATAGATCTGTTTCTGCTCATTGCAACAGGGAAACTTAAAACAATTGTTCTGCGATTAAATAGTAACGCACAGCAGTGACTAATCGCTAGCTTAAACTAAGTTACAGGAAAGAGGGAAGCGGCTGTTATAAAATTCAATAAGAATAAATTAATCCTTTTAGGAAACTTACGGAGTCTTGTCCGTGTTTAGAATTCAATGAACTCGATTTTGAATCCGAGTCCAATGAGTCGGAACTGGCATTCTTTGATAGCGAAAAGTCTGAATTTAATAATTCGGAACTGTTGTGTTTATCCATCGTCAACGAATTTTAAGTCCTGAATACTGAAAGAAACTATTAGTAGAGTCCTATGCCTTTCCTTTTCCTTGGCAAAACATGAAATTATCAAATTATTGACAGAATCTCCTCTCCAAATTCAACAAACGTCAATTTGATTGAAATGAATGAATGATGTTGATGTCAGATTCAGATGTGCGCGAGGTTTTGTAAAATGAATGAAAATGATTCCTACATATGAAATTAGTAAAATGTATTATTTAAGATTTCTGCATGAAAAGAATAAATAAAGAATACTAGCCTAAATACAAAAACAATACTTGAATTATTCTAAAATCAGTCAAAATCTACAAGGAAGGGGTAGATACTAGAGCAGAGGGCAGGACGGCAGGAATCGGTGACGGTGCACAGTGTTGCAACAATAACGCCTCTAATTCCCCAAATTTTAATTTGTCTATGAATAAAACAGCACTTCCTGTATAAATAGCCTTCAAAAGCGCGCGTTTATCAATAAGAAAAATTGAACAAACAAAACTTTTGTTTCTATGGTTGCGTTGTTCGTTGATGAGCGTTGGTATAACAAAGATACTACAGACTTCTAATATAATTATGTAGTTAGTAAATTATTTTCATTTCATGTTTGAATGAATATTTTGTAAAAGGTTTGTTTCCTCGATTGTTGAACTATGAAGTTTCCAGAAAGTGTAAAATTAACCACTTATTTAGCATATAAGCATACAAAAAGTATAGAACCTAGAAGAAAAATTCAGCCAGAAGAATTCGAATGGGATTCTAATATTCCAAAACCTCTTGCTTCTATTTGCATTGAGAAATTGTCTGAAAATTGGATGGGTTAGTATTGAAAATGGACAAATTATTACTACTATACTTACTTTTTTTTTCATTAGGCCTCACTATGTAAGCTTTCTCATTTAATCACATTATCATGATTATGATAAAAACGTGTGTGTTCGAACGAATTCACATAAAACATATTTTATAATTATATTGCAGGCTACCCTAAACTACATCATTTGGTTGCTAAAGATCGTGAACTATTTCTGCAAATCTTGGATACTGATGTACCACTTCAGATTTTAGTGGACAATATCAAAAGTGACATATTCTGGAAAAGATGCTACCGCTCAAAATTCACGGATTCACCTCTTTTGGCAAATGATAAAAAATGGATTAATGTTTTTATGGAACGCCATTTTGCTGATATTTTAGAAAACATGAATCCAAGGCAATACGATCCTGAAAAGGTCAGTTAAGAGTGCTTTTTAATCTACGTGCGTGTGTGAGTGATTAGTTTTCAGTTAAAGTAGCCGAGTTCTGTTAATTGTTACTAACTATTTCTTAAAATGCTTTCGGTCAAGTTTAACTGGTCCCACGGATGATGAGAGGTAGGCTAGAATTATTTTAGAATAGAATTATTAGCATTGTTTCTTCACTGGAATAATGATGAATTAAATATTTCTATATATACCGCTGAAGTACCATGTCAGAGATTCACATCGCTCTTAGATACCTACTTACTTGGGAAAACTTGACAGTTTATTTTATTTTAAATTGTTTAGGTGAATACCTTAGTGAAGCTTTGTGGACCATACATACAAAAGTTATCAATCCGTAGCTTGATACCGACTGATATTCCAGTACAGAGAATGGTTTCACCAGAACTGGCTCACTTAGTTACAAGTCAGCGGCAAAATGGAAATAAACAGCAAGCAAAAGATAAAGAAATGATCTCTAGAGGTAAGAAGAAGTGAAATTTAGAAATACGTAATATTAGGCGTAATCTAGACCTACGCTACGATGAATGCATAATGCGCCTGCCAGACTATGCTCCTTGCGCTGCTCATCGCTATGCTCCTCGCGCTGCCGTGATTTGCCGCGATGTTGCCCTCTCTACCCACACACTGCTCTACTCGCGCAATTAATCGCGACGCTCCTCACTTGTCACTTGCCTTGGTGAGACAATGGACGTTGAAACGGTGGCAGCGTGCGCGCTATGCATTTTTAGATAACTAATAAATACAACTTTTCTTGTTAGACTAATTCTTGACATATTGACTTATTATACCTACCGTACTACAAATCAATAAACATTAACACCTTTTCATTTGACCATTCCACGCTTGGCGACGACATAATTTCCAATTTTGCATACGCGTGCGTCTTGCGCGAGCGCTCCATGCAGACTGCGACCGCGCGATTATGTGGCCGGCCACTCGCACGACTCGCACTCGTATTGCCGGTCCTTTGACTCGCGCGCAAAAACCGACAAAATAGGGAGCAGTGGGTAGGACGAGGAGCATGACGTGTGGCATGACGAGTAATGTTGCCACACTATGTCTCTGCCTCCTTTCCTCGTTACTTCCCATGCCACTCGTTGAGTGTGTGGCAGGCGCATAACAAACAAAATAAATATTGATACCGTACCTTTTATTGTTGACTAGTTGCGCCCCGCTGTTTTACCCGCATAAGTTTTGATCCCGTGGGAATATTGGGATAAAAAGTAGCCTATATGTTAATTCAGGGAATAATAAATAATAATAATAAATGTTTTATTCAGTATTAAAATTGGTAAAATTATTACATAGAGTCTTAGAAATTATTTACATATGTATTAATGTTAGATGCCTGTACTAGGATAAACCTGTATCACAGGCGGCATGAGCATACTTTATGGTAATTGTAGGACTATAAAATTCTTTACAATATTTAACATTAGAAGTATTGAATTAATGACAAAATTATACTAATTATTTTATACCTAGTTTACTTAAATACTATTTTCTTAAAGATTAAAATAACAAAAAGTCTTATTGTATGCGTAATCATTGAGTTAGCGTAAAATAGTTTCTAGCACTTTAAAACTTAGCTAAACACATGATATGATTTTGCGTCAGCAGAAATTGGTAAGTGGGTTAAAGTCTATGTTGCACAAAATTAAATCACGTCAGAGGCAATGTGTTTATTCGATTTTTGCAGCAGGAGACTAATGTACTTGAACATCAACAAAATCGATGGTTTGTAGGCCAGTACAGTGTGTTGTTGAGTCAGCGGCAGGCAGTAAACCCGGAAGTCTGGCCTTAAGTATGACGCTCTAGGCGCACTCGTAGTCGATAGAGTTGATGTACCTGTATTCCGCTATTTTCCTAGCAGGGCACTCAGCATCTCCCGTTTTATGATTATTGGGCTTTTTAAAGCGTGAGCAAGTTCCACATTTCGGTGTGTCAGCTTTCTTTGCGCACTCTGACATCGAGTGTCCTTCTTCACCGCAATGACCACATGTAGATTTTAGCTCTCTGCATGTTTTTGCTGCATGACCATATTGTTGGCATTTGTAGCACCTGGTGACCAACGTGAAATCCCTGACAGGGCATGACGTCCAATTTATAAAAAGCCTTGATTGGGATAATAGGGCTTTACGTATATTGGCTGTAACTTCAATGACGTAGTTACAGGCCGACGCATCTTTCTTCCCAGATTTGTGGCTTAATTTAACCAAGCTCAAAAAGGACTCCATAGGCATTGCTGGAAACTTATCGGCTACGTTCTGTTCATAGATGCACCTGAAGACTTCAGTTTCAGCCAAAGTAGTCGGCACACCTACAACCACAATCCGAGGTTTGCGCTTGTTTGGTTCATCGGCGGTAAGTCCGGATGTAGAGAGCTCGACTGCATGCTTGAGTTTGTCAGCATCGTGTTTCGTCTCTGTACTAATAATAACGCCTCCATTTTTGGTCTTTCGGACACCACGTACATGCAGCTTCATTTGATCAGGGCGAATGATTTTTTGCACGAGGACTTTTGTTTCATCACTTGACTTTAATGTATCGTTGGGATAAATAGCTACAGAGCTTAAATTTTTCGGTCGAATGAAATCATTTGCTCCTTTCTTCACCATATCGGCAAACGAAACATTTCCCGCAGAACCAGAGTCCTTAATCGTCTGCTTGAGCTCCAAAATATGTTCCGTCAGGTCGCGCTTTTCCTGAAGGGCATTAACCGCGTTATACGCGTGAATGGCTTTCTGTTTCAGCGACTGGTATAGAACTGCCATTTGTGAGGTTCCAGATCCTACTTTACGGCAAAGGGTAGAAATTTTCAGTTTCTGTTCCGAGTTGAGTTTGCCATCCGCGGCAATAGAGCAAACTTCATTTAGGTGCTGTTCGATGGCTGACATCCATTTTTGAATCTCGGGCGTTGAAATAACGTCAGTCGTGACCGACTCAAGCGCTGGGTTCTGCGTCGTCGTCTTCGAGGGCGAAGCGGAGGGGTGCACTGGCCCTCTTAGATTAAAGGGGCTGTTATCCATTTTGTATTTTACGAGTTCAATGATTTGGGTTCATTATACACTGAAACTACAAACTAAGCGAATCGAATCGGCTACGTCCGTACCAAATTTTATCAAAATTGGTCCAGCCGTTTGAGCGTGAAGAAGTAACAAACATACAGGGTGGCAGGGACATCGACGCACAAACGTCGTGAAAAGGTTACACCTGAAGCCTTAAATAAAATTACGAAAGTCATTAATCTCGGAAATGACCCGTTAAAAAAATTGACATTTTTGAGCGCGCAATGTATTGCAAACAACGCGATCAAAACGCTCAGCGGATGGCGCGCGCCGCGCGCGCTATTAACCCTACACACACACACAAGTCTGTGGCGCGGCCGCCAGCCGCGCCGCGCCGGCGCCGCCGCTGCCGGACGAACGTGAACGTACCTACGAAATATCGCCTAACAACAACATTGATAGGTTCGTAACCTACCACATAAAATCATGTTTAATTAGTCTTGATAACCGATGGTAGTTACTTATTAAGTACTTACCCGTTATGGAAATAAAACTAACAATAAGCTTATTCCCATAAAATAGCGATACCGATGAGGATTGATAACAAAAAAGATGCTTGAAGAGAACTTAGCGATCCAGTAATGTTTAATTAATGAACTTACCTTAATCTCGCTCATTCCTAATGAGATAGGGTTCGAAGTGGCCGCCACCATCTCGCTCGCAGATCTGAGCGCGGCGCAGAGTTTCAGCGTGGACACGGGGCAAAAAAGTGGGATCCAGGACACACTCCTCACGCAGCGTCGCAAACACATTCAACACATTCACAATGCGATCTCTCATTTCTGCTACGGTATCGCACTCGGTCACAAACACCTTATCCTTGACGTAACCCCAAAGAAAAAATCTAATGGGGTCAAATCCGGTGAGCGAGCTGGCCATGGCTGTGGAGTCCACAGCCATGATTCGGTCCACAGTGTGGACCGAATTTCCGTCACTCTCAAACAACAAACACACACACACACAAACACACACAGAGAGAAAATTACTTTTGATTTTAAAAACTACGTTAAGATCACAAATTCGCGACAAACAGCACGTCCGTTTGCGATCAACAAAATCTAGGAACTAGCAAAAGTCCGTTAAAATCGGCGAAATGCAAAAGAAATGTACTGTAGGTACCTACAGTGAATGCACCGAACACAGATCAACAAAATGATAGAGTGTGCAAACTCATTTAGTTATACCTTTTTACCTACTCACGAAATTAATTGCGAAAATGGATGTATTTTTTCTATGAAACAGTAAATTACATTGTTGAATTGCATTCAAAACTAAAATTAATGTTGATAATAAAAAAATATCGAAAAATTTCGTGATTATCAATACACTTCTACACGTTTTTTTTTAAATCTTCTTTACTTAAGGCAAAAGCGTTAAGTTAGCCCGCGAAATTCAATGACCAGCAAATTGCAAAAAACGTAAGAAAATTTGAATTTCGCGGGCTACCTTAGCGCTTCCCCCTTAAATCGATGAAGCTTTAGAAAAATAATTATCCCCTCATAACGAATCTAAAATAAAAGTAGTAAACGGGTCATTCAATTATGTAGATGATTAAAATGCCCCATGTGACGCGTCTATTAGATTCATTGGGATATGTCGCCTTATCGCCTAGCTTCTTACGAGGAGACCGCACGGCGCCGCGGTGTCTTTGTCGGCGCATTTGAAAGCGAATAGCGTAGGTACGTAGAGACCGGTCGCGGCGCCGCGGTGTCTTTGTCGGCGCATTTGAAAGCGAATAGCGTAGGTACGTAGAGACCGGTCCGCGCCGCGGTCCCTTTGTCGGAACATTTGAAAGCGACTAGCGTACGTACGAAAACAGTGTTGACCTCGCAAAAGAACTTTAGCAATACAGCTGATCAGGTAGCCCTTTCGAGTTTTATTTACATTGCTGTTTTAAGTGAAACAAGTGAATTTACTATTTTTTAATTAAAAATCTCATTGGTTCAGATAGAAATAATGATTTTAAACGGTTTACAGTAAAAAAAAATGCAGAAAAATACGTAAAAATTAAGAAAAAGCCGACGAAAAATTTCAACGCAGGGGGGTCCAGAATCATGTACTGAATTCATGGTAAGCGTTTGCGCGTCGATGTCCCTGCCACCCTGTATAAACACACACACACATACTCACACACTCACAAACTTTCGCCTTTATAATATTAGTGTGATAATGTTTAAGTAAGTACTTTATCAATAACAAATATGTAATAGAATAGGTAATAAGGGCCGGTGTCCGGAACTCCACGTCAATGCGCGTAATTTGCGTACTAACTTAATTTTAATAAGTTATGTGATTATTCTGACATATTAACATTAAAATTTTATTATCATGTTAAATTTCATAGTACCGATCGATGCAATCGTATTTATACTAGATAAGTACGTGCCACGTCATGTTCACTTTTTCAGATCATATATCTCTTCATGCCGCTTTGGGCAGTTTGACAAACTTAGTCGAATTGCATATAACATACCAACTGCGGTCAATTGGAGTTGAATACCGTACAGACCAATTTCAATTTACAAATAACGATGCTAAAAATTTGGCTCATGGATTAGAAAAATGTGTGCAACTGAAGATTTTAAGGTATTAATTATGTATTGATCTCCATCCTCCAATCATAACCTGCGATTGTTATTTTCCCTTTTGATTATTTTTCACAAATATAACTGAGATTTTTTATTGCCTTCAGAATTACAAGAAGTGATATGAATTGTCAACGAGTTAAATACATACTTCGAGGACTTTCGGACAACTTAAAATTAGAAATACTGGATTTCAGCCATTGCAAAATAGGTGATGAAGGTGCTTCGTCAATTGGAAAATTTATTATGAGACGTGCTGCTTTACGAACTCTCACATTGGCGGATAACATATTTGGTAATATTTTATGTAACAAAGTGCCTACTACCTATTGATTTAGGAAACCGTCTCACACTTGACTTTCGTGATAAAGGATACCAGCTGAAGTAAATTGAGTTATGCTATATTAACTTACAGGGCTAATAAAGTGATGAAAAACTTTTAACTTTTTAGGTCCTACTGGTGTTGAAAATATATCGCATGCACTTAATCATTCCGGGTGCGGAGTTCGCACGCTAGACTTAAGACTTAACACAAAACTTGGTTCTGAAGGAATCGCCCATGTAGCCGTATCTATTGCAAGGGGATGCAATTTAACCAGGTAATGAGGAGTTATTTTAAACTTTTTAATGGACGGTGATTTTTTGTAATATCGCAATCGTGTATTTTACAGCTTAAATATATCGGGTTGTGGAATAACACCTGGCCATTTATTGACGCCACCAGCAGGAGTATGGTCAACTACGAGTGCAGAAAATCCTCCAACATGTGGTGATCTACTAGCACGAGCCATAGGTTTAGTGAAAACTCCTTTACGATCACTTGATATCAGTGTAAATGATATTGGTTCCGTACGTATTTTGGTTGTTATATTTGTAACTATCTAACCCGACGAACTTCATCAATAAGCCGTTCCATACAAATGTATGAAAAAATGAATTATCCTGAATATTATTTTTTTCGTGAAATTTTCCCATGTTTTAATAGTTATTCTGCTATTCGGCCCCGCCCGAATACACCGGAACAAATCCAACAAATCAATGACCATAAAAATTGGTCCAGCCGTTCTTGAGATAGAAATGGTGTAACTAACCCGACTTTGTTCTATTTATTAACCGACTTCAAAAAGGAGGAGGGTCTCAATTCGGATGTTTATATATATATACAGTTTTTTTATGTATGTTCGGGCATAACTCCCTCATATACAGACGGATTTGCAAATATTTTTTGGTCGAAATGGTTTATTCCGAAATGGTCCCATTTAAATTTCGTAAAGATCTGATGATGAGTTTTAGATGATGATGATGAGTTTCGGAGACAGACAATGGAACTCTTCAATGCATGCCAGCAAATCAACCGCGATTGCTGCTGTAGCTTATGTATGCATTGCCTACGCAATTACACAACATAACATCACGCCTGTACCCTGTAAAGGGGTAGGCAGACATCTGCCTACCCCTATTGAACACATGTTCAATAGCTTCCTTGTCACTGATATTCACATAGCAAGTAGTGTTTTAAGAATTTGTTTGGGGTAGGTAGATACAACTAAAAAGTGAAAAATAAAAAAAAATACAAAAAAAGCAACCGACTTCCAAAAGAAACACTACAAAGTTAAAAATAACTTTAATTTCGAAAGTCGGTGTCAAAAAACGAAAATACAGAACCAACGACACCGACTTCCGAAAATAAAGTTATTTTTCACTTTGTAGTGCTTTTTTTGGAAGTCAGTTGTTTTTTTTTTATAGATTAGTTTATCGTTGCAACTTTTAACCAAAGTAACCTTGCTTGTCAATTAGCTTGTCAGTTATTGTGTTGTCTTATTTCCCGATTTTTTATTATTTCATTTTAGCCAAGCGATGATATCCTGTCAAATGCTATATGTCTAAGCTACATAGTCGATTTAAATTTGAAAAGATCTGGAATGGGACCAATGGCTAAAGCGGTAGCAGAATCATCTGCTGCTGCTCAAAGATTAAGAAGAGAAGCTGAAAGAGGAATAAGATTCAGAAGAAGTGCAGGAAAACTTGTGCAAGCAAGTAGAATTGCAAAAGGAATGAACATTGGTTAGTCTGTAGAGTGACCTTATGATCCTTTATCATGATCCAAAGTATAAAGTGTACATTATTGAACCAAAAGAATATGTACAGACGCCAGCTTAGCTATTCACAATCATCCGACACGCTATAGTATCGAAAATGACACATTTCGACAATCTGATTTGCCTTGCCCCCGACAGCAAACAGCTGTCGGAAGAATAGCGGTCGTGTATTTGATTTAATCGGGCAAAATTTTCGGGTTTTGGACTTGTGAACAGCGTTTAGGCGACTCCTACGATAACATTGATTGATGTTCGATACGTTACGGAAGCGTATGGAGAGGTTGGAAATAGCTATGCTGCTCATCAAGCTACTATAATCCGTCAAATTTCTTTGATAGATTTTCAACTTTATTGCTGATGTATAAGGTTCACAGTTGATTGGGAAAATTTTACAGTTTCGGGTAGCTTGATGTGCTGGCGTCTGCATTTAAACGCTATATATTTTTTTAGATACGGACCCGCTTTTGTTGGCGCATCAGTTGTCAGCTCGGCCTTCTATAGTCTCCGTGGCATCGGAAGAAGGAATGCACAACATACAAACTCAGCCTTTACCATCCGATTTTGGTTTTATACCGGCATTGAAGGTGAATTAAATAAAAATAATGTTTAAGAAAATATGAATGGGATAATCTTTGTTTTGATTAATATTATCATATACTAGTCAAAACAAAATAAGGGCCACCATGTATTTTCTGTATTCTAACAAATGTATTGGGTTAGAGGGTAGATAAATAATTAAATTGAATTAGCTAGCTAATTTTTAATGCAAAAACCTTAAAAATTAAATTTATTTATAGATAAAAGAACATCTGATTCGGATTTTTGTGAAAAATGCAATTTCAGCAAAAAATACACTTAATGAAAAAAGAGGTTAAAACATTTTTTTTAATCTTTTTTGCACTTATTTAGTATCGTGTGTCCTCCTCTTTTTCGAACATATTCCTGAAACCTGGATGGCACACTTTCCACCAGAAATTTGTTCCCAGCTTGACTTGAGCACGTTAATGAGCTGTCGTTCATTATGTAGGTACGGGTTGATTTGTGCCCCGGACACTTCTTTTTAACAAATCCCACGTGTTCGATGGGGTTAAGGTCCAGACTGTTGGCAGGCCACGGCAAGACACGTATACCAGCGTCGTCTAAGGCTTCCCTAGTGGCTCTAGCTGTAAGAGCTCGTGCATTGTCGTGCAATAATGTGAATCTTGCACCAATTCATTGTGCAAATGGCACCACATGAGGTCTTATGATCACCTCAATGTATCGCACAGCCGTTACCGTGCCTCCGCTGAGTATTGCGAGTTCGGTTCGACCTGATAGAGAGATTCTTCCCCATACCATGACATTGGGACCCCCAAATCTGTCACTTTCATGGATACAAACATCCGGAAATTGCTCACTTTATACTCTTATGCGACGATCATTACTAAAAAAATTCGCTTCACACTCATCACTCAAAAATACTGTGCTCCATTCACTTATGTCCCAGTCCAGGCGCAGCCTTGCGAATGATAATCGGTTTGCACGGTGTGCACTAGTTAATGGAATTCGCAGTACGCATCTTCTAGAAAACTGCTGGTCTTCATGTAACCGATTTCCAATCGTTTGTCACTCACGCGGGTACCGGTCGCCTGGCGCAAGCGATTTTGTAAGGCGCGGTCGGTGACAACGCGCGACGCGCTCTTTTCGCGCGGTCAAACGTATGTACCGGTCTTTCTATGAGGTGGTAGCTCGATTCCTGCCAGATCCCCGTCTTCTGGTTACACTCCCAGTCTCTTGAAATCGATTCCAAGCATTCTGGATCGCTCGCCTTGAAAAGCTAATCTGTAAAGCTACAGATTGCTGCGAATGTTCCTCTTGGATCAATGTGATGGCTCTAGTTGCGGTTTGCAGGTCAATATGTCTTCGAATCCTCGGCATACGCTTTCAAAATGTTTATACACATTCTAACATAGCAAATGTAAGACTGTTCACAAAAGTATCCACAAATTAAATGACTTAAGAATTCGTCTTAAAATAGGGTAAATTCAAGTGGTAACAAAAAAAAAGTATCAATGTACCCACTTCAAAAGTTATGCAAGTGGTATCCCCACATTACGTTTGTTAATACTTCAGGAAATACCACACAAAAGATATGTCGACTAAAAACGATAAAAAAAAATTAAATCAGTCCAGATGTTAAAATTCACTAGTGGCCCTTATTTTGTTTTGACTAGATGAATATAACATTATATCTATTTGTTTAGAAAAATGAAAAAATTAGATGATAGTAACCGTTAATAATAATACTATCATTCTTACAGAGCCCGCTGCCATCATCGCGGGCTTCCTCGATCACAGGTCCACCTACATCACGAAGGTCAAGTCATCACGCTATTTTGGAACCAGTCAAAGTAATTATTTCGTCCGTGTTTAAGGCTTATATTCGAGAGCGTAGCCTAAGTAAAAAACTTGTATAAAACAGTATGACACTGTAAAACTCCATACTAATCTTTACTAAAATCTATTTTTTGTTTTGGTTTATCCATATTTTTTTCCCTTGTTGCGTAACGCGTTACGCATCACAATCACTTGAATTTTAGTAATTACTAGCTGTTGCCCGCAACTTCATCTGCAATCAATGAGGAAAAGTAGCCTATGTCCTTACCCAGGTCAAGGTCTATCTGTGTGCCAAATTTCATCGAAGTCTGTTCAGTGGTTTAAGCGTGAAGAGGTCACCGACAGACAGACACTTTCACATTTATAATATTAAATTATATATATATATATATATGTATATATATTTAGATATTATATAATTATTTTAGTATGGATTTAACAATACATATTGTATGGTATACATGTTTTGAAAAAAAGCTCTACGACGTAATGGGTGTTCAGCTGTCTGTGATGTAAAGGCAATTTTCATTTGGTAGATAACGAGTGTATTACGTAGTAGAGCTCGGGCCCAAAATAACTATCCATAATTAGAACTAAGACCACAAAATTCTAAGACCACAAAAATTGTGTTATAGGAAGTTCGGCGGACGGCACTCGTACGTAGAGGGTCTGACGGCTCATTATTGCAACCACGCAGTGAACACACGCAAAGACATATCAAAATTTTTGTTTCTTAATTAAAACATTTTTTAACAAATTAAAACAATTTTTTAGCACCTTGGAGTTTTATTTGACCTAAAATAGTTGGTAATCGTCAAAAGCTGGCAACATACTCCATAGACAACCTGCAAAAAACACTTCTGTTTTCGGACTTCCGTCCGTCAGTCGCTCAGTGCAATGTAGCCAGTCTTTTGAAATGTCATGTCAGTCAGCCATGTTTATTTCTATAGAATGTGTTTTGAAATGGTGGTAGTGATAAAAAACAAATAGTGGAAATATTTTCGTAATTTTACTTGTTATCAACTGTAGTGTTTTAGTGAATCTTCAATGTGTTTTTCTGTGTAAGTGTGGATTCTATTGCCGTGAAAATGAATTGGGGTATTGAGCTTTGGGTAAGTGACTACGACGTTAAAATTCCGTGTCGGTTGTCCAGCAAATTGTAAATTCTATAGCTGCTGTTGTTAGGAGTAAACGTACGTAGAACATATACTGAAACGCACAATTATTTATTAATCTAACTACTTCAGATAGTCATTTACGAATATCTGCGCTGATTTTCGGAAGTAGAAAGTTTAATGATAGTTTTGTTGAGTTCGCAATTCAAATTATCATAAATTAAAGACTTGCAATGCTATACTTTTAGCTTTATTGCGAAATCTAAAGGCTTATTACAATGCTAATTTCTACTCTTATAATGATGTTTAATAGTTTGCTAAACTTTTTAACAAGTGCACTTGAAAATCAGTACTAAATACATCCTCATGTTTTGTAATGTAAGTAAGAGGCTGTTCTCTTTAAATCACTCACTACACATTACTTCATCATACCTTCTTTTAGCACTTGGTTATAAATCATATTAAACCTAAGAAATAAAATCTGCCCCCAAGACGACCCACCAACCGAATACTGGCATATGAGGATATCTTTATAGCCTAACTAGTAATAAACAAACGAAAATAATCTTTGAAGTGACCACATCATTGAACAGGATATAAACCATTTTTAGAAACTATAGTCTACTTACATAATCATAATGTGGTCATTTGTGTGAGTTCAAGCTATAAAGTTACGGCCCCTGAGAAGACCATCTGACCATTTTCTTTTACTATAATAATAAATATTGATAACAAGGTTCCAAATGAAATAAATAAATAAATACAAAATTGTTTCATTGTAGTAGTTAGTGAAAACAGCAGATGGTCACACTTTTACATTTATAATATTATAATATAAATAAATTAAATTAAAGAATAATTGAAATAAATTAAATGAAGTTTGCAATTTATTTAGACAAAACTGCTTATATTATATAATATACTAGCTGACCCTGAGCAAACATTGTTTTGCCATATCAATTAATCCTAGTTTTTTTTTGTACGATAAAAAAAATAGATAGCAGCCGATTCTCAGACCTACCCGATATGCACACAAAATTTCATAAGAATTGGTCAAGCCGTTTTGGAGGAGTATGGTATCTAACATTGTGACATGAGAATTTTATATTTAAGATTTTCTCAATAATTATATTAGCGAAACTTGTAATATTGTAACTGCTGTCTGCTAATATTGATTGATGCTATAGTTCTGCAACCTTATTAATATTCAATAAAATGTCATTTGTATCAAGTAATTCTAAATGGCCAGGTCTAATCTTTCCAAATTAATAATCATTAGAGCAATTATGGTTCCTTTTAATTTTCTAACGAATTTGATTAATTATGTACAGTGATTCATACATCCAATCAGTCTTGAAGATTCCATTAAATTTTGAGTATGTGGAATAATTAATTGTAGGAAAAAATGTAGGTAAGAACTTGACTGCTACACAATGTGTTACGAAGTTATCATGCATTCAGTACATTCAAACGCCTTGAGTTTCAGTGTCACAGTATTGTGTTTTATTCCATCTTGATAACTGGGTCAGTCAGTCAGCTGGTCCGAGCTGGATGGAGTCGGCCCAAAACAGGGAAAATTGGTACGGGATGGGCTTTTACCCAAAAGGGATCCATATTCAAATAAAATATAAAACTAATAATTTGTAAAAACGTTTTGTAAAGAAAATATGGAATAAATGAGCTTTATTATTATTATAACTGGGTCAGTGTTCGGATGTGACATGATATGATGTTGTGCCATGCCTCATGCTCACAATATTAATTAATTTGCTATCAATAAATATCAGACCTTAGTACACTTTTTACAATTCAGTTTACCAAATCAAATAGATAATAATAGGTTTAGTTCTCTGTCTTAAAGTCAGTAGTATTATAACCTAAACAATCAGTTAGGTTTCAACATTCTGGTTATGATTATAGGTTAATCTTAATATTCATAGTGAGTAATAAATGCTACTAATTACTGAAAAAGGTAACAAACAAACCAATGTCTAAGACTGCATTTTTCATACTTGGCCAGTTTGTTCTCAATCCCTAATGCAAACAATGGGTAGTGGTTAGTTTGAAACACAATGTGTCTGCCCAGTATTGTGTGTTAATTATCTTGGCTGTATATACATAAATATATAGAGACACACAAGGTTCCATGTCATCCATTAAAATGTTTGCAAAGCAAATCCTAAAAAACACTTCAATTGTCCCGTTGACATGTGTATCCACTTATTAATTGATATCAATTTCATTCAATATGTCAGTATTAAGCTTTATAGTATTGATAAATAGTTCTTGCCAAAGAATTGAGCACATGAGGCATTATCTGGCTGTACTTCTGTTCTAAATCAACACACGTAGTTGTACTTGTGTTGATTTAGAACAGAAGTAAAAATGCGTTTTCCAAGTCGCGTTAAACAACAGCCAAAAATTTAAAATTAAAATTTTTACATTTTCGACCTTGATACATACATTTATCCAAATACAGTTATTTGGATAAATATATGTACCTATTAAGGTCGAAAATGTGAAAATTGTAAAATTGTCTAACGCGCCTTGGAAAACGCATTATTTTCTGCCTCGATTCTTAGAAAATTTACACCCGCGCATCGCTTAGGAATTTCGAAAAAAAAAGTGACAGGGTCTAGGGTGTCGACTAGCTTTTTTAATGGCCTAACAGACCGACTACTGTTTTAGAGTCGCTAATAAATAGCGAAGATTGACATTAGGGTCATCGCACTCTGTACGCGTACAGCAACACTTTGTGTCGCTGATAGTGTATCTATTTGGATCTATAAGTGTGCGAGAGTGGTCAGTGTTGGCAAGCTGCAAGGCCGGTGGCGGCCCGCATTCCGCTCGACTTGCTGCCTAGTTGTGAAATGGTCCATTCGTTGCACCTACCTATCATTATGTAGATGGACTCCTGATGCGAAAAAAGATCAGCTACACATTCTTTTCACCTAAAGTGAGAATTTAATATTTTGGCTACGTATTTTGAAACACACAGCCGGTCACCTTGCAAGGTTTGTGCTAATTAGGTGGCAACGACTTTAATAATATAGTTGCTCTTACTTGAGAGAAAGTTTTGCATGTTAAACATTATGGTTGCTACTTTAAGTAATTCCGAGTAGGCAAGCTAAAGATTTGCCAAATGTTTCTTTGAAACAGTGCATAAAAAGTGAAATAGCGATAAATTGACATTACTCAGCAGTCAGTAGCCAGTATCATGTACAATTCAATTACAGTGCTGTCCCTGAACTAGTTCGTAAGCGTTTTGTAACGCGACCTGGATAGCGGCCACAGTCAGACACAACGAACATAAGTACGGTATTAGCCGAGGGCTGTTTGATTTGCTTTGAAAAAACTGGAGAAAGAACTTGCCAATGTATTCTGTTCTTTGTACGTATACGATAAGTGTAAAAGATTTTTTGAAGTGAAAACTTCTTTAGCGGCGCTGTGTACTTTTTTTGGAATGGGTAAAAACTTCTAAATTCGCGTCAGGTCACGTGACCCTGATCGAAAATTCGTAAGACGTAAAACGTAAGACGCGCGTTGTTGAGGACAGCGCCATCTATGCACATCGGGAAGAACTACGAGGGCCTCGCGTACTAACTACGTAGTTCATCCAACAACGACGAGATGGCGCTGAACCACGGATATATAACTGACGACGAGCTCCATGCGAGACCAACACCACGAACTGAAGTCTATCCTGTGTGCTTATTTGTAAATCTGAATAAATTCCTTTCACGAGAAGAATAAACCAGTCACTTTGGTCATCATACCTGATTTGCAAAAAACCCTATAAAATAAGGAACACACCTTAACACGCGTGTTTTGTTTATAAGACGATTCACAAAATACACTCGTAATTGTTCAAGTTTTCACTTCTGTCGGCACTACCGGAGTGCCAGTTTTTTTTTTTAAATAAATGTTGTGCATTAATATTTACCTGGCGCCTGAAAGACCAGTAAACAACAATTGGACTCTCTCCTTATGTCATCTGACAACTCCGCATCACCCTACTCTACAGACCAGGTTTTGAATCCTGCACAAAATCAATATTTCACTTTGTTGTTGCATATTTACTTAGTCATCCGGTCACGTATTCTACTCGAATCATGCGCTTTCCAAGTCAGAAACTTTCGCCTTTGGGATATCATTACCAATAGGTAATGTTATGTTATGTCGTAAATTCATAATATACAAAAAGCAGTAGCTTTCTATGAAAAACTGCGGTTGTTTCTAACTTTTGACAACACAAGTCGCCCGTTTGTATGCACTTGCCGCAGTGCCTCTAAATAGGTACATATTTGTACCATTAGAGACATAATGCTAAATGTTATTTTATTGCAATTATTGCGTTTCAGTATAATCAGTACTAGTAGTAAGTATTAACCTATTAACTAAGAAGCAAGCGTCAGCAAGAGCCTAGTTTTAATCAAGTATGCACGTTAGCATGCATAGCCTTTGTGCACTACGTGTGGTCCCCTCGTTATCTCCACCGATTACTTATCTGATTAAACGCCAGACATCAATCAGAATGTAGGTAAATAGGTACCCTTCGATTTCCACGTGCTGGTATACAGTTATATTGATTACTTCTGCCATCATCTATCTACGAAGTAAGCCTTCTTTTATGACCGATGATGAAGCAAGTCTACATTTTCTAATAGGTACAGTTATTTATTTTTTTAGTGATTGTAGTTTCAAATGCCTTTTTTCTTGCGGACGTATCTCTATAACATTTATCTAATTATTATCCAAAGTATGTAGGTTTTAAGCTGAGTAGTGAAAATCTGTTCAATACTTACGCGTAGATTGCCGAGCAATAATTTGATGTCATTACGTCCTCGGTAAGAGCCGATGCGCTTGATTGGCTTCTATTGACACGTAGTTACTAGGGCACTGGGTTGTAATGAGAAACTAAGGCTCAATAAACATTTAACAAATAGGTTAAAAGATTGTATTGAAGGTTTTTCAGCAATACTTCTACTTACTTAGTCGGTACAAACTTACAGACTCAATACAAAATTGTCAATCATCCGGAAATCGTTTAAACTTATCTGTAGACTGTGCAGACTTACAAAAACTTCAAATGCCAGACGCAGGAGTTGCATTGGCGACAAGTTTTTCCTTACAATATTTTTACGTTGTAAAGGAAAAACAACTAGGCACCTACTTATTTTGTTGCAAAATACTGTTACAGCAAGTTGTTTAATATCGATTTACATCTATGTTTTCCTTAAATTATTATTACCCGATATTGAATCATTCAGGAACACATTTACGCAACTGTATCACACATGAGGTACATACACACTTTCCTCAATCAGGCACATCTATACTTCTATACTAATATTATAAAGCTGAAGAGTTTGTTTGTTTGTTTGATTGAACGCGCTAATCTCTGGAACTACAAGTCGGATTTGAAAAATTCTTCTTGCATTTAATAGCCCAATTCTCGAGGATGGCTATAGGCTACCTAACATCACGCTAGGACCCTTAGGAGCCGAGCCAAAACCAAAAAAGTCAGAAAAAAGGTAAACGAATTAAAACAAGAAATTTCACGCGGACGAAGTCGCGAGCAGAAGCTAGTAATTTGATATGACTTAATGAATACAAGTTACTTATTAATTTAGCCTTCTGTTTGATGAGCAGTAGTAGTATTTAGCATAAACATAGCATAATCAGCCTATAATGTTCTCACTACACTGGGACACAGGCGAGGGAGTGGGCCATAATCCACGACGCGGCCCCAGTGCGGGTTGATAGACGTGTCTACAATTTTTTGGTTCTAGGACATGTTCCGGACAGGTTCCGGTTTCCTCACGATGTTTTCCTTCACCGTTTTGAGAGCAGTGGTAATGAAATAATTTACACAAAGTAAAGTGCCTGCTTGGGTTTGAACCCCACGACCTACAACTCGTAAGTCGCGGCCGTTACCACTGGGCCACCAATGCTTCTAGTACTGTCTAAGTTGGGCCTAATAAAGGGTTTTAAACTGGTAAAGGTACTTACTGAAATCGTTATCAATACTTGATAACATTTTCCTCAAAGTAAAAACCCGACTTCCAAACTCATTTTAAATTAAACGTTTTCGATTGTGGGCTGGCCAAAACGATAAAGGAGCCTACCTATTATGGGTTTCTCGTTGGACGATGATGTCATCATAAAATGGCATATTGTTTACTACGCCTAAACGTAGATTGTTTGAAGACGTGGAATTGAATTGAATTGGACATTTTGGACGCCGACTAAAAGGATACCTATACATTTTGAGTAGTAATATCAGCAATCTGATCAAGTCCATTCGATAAACAGTCATCAACATTAATCTCATCAACATATTATTATGATTTTTTTTCTAAACGATGCTCATTCGTAATTAAAGTCTGGTCTGGTGATCACAAATATGATTTTATATTTTTATATCTCTCATAAAAGAATCTATAATTCTCTAATAGTAATTAATGATCGTCGTAACAATGATTTGCTGAAAGTGAAACCGTTAAACTCAACCAATTTGTTTGATTCGTTCAAACAGATGAAAACTACTGTCTATAAAGTTTTATAGAAGCCATTTCCGTTTTAAACTCTACTAGATTTTGTTTTAAATGAATCAATGCTACTTTGTATTTTTGTGCTCACTTTAAATACAAGGCCTTAAAAATGTAAGTTCCACTCTGTAGCAGGACGAGCCAATATACCTAATAGTCCTACTTAATTGGATCAGGTTCGAATTACATTTAGGTGTGACCTTTAAAAGCACTACCCTCAATAATCTTGATGGCTGCCACACCTGCGCTGTTCTATTTCGCTAAGTTCATAGTGACATTTCAAGGTTTTTTGGATCTTTGTTGATGTTAGTTACCAAACCGGAATTGGTGAATAGCTTGTCTATTGTGCGGTTATTAGTTTCTGATCCGTTGAATACATGCTGCCATGCATATTTGCGACGTAGGCGCGCGCACGACTCATTTGGTGAGTGGTAGCAGGTCCAGTCGCAAAGCCAGGCGTAGAACCGGTTCGACCAGAATAAGCAGGACCGCGCCAAATAATGGCTAAGTATAACGTGAATAAAGTCAAGCAAAAAACAATTCTATAGAGGACATTATAAGGTTTCAAATAACTAAATTATGGCAGACGCAACAGACGTCAAGTAGTTTTAGCATCTTGCAAACTGTGTTATTTTTGAGATCCCTTACGTTCGAATCGAATGTATCCTCCCTCCTTACCACCGCTCTTAAAGTTTGTCCGATGTTGCATGAATATGGATACTCTTCTTCATCTTGATTATGCATTTGCGACTTTATTAATTTAGGACACCCATAGTAACCAGCTTACTGTGACAAAGTTCATCCTTCAGCAAACATCCACTGTTTTCATCTATTAATGTAACACGGGTTTAACACCACAATATATCTATTATATTTAGCTTGTTACTTCAATGTTGACGTAATCATTTGAATGAGCTATTTTAAATTCAAAACCATCAAATATTACTATTCATTTTATATGGAAACCAACTGATGTTCATGGGCCATTACATTCTTCGCGAAAGTTAAAACACATGGAATTTGCACATTACGAGAAAGTGTAACTAAATGTATCGGTTGAGATAATCTTCGATGTCGTGCTGAGTCGGGACGAGAATAGTGTCAAGCCTGAAGCGTCATCCTCAGACACAAAGTCAGTCATAAATGTCACGACCTATTCAAGTTGCACTAAAGCACTTAGACATCAAATTACATAGCATTGCGTTGTTATTGTTGCCTACGATAAAAAGCAATAATTTGTGGGCTGTGGCACAACTGAAGAAGTAAATACTATACTTGAAGAATGTATTGAAAGTTTTGTACGTTACGTAAGGACAACACGCGAAGTCCATGTTCCCACAGAAAGGGAAGTAATAACGTACGAATCAATAACCATGATGTTAGCAAGACCATGAGAAGAACAATGCGAGCCGCGCATGAGGTCTGATGGAGGTGAGGGGCTGGATTAATTAGAAGGCGATGGAGCAATTATAGTTGATCCGGTGCGCGGGCGCTCGCTCGCTAATTGCGGTTCCGAAACTTTGGTGTAGAGACACGCAATAAAAAAGTGGATTAGGAAGTACTTTTAGATTTCATCAATAATTGAGGTGATCATTTACAATTCAAATATCAAGACTGAGCGAATAATATTATAAAATTGGTTACATAATGTCAACTCAGATACATAAATTCCTCCGAAATGTAGCGCGAAAGTTCTGCATTTCATGAAATGGCTCGTGATATCATGCACGAATTTATTTTATTGTAGATATACTATACAATGTAGGTGTCTGTCTACGTCCGTTTGATGAGTTAAGTTGTTTCATTCTTGTTTTGATTTGAACATTGTCATTCTAAAGGAATCTCTCTAAATCTAAGCTTGGAGCGCAGAACATAACTTAGCTGGATCCAATAACACATATGCTTTTTTTAAGTTTAAACAAATACTGGCCTATTTTTGGCGTTTTTCCAACATCTTCGTCCGCGTAAATTTCGGACTTTCTCATACAAACTTTCATCATCTATTTTCCGCCTTATTTGGCGTAGAATATTCAAAAATTTTGAAACACGTGTCTTATATTTTTTTTACCAAAACCTTAAATACTTATACGTTTTTATTGATTATATACTTTAAAACGAGCCGGTCTCGCACAAGAAGGGTTCCGTACCACAAGGCAAGAACGCCGAAAAAATCACGTTTGTTTTATGGGAGCCCCTCTTAAATATTTATTTTATTCTGTTTTTAGTATTTTTGTTATAGCGGGAACAGAAATACATCATCTGTGAAAATTTCAACTGTCTAGCTATCACGGGTCATGAGATAAAGCCTGGTGACAGACAGACAGAAAGGTGGAAAGTGGAGTCCTAGTAATAGGGTCCCGTTTTTACCCTTTCGGACGGAACCCTAAAAACTGGATTGTCATACAAACTGACATACTTTAGGGGTAGAATTTCCAAAAATCCTTGGCGTACGTCACAAAAGGGACCAACTGTCTAGATTATTTTTATCCAGCATCAGCAGTATAGGTTCTGCGGTGATGAATCAATATTATCGTTTCTTAAAAATGTTAATTTTTCATGGGGGCTGGGGCAGAAACAAAATAAAACTTTATGGAGCTATCTCCGTTATGGTTTTATGATTGTAATCTCAAGTTAGATTGTTTTCAAGTTTCTACAAACTAAGTATGACAATTAGATATTGTTGTTTGATTACCATCTATAACAACTTTAAATTAAGTAATTTTATACCTCAATAGGAATTGGTAGCAAATTAATTTCTCACGCCAATGTTTGAGCAGAATTCGAAGGTCAATGTCTGTTTCACTGTAATGACAATCAAATTAATCAAAACCAACCGTGAAATAAATAGGCAGTTTACAGCACAGTATATATTTAATGCCTTGAGATTCAGTACCGTAAAATTGATAAAATTCTGAAGAGACAGCAAGAATTTGGTGTACGTTCATACTGTACGGTAAGAAATTATACCATTATTTTTATGTTAACGGAAAGTTGCCGTTGCGCAGTAAAGAAAAGCAGTTCTTGCAAAACCGTTAGTGACGCATTGCACGGTAAGCTTGAAGCAGGAAGTTTGAAACACGTGAACTAACGAGCTGGGTTAATCGTACTAGTTAATATTACTTCGGGTTTTATCTCACAACGTTGCAATCCCGACATCTCGCAAGACAGATCGTGTTGCTTTCCTGCCTTCGATGCGCTGGTTATCTTTTGATTCATAAAGTTATGCATTTCAAACTTGATTCTGCCAAAGATTATGCCTTCAACATTTAACGTAGATATTGCGGCGGTCTTAATAATAACTGTAGCTGCGGAGTCGGAGAGTAGGCGGACATAGTAAAAGCGTTTCAAAAAGTGGATAAAAATTATGGTTGTCGGTTGTACGTAGTGTAAAATAGAAATAGGCACAACGAGCATGTGTGTGTCAGTGTAGCTCGTAATCGTACAGCAGGATTTCTCCGCTTGGCACGTGGTAGTCAACGCACGCTCCGGACCGCTGCCGCACCTTTCGTCAATAAGGCCGGGACTCCACCAAAGCGGAGATGTGTGCGGTGTGCTGTGTGCTGTGCGAGAAGAGATGTTTTTCAGCTCGCGGGACTCCACCAAAGCGGAGATGTGTGCGGTGTGCTGTGTGCTGTGCGAGAAGAGATGTTTTTCAGCTCGGGTGCGAGGCGTTGAGTGCTCAGTACGCATTCTGACACGAAAGGTAGACGATGTCGCTATTATTACAAAAAAAGTATCTTCTTTTACTTGAAGAAGAACTACAGTCTGAAGAAGCAGAATTGATAGCTTTATACTACCTAAACAAAAGAAAACATCGGTTTTGGAAAAGAAGTCACTTGTATTACCATACCAGTCATGGAGAATTTTTTACTCTGTTTAATGAGTTAGATGATGAAAGTTTTACCAAGTCCTACAGACTACCGAGGAATATATTCTATGAACTACATAACTTAATTAAACCGCATATATTTAAGCAAGATACTAACTACAGGAGATCTATCTGCACCCAAGAGCGGCTAGCAGTATGTTTGAAGTAAGTACCTACCTAATTATTTTTTTGTTAATGTGTGTTTGTGTTTATGTGTGTTATCTGCGTTTGAATGTGATCAGTCTTTTTTGAGTGTTTGTTTTTTTTTGTGTAAAAGGGCTAAGTGAGAAGTACTCAAAACGAGAATCAAGAAGTACGAGAATACATGAAAAATATTATGTAAACTGAGGTATGTAAGGATTACGAGAAATCGAGATCCGTTGTCTCTTTCTACCTGGAGTGATGCATATTATGTAAAAACCAAATATATTTTTATATTATCTTATTTATTCATAAAGAAAACAAAAAAATCAACTGCCGTTCTGGGAGTAGCAAAAAAAACGTAAGGTTATATTAGAAACATAACGTACAAAAAAATTATAACAGTAAATCACATGAGACATATTGCTTTCTTTTCCATATAGTTACAAATTATCATATGTGTCTTCTTCGTTTCTGAATGCTTCTTCTATCTGTTCATCGGTCATGTGCGTATCTTCCAAGCTTGGAACAGGTGCCTGTGTCGAACTTGGACCCGGTGTTTGTGTTGAGCTAGGAACCGGTGCCTGTGTTGAGTTAGGACCACCGGCCTGTGTTGATGTAAGAACCGGTGCCTGTGTTGAGCTAGGACCCGGTGTCGAACTTGGACCCGGTGCTGAAGTGTAACCGGGGGAATACCAATTATTTTCATTTGTGTTATACCATGTGTTTTGTAGCTCAAGTTCTTCCAATTCTAAAAGAACATTGAAAATTTTACGTTTAGCCTGAAGCTGCATATATTGAGAAAGTTTTTTTACACTTTTTGATATCGACAGAAAAAAAGTGTCCATTTCGTCAAGGGTATTATTTTTCTCTATCAATGATTGTATTTCTAGTTTTTCTTGGCGTATTCTTTCACGGTTTGCATGGTGCTGTATAAGTAAATTACTTATTTCATCCGATTTTCTTGTTGCATTTCTGCATGTCGAGGCTGAGACGCTTGATGTCGGTGACGGCGAATGTTGTACAGATGGACGATCTTCTGGAGTGCTTCTTGTATGATTGCTTGATGTTTCAAAAAACTCATCGGTTACATTACTTTCCAATGAATTTGTTTCCTGTTCATTTATATTTGTTTGTGAGGTATAATTTGTAGTCCTGTTTCTATTCGTCATATATGGTATCAAAAATTCCATTACCTTCTCATATTTCCATTCACGAATTTGTTTACCACTCTGTCCACTTCTAGTGGCATTCTTCCTTTTTAATGCGTCCCGGTGGCTGTCTCTCAACTTTTTCCACTTAGATTTAGCCGTTTTTACTGAAATAAAAATAATTGAAATCATTATAAATATTAAATGTTGACATTGCCATAGTCAAAATATACTTACCGCATTATCACTCATGCAGAATTTATAACCATTATAAATATTTAAAAAATACCAGAGTTTCAAGGGAAACCAATTTATAAATAAAAATATCTGAAATCAAACATACAAAACGGATTGTATCTCTCGTACGTGGTCGCGGCAGACGGCGGCGTCGAAATTTGAAATGTTAATAAATAACGAGTGATAAATCCATTTTATTTGTTTGATTTCAATGTGTTGTGCTCGTGTGAATCTTAGACTTTTAATTGTTTATTTTCTATTATTTAAAAATGGCTATAACTTTTGAACGAGTGAAAATTCTGTAAATACATAATTTCAGTAATGCCTAATCTTTTATAGTTCCGGAAACAACACGACACTGATTAAGATATTATTTGGAAATGACCCTTCTATTCTAACTGAAACCACGACACAAATATAAATCTATATTATAATTATCACAGGTATTTGGCGACTGGTTCAAAATTTTCACAAATAGCTGAAAATTTTAGGATTGGAAAATCGACTGTTCCAAGAATTATAGAAGATGTCTGCGATGCCTTGTGGACAGTATTACAACCTTTGGTTATGCCAGAACTTAATGAAAATGATTGGAAAAAAATTTCAAAGCAATTTGAAGAAATCTGGCAATTCAAAAACTGCGTCGGGGCCATTGATGGCAAGCATGTGTACATGTTTGCACCCCCAAAATCTGGGTCCTCATATTACTGTTATAAACACAGATTTTCAACTGTAATGATGTGCGTAGCCGACGCTACCCGAAGAATAATTATGGTAGATATAGGTTCAATGGGAAGGTTCAGCGATGGTGGTATTTTTGCTGATAGTATATTCGGAATTCGTTTGAGAGAAAACAGACTAAATCTACCACAGCCACAACCCTTGTACCAAAATGGAGAACCTGTACCGTTTGTTTTTATTGGAGACGAAGCATTCTCTTTGATGCCTAACTTAATGAGACCATATCCACGCGATAATTTAAATAACGAAAAACGAACATACAATTATAGACTTTCAAGAGCTCGTCGTATTGTGGAAGCTACATTTGGTGTATTATCACGGAAATGGTACGTATACCGTAAAGAATTTGAATGTAAAATAGAAACAGTGGAAAAAGTGATAAAAGCAACGTGTGTTCTACACAACTTTTTAATTGACAAGATGCCTGGCTATCTAGATAATAATGAAACGGGTTTGGCCACGACTATGTTTAACGACACAAACGTGGAAAATCTATTATCGAATGACAATATGGATGCCTATCAAGTTCGAGAAAAATTCTGTAGTTATTTCAACAACGAGGGCGCCGTTCCATGGCAAGACACTCGTATTACAATATTACTTGAACGAAATACTTAGTATAATAAATTGCACTTACCGTCAGATAATTGAGTTTCTTTCAAAACGTTCTCCCAAGCTGCATCTTTGACGTCAGTAAGTTTATAGGTATCTATTGATGTGTTCCATAGACATGGATATTTTTTTACTGATTCAATAAATTGTTCATCCATTACGTTTTATTTAAATTAACTAATTGTTTACGTTGAAAAATACAAACTGCACGAATTATTCACGATAAAAGCGTGTGCTCGCGTGCACGGTACTAGCAAGATGGCCGGCCGGCCGGCGCGCGCGCGGGGTTCTGCGGGTTGCTAGCGGGCGAGAGGGGGGAGGGTGACATCGCTCACTGCACGCCGCTCACATCTCTCGTCTCCACTGCGCGTCGTCCGCGCACAGCTCACATCTCCGCTTCCATCGCGACATACAAATATTACACATCTCCGCACAGCGATCTCCACTGAAGCTGAGCGGAGAGGAGACGTGTCAATAACTCAATTCTATTGGTTGTTTAAAAAACATCTCCTCTCCGCTCGTCTCGTCTCCGCTTTGGTGGAGTCCCGGCCTTAGAGTTTCATCTGCTACAGCGCGCTTCTGTTTACATGTGGCAACTGTTTCTACGTTCAAGTTCGAGGTTATTCACTTGCAGATGCCGTGACCAACGAGCTCTTGTTATTTTTACGTTAAAAACAATAAACGTATTACATTTAGAAGTAGTAGGTACATCTAACTAAACTTAAATTACCCTGAAGGACGAATGCGATCACAAAGAAAAACTGCGGAAACGATCTAACCATGTAGAGTTGCAGTCTGATTTTCCGCTACAAATTAGAATCTGCATAAACGTGCTAATTAAACCTTTGTTTTTGTATCAGGCGAATAGGTAATTGTTACGCAATATGCACGTTACTACTTAACAGGTAACGATTCACTTAAAACCATCATTGACGTAATTAATTATCCAGTTATCAATGTCGATAAACATTGATAGGTAGATATTTATTTGATACGCGTTGCATTACATGTCTGATGTAATTGAATGTTATGTTCAAAGGTATTTTGGTCTTGTTTGATAACAATGAAAACATTTGATTATGTTAGATCAGATCATCAGTCAGATCAGCTGTTAACAATTTGATAATTTTATTCGTCACTTCTCCCTTTCTATCTTTCAATGAATCCATTTTTTTTTTCAGATAACTAAATTTTCAAGATCATAGTTACATGGACTACTATAAAGTTCGTTAACGATCGTAACTGGATGCGAAGGGCCCGTCCTGCGCCCATTACTGGTGTTTACATAGCCATTAGCCTCTGGCATTAGATCGATTTCCTGTTGCTTCAATTCAGCCGGCACAGCACTATAGGGAGGAACATTATGATGATTGCATGAACTCGAGTTCAAACGATGAAACGACCCGAAGAATAAACATCTTTTATCTCCTATCAGTCAAACTGTTTAGTATCACCGCATGTTTGAATACTATATATAGCACGTTCAAGGAAACGATCGACATTTCAATATCATTTCGTTGATCGTGAGAATCTTTGTTAGATAAACCACATTTGTTTGATTAGATAAAAACTAATGTAATGAATCGGCAACGTGGCTTAAAAGTACACACTTTTTGTTGATTATGTAGTATTATACATAGCTCATCATACGTTGATGTGGGTGCTATTTCGTTCGAGTATTTCTCCATATTTAAGATGCTGCAAGAGGTTAAAGATAGACGACCGGTTTGCCGTAGTCTAGCTCGGTGCAGTTGTTGAGCATCAAACGCGTCAATATTGATACCAATAGTTTATTCAATCTCATGAGTCAACGTTTGTAATTGTAATCATCGTTGTTTTGTTCATAATTATGCTCTCATCTGTTTAATTTGCAAACTTCCTGATGCTTAGCAAATAGGTCATGATACTTACTGGTCATAACAGAATATTCCGCGGCAGCAAGGCCACGTTACTACATACAGAGTACGTATAGTCGTACAAGTATGATAGTTGTGGCAGTTCATTCTTATTCGTATTCGCAACACCGGCTGCTATAAAGATATTATCGTTATAACGAATGCCTTTGAGTGCGTCGATCTTTTCCAGCGTCATGTTGCGTACTAGATGTTGTAGTCATGTGGCGACGTCTTATGTCTAAATTAAGTTTCTTATTCTGGTTAAATGAAAACTGCGGTGCTATTCTGTAAAAATCTCACCGTGAAAATTTAGGTGAATTGAGCGTGGAGTGAGCTGTCAATAGTGTCAATTCCTTTCAAAAACAAACTCACTTCACCTAAGTTTTCACGGTGAGATTTTTACGGAATCAACCGGCTGGACGTTAAAAATAAAACCTCTTAATGGTTTAGTTGTTGCTTTGACTCTTTGAGTGCTACAATCTTTTGGCTCTTCGTGCAGAAAGTAATCAACTTCTGATATAATATGTATAACAAGTGATGATGGTGAGCGAAAGTGTCGAAGCGGAGGTGCGGCGGACCGGACCTCCCTCGGGCAAGTGGGTGATGTGTCGCGCTTCACCTCCACCACAACTGTCGTCACAACTGACTGGTTTTCCAAAAAAAATCTCACATTTATGATTGCAAACTCGGCCGTGATATCAAACCGAGATTAGCTACTCACCTTAATTTAATGGCCACGCATTGTTAACTACGATTTTTCTTGAAAATTGTTTTCAACATTACCTTCCACTATCGAAGTTTTGTTGTACGAATAAACTTTTACGTCACGCTTGATGTATCAGTGAAAGGTTCCAGCGCGACTTGAAGACAATTACTGTGCTGTTGAACATGTCAATAAAATAGCTATAGTAACTTGTAGTGTTAGGTTCATGCATTCACATTCCATAGTGCAGGTGAACGTGGCTTTTAACTTTGTTGTTGTTCTCATCACGCTTACTTGGAAGCCATCAACTCTATAGCGCTTGTTAAACGGTAAAGTGGACTGTATTATATCGTGTAGGTAGTTATCGTACTAGGCGGGATTGAGGGATTGATCTACAGGATTAATGTTAGATTTACTGGTTGCTTTGAAGCTACGCAGAATTTTATAATCTTTTAATCTCTAGAAGTCTAGAGAATAGTTAAAGAACATTATAAATCAAGCCATTTTTGGTCAAATTTATCCTCATGAATTCCACAATTTGGTTGTCATTTAATTCCTAATGCTTAGTCGAAAATAAATTAATTCTCTATGCCAGTCTGCCCATATGATATTCTGAAAATGATATTTCCATTTCCCTGCAAATGTATGTCATTAATGGAACGCATCATAGAAAAGTTCCCCTTGCTCTTGTGAACAATAGTTATGTGTTAACGACTATGTGAATTCCCCGTAAGGTTATGATTGCGCGCATTCCGCGTGAGAATTTGCCTTCGCACGATGTTGCTGGCTCAACTCAACGTCTATCCGCGCAGTTGCTTACCAACAATATATATTTTCAAGGTTTACTTGTGAAAGGAATCTACGTCAGATAAGAAACCGATTTTACTGGATTTTTGGTTTTTCTAACAGAATTTAGTTGTTCAAATAAGTACCATTACCATGGTTTACTTTTATTGTTATCTTCTTTGTTTACATAGCTTCAATGCAATACCATAGCAGTATCATAAAACACTTGTTCCCTATAGACAGGTTGAAAGGTTTGAATGCGTCACTTGTTCGTTACATGCTCTCATGTACCTACCGTTTTGTGATTCAGCCGTCCGAATGAATGCATCGATCGATGTATAGCCATAGTGTACCTACATTGAAAATATTTCCTCATTGAAAAGAGTGTTTAATTTTAAATTCTAGTTTCTTTTTGATTCATGATCACATTTGAACAAGACTATTTATTGCGGTTTAAACGTTTCTGTCCTTTAAACATACGATAGCTTTGGGACTTTTTATAATATTGTCATGTTTGCAGTTGGTGCTTGACACGTGCTTTAAATGAATGCACCGCGATCGGAAGCCCTTCCCTATAACAAGCCATATGTTACACTAGATACAATATTGCAGTTAGCGGTGCCTTTTTTTAATTAGATCTTTTTTGATATGAATTATCTTTGATCGCTTCATTTGTTCTGAAGCCGTTCTTCTTTTCGCACTACATAAGTACTTTATCAATATATTCATGTATTTTATTATGTGCAACAGGTGACTATGTTAAAATTTATTTTACGATTTTTAAATTGGTTTGTTTACTCCGGTATCTTTCAGAGGCGAGGGAACCTGCGTGTTACACATTTAGTCCATATTATTGAGAGCAGCGTCCATCGTTTGGGTTAACGCACTCTTGCTCATCCGATTCCTTGTATATTCTTCCGGGTTGATTTCATTTAGCGTAATATTTATGTTTAACGCACCCTTCTCGGTATATAAAATACCGCATATACCATGGGAATATTAGATTCATATACTTACGTTTATTCCTTACAGGCGTTTATTTTTATCAACGACTCATTGTTTCATTCGATCACTGATAATGCTCTAATACATGACACAATCAGCTTAATGCTTTCTCGTGGGAAGTTTTGAGTAGTACCTACTTGTACGTACGCATGTACTTGGTTCAAGAAACAATAAATCACATATTTGAAGCGTCATCACTCATCAGCTTTGATAGAGGTATTTTAATGAGGCATGCAATGTTTACCACTTGCGTTTAATTTTAGCTTCGATTGTTCATTAATCGCTCTATTATTCTGGCCACTTGAAATTCCAAACGTTTTTGCCAGTTCAGTCATCATAATAATACGGGCGCCGCCGAAACCAAAATAGCTGCTCCGGCGAGTTTTCGGCAAATGCTGACGTCATACGGGCCATTTGGACAATGTTACAGAACTGTTGTCTTATAGGCATAATATTCTTAAAAGATTTTATGGTTTATACTTTACAAGCAAAGCCTATCTACCTAAAGATGTACAATAATGATTTTTATATAGCCTTCCTTCCTTCCTAAGAGATGTTGGTTAGTTTTCGTATTATTATAAATTGTAAAGTGGTGTCAATGTGCACTGACGATCCCTAGCAATGGTCGAACGATGCCATTACACCTGCTGCGGTTAGCCGACCCCTCTGACCGGTCTCGCGTCCGCTCTACTGTGAAATTATGCACATCTGCTGTTTATACAACCATTGTGATACCTAATTTTCATTTATATGTGGCGTTCTGTACGCAACCTCATGATTGGGTACAAATCTCAAGGTCGTGCACCCATTGTTGTTGTTGTTCGAGTTTTTTTTTACTTAGAAAGTAATTTAGGATATTCTGAAGAATTGAAACACAAAATTTTTTTCACTGGCAAATTCAAATTAATAACATAATAGGCAGAAACTACAGAACGCCACCTTCTACGATCCTTAAATACTCCTTTTGCCTCGAAATTTGCAAATTGATCTTGTATTTTTAACCTAGAACTGGAATCCAGTAACACTGGATCGATGTGACCAATGTAAATACTTAAATACAGTCCATCATCACCGGATGATGTTTAATCATTTCGATCCAGCGCTGCATGATGCTGACGGGATTGAAAAGGGTCTACTTGGGTCCAATAAGTGCCAATAACCCATGCAGTGATAACGGATCTCAGTGTTGGTTTGAAAGACTGGATCAATGTAAATTAGCCTTTATGAAGTCCTTTTAGAATAGAAGGAATTAGCCTTTAAGAAGGCAATCCTATTGAATTTAGTAGTAAGTGAATTTTAGTAATATCTCGAGGATTACTCACTAGTGTTTTCCCAACTGTTTTAAGTTTGAAGAACATAAGTGAATTACGTCATTTAAGTAGTTGTATTGTAAACATAAAAGTGCGTATCGATGGGAACTGAGGCCGTGGTTGATCGACCGGCGGTCGGGTAAATACGTTAGTGTAATTGCACTACTCACATTGAAACGTCAAGAACAGTGGGCTCTTGTGGCCGACTGGCTGGCTGGCGCCTGTCTGACGCACACCCGTATGCACTACAACCGACGGCATATATTCCTGAGACCATTTTATCTCCTTCTCCTTGGTATATCATGTTTTCAAGACTAACAACAGCAAAAGAAACGACAAGCATTCCTTACAATATGTTAAGTGGCATGAACATACTTATAATGTATGTGTTTATTCTTTATGTTCTTGAAATCACCTCGGGTGCTTAAGTTTACTTTCCAACAATGCGCTTGCATTTTTCCACGAGAAAGCGGAAACGCGCGTGTCTCAACAATGGCTCGAGACTCGTGCTGAACCACATTCTGCGCCTGTACTGTATATTATTCCAAGAACTACGTATAAGTTACTACAAATGACGAAGGGGCTCGTTTTGGGAACGTTGTTATTGACACAACGGAGAATTCTGAACAAACTAACGTAACAGACCAAACTATTACGAATCCGGGTGTTGTTTAGCTAACCATTCAAGTGGTTAGAATTTACCCAAATGATTGTAGCAATCTAAATATAAGAGAGTGCTTGCGAGTTTACGACAAGTGTTGTCGTAAATAATCGATACCGGTACTTGTACGAAATCGAAATGCGTAGGGCATTTCGATTTCGTTCAAGTTCGCATTCTCCCTAAAACGAAGGGGTACAAAATCTTAGGGCAACTAATCCAATAACGCATCCCTCCTGTGGGATCGTGTTGTCGTTTACATATTTGCGATAGTTTCTAGTACAGCTACCTTGATTGTATATAATCTTCTCACAGTTTTCTGAATGAATGATAGTACCGTTATCATCAGACAACCAATTCCAAAATTAAAAAAAAAACCTAATTATGTTTTCGAAATCGAAACTTGATTAGTAGAAATTTGACATCAAAATTTGGATTTTGAAATGATTTATGGCCCCATAAAAGCACTCCTTAATTTGCATGCCGATTTTTCTGGGTTAATCTTTCCGAGTAACCCAGAAAAATCGGCATACAAATTCAGAATATACTACGGAACTCATGATGCTAATGGCATAAATGCTTTTAGGATCCTAGTTCATTCGCGAAGTCGCACCACAATTTTGTTTCTCTTTAAAATAAAATATCACCGACAGCTACTATAATAATGTTCGTCCTATTGTAATGTGCGGAGAATAAACTTAATAGCAGGAAACAAGCCCTCCCTTTGTGTTTTAACAATGAGCAATAGAATGACAAAAAAACTTTTTTAGTATCCAGACCTGCACAATGCACCCGCGGGCTGTCTTCGTCCGCCTTCCCACGTACCACTACTGTAACTGGCAAGATCGTAGACCGTTGTTAACGTATAATCATCTCCTAAAGGACGAAAGTACCCATGTATTCCTACGTTTTGCGAAAAGTGAGGACTTAAAATATGTTTCTCATTTCGAACCACTTTCGTGCTGGACGATTTTTAGCTCATAAACTCATTTATTATACAAGGATAAAATGTAGTATTTCCTCAAAAATTTAGTATTTCCTCAAAAATTTAGACAAACAATTTTTCGAAAAGATGCCTTTTCACAGATTGCTAGTATTGGATGTCATCGACAGATGCGTATTGCGACTGCGAAAGAATTCTTCAGCAGACGAGAAACATTTTCGATCGTTTTTTGCTTGGTCTGGCTCAAACTACAATTGACTAACTTTTCTCGCCTGTGGTCGGTCGGACTATGAAACTGCAGACAAGGATTATTTTGAAACTGCGAGCTGCGTTTTAATTACACATTTTAGCATAAGTTGTAGATATGAATTCAAAACCGTCTATAAACTTTCAGACTTCATGAACAATGGAGTACTATTTCGGCAATTTGTTTACAATACATGCGGTAGGTATAGTGTAGATTAAGTATTTCAAACATATTTGAGTTTTTGTTTGAATATAATAACTTTATAATGAGGATTTTTATCGAAGCCTATTGCTTTGTTCTGCTGAATTCATTGAAAAAAGACCGTCGAAACGATTTCGTACAATGTTCGTTCATAACTTTTCAAGGAACCATTAGTTTCTTTGTTTTTATTAACAAAATAATAAAATTGTTTGTAATGGTCTGGCAAACCCAACTTGTAATATGGTAATAGTTAGGTTTTTATGGGTAAGTATTGATTTTGTAACAAATCGATCGCTCCTTATGTAATGGAGCGGCTGTTTGGCACAGTTTTGGCTTAAGTCGTTGCACCTCGCAGATCTCGTGTGCGACTTTCACAACTTAACTGTTTTGTTATGAAGGCCTTGTCCGTGCATGCACCGTGAACGATTCACTAATAAACGTTAATTCTCTTGTTTCCTATATTTTACTTCTTATTGTTGATAACATATATTTCCACTTATTACATGAGTCATGCATGCGAAGCATTAGAAAATTTGCTTTCTGCAACTGCTTCAAATTTTATGCTCCTGCTAGTACACAGAACCTACTTAATTTCTTTATTTCTATTTCTCTTAATTTTTTTTCTTTTTTTTTTCTTATTTTCTTAATTTCCTACCATTCTACCATTGTATAGATATGTAATTTAATCGAGATTAATTCTGTTCTTTTCAAAAATTGATTTGCAGTATAAACGAAAAAACATCAAAATATTTCTTAAAAATTTCCCGTCAATCATCAAGTGTGAAACCTGAAAACATTGATGCTTGCGAAAAACTCAATTAATTGAGTCAATTTTTTTAATAGATTCTTTTCACCCATACCATAGGAGGAACCCTATTGAAAATGGCTATTTTATTCAAAGTATATACATAGTTTAATTATAATTGATAAAAAACTAACTATGCATATGTAATACTAGCCTCTGCCCGCGACTTCGTCCGCGTGAAATTTCTTGCTCCCCCAACACATCGCATCGCATCACCTGCCCGCGCTATCACATCGTTTTCTCTTAGCATTCTTCCTGACCTTTTTCTTTTTGCTCAGCTCCAAAGAGTCCTGGCGTGATTAAGCTTTCCACATGGATTGGACAATCTAATGCAAAAATAATTGATAATTCCAGAGATTAGCATGTTCAAACAAACAAACAACAGTTTGTTTTTCTGTTCTATTAACTGCTAAAGGTAACTTTATTTAATAATAGCTGTGCCCCGCCGTTTCACCCGCGGTAATTTCAGGAAAAAACCTACTAAAAACTTGTTGACAAAAAAAAAACAACCGACTTCCAAAAAAATACAAAGTGAAAAATAACTTTAATTTCGGAAGTCGGTATCGTTGGTTCTGTATTTTCATTTTTTGACACCGACTTTCGAAATTAAAGTTATTTTTCACTTTGTAGTATTTTTTTTGGAATTCGGTTGTTTTTTTATTTTTAAGTTTTTATTTTTCACTTTTTAGTTGTACCTGCCTACCCCAAACAAATTCATATAACACTACTTGGTATATGAATATCAGTGACAGGAAGCTATTGAACACATTTGCCTACCCCTTTCAAAGGTACAGGCGTAATGTTATGTTGTGTGATTGCGTAAACAATGCATACATATGCTATAGCAGCAATCGCGGTTGATTTGCTGGCATTTATTGAAGAGTTCCGTTGTCTGTCTCCGAAACTCATCATCAGATCTTTATGAAATTAAAATTGGTCCTATTTAAGTTTCATAAAGATCTGATGATGAGTTTCAGAGTAAAAATATTTCCGCAATAAAAATATTTCGAACAAAAAAAATTTTTGCAAATCCGTCTGTCTATACATATTATATGAGGGAGTTATGCCCGAATATACATAAAAAATAAAAAATAGAAACATCCGAATTGAGAACCTCCTCCTTTTTTGAAGTCGGTTAAAAATATATTCCATTACTTTAAGATATTACTTACTTAAGATTATTACTTATACATGTAAACTATGCGACTATATTACTTGTAAACTATGCAACTCCTAAGATATTCATTGAAATCAAATGATGTCAAGGGCAATTTTATTCAACATTAAATACTTGTGATGAATAACGTATTTATTTTGATAAGGATTAATATCATGTTTATAAAAAAAAATCTTCGCAAATAATGCATTAGTTTAGAAGAAATTTGATTACCATAAAAAAGGTTATAGTGAGTAAACCTTAAAAGATAGACATATGCTGTCGCGGACTTTTTTTTAGAACTTTTAAAGGGAAACAATTCCGTCATACATGATTTTTGCGTAACTTTAACCGTTTACACAGCGTACGCAACGAAAGCTCTCAAAAGGAAAATTTTTTTCCCGTTTTTGCAACATTTTTGATTGATGCTCCGCTCCTATTGGTCGTAGCGTGATGTTATATAGCCTATAGCCTTCCCCGATAAATGGACTATCCAACACAAAAATATTTTTTCAATTCGAACCAGTAGTTCCTGAGATTAGCGCGTTCAAACAAACAAACAAACAAACAAACAAACAAACAAACAAACAAACTCTTCAGCTTTATTATATTAGTATAGACGATAAATGGACTATCCAACACAAAAATATTTTTTCAATTCGAACCAGTAGTTCCTGAGATTAGCGCGTTCAAACAAACAAACAAACAAACAAACAAACTCTTCAGCTTTATTATATTAGTATAGATAATGTCTATACGGTCAAAATATGAGCATTATGAGTCGTGCACTTTTGGATTTTCCAAATTTTTTGTTGATGCAGTGCTGTGTGAAAATTTGAAATTTTTGTATCATCGTTATTAATGAGAAACGGTGTCCTCGTGTTACTTTCTACCGGCGCGAGAGCTGCTTTCCACCACTTTTACCATCAACACTGGGTCCCTTACACGCATGGTCAACATTCACGTGAGGTTCAGTGTTCTTCAATCACTGTGTTATTACTTGCCTAACTAAAGCCAATGCTAAAAGTGGCTGAAAGTTTGACTAACATTATCCCATTTGTCTTCAAAATTTTGACTCATGGAAAAGCTCTGGTGGTTTGAAAATGATATAATATTATTTAATACTAGCTTCTGCCCGCGACTTCGTCCGCGTGAAATTTCTTGTTACTCCGACCCACCCCGTCGCATCGCATCGCCTGCCCGCGCTATTACTTCGTTTTTGCTTAGCGTTCTTTCTGACTTTTTTCTTTTTGCTCGGCTCCTAAAGGCCATAGCGTGATGTTAAATAGCCTACAGCTTTCCTCAAGAATTGGGCTAACAAATGCAAAAAGAATTTTTCAAATCCGACTGGTAGTTCCAGAGATTAGCGCGTTCAACCAAACAAACTCTTCAGCTTTATAATTATCCTGTCTTCGTCTTTCGAGATTTAAATGTTCACCTGTAGTAGCCCCGCTACGCTTCGACTCACTCGCACATAGTTTAGCGCCATAGGAAAGAAAGAGACAGCACTATCTCCTTAGGCGCTTGATCCCCCTACTACAACATTCCTCATTCGTTTCCGTGCGCGCGCGGCTACCGCACATAGTGAAAAAGATTTTTTTTAAGTTTCGGATTTTATTGGTGTTAAACAGTTCAAAACACTTAAGAAATGCCAAAAAGGAGGCATGAAGAAACTAAAGAAGATAAATATCGAAGAAAATTAAAGAAATATGAACAAAAATTGACGAAGAAAAGAAGTCGTCTTAGACGTGTGTCAATGGAAGGTATGTACCTACCTACTACCTACATAATTTTAGTGGTCAATGTTATAGTGCAAAATACAAGGCCTTTATAATTTTTTATACAATGGTACCTTAGATCTAACATGAAATGTTAGACGGTACATCAAACTTTCGAGTCAATACGAGATACTGACCGATTGTTTTCTTTTTTTTAGAGTCAATACGAGATATTGACCTATTGTATTTTATTAGAGTTAATACGAGATATTAACCAAAAAATATCGTTCCAGAATATCGGGAACCGGACAGCGGTGCGTCTAGGCCTTCGTCTCCCTTCGTCGACCGCTCGCCTACGCCGACGGCTGCGGCGTCGGATGGCATACCCGCTGACTCAGCGAGGCCAGTGGATGAGCCAGGCACCTCTGAGCGCTCTGCGCCACCCGTGCCACCTGAACTTTTTACAACGAGGGGAAGGGCATCACAGCCAGCTGACCCCCAGAGTGTGACAGCGCCGGCCGATGACGCTAATACGAATGGTGATGATGTTCCTCCTATCGCAGATCCCGAACTCTTAAGGGCTCTAGGGGATTTCGAAACTGAAACCGCCGATTGGGGTCCAGATATTGTAGCTGATTTATCAAAGCGATGGGATCCTATCCTTAAAGATGGCCTTAAAAAAGAAACACGAGAGGAACTAATGAAAAAATACCTACTTCCAAAAAACTGTCCCTTATTGAAAGCTCCAGTGCTTAATCCCGAAATAACTGCAATGCTAAATGAGTCCGCAAAAAATCGTGACGTAAGGATTCAGAAGAAGCAATCACAAATTGGATGCGTCCTGACTATCTTAGGAAGGACGATGTCAGGTATATTAACCAAATCCAGTGACACTGCCGACATCCTTCGTCTTCTTACAGACGCGACAAAGCTGTTGTCGGATTCTCATTGCTTGGAAACTGAGACTAGACGATCTCTTGTCACTCCAATGGTAGATAAGACATTTTTAGAACCTTTTAGGTATAGAAAGAGAGACAGTCAACTTTTTGGTGAGAAATTAGGAGAATTTATTAAATCTTCGCGGGGAATACAGAAGACAGGCAAGCTGATCCAGTCTGCAGCTCAAACGAGCACTTTAAACTACAAAAGCCCGCCGTCACGCCAGCCTTACAACCGCTACGTTCGTGGGCAGCCGAGACGCGGCGGCGGGACCAAGCCAGGATCGAACTACCGCCGCCGCGGGACAATCCAGGCACCGGTGAGGACCCGTGCTCCACGAGCGTCATCCCCTCACCAGCACCCTGCATCACGCTACAAGCAAGCGGGAGCGGCCGCCACAACGAACACGAAGCAGTAACTTCTCAGGTATACTCTCATGCTGGTCGCTTAAGGTATTATATTGAAGCTTGGAAAAAGGTTACTGATGACAAAACGATCCTTGAGACCATTTCTGGTTATAGAATTCCCTTTCTTAAGCATCCTGTACAACATCCTGGTATGATTCCAAAATCATCTTTCTCGAAAGACGACAGGTTTTATATTAAACAAGAATTGAATCGTTTGTTGCAAGCAAATGTCATACGTAAATGTAATCCTACCCGCGATCATTTTGTATCTAGTATTTTTATCATTCCTAAAAGTAATGGTGAAAAACGTTTAATTCTAAATTTAAAGAAATTAAATAAATATGTCGATGTTAGCCATTTTAAGATGGAAGATGTTAGGACAGCTGTCAAATTAATGAAACTCAACTGCTATATGGTTAACTTGGACTTGAAAGAAGCATACTTCTTGATACCTATCCACAAGAATCATGTAAAGTTTTTGAGATTTTATTTTGATAATATTCTGTACGAATTTTTGGTTTTACCTTTTGGATTGAGTTCAGCTCCTCGTGCTTTTACAAAACTTATGAAACCAGTTTCTACTTTTTTGCGATCTCGAGGTTTTAAATCAGTATTCTATTTAGATGATAGTTGTTATTTCGGAGACAGTTATGAAGAATGCTTAAATAATATCAATGAAAGCATTAAGTGCCTAGTGAACTTAGGATTTGTAATAAACTATGAGAAGAGTTCACTGATACCAAGCCAATGTTGTCAATTTTTAGGTTTTATTTTAAACTCTAAAAACATGACCCTAGAGCTCCCTTTAAAGAAAAGACGAGACATCTTGTCGCGTACCGAAAATATGCTAGCTGTGACAAGAATCACTATTCGTGCTTTTGCTCGCTACCTAGGCACTCTGACAGCTGCTTGCCCGGCTGTTGCGTACGGGTGGTTATATACAAAATCTTTAGAGCGGGAAAAATATCTAGCCTTATTGGATAATGACGATTATGACAAGATGATGGCTGTTCCAAATAGTTTACGCGTTGATTTGACTTGGTGGAAGTCTTCAATTTTAAACACGAGTAACCCCATCAGACCAATGTCATTTGTATTAGAGATCTTTAGTGACGCATCTAGTATCGGCTGGGGTGCAGCCTCTGGGGGAGAAAGTATAGGTGGTTCGTGGACGGAAGACGAGCGTTCTCGTCATATTAACTATTTGGAACTCCTTGCAGCCTATTTCGGACTTAAATCTTTTGCGAACAAAGTCACTAATTGTCACATACTCCTACGCATTGACAATACTACGGCGATCGCTTATATAAATAGAATGGGTGGAGTGCAATACCCACATCTCAATGAAATTGCCCGTAGAATATGGAGGTGGTGTGAAGGAAGGCAGATATTCCTTTTTGCTTCCTACATAGCGTCATCTCAGAATATTGAAGCAGACGCAGAGTCAAGGAACATTGACATTGAGTGGGAATTGCACTCTATAGCATTTAATACAATTGTTTCAAAATTTGGTGAACCTGAGATGGACATATTTGCATCGAGAGCGAATGCTAAATGTAAAAAATATATATCATGGAAGCGCGATCCCTATGCATACAACGTGGACGCTTTTACTATTAAATGGGATATGTTCTTTTATGCGTTTCCACCATTTTCACTTATTCTAAAGGTTCTGCAAAAGATTGTTACTGATGAGGCAACCGGTATAATTGTAGTGCCTCATTGGCCATCTCAGGCATGGTTCCCAGTATTCAGATCTCTTGCTGTAAGTGAAATATTGATATTTCCTCCGGATAAATTTTTGTTATCATCTAATTTCAGGGAAAGTCATCCTCTGCATCGCCACCTTTCCCTGGCGGCGACTATATTATCCGGGAAGCCTTCGCGCGATTGCAGATCCCGCAATCAGCTTTAACTGTAATGACGTCATCTATTTCTGGGAGCACAAAAACGCAATATACTTCTAGCTTTAAACAGTGGTGGTTATACTGTCACGATAAGGGTTTCGACCCGTTCCAGATCGGAGTACATGATTTGCTAGACTTTTTGTCTCAATGTTTGACAAATGGTTCCACGTATGGAACATTAAACAACCACCGTTCGGCTTTATCACTTATTTCCGGAAATAATGTGGGACAAGACGAACGTGTCAAAAGATTCTTTAGGGGAGTATTTAAGTTGAAGCCTTCATTCCCTAGATATAATTGTACATGGAACCCCAATATCGTCCTTAATTATTTTGGTGATCTATACCCCAGCAATAGTTTAAGTTTGGAGCAGTTAAGCAAAAAGTTGGTTGTATTATTGGCTTTGTCAACAGGCCAAAGATCTCAGACGCTTTCGTTGATTAGGTTGCCCAATATTATAATCAACCAAGAAAAGATTTTAATCACTACTACTGATTTGATAAAGACTTCTGGTATAGGAAAACCCCAACCAATTCTTGACCTTCCCTTTTTCCGACAGCGTCCTGCAATCTGTCCTGCAGAGACTTTAATAGCTTACATGAATCTTACATCCACCAAAAGAAGTACTGTAGATAATAAATTGATTCTAACTTTTAAAAAACCTCATCACGCCGCCTCTTCGCAAACTATAGGGCGATGGATAAAGCAGGGTTTGGCTGCTAGTGGCATCGACACTGAAATATTCAGTGCCCATAGCACTCGGCATGCATCATCTTCTGCTGCACATAAAGCAGGAATCAGTGTAGATGTCATAAGAAAAACCGCTGGGTGGTCAGATCAATCTGCCACCTTTGCCAATTTTTATAATCGGCCAATTGCTGAAACAAATTGTGAATTTGCAAACGCTGTCCTCAGTAATCAGTAAGGAAGTTTTGTATATTTCTTTAGTTATACTTAATTATCATTTAAGTAATCCTTTTTTTTGTTTATTAATTGAAATAAGAATACATATATTATTTACTTATGGAATTTATTTTTCAATTTAGTCCTACCTATAACATTGCAAATGTCTATCTCTAAACATCTACAGGTGAACATTTAAATCTCGAAAGACGAAGACAGGATAATTTAATAATCAAACGAACTTACCTGAAGTGAAGTTCGATTTTAATTATCCTGTCTTCGTCGAAGAGATTTAAGGTCCCTCCCGTCCCTGACATTCAGGTGGACCCTTCATTTCCCTAAACAATGTTATAGTTCGTCCTTTATACAGTATACCTACTCTGAACTGAATGAGGAATGTTGTAGTAGGGGGATCAAGCGCCTAAGGAGATAGTGCTGTCTCTTTCTTTCCTATGGCGCTAAACTATGTGCGAGTGAGTCGAAGCGTAGCGGGGCTACTACAGGTGAACATTTAAATCTCTTCGACGAAGACAGGATAATTAAAATCGAACTTCACTTCAGGTAAGTTCGTTTGATTATTAAATATTAGTATAGATACAGACTTCGAGACTGTGAGAGGGACGTATGAAAGTGTTGTTAACTTTTTTACTTGATGATTTTATATTAATCTTTTATGTGTTACTTTTGTGTGTGTCTTTTTTGTGTGTATTTAATTTCTGTAATTGGTTTTAAACGGTTTTACTTAATTAAATAAATTAATTAATTGTCATTTAGATGAAGATTTTAAATACCTTTAACTTAGCTCCACTTAACTGGGACCTTAAGTCCATGTTTGAAACATTTTGACTAAGCAAGAGTAGGTACTAAAGTAATTGAAAGGGTAACAACAATAGAATAAATGACCAATAATGTATTCAAATTACATAACACTCAGCTTTTCCCCTGAGGCTGTATGGAATTTCGATAGCAAATTAATTTTCTTAGTGCATTGCATAAACGTGTAGACAACAAAAACAGAGTGTAGAAAGTACCAAAAGTTACGGTCATAAAAGATCGTACGTGCTCGTTGGATTTGAATTAAATAATGAAGGTGCTCGCTGGCCCGTAATGATGGCACGTTTTGTTTAGTCTTTTGCAAGGCTTAGCATTGAATGTCTTGGTTTTTATTCGAACCTATCCTAATGCGTAACACGTTATCAATCGGAATCAGTTTCATTTTGACAGTTCAACAACATTCATTGCGTTATTTACGTTTTGAGCAGACAAATTTTTCGAACTTATGAAGCAATGGATTAGCAATTCGCTTCAAAAAGATTCAGATTCGTATTGATAGTGTGTTACGCAATTAGGGTGCAGGTATCGGTTTGTTTTTATTTTTCAGCTTTATCAAAATCCTTAAACCCTCTAATCTAACATATGAAGTTTGGAGAGCCATTTAAAGTTTGCTCATAATAATTACCATCCTAAACTCTTAATGTATTTTGTTGTTATGTTTGTGCATGTTTATATCTGTGTTTACGAATATAGTGGTGAAATATCTACTTTCAAATTTTATAAAGTGTAATTCATTTACGTAGGTGCGTGCAAACCTTAACCTAATTGAGTGATGAAATGTGTTGAAAATCGGATATTAGATAGAAAGAGGTAACGTATTCGAGTTCTATGATTTTACGCTCAGGACGACCTTCTACTAAACCTGGACTCTCCATTGAAAGAGACAACAGTTTGTTAGTTGTATATTGAGTAGTGAGTATTGTGCAAGTTAATTTATATTTTGTTAGTGAAGATGAAAGTGAAATTGTTACGTATGCGTTGAAGTATTTTGGGACGTGGCTTGCATTTATTTATGGAGAATGTACCTTCATAAAAAGAAAGCTCTGCACATATTCATATAAGTTATGTTTAATACATAAAACCTACAAATATTTATTATTGGTTGTAATGGCGAACACATAATTTGGTTTTAATAGGTTTTTTTATTTTACTATTTATCTTTTTGATAGATTATTTTATATTTTGTGAATGTGGGAACGTTGTAGGCCTTATAGGACTCTACATTTGTAGACCATTTCCTATTTTATATCTGATAATTGTTAACAGGCCTACTGTCCTCCCATACGTATTAACACTGTAATTTGAAAACATTGTAAAAGCCAATTATTTTTAAAAGAGTAACCGTGGAGTTTCTTGCCGACTCTTAGAATCCATAGGAAACGACCAATTGGACCCGTGCACCTAGCTTCTGACGTTTTTTAAGTGCCCATGGTTTATGTGAAATAAAATATTTTGATTTAAAATACTGTATCAGAAATTAAATTTATAAAAACGATTCATGCCTTACTATTCAGTCTAATGTTATTTTCAATACTATTAAAAGTGCGTGTTATTAAAATTGACCCACGTTGCCTCGGTATTTTTATGCTTATCAGAGAGTAAAAATATAAATAAATAGAATGAAGATCTTCCGTAACCTAGATTGATAACACCGCCGGAAATTGGTCGTAAGTATGAGCTAACGTTATTTATTTAGTAAAACATAAGGCGACGACTATACTTATAGAAAAAATATTTGATAAAGACTTCTTTTGAGTAAAAACCTTCATACATTAGTGTATTGGACAAAGTAAAATGTCACGTACTATTTTGGTATCAATTTATACTTATTTGTGTCTGAGCGGTTGTCTGGCCCAAGGCGAATGTTCGGGGGCGCGACATTGAGTCACGCAGGGTGACGCAGGCGGGGTGCGCGCCCCGACACCCCATGACGTCATCAATCGTGACTCATGCCTACCAATATAGGATCCGACCTCGCTTGGACCGAGCCAAGTTTAGACTGATGTGAAACTCTCTGAAAGGAAGTCGTCAGGTTTTATTGTAATTTCACCCTTATAAGTTATTCTTGACGATGACGGTTTGCAATATTATGAATGAAGCGGCGAAGCTTTCATATCATTTTATCATTCAAGCTCTCCAAGATGTCAGATTATCATATTAATTTGAGACCATGGTCGTAAACTATTCCAAAATTAATTATCATAGCTTTCTAAAAACCTTCATCATTAAATTATTGCTTTGATTAGTTTCGAGTAATACATTTGCGCGTTGGTTTCTTTAAAATTCATTATAATTAGGTAAGTATTATTTAAAAACCGCAGTCTTTTGCGTAAGTAAGGCAGACAAAAAGCATGTGTCACATTTGTTATAGTTAAAACAAACGAACTGTGTCATCGGCCATTAGGATTCCCAACAAACATACCTACAAATTAGTTTTTAAATTTGAACATCATTACGATAACATTACTATCGCTATGTAGGTTGACATTCTAATCTAAACGTACATTGTGTATATTTAGAGGTTTATGAACTCTTTTACATTTATTTATAAACGTTTAATTCAGCTTAGTGAATGTTGTTAGTTAGCATATCGTGAAGATAAATCAAAATGTATTAAACATTTTACATACCTAAACGACCGAAATTAATGTTACGACATATGACGGACTAGCAGCGCCCCGCGGTTTCACCCGCGTAAGTTTCAATCCCGTGGGAACATCGGGGTAAAAACTATCCTATGTCCTTTCCCGGGATTCAAACTACATATCTCTATACCAAATTTCATCTAAATCGGTTCAGCGGTTTAAGCGTGAACAGGTAACAGACACACACTTTCGCATTTATAATATTAGTATGGATTTGTTTATATTCTCAATCTTGATTAATTATACCAAAGTCGAGCTCAGAACTGGTATTAGAAAGTGTAAGTATGGGTCGGTTGGTATTTGTCGTATTATGCATATAAATTATGTCACCTGTAGTGGGCCGTTACGCAAGTCCACTTCAATTACATAAAGTAAGAGCTGAATCTGTATGCTATGGGTGTCTCAAAGGGCGCGGGTTCCTTGTGTAATTGGGGGGGCTCCATTTCTGTGTACAAAGCAGTATTTCTAATTTGACACGTGCATGTCGGGGTACTAATAGTTTTAGCGTAGCCGCGTTGCTAACGACTGACGTCAATAGTGAGGATTATCACAATAGAGATTATTTAAGCTAGATCAAGTAAAGACCAATAAGTTTAGTACGCACGACGACATAATTATCAAGCTATTTCCAGTATAAGCTGACTTCTCATTGTACGAAAATCCTATACAATGTGAGGTCAGCTAAAACTGGAAATGTTATAGCATGATATGTCGTCATGTGTATTATACTAATAATTGGTCTTTACCGGATCTAACTTAAATAATCTCTATTTAATAAAATTTCAATTAGGTAAGAATGTCATACATAATTAAATTCTATTTTATTCTAGTATCCGTACGCAAAATACGCGCATTTACGTGGAGTTGCGGATACCAGCCCGTATTACCTATTCTAGTATAGATAAACCGTATTGCATCATGATCAACTATGGTGCATCACTGCTGCAACAAAGTATGGTGCATCTCAGCACCACTGATGACGAAAAAACTATGAGTTATCTATCACTTATCAGTAGGACTTTTAGCTGGCTTATAATATGGCGGCTAGTTTACAATACCCGTGTTGACAGTATGATATGGGACGATCATGAGGTAATGGTATTATCTTTGCTCACTACAGAATGGCGTTCAATACATGATTATAAATAGGTAGGTACTAATAAAATTAGATCATTCGGACTTAATAGATCAGACTTGTTCAGTCATTTCAATGCGCTATCAATAATACCTCATCGAAATGTGTGAAACTATAGAATAACTAAAATCGTAACAAAACGCATCAAGCAATGACAGTCCACTGCTGGACATAAGATTCTAATAGCTATAACATAATTTAACTTTGCTACCTTTCACTTATAAAATTTATATCGTTTTGGGCGGGATCAATAATATGAAAAGTATGCCAAGAACAATTTGTGTTCATCCAATCAATCAATGGAAAGACGGAACAGAAAAGCAACAAACACGGAATCCACATTCCTCATTTCCAATAACGATAAAAACGAAATAATTCTAGAATCATGCGAAATAAATAGCATGACCAAGCAAATGCTGCGTCCATTTAACATTCACTGAAACCATGTTTTCTTGAGTTATATTAAAATTAATTTGATCATGTATAACTTATTAACCTTTTTATCTTATCAACCTCTGTACCAGCCAAATTATGTTATCGAGCTATTTTGGCATGAAGCTCAAACATACAAACAGACAATGACCCACTTGCTGTGCAGTGTTCCAAATGGCCGCTGATGCTGCAATTAACGGGGAGTGCCTACTGAGCCCAAGTGATTTAAGATTTTCATGTGAATTTTAATGTAATATATGTAATACAACCTTTTTTTAATTACAGCCCGATTCAAACTTTATGGCGGCTCGGAACATAAGGCGAGTCGCTGTGCTGTAACAAATTCGCCTATCAGCGGGGGTGAGGGATGAGGTACTGGCGCAGTTAGTAGCGCACTTCAGAGCCGCCATAAAGTTTGGATTGGTCTGTAATGTAATGAGGCTCTAAAAATTTTACTTGGTCTCAGATTTATTTAAATACATGTAATGTACTAGTTTTTAGAGTCCATACCCAAAGGGTAAAAACGGGACCCTATTACTAAGAATCCACTGTCCATCTGTCTGTCAACAGGCTGTATCTCATGAACCGTGATAGCTTGACAGTTGACATTTTCACAAATGATGTATTTCTTTTGCCGCTATAAAAACAAATAATGAAACTTTATTTTATTTAAAGGGGTATAAAAGCACTTGGCCGGTTTTTTATGGCAGACTTGTTCACATTCAGCTAGTTTAGCTGCTGGTTGATAGCAATTTTTATAAAATTCAAAGCCTTATCTGGGTATAAAACATGTTGTCTGGTTTATTTGATTAAAGCAATGGTTTGTTTACAAGCATTTTTAAGATCATGCATTTACTAGCCAGGTCGTAATTCTTGTTCACGCTGATACTTCTTACATTAATATAAGAACCTACACTAGCACATTTAGTTACTCAAATGTGCCATAGTCAAGTTGTAATTCCCGTTGACGTAAAATACTCCATATACAACAATTAATTAAGCATATGTATATAGCATTCTAATATTGTGAATTCAATACGTATAGCAAATTTGAGTCATGGCAAAATAATTTGTATTTAATAAATACATCTCTTTTGGCTATCAAGCATTATTTATGCGGTTATTAATACAATAAAAACAACTATGGTTCATGATTGGGAATTACCGGAATAATATGGAATGGAATTGACCAAGTAATTCTCAGGAAACCAAATGAGATAACTTTTTATTTGTAACGCAAAAAGCTGACAATAAAAAGAAAAGAAAGAAAGAAAATTTTAGTCCATGACCTTTTAAATCAGGAATTACTAAATATTTTTTCCCCGACTGCGCGACAGCAAAGATAGGGTTATGTTTTTGTATAGGAAATTATGTGAAAATGTAAATTCTTCAGATACAAGCTATCTGACAACTCTGCCCTAAGTATGAATTTGTCTTTCAAACTTGTTCTTAAGAATATGTAAATTTATTGTTAATTCCATAAACTTCACAATCTTATCTAGTCGTGCGGGCATTGTTGTTTGATTAACAAACGATGAGTAATGAGTACTAATCAGCAAAGGACAGGGCCAGGGCGTTCCTCCAATGTGACTCATCGACGGACGAGCATTCGATCAAACAAATCTGTTTTGCCGACCCAGACTGTTCCGGCATGACTCCACCGTCCACACTTCCAATAAATGTTGACGAGTTCGAGACATACCGGAAGTGGACATTGTGCAAAATGCATGAGAAAACTTGCGAGTAGCGTCTCCCTGCATCAATAACATACGTGCAGCTATACGTATGAGTGTTTAGCTCTTCACACGTCTGTCTAACTACATATATAAGATAATATACGATATACATAATCTCGTAAATCATTCGTGTTATACGATACACTTGTCGTGGTGTGTGTGTGACATTGGCATTCAGGTGAGACGTTCAGATACCTAGAACGCAAGGTCATCATTTGCCATACCGGTTAGCAGTTTAATTGTAAGTATTGTTAACATTTTTTATACCTATTGACATTCGACACTAACCAAATGGCTTGATTAATTTGAAAAATAAATAAATTTCGAGAAACGGTTACAGCCGGTTTTCGCGAAGTAGTTCACAATCAGGCAGGCTGGGCTTTTAAAATTGTAAAATGACAAAATCATATTATGCAATCAAAATTAATAGATCTGCTAGCTCTCCAAGATCGTAAAATTATACAGGCCTAGATAACGAGGTATCTAACGATTACGGCTCAGATTAGTGTGGCAGTCGTTGTTGATATTGTGTAGCTATGACAATATTTAGTTATCGCGTGAAGAGACGTGCCAATTACTGAGTATTGATGGCGTCGACCCTGCCGCAGTTGTGCACGAACGCCGTGACAGGTTCACTGACACACCCGCCCCGGCTGCCAAATATGACATACATTGTATGGGAATTAGACACAATTACTGTAAAATTATTTAAGTAAATAAGTCAAGACGCTAAATCCATTCGTCGCTCGCTATGTTCGCGCATCGAGTTTGTAATCTTGGATCAAAATAAAATATCAACTTAAAAATAGTAACGTATGTAAATGACGGTTGAGAAGACGGTTGAAAAGACCAGATTTCTAAAATCTATCTATCTATGTTAATTATTCCGAAATGAGTGCAATAGAAAGAAGATGTAGGCATCTACTTCGAATAAATACCTACTTGATAGTACGATAGGTTCTTTGTTCTTCTAAGTTTGTTCTAATAATAATTAATAACAATGACTAGTATAAGTAATCATAAAAGTGTTTCTATACATAGGTATATAATATAATGTCAAATTGTCACGTATCGACTGTCAAAGATGAATTTGAATCGTAGTAATTAGCCAAGGTAGTCGGTAGAACACGTGTCGGTAACCGCGCTGAGTGTGCTCCGCATACTGATGACTGCGATCATGGTCTGAACATTGCGTGTGCGCATTCCTTGGCCCCGGCGCCGCCCACCAACCGCCTTTTTAAACATCACTCTTGTGTAGGACCAGTAGATAATTTGCCCGGTGCTATCTGGTTCACGCATTTCTAAAATTCAAAAGACTAGGTGACCTGGTATTTAAAGATAAGAACTGCTTTTAGGCTAAGTCCTTTAAGAGCTCAAACGACGAGGCTAATTTATGTAGTTTTGGCTAATATTCACACGTATTCCATTTCTGTTGGTAAACTTGTCTCTCTGTCTTCCGAATTCGCATGTAATGCACCAATTTGTATTGCGCCAGACAATACGTACTTACTCTTCCTATTAAGTAAATTACTTCAGTCATAATTTGTAATGTAATTGTACAAGGTGCGGACCGGAGTATGTTTCGCACTAAAACGTACGTCAAACGTATCACAGTTGACAAAAATCAGGTTCTCCCACGTCCAGTCGAGCCACTCTCGCACTGCCTGTGCGGATTTGTGCGATGTCGCTCCAGCATCAGGGTTAACGAACCGACCCACCACACTAACATTTATAACCATTGTATTTTTTTGTTTGACCATTATAGTACCTACGACAGCGACATACATTCATTTCTTAACTGTAAAGAGACATTGGTAATTTATTAAAATACATAATCATTTTCACTCAATAGCAATCAGGTACCACATTCTGCAAGTCAAGTTCGCAAGTATCAGATAAGATATCTTTTTAATTTGCTATGTAACTCGTGGCCAATGATCGGCTATTCATATTTGAAGTTTAACACGTTTTTAGTAAAACGCTAATGACAGTCTTTTCGACGCAACGGTATATTCCTTGGTCTGTGTAGACAGCATATTATCATAAGAAACACCTTTGTCTACGCTCTCTGCCATGATACTCGGGTCTCACTGTCTCAACAACATCGTTACGTTATACATTATGTAGATGCCAGAATATCAGTTTTGAATTTGAAAATTAATGAAAAAAGATGCAGAACAGAAATGTAATTCTAATTTTTCAATGGTATTCACGATATGGTCTACAAGTAGACGTGGAAGTGTGTTTTTGTGTTACAAAAATTAAAACGTGCCACTGCCCACACCAAAAATGCCAATGCCATATTTTAGTGAATACTTAGTTCCATTTTACTTCTCCGAGTCTCCTGCAGTTAAATTAATAATGGCAAAAAAAATTGGGCCAAAACTAAAAGAAAAAAAAAACTGGGCGACATTTTTCTTGCGAATGAAGACTAAGATAAACACATTAATTTATGTCAATTTAGTTTGTTCAAAGCAGCGTACAATAGATTCCTCCTCGTCTATTATTTCTTTATTGTCCCACTTCTGTTTTATTAATTCATCAACTATTCAGACGGTTTGCTCTCTCCATACGGGATCGAGATACTTAACCGTCTTCATCCCAGTGTTTTATAACTTTTTTGAATATAAATGTTTGCGAGACTCTGTCATGTCTAAAAATATTCTATTCACATTTCATATTATGCGTGCCCACAAAACGCTCATTGCAGCTGAGTAGTGTCGCTACGCATTCAATTAATGCTATTAGACGCCAAATATTATCACATCCGTTATTTGTTTGAGCGTACAACACTGGAGTAATAATATATTATTAAGTATGTTGTTTACGAGTCATCATAATGCAATATTAATGAGGTGTGCAGGAATGAGCTTTTAAATTGGAGGTGTTTAAAATGAGAGCAGTGTCGTTGCACTCGGTATATGTAGCTGAAGAGTCAAGGGCGACTGGGAAGTACCAGTCGCGTGCGCATCACGGCACGCGATCACTATAATATTCCCGTCCGCCTCATCACCCTGCCGCCTCGGTGGGAATGGGAAGGCCTTTAGCAGAAATGCACCCATTTATGAAACTGGAATTTCCCACAGCCTTAATTTTTTTAGGAAAATAACTATTTTATAGCTTCAAATAAGGCTTATTAGTTACCTAATTATTTTAAATTCAATAATGAGCATGAATAAACTTAGTTAAACAACAGCAGTTATCGGTATTACTGGCCAGTTTCCCGCTGGGATGGCCAGCTATCGCCACCCGTTTCCTCTGGCTTTTATAATCATTACGTATTTCATTGTTTTGCTGTACACTTTTAAAATAAAACGTAATTATAAATTTATAACTAATAAACTCAACATCATCTGCCTAGCCTTTTCCCAACCATGTTGGGATCGGCTAATGACTAACTAAACTATAAGCTAATAATACGGTAATTATAAATATTGTTTCTCTTTGTTCACAGGATCAGTATGATAACTTAGCCGCCCATACACATAAAGGAATTGATTTTTTAGACAAATATGGAAACTTCGTAAAGGAGAGGTGTGCTATCGAACTAGAATATGCAGGAAAACTCAGGTGAATGAACTAAACAAAATAAGCTTGTAAATTAGTTAAAGAAAAAGTTGAATTTTAATTTTCAAAAGACGATTTTGCGTTCGTTCTTAAGATGAAAGCGTCAGGGAAGCCCGCGAAATTCAAATTTACTTTCGTTTTTAACCCACAGATGAGTATTATTGTGCTATTTGCAGGTCAGTATCAGGTTGTATGTTGAGAAAATATTAATTTAAAGAATTATTATAACCATAAAAATCATCAATACATCTCTCTAAGTTTCCCCCCGTTGAATGACTATTTCATGAAATCATGACATTTGAGGGCAATTCTAACTTAAGGCGAAAGCGCCAGGGTAGCCCGCGAAATTCAATTTTTTTTAGGTTTTTGGAATTTGCTGGTCAGTATTAAGTTGTATGTTGTTATTAATATATGAATCGCGGCCGTAAGAAATATGTATTTACAGAATTATAATCATTAAAGTCATCAACACAACTCTCTAAGACCACGTAACTCCAAAGAATGATGATTTCATGAAACAGTTATTCTTTGGAGTTACGTGGTCTTAGAGAGTTGTGTTGATGACTTTAATGATTATAATTCTGTAAATACATATTTGTTATGGCCGTGAATCATATTTTGATCGACGTACAAACTTAATACTGACCAGCAAATTGCAAAAAATGTAAGAAAATTTGATTTTCGCGGGCTACCTTAGCGCTTCCCCCTTAAGAATTTGTATTGCTGATTCTAATAATAAAATTTGAATGATATGTATAACTCTGGAAAGCCGTATTTGTTACAGTCGAGAATCATATTTTAACCTGACACTGAGCTGCAAATTGCGAAAAAACCTAAATACAGACGCCAGCACATCGAGCTACCCTAAACTGTCAAATTTTCCTAATCAACTTTTAACCTTATGCTTTAGGGATGAAGTTGAAAATCTATTAAAGAAATTTAACATATTGTAGTAGCTTCATGTGCTGGCGTCTGTACATTTCGCGGGCTGTCTTAGGACATCTCTCATAACTGCCAAAAGTAATAAAAGTTAGATCAAAAACAACTTTTTGTGCGATGATGCAATGCTGCTATGAAGTTTGCGATAAGACGTATTACTTTTATCTTGCTGATATTAATGTTATTTATTTACTTATTTAAAATCTTATATAACGATTACTGATGCGATTGCGATTATTACGCTAATTTTACACCGTGTTTTTAGGGTTCCGTACCAAAATGGTAAAACGGAACCCTTATGGTGAGACTCGTTCTGTCTGTCTGTCTATCACAGCTGGATATCTCAAGAACTCTTAATGCTATCAACTTGAAATTTGGAATAGTTTTTGATGTCGTTTGCCCAACCATTTTGCAAATAAGAAAGAAATAAAATAAGTATGTATATGTATATTTTTTGCAACAGCGACTGAAAGGGATTCTGAAAAAATCGAAGTGGGGTTCTAGGCATGTGGTATCATATGAAAGAGCGCAGTTTGCACCATCTATGTGATAGAAGTTTATGTAAAGATTACAGGAAAAATAAAACGAAGTCTCTAAATAGTACACTTTTCAGAAATCATCAACAAAAGTTACATTAGTTCCACTATCGGTCAAGAGATGGCGCTTACATAAAACTGCAATAATATTCACATATACACTGCAGTGCACAGTGTTAAAATTCTCTGACGAATATTGGCCTCGCAGATGAAAATTTAAAAACATGATGTTACGGAACCCTCGGTGCGCGAGTCCGACTCGCTCTTGCCCGGTTTTTTTTATATTTGTGTGTACTTTTTTCTCTTACGCAAATTATTTTTTTCTTTACAGGAGGCTTGTCAAAAACTATCAACCAAAAAGAAAAGAAGAAGATGAATACCAGTGAGTATTTGTTTTTTATTGAGCTTCGTGCCGGATAGGATATGAATCATGCAGTTTTTTCCAAGAACGTCTTATTTACCTACCAGCGTCACAAATACCTGAACTTTTCCTTTGCAAGGACGTTGATTCATCGCTAATCTTAACTTTATAATGCCAGCGATAAAAAGAAAAGTATATGGAACTGTAAAAATTGTACTGTAACATGCATGATATACGAGTAATGTCATGTTTACTCTAAGGCAGTTTATCGGAAAACTGAATTTGGCACGCCAATCGTACAGCCAAGCATGTTTACGGTCTTATATTTGGTGACGCTTAATTTATATGGCTATAATATCGTCGGTTGCATAATATTATGTGCACTTTAGAAACGAGTCTCGACTCTTGCCGAAATCATATCAAGGAACTTTTGTTTATTATGTGTTGAACTGTTGATATATACATTGATTCCGATCCGTAATAAACCCATCTTTTAGAGACTTTCTAACAGTATCCGCTTCTGTCTAACGAGTCTAAAATGTCAGGGTTGCTTACACGACAGCTTAGCATAATCAGCGTATAATGTTCTCACTGCTGGGACACAGGCCTCTTCTCTGTGAGGGGGAGTGGGCCATAATACACCACGCGGACCCAGTGCGGGTTGGTGGATGTCACATGTCTTCGAATTTTTTGGTTCTAGGTCATGCTTTCTTACGATCTTTTCCTTCACCGTTTTGAGAACACGACAGCTTACTTTGTCACATATTTGATGGGCCTTCATCTGCCTAGCCTTTTCCCAACTATGTTGGAGTCGGCTCCCAGTCTAACCGGATGCAGTTGAATTGATTTGACAGTCGATATGCGTTGCACCAAACACAAATCATTCATAGCCCCATTAAACTTACTGCATGTTTGTTTACAGCTGTAACAACGAGTAACAATCATAAAATTTTCAGGTATACGGCGTGTAAAGCATTTAAACATTTACTTCAAGAGTTAAACGATTTCGCGGGCCAGCGGGAAGTGGTCGCGGAAAACCTACAGTCCAATGTAGTACGAGAGTTGCATCTACTCGCCAAAGAGCTGCGAGAAGAAAGGAAGGTGAGGAAATCATTCATTATGAATAAACTTTAGCAGATTGTTTTACTCTTAATTTAGTAAACGATCATTTCCGAAAACGGGTCTCGTAGTTGCAAGCGCGACTGCTAAGCGTGAGCCTGGATTCCATTCCCAGGTTGAGCGAGTTGGTATTGGATATTTCCATTAGGAAATTCTCAGTAATAGCAGGTAGCAGCTCGAAGTTTGCCTTTGTGTCCGGTTATTGCCTATTGGCAATAATGGCTCGCCATTCACCATTACATCTACATGGGACAGCTTAAACATAATAATTGGCAATATATGAGTATTCTTATATATCATTAACTTCTTCATGTCTACCACGGTACTGCATTTAATACAACAAAGTATCCTACATAACATAAATCGTGCAGAAATTGTGCATTAATATTAATTATACTCACATAATTATTGTTTAATAAGGAAAAATATAATTAACACGTATGACGACTGCAAGGACGATAAAAAACTGCATCTACTTACAGAATAACCACATGTTTGTTTTTATTCGGGATCTGTCAACGGAAATAGTCACGTAGCTGTGCCTATGCCGTAATTATCACCTGATGTTATCACCGTTCCGAGGTTCTATTTGTTGATGTAAACTTGAGTTTGTAAAAGGTTCATCTTAAAACAGCCTTTATTTTAAATAACATACCTACGTTTCATTGAACATACTTCTGAGTTCTGAGACGCGACAATACAGTATAGCAAGGCCGGTACCCTAACGCAAGGCTTCTAAAAATAAACATGACCACATCGAGTCGTTTATAATTCAAAATCGAATCTTGGGATTAAAATACATCTTGATTGTCTTCCTTGAAATTGTTTTGTTGATCTTTTGATTATCCAATGTTGTGTTTAATTACAGCAACATTTAAACGAAGGTGCAAAACAAATGGGAGTGTTGAACTCATCGATAGGTTCTTTGGAGCGAGCGAGGAGATCGTACGAGCGAGCGGCCAGGGAATCGGAGCGAGCACTGGAGACCTTCCAAAAGGCAGATGCTGACCTTAATCTAAGGTGATTATTTAATACACTACTTACTTCACTCCAACGATAATACTGACTTGACCCAGAAATTGTACTACAGCTGATTAAATAGTGCGTAAAGTGTACAGCGAATTGTAAACGCCCCGTGGTAATCGAATTTTATTGCTGTGTTATTTCAATGTTAACATTGAATTCGTTGTTAACTGAATTAGTTCTGCGGTTCTTTACACTTTTTCCTTAAGGGGCTTACATGACCCAAATACAAAAAGCGCAAGTTTTAGAAACAATTAAATTATATGATCGACGAAACAAAATCAAAAAACAATATGATATTTTTCAGGATATATGCTAGGTAGATAGTGTGTTGAAAACGTAATAAGTACAACTAATTTGATACGATAGAAAAAAAATCATGAAGATGCCTCTAAAAACTTTCTTTTTACAATAAAAAAAAACCATACTAATATACATACAATCATTCTAATTTTTTTGTCAGATTATTCTACAAGCAACATAATAAAACACTAGTGTTTTAATTTTTTAGTCCAAACAATAGATTTTTTATAATAATTGCTTCATATTTTGCAATACATCACCAGCGTTGTATTATAGCTCTTCTCTTTCTTTTCTATGCAGTCCGACAGTGACCGCGCTTTAGGTCATGTAAGCCCCTTAAGGCGAAAGCGCCAGGGTAGCCCGCGAAATCCATTGTTTTTTTAGGTTTTTTGCAATTTGCTGGTCAGTATTAAGTTGTACGTTGATTAATATATGATTCGCGGCCGTAACAAATATGTATTTACAGAATCATAATCATTAGAATCAGGACTTGTTAGGTTAGTATAATCCCAAAATGTCAAGATTTCATGAAATAGTCATTCTGTGGGATTACTTGGTCTTAGAGAGTTGTGTTGATGACCAGCAGATTGCAAAAAACGTAAAAAACATTGAATTTAGCGGGCTACCCTGGCGCCTTCTGCTTAAAGAGAGTCTTTGATAACAGTCATATTTTGTCAGTGTGGGCGTAAGTTGGCAGCAAGAAAACATATTCTTGACCTCATAAACAATGACGCGTTGGCATAGGTTCAATACTTAATGCAGTACAATAGCAAGGGTATACCTTATGGGGTTGAGGATGCCACAGTGACTGAAGTATTCATGCCAATTTTTCTTTTTGGCTTTAAAGTAAATCACATGAAATATGTGACTCGAACGAAGGTACTTTCATAGCTCCGTAAGATGGTGATTCACTTGATATAATGAGCCAAATGGAGACCATCATCTTAAACCGTTGCCGGTTATCGTTGCGGTCAGAACCTAACCAACCTATAGAAGATGTATTTTATTGACCAAAGACGGAAACCTTTACTTTATCCGCCCACTAAACGTCTATTTAATGGGTCTGTTAATGAACGGAACCATTAAAATACGCATTTGGGGTACAGTGCTCTACGTCCTCTTAGCTATATTTTAGTCGTCTTTTAACGATGACTTGCTGAGGAACAAGGATTTGACTCTTATTCGACGAAATTACAAGGAACAAAAATGCCGGTCTCGAATAGTTCCTGCATTCATAACCATCCGACAGGCTATCGTGTCGAAAATGACACATTTGACAGCAAACAGCTGTCGGAAGAATGGCGGTTGTTTATTTGAATTTTCGGGTTTTGGACTTGTGAACAGCGTTTAGAGGAGTCCTACGATAACATTGATCGAGAGGTTGTGAATAGCTATACTTGTACCAGTTATTGCATGAAAACTTCTTCCATTTTCAATAAAATTGTTTTAATTTAAATTGCAGTCGAGCGGAGGTGGAAAAACAGAAAGCGAACATGAAAATCCGGAGTCAAGCGTGCGAAGACGCGAAGCAGGAGTATATGGATCAGTTGCGCAAAACAAACGAGGCGCAACGACAGCACTATGAGCAAAGACTGCCACATGTCTTTAAGCAGTTACAGGTGAGTTACGACGTTTTACTTTGTCATCATCTTCGTCCAGCCAAAAGCCCTTCACTCCAGGACAGGCCTCTCGCATCGTCAAAATGATCGGTCCTGTGCGTCCCGCTTTTTTTCAAAGTCAAAATTCAAAGTAAGTCATTCAATTTATTATTCTTGCTCACAAGCGGTGTTTCGCACTAACGTGCAACGTAGAAAAAATGGGAACTATTCTGATTAGTCTATGACTTTTTTACCTATAACAGCGTTTGTCTTGTCTTATTTCATTCAATCTCTATCTTTTAAATTGACACAACATAGTTTTTATCCGATAGATAAAGTAATCGAAAAATATTAATTTCTTAGTAGACACTGTAGACACGCGTCGAATAACAGCAGCGCTTTTAGGTTTACTTAATGAACAACCATAAATTCACACCTAAGAGCTCTTTTGAATTTTGGATATCTCACTTTAGTTTCAAATGACTAATACCGTTGGGACACAGTCGGCGCGTCTATCGTATATGTATATCCTAAAATAATCTTGTAGAAACGTAACCCACTCGACGACCTAACCAATAAATTACAACGCTAATGATTTATTGTCACGAACGCTAATGTACCATATTTAAATAATATACCCAGTTTCTTTACAATGTATCACTTTTTCTTTCAATTATTACAACAAAATTGTCTCATTTAATTGTATTTGTCAAGAAAATTAAATTATAATTTCTGACATTTTAACACTGATTAATCAAAATCTGTCATTTTGCTGTAAATGTGTAAATGATCACATCACAACGTCATGTGTAAATGAGTTGGATTACACGATGCTCGCTGTTATTACGAGTTTTTTCTATGAATTAAGAGTCGTAACTTCCTTCTGGACGTAAACGTGAGTTATTGTGTGAGTTTGAAGAAATTCATGAAAATGTTGGGCCCAATAGTGCAACCACTTTGTATGGTGCATTCTGGCGTAACGCCAACTAGGTCAAATGGAAGAGACATACATAAAGCACGTCCACTATTTTCGTTTAATTTTATACGGAAACGTGTTTATTATTTTAACAAGTAATATTCTTGTTTGCAGGACTTAGATGAGAAAAGGATAAAAAATATCAAGAACTTCATGTTGAGTTCAGTGGACGTGGAACGGAAGGTGTTTCCGATAATCATGCAGTGTCTCGATGGTATGGAGACTGCAGCAAATAGTATTAATGAAAAAGAGGTAAGATGAGTTTTGATCTTATGTTTTATGATTTACGAGTATTACGAGTAATAATGTCAAATTTAAATATTGTATAGTGTTACTGTAAAAGCACGAACTACGGTAAATTTTCTAAAGTATGTTAAACATATTATATGACTTAACTAATAACAATAATAATGATAGTGTCTGCGATAAAACCTAGGATTTACTGACTGAAGTAAAGTAAAACTAAAGTCCGAAATTAAAGATTATTATAGAACAATTCGGACTTTTACCGGTGAGACTTGGTAAATCCTAAGATTTACCGCAGTTCGGGCTTTTACAGTAACATAATCATTATTGACCAGTTGAAAAATTTCATTTATAAATTAATTTTAATCTATTATTAACTCGGATTAATTTAAGACTTGTGTCAAATAGTGAAAACAGTACGAAGCTTCACTAGATCATATTCCTAGACACGCATAGTCTTGAGCTAAGTAAACGAGACAGTGATTCATAGAGATTGTTTAATCTGAAACTCGAGATAATTACATTCTTCTTCATATTGCGACAATTTTAGTATCGATATTCTAATAGCAATTATCCACTTATACTATACACGTGGAATGAATATTGTTTCAACAAAATATTTTGTTTACTCGTAGTGGCCATCTTTCAAGTTTACATAACATTAGAATTGGTGTCCCATATTGCATGGTTTGTTTTTCTACCGAAAGCTAATTAATATTAGCTTTTACTTAGGTGTCGAAAAATAAATTCCGTACGCAAAATACGAGCATTGACGTGGAGTTGCGGACACCAGCCCGTATTACCTATTACCTACTTAGGTGTCGTGATGTTCTCATGATACATAGTTCACTGTTTAATGATTCAAAGAAAATAGTTTATTAGCAGCATATTAAACATTTTATAAAGATCGTTAAACTAAGAAATAGGTTACAATAATAGTTACGGCGAATTTTATAGCCTATCGAGATCTAACGACTTGGAGCGACCTAAAAACTAGTGCCAATTAATTCTTGGCATCGTTTAAATTTTTCTTCATAGAAAACAAGTACATAAATTCATCGCACTTCATAATTTACTACTCGTTTACGAGTACGTACTACATGCTTCGTGGATAGTGTGAAGTTCAGCTAAAAATGTTATTTTTTGGATACTGACATCCAACAAATAACATTAAACGCCGAGAGGGGACGCCCTAGGAGGACATAATTATAGTGAGCTTATTGGATGTTCTTAAGAAAAGTCTGGTGCGTAGTACTCGCAACCGGCGTGCGTGCATGACTAGAGGGCAATTCTCGTAATTTTAACAACGTTACAGTCTGATCTCAGTCTCAATCTGTCAAAAATGAGGTATTTTTGACAATTTATAATTAAAATAATTTCCCCTAGCTTTTGACAAATTTTTGACATTTGTTCGTCGCCTAGATGAGATTGCGACTAGATTTTGAACGTTTTAACCCCTTGTATGCCGGGAGCGTAGATCTACGCGAGACACAATAGTTTTTAATTGTTTTCTGTAATTACGGCATACAACCGGTTAAATTACAAGAATTGGCCTTCAGGTGTATGTACAGACGCCAGCACATCAAGCTACTACAATCTGTTAAATTTCTTTAATAGATTTTCGATTTTATTGCTAAAGCATAAGGTTCAAAGTTGATTGGGAAAATTTGACAGTTTCGGGTAGCTTGATGTGCTGGCGTCTGTACGTAAACGAGGCAAAAGGAGCACGTAAGAAGCGTAGCAGCAGGTGGCGTTCTGTAGTTACTGCCTACCCTCATGGGAAGATGGCGTCAGTTTATGTTACGAATAAAATGGGATAAGGGCACGAGAATGACGACTAACGTTTTAAGTTTTCTTCAGTACTGTATGGATTCTCTGTGGTCTGAAATAAAGGTTTATGTTTACAGGACACAAAATTAGTTATAGACAGGTATAAGTCAGGTTTCGTGCCGCCGGAAGATTTCGCATTCGAGACGGCTTCGGGGGCTGATACCACGGACTCAGCGACGACCCACCATCACCCACACAACCACCTCACCGCGGCGCGCGGCACAGTCTCCGGCAACAAAATCAAGAAGAGAGGAGGACTCCTATCCATCTTCAGCTCCAATAAGGTGAGAGGAATATATTGATGCTCGCCAAGTGTGACAAGGACAGATCCTTTGGGTTTATCATGTTCGTGAACTATGTTATAACCAGTGGGATATTTAATAGAGGTATCTTGTAGTCAATCAATGGTTCCATGTTATTATAGTCAGTGTTCTATGAAGACAGCATTGTTCCGATCAAGGTTCGCACATTTTTTTATATGGAGTTTATCATCTGCCTTTACTGTATAATAATAATTAGCCGCATGTGTTAGGTCTAATGCTGACTTCATAAAGTAGTTAGGATTATTATTATTTTATTTTGTTACAGCTGCTATCTTATCGTATTCAAATACACGTTAAATTTATTTTATTTCGTCAGCAAATTATAAGGTTATGGGGCTGTGTGTTTGAAATATGTATGGGCTTCATATCAGCTTATTTGTCATGAATTTTTAAATAATTATTATTACGTACTTGCATGGTATGGTACTATAATTTATTTATTCAATTTGTACAATACGATTTGATGTTATATCATTTTTGTGTTATTACATTTGTTCATTATTTATACAGCTGGCGTATAGTCATGAAACGTGTATTATAATTAAATCAATTGAACGAGTAAAACTGAAAACATTATGACTAACCGCCAGTGAGGTTCTTGTTTTATTTTTAGTATGTGTAAGTTTGAGGTACTAATTTATTTTTATCTTTCAATCCCTGTTCGATCCCTTCTTAACATGGGTACAAATAACAACCAATTGATATTTTGGCTGTCGGCGTTGGTGCCATGTCATGTGGAAAAAGTAAGTTGCCCCGCGGTGGTGGGGATGTAAGTCATTAGCATGAGTCACTAGCTTCTGTTACTTTTGATAAACAACAAGCAATTATGAATAACATCGTCTTGAACAATGTTTCATACAAAATTTATCCTTTTTTTCTCTCTCAATCTGTGAATGTTATTTATAAACGTTATTTTATGACTCGAAAGGTGCGCGGTCTTTTATTAGAACATATTATTCTGTTTCATCATGGTGATAGTTGTTAACTATAACTGTGTATTTAATTATGGGAATCACTGCCCTTAGACGTAAAATTACTGGGCATGACATGATAGCAACATGAGCTAAAAGTTTTGTGATGTAGAGTCAACGTCACGTCCATGGTAATCGCCTTTATTTCGAAACACTCAACGCGGTTTTCGATTTCTAAGTGTTGACGAATGACGTAGGGTTGATCATACTAGGATTATAAATAAACTGAGACTTATAAATAAAGTTCATAAAATAACGTTGACAACTTTTAAGACACACGTTCCACTATCCAGCAAACACTTTTATGTTGCGTGGTCTACATCTACTACCTAAATATACCGCTTGTTGCGTCCGGACGCGGTCGGTCCGGGGTGTTTCTACCCTTAATGTTAATGTTGTCTGTTTACCTCCCCCGTCCCGCGCGCGCCGCTAACGCTTGCAACAGAAGATTGTCGAGGCCTGCAACTCGATCAAGGTCAGTCCCGTGTGACTCGTGTGTTGTGGTGCATTCGGTGATGTGTGATGAGATTGTTTATAGGTCTACTATAATAATAGCTGTAATATAACGTAGGTATTAGTAACGTCGTCTGTTATAACAACGATGATGTCCGTGTTTTGATTGGAGTGTTGTGTGGTGTACATATGTAACTCTGTTTGTGTTACATGTGAAGCATGTTCCGTAAGATCTCTGTCACTTTGTCATAGTGGTCGAAGGCTGCGCTATGTCATGGCTCTGAATATAGCATATTCAGCCTATAATGTTACCTCTGCTGAGACACAGGCCTCCTCTCTTTGAGAGGGAATGGGCTGTAAGCTACCATGCGGGCCCAGTGCGGGTTGGTACCGTAGATGTCACATGTCTTAGAATTTTTGGTTCTAGAACATGCCGGTTCCTCACGATGTTTTCCTTCACCGTTTTGAGAGCAGTGGTGACCAAATTTTTACACAAAAAAATAGCGCCTGTCTGGGTTCGAAATCACGACCGAGTCGTAAGTTGAGGCCGTTGCCGCTGGGCCACTGACTATAATGGGTTATAAAATAAACACTAGCATTTTTAAAGATATATCCGTATATTTATCTTTAGGAATTGTCATTGCAATCCGACTCAAGATTCATAATAAGAACAATACAGTAAATCAATCGTTGTTGTTCAACGTTTGCGTGGAATTCCACACAAATCGCTCTCAATGGCACGATGTTGATTTATTTACGAAATAGTAAAGTAATGAGTAATGTGATTCTCTCATGAGATGACCAATAAACTTTCTCTTCGTCACACAGTTGGTTGGTTTGTATCGCTTGTTCTAACTTACCATGCCTGCACGGCTTCCATTGGTTTCAGCGCACTCGCATTCTGTTTTCATGCTTGTATTTGTTAATAGATGTTGTGACTAAGTATTTGTGTAACGTTTATTATTCAATACAAATATGTATTATGTAATTTATATACCTATATTTAGATTTACAGCTACCTATATGAATTAAACAAGGTCACTTATAGTTATTTGATTGCATTTAGCCGGATAATTACCATTTACCGGGAATGGCGGACAGTTGGCTACCAAGTCTGGTGGCGTCCTGTAGTTCCGAATTTAACATTTATAACAGAACGAAGTTTCAGGGTTTTATAAGTGATCGTAGATTTGTTAAGCATGTTTATGAAAAATCTTTTCAAGGCTAAACATAATGTAAGGATATATTTACAGAATTTATTTGAAGTAGATATGTTTTCCAAAGTTTTTGACACAAGGTGGTATTTTAGTGGAGTTAGCAGAGTTCGTGGTGTATGGTTGCATTTTGCACTGGCCAAAGAGTAAAGAGTGAGGATTAATGTGTTTGTTTGCGTTACAGAATAACATGTCTATGGATGGAAAGGAGGATTATTCAGACTTGCCGCCGAACCAGAAGAAAAAGAAACTTCAAGCAAAGGTGGCGGAGTTGAGTAAGCAGGTCAGTATGTTACTTCATCAATTTTTTTCACTATTATTTTAAATTTATAGTCTCTCTTTCGTACACCAAATATGATACATATCGAGACTATACAATAAAAATATTCTCTTATGACCTTTTGCTAAATAAGACAATCTCTAGTTAGTTAATGTAGGCACATGGTAAGACCCCAAGTCGTTTCACTTGCTTTGGACATGTTACTCATTTGATAGCACAAGGAAAATTATATTTAGCTTTTTACCTATACTTAAGTAAGAAATATTGTATACAGAAGCTGTTGGTAAACCTTGAAAAAATAAAACGAGGTATATCCAGACATTTGTCGGCAAAGGTAGGGTTTCCTAAGACTGTGGTGCCCGCCATATAACGACCGCAATTTACCGGCGAATGACGTCGCTGAAATATAGTTATTTATTTATGAAAGTATGTTGGTGTGATTCCTTAACCGGTTGAATGCAGTAATTGGAGTTTTTTGACACCGCAAAGTCAAACCCCGCTGGTATCATTTTCATGACGGCCGCCACTGCCGCCGTTATGTAGCGGCCACAGCTTTTCTAGGAAACCGTAGCTTAACAGATTCTCACCGACTTTTGGTTAGTAAACACACAATTTAGTAACTTAGTGTTAGTACTTCCATTTACCAAAGAAACAACACGAACATAGTACATAGTAAATAAAAAAAGTTTAAATAAACTAAAACCCGACTACTGAAAAGGATGAAACATGAAAGTTTAAAAACTACCACGGGAAGGCCCGTGGTAGTTTTTAAACTTTTTTTAATTTAATTATTATGGGGCTTATTTCAGTAATATTAATATTTTTGAAATGTGCTAATTAAGCCGTTCCATTTGACACCCAATAAAGGCACCATGCCAAAATATTTATTTTTAAATTCATTACTTTACGTCCGCTAGAGGGCGCCATATTGAATTTAGTGTGACGTCATATAGCCTATAACCAGCAGACAGTCGAGACGCTTCTAACGGTACCTCATTTGTCAAATTATTGTAAGTACTTTTGAAGTTATGAGGGAACAGATGAACATACATACTGGTTAAAATCATAACCCTCCGTAGTCGGGTAAAGAAAACGGTCACCGACAAAAAGCAGATGACTACAGTTTGCTGCCTGCGTTTGTTGCGTGTTTACTTGTGTTTTTACGCCCTTGCCTTGAGTATCAATAAAATTGTATTGGCGAAATTTCGTCACCTGATCCGATTTTTGTAGGTTTTTTTGGTGAGACGTCTGTTTTTTTTAATGAAGTATAATGTGTCAAAGCGATTATTGTCAGTCAAATGAGATCTCTAAACATTAGGCAGACTAATGCCTCACTTTTAATCTTTTAAGTATTTTATATCTACTGCATATAGACTTATATGGTGCTACGGTTAACCACAATATTATCTACTAGTTCAATAATCTGGATAGTTTGTATGCAAACAAAGTACATAAACAAATGCTTTTCAAATTGATTGATGACTCAAACGCTGTCGTCATTAATGTAATGTTTTGATTTCTCAGGTAATACTTGTACATGTACAGACGCCAGCATTTCGAGCTACGCGAAACTGTCAATTTTCCCAATCAACTTTTAACCTTATGCTTTGGCGATAAAGCTGAAAATCTATTAATGAAATTTGACAGATTTTAGTAGCTTGATGTGCTGGCGTCTGTACAGTACCTAAACCACGCGGTCATGGTAGCAATTCGACTTTAACAGCACCTTTATTACTTAGCCTTAAGGCCGGTTTTCGCAGTTCAAGTATCAATACTAACGTGCGGTAAAAAATCTTTTGCTTTGTTGAACGATCGGCAAGACACTTTTTAAATTAATATAGGTAGGTAGTACTATAGTTTTGCACACAGGTAAACCTACGAGGGACAAAAAACCTCGTTACCTTTAGTCGATTGCAATTTATGTTTTCCTTTTATGCGTTAATCAACGATCAGAGTTATGCAGTTTATAAAATACACACCTACGTACTTACTTATTATATAAAATCATCGTGGTTGGAACAAACGCCTTTCGCATAGATAACTTTTTGTTATAAAGAGTCCACTACTCCTTGAGACCACCTTCATAGCATGTGATCTCATCAAAACTTACCTATTTTATGTCTTTAAGGTCTGGCAGAGGTGGCTTTTTGTTATAAGATTATTTTTAAATAGGACTCGTTTTTGAGATAATTGGGCACAAACGAATATGCACAGGTCGAATAAAACCTTGATTTTTGAAGACTGTAAAAAATTTGGTTTATTTATCCTTATTGTCACGATGTTCTCCGATTTTCAACTTATGATTTATCGTCGCACATATGCTGAAACAGTCGGTTTTTTTTTTGCAGGTGGCTCAAGAGCAAGCGGCAATGGAAGGTCTCATGAAAATGAAAGGAGTTTACGAAACGAGCCCCGCGCTCGGTGATCCCATGACCGTAGAAGGTAATTCGATGATGTCATAGTAAAGTCAGGGAAATTAAGTGTTAAGTGATATTGACGACCAACTTAAATCATTGACCATATTATATTCAAATCATAATTGTCATTCTTTGACAGTTGTATGAAATTGCTATAACGCTGCGAATTTACGCAGGGTGTCAACTTTCTTAACTAATTTCCTTGGCTGTACATAATTTATTAGACCTTTTACGAATAATTTTGATGTTACGTATTCCCGGGCGTCTGACGATCTAGAAACTAAAGAGACTACCGTAAAACGGCTAGGTACGTGATCCTTGTTATTTATTCGCCTTATTTCCTCTTCTCTAAAATTAATTGTCTATAAATTGATGCAAAATAAATGATGTAATCATTCATTATGCTATTATTGTTCCATTATTTTTTTAATTGATCTTATTAAAGTTAAATACGAATAATTTTGATGCAGATGTGCAAATGGCGGGTGCGAAGTAATGAATTATGTGAAAACAGTGCAATCAAGTTACCAATTAAAACAATAATTATTGGTTTATATTAAACCAATAATTACATAATTAATGTTAATTAAATTAATAGTAGTTCATGTTTATGTAGTTTTATAAACATGTTTCGCGCTCTTATTATTTTATTGAAATATGAAAGCAATTTGCAAATGATGTTTTCGCTATTATAGCTTCGTTTACGTTATTTTACCAACCCGCACTGGGCCCGCGTGGTGGATTACGGCCCACATCCCTCTCACAGAGAAGAGGCTTGTGTCCCAGTTATGGGTACATTATAAGCTGATTATGTTACGTTATATCAACCTTTCAAAACCAAAGCAAAAGCACTTCTTTGCATACAATATAGGCTACATTTAACACATTTTTGTTCCACAAACAGATGAAATAAAATATTTTTTGTACTACCAGGTCAACTAAACGAGTGCTGCGACAAGTTAAAGAAACTTCGCGCTCAGTTGAACAAGTTCGAGGAGTTGCTGGCAGAGGCTAACAGTCAGGTCGGCGCGCCACCTCTACACCCCACCGCCAGGACCAACGGACAGGCGCCTACGCAGGCCACCAGGTAACAAACGCTGCACTTGTTAACTGTTGAGACATATTAAGTCGAGTAGGCTGAAAGATTATGTTGCAGTTTCTAAGGAAAAGCAACAATAAATTTAGCATTATATGTCCACGTTATGAGCGCCAGCTGACGTTATAGCAGTGTTATGATTGTTTTGTGCGACAAGGGCAGAAAAACGTCTAATTTAAAACGAGCAGTGCGTTTTGAATGACCCAATTTTGTGTCGAGTCTGCGTTTTAACTGTTAACTGTCATTTTTTGTTGGAAATGTGTTGCACACAAATACTGAATGCAGTTTTGCTAGCAATGATTTTCTAGCAACACATAAACATGATGCTGTAACAACGTTGCGCAACTTTTGTTAACCATGAATACGAAGATAGTAAGAACAAGTGTCTCTTTTTTCTATAAAATGTTGAATTACGCGTATGGATAGAATAAGAAATGGCACCGGTCGCGGTGACTGAAAAGTACATTTGGAAATCGGTTGACATGGTATGGGCATGTGATGCGGTGGAATGCGGAAAAAGTCGTGAGGAAAGTTTTAAATATTAATGTGAATGGTTAAAAAAACGATGATGATGGAGTAGGGAAAGATGAAAAAAACGACGGAGTACAGACGCCAGCACATCAAGCTACTACAATCTGTCAAATTTCTTTAATAGATTTTCAACTTTATCGCTAAAGCATAAGGTTCAAAGTTGATTGGTATTTGACAGTTTCGGGTAGCTTGATTTGTTGGCGTCTGTACATCCATCGCTTTTTTTCGTCGTATCGTGTGGAAGATGATAATTATGGCTAGAAACGGGGTGACTACCGAGATATCGATTAGAGAAGTGTGGAAGAAAAAGGCATGTTGCGCCGACCACAAATAAACACGGATAAGTACAAGAGGATGATGAGAATATTTTATTAACCAGTCTCCATTTTCAGCATCGGCTCAAACAGCGAGTCTCTATCCCGGTCGGCTTCGGAATCATCAGTGAGCACGGGCACCGGCACGGCGGGCCCGGGAGCGCGCGCGGCCGGCGGCTCGCCCGAGTCCGGCCTGGGCGGCGAGCTCGCCACCGTGCACCACGACCACGCCAACGGCGACCACGACCAGGACGAGAACGACCACGACAATGATCATGAGTCGGACTTTGATTATTATTATTGCGAGCCTGACCTGCAGCCTGTGGGGTACTGCAAGGCCTTGTATGCTTTTGAAGGTGAGTTGAATTTAGTGATAGAGCTTCATTGGTTACAGACACAAATCGGGTTTAACCGTGGTCAAGATTGGTATTGAAATACCTTATAAATTTCGGGCGTTAGAGATGTCGAGGTTTTTTAATTAACTGTAAATTGACGATTGACGCTTATTTAAAAACAAATTAGAAAATTAATTATTTATCCTAAAAATAAATATCTCGTCCTTGTACAGCCAACAGCACGCCCATGATAATAATTTGATTTTGACAACGAACGCCTTTATATCGTAGTCTCGGGCGCCTTACCACCGCTTACGATTGACTAAACACACAATCTGTTGCCTCTTTTAATATAAAAAAGAACCAAATGAAATAAAACAAAATTTTCCTCTCCCAGGAATCGGCAGCGGTTCCACAATGAAGATGGAGTGCGGCGAGAGACTGCTGGTGCTGGAGACGGACGCGGGCGACGGCTGGACGCGCGTGCGGCGCCACCACACGCGCGAAGAGGGCTTCGTGCCCACCACGTACATCGCCACCACGCTTTACGCAGACGCCAACGCGCACTAGCTGGTGAATATCAGTATTAAGTGTTGCACTACAAAGATGGGGTAAATAATGAAAGTTGCAAAAATGGGGGTGGTTTTACCGGATATTTAGATGTGAACGCAGAAGGATTCAGCGATTTGCGCGTGTAGCCGAGATAGTTAGAGCCTACATATTGTCCACATGCTTCGCCGTTTTGAGTCCAAAAGCGCCGCGTCAGATTCTTGTTGCGTTCAGTACACTACGTAAATCGCCATAACCGGATACGCACTTATCTCTCGCGGCATTCCGAGTTACTTTTGAAACTTTGGCGTTTGTTCCAGAAGTTATGTCCCACACGCTCGCTTGCGGCAGCAAGCTGAGGGCGAAGCGGCGCGCGCAGCCGCGAGTCGCTCGCGCCGCACGCGCATACCTTCAAATGTTTTGTGGCCTATATAGTAACAAGTATTTTTGCTATAATTTATCGTATCGAAAATGTTCGCATTATTTTTTTTATCGTGTTCTTTCTATTCCGATTGTTATCCTGGCGTAGGCCACCATTGAACAAAAACGGAAACATTCCATGATCTTATTTATTGTGTATATTGTTGGTTATATGGCGTACATATTTTCATGTATGAAGTATACCGTAATAGCGTAATGTTAATTGTAATGTGGTGTAACTCATCTAGATCTTCATTGTGCCAGCTGTTTACGTAATAAGTTTATATTTCGTACTTATGATAGTTGTAATCTTGCTTTTATGTTATTTGCCATTGAGTATTTGAAATTATAGCAAAAATAGATAAAGTGTAGGTGTTATGAAATGTGTAAAATATGTAAACTTAGATTAATTTGAAATGCTATCGACATATTATAATGATTTATGAATAACATGTAATATGGATTCCTGTGTCAACTCTCACATGCGATGTATTGTATAATACTTACTTTAATTGAATTTTATATAGGATAATATCTAATAAAGCTAGCTAAAAGTCACGATTAGCCGATGTTATTTTCTGAATATACGCTATTTGCGAGAACGTATATAAAGTTCATGTATTTATATTTAGGTGAGATGATGTATGAGAGTGAGGCATACAATTTTTCTACAAATATAAAACTATGCGACAATCACAAGGCTCTTTGATTTCTTTCTGCTCTATACCCGTAAATATCATTCAACACGAATACACGATTAAACCAAGGCTGCCCTTGATGTGACAAACTTTGCCATCTATTGTGTGAAGTGAGCTGTCTTTAAGTTTGGACACAAGTTTTGACAAAAGAATGAAAAATGGTCTGTTCGACCTTGACCTTGCAATAAGCTGCCTATTCAGTAGAGAAACGAGAACTTGGTGAGAGAACTACTAAAGAAACACTGGGATTAAGTTAGATGGCAATTCAGCGACCTATCCGTGTTATAACGAGCATGAGCTAATATTATGGCTGGTTATATACGAATGCAGAGGGTATAATTATGGTAAAGTACTGGGTGTACGTTACCCCAGCAAGAAAGTGTCTCCTAGAGTTATAGGAGTAGAACGTATAATTGGTGCCTTATCTGCTGTAAATGTGCCCCCACATAAAAAATGTGTGCCCCCTGTCGTTTTGGAAAAAAACGTAAAAAACGATTCCTGCTGGGGTAACGTTTTTCTAGCAGGAAAATTCTAAACGAATGATCGGAGAGAGAAAAATTGTGCATGGCCAGAGAGCTTATATGTGTGCCAAAATGTGCCCCCCATAATAAAATCTGTGCCCCTTCAGGTTTTCGAGATATTGCATTTCCTGCTGGAGTAACGTTTTGATGAATCGTATATCTCTACAACCATTGCATGTGCCCCTGTAGAATAAACATACACGAGTAGCTCTTAATGTGTGCCCCTTAGTGCCCTAATTAGATTTAAGAAAATATTTATAGTTTTCAAGTTATAGCGGTTTTATGAAAACCCGAAAAAACATCGCAGCGCCTAAATTAGACAAGAAACAAGTTCGCTGAAAACTGTATTCGGTCCTTCTTGACGCTAATAATAACCATACAAAGTTTCAAAACTGTTCATGCATGCGTTTTTGCTTAAAGTCAAAACGATGGTGTCATAACTTTGACGGCAAAATACAAGAAACCGGCTCAATCCGAGATGTGAAGGTGTAAACCAAAATCATGTGCCTTTAGTCAAAAATGTATGGTGAAAATATTCAGCTTGGAATGTTTCGCATTAAGTAAATATAAACAAAAAACCAAAATATGTAAATAACGGCTGGTTATCCGACCAAATTCCAATGACTACTAAAAAGCGACTGATTCATACATATCGATAACCTTCTTTATTGGACGTAGTATACCTAAGCTGTTGTCCATACAGTCGCGTTCAAAAGTTTTGGGGGCTAATTAAAAATTATATTAAATGCACCTTGTGACTATAATAAATGAAACAGCTTGTTGATGTGGAAATTATTATTTTTATTCCCTTAATTTTAATTCTTAAAGTAATTATTGCATCAAATCACAGATCAAAGTTCCTACCTATAAATATTAGAAATTATTTGCACGTTGTGTAGTCATTATTATTTAAATCACAGATCAGTTTTTCATCTAAGTCTAACATATAATTAGAAAATTCGCATCACAAAAATCATAGAATCAAATATCAAATAATATTCTCATCAAAATAATGTTCTAATCATCATACAACCTAGCACTGGCTTGCAAATTGCAAAAAACGTAAAAAAATTTGTATTTCGCGGGATACCCTGGGGCAGTGATTTTTGATTTTTGAGTGAGCTACTCGTGTATGTTTATTCTACAGGGGCACATGCAATGGTTGTAGAGATATACGATTCATCAAAACGTTACTCCAGCAGGAAATGCAATATCTCGAAAACCTGAAGGGGCACAGATTTTATTTTTGGGGGCACATTTTGGCACACATATAAGCTCTCTGGCCATGCACAATTTTTCTCTCTCCGATCATTCGTTTAGAATTTTCCTGCTAGAAAAACGTTACCCCAGCAGGAATCGTTTTTTCCGTTTTTTTCCAAAACGACAGGGGGCACACATTTTTTATGTGGGGGCACATTTACAGCAGATAAGGCACCAATTATACGTTCTACTCCTATAACTCTAGGAGACACTTTCTTGCTGGGGTAACGTACACAAGTACTGGGCCTAAGTCCTATACCACAAAACTACAGTCCGTGTGCCTTAAAACTCTAAGCCACACAATTGTAACGGAGAAAACTACAAATACCTATGTAAATTGTACTGACAAATCTACAATTTATACAATCATAGCCTTCATGCTTTGTGTTACGCTTTGAAAAATGCGAAAGTATTGTAAATTGTAACTCATACATGTTTCTGTGTTACGTAATTTTTTCTACAATTTAACAATTTTGTAGACTTGTAAAGTTTTGTGGCGTAGGGCCCTGATTAATGCTTAGGATTAAATATCCGAAGATAACGCACCGAACAGCGTAGTTCTTCACCATAAGACCAAAGAGCCCAAGGGAACCAAAAAATAAAAAAAAAACCGTTACTTAATCTACACAATTACCAGAGTGGAAGAAACTAATTTCTATCGCGCCACAGTGAGTTCATACAAACGCTGTGTATGAAGGTTTGTCATCCGATTGTGCAAGTACGGTGCTAAGTTCCTTTCTAATCGGGGCACCGAGCTAGCGTGGCCGGTGGCCTTACACCATCACTCGACCTTAATGCTTATAGGTTCAAAGTACTGATGCAACCTGAGCACGACTACGCAACTATAAACAACGAATGCATAGAAAAGAATAGGTAGGTAAGGCAACGACTGGTGTTTGTATGTTTTGGACAAATAGCGGCCTATATTACAGTATACGGATCATCATCATCATCGTCCACAGGCTTCACCCACTGCTGGCCTCTCTTGTGCTTTATTATATCTTCTCCAGATAGGCATTATCTGCTGGATAAAATAAAAATGAGACAAGAATTTTTGAAACATTATCAGATAGGTTAGCCGAAAGTCAGGCTCTTCCGTCCGGGCGTAGAATCTTTTTTAAAAGTTTAACTAATAAGCAAGTTCAAATGATGCTGGATACAATGTCAACTCACGGATTTTTTCATGGGGGTAGGCAGAAACTACAGAAGGCACCTGACGCCTACGTTCGTTTGCCTAGTCAACAACATGTTCAAGGGAAATCTGTTTCGTGTAAATAAATAAACAGCAAAACCCTACGCCCACTTTGTAGGGATGTACATGTGTTGCTTAAAGAAGTAATCAGCAATTAAACACTCTAGAAACTCAAGTACCTATCAACATTTTTTTTACGTGTTGTTATCCTCATGGATTCCCACCCTCCGTCTGGGAAAAACGGGGGGTTATGTCGGACTCCTACTGACTAAAATCTCAGTTCCTTCTTGTACCATGAATCGGGGGCCCGGTAGATACTTGTACATTCGCCGCACCCCGACTGGATACTGGATAGGTTTTAAAATAAAAATAGCCACTCAGTGACGGCACCCCACGCTCCCCTCTTGCGAAGGGAGTGATCGATCATCGAGGGCTGGTGGTAGGTCTACCACCGCCCCGCCTCACGCCACGCCATGTCTCACCAACGTGACTTGTGCGGACTCACATAGTGTGAAAGCATTGTGGAAGTGTCGAGAAGAGCTTACTATAGAAATGATGCTATGAAGTAAGGTCTTTCTTTACCTAGCTACACTGCGTATACAGTCCGAAACGGTGGGAACATGCATTATGTTTGTTTTACTATAGATGGCGCTACGTGTTGCCCATTGAGACCTATCCGCCTAAACTAGCATTGAACGAAGACAATCTAACCTTTTATTTGCCGGAACATGGATCCACGCGAGACATGATGGTTTTTTAATTGTTTCTGTAATTACAGCATTCATCCGGTGAACACAACGTGGCTAATACTACTACCAGTAGGGCAGTAGGTATTATAAAGTGTTCTGCGACTACTACTAAGACCGAAGAATTGGATTATTTATGAAAAAACGTGACAGAAATCGTCACAAAAAGTGCAGAATAATGCTGCGTAATCCTAGCTAGATGGCTGTCAACTTTTACGAGTACATTTTCACTTCCAGTTACCAAAATACATTTTATGCAATCGTCACCAGTCGACATGATATCCTCACGTTTTACATAGTTTCACTGGATCTGGCTTCACGACAATGACTATTGTTGTAATTATAGAAACACTAGGTGTGCTCGCGACTTCGTTCGCGTGCATAGGTATTGCTTTGGATTACATGGGTTTTAATTTTGTCGCGCGGAAACCTAATTATTTTTCTTAAATAAAAGTAACCTAATTTCTACTTTTACCATCTGCTATCTACCGGTGTAAGTTCCGTCAAAATCGGTTCAGCATTATCGGAGATTAGCCGGTACAAACAGACAGACAAAAATGTTAAAGTTTTTTTTGTTATAAGTAAGTATAGATATATACTTTTGCATTTACTAAACATCTGTTCTTTTGATATTACAAACAGACATTTTTTAGGGTTCCGTACCAAAATGGTAAAATTATGGTGAGACTCTGTTTGTCTGTCTGTGTCACAGCTGGATATCTCAAGAACTACTAATAACTAACTTGAAATTTGGAATAATTTTAGATGACGTTGGCCCAATTATTTTGCAAATAAGAACGAAATAAAAATATAAATGTATGTTATTTGCAACAGGGACTGGAAGGGGTGTCTGAAAAATTCGAAGTGGGGCTACTAGAGCATGTGGGGTATGATATGAAAGAGCGCAGTTTGCACTTTCTCAAAAAAAAAAAAAATTGTTTTAAGGCCGCACAATTTTCGACTTTTGATGAAAAATGTACAAAAAAATACCGTTCCCCCACTTATCTCCGAAGTTTGCAAAGATAAAAATCTGAAATTATTGTATGTGATAGAAGTTTATGTACAGATTACAGGAAAAATAAAACGAGGTCTCTAAATAGCACACTTTTTCAGAAATTATCAACATAAGTTACATTAGTTCCACTATCGGTCAAGAGATGGCACTGACATAAAACTGCTATATTTTACACCGCAGTGCAGTGTTAAAATTCTCTGATGAATATAGGCCTCGCCGATTAAAAATTACAACATGATGGTACGGAACCCCCGGGGCGCGAGACCGACTAGCTCTTGACGGGTTTTTAATTGTATATATTTGCAAACCCAGAGCGTCTGTTGACACGACGGAGTTCATAAATATCGATTGATAAACTGATGTAAATTGTAATAGCTATTTTATATTAAAAAAATAACTTCCCTCATGTTCGCATGAGACGCAAGGCTTACATTGCGTTCGCTGCTCCATTGGCCGAGTGCACCGCCTTCCGTGTCTCGCCACGCAATCATTGCATAATTGGATTCGCTAACCATCAGGCATTTACACGCATTAAACCACCATTGCAGACCATTTAGCGCCTGCCTTCGCTACCATCTATGTCTACTAGTCGATGTACAACAGTTTCAGCGAGTTTAACTACATAACTAGACCACTAGAAGCCCCGAGCTAAACGAGTTTTGCGGGAACTGCGGGTACACCATCCCGAGGTCGGGGATTGTGCAAATATTTAAATGGTTTTCCTGCTACGGCTGAAATAAGCTGGGGATATTGTATAATAGCTATTCTGGAAGTGAAAATTGCAGCTATCATTGGAATGTGCAATTTTGGAGAACATTATTGAGACCGATCGAAAAGGCCAATAAAATTATGGGAGCTTTTAACTGTATTTTAAAATTTCACGTGATAAAGTAGGCCAAGTAAGTTATATGGCACCTAAGTACGACCTAGATAAGAATAAAGTGAACTGAGAACAGAACAGAGTCTACAGAGAAGACTGAGCGCTACCAACAAACACTATCATTAAAATAAAATTACCAACCGTGTTGTATAATAATATAAAATAATAAAAGGTATTTTTAAAAATTAAATCGACTTCAAAAAGAAATTAACTCAAAATTATGAAATAACTTTAATTTCGGAAGTCGATGTCTTATGGGATCTGTATTTTAGTTTTAGTTTTTTGCCACCGACTTGGTCACGATCCGATTAATAATTGCGGAGAAGTGCATGGACAAACATAAATACATACATTTATAAAATTTCGTATATTAGATTGTCATATGTTATCTAACCAGGCTGAAGGCGGAGGCGGGTGATTATAAAATATAGACTTATGATTCTAAACGATACTTTAATTAATCTCAGGACAACCTATCACAATCAATATCCAGCCGTTAATCCCGCCCGTGGTCCGAGTTTTTCGTTCGCGGCAGTTACTCGTGATCTTTTAAAAATGTTGACACCGTCGTCCGGTAGAGCGTGCTGTCTCGCTCCCACCGGTCGTTATGTTGCCAACACGGCCATGCTGCATCGTGCCTGCCCCGGGCACGCCAGCTCACGCCTGGTAAACCAATTCTATGGTAGGTACACAGGCAGGTGACCGCACCTGTGATAATGTACTGGAAACATATATAATTTATATGATTAGTATTTTGTTACATTGTCTCTCCAAACCGACTCGGTCATCATGATGTCCAACAGTACAGAACACTTAGTTATTTAACTTAACCTTAATACGAAGAACTCCCTTTATAGACTTAGGTCGATCAACACATCAAGGACTAGTTAACTATTTTATCTACATGATCCTCGGTCTCTCTCTAGGCGTTCCTTTAGGCTTAGGATACGTCCGTCTACCTCTACTAGGTGCTCCTTTAGACTTAGAATACACCTAGTTAGGTTTAAATTGATCCGAGAATCAAGTGATTTCCAATCCTTACTTAACCTTAATGCGAAGAACTCCCTTTAGACTTAGGTCGATCAACACATCAAGGACTAGTTAACTCTTTTATCTACATGATCCTCGGTCTCTCTCTAGGCGTTCCTTTAGGCTTAGGATACGTCCGTCTACCTCTACTAGGTGCTCCTTTAGACTTAGAATACAGTTAGGTTTAAATTGATCCGAGAATCAAGTGATTTCCAATCCTTGTTGCCATCATGATGCCAAAAAGGTTCACATTGATGTTTTCAATATTATGACATGTGTAAACAATAATTATTGAAGTAATCAAGTTAGGGGTAGCAGAAAAATAAATTATAATGTGTGCAGGTTTCTTTAAATATTTCGCACACAAATAAAATAAATTGAAAAGAAAGAAATATCATGAGACAATTTTATTTCGTGATACCCATCTTTATGATGAATGATAAAATTCCTTGCCAACACTGCTGGCTAAGCGTCAGAATCAAAATCGTTGATATTTATCCAGGGCTTCATGTTTTCAGCCGCTGTACTACCGACGTATAATTTTATACTTCTTTCACTGCCTCTTAAGTCGCATACTTGATATCTGTCGTTGCCTAGCACCTTTTTGACTTGAAAGGGACTTAATTTATATGTCATGATTTCATTTTTAATTCTTTTACTTGGCTTTCCTCAAATTCGTCAGTAATACTCTGATCCCTTGGCCTGTGCCATGGCATAAGCCTTAACCTCATGAGCGTACTTGATTCAACCAGAGCCATGTACCATCGTTATCCATATTACAACAATAATCTTTTTCACTAAGAGCCTTAGACACCCGGAAACCCACAAACGAGTAAACCACTCTAACGCCACGGCTCTCTAGCCGACCAGCAATCGCATTGCTCTCACACATCCAGCGCATGGATCCATGTGTATTACGCTGTGACTACACACTTTTTACTACGGCCGATAGAGAACCCCTACTCGCGTGGTTCCCACTACTTAGACTTGCTCATAGCTCATTACCATTGTGATCACAATCTACTTCGACTGGTACATGACCTACTGGATCATTCGTAACCTATAGTGAGCGAGATTTAAAAATTGCATTGTTTACTATTTTGGGCTATACCTAACAATGTAATCGTTTTTTTTTTTGCTGTTGTTTACCAGGGGAGCACTCAGTACCCGAGAATTACGCCTAGGTGTATTCTCACGCAGCGTGCATCCACGACTCGACTGACTAATAGGCAACGTAAATGACCACTACGTGAACAACAAACTAACCGCGTATTAGTATATTGACATTCAAGCTTCAATTAGATATTGACTGTAATTATCTGGGTCAGAAGGAGCAAAGTTAATAAAAAACCTTTAGTGTAAGTAACATTCAAATCACACATATTTTACTACCGTTTATCATGATTTCACATAACCATCTCATATAAACCACAATACACTTTAGAAAATAATGCATTGTACATATACTTTCTACATAAATTACAAGACTAGCAATAGTTAAACCATAGATTTAAACACATTGGAACAAAATAACGGTCACAGTATAACATAGTATGATATTTAAAGAATAGGTACTTATTAAATCAGACTGACTTACAGTAGCTCCTTTCACTTGACTCTACAACTTGTTCTCTTGGTGGTCCGGGCTCGAATGATCCCCAGCCCCAATGTCCTCAACCTCTTTTTTTTTTTAAACGTTGAATCCATACACACGAATTATAAACGATCATTGTCAATTGAAAGGCAAAGGAAATGTATTCAGTCAGCCAAGTCCACAGACAAAAATTAAAAATGTAGTAAACTAAATGTACTTCTTGTGGAAATGTGTTTTAATACAACCTTAATTCCCTAATACGCGAAATAAAAGAATTAACACGTGGTTGTTTACTTCAAAAACACGTACGAAATATAATGTAATCGAGTAGAAACACGTGGCGAATCACATTAAAATGCACAGAAACTAATCACGGACAAAATCAACAACACGTGGTGAAACAATTTTAAACAGTCCCAAAAACACTATTTTCGGTTAAAAAGATGGCGAACGATCTAAATCGCGTGTAATTTAAACTAATCCCACTTCTGATGTTATCTAACCAGGCTGAAGGCGGAGGCGGGTGATTATAAAATATAGACTTATGATTCTAAACGATACTTTAATTAATCTCAGGACAACCTATCACAATCAATATCCAGCCGTTAATCCCGCCCGTGGTCCGAGTTTTTCGTTCGCGGCAGTTACTCGTGATCTTTTAAAAATGTTGACACCGTCGTCCGGTAGAGCGTGCTGTCTCGCTCCCACCGGTCGTTGTGTTGCCAACACATATGTGAATATAAAGCAGTTCCAATAATATTACATACATACGTGGCGAATTGATAACCTCCTTTTTTTTAAAGTCGGTAAAAACTGTCTCTCAGATTATGATTTAGTTAGAAAAGTAAAATGAAGTAGCCACTATTATAAAAAGCCATTGTTACAAAATTGTAGATTTTATTATTACATCTAACTGTTCTTTAAAGATCACCTGGCGGTGGAAGATGATGAAAATCATTTCGTGCTTTTAAATATTTTATTAGGAGGTTAGTTGTAGCACTGTCATAATATTTTTCCGATATCAGCGTATTTCCTTTCCTGTTATTTATAATCAGCCTATACTTTTCCCTCTGCTGCCACAAGCCTCCTCTCTTCTAGAGGGAGTGGGCCATATTCTACCACGCGGGCCCAATGCGGGTTGGTAGACATGTCTTCGAATTATTGGTTCTAGGACATGCCGGTTTCCTCACGACGTTTTCCTTCACCGTTTTAAGAGCAGTGGTGAATAACACAAAGTACTTTACCCGGCGATAAATATTGCACATCGATCGTTACCTTTTTTGTATTTTATACAAAGAATAAAAACAATTATTATCAAAAGAAGCAAATCATAATTGATTTAAGAGCTCCTAATAGATACCGGACTGTTTGTATTTCGTGCGACAGAGATAACGCTCTACGAAGCCGAAATTATAATCCAGTCAAAATAGACAAAAATAAGTCATAACTTAGACAAAATTCGCATAGAGCTGAAAATTGGCAGAGATGTTAAATACATCATTATAAATGAAATGTCAAAAATCCCCTTCGATCCTACTTCTGCAAAAAAAATTATTCAAGGTCAAAAGTACAAAATTAAGGTTTTTTCCATTTTTCTCGAAAACAGTAAGTATTATCGTGAAAATAGATCAGACAAAAGTTGTAGATCATACAATTCTCTACAAAAATGATCCAGTCACTTTTTCTCTTACGACTCACCATTCGTGAGATATCGCGGTTTTAATCATTAGAAATTTCATATTTTACATAATATGCACACATTTCCGCACCACCTATGAGGTAATGTACTTAGTACATTTTTTCTAACGTGGTTTCCCCAGTAGGTGATGGAGATAGCCCTTCAATTAACTCCCCTTGACCTGTACATACAGCAGGAAGCGGCGCTAGCCGCCATCAGGCTAATGCATCTGGGCATATGGGGCAAAAACATTACCAGTCCACACGCTAAAATCCTGGACCGGGCGATTGAGTACCAGCCTCTCATCGCTGCCCCGTGTGACAGAACACCAAACCAACCGATGTTCAACAAGAACTACATTATACAAACAGTTCAGGAAGAAAGGGATCAGTCAGGAGTCAATGAAGTGCGCATTTATACAGACGGCTCTTAAACACAAAACGGTTCAGGTGCTGGCGTGCACTCCCTTGACCTAAATATTAACTTTCACATACCACTAGGCACACATAGTTCGATCTTTCAATGCGAATGTGTTGCCTAAACACAAGCTGCAACAGCAGTAAAGCGCTTAGGCATCCGGAACTATGGCATTAAATTCCTATCCGACAGCCTATCTGTGCTCAAAGCTTTAGGAAGCAAACAAACTAACAATAAGCTAATTTTTGAGTGCCATCTAGCTCTGGAGAGTTTATCGACGTCTAATCGTATTACTCTCCAGTGGATCAAAGGGCACAGTGAATCTCTGGGCAATGATGCTGCAGATGAACTTGCGAAGAGAGGCTCTGATATGAGGGTGCTAGGCCCGTACCCACTTCTCCCTTTGCCTTTCTCACAATTTCGTGCGTGGATTCGCCAAAGATCGACCGAACTTCATAACAACAGATGGTCACGGGCAACAGACTGTAGATAGTCAAAATTGGCTTTACCAATGATACACCCGCGATTAACCAAAAAACTTCTCAGCCTGAGTAGGAATAACCTTAGAATAATAATAGGTACAATTACGGGCCACAACCTCCTTAACAAACATCTTTTCAACATAGGCGCCACGGACAGCCCCCTTTGCAGGGGCTGCCTTGATGCCGAGGAATCAGCCGCCCACGTCATCCTGGATTGCGAGGCCGTGGCTTCTCAACGTGCAGAAATCCTCGGAACAATGAGGTCGCTCCGCGAAGCCTGTGAAGCTCCCAGGAAGCTTCTGTGCTTCTGGGCGGAGCTAGGCTGGCTCTGTTAGCCAGAATCCCCACGCACAACGGCCCGAATGCGGGAAATGGAGTCCCATCATCATCATCATTCCCCAGTAGGTATACTCTACGATCTATTGTAATAAAGAAAGTTTGATCAGATCGTATCCTTTTAATTGAAAGAATCCTCGTAGTAATATTGCTAATGAGTAAAGTGGAATAGATTGTTTTTTTACACATGTCATTATATAAGATAATTGTCTAATTCTACTTCGACAATTATTTCTTCGTCTTTATTTTCTTCTTCTTGCAGAAGTTCGCTGTTCTAAGAAAAGGGATGCATCAATTGTCTCCTCATTAATATCATAAATATCTGTTGTATCTGTTGTATTTCTTTCAATATTACATGTAGAAAAACAACCTATTCCACTTTGATCATTAGCAATATTACTATTCTTGCAATTAATAGGATACGATCTGATCAAACTTTCTTTATAACAATAGATCGTGGAGTATACCTACAGGGGAAACCACATTAAAAAAATGCGCCAAGTACAGACGCCAGCACTTCAACCTACCACAATCTGTCAGATTTTCCCAATCAACTTTGAACCTTATGCTTTAGCAATAAAGTTGAAAATCTATTGAAGAAATCTGACAGATTGTGGTAGGTTGATGTGCTGGCGTCCGTACATTATTATCTCATAGGTGGTGCGGAAATGTGTGCATATTATGTAAAATATGAATTTTCTAATGATTAAAATCGCGATATCTCACGAATGGTGAGTCGTAAGAGAAAAAGTGACTGGACCATTTTTGTAGAGAATTGTATGATCTACAACTTTTGTCTGATCTATTTTCACGATAATACTTACTGTTTTCGAGAAAAATGGAAAAAACCTTAATTTTGTACTTTTGACCTTGAATAATTTTTTTTGCAGAAGTGGGATCGAAGGGGATTTTTGACATTTCATTTATAATGATGTATATAACGTCTCTGCCAATTTTCAGCTCTATGCGAATTTTGGCTAAGTCAAATGTCTATTTTGACTGGACTATTAGCCAATTGTCTCTTTCCAAAGGTCGATGTGCAATATTTATCGCCGGGTACTGTAAAGCGCCTGTCTGGGTTTGAACTTACGACCTACAACTCTTAAGTCGCGGCCGTTACCATTGGGCCGCCACTGCTGTACCTGTTATTACACCATGCCAATTCACTTATTTAAATGGGATAATACTTATTATAGCCAGGATTTCCAATCATAGCTGATTTCAATATAAAAACATAAAATTCGAAGCGTATTTCTTTAGAAATCGGGTAGGCAAGATACAGGTAGCTTACCCAACTTGACATTCCAAATTCCAGGAATATATGCGGGTTAATGAGATTTTACGTGTTCCTATGCTAAGGAAATCATCAGTTGAAATCATCAGTTAATTGACCGATAACTGATTAGTTAAAAGCTAACACGGTCTGCGGGCGCGTATTTGTTGAAGTAACGTATTATGTAACCCTTCCATCTGTTAAACCACTCCAACAGGTTTTCATTGCAGTACTACAGCTACGTAGACAAGTGAAACGTCGGTTGAAAACGTGCTACAGTATCCGCGGAGGGACTGCGACCAACAACCGATTGTTCAGACAATGAGTCGTTTGCTGCGGTTAGCTCGAGTTGTAGAATTGCTCACTGTTCGCAAGCCACCGGGGAAGTTCGTGCCACTACGCTTCGTGAACTACTCACATCTCCACATTATTCGAATAAAAGACGGGATCACGAACAGGGTTAAGAGCTTTTGGAATACAATTGTGCGCTGTTCAAGTTTGAATTGCGGGTGATATGGAAGCGATAGTATTCAGGTAGATACGAGGATCCACATATAGGGACCTACTTAGCATACATTGCCCTCATGCTGCATGAACGTGGCTCAAAAGAGTCCGCTTTGCCCAAGTCGAGTCTTGTAGGTAGTGGTTTGGGAAATTCTACTTCTATCTACAAAACCTAGCCACAGAACACGATGAAGCAAGACTTAAGTAGGCAATGTTGACAAAGCCGCGTCCGTCTTAAAACTAATATAGGTAACTTGCCTACAGGATTTTTCTTTTTCAGCATGGGAATCGTCAAATGACCCTCCCGCTCTGGGTGGAGCGGAAGGGAGTGACAGACTCTTACTGACTAAAACCCACCCGTGTTCCTTCCTTAGCCCTTTATGTTCCGGGCCAGCGGTAAACCTTTCGGAAAATCCCGCTGACCGGACAATCCCGCTGACCACGGTCTGTCCCCTTCAGCTGCTTAGTCGTTACATTGCATTCATATTTTGTGCATTATATAGATACACATTTACAACAAAATATAAGTAGATTCCTCCTAAACTGACTCCTTAATAATTACAAATTCGGCAGGTCAGATATGTAGGTCAGGCATTTACTTATATATTACTAGCGAGGTCAGGTGTTTGTAATGTCTGGAGCTCATTGAAAAGATATTGCATAGCTGAAGACCAATTCTCGTAATTAAATACGTTCAAAATCTAGTCGCAATCTCAACTCAGCGACAATCAATGTTAAAATCTATTTTTTTTCTATGGCAATATTGCCGATGTCGACAATTCTGCCAATGTCAAATGTGTTATGAGAAAACGTGGGGGACAAAATAATAAGAAATAAAACTAAAATACTACATCCAATACTATTTCCATAGTAAATAATTGAATTCAATGTGGTCAAAAAATTGTCAAAATGAATTGTATTTTTGACAGACTGAGACTGAGATCACTGTGAACGGGTCTTCTCCGTAGGACTTCTGACGTTTCATAAGTGCCTGTTTACGCCTGGCTTAATTGTGAAGACGTTCAGTGCATGTCGCGTTGCTAATCTAAAGGGGCCAGGCGCCTCATACGTATTTTTTAGTTTTTACAAACCTACCTTCATTACTTATAATCTCAGTCAAAATTTTTCACCATCATTGAAACTTGTACAGCCATGTAAAAAATACAGTTTATATCTGCAATTAAATAAATTACCTCGATACGGGAGTTTCATTGAAGATACTTGAAGCCCCAACATCTGGCGACCAGGACAGACCTGTAATTTTGGCGAAAAACAAGTTCGATCATTGCGACCACACGCTGCCGGTGTAGCCATTGCGCCGCAGCTACTTGTCATCCAAATCAAGCTTAATACCTGGGTTCCTTGGAGGTACCAGCCATTGCAGCCACCGCCGGTCAACGAGCAGCATTCAGCATCGTACCGCAGCCTCGGCCAATGCAGCTAAGTGCCCATTTTTCCTTGTGAATTCCCTGTTACCTATTCACCCTTACCTTTATAACCTTAATAAATCTATCCAATACCTATTTAAAATAGCCTTTAAGAGTGCATTGGTGTCTGTAGTCATTGTAGTGACTTAAAATAATCACATCAATACACCATAGGCAGGTCATATAGTACCTAAACTCAAATTATCTATTGGTAAATGTTTTTACTGTCCATACGAATATACCTAATAGTAGGCTATATTATCTTCTTAAGATATTATCATAGTTTTTATCCGTGTTTCACAACAGGCTTATAACTGTACTATAAGCATATATTTCACCCGCCCCGCCGAACATTCCAGGCCGATCTCTTCGTGTAACGCAACATCGTGCGTCGGGCCCCCGTGTGATCGGAGCGGAGTCCTACACACAGCTGCGCCGCGCCGCGGCGCCCGGGCCGGCCTCAGGTGACGTTAGGCGAGGAGCGTGAGCTAAGTTTTTAGTTTTTTATATTATCATCACCTTTGTGGTGTCTGTATAATTTCCATAGTCAAACCTATTTGAAATCAAATTGTTTATTCAATCCGATTTAACATTTACAATAGTAAGAAGTTTGAGTTCACCATGGGTAAAGATTGTGGTGAATCTAGCACAAACAATCCTCAAGAATTACAGGATCTTTTGGTCAAACGTAGTTCCATAAAAGGTCAAATCACTAAATTTAGAAACTTTTTATCAAATGTTACCTCTAAAGAAGCGCTTACTCAGATTGAGTTAGCGGAGTTAACATTAAAACTAAACAAATTTGAGTCTATCTACAGCCGTTTTGACGACTTGCAAAATCAGATAGAAGTATTAAACTCTGACCATTTATCTAATGAGATTGATGAACGTGATACTATCGAACAACTATTTATATCCAACATTGCAATTGCTCAAAGTATTACGCAAAAACATAACTCGAACCGTCATGATGAAAGTAATTATAAGGATTTAAATTCAAGTCAGATAACTACAGGTCCATGCAATCATGACCATCATGATATAGGTTTTAAATTACCTCAAATTCAAGTTGCTAAGTTCGACGGGTCTTGCTTTCGTTGGCTTGGGTTTCGTGACACATTCTTATCTATAGTACACAATAACGACCGCATCGCGCCCATTCACAAATTCCATTATCTTATTTCGTACTTGACTGGCGATGCAGCGCGCATTATTGCTAATTTAGAGGTATCCAGCGCAAATTATGCGTGTGCTTGGAAATTATTATGTGACAGATACGACAATGCACGACAATTAATAACTCATCATATAAATTCATTATTATACATAAAACCAATCACAAGCGAGTCTGATAAATCATTACGATTTCTTGTGGATCATATTAATAAAAACTTACGTGCTTTAACCAGTCTCGGTCAAGGTTCACGTGACTGGGATATTTTACTCATTCACATAATAAGCCCCAAGCTTGATAGCCACACCAAAGCCAAGTGGGAAGAATACCGGGGCACGTTGGATACTAATATACCTAATTTGCAACATTTTTTCAAGTTTCTTATTGATCGCGCTGATGTACTTGAGTCAATAAATAGCAGCTATCCATACTCTAAACCTAAGACTCCGGCAACGTCAAAGCCTATAGATTCTAACAATAAAATAAAATCTCATCAGTCATACACTTCTAATAGTGAAAACAATAATGTTTCTGATATAACTTGCGGCGTTTGTAATGGTAATCATCGCCTTTATGATTGTCCCACCTTTTTAGCTAAGAGTGTGGATGACCGTATCAGTGAGGTCAGCAGATTGAAGCTTTGTCATAACTGCTTAAGATCTGGCCATTCTGCACGCAATTGTCGCATGCATCCGTGTCGCTTGTGCAATACAAGGCACAATAGACTCTTGCATACACAATCGGGTACCAAAAATATTTCCAGTGTTGTCACCATTTCACCCGACATCACTGACGACACTATCGTTAATTTTTCAAATCAAAATAACCATCAAGTTTTACTGTCTACTGCTTATATTGAAGTAGTTAATCCGGTGACCAATCAAACACAGAAGGTTCGTGCTCTTTTAGATTGCGGTAGTCAGTCATCATTCATTACTCAATCTCTTAAGGCAAAACTGCATCTAGAACCGACTACCACTTTGCATGTCAATATAATTGGCATAGGCAATAAAACCACCACTCAGGCTACGGAAACTTGCGTAGTTCAGTTGAAATCTTTGATGAAGCATTTTACCGTCACTTCTTCTTTTCTGGTGTTGCCAGTGTTGACCGGTAATATACCTAGAATACCCGTTGACGTTAAAAGGCTTAATATTGCGAGTGACTACTTTTTAGCTGACCCTTACTTCCACCAACCAGCACCTGTTGATGTTGTTATCGGTGCCGATATTTTCTGGGACATTATTGACCGCGATCAACTCTCTCTCGGACTTGATTCACCTGTATTGAGAAGTTCTCCGTTCGGTTGGTTGGTTTCTGGTCCAATGTATTTTAATTTACCCACAAAAAATATGTTAAAGGAAATTGATAATAATATAGATTCTAATCATTCAGTCGTTTCTTATGTGTCATCTGTTGACAAAATACATCAAGAACTAACAAAATTCTGGGACTTAGAAAATGTTCCCCAAACTAAACCGCTTATGAGTCATAGCGAGAAGGCATGCGAAACACATTTTTTATCGCACACCCTCCGTTTAGAAACTGGTAGATTCTCAGTTAGTCTACCTTTAAAGGATACCCCTGATTGTCTTGGTGAATCTTATTCACTAGCTAAAAAACGCTTGGTAAATTTAGAAAGGCGATTTCGCAAACAACCACATGTGAAATCGCAGTACGTAGAATTTATGCGTGAGTACGCAGACTTAGGTCACCTTTCAGAATCCGCTGTACCGATACCTTCTACATCTTACTTCCTCTGCCATCACGCTGTCTTCAAAGACAGTAGTGAATCCACGAAAATAAGAGTCGTATTCGACGGCTCAGCTCCTACTTCATCGGGTCAGTCTGTCAATGACATCCTTATGGTTGGGCCCAATATGCAGGACTCACTGTTCTCTATCTTAATAAGAGCTCGACAGCATAAGTTCCTCCTCACGGGTGACGTTGAGAAAATGTACCGTCAAGTCCGGGTCCATGAGGAGGATCGCAATCTTCAACTTATTTTATGGAGAGAGGATGAGTCATTGCCAATTAAAACGCTTCAGCTGGGTACTGTGACTTACGGAATGGCAAGTTCTAGCTACTTAAGCACTCGGTGTCTATGGCAGATTGGTGAAGAATCTTCTGATCCTATGATTAAGGACATAATTCAACATGATTTCTTTGTGGACGATCTCATCACCGGTTCTGAAAGTGAAGCTACTCTACGTTATATTCACCAATCTGTAACTGAAGAATTAAAGAAAGGATGCTTTAATCTTCGTAAGTTTAAGACTAATTTACCATCATTGTTTGATTCAAATACTCAAACTGAAGATAATCTTTTAGTAAGTGAGTCAACTAGTACTCTAGGCATGGGATGGAACCCATCAACCGATCAGTTACATTTCCCTATTGAATGCCCCCTTTCATCTAACAGTAATTTAACGAAAAGATCTTTTCTATCGTCTCTTTTTAAAATCTTCGATCCATTAGGACTGATTAGTCCGTGTGTAATTAAAATGAAAATGTTATTACAACAACTGTGGCTACATAATTTGTCTTGGGACTCTCCAGTCCCACATGAAATTCAAAGAGACTGGAACAATTTCATGCAGTATTTACCCTCTCTTTTAGATCTAGAAGTTCCGCGGCGTGTACTCTGTAATGAACCCGCCTCTGTAGAATTACATTCATTCAGTGATTCATCACAGCATGCATACGGTGCTTGCATTTATTTACGTTCAGTTAATGCTGCGAATGAAGTCACAGTTAGTTTGCTTTGTTCTAAGTCCAAAGTAGCTCCGATTAAAAGTACGACTATCCCTCGTCTAGAATTGTGCGCTGCCCTACTGGCAGCAAGGTTATGCAAAGCTGTCAGAAAGTCACTCCGATATGAAGTTCAGCATCAAGTACACTGGTGTGATTCGTCAGTAGTGCTAGCTTGGCTCCACACCAGATTTATAAATTTGAAAACCTTTGTAGCTAATAGGATTTCGGAGATCTGTGAGCTAACAGATGCCTCCTCGTGGCGCTATGTGCCCACATCTGTAAATCCTGCAGACCTCATATCTAGAGGAATCAGTCCAGATAAGCTCGGAAGTACCCAACTGTGGTGGTCAGGCCCTCCGTTCCTCGTGGAACCTGAAAGTAATTGGCCTATCTTAAAACCTAATAAAACTAATTTTAATGACTTACCGGAAACTAAACCTAATTGTACTACCATCCATGTTGCTACTCAAAATGAATCTATAATTAATTTTAAGGACTTTTCTAGCTTAACTAAAATAAAACGATCTTTCGCTTACGTGCTAAGATTTATTAATAATCTAAAAACTAATAAAGATAAATTTCTCGGCCCCTTGACAGTTGATGAATTAAATAATTCATTTCTTTCTTTGTGTCGTCTTGCACAGCAAGAATCATTCTTCTCTGAATATAATTTACTACGCAACAATAAAGCTTTAAGTTCTAAATCAAATATTTTATCATTAACTCCATTTTTAAGTGACGACAAGGTCATCCTAGTTGGTGGCCGACTAGGCTCATCTGACTATAACTATAATAAAAAACACCCTGTTCTCCTGCATGCTTCGCATCATTTTACTAAATTGATTTTCGAATACGAACATAAACGCGGATTACATGCTGGCCCACAATTATTGTTAGCCGTTGTTAGGGAATACGTTTGGCCGATTAACGGCAGAAATTTAGCTAGACGCGTTTTTCATAACTGCTCCAGGTGTAGACGCTTGCAGGGCAAGACGATTGCGCCAATAATGGGACATTTGCCCTCACAACGTGTCACGCCAAACTTTCCTTTTCATTCTGTGGGAATTGATTTCGCGGGCCCATTCCTTATTGTAAACAGAAAGGGACGTGGTGCATCGTTAGTCAAATGCTATCTTTGTTTTTTCATATGCCTTCGATATAAAATTTCTCACCTCGAAGCCGTGAGCGATCTATCAAAGAACGCTTTCGTTATGACATTCCGTAGGTTTGTGTCACGAAGAGGCAGGCCAGCGGAAGTATTCTGCGACAATGGACGCAACTTTGTCGCAGGAGCTAAAGAAATTAATGATTTTTTTAAGATTTACCAAAACGATCTGGCTGATTTTGCATGTTCAGAAGGCATTCAGTTTTACTTTTCACCAGCTTACGCTCCTCATTTTGGCGGTATTTTCGAGGCCGGTATCCGCTCTGCAAAATTTCATATTAGGAGAGTAATGGGTAACTCTCATTTATGTTTTGAAGAACTTCAAACTCTTTTCGCTCAGGCAGAAGCTGTTTTAAATAGTAGACCTCTCTATCCTTTATCTTCCTCTCCTGACGATTTCCAGTGCCTTACTCCTGGGCATTTTCTCATTGGTCGGGCTCTCACCGCGCTGCCTGAACCACCTTTGGAAGATTGCCACTCAACCAACTTGCAGCGCTATGCCAGGCTGCAGCAAATATACCAACATTTTTGGCGGCGCTGGCAATCCGAGTACATCGCCGAGTTACAACTTCGCCGTAAATGGAAGACCAACGCCGACGCAGTCAAGATTGGGGACATGGTCCTACTGAAGGAAGATGGCGTCCCACCCCTATGTTGGAGACTCGGACGTATTAAACGGCTCTTCCCGGGGCAAGATGGAGTTGCACGAGTAGCCGACATAAACACGAATAGAGGAACTATACGACGCCCCTTGGTTCGAGTCTGCCCTTTACCAACCGAAGAGGAGCTATTTAAGGGTTGAAACCTCTGAATTTCAACGGGGGGAGGATGTTTACGCCTGGCTTAATTGTGAAGACGTTCAGTGCATGTCGCGTTGCTAATCTAAAGGGGCCAGGCGCCTCATACGTATTTTTTAGTTTTTACAAACCTACCTTCATTACTTATAATCTCAGTCAAAATTTTTCACCATCATTGAAACTTGTACAGCCATGTAAAAAATACAGTTTATATCTGCAATTAAATAAATTACCTCGATACGGGAGTTTCATTGAAGATACTTGAAGCCCCAACAGTGCCCATGAAGGTTTATGTGAAATAATGATTTGAGAAGTACATACCCTTAACACTAAAAAGTAGGATAAGTAAGGAAAAAATAATTGCTTCTGCATAAACCCGAAGACAAATTTGTAATCATAGTCGCGTAAATATCGAAGATTGTGGTGGATGAAATACTTCAGAAAATCAGATTACCTATTAAAACTTTTCATTAATGAAGAAAAATAATTGGATCACAACTCTAAACAAAGTAAAAGTCCACAACATTCCCAGTTTCCCACAGAATCCTAAATGAGGAGGAATTCCGGGAAAACTGATCGCCTCATTACATCAACATAGTTATTCCGAAGTCTGGGGTAGGTAATCGTAGTTAATTATTTATCTTCACAAATGAGAACTATAAAACAGGAAAATGTCGTAGGAAAGTCAGAAATGTTTTGAATAATTAATTCACAAGTATTTTCATCGTAGCACTTACAGAAGTATTTTGTTGGTAACGAGTCTACAAATCATTTATTTAATAACTGTCATCAGTTTGTACATTTAGTGTCATCTCTTTCATAGAAATACCTAGAGTTGGTAACTTTTGCGATTTCATATTCTGCTATTCGTGCAATGTAAATCTAGAATTTTCTTCTCTATCGGAAAAATACATATCCAGACCCGTCACATCTATCTACGTAAGTATATTAGGCGATACAAAAGTAACGTGTGGAATCAAACACTTGACCGTAGCGCAGAAGCCATCGCTTAACCGCTGCGCCAATGGCACCATCCACAATAATTATAGTAGGTAGGTAATGCAATGAAAATGACAAGTCTCCACACAATGGGTGCCTGAAGATGGACGGCACTGCTGAGGCCGGCCCAGAAAGCGCTGGCAAGATGGCCTGGACGCGTACCGTGAGGGCTGGTTCGAGGTGGCGCGGGAAAAGAGTTCTTGGAGGGACTTGGGGGTGACCTTTGCCCAGCAGTGGGTACCTATAGGCTAACAAAAAAAAGCAATGACTTATAATTAAATGTTTAGGTAATTAATACAATTGAGTTATTTAAGGCTACGGCAAGCTAACACCGTACACGGGCTATGCTTGGAGTTTCCCTGCGTGATCGAATCAGGAATGAGGAGATCCGCAGGAGAACCAAGGTAACTGATATAGCCCGAAGAATTGCCAAACTTAAGTGGCAGTGCGCAGGGCACATTGCTCGCAGAACAGATGGCCGATGGGGCCGAAAGGTTCTGGAGTGGCGACCGCGTACCGGAAGACGTACACTGAAAAAAATGATCAACAAAACTAGTTTTGTTATATGAAAGTTTCGTTGTAGGGAAATAAACTTTAGTTAAATTTAAACAATCTTTTCAGTAATCGATCCAAAACTAGTTTTGTAGGTTTATATTTGGTATGTAGTAACCTTAATTTTTGTTAATATGAACTGAATTTACATAGACTAACTAGCGCAGTTGTAGCAACAAAACTAATTGCTACACACATCCAAACCTTGTGCCTATTATCAATCAATGTGTTTGATTATTTTTTACCAAATTAATATATTTACTAGTAACTATTACACACGTATTAACAAAGTACAAATCATTTGTTAAGTATTTAATAACCAGTTTTGTTACCTTATCTATAAACAACAAGTCTGTTTTGTTACTAATTGACAAATAAATCGGGCGATCGTTGGAAGCGGCGGGGGACGGAGGAGGACAGCGGGCGGGCGGGTAGCAAAGCAAAGCGAACAAGTTCATTCCTGCCATTTTTATTCGTGTGAGAGCATTCTTAAAACGGTTTGTGAGATTATTTTCTTTGATTTTATGGTGTTTGTAAAAAAATTAGTGCGCCAAAGTGTGCAGATTTTTAATAACATGAGTGACTTTGACCAGGCGGCGGCAGTGGCCGAGCCGGTCGATGGCGACGAAAGTAATTCAAGAGACCTTGAGGACTATCTAAACTCTTGGGGTCTTGGAATGTACATTGACAAGTTTAAAGGTATGTAACATATTCATAATTTACCTACTATTACTCAGAACTATCAGAAAAAGATGTAAACATCATGACTGTGTGGCACGCGCGCGCGCGCATTGACGGTAGGTTAGGTATAACTTTGTTGTTCGAGTTGTAGGTTTGGCCTAGAAGACGGTTACTTATAAATCAATCAAGCTTGCCAATTGTTCGCGAAGTAAGAAATAACTAAAATACCTACTACATCTACTTGTATTATCAAATTCCAGAACACAGTGTGGACTTGGACACTGCAAATTTTATCATCAGAAGACCTTAAGGAATTGGTCCCAGTAATTGGTCACAGGGCCAAGCTAACCAGTCAAATTGCCATGCTAAAAGACATAGTAACAGACGCATTTTCTGACAAAAATACAGTGAGTATCTGCTTTACTTACCTACACCCTACCTACCCTTTTTGTTTTTTCTACTCTTGACTGAAATACTCCTCTACCTACTTTGCTAACGGTAATGCGTTATTTTCAGGCTGAAGTACAAACAAATACTACAAACCAAATATATCTATTAAAGGATTCAGATAGATACAGTACTTGTGTTAGATGATGAACGAGTGGAGGATCAAGCGACTTCTCTTTCAAATGACTATACAAGAGACCCCAGTAAGGACTGTGTGAGTACATTTTACATGTTTTCTTTTTTTAAACGACTTAAAAAAAAGGAGGAGGTTCTCAATTAGTCGGAATCTTTTTTCTTTTTTATGTATGTTCCCCGATTTCTCAGACGCCTGGACCGATTTCAAAAATTCTTTTTTTGATTGATAGAGTATACTTTCCAGTTGGTCCCATGATCATAAGGTCAGGATCTGATGATGGAATCCTGGAGAAATCGAAGGAACTCTTCAAATTTTATAGGCATACTTGTGATAATTCTTTTTGCTTTAGATTCAGTATAGCTTCAAGGTGGTCCCATAAAAAAATGATGATGGTCTGATGAGGATCTTGGGAATGATGAGCAGAATTTTTCCTATACATTTGAAGTTAAATAAATTCTTTGTTTATTTATTGCGTTTAGTGTATTATAGCTTCGAGGTAGCCCCACGTAAAAGAAGGTGATGATCCGATGAAGAAAAAGTGCGGTACAACTAAAAAGTGAAGAATAAATAACTTTTTACAAAAAAGAAAACCGACTTCCAAAACACACTACAAAGCATAAAATAACTTCACTTTCGGAAGTCGGTGTCTAAAAAGGGAAACAGAAAAAACAGAACCGACACCGACTTCTGAAAGTGAAGTTATTTTATGCTTTGTAGTGTGTTTTGGAAGTCGGTTTTCAAAAGTTATTTATTTGCATAAATAATATGAGGCCGAACAGTGGCAGCTCTTATAAACTCTAGGCATCAGGCGAGAAGCCTCGGTGTGATGTAGTAAATGGAAATCTCACTTTTGCATCATATTTTATTTAAATAACGAAACATTTTATTTATTTTCAGGATATGTATAATTTATTAAGCTCTTGCAATGAAGGTAGAGGCCTTCTTCTTCAGTACCAAGAAAGTGGACTATTGGAAAATTCAGCCAGGAGACGACTTTGTAATATCATTATTAGTAACGAGTTAAAGGATTATCCAGAAAAATGCATCACCAGCTCAAGGTTGTATCAGTTTCATACTGAGTAAAATTCAAAGTGTTCATTGAAGTATTTTAATTATGTGTTACTGAAATAAGAGTTGTTGATTTGTTTTAGTTAAAGAGATTGAAACTTGTTTTGTTTAATATGTTTAGAAATTTGTTTAAAAACTTTAATAAAACTTTAATTCATTTTTCTCCATATTCTGTATTATTTCATATTTCTGTTACACCCTGTATACCTACCAAAACAGTAAAAATATCAGTAAAGTAATAAGTAACAAAAATACAGGGTGTAAGAAATGGATTGGCAAAAACTTTACAGATGTAATTAGGCCATGAAACTGTACAACTAACCCGAAGGAAAATATGATTGGAAACCGCAAGTTTTACATTAATTGTAAACGTCTTTTTATATGGGTGGGTATAAAGTTTTGGCTGTTTCCAGTCTTATATTCCTTAGGGAAAGTTGTTCAGTTTCATAGCCTAATTGCGTCTGTAAAGTGTTTACCAAGCCATTTCTTACACCCTGTATTTTTGTTACTAATAACTCGACTGATATTGGCTACTAATAACAAAACTGTTTTGTTATATACTATAAAACCGAACCTGTAACCTGTAAGCATACTGTAAAGTAAAATTTACTTAACAGTTTGGTTACCAGCAAGCAAATAGTACAGATATCTGTAACAAAACGTTTTAATTAGTTACAACAAAACCCCTTGTCTACTTTTTAACAAATAGAACCTGTAACCTGTAAGCATACTGTAAAGTAAAATTTACTTAACAGTTAGGTTACCAGCAAGCAAATAGTACAGATATCTGTAACAAAACGTTTTAATTAGTTACAGCAAAACCCCTTGTCTACTTTTTAACAAATAGAATTTTTATTTTTAACACAACTAGTAAGATTAAAAGAAGTCAAATTGTTAGGTTAAATTAAACGAAAAAGTTAGGCTTCAGGTTACACAACACAGTTAAACGAACCTCATTTTGTTATTGATAACAAGTAGTTCGCAAGTCCCTAGATTAGGGCCTACTGGTAGCCAAACTTTGGTTACTATTAACCTATCATTTTTTTCAGTGTAGCGTTGGAAGGCCTCCCACAAGGTGGTCCGACGACCTTGTGAAGGCCGCAGGAACCCGTTGGATGCGAGAAGCACAGAACCGGTCGAAGTGGAGGTGCTTGGGGGAGGCCTATGTCCAGCAGTGGACGTCTTTCGGCTGAAATGATGGTGATGATGATGATAAAGCTAACACCAACAAGGTTTAATAATTTGGTCGCGGTCCATGGCGATAAAACACCGAATTACTCAGTGTGTACGCAATTTTATCGCTAAGAGTGAAAGCTACATTCAAATCCGCCCACACTAAATAGATATGCTGCGATAAATTAACAAACTAACTATTTGCTATTGCTAACTAAACCTGATTATTTGCTATAGTAATTAAAAATCCAAGTTTTTTTATTTATAGGTACACCAAGTAGGTCATCATCATCATCAATTCAGCCGAAAGACATAGGCCTCCCCCAAGCACCTCCACTTCGACCGATTCTGTGCTTCTGACATCCAACGGGTTCCTGCGGCCTTCACAAGGTCGCCGGACCACCAAGTAGATACCTCTAAATAAAAAAAACTTTGATTTTTAATTATGATAGCAAACAATTAGGCTTCTGTGTATAATATAACTTAAATTACTGGTAACAACAGCCTCAGAAGTAAGTCCGAGGATAAGACTGTGTAAACAGCAGTCGCCAATATAGGTTAAAGAGCAATCAAACAGGTGATAATAATAAATGGTGAGATCAAAGTAAAGGCTTTAGAATTTGGAAACTATAGAAAATTTCTTCATAAACTTAAGATTAATAACAAAAAGGAAAATAAAATTACAAGACAAACAATATTACAATATTGCCAAAGACTTTTTTTAAACTCTTATAAATAGGTACTACATATATGTGATAGCTAGCTGTACGGATCTTATAAATCTATTCATTTTATGAAAATCCTATGATGCCGGTCATAATCGGGTTTTAGATGCCTACAAACGACGAAATATTTCTCCCTGGTAAAATATTGGGATGTGATGCAAACAGGGTTTTAAATCTACAATGTGGATGGCTATAAAAATAATGGAAAACCATGGATAAGCTGGATGGATTGTGTGAAAGATAATAATAAGCCAATAAAGGGGTGAATACTGAGATAAAGCGTTAGTAGAAATCGATAGAAGAATGCGACACGCTGTGCGGATCCCAAAATTGAGATAAGGTCTGCAGGATTAGGTATGATATTCTTTGTATTGAATAACAAGGAAATAGAAACCTTTGACGGATGACGATGTGGATGAGCAGAAACGTTTATATGTATATAAAAGGTGTATAGCTTACCAACTACGACCAATTTAATTTGTTAATTCGCTCAACTGATTACTGACAATTACCCACCGCCAGTTAATTTCATTAAATCACAATTGAGTTTCATGTTTCGCACACGATGAAATCCAAATTTGTTACCTACGCATCCCGCAATTTTCGATAAGTGTATTTAATTGAATTCATTATACAAACCACAAAATAGAATTTTACTAATCAAAGCACAAATTTTTTACCTCGAATAAGTAACATATTGAGGTGGGTAGGTACCTAGATAGGTACAAAAATAAAATCATTTATCATAGGTAGGTACCTATGATAAATGATTTTATTTTTCTAAGGAGGTTTGTACAAACACTTTTACACGTCAATCATGTTTTATAAAACTAGATGAGGTCGGCGTTTCCTATCTGACTACTCTGAGAAGAAAGGCCGAAACAAACTCAGAGGTCACAGTCTCTTTTAAAGTCCAGACATAATCTTGGTCAGGTTATGAAGACAATGTAGATCGATGTCTGAGATGATCTTTTGAGGAAAGAACCACACAGATTGAGAGGACCTGTCCAGTCAGTGCACGCGTTTGTCAGAAATCGTGCAGCTCAACTCAAGACTTCAACAATTCGACGAACAATACCAAAGAAGGACATTTGGGTAGGCCACATAAATTACTCAAACTGCCAGACCAAGACAAAAAAACTAACTAAAAAAATATATAAAATGAATAAAATGATCCACATCGTCTTCACATTCACAACAAATAAAATAATATAATACTTTACAAAGTAAGCAAAATGTCATTGTTTATAAAAAAATCATATAAAAAAAAAACATTCAAAATGCAGAAATTTGAAGCAGCTCATTCCCAAGCCTTTTTGTCCTCAATATAATCTTTAACGGTATAAAAGGCTTTCTGGCACAACTTACGTTTAATGAATGATTTGAATTTATTAAGACTTAGATCTTGAACGTGGCTTGGTAGTTTATTATAAAAGCGTATACATTGGCTTCTGAACGGGCCACCTATTTTCTTGAGCCTTGTTGTAGGTACTACAGATTTGTGTTTGTTTCTAGTATTTATATTATGGATATCACTGTATTTTTTAAACAATTTTATATTTTTAGGGGCATATAAAAGATTTTCATAAATATACTGAGAAGGCCTAGTCATTACATTAATCTCTTTAAATTTGTCTCAGAGAGAGTGTCTCGGACTTAATTTATAAATTGTAAATTGATGTAATTTATGTACTTGCTTGCCTACTTCTACATAGGTTATATACATCTTCGGCAAACACAAGAATGTTTAGTAATAGCAACCTCACGTGAAACTATAACATATCATATTAAATCTAAGCACGTTTCGTCGGTAAGCCACCAGGCACCAGGTAGAGCAGCGGATTAGCTCCTCCTTCGGGAAAAAGGTCACACCTGAGGTAACATGCCACTCTCATAGCACATGCGTATTATAGAGGATTACCTCCAAACCGCGGTTAGGTACAAATCGGAAACAACATACCTCGCAAACAAGGAACCAAGGCCAAGCTATAAATTTACTGGAAAACGTAGAGATAGTCTAGAATATTAAAAGCGCATCCGAGTATCCGGAATAAGCCGAATTCATTGAATATTCTCTTGCTATTCGGCTGTTCAGCAACCGCAAACATTCCGGCAACGGTTAGGGTCTTTCGACATGATATTAATTCAAGACCCAGTAAAAGATTAAAATCCTTTTGATTAAGTAATCAAAACTGTTATCGAGGTTACCTACTTCTTTAATACGATATTTCGAAAAGAAAACTCGTGTTTACTTCGAGAAAGGAATGACATCAGTGAGGCGCTTTGTACACGCACATTTTTCTTACCATGTAAAACAACTGTTTATTCGGCGTGTGTACGCACGGTCGTCGGCGTTATATGGATCACTATGGAAGCTTATTGACGGACATGTTTTTTCTACGGCGCGGTTTATACGCTATGTGTAGTGTAGGCACGATTTGTCAGTGTTTTTGGATGACTATTATGGAAGCTAGTTAACAGACACGTTTTTTCTACGTCGCAGTTTATACGCCGTACCGTAAGGAAACCGTGCTGCGTACAAAAGGCCTAAAGGGTTGCTATTTATGCGATGGGCGGCACCGACGGTGGCATGTTCTTGTAATATACGAGTAGCAATACGACTTTCCTCCCGGCGGTGAATACTAAGGGCACGTAATTTGTCAGGCCCATAAATATTAGCCGCTCGTGTCATCATCATGGTTCTTCGCTACAACAGCCTCACTCGCTTACACTGAATGCAACTGAAAGTGTTCAACTAATTTTATCGTAAATAGAAGAAGCTTCTCAACAACATTAATTAAGTATTCTGAAATGGCTTGAATTATTATATCATGTTGTTTTTAATAGAAAAGATGGGCTGCTTTTACGCATAAAATCTCACGTTGACATAATAGCTGGCAAATGTTAAGGCAATCCGTTGTAAGTGATATTAATTTGATGTAACACACTTTCATACCGGTTGGCGGGTGTTGGTCGGCGGCAGCGCAGTGTCCGCACGACCGTCGACTCCAGCGCAGCACGCGCTCGACCTCTCCGCTCACCGCTGAGCAAGCATCGCGGTTCGCTCCGCATCGGCTAACTTCTTCAAACAAAACTCATAACAGAGACAGTGAATTGTAGTGACCATTTAAAAATATTTAACGGGATATAACACCATCAAATTCAAGGTTCGTATTAGTTAATATTATTGGCAAATGTGGAGAAATAATTTTATTGCTTATGAAGCTAGAAGAGGTTTCACCTAAGTATGTGGTTAACTGCGGACTATAAAACCAAATGTCAACATAATTTAAGTGAAAAGTAGAGCGCTGTATAATGCGGTGGTCCCGGACAAGGAGCGGCTCCAACCGACAATAGTCACTAGGCAGTGTAATGTTATGCTTACGACTTTTCTCACACCTAGAGCTACCGAGTGAATATTCGCAGTTGTTAGTAGGTAGAGATGAAAGCGTTGTTAGATACTAACGCAGAACCGGAGGTCACAGACGAAAGTTTGTAGGTAGGTACTGTGTTCACACGCTGGCAGGTAATCACGAGGCTTTCATAGCTAAAAAAAACTTAATTTTTCTAACAATCGACTTAGGAACTGAGAAAGTGAAAAGTAACGTAAAAGTCTAGTAGATACCCATTGCTAAATGACCGGCATATCGACATGTTGTAATCGCGATTGTCACTAAAGTCATTTAGCTTTAATGCCCAATGGCTGCCCCAACTTACCCGACAAGCCCGCTGCAACCGAGCGCAAGTTAGTGTAATGGTCGCAGTTACTGCCTTGTTAAGTACCACAAACACTCTAGGTGTGAAGCTGGATACTATTACCCGCCTCTGTACAACTAATCGTACAGTACCCGGCGATAAATATTGCACATCGACCTTTACCTTTTATGTATTTTATACAAATAATAAAAATAATTATCAAAAGAAGCAAATCATACCTAATTGTTTTAACAGCTCCTAATAGATACCGGACTGTTTGTATTTCGTGCGACAGAGATAACGCTCTACGAAGCCGAAATTAGCCGATTTTCTCTTTCCAAAGGTCGATGTCGAATATTTGTCGCCGGGTACTGTAGGTTAGTTACTTTAATAAATTAGACAACAAACACTTAATATCCATTCTTCAATCCAAAAGAAAACCAATCACTTAACTTAATAATCGTCGTGAGATAATGGGTCCGTGCCATTCAACCAACAAAAAGTAACAAAAAAAAACACAGCTAAGCCCCCAATATCTTTAAATGAATTCACAATTCCAATTAATCAATGTTCATGAAAAGTGATCCATCTCAATTCGGCGGTGAAACATTACGCCCGAAATAAAACCACAGCTGAAAGTTTCGCTAACAATATATCGATAACAGCAAGAATTATATCTAGAGGTTACTACCAACTTTATTATAAGTTTTGATTTTATTATCGTGTGTCGTCTTGGGAATATTAATACAAGTTACACCAATATTATGCTCCATGTTCCTAGAGAATAACATAAGATAAATTATGGCTCACAATGACGGTTATCCCTCCAAGTTAAATTAAAGGCAACGGGGATAAAATGACAACCATGATTCTCCCCAGACCGCCATCCGTAAACAAAGCGACCCGCCACATTAACTTCGCTATAAACAAAGAGCTATAAAAGAATTTCACAAACAATAAGTGCTTATTCACATTACTGTCGAATTATTTCGACATTCGATACATTATAATGCACACGTTGTTAAAAAATAGGCAGTGTTTATCATAACCGACTTAATCATCGCCGCGGAATTCAGGCAATATTATTGCATCGACCACTTGCGTAAAGTGGAACAAAAAGAACCAGTCCTAAGTTGCCGCTCCATTTCATACGATACGCACTCACGATGAAAGTGGAAAACATCGAACATTTGCCGCTATATAGCCTTAGACCCTTCGCAATATCGGATGCGCCTTGCGCTGCTCGAGCAGTGGCTCCTAGTGAATATCGACGTTTGAACAACCGATAAAACGTCGGAAACGGGAGTCATCTCCATGAGTAAATAAAAGATCGCCGTCGCAGACTCGCCTATGAACTTTCACCGTTTGTTAGTTTTGACATTTCATCCGACAAAGATGTCATGTTGCGTCAGAACATTTATGTCACTAACAAGGTGCGTGCACACCTTTATATAAGTGTATAACATATTCCACCGTGAGCCTAGATAGCATGACAAGCAACGTCGTTAAAAGCTCCTTACCAGTTAATTTTGCAATTCAAGTTTCCTTCGACCGCGGTCATTTACTATCGAGAGAGAGAGGGTCGGTTTTTGTGCGAGCGATTGACCCTTTTCGGAGGCGATCGTCCTGGGTCCCAGCAATGAATCACGCCCATTATGCTAGTCGCCGACTGATCGCAACTTAACAAACTATTCAGCAGATCCGCCCACAAACCACAAAGAGCCAGTTTAAAGTTTCTTATAAGTAGAACCAGGTCGAAGTGGGAATAAAAGTAACACAGGATTTATTAACTCTTTCTCTCTGGAAATTGTTTATAAAACAAAGAGAAGATGCAGCACGTCGGTACCGCCAGCAACAGAAGATTTTAATTAGGGACTTAATTACTAACAATAAAGCGCGGTACTTATAGCGTATTTAACTGCTATTACACTTTGCACCACAAATTGTTCTCTATTCGGTGTTTGTCTAGTTCAAAGTCACGTACACCAGGTCCAGTTGAAAACCAGCGTCAGGCAGCAGTTGTCTGGCATTTTTGCTGAACTGGGCCTTTTTGGCGCAGCCGTGAGGCACACTTTCCTGCTAATTTCTTACATCGGATCTTGCACTTTTTATTTTTATCTTAGTTTTTATCTGATGTACGACTATTATCTAACTATTTGGTGTATTGTGTGTCTCTTAGCCTGTGCTAAATAAATGTATTTTCTTTCTTTCTTTCAAAACATAGAGTTGGGAATACCTCGTCTCTATGTGGCTTTGACCTAGGGCTTTTCATCTCGACCTATCACATTAAAATAGCTCATAACTTTAATTTCGGAAGTCGGTGTCGTTGGTTCTGTATTTTCGTTTTTTGACACCGACTTTCGAAATTAAAGTTATTTGTAGTGTTTTTTTGGAAGTCGGTTGTTTTTTCTTGTAAAAAAGTTTTAATTTTTTCGCAAACAAATTCATATAACACTACTTAATATGTGAATACAGGAAGCTATTGAACAGATCTGCCTACCCCTTTAAAGGGTACATGCGTGATGTTATGTTGTGTGATTGCGTAAACAATGCATATATATGCTATAGCAGTAATCGCGGTTGATTTGCTGGCATTTATTGAAGAGTTCCGTTGTCTGTCTCCAAAACTCATCATCAGATCTTTACGAAATTTAAATGGGACCATTTCGGAATAAGCCTCTATAGAACAAAAAAAAATTGCAAATCCGTCTATATATGAGGGAGTTATGCCCGAACATACATACAAAAAAAAAACATATATATACTCGTATATAAACATCTTTATTGAGAACCTCCTCCTTTTTTGAAGTCGGTAAAAAATAGCTCATAATCATAAAGTTGACACCTAAAAGCAAGTCAAGGTTATCGCCCGAGGTGTTACAATTTTCCGTCAGAATTTCTTGTAACTTTTCATTAAGGATGATGATAAATTCATACTTACCTGGGGAAATCTGCACAGTTATCGTTTTTTATCCGTGAACAACCCGAACTCGAGCTTAACCTATGCAATATTTAAGCAAAGTCGTTTACCCTTTGCGAGTGTGTTTTCTATTTAACGTACTTGTATTTTTTCCCCACATTTCCTCTATTTTTCTTCGTTGCGCGTAGGATTCAGAATTTTTGGCATGTTCTTCTGAAAATACTACGCTATTGATTCACCCCGGACTTTCGGAGTTTATGAAATAGATAGCACAAACGAATGGTTTTTACAAGTTGAAGTAGGTATAAATTAGTGAAGAAAATGAGGAAAAACATCACAAAAAAACTGCCGTTATTATCTCCTATTTGGATATAAAACCTTACGATTGCCGTAAGTTATCCTTGACAGACATGTCAAGCAAAAAAAATCTAAAGTTACAAAGCAGCTACTTTATCTGTAAGCAACATAGCACGGCTTCAAGTTTCAGTAATTGGTTTACAAAGTCCTCAAAAGTCGGGACTAATTTGAAAAAGATTACAAGGAAAATTAAAACTTCGGATTCCGGATTAGGATCTAACCAGTGTCTTGAAAAAAATATTTAATTGAAGCTTTGTAAATTTTCTTATAAAAGCATAAAGTTTTACACAAGATTTATGTATTACATATTCTACACAAATATATTGGATAGGTGTTGCTTATGAAGATAAATATTAAACGACTAATCAATTGAAAATGCAGACGAGCTGCGCTTAAAGGCTCCTTCAAACAGGCGCGACACGACACGCGACACAAAGGCACCGCAAGTCGCACAACGAGCGGTGCCTTTGTGTCGCGCGCGATTATATCGCGTGTCGCGCCTGTTTGTAGGAGCCTTTAGATCATTAGTGCGTCCATCGTTCTTTTATATCGCTACTGTAACTCGAGACTGTATAAAGTAATGGTTCGTTCAGTCATTTCTTACAGTGTTTTCTTAACCGGATTAATAATCCGTGTCGGATGGCAGTGCCGGGGACGGCAAACGGTCCGGAGTAATCGTCTTATTTCCAAAATAGCTCGTTATCGCGTTCCGCAACTGCTTGGCAGACTTTCACTATGCTCTAATGATAAACAAATCCTTAAACGCACCAATTTCAGTCTTTATCCAACAAAAGTGGATATGGAACGATGTAATTTTGTACTCAGTTTTAATCATGTGATTTTTTTGTGACATAAGAGAGTAATAACCGCGCGACTAGGTTAATGATCACTCCTCGTTAACACCATACATACGTATCGTAATAATATTATGTAGTATACACGTGAGACACCGCGCTTCGCTCCAAGCGCTCGCCTGGCCTTTATTGCGCGAACTCAATTGTCATGACTCCACAATTTATTCATTTTTGTAAGCCAACTGAGTTATGGCTTCGTTAATATAACCTGCTGGCTAAACCGCTTTTTAAATGCCTATTCTTGAACATATTTCTACACAGCTTTCATTCTGAAACTACGTCTCGGGAAAAATTTTAGGTAATGAATTTTAGATTCTTAGTGTCAAATACAACTACCTCACTTGCACGGGCGAATGCACTGGGCTTCAATGAAAGGGAATGATAAGGCTGCAAACAGCAAAAATGCGAATGTTATACGAGAATGTTTCGTAAATATGTCCCATGTTTCAGAAGTAAACCTGTATGGTTTTATTGAATCTGATCTGACTGATTGACACTGATACAGAGCCGCGAAATCCAATACCGTCGCAAATCGCAATTATTTCATAAGCCTACCAATATAGGTAGATATAATTCTTTAAAACTACCCTCACAGAACGGACCCATTCTAAATTGGTTTTATACTCCAACAATTTCTTTTTCTCATACCACTTATAAACTTTCAAACGGATCCCTTTTCGTAGTTCGTCTAAAGAAAAACTAAAGCATTTTCGTCAGTAGAATAAACAGCTACAAGTTTCACAATATACATAAAAACGTATGTAAGTACAAAACTAGAAGGACGATACATTAAGGGGAAGCGCTAAGGTAGCTCGCGAAATTCAAACTTTCATACGTTTTTTGCAATTTGCTGGTCAGTATCAGTATTAAGTTGTACGTTGATTAAAATATGATTCTCGACCGTAACAAATATGTATTTACAGAATTATATTCATTAGAATCAGTAATACAACTTGTTAAGTTAGTATAATCCTAAAATGTCAAGATTTCATGAAATAGTCATTCAGTAGGATTACTTGGTCTTAGAGAGTTGTGTTGATGACTTTAATCATTATTATTCTGTAAATACATATTTGTTACGGTCGCGAATCATATATTAATCAACGTACAACTTAATACTGACCAGCAAACTGCAAAAAACGTAAAATAATTGAATTTTGCGGGCTACCCTGCGCTTTCGCCTTAACAGAGACATTTATATGTGTCTCCAAATTGTATACAAGGAGGAAGAGGAAATATTTCCTTCCGGCGATGATTCTTTCAGAACTACTCGTAAAACTACAGAGCTGATATAGACCTATAACTAACTGTGACGACGACGTAATAGGAATTCGTGTTTTGTTGTTCAGAAATAACAGGAATAGGGGAAATTACTGAACACTCAACTTATTTCTGATTTAACGACATTTTTCCTTTATTATACCCAAAGGGTGCCAAAGGGACCCTATTGCTAAGCCTCCGCTGTCCGTTCGTCCGCCTGTCCGTCTGACTGTCATCAAGCTGTATCTCAAGAACCGTGAAGGCTGCTATAAACAGGCGCGACACGCGATATAATCGCGCGCGACACAAAGGCACCGCTCGTTGCGCGACTTGCGGTACCTTTGTGTCGCGCGTGATTTTATCGCGTGTCGCGCCTGTTTGAAGGAGCTTTAATAGGTGGACAGTTAAAATTTTTAGTGTGTATTGCAGCAACACCAAATAATAAAAATAAAATAAAGTTAAAAATTAGCGGGGAGACCTTTAATTTTTTACTTTATTTTATTTTCTCCATACAAGAACCGTGTTTTTTCGGCGTTTTTGCCTTGTGATTCGGAACCCTTCGTGTGCTAGTCCGACTAGCCCTCGGCCGGTTTTATTTCTCTGTTTTTTTTTTAATATTCCTTTTATAAAGTAACACGTATTTTAATTATCGCTCGGCTTTCTCATTATTCTTTCTAAGCTGCAGTAATCTCTTGCTTATGAGCTTATAACACCATTAGCAACTCCGCCTACGTAGCTTTGATATTAATCCGATGTTATATCTAGTTTTTGAGTTAAAACCCATTCATCTATTCCAACAAATTCGATGTAAACGAACTGGATTATTAATTATTTACGTAATTAATTACTGTAGTAGGGAATGTGTATACGTACTGTTTATATAATGTGAGTATACGAACATGTTATGGTACAGTGAAGGTACAACATTATTAAGTAACCAAAAATGTATACATGAGACAAGTAGGAGCAATTAGGTACCTATTGTTAACCCTTAATTTTTTTTTATATATCGCAGCATTATGCTAAGATGTGCCTTTTGGCCTCGCACAGGATCTTTTATTTTGCCTGTTTTTGATGTAATTTTGTTAATTTTAAATGCTCCTTTTTTATTGTTTGTATTTCCTTTGCGTGTCCCAAATAGAATATTTTTCTTTGCTTTTTCTAACTCTAGCCAATCTCTCGGTGGTTGGTACAACGATTTGCCTTTATGTTAGTTAAATTGTGATTGACTGAATCGTTCACTATCATTGTTCTTTGGCTAGATGAGTACCTATATTAGCTAAGAGTTTAATCCAGGCGGATCTAACCGACCTAAATCACAAGGCACACAGTCTGCGGTTTGAACAGTAAACGGAGAGCCAATTTAACACTTGACTTTTTTATGTGTAAAGTCTGACTAAAATTCTTGGCAAAGAAGATGATGATAAATTACTATAATATTTTTTTACCGCAAATTTCTATTGACAAACCTTAGAGGCAATCCTTTCGGTTTTGCGAAGGCAATTCAGTAAGATGAATGATTAGATAAGTCTCTCATGACCTTGTGCAAAGGAAAAGGTGCCATCGACGTTGTCATAGAAAGCGGACAAGCATTGCAACACTGACAGTGACGACAGTACTTCTTGCAGCTCTACTAATTCCGCAAGATTACCTAGTGCTGATATAATTTATTATTTGTACAAAAACCTATATTTTCGAGGAAAAATATTTTGAAATATTTCAAAATTTTATTTCGTAAGTCGAGCTCAGGATGACTTTATGCGAATGTTTCTCCTATTTAATAAGTGTGATTATAGTATCACGTGGTCCTAGCAAATTGTCTACCTATGTAACTGCCTACTCTTGAGGGATCAAAACTTATGTAAGCATGTGTTAGGTGACAGGTGGCTTTAATTAAAAGCTGCCTTCCCTGATGTAAGGCCTTTCAACCTTCTGAGGCACTATGTTTAAGTGAGAATAATTGTTTTCGCTAAGTGCGCACTGTCTTTGTCTAAAAATAGTAACTACTGGAGCTCTTATGTATCTATCGCAACAACGTATGAGAACGGACTCTTGTTAATCTTCTAATTGTTAACATTCATTCGTTCATTGTACTCATAATTATGAACTTTTACTATGGGAACAACCCTGAAATCGTGAAAAAAAATCAGTTGATCCATATACACTATGTCGAGTTAGGCGAACATAAATGTATGGATCAGCTGATTAAATTTCAAATGTAATAGTGTAAGTATATAATTCTTCTGTACGTCTGTATGTCACTGAACTCGTGCTAAACGGCTGGACCGATTTTGATGATTTGTTTTGTGTGTATTTGAGTGGGTTCTTGGGTGGTTTAGATTCACAATTGGACCCGGTAGGTGGCTGCAATCAAGATCTAAGAAACAGCTTAGGTCAACGTCTGTTCGGTCAGCTATACAGTTAGATTAGAAATATTTGGACAAGAAGAACCGTGGCCTGATTATGCTCATCAAGAGACACTTGAAGCTTTTGTTTCGAAAAATGTCGTCAAAAACAGGATGATAGGCGTTCAGAAGGACGCATTTTATGCTGCAGGGAACTATGACGAACGAGAAGTCATCAAGTAGATAGAATATCATTGTAGCCCTCGATGAGCACATGTTTAAAGCGATATAGTTATTCATATATTACCTACCTATGTTATAATTATTATCTTTGTAAGTAACATCGTTCAAATTCCGTGTAGGAAGGCGTGTGTTTTGACATTCACAAAGATAAGATGAGGTATTCCAGTGAGCCTTATGATATATTATTCACAAAAGCGATCATGACAGTTGGCTTAAATATAAGAGAGTTTCTACACAATTAATTATATCAAGGGATTCGCCCTTGATATACGGTGGCCTCTAAAAGTTACTTGACATTTTTCCACTTCAGCTGTGATGCCACATTATAATAATAATAAAATAAATAATAATCAAATTTATTCAAAAATATAAGGACTAACGTTAAATACAGTTTTTCTTAAATCTATGTCAAGTTCACCCATGATTTGTGTCTGAACTAGGTAATCCTGTGTTTCAGGCGATTGGAAGTAACATTAATTAATTAAATAATCACACACTTATCATATTTATCTTATTAGTACCTACTTATGTAAAAAAGTGTATAAAATTATATAATCACACTAATATTATAAAGGCGAACATTTGTGAGTGTGTGTGTGTTTATATGTTTGTTACTTCTTCACGCTCAAATGGCTGGACCAATTTTGATAAAAACTTGTATGGAGGTAGCTGACACCCTGGATTAACATATAGGCTACTTTTATCCTAATATTCTCACGGAATCGACATTTATGCGGGTGAAACCGCGGGGCACAGTTAGTCAATAAAAACGTTAAAGGGCACAGTTCAAACATTTGGATTACTAGAAATTTAAATCATAGTGTGGTGTATCACAGCTGAAGTGGAAAAATGTCAACTTACTTTTGGAGGTCATTAGTAATTATCTGTGTAGAAATTCACTCATTGGTACTGGAGAAAATGAAATAGTAGTCGATTTTTATTAAAATGGATAAGAAATAAGTATTATTTGACCTATTTATAGGTACGTCGAATTCATATCAGAATTCATTGGAACCTAATCCTGCCATTCGATTATTGGAATTCGAATTTTGACAGGTATCCTAAATACGATTGAGTCGGGATTTTCTCTATAGTTTGACGAGATATGGGTAAAGGCCTTAAGAGTTCAATATTCCAATTTATCTTGCCGTCATTGACTACTCGAAATCTTTTAAATTTAAATTTTCGATACCTACACACGATGCTATATTCGACGCTCTAAACCTCTCCTCTCTATTTATAGTATTTTTAATTTATATTAATATTGTATTGTATGTGTTTTATATGGGACTTGATGCCTGAAATAAATGGATAATAATAATATCAAGGGCCTGATTCAGAAGGCAGTACTCCTCGATACGGCTCGCATTGTGAGGAGGATCCTGTCTCTGGAGCCCTAACCACCGGTAGCTTGGACCCTGCTCCCGACACCGGCGGACAACTATTTTTTATATTTTTAAATGTTTTTTATACTTACTTATTTTTATAATTTAAGAAATATTTAAAAATGTAATAAAATAAGATAACAGAATAAATAAACGAAATAATAATAATAAACCACCAAGAAATTTATCCTACCTACTTCGAAAGTATATATACACAGCACTGCTTCAATTAGATTACAAACAGCCGGACCAACGCAGTGTCACGTTTTTTTTTTTTAAAAGGTCCTAATTCGATTTATGTAGCAAAACACACGCACAGATCGCAAAAATAAATCCCTGAATCTGACAAAGCGAAAATGGAGAAGAAATTATCCGTTGAACGGCAGGCAAGCTAAGACGGATTAGTAGGGTTCGTCGTGGACAAATGCTTATGCTTATGTACCCGACGTCCACATTTCTTTATTCATTATGGCCGTAATTTCAAGCGACAACAGGATAATAAAGATACTTTCGTTAAAAAATGTCCCGCAAATAAATTCCCTGGTGTGTAAGTAAAACAAAAAGTAAGATAGATAATACAATGTCTGACATGAAATATCAAGTTTAACGTTAAAGTAAATTGCTAAAGCTACGGTTTCTACGACAGCGGCGGCCGCCACTTAAGACGACACCGACCGCGCAGTGGCGCCCTCTTTTCTGCATTTTCATTCTAAAATAAAAGAAATAACCAAACAAACGATGAGGGCGCCACTGCGCGGTCGGTGTCGTCTTAACGGCCGCAGACGGCTGCCATGAAAATGACAGCAGCGGGGTTTAACATTACGATGTCAAAAAAACGCTCTCTAGGGAAACACACCAACTTATTTTTATAAATAACTTTTCAGTGATGTCATTCGACAGTAAATTGCGGACGCTATGTGACGGCCACCGCAGTCTTAGGAAACCGTAGTTTTCATAGACATCTGTTTTTTACATTTCTATGGTAGCTTTAGTTGGTTGTTAAGAAATAGCACGTGTAAAATAAGACAAAAAAAATAAGGACACCAAGCAGGTCCGTACCTATGTATTTTAGGTAGGTAAGTAGGTATCTAGTACAAAGTCTCTGTGGGTTGAGGTATCTACATTCTACAGGTCTGAAATCATATTAAAGCGGAGCCTTTGAAGGCCTTAGCGGCTTTAAACTTCTTAATGCTGCTCCAGTCGATGTTGTTTTCAAGATAGAAGTTTCTTTTCTCAGGGTCGAAAATCGGTTGCATGAAGTCATCGTTGTTTGCGATGTAATTTGAATCAATTCTGTCACAAATGCTCTTTAGCAGGCCATTATGAATCATAACGGACAATTATTATTAACTGTTAAGCTAATCGTATCAAATCCCATTGGTGAAGAATTTTTCAGTTATTTTTTTTTGTTTGTGCTAAAATTTGGTATTTTAGCACAAACAAAAAAAAATTACTCAATCGGATCCAAATCCAATCCCAATCTCTTTGATTATACCTACGCAATACAGCGAAAAAAAGAAAAACACGGACTGTCTTCGCCATATTACGATTAATAATGTTATCCTTTTATAATTCTGCCAAAGTGACCTTTTTAGGCCCCTTGTACCAAAGTCCACCAATCGCTTCAGCAACCATCATAAAAATACTAAAACTAAATCCATTAATATTATGTTGATTAAAGTTTATAAATACTGAGATTTAGGTATAAGCACTTTTGATATGAGAAAACATAAAACTGAATTTCCTGAAAATATCAATGAATCAGAAAATAAGAAACTCGATGGAACTTTTTTTATTTTACAAATAATTTATGAATTACAATATGATAATGTTGAAGTAGGTATAAATAGATACCTACATACCTAACTTTTAATTATTAACATAAACACCAATAGTAAAAAACAAAATGGAGTACTTAGTAAGTACAAACTGCTTCTGAATGTCAATGGGTAATCTTTTCTATTATTTAATGGGTCATTTTCTAGTCATTAATGAAAAGAGGAAATGTCGACAACCCTACAGTTTTAGGAACCATAATGAAACATTAATTTATCTGGCTAAGTCGAGTTTAAACCTGACTGGGTTTCGTAGATTAACACTGGTTTAATATCCATAAATTAAGCCTAATATAAATTTATTCAAGCTCGTGGTTTCGGCTTGCTTTACCACTTTTATTAAAGGAAGTTGCAAGTTATGTTTTTGTTTTGCTGTTTGTGAACATACCTGCCTATACCTTATTCAAACCGATAAAAAACACGTTAAGTGCTGATTATGATAATGGCTTATGTCACAACAAGTAACTGTAAGTAAGAGGTAACATGCACTTAGCATAGGCAGGCACTTTACTTTGTGTAAATAATTTCATCCCCTCTGCTCTTAAAACGGTGAAGGAAGACATCGTGAGGAGACCGGTATGTCCTAGAAACAAAAATTCGAATACATCTACGGATCCGCACTGGGCCCGCGTGAAAGATTTTATTAGCCCACTCCCTCTCGAGGAGACCTGTGTCCCAACAGAGGGGACATTATAAGCTGATTATGTATGTAATTAGATCCTTACCTTAAATTGCCGATTTATGATACTGGCTATTGTGAGGATTGATATTTTTCATTCTATTTAGAATTCCAAATTCAAATTATTTTTTTAAATATAGCATGATATTTTGTTTTTCAGAATCATTTATTCATTTGTTTCTTCGCCGTTTGATTTAAACCATGAAACCACCATTGAACCATGGAACACTCGAAATTGCGCGCTATTTTCGAATACGAGTACCTTCGTGGCCCCAAAGTGCACTTTCACTAACGGCCAATACATCGATTAATTTAATTACTATCATTAAAAGAAAATTATTTTTTCTATGTAAAACAGGGAGAGAGAGAGACATCACATAGAGGAGGCCTGAATCCCAGCAGTGGGAAAATTTTAGGCTGATTATGCTTATGCTAAGTAAAACTGCTGGGACACAGGTCTCCAGGAGTGGGCTAATAATCTTCCACGCGGGCCCAGTGCGGTTCCGTAGATGTATTCGAATATTTGGTTCTAGGACATACCAGTCTCCTCACGGTGTCTTCCTTCACCGTTTAAAGAGCAGAGGGGATGAAATTATTTACACAAAGTAAAGTAAAGACATTTGACATTCGTAAGTCAGGACCTTTACCACTGGGGCACCACTGCGCTCATGTGCCCTTCAGTAAATCTAACCAGAACGAGATAATTAGCTCCCTGGTTTCCTTCATTGGGCGCAATTACAACAATTGTTTTCTCGTATTGTGGTATCAGGTCATCATCTGCCTAACCTTTTGCCAACTCTGTTGGGGTCGGCTTCCAGTATAACCGGATGCAGCTGAATACCAGTATTTTACATGGAGCGACTGCCTATCTGACTTCCGCAATCCAGTTACTAGGTAATACGATACCCCTTGGTCAGACCCCAACATAACCCCCCCCCAAGGGGACCCCTTGGTCTCCTTGGTCTGGTTGTCAGACTTTCGGGCTTCTGACTACCAGTAACGACTGTCAAAGATCCACGAATAACAGCCGGGACCAACGGCTTAACGTGCTTTCCGAGGCACGGAGGGGTCACGGTATGTAAAGATGGTCACCCATCCACAGACCGCGGCAAGCATAGTTTAACCTAATCCGTCGACCTGTGCGGCTGTTATTATTTAGCCCCTAGTATTAGAAGGTCCTGTCTACAATATTACATTCGATGTAAATAATATTTGTGTCCAATTAGTGCCTTATTGAGTCTTGGCAGTGTTGACAAGGGATGTCCAGAAACAAATGAACGACGATTTTGGGACCCGATCAAATTGTATCAGTTAGCAATTACACTACCCTTAGTTGTACTCGCAGTTGATTAAATTATAAACTAATCTGCGGAGTTTAGGCAGATAATCTCAGAATTTAGTATTTGGTAAGGAGAATATAAGCTCCTTGGTTTATTATTAGGGAAAATACACTTAAGTACGTACTATCTACTTTTTCTACTGTGTGTTGTTCTTGTACCATGAAGGGGCTCGTGGCTAAATAATAACAGTCGCATGGGTCAATCTTCAAGGTTAAGCAACGCTTGCCGAGGTTGGTCCATGGATGGGTGACCATCCAGGACATACCGAGACCCCTCCGTGCCTTGGAAAGTGCGTTAAGTAGTTGGTGCCGGTTGTCTTTACGAAAACAGGTTTTGGTAGTCAGAAGCCCGAACGTCTGACAAGGCTTGACAAGGGATATCGTGTAAATGGATTGTGGGGGTTAGGTAGGCAGCCGCTCCATGTAAAATACTGGTACTATCCAGCTGCATCCGGTTAGACTGGAAGCCAACCGCAACATAGTTGGGAAAAGGCAGATTGATTGATTGTTGGTGAAATTACGGGCACACGAGTGTTAGCAAACACAATAATCGACTATTCAACTAATATTATTTGTGGGTTGCAACATTGTCATTTTTAAACATTTTATATTTTTGAGTTCTGGCAACCCATAGATGATTTTTGAGAATGACCATTTATGTATTCGACTGAAAGACTTGTATCTATGGTCATGAATAAATATTATTATTAACAACAATATTTTGAGAATGAAAAAACAGCGGGAAAAGTTGGATTACATTTTCCTCTCACTAACCTATAAATATTTGATAAAAGTGGTTTCGAGTGCCAATTAATAATTTTGTGTGTTGAATACCAATAAAGTGATTTACAAGTATTCGAGTTTATAATTCTAACACGAGGTTTCATACCTTTGTCTCTAATATTGACGGAATCGCAATCCTATTGACCCATATGTGTACATACACGGTCGGTCACTCTCACAGACAGACTTTGTCAACCGTAACAAGAATTAAATGAAATATTATTGACTAAAATCACATTGTATTTCAAAACAAAGTTCGAAACCACATTCGTCATTAAGCTCGGGTTACACACAAACGGATTTGGCACAGATTTCACCACAACACGGGTCTCAATTCCCCGTTTTACGCACTCAAGGCCGTGCCAAACTACTAAGTAGATACAGAGATAAATCAAAATGACTAAGGGCTGCTTTTTCCAATGCCAGATAACTTTATCGGAGGAATAATTTTGAATTTTTGACAGTCGTGCATACAAAAACTGTCAGACGTCAATTTTCAATTCCACGAATCAAAATTATCGGTCGATTGAAAAATCAGCCCTAAGTTAATTTTCAGTTTAGAGAACTTGTACCTATGCCCGAGTGACGATAGTCGTTCGTTTCAAATTTATGAGTAAGAATGCTTTAATGCTAATGTCGACTAATGTCTAAAGGTGGGTATGGCGTAGTCGGTAGAGCCTTTACTTGTAACATAACCTCGAACCGCTCGAACGTGTCACCTCTGCCACTCGATGCTTTGCTACAATTTAAATTTGCAAACAAACGAAGCGAATTTGTGTAACAATTCATCGAGCCTGCACATCCGATATTTCAACGAAGAGAAAACGCAAAATAGAAAGGAATGTTACAGGTGAATGCCTCGCTGTGAGCATTACTTCAAATACAAATTTATTTATCTGTGAAAAATTTATTTACTTCGAGCACCGTGTTGAGCATTCGCAGGAATGTTACAATACATGAAAATGCTTGTTAAAATAGAACTTTTTCTTGTATTGAACCATTCGTAGGAACGTTATATTACATGTAAATGCTCGAGAAAATATTTAGGCCCGTATCGAACCTCACTCAAAACTCAAGCATCACTTAAAACTCGTTTAAAGTCATTTCATTGGTTTGTAACTAGTTTTAAGTAACGCTTGGGTCTGAGTAAGGTTCTGTAAGACGGCCCTTAGTGTATACTTATCTTTAAAAAAACGTTTATACAAAAAAATTATAGGTAGTATACCTACACTCTCGCTGGTCTTAATGTGCACTTTGCTAAATTAATCAACTTATCCTAAAACAATAACACTTTGGAACACTCTAAAGTAACGTTCGTACGTAACTAAACTCTGTCGGTACTCGAGTCTTGATGTTAAACAGAACTCGTAGTAATATGAACATGAGTTTCAGCTTAGCTGCAGCCATACACCGCAATAACGTGTTGAATTCAAATCGCAATTTACATAAGTCGCAGTTCCGCAGAACACGTATACGTACGTCGTGATGGCATACAATAAGTTACGAGGGAGCACCTGGAACATTCAACTTAATTAAGTGCACTAGTTTATACGATAATAACTACATATATGTAATCACAAACTGTGTTCTTATTGAACAGAACCCTAATTGCGTAACATTTATCAATCGGAATCCGAGTCATTTTGAAGCAAATTGCTAATTCATTGCTTCATAAGTTCGAAAAATCTGTCTGCTTCACACGTAGATTACGCAATGAATGTTGTTGAACTGTCAAAATGAAACCTATTCCGATTGATTTCAGATTGCAATTGCCGCGCTGAAATTAGTGTTGCCCAAAATCGGTCTTGGTCTTGCAGTCTTGGTCTTGTTCTTGCATTTTTGCAAGACCAAGACCAAGACCAAGACCGACTTATTGTAGCAAGACCAAGACCAAGACTGAACCCTGCAAGACTTGAGCAAGAACAAGACTAACATTCTAGTGATATTTATTATAGAAGTATGTATGTTTATTTGTATTTATGTAAGTATATTCTTATAATATTTGTTTAGTTTTATTAAGTGAATTGTTTTTAGATTAGATTGTATGTATTATTTTTTGTCTCCTTTACTCTTTCACACGCTGTCTACATCTCTCTATTTATTGTCCTATTGCAGGTATGCTGGAAGAGATTTCTTATGAAATAAGCATCACCTTTGTACCTATTTTTCTGTTCTGACTATTTCGTATCTGTTTATATATGTGTGTACATAAATAGTAAAATAAATAAATAAAATAAACTAAGCCTGCAAGACTCTTGCGTCTCGCAGTCAAACTGAGATTTGGGCGTTATAGTAGGTATTTGGTTTCAATCCCGATTTTGATAGACGTTCCTCAGTATCAAAACCGTATCGTCATAACACTAAAAGGTATTGTATTGATTATTATATGTTTCGACTATTTATTAAGTAGGTAGGTAGCGTGTTACTTACAAATTTGTTCCCATATGTGATAAAAATGTACCTACCATAACTTTCTACCAAAGTTCATTTCATACCTTGTAGGTATATCTACTTAGAGTATTATATTATACTTGTATAAGACTAATGTGCAGATCTAACGTTAGTAGGTTGGTAAAAATTATGTAGGTATTTATGTTTCAAAGTTTATATTATTCTTCTATTCAGCAAAATCTAAAACTAACAGCGAGTCGAGTAGGTCTAGTACTAGTTGCAGTTTTTAAGCCAGCCGATGTTATGGTACAGACGCCAGCACATCAAGCTACTACAATCTGCCATATTTCTTTAACAGATTTTCAACTTTATCGCTAAAGCATTAAGGTTCATGGTTGATTGGTAAAATATGACGTTCCGCGAATAAACTGTTGGTCGGTCAGTGTATTACGTACAGTAGGTACATACGTAATACGTAGTACGTTAAGATCACAAATTCACAAACAGCACGCCCGTTTGCGATCGACAAAATCTAGGAACTAGGAATCCGTTAAAATCAGCGAAATGAAAAAGAAGTGTGAATTCATGGCAGACTCGACGCCGCGCGGGGATTCCCGCAATCTTCCGCATTTTTTGTCACGTTCAAGCACTTTATTGTAATAATTTGAAAGTTTATTTTCAAGTGCGTTAATAATACGAGGAGACCGCTTGGCGCTGCGGTCCCTTTGTCGCGGCATTTGAAAGCTAATAGCGTAGGTACGAAGACAGTGTTGACCTCGCAAATAAACTTTAGCAATGCAGCTGATCAGGTAGCTCTTTCGAGTTTTATTTACATTGCTGTTTTAAGTGAAACAAGTGAATTTACTATTTTTTAATTAAAAATCTCATTGGGTCAGATAGAAATAATGAATTTATACAGTTCACAGTAAAAAAAAATGCAGAAAAAAACGTAAAAATTAAGAAAAAGCCGACGAAAATTTTCAACGCAGGGGGTCCAGAATCATGTACTGAATCCATGGTAAGCGGTTGCGCGTCGATGTCCCTGCCACCCTGAGCAATAGGCTAATAGGTATTTGAATGTAGTCTAGTCTAAGTAGTAGAGTCTCGCAAGACTTGCGAGACTCTTGCTGCAAGACCAAGACCAAGACCAAGACTGAGAGCGCAATACCAAGACCAAGACCAGGTGTATTGACGCAAGACCAAGACCAAGACTGGCTAAGGTCTTGTCTTGGTCTTGCATTTGGGCAACACTAGCTGAAATGTGTTTCAAATCATGATATTACATTCTTTTTCATTATCATCATCAAGAGGCAATATTTATAAACGATAAATACCTGGTAAAGTGAGGCTACCTTGACGGAATGGCAGTAGGGTGTGATTGTGGTGGAGCTATGTCGCAAACCATGCTCCACTTCCTATCCAGCCGGTCGATTCTGTAAAATCTCACCGTGAAAACTTAGGTGAAGTGAGTTTGTTTTTGCTAGGAATTGACACTATTGACAGCTCACTCCACGCTCACTTCATCTAAGTTTTCACGGTGAGATTTTTACAGAATAGCACCGCTGTTCTCTGTGTCCCAAAACATCCAGTCAAAGTTTCCACCGACAACTCCGTGGAAGTGGCTAAGGTACAGTAGGTATGTGTAATACAGTCGTGCTATCAAAGAAGAATAAATGATGAAATAAGTTAAGTGACGTTTAAACGTCAAAAATGTATGGTTAAACAGTCGCTTAGCAACGTTTATGAGTAAAGGGGTACTGTAGGTCATAATGTTAAGCCACTTATAACATTTTAATTTGTGTTTAAGAGTAAACTACTCGCGAGCTCGAACTCACTGGTGGTCATGGCCAAAAAGCACGCTGTCTCACCTGACTTAGTGTCTAACAGATCTAGTATCAGATGAGCAGTTAGACGCTAGTCTACACGCACAACGTCCAGTTCTCACGCACAGGAACACCGTTCCGAACTAATAGGCGCGTAAAAAAATTCGAAAAGTGCTTTGGAAAATTGAGTTTTAAGAAAAAACCACTGCATAAATCAATTATAAATAAAGTTTATTGAACTCTTCGATAACTGAGTTTTGTCGGTACGGACTTGGATTTGAAGATTTTACAGTTCTTTTATTACTTATTTACACCCATTGTTACGTTAAAAATAGCAAGAAAAACGAATCTTTGTTGGCTCATAACTTTTTAATGGTTTTTTATTTTACTATTCTGTTTCCGTAAAGACACAATTAATAATAAGTCAAAACGATATCATGTTTAACTTTGGGTGCACAATGTCAAACAGTGGAGTAATACTCTCCCGAAATTTGTATGGAAAAAATATCGACTAGTGGCACCTTAAGCTGTGTATCTGCTTATGTTTTACCAGGATAATAAACAATATATACTTCTATCTCCCTGCCCCTACTATTTGGGGTATTTTTCTTCCATACATCTCTACCAGTCGTTATCATACACTCATAGTATTCATCTATCATGATCACTTTGTTCTTATTAGAGATCATCATGCTGAAACTGCTTAAAATTGTCCTTCCTATTCAACGGATATCTTTTAGGGTCAGCTCTGTTAGAAAATCGTTCAGGTACGTTCAGGTAAAAAACTTTATTTCTTTTGCAATATTACCGTCGTTAATATCGCTTAAATTAACGTCGCTTTTCTTGCCTGTCTGTGTGCCCGTTGTTCATCTAAACTTCATAACGGATTTTGATGCGGTTTTCGACATCATTTAGAGAATTCATTCCGGAAGATTTATGTGTATGGTACATTAATATAGAACTTATATTAATAAGGAAATCTTGAAGTCGTAGAACCCGTGCGAAGCAAGGGCGGGTCGTCAGTATATATATTATTAATAAAAGTAGGTAACTGGCAAAATCTACCACAATCGACCTATACATATGTCTATATCCAGGTCACATATCCGACTACAGGCTTTGTTAAATTCGACAGAACTTCGTCAAGTTCTAACAAACGCTTACAAAGGCCGTAGAGCCTTTGAAATTCAAAAGTTAGGCACCTTTGTATGCGATGTGTGATCTGTCTACTTGTATAGAACCGTATTGTCAGTTCGGTACGGTATTAGCTATATCTTTCTAAACAAGTTTTGCAGGCACTGTTTTTGAAGGCTTAGTGCGTGTTTATCTCTGAAATATCGTGTGGTAAAAGCAAGTAAAGGATAATAAGGGCAACAGTATGTAAATTACAAGGAAAAGCAAACACTTTTGACAAGTAATGTATTACGAACTTTCACTCAAAGAGGACAGAATACACACCGATTACCGTCACAATCCAGCTATACAGGTACCCACTCACCCACTGTATCGTCGTGGGAAATCTAAAAGGAAAACACTCCATTTCGTTAAATATTCATACTTTCATAACATAGGTAAAATCCTTTGGATTCCAAATTCTTAAAAATAATGTTTACCATATCAGAGGTAAAAGTTTTACGAATTTATAGGTCGTGGGTTCAAACCCAAGCAGGCACTTTACTTTGTGTAAATTATTTCATCACCACTGCTCTCAAAACGGTGAAGGAAAACAGCGAGGCAGGAAAACGAGGAAACCGGCATGTCCTACTAGAACGAAAAATTCGAAGATGTGTTACATCCGCAAATTCGCATTGGGCCTGCCTAGTGGATTATGCCCTTTTCAGCGAGAGGAGGCTTGTGTCCCAGCAAATTTTGTGTATCCCAAAATCGCTTGCAATAGCAATTTAACATTGTTTCTACAAATCGGACATCACATAGCATGATCTCTGGCCATCACAAGTCGAGCCACCTTAGTAAATCTCGTGAAAGTGACGAGAAAAAATATTACGTACACGCTTAATCTGTTCCATTTGTAGTTTCGCAGTCGACTGCCGATTAAGCGCTTCACTGGCGGATATCACGCGTCAGATATGTTACACCTACGGTAATGAGACGAGACCTTTCTCTGTTTGAGAAATAAGTCACGTCGATCCTCGATGTTGTACAAAACCTTTTTGGACCCTTTTTTGGTATGACAGCATTATTATGGTTGTTCTATATTTCTGTACTTAGTTAGGTACTCGTAATCATTGTGATTCCTTCCTTCCCTGGAGGTAGAAGCATTTATTACGTGAGTTAACTATTGTATTATGATTTATGGATACAGCTGTCGGATTTGTTTTAATTGAATGCTTGTTGATTCGTCCGTATGCGCAAAGACGATGGTGGACGATGATTTAATGTTACACGCAATTATGTAAGGATTAGATGTTAATAAAAACTAAGTGTGCATGATATACAGAAATATCGACGCGCAAACTGATAACATGAATTCACATGATTTAGACGTAGAGAGGAGACGTGGAGGGGCCCGTGGCTAAATAATAACAGACGCACAGGTCGATCGATCAAGTTAAGCTACGCATGCCGCGGTTGGTCTGTGGATCGGTGGCCATCTTTACATACCGAGACCCCTGCGTGCCTCAGAAAGCACGTTAAGCCGATGGTCCTGGCTATCTTTCATGGATCTTTGACAGTTGTTACGGGTAGTCAGGGGCCCAAAAGTCTGACAACCAGTCTAACCAGGGGGTAACGTATTACCCAGTAACTGGGTTGCAGGTCAGATAGGCAGTCGCTCCATGTAAAATACTGGTATTCAGCTGCATCCTGTTAGACTGGAAGCCGACCCCAATATATTTGGGACTATGCTAGGCAGATGATGATGATTCTAGACGTAAAAATTTGAAGATTTTTATATGGAGCCTAACATACCTACTGTCGCGCCATTTTGAAAATGGCGGCCTCACATGAGACCTTTATAAATCGATAGCTGACATCAATGCAAACAGAAAACATTACAAGACCAAACCCCGTAAAGTGTCAGGATGTTTCTTCGGTTATCAGAAAAAATCTTTTTAATAACCGACGAAAAATATTTTTTTTTCGGTGATTTTTTTTTTGACGCTTTCGTTCAGAATCGTATTAGATACATACCTACAGAGGATTCAGTAATACTAAATCCATGGTAACAAGTCGATCTCCCTGCCACCTGTATACCTAGTTGCGCTATCAAAAAGTTTAAGAAGCGTCGATTAGATAATAATGAGACGATAACATAAAAACCCCTCTGATTAAGGCTCCTTCAAACTCTGTTTGTAGGAGCCTTTATGTCCCACATCCATCACGTCCGTACAATATTTACTTATTCGTCGATCAATCAGATATATTTTGATCTGATATTCGGCCGCATCTGTTTACTTTCGGAGCCGACCCCAATAGGCTCGGCAAAAGGACTGGCTTGATGATATTGATTGATCAGTATCAAGTAACGCGTGTCAGGAAAAAGGGATACGACATTGTTTTATTTTCATTAATCAAAAAATCAATTGATTACCTACTTCAAACAATGTTAAAAGGGTTCATTTCACAAATTAGATTGAACTCGATTAGCACATCTAACCCGCGTTCAAGAGCGGTCACTGACAATATTCCACAACAGTGATGAGACTGACAGCTCTTAATCGCGGTTTAGAGTGCTTTCAGTTTCATTGGTGAAATTCGCCCTGAGTTATTAGAACCTAAACACAGGCTCGGTAACACGGTGCGGCGCTGCGGGCGTATGATTGATTTATTAATGTTGTTCCAAACAACAATGAAAGTCATGCGAAACACGACGAGCTTCAAATGTGATGTAACGTTTGTTATTTAAAATGATTTCCACTTCGCTGACGGTACCAACAATTGATGGCCAATCAGTATCGCTTTGGACGTATCTATTTTGCAATCGATAAGTAGCCAAAAAAAAATTCAATTGACTGACTATAAGCGATCTGTTAAATCAATAAAGAAAACAAAGTTACTAAACAAGTTACTAAACAAACCAGAGGGTCTCAATCTGTCAAAAATGCCTCTAATTTCCCTACATTTTTGACATTGAATGTCGCTGAGAAGAGATTGCGACTAAATTTTGAACGTTTTCAATTACGGTATTGTTTCGGAAATACGGTATTTCCTTTTGGCTATAAACTAACTAATCACGAAAAAATTGTGACAGTTTGACATATGTATTTTCCATACAAAATCTGTCAAACCGCAATATTGCTCAGAGAAGAGTTTACTGACTACTAAAAAATTAGCTTCTGCTCGCGACTTCGTCTGCGTGAAATTTCTTGTTTCCCCGAACCACCCCGTCGTCGCATCGCATGCCTGCGCTTTTAATTCGTTTACCTTTTTTCTGACTTTTTTGGTTTTTGCTCGGCTCCTAAGGGTCCTAGCGTGATGTTAAGTAGCCTTCCTCGAGAATTGAGTTATTAAATGCAAAAAGAATTTTTCAAATCCGACTGGTAGTTCCAGAGATTAGCGCGTTCAACCAAACAAATAAACTCTTCAGCTTTATAATATTATTAGATCAGCCGTTAATCTATAGAGACCAAATAGTGTTCCGCTGGGAGTGTTAGTGTAAGCTTAATTACTTGGTTTTGTGGTAAGAAAGGGAGGTGTGTGCGTTTGAGGATATGTTACCTATATGTTAAAGTCGTTTGTTAAGTGGCCCCACTGAGTGTAGACCATTTTCACCGGCTTTTTATATCACTTGGCTCACACGACCACTGCTCAAGGGTATTGTGTAATGGACACAGATACACTTTGCTCTCAGATGTGTCTATTATCACATAACTGAACAATATTTACACCTCGTTAATGGAGAGGCCCTGCTGTGGTAACAAATTGGGTGAGAAGGTTTTATTTCCTTAAAAACTTCTCACATTGGGCGGGACTAGTATGGGACTAGTTGAAACTTTGTCAATTTTTGTCATCCAATTCAAAGTCTGAGTTGTCTAAATTTTGGGGAATTTGCCGATACTTCCTCTAATAGATGCAGACCAACTGAGTTAGGTTAGGTTAGGTTACTACTTCCACTTTCGTATTGTCATATTTTATATTCGGAATAAACTATATTTTAGATTCTTTCATGCAGGTTTAAATAAAAGCTAAAAGAGAAAATATCACCAAGGTCATCACTTAGCTGCCTCGGCTTATTTTTAATTATTTTAATATTGAATTGTTGTTTTCTTACCATTTGCTGTACTCTGGACACTTTTAACGCGTACGTCTTTTTTACATCGTTCTCACATAATATAATTATAAATTCACATTATTGATGTAACTAATATTTTTGTAAAACTATAATTTAAAAGAGTGTCCATGGAGTTTCTTGCCCGTTCTTCTCCATAGGTACCTACGCTTTGGAATGGGCAACTAGCTTCATATTTTCTGACTGACCGACTTTTTGACAATTCAAAAGTGCCTGTAAATGGTTTAATTGAAATAAATGTTTTGAGTTTGAGTTTGAGTTTTATCAAATCGGCAGCCATCGAAATGCAAAATCGGTTGAACAATTGGTTTGCATAAATTCCAGACATTATCGAATCAGCACATTATTCAATTGTGGAGAATGCGCTGTGGTGACGACCGCCGACAGCAGTGGTGCGAACCACAGACAGCCTACTCCTGACGCGGAAAGCGCGCCATTCAGCTATCTAGGTCATCCCTGCATCAGAGACACGCACTTGCGATAAGCCGCAATCACGCGAATGACCACAAAATGATTCTGTTCCCACAGTTTAAATGAATTCACGATAGGCTCCTGTAGGTATTATGTGAGTTTATGTAACTAACTAGTTACGTATTGCTTACCGGCTGTGTGCTGCTTGATATATTACGGTGGAATGAAAGAACGCCTGTCTGTTGTAGGTATTGCTGCACTAGGCCATGGTCATACGATCAGGGGGCCTAAAAAGGCCACTTTGGCAGAATCATAAAAGGATAAAATTATGAATCATAATGGACAGTTAACTGTTAAGTTAATCGTATAAAATCCCATTGGTGAAGGACTTTTCAGTTATTTTTTTTTTGCCTGTGCTCAAATACCAATCAATCCAATCCAATCCCAATCTCTTTGATTATACCTACGTAGTGCAGCGAAAAAAAGAAAAACACGGACTGTCTTCGCCATATTATGATTCATAATGTTATCGTTTTATGATTATGTCAAAGTGACCTTTTTAAGCCCCCTGTTATATTATAATTTTGGGTAAAAAGAAACAGTCCAAAATGAAATGGTTTAAGCTGAGACCTTTCGCTCGGTTCACATTAATTTTCCTCGTATAACGGTACATCCGATATTCAGAGTGTTAATGTAGAAGCTGCTTATAAATTCAATCATTCATTCAATTTATTCATTTTAGATAGGTTTCGGTAATCCGCTTTCGTTATTCACTTAGAATTTTATTGAGTATTTTTTACTACTTATTTCATTTAATTATATTTTGTATTGGGAGTGGTTTAATGCAAAATAAATTAAATGACCTACGTTGTCCAATAAAAAAAAAAACTAATAGGTAGGTGCTATCACAGAAAAGGGTTTAACGTTAAAATCTAAAACTAATAATAAATAATTAGGGGAAATGCAATCTCTGATCACATTATACCTAGCGGTTTGTGCGCGTTGCACAATTCATTGCATAAAGTAATCGGCATCAAAACGCGAGCAATAATCGTGTGTGGCGATGCCCACTGGACTGTTACAGCAACTTTATTTAGATCGACAGGCTACTTGTGACCTATTGCTTAACGAAACTTTAATTAAAATACATAGATGCGAAATCGTGTGGAAACGTTTTGTTTGTTTGCACAATTGGTTACGCACTTAAGATCACATGAGATTTCGAATAACTCGTTTTGAACTTTAATACACACACGTTATTTCATAATATTCTTATTGCGGCCACATCATTATGTTGTTTTGTTAATTAGAAGCTTTACTTGTTTATTTGGTGTCATTTTAATGAATTGTTCAAGCATTCATTCATACATACATAGTGGTTTACTGAAATGTATCTCATGTGCGGTTCTCCGTTGCGAATGCAAACCTATGTACATATGTGTGTCTTTACAACCAACGCTGAAACCGCATGCGGTAAAAAAGACTGGCTTGTTTACTTTTGATACCGGGTCCCTGAAAAACTGTAAAAGTCGAAATGGTCGCAGAGACCACTGTCAACGTATGAGAGAACCAATTATTTGCGACCGTACTGCGAACGTTGTGGTAAACACTGTTTTTCCTCACAAATTGTAACAAGCTATGCGCAGTGGAATAAAACGCGTTTACTACAAAGTATTGAACCAAATATCCGTCAAGCAGTACTTAACGGGTTAATGGTCAGTAAATACTAAAAGTACCTACTCAAGCAACTCTGTAGAGTACCATCTCGTAACTCTTTATTACCTACTGGTCATTCGCACTGAAAACTCTGCAAGTTCTTAAAAAATATGAAAGCAAGTACAATCTAGGAACAAAGGCTTTTCCCACCAAAGTAATGACTTTAATAAAAAAATTGGCACAAGCGCTCAGGAAAATTATTGTGAAAGGTATATTTCAAATTGGCAATGACAAGAAAATAACAAACAAAACAAATGATTCACCCAAGAAATTCACCAAACGGTTAATTTGGAAACTATAACAAACCGAATTGTTTGTTTATTCACTCAAAGCGGACGCACGTAGACCACTCAAACTTGAATTACGTATTCACCAGTAGACTCCATGTTTATGCAAAAAAGCATCTTCAATAGACTCTAATTGCCTTCGGTTTGGCTCGCTTTTGTGTTTTTAATCAACGCACTGCGATTGTTCAAACAAACCCCATTGTCCTCTTGTTTGGTCGACCCTTGGCTTTATTACGACATTTTTGCGAAGAAAACCCTGTTGGAACATAATAACAGAATGAGAAAATATGTGTCACTTTATATCTGACATAAAACGTAATACATGCTTGTTTCAAGAATTAATTTTATTGAGACGGTCGCCATCGCTAATTGCCATTAATCCCTTGCCATTAAAGCAAAAGCGCCAGGGTAGCCCGCGAAATTAATTTTTTTTTACGTTTTTTTAAATTTCCTGGTCAGTATTAAGTTGTACGTTGATTAATATATGATTCGCGGCCGTAACAAATATGTTTTTACAGAATTATAATCACTTAAGTCATCAACACAACTTTCTAAGACCAAGTAATCCCACAGAATGACTATTTCTTGAAATCTTGACATTTTGGGATTATACTAACCTAACAAGTTGTATTACTGATTGCAGGTCAGTGTCAGGTTGTATGTTGATTAAAATATGTTTCGTGAGCGTAACAAATATGACTTTACTGAATTATAATCATTAAAATCATCACAACCTTCTAAGTTCATATAAACCTATTGATTGATGTTTCATGAAAGATATATAAGAAAATTTGAATTTCTCGGGCTACCCTGGCGCTTCATGATTATAGGTATGAGGCATCATAACAGGTACATGTAATTAGAGCAAATGCTGGAGCTTGGAACGCCATGTTCCAATAGAATTCTACAGTTATACAAGGTCAGACCGAGTTGCCATATAAGTGCTTATTCCGGAAAATTCGACTTTACGTTACGTTAATCACGCGAAATTTAAGACAATTGCTACGATTTCTTTTAAAGTCGAAAAATTCCGGTTTTCATTTAAATAAATAAGTTTTTATTTTTAAATACAATTTTGTATCTAGGTATTTCTATAATTCTAATAACGGAGGAACAGTATTTTTATCTTACGAAGCGATGCGCACTTTACTTGTGGCAACCCAGTGTACAAGCACAGTGTGATTATGTGCGAGAAGACCAGCAGCGTTAGCAAGCACGTAACACACACACGCACACACACACACACTTATGACTTCGCCTTTGTCTCGGAAGGCCGAGAACTCCTGAGCACACACACACACACACATTCACAGCGTGTTTGTAGACTTGGTAACCACAAGTAAAGAGCGTAACTATTATACATATCTGCAATTATGTAGGTATGCCTATGAACGTCACTTTATTCGATCCAAGTCCGATCGTAATAACTTTAATAACAGCGAGAGCCAATATTAAATATTTAGAAAATGTCCGTGTAACGCAATTTCCCTATAAAATGTTGACAAAATTTTAATTTGGTCGGAAAACAGAATTATGGCCTCTCGTATTTGTCCAATAAAAAGAGGCTCGTTTGTCGTTGAATTATACTTTGTTAGACGCGAAAAATGGTAAGAAACATTAGTGAAGTGTAATGTACGAAAGGAGAGACACATTTTTCTTATCGCCGACTTGGAAGTTTCTTTGTGAACAATTCACAGAGTTCTTTGATAGCTTTCTCCTTGAAATAAAATTTGGTGTTGGATCCACACAATTACATTACTAGCGCATTTTTTATCCGGAGGTGTTCCATCTTTTATTATTTCTGGATATGGAAAGAAATGGAACAGCTGTATTAATAAAATATCTTCAGTGGATGGAGGACATTGAAATGAATAAACGGGAAAAAATAGTAAAAATGACCCGAGTTTTAATTAAACTAGGTTTGTTAAATGTGCTGCAGAATGCCTCGAGATTATGCAATGTAAAAAATCTTCATTTTCAGAATGCTAAAACGACGCGAATATTTTAAAATTGATGTAATTTTGTTTCATACATTCGTTTTTTTAATTTGTATGTTTTGGTTTCAGGTATTACTGCAGTATGGCGAATGTGTGATTAATATATTCAAGCGCTGTGTTGAACGGAATGCTTGTGTGTCTAAGATGTGCGTAAAAACATTTGATTCAAGAACGATGTTTGTTGCGACGATATTAGTGTTAGTGAGTGTTGTGGGTGCGAATGTGAACACTACGAGTGTGTCGGGGGCATCCCGCATGGCTTGGATGAAGTCCCTACTGGACCACCACAACTGGATCCAGTACATCAACAACGGCAGCCTGGCCTTGCCTCTGAGCTGTGAAACAGATCTGAGGACATATCTGACGGCGCTCAACGACGGACAACTGTGGGCCTCGAAAAGTAAGTCAATGAAATTCGAAATTGTGTTTCTTTCCATTAATGCCTGCAATTTTCCTGCTGTAATTAGTTTTCGAAACTATAATTATCACTTGTTATAAGATATGAATTGTGATGGTAAATCATTATATCCGTAACTTATCTAATATCCTAACTGATTGAAAGAAATTGCTCTATGAACGTTAATAGTTTCTACTTACTTGATTTATAATGGCTGCGGTATTCTCGGCAGTCGCAGCTCTTCATTTGAGTTGCATAAGCGTCAGATAAGAGTCGTAAAGAAAGCAGCTGGAAGTGCGCGGCACCCGCCGCCCGTGCCTTTATCATGCTCCAACTAGGTCGCAGGCTGCACACCTTACAAATTTCATACGAAATGCCAGCGCCGAAATTACACTTTTAAGTATTTTGTGCAAGGTAAAATATGCATAAATATGCATTGTTCTCGTAAATGTACAGAATAATCCCTCAGTAAGTTACTTCAGAGAAGAGGTTTTTTTAGTCTCATCAATCTATGCGTATTATCATAGATTAAGAACCATTTCCAAAATCCTTTAATTGCAGCCACAATTTGCTAATGGCAGCGCTAAATCCGAAAGTAATAGGGGATAATCTCCTTCACTGAGGCCGGTTTTAATTCCGCGATAAGAACATCTCCGATGAAACATTTCAGGAAACGTCGGGTGTTCTGTTTATAGTAAGTCGTATTATCCCGATTCAGAGCAGCCTCCGATATCTAGGCGCAGGCGCGATGTTTTCATTCGCATCACATCCGATCATTACTGTCCGTTCATCCTCACCAATCATGCATAAATGTATTCTGGAATAAATCTAAAATGTATTAATATTAAACAGACGGCGAATGTTTATTGGATTTTTGATGGGAATATTTTTTATCGTCAAGTGTGGCCGCTAGAATGACATGCAACAGCTTTAATAAGTTGAACTTATACTCAATTTCCTCGTGTTCAATAGATTATTACCCTGAGCTGTGAAATAATTTTCCCGCGCTGCCATTCCCAGCCACCCTTCGTGACCCGTAAGTCGTAAACATCCTCCGACCTCTTGAATCTTCACTGAACGTGACCGAAATGAGAATCATATCTTCTCGTCACGGTCACTGTTTGATTCGAATATCATTTATCACTGCTCTATGGTTTCACATCATATTCTTGACTGGCCTCGTTCGTCTTTTATCTCATCTCGAAGGTAATAGAGCAAACAAACTTTCGCTCTCGCACCGAATGAATCATCATCTGTTTCGAAACTTTATTAATCACAATTGAAATATTGTCTTTTTGTATTTGTGTTGTGTAAAAGAAAACTTAAAAGCTGTATTAATTAATGTAGTTAAAAGTAAATTACTTTAATACAGCTTTTACGTTTTCTAATTACGTACCTTACTATACAGAGTCAAATTAAATTAGTTAGCGCAACTCCGCAGGTAAGATAAGATAAGATAAGATCTATTTATTTGCTCAAACATTTGTACACATACAAGAATATATAAATGCATGCTGGATAACATAAAAAAGAAAGGATCAGTCATGTTTGCCACCTAGTATGGCGTGCAAATATTATAAATTATTAATTTGAAGTCAAAAACATTAATTTTATGTGAATTAGTAAACAACAAAATAAATTATAAACATCAATATTAGAAAAATAGATAATAGAAAAATAGATAATAATGCATTAAAATTTATGTCAATATAAATTCTTCTGTCAGAAATTCGTTAATATTATAGTAAGCTTTGTCGATAAGATATGATTTTAGTTGATTTCTCAAATGTGAATTATTTAGCTCCCTCCAACTTTTGGGTAACTTATTATAAATAATGGGAGCCATGCAAAAAACACTTTTGCGCATAAGTGCCGTCCTACTCCTATGCAGACAAAGCTGACTTTGATCACGCCTGTTTCTTGGAAACTTATTTTCCATTTGCGAAAATAAATTAAAATTACCTCTAACAAACATTACTGCAGGCATAATGAGTTTCGTTTTCTAAGCACGACAAAATAAAATGTCGTCAGTTTACATTGATATTTCAAGTGACTTAACTACCAGAGTCTGATGACCACAAAAAAACTCATCAAATTATTTTCTTTTTTGTTTATATGTTTAATGTGACCCTGATTATTACTGAAATTCGTTACCTCTTGTAGGTAAGTATCTTCTTAGTAAATCAGCTTACCCATTATTAAATAAGCTTCAAAATGAGTATGAAAAAACAATAACGGAAAGAATAGATGTGTACTTTAATTTTATTGTCAGACACTGGCAGCGGAATCATTTAATTCCAGAGCTTACCTACAGCTGTTATACGGCGTTTTAATTTAAATATTGCCTTAGAGCATTCCCATGTGTGTAGAAAGTTTATGCAAAGTATAAAATTAAAAGAGTAATTGAGTTGAGAATTATGAAGCTAATCTGCTTCTTTTCTTTTCTTTTATTTATTTTATTATCTATGTACACACAGTAAAATCAATACAGATCATTATTTTTATCCTATGGAACGATTTCAAACACAATGTAAATTGTTTGTGAATAAAATTGAATTGATACGACATATTAGTATGGAGTACAAAGGTACTGCTTATTTCTTCCAGCAGATCTGCGAAAGGAAAGGGGAAGGGAAGGTCTGTTCAGAATCTTAACGTAATATTCTTCGAAGAAACATACAACAAAGTAAATAAACACACATTTGTTCTGAAAACCGTATATAAGTATGAGAATTTGCCAATTTTCTGTAGTCAGGTGATTTTGGGATCAAAGGAAATTCAGGAAACAAAACGCTTGCAATATTGGATGCCTTCTGTTCAAAAGTTCGTAGATTTAATTTTCAATTAAGTTGTATTTGTAACCACAGAAACGTGAACAAACGGGCTGTTGAGATTTTTCACGCTAACGTCAATATGAATGGCCTAATATTTTATCCGTTTCCAAAATTGCAGTTGGTTTTGTCGTTGACTATTAACAATACACATACAAACACAAAACAATATAGGTACCTTCCTAATTAAAAGACTAGTTACAATAAGTTGATAGATGTCTAAGTAATCAAGAAATCAAAAAACGCACATCAAATCGCGGAAACTCGATAAGATTGATGTAACTTTGATTGTGTCTGTGATTGTAACAGAACAAATGTTCTGTTACAATCACAGACACAATCAAAGAACAACAACAATCACTGTTACAAAACACACAAAACACACACAATCACAATCACTGTTTAACAAATGTTAAACAGTGTACCTACGGAACTCGCCTGAGGGGGAACAGAGACGTCAATCATAGCCTAGGCTGTAAATCGACTGCCAATCATTCACATTAATCTTTGGATTCCAATCATTCGGTCAAATCGTGACGTTGCTAGTTCCTTGCGGTAACTAATTCCAATAAATTCTTTACTTTCGTAAGACAGCACAAGCCAATGTCTAGAGAGTTGAGATTTACGTCTATTGCTACAGTTAAGAGGGTGGTAAATAACGTGTAAAACTCGGGTTATCTTTGTTCTGCAGAACCATGCCTCAGCAGACATTATTTCTGATAGAAAATTACCCACGCCCATCGCGTATGTCCATCGCGTATCATCGTAAATGTTGCGATTCTAATAAACGTTTGTTATAAAGTGCAGCAATGTGTGTAAACCAATATAAATTGACTGGCTGACGTAGAACGAATTTATTTACATAAATAGAGAACATATCCTCGCGGATTTAAATCTGCATTCCCCATCTCCTTTGCTCCCATGCTCCATTGCAGCCTTTCCCATGCTATTCAGCGAATTTACCCGGCCTTACTATGTAAAACAAAAACGGGGGGAAATCGATCACGTCACATTACATACAGCGGAGAAAGATTTCAGGGAAGTGGACCGCGGTAAATGAAGTTAAATGAGTGTGCTCAGACAAATGAATAGCTGAGGTGATGCTGCGCGCCCAACCGCACAGAAGTACAACTATCTGGAAATAATGCTCATTGTGTGGTCTGGCTGCGAACATCTCATTTATTCAACACAGTTGTTTGTTTGTGTACCTACTGTTGAACAATGCGCAATACGGATCCGGGTAAATAAACATGCCCCTATAAAGTACTTTATTTCACAATCGGTAGGGCGGTAAATCGGGAAACACAGGGCAATTAAGTTCTTGGCATCATGGCGTAGTACTGTTTTACCTACAAATTACGTGATTTGAATCTTACTGAATTGCTGTACAGTCAGCAACAAAAGTGCACGAAGATTGACAAAAATGCAAACTTACATATTAATTATTAACTGAACAGTTTTCACACAAACCTTTATCACATCACTGTCTCAATGGATAAGGAATCATTTACCATACAAATACAGTTAAAAACTATTAAAACTATATTGTAAATTATTAATTGATTGAATGTGTTCTTATTCATTTCCATCACGATAAGCAGTCACCAAAATGCTGTTTCTTGTGAAGACAGATGCCGATACGTTGAGATCTATAAATATTAATGCAATGGCCCCATTAGTTTGTTACAAATGTTATAGTACTTACCCCAAACATACTTCTCAATTAGAAAAAAAAGAAGAAAAAAACAAAAACGAGCAAGACACGAATACGATTATTTTCGCTGAAAATAAACCGCTTTTCCGAATATTGGGCTCCATAAATCACGAAAGTTGACTTATTGTGAAGTTAACTCGCGCCCACGTGAAACTTTGCTCGTTGAAGACAGCTTGTATTGACAACGAAACAAAGCTCTACTGAAACTACGGGAATATACTCGTGAATTTTTAGATAAACATGTTAAAAATCCCTTGAAAAAGTTGATATGGACGTAGAACTAATGCATCCCGCAGCTCTTTAGCGTTTTGCTGATCTTTGGTGTTATAGGTAGTACGGCTTCAACATCTGAGTTTAACAACGAAAGAGATAACTTGTTATTTTATGATCCTAATAATGAAATATACCTATGCAGTAAAAACCGCGCATAAAGCCGAGTTCTGGAGTTACGAGCAGTAGGTAAGTAATGTCTATACGTGAGTAGGTATACCTACGGCTCTCACACATATTATTAACCATTATACAATCTATTAACCATTGCGTACTACTATTAGTACGCAATGGTTAATAGATTGTGTTAAGAGAACGGTACCAGGAGGAGCGTTTGTAAAATGTGATCGTTTTTTCAATTTCATTCAATTTAAGATAACGGTCATGAGCGGCACCGGGTCCGACGAATATAAAAAACACCGATAGTTTCATAATTATTCATCTTACCTTACTCAACTACTCAAGTTACGTCCGTCATTAGACGCTTTGGAACTTTGATAGACGATTATCATGGGAATGTCTCGACATCAGAAACCTGTCCCAACCATTTGAAATATTCATAAAGTACCATCCCAGGCTGCTATGGACCAAGGAGAGACATAAAACATTGGACTACAGGGATCAAGGACGAGAAAAGTATATTGAAAGGTGTCAGTCTTACTTTATTTAGTTTTGACTGGATTTCGTAAGTAAGATTTCAACAGTTTTATTGTACCTAAGTATTTTATTGTTCTCGAAATAGAATGGGTGCAATCCGCATAAGTGAAATTTAAATTGATGCTTTTCGTTTAACAGATCAGTAAAACCAGGAAACGTTTCGTGAGAGACGTAGGCATTGTTTTATATCTACCAATTTGTTGAAGTAGGTACCTTCTCCCACAGTAATTGTTGCAAACAGAATAAGCCCTACATAAAACCGAACAGAAATGTTTAACTTGTCTTAATGTAAGAAACAAATACTACGGGAATTTATTAATTGTTTTAGTGCCTAGTAAACACACTTTGATTCTCAGTTGAGCGTGAAGTTAAACAATCTTGTAAGTTGTACTATGGTAGTATAAATTTTCATGGATTCATTTCAATGTTTGGTTAATGTTCATTGTTTGTGTGGACATTCGACTAAACAATTTGTAGGATGACTAAGTTTATCATACAGAAGTACTACTTTGACACAAAATGTGAGAATAATTAGTAGGTACCTTAACGTACTTGCGATATGGAATATTAAAGTCAAGTAAACCAGTGTTAATGCTCATGGAAGGTTTAGGAAAACGTTCCTATATGGTAATTCTTGTTAAATTTCAACTGACCCTAAAACACAATAACGATGACGACAATTTTTAGCTAAATATAGTAACCGACATATTGCCTAGTTAAATCCTGCGGGCTGTCTTTGTAAAGCAATAAAATTCCATAGTCAGTTTTTTTCTCTTCTACGTCCAATTAATGATTCCGAGACACGTACATGTTTAAACCATTTTCGTACGAAGCTTTCTGTTTGAAGTTGTGCGGTTTCAGACGACATGTCCCGATGTGTAATTTATTTACCGCCAACCTTTGTCATAGTATCGTGCTTAGTACATAGGTACTTGTGACGCAACCCTTCTCGCCGGTTCACGGCATATAGTGTACTTACCTTTATTTCGCAATTATTTACCTACTAACTCCGCCAGAGGACACTCCGCTTTAAAAGAAAATTAGTTTTTTAATTTATGTCCCTTTGTGCCAGATACGAGAAAACTTTGAACGTAAACAACTTGTACTTGAACAGTTTATTTAAATATTCATTTATTTTAACGGGTCAACATTTGCATTGTTTTTTTTAACTTATATTTGAGGCAATTTTGGTAACTTCAATTTTCTGACTTTTGTTTTCTCTTGCACTCTGAAAACAGTAGGTAAGTAGATAATTAATGTTTTAATTTATAAACAGGCTTTAAAGGCCTTAAGGAAAATTAAAAACATAAATAATAATTAAGTATAGTTATAATATTTAAATTGGTTTCGTGAATGGTACTCAACTCATTTGAGCCTTTTGGGACATCGACTGGACGTACAAAATGACTCGGCTGGCTGTTCACAATGGTGAGCTAGTGGTTACACTTATGTATGGTAGTGAATCTTAGTTATGGCAAAAGAGGCATGCAAGAAGGATAAATGCTGAGGAATTGCGTTCCTTGCGAAGTATGTATTGAGTAACTATGAATAATAGATTGCGGAATGATTTGATGAGAGAACGTTGTGGTTTGAAAGTAGATGTAGGTAGTGACAAAAACTTTAAAGAATATGCTTAGATAGTTTGGCCATGTTGAGAGAATGAATAAAAGGCAGATGTGAATGGAAACTCCGAGAGACGCCCTAGAGGGACATAAAGTGACCTTTTTGGTGATGTTCTTTAGAAAGGTCAAGTGTGTAGTACTCGCAACTGGTGTGCTTGTATGGCCATATTATTATGAGGGTAAGTAAACGAAACAAAAGAAGTATTTAATGATCGGAGCAGGTGCAGGCGTTCTGGAGTTTCTAGTTACCTCCATGAGAAAAAGGGCATGATTTTATGTATCTATGTTATAATATTTACAGGACAGCTAAACTTTTCCCGTTACTTGAAAACTGTTTTCAGTTTGCTGAAATCAAACTTAACGTAGTTAGGTACTAGAAGCGGTATAACTTTGAAAATTCACCGGCAAATGTAAGCAACCTTCACCTGAGCTCGGACCTCGGACAGCAAAAGTTGTTTGTTCAGTGCAAGCTCCACATTACTTCACTGATTGTCCTGGACCAAGAAATTAGGTTTGCCATATTATGTGACGCCATTGTGTTCAAACATTCGTAGTCATTTGAGTTACGTAGGTAACGCGTATTTTTATCGATTGATTAGGGTCTGCAGGGTAATTTAGTGAAAGATATTGGAAGCCTTAGCTTCCAATATCTTTTATCCATGTCGCTGTGTTTGTCTGTTAATCCTTCGTATTCGGAACGTGGATAAACGCGAGACACAATGGCTTTTTAATTGATTCTGTAATTACGGCATTCAACCCGCTAAATAGGTTACCTAAAAAATAATATACATATTTAGGTTACACATTAATTTAATAAACGGACATTTAAAAGAAAAACAGTGCCTAAGGTAAGCCAGAAATTTTACCAAGATAATTATAATTTTACCAAGATTATTATAGTTAATTAAGGTATCCTTTTGTTGATAAAATAAATTCGAAATACTAAATCTATTTTCAGAAAATTCTTTCAATACATCTGCAATAAGTTACGTATTCCCAGGCTTTTCTTGTATTTCGTAATAGTTAGTTTCGTCATTCTCTCGTTGAAATTGATTCAATACGTCCGAATACACAGACTATTATGCCCTTTCTAATTTCTCGCCGGCCTTTTCGGCATAAACCTACAGATCTACTACAAATAAACAGATCGCAATAAGAGACTACTCTCAATTTACAACTTTATAAGCAAGCTGACCACTCGAATTTGGCTGATGCCGTTCATATTATCAACATGGATTTGGTTTCAATCTGTGAGTCGAGTGAGTCGCATGGGTTGCAGGTTAACCTATCGAAGACTCAGCTCAATGGTTCTTGGCAGCTCAAAGATGATTCCCAAGATAAACTGGTCGCAGCTTCCCCAACTGCTATTCCATTCACAGAAAAGGTTAGGAACCTTGGGGTTTGGATCGACAAACATCTTTCTTGGGGTCCTCAGCTACAGGACGTAAGTCGCAAAATCTTTGCATATGGTAAGTCAATGAAACGATTGCGGTACTTTCTTCCAATAACCACTAAAACTGCGCTTGCACAATCTATTTTACTTCCCATTATCACTACGCTGATGTCAGTTATCCAGATCTTACTGATGCACAACTCGATAAACTTGAGCGACTTCAAAACTTTTGCATAAGATTTATATTTGGCCTGCGCAAATATGATCACATATCTTAATTTCATACAAAGCTCAAGTGGCTTCCCATACGTCTTCGCCGGAATTCTCATATTCTTGTTTCAGCTCTTTATTATTTTGTTTAATCCTAAAACCCCCACTTACGAGTATCTTAAAGAACGTTTCAAGTTCCTTCATGACGCACATAATAGATATCCGAGGTCATCGGAAAACCTTAGACTAGAGATGCCGATGCATTCCACCAATTTCTATGACAAACTTTTTACTGTTCAATCAGTACGGTTATAGAATGACTTACCCGTGTCGGTAAGGCGTGCTCAATCTTTGTCCACTTTTAAAATTATGATAAAAAAGCACTTCCTCTCTTTTCTTTGCTCCTGTTTCATGTTTATTGTTATATACATAATTATATTTATTTAGATTAGTATAATATACTTAATGTGTGTATTTGTTGTATTATGTAAATTGTACACCACAGACTACCTACAGTATTTGTCTGTCCTTCCCCTTTTTAATCCATCCAAAGGTGGTCTTTAAAAGATCGCTCTATAGCGATATGACCGCCCGTTGTAAAGTTTTTATATTTATCTCTGTAATTTAAATGGTGTAGGTACATAATAAAGAGTATTCTATTCTATTCTCAATTAGTAAGAATTTCACAAAATTACACATTTAAAAGTTTTTGGATATCAATTAACATAATACTTCCTTTCGTTTTTTAATAATTGTTATATGAAATGCCATTTCCCAGCGGTGTAGTTGCGTAACAGACTAACAGTATGAATGGCATTCATTTTGAGAGTTCAACAACATTCATGCGTTATTTACGTTGTGGAGCTGACAAATTTTTCGAACATATGAAACAATTGATTAGCAATATCCTTCAAAATGATTCAAATTGTAATTGAAAGTGTGTTGCTTCAATGAGGGCATTCGTGAAAATTTACGACACCAGTTGGCACCACTGTGACAAGAGGTCTTCCAATATAAAATATATGATGAAGTTCATCATTCGATTCATTCATTCGTTCATCATTCAGTCATCACTAAAGAAAATATAGGCTCTTTGACAGATGCCTGGACCTGACGTGTCAGTGCTGCCACCTAGCGAACGTCATTTCAGAAAACCCTCATTAGGTTACTGTATTAAGTCGATATCCGTTTACAACACATTTACCTACCTAAGTATATCCGCTTAAACTTGCCGTTACAGTGAGAATTTCTTAACTGTCCACAGAAGTGCGGATCTGCGAGTTACATTGCTTACATAATACACGAACTAGTTTACGTAGGTATCCAGTTATGAATGAAATTATAAGAGCGACCTACTTGGCGCATATTTCGTCGAGATGATCATGTTTGCGAGATGTAGCGCGGCGTGCCGTCGTCGCATCTCTCCCGCGCTTCAACTTGATGCGCCACCAAGTTTCTTCCACGTGGAACCGGCCTGTAAAAATCGTATTCAGAATTGAATTTACTTAAAATATAATTTACGAAACAATTGTAATCAAAGATCTGAGTACGAGATGCTTAGCTTAGCACGTACTTTGCACGTGATAGAATTTACTTAATCTACGCGTTTTTCTTGTCGTACAACTGTCAAACTATAAGTGCAAGATAGAGAAAGTCCGTGCTAAATGAAATTATAGATCACGGCCTAAGATTCTGCAATCCGAAATCCTGCTTAATTTTTGTCAACGGGAGTCCTGTACAGAGGTCAAATTCATTAAATTTATTGGCAAAACTTCACAGATGTGACGTTAGATATCAATACCCATGACGTATGTGAGGTTTTAGTAGTTACTTTAATTTAACTACAAGGTGAGATTTAAAATACCAAAACAAGTTAAGTAATTTAACAAAGATACATAAAATGTTAGTAGGTGAGGTAGCAAACACTGATAAACCAACTCCTGTACAGCGCAACCACAAAGCGCTCATGTTTAATTAGAGGTATTATTGGAACGCCGACATTTCTCTCGCGTGGAGTTATACGCCAGACCCAAAGGGAACAGCCTGTTAATGCCTGAATAATGCAAATTGTTCCATCACGTGCCTCACCTCTTTGTGTATATATCCGTATAGTTCGTTAATTCCTTCATTCTCTATGTCGCTTTATCTGTTATTTTCAGCAACACTCGTTTTATTTTAAATGAACCTTTGTTTAACATATTGCCGTATTTTGTGGGACTGTTTTTGGGTAATGATTTTATATATCACCATAAATATTTTGTTGGAATGTGTTTGGGCTCTTGATTAATTGACTTGCAATTTACTACTCCCCTGAAAAGCTCGTGGATTTTGATATTTAGGTACTCTACTTGTCCGTACAAATGTTGTCTGTTTGTTACCCTTTCAGGCTTTAACGGCTGAACAGATTTCGATGAAATTGAGTACACAGGTGACCTGGGCTGACCTGGTTTAGGGCATAGTATACCTTTAATCTCGGAACCAATCCTGCGATAGTTTCTGACCTGTACGCGGGCGAAGCCGCAGGCAAAATCTGTGCACTTTTGTTTTTCATATCGCCGTTATTTTTATGTGGGACTGTTTTTGGGCTGTCTCTTGATTCATCATAATCAGCCTATAATGTTCCCACTGCTGGGACACAGGCTTCCTCTCGGTGAGAGGGAGTGGGCCGTAATCCACCACGCGGGCCCAGTGAGGGTTGGCAGATGTCACGTCTTCAAATTTTTTTGTTCTAGAATATGCCGGTTTCCTCACGCTGTTTTCCTTCACCGTTTTGAGAGCAGTGGTAATGAAATAATTTAAACAAAGTAAAGCGCCTGTCTGGGTTAGAAGAACCTACGACCTACAACTTATAAGTCGCGGCCATTACCACTTGGCCACCGCTGCTCTGCATCTCTTGATTAAAAGCTTGTAATTTACTACCCCCTAAGCTTATTGATCTTTCAATTGAACGTAGTTGTAAGTAGGTTATATACTTAGGTAGTAAGTACTGGTTCAGCTGATTTTAAATTCTGTGGTAAGTCGGCGAGTGTTTGGTTCAAGCTGTCGCATGTTGTAATGTAACCGGTTCTGTTCACGAACAATCGATGGAATTGTAACACGAAACGTATTCATTTATATTAACAAATATTGCACATGAATGGTATCATAAGTCCGTTTCTGTACACCTGACAACGTATATGCAAAATTTCTGAATGATCGGTTCAGTGGTTTTAGGCGAGAAAAGGTAACAAATAAACAAACAAACTTACTTCCGCATTTATAATATTACTTAGGACTGCATTTACTTATCTGGCGGTTTAGCACATAAACTCTATTGATGTAAGTATAGTAGTTTGTAACTTAAAACCAGGCCAAAGAGATAAACCAAAGCTAATTTGCAGATTCTCATCTAGTCATGAGGTTAGGTGGCCATTGTATAATATTAATAGGTACCAAACTAATAGCATGGGTTTGCATACGTAACTAGAGCGGAAATTACTCACATAATTCAGAGATATGTAATATTCTGGATGGTAGGCTTAATATTATTATGTCATAATTTAATTAAAAGACAAAGAATAGAGATTATTCTTTAATATAGAGACGAGCCTCAGCAAGTGATGCTATTGAGAAATGTGTGCGCACCGGATTGTGACGTAAGGTGCGCGCAGCCGACAGCGCTGCGGCCGCGTGAAGCCATACTCTTGCGCAAAATATGCCTCATAACGTGTAAATCGCAAATTTCATAAGTAACCCGTGAAAGTAAGCGATTCATTTCACTCACACGCACCGCTGCTGCGTATCGACGATTCTTGTTAAACATGCCACGCTTGTGGTGACATAATCTACGATCCTACGTAAATCACATTCCATCAGCTGGCTAACGTCTGTATTTGTATTTTATGTTAATGTTACGATTAATTTGTATTTGCTCTTCGCGTTTCAAATGAGGCGTCAGTGAATTTCTCTTTGATAACTACTGTCTTTTTCCTTGTTAATCTTTCTCTACGTGTTTTTTGGGAAAAGTGCGAGTAGTTCAGTGTCGATTTTTCAGTTCGAACAAGATTGTGATTGGAACTGAAATTCAAAACTAATATTTTCCGTGCCACGGAAAGCATGTTAAGCCGTTGGTCCTGGCTGTCATTTGTGGATCTTTGACAGTCGTTACGCGTAGTCAGAAGCCCGAAAGTCTGATAACCAGTCTTACCAAGGGGTATCGTATTACCCAGTAACTGGGTTATGGAGGTCAGATAACCAGTCGCTTCATGTAAAATACTTGTATTCAGCAGCATCCGTTTAGACTGGAAGCCGACCCCAATATAGTTGAGAAAAGGCTATGCATATGATGATGATGATGATGATGATGATTATGATGATGATGATGTAACTAATATTTTTGTAACATTATAATTTAAAAGAGTCCATGGAGTTTCTTGCCCGTTCTTCTCTAGAGGTACGCCTTGGAATGGGCAACTAGCTTCATATTTTCTGACCGACCGACTCCTTGACAGTTAAAAAGTGCTGGTTATTGAAAAAAAAATGCTTTGAGTTTGAACTGAACTAAATAAATGCTATAAAGTAGCTAAGTACTTAGAGTACATACCGTGTCGGATGCAGTAGTACCGACCGCATTCTCTCTTCTCTTCGGTAAGCTGTAACTAAGCGATTATGCTCTGCTTACCTCTCCGAGCGGTGTAACCGTGACGGCTATGTTATGAAATTAATTGCTTGTTGTATGAGGAAAATTGACACTGTTATTTTCTAACTAATACCTTAAGCAAGGTTCGGTTGAGAAATTATTCTTCGTGGTAAGAATCGAAATGTTAACATCAAAAAATGTGTATAGGGAGTAAGTATAACATTATCTATACAAAGCCAACAAAGTTAATGATCATTAGGTAACCCGACTGTAATGCAACTTTGACTTTTACCACTTTAATCGAAGCACGAAATTTTAATTAGTCGATATTCTATATTTAGCTACTTTTTGCTGAGGCTTATGTCAAGCGGCTCTATCCTGAGTGCCATTTAAAAATTAATCAAAGCGTAATCTAATAGGGTCGAGAGTAATGCCTATCCATTGAGTAATATCTTATTGAATCGCTTTAAGGTAATATATAGCAATCAATGGAAGCGCTAGCAACCACGATGTGTAATTAGTATGGCGGAATCGATTTAGCTCCATAAATTACGTAGATGTTTACATTGTACAGTCTAATAGCGATACAAGCCATCCATAATTTGATAATATCGCGTACGGCCTGCCTTACATTGTTCTATCTAAACGACATGTTCTGGCTGATGGTTTTGTACTGGCTTGCTTAACAAACCAAACTAACGGTTTTCTCAGAACCTATTTTAACTTTTAGGCACTAAAATGCAAGAAAATGGTACTGGTTTGGAAAATAAGGTAAACTCTTTGTTTATTGCTAGACAGCATTTTTAAAGAATTGCCCTAAAATACTTAGAACTTTTGACACCCAGCCCAGCATCTGCCTTCACACAGATTCTGTCAATTTTGTTAGGTATCAGTAAAGAAACCCACAAAATGTTAAATAAATAATTGTGGTTTGTATCTCAAACTGGAAAAACCAGAACCGAGCCAACAAACACTCGTTATTGTGATATTGACACGAAATGGCTGCGTGCATCTACCACCACGCATTGCAGTCTGTAGTGCCGGCGCAGCGATTGCCTCACCACGATCACACAGCGACCAAATGGTGTAAACCAATCGGTCAATTAACAGGATTTTGCCCAATATTTCACCACACGTTAGCGTCGATCCTTTGTAATGAAATATTTAATGGCGGCATGCCGGGCAAGTGGAACGGATGTATAGACACAGTGATGTTTGTAGGTCCCTAGAAAGAATGAGCGAGTTATTGGCCAATTTTATTTTCGTTGCGGCTATATTTATTGGTCTCCAGTATTCACGAATATTTATTTATTATTTATTTATTTATTTATATATACTTTATTGTACACCAGAAAATACATAACAAAAAAAAAATAAAAAAAAATATGCAAATATTTATTCGTGTTTTTGCAATGAATGTGCAAAAAATATTCCAATCTCACAACTATAAAGGTATTTTATGCGATGGTGCCTTAATGTCACGTTTGAAAGCTATAGTCCACCCTACATAATCTTCATCAGTCTAATACTGCTGTGTGATTTAAATAACTCCATAGGCACTCTCACTCACTTCTCGTTACAAATACCTTGTATGTACTTAGAATAACCCGTCTTTCAAAATATTTGTTTAGGAGTAAGCCGTTTTTACACCGATTTGTCAACCCTTAAATATTTAGCGAATCAGGAAAACGCTACAAAGTAATAAATAACAACATAATCAAAATATCAAATTGAAGTGTCATTCACGTCGCCACAAATTATCCGTTGTTCGCGAAGCGTTATTTTCGAATTGTTGCCGCAACAGCAGTGTTTTCAGATATTATTATATTATATTCAGGCATAACGTAACAAAACCATTTTTGCAATGATCGATTATATTTTATTGAAAAAAGGGTTACCACTTACCAGAGACTTATCTCTGAACCAAAAATTTTTAAACCTCAACTCAACTTAAAGCAGTCATTTAAAATAAACCAATTACAGGCACTTTTGAATTGACAAGGGGTCGGTCAGTCAGAAAGATGAAGCTAGTTGCCCATTCCAAGGCCCAGTAGATACCTATGGAGAAGAACGGGCAAGAAACTCCACGGACACTCTTTTAAATGAGAAACTATCTCCCTGTTGCAAAATTTAAAGCCACTTTCCTAGTTTATTCCGTGTATGCTATTGGACTCACATTTCCGAATTTTTTGTTTGCTTGCCTGTGGGAAACCGAAAAGCTTTTAGAAAGCTCCACTATGTTTTAATATTGTCATGCACGCTGGTGTCATTTATATTTAAATGAAGTGAAGTGGATCTTATATTTCCATAGATATCTCTCTATTTCTAGTATAATTCGTATGTGTTTATGAAGTCACAACGCCGAAATATAATTTATTAAAGCATTTTTACGCCGCGTCGTCGCCACCGGACGGAATTTTTACGAAGATATCAACTGGCGCACAAGATGTTTCATTACTTACGTAATAAGTATGAGAAAAATATTCAAACAAGTGCAGAATTGACCGCAAAGTGGGACGTTGTCCGGCCGTGACTGCAGGTGCATACGACGCGCAGCCACGGCGCCTGCGCCGACCGCGGCTCGGTGACGTTGACGGTCGGCGACGCATCTACACACGGCACTAATTACAGGCTTGGGAAACAAATGTACACAAAGAAGCCTTCAAATCAAATACCCTGTTTGCCTTGTTTTCCCACTAAATGTGAATGTTTCAGACATTGACAAGGGTCCCTTAAATATGTAAAATGCGACCTTTCTATGAGACAAAATGTATGCACGATTTTAAGGCCTGCCCCTGCTTGCCAGATGGACCATACAGAATTCGACCGCAAAAGGGACCTGAGACCGTTTAGGTATTCACGCAAAAACAGATTCCAATGCAAACATAAAATTCATGCTATTCGGAGTGTTGTACTTCAAAAGGTAGGTACTAAGGGAACCCTTGCCAGGATGGCTCGCTGCCATATTTTTTTCTGTCATTCGACTATTCCAAAAAGTTCAAAACACTTGTATTCGTTTCAGTTTCCATTTATTTTGTCTCTGGTATAGAAATGTAATGATCGCTACGCAGATTCAACTGAAAATAAACGAGATAACGTGCCTAAAGTAACTAAGTAATTCAAATGATATAAATTATTCAGATCCCTTTTTTACTCTTTTAAATACCGGGGACAGAGAGATAGGCTTTGATTTAAAATGCAAGTTTTAGAAACAATAAAAGAATATGATCGACTACAATAAATAAAATCAGAAAAATACATAATATTCTTCAGGATATATGCTAGGTAGACAGTGTGTTGAAAACATAATAAAACTAATTTGATACAATAGAAAAAATCATGAAGATACCTCTAAAAACTTTCTTTTTACAATAAAAACCATACTAATATACATACAATCATTATGATTTTTTGTCAGATTATTCTACAAGCAACATACTAAAGCTTTAATTTTTTTAAGTTTTAATTTTTTAGTCCAAACAATAGATTTTTTGTAAATATGTAGATAATTGCTTCATATTTTGCAATAAATTACCAGCGTTGTGTCATCGCGCTTCTCTTTCTTTTCTATGTAGTCCGTCAAAGACCGCGCTTTAGGTCATGTAGTCATCTTAATGTTAATTGGATACAATTCCATAATCTATATCGTATCTAGCTATGTTGGATTCTTAATTAACTCCAACAACGAAGCAAATAGATGGAGCAGTGTGCAGGTTGATTCAGATATTACATACTTGATTCATACGCTCTAATATTGTTGCAGGCTGAGGTCAAATTCCGGATATAGTGAACGCCTGGCTTGTTACGACTCCTGTAGTTATCTGTGTCAACCCACAGATATCTCAGTTCAAACTTTGGTATCAATTTACAAAGTAATCAATATTGGGATACTTAATTGAATAGTATGTTGTAATGTTCACAGTCTGTACAACCTCGTATGATCGTATAAATAGGTCATTGTAGTTGTAGTTACAATAACAGCTGGTCCTCGGTGACCGAAAGTTTTGTTTTATACCCAATCACTAGAGTGGCTAGTGTCAATTTAAGGGGATATGTGACCGTGATTATTACTTAAACGAACTGCCTAGCTAGAAAAAACCCTTTATGACCCCGATGGGACACAAATGATGTTTTCTGGGAATCGTCTTTGATAGCAAACAGTATCTCGTTTGACATCGAAACCTTCTAGAAAACTGTTCGCCCTTAGTTGTCAATAAAAAAGTAAGTTCGATGAGTTTTATTTTCCTTGTGAGTTTGATAAATCGGACGCCACATTCACGGTAGAAACCAAAAAAATATTTCGAAGAAATTGTTGGCCCTTACATGAAATATTTCGTGATCGTGCCGTCCAAAAAACAATCCATTTTTTTTTTTATTTATTTATCGTTTATATATACAAAATACAGGATTATTTATATTAAATAGCAACCAAAAACCACTAAGGTTTAAACTTGTGCTATCATTAGACTAGAAGGTAGGTACCTACCTAATCGTTGATAATACTTCTTTTCTCTTTGTTCTTGATTCTTCTACTTTTTTAAGTATACTTACGTTTTTAGTAAGAGTCTGTAAGTACTCACGTGGTAAGATGGAAAAGGTACCGTCCTTGGCTCTCCGGGCCGCAGAAGCTTGGACATGGAAGGCAGGGCTTGCAAGCACGGTTCCAGGAAGCCGGTCAGACCCTCAGTAGACCCATCAATTCTGATTTTTAATTTGACAGCTGTGATCGACATTTTTTGTCATGTTGACAGTGTTTTGTACGCAGATACAATTTTAGCCTAGAAAATTAAAAATGAGAGTATAGTTAATTATGTACCTGATATAATTATTTATATTGATATAATTATTTATATACTCAGGTAGAGTTCCAATAAATATTAACGTTTCGGATCAAGGAGCGCTTAACACGCTATACCACAATATCAAGTGTACCTTATAAAAACACCTATCACAAACTTTTAGGTATCACAAGAAACTAAAACAAGATTTATTTTATGAGTCACTCCAAGTTTTGCTCTACATTATAACAATGACTCTCCAAGCTAATTTATTGCAGAGTGGGTTACCGCTATATTCATTCAATCTCATCCAAAAGTGTGATATCCCACCGTATTCATAGATAAAAATGTTCTTTGGAATTTGCTTTGCATGATTTAATATCTCCAGCCTTGTTTTATAGCCATCGTACGAATCTTATTTTACGTTCTCCGCTACTGCACCTACGATACATTTGTAGTTTCCGTAGCCCCAAAAGTGTCTGTAATAGAACCGAAATTTTAGACCCTCGCGCCAGCTGTTGTCAAACTAAAACAGTATAAAGCAGAAATCATAGCTTTGGTTTAATAAAATAACACAAGATAATGCCTTCGTAGCCTGTTTTGAACGTAACCGGTAATAGTGTTCACGAACGAAAATTTTCAGAGCACTTTCTAAAGTTTGCTGATAATACAAAATATTGCGCGGAAAATGTGTGGACATCACGTAAGTCCTTTAACAAAAGACGCTTCACCACCAAAGCTTATAATAAATTTAAGGCGCAGATAATAGAACTACCTGCGAGGCTCACCTAGAGAGAGCAATATTTCACTGCATTAATAAGTGTGAAGGCTATAAATCAGAGGAATTCTGCAGTGGCCCGGATCTAACTCAGGATCAGGTTGCAGAACGACGGGTATCCGGCTACCCGGCTCACTACTCAGTCGCAAGCTGGGACTAATCTAATCGAGACTCTAAACAAAATTAGCCAACTATAACGACCGTATTTATCTGAGTTCAGCTCTGGCTTTATTCTATTTACGGATCAGAATTTGTTGACTTGTTCCTTTGATACCATTTATGTACTACAGGATTTAATTAAGGCATTTTCTGGTATGCTACAGGATTTAATTAAGGCATTTTCTGGTATATAAAATAAAGCCTTCGGGTATTTGGGACACAAACAAAAGCGAAGGACAGAAAAAGGTAATATTTTTTTTTATTATTGTGATCAGTCGCGCATAATGGCAGAATTAAGAATTTATAAAAGATCTTTTTCCCCTAATTTTTAGGATTAAGCGAATTACATCGTCTTAAATAAAAACTTGGATGAGATCGCTTCACTTCCTGTTGAAAAGTCGTAATTTTCCCGTTTTTCCTCCTTTGTTTAAGACCGGATATATGAATATAAGAACAAAAACCCACTAAGCTGAAATGAAAAACGAAAACGAGAAGTGTTGATCTTAATTTATTGCAAATTGAATTTGATTTGTTAATATCTTGCCCGCCGTTCTTCTTGTACGGGCATTTTTATAAGAATTTACGGTGATGGGCAATTTTTCTAGGCTGGGTTTCACAAGCCTAGTTTCATATCCCAGATAACAATATTCGATCTTAGTTTGCTTTTCTATCTAGATCTCCACAGCAGAAAACTTTGTTTGATGTTTATTTATTTCAGTGATTTTGTCTAATTCTGTTCTGTAAATAAAAGTCAAACAACGCTTTTATTGTACAAAAGTAAAAGCGTTCTCAGAATTAGTTTCCATTCCCCTGTTTGTTAATATGTAAATGAAGATAATTTTCATTCAGAGACAATTCCTATTATTATGACAATGTAATTGCCGTCGACGTTGGTGGCGGTTTCAAAATAATGATCAAGTTACAATTAACTCTCTTTACTTTGGCTTCATTTGAACCCTGTCTTTGGTGTAAGCTCACATTATAAACGATTTGGGAGTCTGTGGACTTATTAGAAGAGCGAAACGGACGAATTTCGTCTTTTAAATTTAAATGAGCTTTGTCAACGTCGTAGCTGTCGAATCTCTTTAATTGGATGATGTTACTCGATATATGGTTGATAAATTGATTTTGTTCTTAAAATAATAGAAAATCACTATTTGTGACTGTTCGTTAATTATTATATTACTGCCAATAAGCGCTGGAAAATGATGATAATTCTTGGTTATTCTATCAGGCCATACTGTCTCACTGCTTGGGCAAAGGCCTCCCCAATTTTTACCCGACTGCGCCAGAAGGAGTGTTATGTTTTTCGAGAGTATGTATATGTGTATGTATGTATAATTGTTTGGCACGCTCTGTAAACGCCTTGATCGATTTCAGCTTGAGAGGTGCTGATAGATTCGTCTTAATTGTGAGAGTGACACTGGGTATATCAAAATTGAAAAAAACTAAAATGGCCGATTTTTGGCGCCATATTATGTCTAAATTTTTTTTTTCTCAAAACCTATCGTTTGGAGTATCAAAATAAAGGGTTTTAAAAGGTGATTACAAAAATATATACAACTTATATGGTTAAAAGTAATTCGAAGTGACAAATCATAAAAAACACGTACCAAGAACTAAATCGTCTGCGATATTACAATATTTATAACAATCACATTATTTTGTAAACTAAAAAGCTGGAAATAAAAAAAAAGTAATTTATAAAATAAAAACGCCGACTGCGTAAAAAACTTAAGTTAATAAAAAAAACTGAAAGCTAAAAACAAGCCCATTTTAAATTAAATTAAAGTTGGAAGCAGGCGGGACTCATACCATTTTTATTATATATTATTTTCAAATTCAAATGGGTCCCGCCTGCTTCCAACTTTAATTTAATTTAAAATGGGCTTGTTTTTAGCATTCAGTTTGTTTTATTAACTTAAGTTTTTTACGGAGTCCGGTTTTTTATTTTTTTTAATTACTTTTTTTTTCCACTCCTCCTTATCCCGTAATACAATTCCTCATGAATTGTGACTAAGAAATATTAAGATTTTATGTTTCACCGATTATGCTGAAGTTACTATTAAAAGTTCACGGACATGTCCTAAAAACTATGTACCTATAGAAATGAGCCTATGTATGTACACTTGGGTTGACAAAACAACAAAGTTTGAAAAAAAAAAAAGTGTCTGGGTATTCTAAAAGTAGCCGGGTCGATTGTTGTCGAACGGAGTTTGTAGTTATTTTTGGTACCTATATTTGCTTAACACTTTCCGGGACACTTAACGCCCCTCAAAGTAATAACAATAAAACTTCTATTATGTTTCGTTCAGTGTCCTTCAATGTGTTAAGGTATAGACGCCAAGCACATCAAGCTACTACAATCTGTCAAATTTATTTAATAGATTTTCAACTTTATCGCAAAGCATAAGGTTCAAAGTAGATTGGGAAAATTTTACAGTTTCGGGTAGCTTGGTGTGCTGGCGTCTGTACATTTATTTAATATTTTGCTACCCACATACTCGTAGTTTCATATGACACAGCGCTTTTCCTCAGCGAGAGGACGAAGTAGAATGTTAATAGCCTGTCATTTACAAGCTTCACACTCATTTTTCTAAAGAAAATTAACTCTTTTACTAACGCTCAAGTTGATCCTTCTTACCATACCACATCACACAATGTGTTGAAGCAATTTGAGACCGTAAGGAATTATGATGAAACACTTTGTAGTGAGTCTATTCTGAAATACGTCAAAGCTGGCATGTACATTAAACTGCATTAAAACGCACCACAGGAAATAGTTTGAGAACATTAAGTTGCACACAGTGTGAAATAATGTAAGACTGTAGGTATACAAAGTGAAGCAACTTATCAGACAATCTTAAATGTTCATAATAACATCATTAATCTTGGTGAGTTTTTGAGATTCAAGGCGAGATCTGGCACTAAACCTATGGTAAATAGAGGAAAGTGGTGAAAATGCATGGCTCATACCTTTATGCATTTTAATCACTTGGAAATTTACCATTTGTAAATGGAATTAGTTTAGTCAGGATTTGAACTGGATCTCTAAATGTGTCTAGCCTTTTCCGCGTTTCATTTGTATGAACTTCCCATTGGGTGGCGAGTTTCAGAGATACATGATCCCATGTATATTAGCGTAACATAATAATTATATGTGTAAGTATTGCGATTTAGCTATTTGTGCGGAGGAGGTTTCGTAAAGGGAATTGATTTCCTCCAGTATATCCTGTGTGTTTGTAATGTCGTCCGTACAAGTTCGCTTTTTATCGGATGTCTATCAATATTATAAGGTTGCGTAACACAGTTTCAATTACAATCCGAGGGTATTTCTAATCCATTCATACGTTTAAAAAATACTACCGCAATAATAATGCAATGAACGTAGTTAAACTGTCAAAATGAAAAATGAAAGCATTGCGATCGATTGCCATTTTAAGTGTTTATTTATTTATTAATAACCAACTTATATTAACAGTTTGCACCACACATACAAGTTATTAGTCCATATTTGTAATCACACATGTCATACAATAATAAAATTAGGTTAAATCTGTTACCCCGCAGGATTATGAATGATGTCCTAACCAATTTTTCTCTGTTTCCAGTATTCGATGCGTCAGGCCACTACACGCCTAACGTGTTGTTCGGCAACGAGTACTGGCTGGGCTCGCAGAACGCCTGCCGCGACCTGCAGCTGACCGAGTACTATGCGCATACGCCGCCCTTCCCCACCACCTTCTATGTTGCCAAGATCAACCTCACGGTGGACAATGACCATCTGCCGCAGGTAATTTGAAATATGGGTTAATTTATTTGTGGCTTTTGTTGAAAATTTATCTGATGGATTTGTTGAGGAAATCCTATTTTTATTGCACCAAAGCAATTTCTTACCTACTTCCTTCTTTTGCTCTTGGATGATAGGGTATCTAAATGAATGACTTTTAATTGAGACTTTTCAATAAGTGCCGTAAAAATGTATTACTGTTTTGTTTGGGGAAGCGTCAGTGTAGCCCGCGTAATTCAAATTTTCTTCTTTATTTGCAACTTCATCTACTTCTATCATATTTTGGTCATTATAAAACCTGGCAATGACCTGCGAATTCCAAAAAAAAAACGAATGGATGTTTTAATTTCACGGGTTACTAGCGCATCCCCCATAAAGTACCTAATTCGATGAGTTCAGTGTAGTGTAGGTACATTTAATCGAGTTGACAAATTGTTTTACCTCGAAAATGGTCTTGTTTCACTTTTACAAAGCTGAATAATGATACATTTTAAATATATGTTGTGATGAAGTAAGTACCTACCTGCTTATAAAAACTTCTCTAAACTGTCACCCAGTTACATTTCGAATATCTCATCAGCTATCACCACTTTCTATTTGATGGAAGATGTGAATGATTGCGTGAAGTTCAAACTTTCCCTCGATGACTCAGCTTTTCTATGACAATTCAATTCGAATTACGTGATGTCTATGACCTCTAAAGGTCAATCATGCAGACGTATGCACAGAGCAAATATTTATTTTATACCCACTTTATGTCACAGTTTTATATTTATGTTTCTTGGCATAAGTTATACTTGTTACAAATTAAATACCTACTTTATTTTAGAAACTAGCTGTGCTGTAGTTAGTTTCTAAAGTCGGAAAACCAATTGGATATATTATCGGTTTTTTTTGCGCTGAAAAATAATTTACTCCGTATGACATCAGCTATCTATCCGCCAGTGACCCGTCAAAATTGATCCAGCTGGTACGGAGATTAGCCGGAACCAACAGACAGACAAAATAGGTTTTTTTTTATTATAAGTACCGTATATACTCACGTGTCTTTAAAAAAACGCTGTTATTTGGACATTACAATTTTATTCATTTGTATAGGTTAGGTTGGTAGTTACATTAACTTCAGTCTAACTTCATGCCATAAAAAATGATTGACAAAAACACAATAACAACCTAGCTAAACAAACAACAGTAAATAAACTTCAAGTATTTATCGTTAACGCGTCATCCTTCAATCCCGTAATTATTATGGCGTGGGCATAAACAAGAAGAAGAAGAAGCACTCACCCTAGCCTTGTAATGCGGGATTTAGGGCGGATTGTGTCACATTCACTTGACGCAAGCGTATGCGTCAAAAATGGCGCTAACTATCGTTAAAGCAAAAAAAGCGTTGTTTCAAATTACAATATTATGGCCTTTTTTTTTCAGGATGGGAAATCATCAAATGACCCCTCCCGCTCTGGGTGGAGCGGAAGGGAGTGTCAGACTCTTACTGACTAAAACTCACCCGTGTTCCTTCCTTAGCCCTTTATGTTCCGGGACAGCGGTAACCCTTTCGGAAAATCCCGCTGAAATATTATGGCCTTGCCGTACGTCCAGTAATAACGAGTACGTAATCAAATTATTTGAAGTACGTATGTTACGTCAACCAACTATATTTGAAACAACGCTTATTTTGGTTTGACGATAGTTAGCGCCATTTTTGACGTATACGCGTGTGTCAAGTTTACGTGAAACATCATCATCATCAGCCTATAGCAGTGCACTGCTGGACATAGGCCTCTCCTATTGGACGTCATTCAACTAGATTTTCGGAAACTATCATCCAGCTGCTAACAGCCATCCTGCGAAGATTGTCGCTCCACCTGGCCTGAGGGCGTTCCACCTTACGTTTAGCGATTCGCGGTCTGCACTCAAGAGTACGTCTACCCCAACGGTCATCGGTTCTACGGGGAATATGGTCGACCCATTGCCACTTCAGCGTGCTTATTCTGTGAGCTATGTCGACAACTTTTGTTCTCGGCTGGATTACCCCGTTGCGGATTCGGGTACCGGATATCGGGGTAACGTGTACGTATCATAATCTGGGTTTTTGGCCCAAGTTTATCCAGAGACCAATGCGTACAAAAGAATCAACTAGGCCGTCCAGCATCTGCTGCAAGTCCTGCACTGATTCAGCCAGTATGACGATGTCATCTGAAAATGGCAAGTGTGAGATGTACTTGCTGTTGATGTTAATGCCGCGTCCTTCCCAGTTCAGCGTCTTAAACACATCCTCCAATGCATTAGAGAACAAAATCGGCAAAATTTCGTCCCCTTGTCTCACCCCTTGACACAGGGGGATACGTTCAGTTCGTTGGTCCTCGGTATAGACGGTCATTGTCGCGTTTTCATATAGACGTCTCATCACTTGGATATATCGCCAGTGGACTTGGCATCGCTGCAGAGACTTCCAAGCCGACCTGAGGGCCTAAAAAGGCCATTTTGACAGACTCATAAAAGGATGACATTACGAATCTTATTGGAAAGTTAATCGTATCAAATCCCATTGGTGAAGGATTTACCAGTTATTTTTTTTTGTCTGTGCGAAAATACCATTCAATCCAATCTAAATGCAATCCCAATCTCTTCGATTATACCTACGTAGTGTAGCGAAAAAAAGAAAAATACGGATTGTCTTCGCCATATTATGATTCATAATAACAACGATATGATTATGACGTTATGATTCATAGTAACTCTATTTAAGACATTGAAAATATTATACTTTCTTTTCTTTTTTTTTTCTTCTTTTCAATTTAGCTTCTAATACATTTATTGTTGTCTTCTTTTTAAATGTTTGGTGTAAATTAATGGCCTGAAACACAGATTTTCCATAAACCTAGATCAGGCAGGTCTACATTACAGTTAGAATTTTATTTTCCTCGATTGTAATTAATGTAAATCGTCGTTGAAGTTCTAACACCACGTAAGTAATTTTTGGCGGTTTTGACATTTTGATGCCATTCGCTAGAGAATTTGGGTTACATAACTGTTTTTTTGTAAATAGTTACTGTTTCTACATTAAATAGAACTATAATTAAGTATACACAAATAGTAAATTTGTATTATTATAGTATCTATAAAAAATTATGCAGTTTTTTCTCTCTCTCCTGAAAAGTTGCTATTTTTTACTTCCGTGGTGTTAGAACTTCAACGACGAAATCCTATTTATCAAACCATAAAAGTTATCCTTTTATGGTTCTGCCAAAGTGGCCTTTTTAGGCCCCCAGGTCTCGATAGAGTCAAAGCTTTGTCATAGTCCACAAACTCAAGACACAGGGGCCGGTCATACTCTTCGGACTTTTGTATAATTTGTCGCACAGTGTGTTTTCGGTCTATGGTGCTAAATCCTCTTCAAATCCCGGCCTGCTCTAGTGGCTGAATCTCGTCGAGTCTTCGCGCTAGACGATTCGTGACGACTCTTAAAAACCACTTATATACGTGGCTAAGGAGCGAAATGGGTCTGTAGTTCCTTAAAAGGGTATTATCACCCATCTTAAAGAAAAGAACAACCACGCTCCTTGGCCACGCTTCTGGAGTTTTCCCAGAGAACAGGGCAGAGTTGAAGAAACAACCCGCCCCACGTCACCCTTGCGTCAGGCTTTAATATAAAAGTTTTACTGCCTCGCGGCGCAAGTATAGACGCCAGTACATCAAGCTACCCGAAACTGTCAAATTTTCCCAATCAACATTAACCTTATACATTAGGGATAAAGTTGAAAATCTATTAAAGAAATTTGACAGATTGTAGTAGCTTGATGTGCTAGTATTTTCGTCTACAGAGTCAAGGTAATTTGCTACGTTCCGTAAGCTGATGTGTTTCCCACAACACTGCAGGGAATACCCTGCAGAGTTGTGGGAAACACATCAGCTTCTATGAAAAGGTAATGAAATAATATCTCAGTTCTAGTATTAGTCTAAAAGCTCTTACAGCCACGTAATAAAATTGTCGTATTTTTGCACTATTGCAGCTCTATATTACGACGCATGTTGATCAAAATGCAATTCGCGTTTATAATCATAATGATATTTACGATTATACATATTTATTTCTGTATGTATGTATAGATAACTAAAGTATGTATTTACACTAGGTATAACCGTATAACTTCATTAAAAGACTAACTAAATAAATAAGTAAATAAATACAAAAACAAAAGGACATTTGGGCGTCGAAGTACTCGTCCGCATCGCTCTCATCCAGAAACGTGCCCGGAAAACTAAAAAACTTCGCATAAGTAAGTATCTAACTAATGACGTTCCCAGTCGACAAAAAAAGCAATAAAATACTTATTATCCATTCACTACAGCTAGTCGGCTTAAGGTCATAGCACACATATCAACTCGGAAAGGGATCGTCACCGTATCGCCTTTCGCCTCGCCGTCGAACAGGCGACAACCTAACGTAAGCACGTAACCAAAGCGGATCAGCAGCTCCGATACGTCGATTCGGCTACGGCTAGTTAACGCCGTGCTTACGGCTCGCCGACCGCTGGTTGATGGTGCTGTAGGTAGGCCGCGGGAGGGGTGAGAGGGTCAAGGGTAGAAGAAGAGACGTAAGTTCAGGTACAGAGAGACTTAAGCACGTGGAGGGCAAGCCGTAAGCACCGGTACTGCAAGTTAACCATGCACCGCACCGCGGTTCGTGAGCTTGTCCCGAGGCGTGGCGATTATGTTACGATTCCGATTAGTGTGCGTTGCAGTAGGGAGTTTCATCCAAAGAATACGGAATGGCTCGAGTTGATACGGTGACAATCCCTTTCCGAGTAGGTATGTGTGCTATGACATTTATTGGTAAAACCAATAGTCGGCCCATCACTACTATTTATTTCAGGTAATTTCGATGTATGGATTTAGGTATTTCGTCGTTTTAAAATACTCATATGAGTATATTATTATTGCCAGTGTTTCGTTTATTATCGTGACATTTGATGGAAAACGTCATGTTTAAATGCAATGGCCATGTTAAATAATATCTCTATAACTCCGCCACAAGGCATTGTAGGAGGTTTTCTCAAGCCCACTAAATTCGGCCCGATTCGCCTTCGGTAAAAGAAGGCAACGAAAGTTACAGCCATGATATGAATTCATATGACCATAATAAACGTTAACTTGAACTGCTTTCGATGGATAACGTACTTAGGCGGGTGCGCAATTTAATAAAAACTGATGTCCGATTGAGATAGGATTACCAATATTTAAAGAGGAAGTAGTTACAGGCGGCCGGACTACGTCATGGGTGACAAAACCAATATATAACCAGGGGCTCGACTCTCTAAGTCCGCCAACGAAGATTCGGGCCCGTCCGATAGTAGGTGACCCATCAAGACAAGTGAAAAATAAAAAAAAATCGGTTGGGCCAAAACACTTCGGGATTAGGAACAACTGTCAAATCGTGTTGTCAAACATTCTTAGTTAGGGCCCCGAACTAATCGTATGTCCGCGAGTAGGTAATAACTACGCGTATGAAATGCCTGTATTGTCGGCCGATACAACGGATGTCGTGAATGTAGACCCCCTTTTTTTCTGGATCGGAAATCATCAAATGACCCCTCCCGCTCTGGGTGGAGCGGAAGGGAGTGTCAGATTCTTACTGACTAAAACCCACTCGTGTTCCTTCCTTAGCCCTTTGTGTTCCGGGCCAGCGGTAACCCTTTCGGACAATCCCGCTGAATGTGGACCCCCCGGCTTCACATTTTAATAAAACTCCGTATTACGCTGGGCCAGCTCAAGGTCAAAGTGTTAGTGCTAACGTGCGGTCGACTGAACAACGTATTGAAGATATTTCTTAAAAAAAAACGGTCAAGTGCGAGTCGAACTCGCGCAACGAGGGTTCCGTATAAATTTGTAGGTATGTAACTACAAAGTAGCGGTTTTCGGATTTTTTCCTTTACTTGTGCTCCATGACATTGCTTCTTGCCAAACATGATTCTAGATCAATGGGAAGTACCCAAAGGTTTTGATTCGGAACATAAACGCCCGTATCTTTTAATTGCGTTAACTTGAAAGTTTATTTTTTTTCACTGCATCTAGGGATTGCAACCCTGAGTATTTGGTATTAATTTCAACTATCAAGTCAAGACCCTTTTTCTCAGGAACGTGTGGAGTTTGATAACTCCACGCGTTCCTGAGAAAAAAGGGTCTTTACAGACGGACAGACAGACAGACCATGTGATCTTATAAGGGGTTTCGATTTTTCTTTTGAGGTACGGAATCCTAAAAACAACTCTTCGTGGGCCCTTTTCTAATTTAAGACTTAGATTATGATTAAGCAATTCTACCTAAGTGTAGATTTTCAATAAGTACTTAAATCATTAATCATCATTAATTCATTTTTCATTATTCTCTAACCATTATTTTGCATATTTCAATTCTATCTACAGTAAGTTTTAGCTATGTATATAAGAAAGTAATATTACTCTATAGATTAACGATGGTCAGAAAGTTTTCATCCCTCGGGAGGCGCGAGGCGTGGATGAATCAACATTTATTACAACTGGATATGGAACTTGGATACGTAACGTATCTTCACTAATATATATTATGAGGGTATTAAAGCTTGTACATACATAGGTCTGTTTATTATTTTTTATCACATCTATTCAAAAAGAGGTCGTGTATTCTTCGTAAACAGGACTAAAATAGCTCTTTAGTCCCTAGGGACTAAAAGTGATTTGAATTTGAAATGTGGATATTGTTAGAAAAGTTCCAATCACCAAAGAGATTAATCACGAACATTGTATGAATAAGTAACAGGCAGTATGATAAAGTAAAACGCGCGAGCCAAATTAAAAAAGTTTGTGAAAAAATAAAATACGCGCGAAAAGCATAGAACGCAAAAACAAATTAGGATTTTACTTAGTTTTATAAAAAAAATAGTACCTTTGTCTTCCTCAATTAATTGTATGTAAATAAATAAACGTACTATTATTCTTATTCATAAGTTGCACTTACTTATTTTTTCATGGAAGGTGATAAAAAGTATTGTCCAACTCGGGAGCAACACTATTTTAAGCTCGAGTGACGTAGGTACTTTGAATCCTTCAAAATAGTTGTTTGCTCCCTTGGCAAACAATCTACTATTTTGTGTCTAAGATAAGTTATATAAGGTCAAAAGAAACTGTCGGTAGGTACCTTCATGCAAATTTAATTACTTACATCGAATAAAAAGCAGCAAATTCATTGTGTCAATTTATCTCATTAACTAGTTTCTACCCGCGACTTCGTCCGCGAGTAATATCGTGTTCCCCCGACCCACCCGTCTCGCATTGCCTGCCTACGCTATTTATTACCTATATCGTTCTCGCTTAGGTTCTTTCCGACTTGTTTTCTTTTTGCTCGACTCCTAAGTTTCCTAGCGTGATGTTAAATAACCTTCCTCAAGAATTGGGCTATTAAACGCAAAAAGAAAATTTCTAATCTGACTAGTAATTCCGGAGATTAGTGCGTTTAAACAAACTAACAAACACAAATTCTTCTTAGTATAAAGATTAGTATAAATATTTACGCAAACAGTGGGTATATTATTATTAGTTAACACGAGGGAAATCGACAGAAAATTGGATGTTGTTGCAACATCAGGCCATAATTCTAATAATCACACGGTGTCAGAGCCTGTCAAAACATTATAGCTAAAGTAATAAGCGCTATGATAATATACCTATTAACCAGGTATTAAACTCCACTTTGTACCATTTTGACACTGGCCCGTTATTAAAATGGCTCACAGGTAGGTAAATACACGGCTAGTTCATATCTATAAATTTTCGTATTAGCCCACTTTCGCACGAATGTAAAAATATAATTTTATCGCGCACTGGATTTTCAACTCTCGGTGTTGAGTCGAGCGTTGAGAATCCAACAGAGCGCATCCCAACGCGTCAAAAAAATACACTGTTGGATTATCAACTCTCCGCGCTAAGCAGTGCGTTGAAAATCCCGTGCGCTAAAAAAAACGCCGCGGTAAAAACGTGTGTAGCTGGGCCTCACTGAACCCAATCGAACCACATAACAATGTTTTCAACTAATTCCGAATCACTGTAGCCTGTCAATAGCGGTCATTGACCCAGCTAAATTTTCTATCACTCTTTATTTAAAAAATTGAAATAAAGTCCGTTAACGTCCTAAATCAATATGTTCCAATAACAAAAACCACACATAGTTTATTGTTTCTCACTCTCCGTAGGAACCCTCCTACGGAGAGATATTAGGGCAAGGGTAGCGGTCATTAGACCGCTATTGCCACGCTAAAAGCGATTCGGGGATACCTTCGTACATACATAAATACGCTCACGCCTTCTTCCCATTAGGGTAGGCAGAAACCACAGAACACCACCTGCTACGCTCCTTACATACTTCTTTTTCCTCGTTTACGGCCATACATCTGAGGCCAATTCTCGTAATTCATCGCTTCAGGAGTTTTCGCTCTCGAACAGAATATTAATGACCGCCAGGCAATATTTTTTATAATAGTAATATCCTCCCGACCGAATTTTGGTCACGGCAGCAAAACTTTACGGAGATTAGCCAGGTATGCAGGCGATGTTATGGTGCACAAGTGTGCCCAAACACAGGTTCACTCCCTCTTTCCTCACTCTCATAGGATAGAGATTAGGACCAGGAACAACGGCATGTGTTTTAATGCAACGTAATTATTAAGATTACCTTATATATTTGCTATTTCTTCCACTAATCTCCTTCATTTTCAAATGCAGAGCAGACTGATGCTTGTCGGCGAGTGCGTGCCCGCCTCCTGCGACAAAAGAGCGGTCACCTCGCTGCTAGGCGCCGCTGAAGGCGCCGCCGCCGCGCAGGCGTCGACTGCCGGCCTGGCTGCATCCTTCGCCACCCTTAACATGCGACCCGTACCTGGAGACTACGACCTCTTCGCTGACCCTAAGCTGCAAATATTAGGGTAAGATGCTGTTGACTGTTTAATCAAACTGGGGTAGGTAACGGTTAGCTTAAGGCTGGCTTTCCACCATATCATTCATTCATTTAATATTTAATTTGGAAAGTAAGAGTAGTTGTCTACAGTCGTGCAAGGTCCCTTGTGCGTTAGTTACTGATGACCAAACGAAAGATACAGTTAAAGCATAGAAAAGTTGCTTGCCTTGTGGTAGTATTTAGTTAATGTTTAGGGAGCTGTGTCCTAACACTCCTAACTAAGCTGATGTACTTGACATGAAATTACAATAATGATAATCGTGTTTGGTAATATGAATGTAAATTATTTTATTGACAGTAGTTATATTATATTACTGAGATAGCACACTAATTTTCATATAGAAATACTGAATTTTGCAAGATCCATTATTTTATATTCTGCATTTATTTTAGAACACATACATTTATGATCATAAACTCAAAACGACGCAAAGTGTACTCAATATTCCTTACAAATTAGGAAGGTACGTAGTTTTGGGCACTGAAACTAATTCCACAAAATAATACCTATTTACATTTATACATAACTTAATTATATAAGGTTCAATTTAAAATAATGAGGCAGGTAGGTTTATTATGTAGAACTAATTCATTCATTCATCTCACTGCGTATGACGTAGGTAGGTACTTATATGTAAATCACTGATGAAAGTCGGGACTTTATCACCATTCATTCAAGGTTGATTTACAGCTCCGAAAACATTTACTTAGTTTTTGACAGGGAATGTAAATTATTCAAAATCCAAATAAAAGTGAAAATCGACCATAGATAACGACATATAGATAAGAACATTTTTTTTAATAAAGCAACGAGTCGCGCGATTAGGTATAATCAATGGTAAGACGAATTAACTTCGTTTTTGAAAAAGGCTGCAACATAATTTAACCTTAATTACCTAACTAATACAATTAGCTAACATTTTAATTTATCACAAAAAGGTAAGCATTATACATTGCCTAATATTTCTACGCATATATAAAATGCACGTCAACAAAATACAATCATTATGTCATGAGGCTGTATTTAAATAATTTCGTTTTATTCCGGTCTGATCCCGAATGCAACCAACCAAATGCATGCATAATTTATATATTTAATTATTAAATTGAATACCAGTGTGAGTACAGAGTACAGACATGTGAATACAAAATATGAATTCAACACAAATAATGTGAAACGTATTTCGCAACTATTACTGTAAGTAGTACACGTTTGCTTATGAAATAAAATATACTCATATAAGCTATATAAAAGGAAAAAAAAAGGAAACCTTTGCTTAAAATATGTTTATAGTATTCTTTTGGCGCGATTTCCGAAAATTCGTATTTTATCAAGAAATATTTTAATTTTAGTCGCTCTTCAAAATATTGAATACAATTTTTTTCAAAGTCAAAGTCAAAGCATTTATTTCAAATAGGCACATAAAAGGGACTTTTGAACGTCAAAAATTACAACAAACAGAATTGATTCTAGTCGCCCATTCCAAAAGGTAGGTTTTGAGCAACCTAGTGAGTAGTGTGTTGCATTCGCTATTGTTACAAAGTGCAATTTTCAAGATTGTACAGACGCCAGCACATCAACCTACTACAATCTGTCAAATTTCTTTAATAGATTTTCAACTTTATCGCTAAAAATTAAAGTTCAAAGTTGATTGGGAAAATTTGACAGTTAGGTGTAGCTTGATGTGCTGGCGTCTGTACACTAAACCTTTCGTGATCCTGTATTTTTTTCTTACTGCTGACTATTTGAGTACATTATTGTGTAATTTTAAGATTATGCAATGATTTATAGTCTCGATATAACTTAACGACATGACAACTAGGTTGTCCTAATGAACCTGGTATTGCGTATTTTATTACAGTCACAGATAAATAGTAGGTTTAGAATATACTGAACTAGCAGCGCCCCGTGGTTTTACCCGCATAAGTGGGAATATCGGGATGAAACTATCCTATGTCCTTTCCCGGGACTCAAACTATCTCTATACCAAATCGGTTCAGCGGTTTAAGCGTGAAGAGGTAACAGACAGACACACTTCCGCATTTATAGTATTAAGTATGGATGTCACACATTCACTTCAAAGTCTATTACTAAACACAATGTCTCTGTTAAGGTCAGACCTATCATTACTTAATAACTTTAACACATTAACGTATTGCTCGCTTTGTCTGACAACCCCTTTACAAAGACTAATGCTGAAACGTCTTAGACGAAGATGTATTATCCACATGAGCCGTTTGCAATGCGACCCCAGTACTAAAATCTATTACGATCACGTATGTTAGGGCACGAACATATTCCACAAGGAGAAACAAAGGCACTAAACTTTAATACTCTTCTATGAAAACACGTAGTCCATTAGTATTTTGGATTTAAAAATAATTTCAGTAGATTGGAATGGCAACACTGCGGGCATTTACAGTTTTTATGCTGTGTACACACTGTACTCATAGTTTTTATTCCTTATTTAAATGCGTATTTGCTGGTTGGCTGTTTTGCGCTAAAGTGTGAGTTTGCCAAAATACCAGTTGTTAAACAAGGTTCTGAACGAGTGCCAAGAATCTCGTTAAAGCCTCTCCTGGCCGTCGCCATGCTTGCATGATAACAGGTGTTTGGAAGCTGTTCAATTGAGTTCTACCGCTAACAATGCCATTAAAGATTTTGTGAGAAATTCAGTAAACTTCAACTACCTACAAAACTTTTAGAAACAGAAAGCTCTTTGAATATACGAGAGTTTCTGTACAATTGTGACTTTTGTGTGTAATAACAGTGTCTTGTTGCAGAACGGTGGTGACCCTGGTGGGAATCCTGATGTTCTTCGCGTCCCTGTACGAGGGCTATCTGGAGCGCAAGTACCGGCTAATGAAGGACGACGACCTCGAAGTGGCAACCGACGTCAACCATAAGCAACCTGTTGGTACTTTCGTTTATAATATTCTAAGGGGCCGCCTTCACGAGCGAGAGAATCGCGGCGGCGATATTATCGTCGTGCCACGTATGCCTATACACTCTTATAACGTGTCTCCACACAGCGATATCATCGCCACGAAAATTTGATGGCACGGTGAGACTATCGCCGCGATTCTCTCACTCGTGGAGGCGGCCCCTTAGTTTTAACAGTATCCTTCTGAACCAGGGCATTAGTATGAGATATCTTAGCTTCAGCAAGCTTTTTAAGTTCAGTAGCAACAGTAAAAGTAATTGTGTCTCATTAGTGACAGTTGAGCTCTTATACTGAAATTTTTTTTACTCGATGTGCCCTATTTTCTGACTCGTACTGTACCTAAGTCATGTTTTGTGCCGGCTAGAAATTAAGATGACCGTACAAACATCGTGGTAGCGACAACAAGGAAAAAACATTTTCCTGGATTCGCAGAGGTGTTTCATTAAACATACCTACCGCGTGATTGAGCATGGCGTGTAACAACCAGTCACGCCCGACGGCCCGACCCAGGTCGAAATGTCGTCGTATTTTTCAGCCAACGGTCCCATACAAATTAATTTGAACTAAGCCCAAAAACAAACGTGACGAAACGGCATTGTGTGGTCGACGAAACAGCAAAGGAACATTTATTATTAAACCAAAAAGTTCTGTACCCACTCAATTATTAAAACTTCCAACTTGTCAACAGGAATTATTGAAAATTATATTAAAGTCTTTTTTAAACCTTCGTTTTTTACGATAAATTTTCTGTTTAATCAGAATCGAAGTTCTATTTTTAAAAAATTTAAGCTGATTAGAGCTTTTCTTCTACAGTCTAATTTAAGCAAACCCTGGTATTATATTAATAAAAGTTAGGCGATATTGAATAAATCGCCATATAATAGCATACCTATCCATAGCATACCTATCTATAGGCTATGGATGTTAGCAGCGTCGAAAATAATTAATCGATCCGTTTAACCTCATCGCGTCAACTGACTGCGTGAGCGGATCTTTTGTGCCATTCAATGTTTTGTCCACATTTTTCCCATATTCCCACAAGCCGGCTTTAATATCCAATTAATAAGCGGATTTTAAACTCTCCATTATTGAAGTACAGAAGAAATTAATTACGAAAGTACAATTATGTTGTTAAACCTACTCACTGTATCATACTCATTTAATAGATCAAACAAAGGTTAGCTTAAAATTATAATTGCTTTTAAATTAACTGAGAGGATGGTTTTAATAAACATTATGTTGTGAAACCGAAAATATTCCTTATCGGTGTTAATGGGTTTTATCATTACCAAGGTATCGCATCGCGGGAGGATACGGATATGGCACGGAGGGCACACCGTGGACACGCGATTAACGACCTTGATAAAAACGGGAGATGCGTTAATTGAATGTCACAGATTTTGTTTACTTTTAGCAGAGTTATGATATTTTAACATTTTTAATTCAATGGACTGTCAGTTTAATTAAATCGACCATACATTTTATGTCTTTTTATTTTAATCTCAACTTAGCAGCAGGCACTAACGAACATTTCTCAAACTGTGAAGATTTATCATACTAATTATCAAATACATATCTAACGGTTTCTATACTTGGTTATCAATATTTTTCCAAACGAATAATTAGGTATGTGAAAAGAAGGTGAAAAGGATTGGATGCTCTTCTATTGTTCGTAGCCAATGAGCACTTTTGACGTCACGATATTTGCAGGCCAACAACAATGTACCGGTTGCCGATGGGAAGCCAGTGAGCGCAGACAATGGCGATAGGGACCTTCGACGAGAAACTTGTGGTGAGTAGGTACCTAATACGCGTTAAGGCTCCTTCAAACAGGCACGACACGACACGCGACACAAAGACACCGCAAGTCGCGCAACGAGCGGTGCCTTTGTGTCGCGCGCGATTATATCGCGTGTCGCGCCTGTTTGTAGGAGCCTTTAAGTGGAGAGGAATACTACATACACCGATACTAGACGTATCTAGGAGCTTGTTAAATTGTGTTTGAAGAACTCCCGAGGTCTAAGAGGTCGCGAAGGAATTTCTGATAATAATTAAGAAGATAATGAAAAATATACAGACCTTTTTAATCGCTTTTTAACAAAGAAAACACAGACAATGAGCCCAAGATGATGTACGCAACTCCGACATTTGCTTTCTTTCAACTAAATGAGAATATATTAAATATAATGAACCTAAAACCTCATAAGAAAGTTCCCAAAAGATAATTAACATATTAGAAAACTACTTATTCAAGGAATTTGGCAAAGAAAATATTTTAAGAACTGGCGAAACTTCGGGTATAGAAAACCTGCCAATTCTCCATAGCTCTGAAAATAAAGTTCGTTCATAAGTCGACAATTAAAAAGTTTGAATAAGTTTGAAGTCATGAGGTCAAGGAATACAATCGGTGAGAGGCATAATTTTGCGACCAGCTCGCAAATTACGACATTGGGTTTTGTGTTTAGCATGCATATATTATTATTCTCACGAGATTAGTGAGGATTTACTTTCCTTAATAATGCTTTTTATGTATATTTTGTTAAACACTAGATAGAAATCAAAATATAAATTCCCTTGGACCTAGAAAGTCGGTAAGGTTATAATCGCTTGCCTGATAAATTCAACACAATAATAATTTCCAGGGATTGGGAATAAGGGAGTTTAGATTCAGCGATTAAATCAGCATTACCTACTAGATATAACAGATAATGTTGTTCTCTCATGGAGAGCATAATATACGGGCTATGAAGCATAACTAATTGTCATTCGCGGTGCTAATAGCATGTTAAGTAACCCTAATGTTGTGGCTATATGTCTGCGCTAAGTAAGTTATACAAGTCAGGGGTACATTAAGCTGACGGTGATGGCATTTCCCCTGAGACATCCTTCACTTAAAGAGAATTATACTAAATGTGACGCGTTAGTATAGCTAAGTATACATAACACCGCCATTCCAGCTAAAAACATATTACCTATTGTAGTAAAAACTCCGAAGTAATTACCTTGGACTTACGGCCTCGGTTTTATGATTTCTCCGAGCCCCCAAATCCTTTTCCAGATTTATTTTTATAAAATTATGTCGCAGCCCAGGATATTACATTGTGAAACAATGTTATCCAATTGAGTTGCGATCTATTGTTTGTATGGAATTTCTTTTAAATAAATAGCAAAGTGAAGTAGTAGTCAATAAATCGGAAACAAGATTCAAAGCAATTCCTTTGTTCTAGGAAAACGTTCTCAAAGATCTTTGAAGTTGTGATCCTTTAGTGGAACTTATCTTTATTTCAATTCAAGTTGTCCTTTTCTGTGTTCAGGGGTATGGTCGGAGGTGCTGTTATCGTTCTCCATCTTGTCGAATGGACGGACGATCCTTAGCACGGACCTGCCAAACGATGGGGCCCTCACATGTCTTCACGGAATGAGGTACATTTATTTTATTACGGAACTTTTTTCGTCCCATATCAGCTTATGTGAGTATATGAATGCAAATGTACGGTCCCAATCATTTTGTTTTACGACAGTGTGTCCGCTTCCTATCTCGATCGGTTCTCAATCAACTCTCGTACAAAGTGCCCGTTGATCTAAAGTATTGTACTTAAACCTGATTGGAGCGCGTTCTGTTCTGTTGTTTAGTTTTACGCGCTTAGGATTGGTTTTCCAACATAAATTGCTACTAAATGGGAAACTTGTTGTACCCATAGTAAATAACTGTAGAACCACAATAGAAGCATTTATATTTGTGTATCCAGTCGATAGGTTTTATAGAGCGTTATTCCGACGCGGGTAACGAAAGTTAATCAAACTTTACAAATTAGTTCCACTTTAATGGTCGGTAGTTTAGTATATTATGAGGGTAAGTACATCGTATATAGGAATATACGATGTACTTACATAGGGTACTGACCGTCAGTGTTCTTTGTTCTAAAACTAGCTTTTGCTCGCGGTTTCGCCCACGTGGTTGTCAGAAAATACTTATTTCACGGAAACGAACTACCGGGATTAAAAGTATCCTATGTGTTAATCCAAGTTCTAAACTATCTGTGTTCCAAAGAATGTCATAAGGTCATAACGTACCCAACCTTGTAGCAAAGACCTATAGCATAAGATAGGTCTTTGAATATATATTAATATATATTGCTATGTATAAAGCGGTAACTTTGTGGTTTGCGGAAGAAAAAAAGTTATGTGACATTAACATATGCCGAAAGCCTTTGCGAATTCACCCCTCGCGTCATAGATGCGCGTGTTTACTCTTTTATCTAGTACTAGGAACTATGTCGCCCTTATATAATTATAATATAGATGTGTCTTTCGGCCCTAGTCCAGTATGTCGTACTATGGGTTAGCGACAGAAAACTGCTCGTTATTTCGAGGCTCGTATCAAATAAAAAAATAAATAAATAATAACACGTACGTTTTGATAGAATCGAATATCCAGGACAGAGAAGCAATCAAAGCCTATTATTTGCTCTGCGTGACAGGTACGGGAACTTCAGGTGCCTGCACTCATAATGTTAGTATCACATGCTACTTTGATGTTGGCAGGCACCTAGATAACTTCGTAGGCACTTGGGATGAAATAATTATTGAGGGCAATAATACAATTTAGAAAAGATGCTTATGACGTGATCTTACTTTGTTTTCTAATGGTCTAGTGTATTTGAATGAATGGTGGTTTTAATTTACATTTTCCGCAGCAGATACGAGCCGTAGGTACCAATAAATGAATTAATGATTTTATTTAGCTATTATTCATCAGAATTTATATTAGTCACTAAAACATATTCATGTTATTATTTCTATCATTCACTTTTTCGCTAGTCGAAGGTTTTTCGTTAACATTAGTAACACCTTTTAAATATGATGGCTACAACATTTTAGGGACGAAATATGTAATTAGTGAATTAGTAGGTGGGTACAAAAGGAAGGTAGCTAAGTAGGTTAGGGTAGGAGAGAATGATTCGTTATTAAATTTATTGTGCCCTTTTAAATTTGACTTTGATGTAAAAAGTACAACTTTTGTCATAACTTCTGTCTCCAATTCATTCGTTCATACATTTTTAAATTACTCACTTAAACCACTTCTAAATGGCACCTAGTCTATAATGCTACAAGGGTACGGGGTCCATACAAAATTACCCATTGTTCTTTCATGCAAATCCGTTCAGTCGTTTTTGCGCCAATCCGAAACATACATCAAGACAAACGGACAAAAATTCTTCGTTCGTATATGATCCTAACAGGCGAAAACCACATTTGACACCATTTTAGATTTGAACCTACTAAGTTTTTGTACTTTAAGAAGCTAACACTACTTTCCACATGTCCAGGTTCATGTCGGTGATCTGGGTGATAATGGTGCACACGTACCTGACCATCTTCTACGTGGCTGACAACAAGACCATGCGCGTTATCACCGAGAGGAACTTCTGGTACCAGTCCGTCGGGAACGCATCCTATTGTGTCGACACCTTCTTTGTTATCAGGTCAGTTATTAGATTTATTTTCTTCGTTCTGTGTGTATTTTCCTCATATTGTTTTGAGGCTGGCATGGTAATGGCTAAGCAGGGTTGCTCTTTAGATGGAGGTGGAGTTTCTTGCCCATTCTTCTCCATGCATACGAAACTACCTTTTGGAAGGGGCGACTAGAATCAATTCTATTTTATTGTAAATTTTGACGTTCAAAAGTGCCTTTTATGTGCCTACTAAGTAGTAACTAAGCTGACCCGGCGAACTTCAGACCGCCTCAGAATCAATAAATTAATGTTGTGTTAACTTATTCATCAAAAAAGCCGTTCCATACAAAATGTATGAGAAACAAAAATCTTCATTTTTTATGGATTTTTCCATGTTTTAATAGTTATCCTGCTATTCGAGGCGGAGACAAATCTAACAAATCAAAGATCATAACAATCTTGTATAAGGAATAATAAAGTTCTTGAGTTATAAATGGTGTAACTAACCCGATTTTTTTTTATTTATATAAATTTCAAATAAACGCTTTGACTTTGAGTTTGATGATTTCAAAAACATGCTATAGATATATAAGGATACTGGATAGAGCATCCCAGCTATATACAATGGGACACTACTTGAGACACTTTAGCAACTACAGGAGCCGACTAGTAGGAGCGAGAGTATAAACCACATTTTATTCGAGGGTATTTAACCCTATACCCTCGAATAAAATGTGGTTTATATTTATACTGTAATGCAATACATAAATGTTCCCACTACTGGGACACAGGCCTCCTCTCGGTGATAGGGAGTGGGCCGTAATCCACCACGCGGGCCCAGTGCGGGTTGGTAGATATCTTCGAATTTTTGGTTCTAGGATGTGCCGGTTTCCTCACAATGTTTTCATTCGCCGTTTTGAGAGCAGTGTTGATGAAATAATTTACACAAAGTAAAACGCCTGTCCGAATTGAAACCTGCAACTCGTACGTAGCGACCGGGCCACCCTGTAATTCAATAATACACTGATTTTATAATGTTTATTGCGATACGCACTTATTCATCATTATCATTATAATTTAAATCCAAGTGTAAGATGTTCATATCATAGTGAAGGGGCCCGTCAGGGCCGAAGCCTTCCGGTCAGTGGGATTGTCCGAAAGGGTTACCGCTGGCCCGGAACATAAAGGGCTAAGGAAGGAACACGGGTGGGTTTTAGTCAGTAAGAGTCTGACACTCCCGTCCACTCCACCCAGAGCGGGAGGGGTCATTTGATGATTTCCCATCCTGAAAAAAAAAAGAAAAAAAAGATGTTTATATCATTTTTACGGTTACGTGATTCGTAAAACACACTCAATATTTATATAACAATGTAAACTAGGTTTATTTAATGCATTAACTTACTAAACATTGGCCTTGAGTAGGTAGAAACAGAAAGTAAACAATCTTAATATTCATACCCTCGTAAAGTTCATACAATAGCATTTAAATTACCTATGTCACATGAGTAAAGGGGTTACCTCCGGAGGCATTTTTATTAGCAACTAGCTGTTCCCGCGACTTCGACCGCATGGAATTTAACGAAAAAGTTATTGTTCAGTTCGCGGAGTTTACGATAACTTATTAATTCTGTATTCCGCGTAAAGAAATACCTATGCTAATTTTAATGAAATTCTTCTATTTTATGTATCGATATTTTGTTTTTGTACATATTTCTCCATTTAGTTATATTTTTTCGTATTAGCATATTTATTATTATTTAGTTAAACATAAGCATAGTTTAATTATTATTTATTTTTAGTTTTTCGTATTAGCTTTATTGAAAAACTTCTTTACATTTGTATATAAAGAAAATCGTACACCAAATATTGTATTTGGTGTACGATTTTCTTGGGCTAAAACAACAACACTACTGGCATTCCTCGCACGTGAACATGGCACCTATAGTTGCCCATGGGTAAAGCAACCCTTAGTTAAATCTATGTCAGCTTTGCTTAACGTTTGCCCTCGTGACTTGTTGATTGTCATAGCAAAACTAACATTGATAGGGAATTGCAATCTTTTAATTCAAATGGAAAATCCGTTGATTTTCCATTTGAATTAAAAGATTGCAATTACCGTTGTATTACAGGAATCCGTGGTATAAATACTATCCCACCTTTTCCGCATCAAGCATTAAGTTTAATGTTGTTAAATACTAAAACTAAAAAAAGGCCCCACGGCTAGAATGTTACTTGTTATTAATTACTTCAATTGTTTTATTTTTTATTTATTTATTTATCAAAATCTCCCTACCACTATCATTACAGGTGTATACCTAATGCGATAGCGTGGTCTTAAAATTAACTTAAGAACTTACAGATTAAAACTACAAAAAACGTAAAAACTAGTAGTACAAGTATTAACATCTAAAAGTAATATTATGCATTAAATTCCCTAAATAAAATAAAACAAAATAAAAACAATAACATATAGCCTACCCTAATCTACATTATAACATAAAAAAAGAACATCAGTATTGTTGCGAGTTCACTCAAACGGCATGTAAATATATCGATCTTTACGTGAAGATCGTTAATAACCCGAATAGCGAATGGCGTTTTGGCGAGAAGGTTGATCCTGGCAATCGGTACGGCCAGCAGTGGCGGCAGTAGTTGTGTATGTTTAACATACGTAATGCAGAATACGTGGTTTCAATTAATGTAATAACCAATGTGCCTTTCAAAGGGTGAATTTTTTTTTCAAATAGGATTTATGGTACCGGAGATTATCCTCCACACAAATACAAACTCACAAAATGCGCTCGCCCCGTTTATAATATTAAGTATAGATATAATATTTTAGCCCGCACTTCCTCACCCATAAACGTTTTTGATTTTCTGGTGTAAAACGAAATTTTATATCTTGAGGGGTTTCAAAATACCACTCTAACATTCCATTAAAATCGGTTCAAACGTTTAGCTGCGAAGTTGTAAGAACAACTTTTGTTAACTTTCTTTTAAGTGGGAAGAATGCCACCTTGACCTGAATTATAAGTTATAAAGGCATATCTGTGTACCCATGTAAATCTACCAAAATTTAACTTGTTCTATGACTTTCGTAATGGAAAACGAATCTGTGTATCAAATTAATCAGACCCATTAAATATTAATTTTTAAGGTAAATGTGTACCTAAGTAAATTTAATTCCGGTCCGACGATTACCCACGGGACTGTCCACACATTTTTGGCTTAAAAATAATTTAATTACGATTGAATAGAAATGAACATTTGATTAACGATTAGCAGAGCTTTCATCTGAGCGACAATGGAACCCTTATCCGCTTTGATATCCATCAGACTGTTTGACCGTCAAATCCAATTACGTCCGAAACTCCGAAAGGACTGCAAACTCCCGCTGTTGTCAATCCAGAATAGTTACAGGGACAGTTATTTATAGATTCTCGAGCAGTAAAAAGTTCCGGACATCAATTTCGAGTCTCATAAAACTGCTTCATTCACCTAAACGTTTTATATAGCTCTACCAGGGTTATCATTCTATTTTTTTGCGAATATGGTTGACCTTTTGTGCCGTGTCCGGTACAAATTGACGTGTGCCGTGGGCATGACAATTTTCATAACTGTTTTTGCAACACGCAAAAGAACAAAGGGAACAACAAAATTGCGCCGTGTTACGTGTATCGTTACCTGACTCTATATTTGTATTTATGGTAGACAAAGCTTATCAAAACACGAGTACCTATAATACAATAAAGTTGTTATAACAATGCCCAATTTATTTGGGCAGTTCGAGCAGTTTGTTTTTCCTCCTTTTGTGTTTGACAACCCTGGTAATACCGGGTGCACAAGGGTAACTTCGTACGTGTTATAAGACGGGTGTAAATCAAATTAATGTGGCTCACTTGGGCGATGTAATCAAGTAGATAAGTTATTTGTATTAGCTATAAAATTGGATCCGATTAAAGAGAACAAAGTGATGATGGATGCTTAGCGATGGGCACTTTCAGGCTGGAATTATTATGATTAGGTACGAGTAAAATCTAATGTGCTAGTACAATTTTTTAAATGATGTTAAAGCTTTATACATAAAAGAAATAATTTGTGTTTGAAAATCTTTATAACGTCCTTTGCTATCTTGGGGCCTATATTTTATAAAGAATCTCTTCCATGATAGCCATCAGTGAATGACCTAAAAGGGTCGGATATTGGAGCTTAATTATATCAATTTCCTTTATACGGCCTCTCAGTATCCTAGGTTACATCAACTGACCACCTCGTATTAACTAGACCTCGGTACAAAAGTCTTCAATAACATACTCTAATTTGTTACAGTGGGATACTCGTCACGATTCTATTCTTACGAACAGAAGACAAAAAGGCGGCAAAAGCTGAGCAGCAAGACAAACAGGACATCAACAAGAATCTTAACGGCTTCAGTAATTCCGCACTCTCCATCTCTGTGATAAGCCAACAATCTTTTAAGGAGGATTTATTGGACAAGCCGAAAAGCAGCGCTTACTCCATAGCAGAATTCGTAGCTATGATCAAGTCTTTCTTCATTTTATTCTCTTATCGATTAGTCAGACTTACTCCAGCGTACGGTTTTGTGATTGGTCTAAACGAGATTGCTCTTAGGTATACGCACGATAGATCAGTGTTCGAGCCAGCGATTTTCGACCATATTACATGTGATAAGTACTGGTGGCGTAACCTGCTGTACATCAACAACCTGTACCCTCAGCGGGAGATGTGCATGGTGTGGTCGTGGTATATGGCCAACGACACACAGTTCTACGTCGTTGGAATTATACTGCTACTCATTTCTGTGAAGTAAGTGTGAATTTCAAATATGAAAATCCGAAAAGGAAAAGCAATGTAAAAAATTCAGTGACATAATGTAGCATACATTTTCACTGGTTTCCGTATTATCTAGTGTCGTGTTAATGTATAAATACTTGTAAAAACCCTCTACACTTTTTCGTTGACACTCTTTTCCTAAAGTGGAAAAGTTTGTTTACTCAATTCTTACAAGTTGCCTGAGGAACTATTAAGCCGATTTATGTTATGAATCCTTTTGTAGAATCTTGAAACGGTATTCAGCCAGCGTGGTCCTAATGTAATGCACTTTATTCAACGAGCTACCTACTTTTCTTCGCTAACTTTGCGTATCGTATTTTCATAATTTTGTTTTATTTGTTAGTCTTGTTTCTTGTGGGTGTAGTATATTATACAGTATAATATTTATGTTTCCAGGCATCCAAAGTCCGCGATGATATCACTAGGGTTGTTACTTGTGAGCTCATGGGCAACCACCATCTACATATCGGTGTGGCATCAATATAAGGCGCGGATACAGGAGCCCTTCGAGATGTTCGACCCACTGTACGACAAGCCTTGGTCGAGGATCGGACCCTATCTAGTTGGTAAGAAGATTAAACATTTTAATATCACAAAGACAAATCTGAATCCAATTACAGCTGGGAAACTAGGAAAAAATTTGTTGGTGCTCGTCGATCTTAGTAAAACTTGGACGAAATTATGAATAGACTATGATGGATGAATGTTGTAGCAAGAAGTAATTACCAGTTGACTAAGTATTCCAATCCCCGGAAAAGTTACGCATGGTCCGTCATCTCAAGTTAGCTGACGTTTTTTATTATATCAGTATCGGCGAAGCTCTCAGCTTCCTAAATCGAATCACCCTCTGAAGCAATTTCAACTTTGATAAATTAAGAAGAGCGGGTGAAAATGGCTGACGGGCTACTATACCTACCTCTCTTAAATATATTCGTGCGTCACCCTTCTTATTATTAAGTGTTTTAAAACACTCAAGGATTACTATATCTTTTTAATATACCTACCGGATTCTGTATGTCCTTGTTTATTATAAACCATCCGGTCGATTCTGTAAAAATCTCACCGTGAAAACTTAGGTGAAGTGAGTTTGTTTTTGCTAGGAATTGACACTGTTGATAGCTCACTCCACGCTTACTTCACCTAAGTTTTCACGGTGAGATTTTTACAGAATACCACCGCTACTTCGTATTACATACAGTTATGTATTATTACGAAATCAGGTGTCACTCGTGAAAAACATCCGCAGTCGCATTGCAAATAATATTATATTTAAACTGTCAATAAATATACATGTCATAACATAGTATCAACAACATATTAAACAACTTTCATTTCCCTGTTGTTAACATTATTCTAACTCTAAAACATGGCAGTCTATTGCGAAGGTTCATTGTTGGACTTCATTTGTTCAACTTCGCGTAGCCTACATTGTGTTATGTATGCACTTTCAGTACACAAAACAATGTCGGGGAATTGAAAAACGCATATTAAAATAGGTCGAAATGGCTGGCTCAGCTCAGTATGCAATAAAATAAAAGCTCTGTTAAAAATTATGTGGGTCGATACAAGCCGTCCGTACCGAGATCGCGCGGAATGCTCGACGCGCCACTGATTGTGTAGCCCTTCCAAACTCGCCTCCTCGCATAATCCCCGAAAATGGGCCTTTTACTGAGATTTTATCGATCCTACCAGAAAGCTATACGCTCACTACATTCCGGTTTCCTTTCGCTGGTCAGTGAGGGAATCATGAACGCGTTCGAAGAAAGCGTAAATGGTAGACTGAACAACCCGATAACTTCGCTCACTGCTCAGTCCGTTTCACACCATTCGAGTGCGTAGGTTAGGTACCCGACAAAAACATTGATTATTATCAATAGAACCCCTTTCCTTGCGCAATTTGCATGAGAAAAAACTTCCTTTCTATTGTGGCATTTCCTATTCTCTACAAATTGTGCGTGTATTTTGTCGTTTAGACATTCAATTATATTGAGTTTTGTTCTACAATTTCCTGTTGATATTCTGTTCAAAATAAGCGAATATTTGAATATTTTTTCAGCACGCTCCTCGGATCTGATTTAAACAGACATACGACATACCTTGAACGGCACTGTCTGGAAGGTAGTTTGAAAGTAGAACGTGGGTGTAAAAATAACAAGCGCGACACAAGTCAGCCTGGCGCGAGCGAGCCGAGGTCGTTGGAAATTTATTAGATTTTTGTTATCGAGAGTTGAGGATGACAGGCAGTCATAGGTACTTCACCTGTGCCTGCCTGTCATCCACAACTGTCTCATCAGTGGGATTTATTCCGCTCATGTAATATACAACACATGCGTGAATGTCTGATCAAACCAATTCTGTATGGCTTCCGATTGTAATCTCCATGGATCGCCAATTTACAAACGTTTACATATATTATACTGTAGCAGCTTTGAAGCGCTGTATTTAGGATTCTAACTATAAAACATAATATATTCCAATGTTCAAAATGAATGACTAAGTTATTTCAATCAACATAATTGCTCTCAGAACGAAGACTTTACATTGGATAATATGAAAAAGAAAATCTACGTAGGAACAACCTTCTTCAGCAATGTAAAAAGTCTTGTATTTATTCCAGGAATGGTGGTGGGATGGTACTTGCACAAGACCAGGTGCCAGTTGAGGCTGCCGTACTGGGTGGTGGCGCTGGGCTGGCCTGTGGCGCTGGCCATCATTGGCAGCCTCATCTTCAGCATGGTTGACGGCTACTTCGAAGTGTGGCCCACTGCCTTCTATATTAGTATAGGGCATACAGGTAATGACATCCTACATATTCTATCTTGACTCTTTACAGGTAATACAGCTAATAAAACATACTTCTTGCGTAACACACTTTCACACAATCCAAAGGATTTTGAAGGATTTCGTATACCATTGCATCACATGTTGGCAAAATTCTTCTGTTCGACACGACAGCATATATACCGGAATAAATATTGTTGAATTGTCAAAATGAATGTTATAAATATTGTGAGTGTTACGTAATTACCCCACTGTTATGGTTTTAATTCACCTTATATTAAACTTCAAGGCAGTTCAAGGTAAGCTTATTGTCAGTTGAATTAAAAGAACCTAATCATACTCAGCTGCGACTAGCAAAATTAAGATATTTCCACATTTTCCACTTTGCTGAAATCCCCTCCCCCCCTTGATTTACCCATTCGTGTGCAAAGTATCCGAATCCCATTAGTTGGACAATGGAGTGCTGAGTTGCTAACGTTACCACCCTACTAAGAACTACCACGGTGTCTTTTCTGCTATCTCAATGACCAATTTAAAAGATTTTTGGCATACTTTCATTAGAATATACATATTATTAAGTTAAGACCGGCATTAAAAAGCGAAGAAATTGATAAGAATCATAGTTAACGCTCCCAAACCCCACATAAAGAGGCTCTTTTTAAAATCTTATATCATTGATAAGGCTTTTAGAAAACCAGACTACGCCATAAAGATTACTCGGATTCTTTGCCGAGAACCTACATACTTACACAGCTACGTTCGGTTGTAAATAATACAAAGAAAACATATAAATCTTTAAAATAATTATTGGAGTACAATAGGTATGATCTTGTTAAAAAAAGATATTATTAAAAAAATATTTTATCTAAAACCAAATGATGGACCAAAACACAAAGGACGTATCCGAAATAAAAACGATCGTAGCACATTGCTACGCCGTAGCTCAGTGCGTAGCGAGGCGTAACCAATAGTTGAGTTCCTTTTTTTTTGGGTGGGAAATTATCAAATAACTTCTCCCGCTCTGGGCGGAGCGGGAGGGCGTATCACACTTTTACTAACTAAAACCCACCCATGTTCCTTCAGTTGCCTGTACCAGGGGCCACGGTATCTCTTTCGAACAACCCGTGACCCTGGCAGGCAACACCATCGGCCCTAGCGGACCCTGTCAGTTAGTGCTGACATCTCTTTGAGGCGCGCCTGGAAAGTTGAATCCCATGAGTATGTTCTGTATTCATTTATTAGAAAACTCTTTTTATTTATTATAGAAGTGAACCATTTATTTAATTAAATGAAGTTGGTGTTAACACTTCGCTAACAGCTTTGCTCTTTTACTTTTGTCGCAGAGCATTTAACACTTTTATAATTAAAGGCTTGAAAACGTGTTCAACATAATCTTTTAATGATCGCTCTGTTATTACAATTTAAACTTTATGTTTACCGGGCGTTGTTTACCGGGGGTGTCGTAAAAGGCTAAGAGGTTTCCACAAAAGGGCGGGTAAAATGCCTTTATCCAATAATGAACGTATTATTATTTTCTATAATAATAATAAGTTTATTAGTACATACAAACAACAACCGCACATATGGAAACAGTGGGTTGTACTACCAAGTTTAAAATTCAGTCAGCTTTCCGAGCTCCTAAACTAGGTACGCAGACCTGTGTCTTAGGAGTCGGAGGTTTTGCGGCTTCAATTTATATGATACAACCGTGACTTTTCTGTATGCTTTCAGTGGTTGTTAACACAGCAAATGGAGTGCATGATAGTGGTTGCGTATCTAGGAGTGTGTGTGCTTGGCCAGACTGGAAGCTCTTGACGTGTTGTCGTGTCCAGTGTTTATCAAAATATAATATGGATGAAGAAGACTTATTTTTACTAGAAAAAAGCTCGAACTAGTTTGAGAACCCCAGTCTCCGCGCGGGCCGCCCGCGTACCCACTGCGGCCACTTGTATGAACGAGCTATGGCGTGAGTAGCCCGCGCCGCTCACCGCGCCCGCGTGCCCATTATGGACACTCAAATGAAATTCTTATGTTTGAGTACGTCGCGCTGCGCCCTCCCCGCGCCCGCGCTGCCACTCTGGCCAAGCTCGTGTAGTTTGACTGTAGGGACGTGTGTATATGGAGTGTGAGTGTTTGATAAGCGTATAAAAGTGTATTCGTGCCCATGTAGGTTTATGTGAATTTTTTTTTTTGGTCAGTTTTTGTTAGTAAAAAATGAATCCTGAACGACACGAGATGACGCCATGCTGATCCCGTGCATTGCTTGTATATGTGCACGTGTGTTGACCCTTATGAGGTCACATTATACTAATGCAATTATTATTTCCATAGCCTGGGGCGTAGCAGTAGCATGGGTGGCCATCTCCTGCTGCAGTGGGTACGGCGGGCTGGTAAACTCAGCGCTATCATACCGGGGCCTGTTGCCGCTCAGCCGCCTGACCTACTGCGCCTACCTCGTGCACCCCACCATCATGATGTACACCTCCTTCCTGCTCGACGGACCCTACCACATGCAGAACTCCACAGTGGTGAGTACAAAGAGTGGTATTCACTGTTGCAAGAATTTTTTTTTGGCGCTCGAATGATGTTTACAGAGAGGTGCTATTGGTAAACATTATTTTGTGAACCCTTTACGTATATTTTGTTGCTGACGATCCGTCAGGAATAAAAACAAAAGAAAAAGGGGATCAGACCGGAATGAGAAAGCTTATAGTGGATAAGACAGAGATTAAAACAGAAGAAGAACTAGCAAAGAATCCAGTTGCGGTTCAGGGGATAAGACCAATAATGTTTTGTGAAATGTATTGAAAATATCCTTGTACAGCTATAGTAGGTAATTGGCCATACCTATTTCTGCTGTCAAAACAACGTTGCTGTGTGCAATGCAATCAGGATTCCATAAAATGGCAACGAATATGACATACCTAACTCAGGTATAGTAAGATAACCAATTGTCCATATTGCTAATTGTAATTTTTTTCAAATGCTACATACAGTTCATGAATGGATAACTTGATCTATTTAAAACGTTAAGTATAGATTACACATTATACCGCTTAGATTACATGTTCTGGTGTCACAATCAATCTATAATGATTACTGAAAAACCGCAACGGTATCCGTTGTTTTATGTAATACAGAATGATATCAAGAGAGCACAACTTTGAGTTCTTACAACAGGAACAATTGCTTCTTACTCACCTACACAGCGTGATAAGAACACAAACTTTACCATATTACTCGCATAAACAGTATATATTCAACAGTAAATAAAAACGTCGTAAAAATTGATACCTGTCCATTACCCAGGGAAGCATCGGGTGACTCATTAGCCACTCCCTGACTTCACCCTTTTCAGCAAATATAGGCGTTAATTTACTACCCCACACAGTGTCATAAATATTCGTAGTAGGTACAGTTACGGGCAAACATATTTACACCCTTCAAGAAAATCAAAAGGGATGTTTTCGGGGAGTTGGTTCGATTCAAGTAACAAACCGTAATAGTTTGTGTTTACAGATTCTGTCTACACAGTACTTCATAATTTCAATCAATAATTAAACAGAAAATGGTTGTTGAATTTCACTAAAGCCTAAGTTCACCAATATTCAAACCACCGGTTAAGTACTTAAACAGTTGGTTTATGACAAACCTAAATATCTAAACAGTTTACTTAAGGGAAATACTGGACCTAAACGCAAGTTTTAGAAACAATAAAAGTATATGATCGACTACAGTAAACAAAATCAGAAAAATATATGATATTCTTCAGGATATATGCTAGGTTAATAGTGTGTTGAAAACATAATAGGTACAACTAATTTGATACGATAGAAAAAAATCATGAAGATACCTCTAAAAACTTTCTTTTTACAATAAAAACCATACTAATATAAAATACAATCATTCTGATTTAATGTCAGTTTATTCAACAAGCAACATATTAAAACACTAGTGTTTTAATTTTTTAGTCCAAACAATATATTTTTTGTAATTAAATAATTGCTTCATATTTTGCAATAAATTACCAGCGTTGTGTCATCGCGCTTCTCTTTCTTTTCTATGCAGTCCGACAGTGACCGCGCTTTAGGTCATGTAAGCCCCTTAAATGTTGGTTAACACAAGGCTAAGTGTGAAATTCTACAACGATTATATACGTATTATTGCTCGCGACTGTACTTATTGTTCTGCATTATTGCCTCGATATGTTTATTTCGTTTTGCTGTTAACTTGCAAACATTAAGTTTGATGTCCCACAATGTTGTAACTTTCCAGCTGGTTGAACCCAACACACAATTGACTAGGAATTCTCTTCAGTTCTCATTCCGTATTGAATTTTATTGTTTATTGGATAAGTTGTTGTTGTTTCAGTAAAACAGTGAGAACCCAGTATTTTATCTGCTGTTTTGGTATGGTGAACAAAATCTTCTTCCTCTTTGTAAAATAATATTAAACCTGAGCTAGAATACTGTACGAAAATTCGTCCCGTAAAAATCATAAAGCGTAGTTTTGTTACCGCCTCATAAAGATAGGAAACTGTTGTGTTCCCAGAGTTACCTCACTCAGATTGACATTTCCTAGGAACATCGTGCACTGGTACCTTTCGGAAACAGGCAACTGATATCGCTTATACCTACCTACAGGTAAAAAATAAACCTTTCTTTTTTGGTTTTGCTAGCTAGGACGTTGCGAAACGTATATAGGATCCATAAAACCTTATGAAGGTTAAAATACCGATTGCCTTTAGGTCGTCAATATCGTTAATGAATAGTCGAGTACAAGCTGCTGAAATTCGAAACCATTCCAAAACTCGTACTTCTGAACTTCCTTTCATTTATTCAAGACGACGGGTTAGATAAATATAGGGTCTACACGAAGGAATTCGGGACAGTGAGATTAAACTGCAGCCGTATCTTATTGGCAACATAAATCTCTCATTTGGGAGACAACGGTAACACTAAAATATACACAACCGAAAACTATAACTAGGTAAATGAGAGTGTAAACATTTCATTACTGTCGCCTCCTCATGTTATATGTGTCGTAAAGAATGGTCTGAAAGCTACAATACACTTGTATAGCTGGGTACTTGACGGGCACAGATTTATGCCACGCTCTCGACATCCACTCAAACGTTGGCGCTTGAAAGCCGGCCCTTGAATTGTGTGAGAAACTTATGATTCATTGTAAAGTACAATATATTTTCATGACACAGGACTGGCAGGCAGACACTAGTCATTCTTTTGTCAGTATTTTTTTCCAAGTAGCTGTACCTTGTATGTGCCAGCACTCATTAGTTGATGTCATCGTAACAACCGTACTTACTGAGTTGTTAACTAGTTACTGGTCGCCCGACACTCCTAAGTGACACTCAAGACCAATTTTGGATCGAATATCTTTGAAACCAAATAAACCTTTCAGGAGAATTACGTTACTCACTTATTGTCTTGTACAATAAAATGTTATATGGAATATGAAATTTTCTACAAAGGAAATATCGGAAGAAAATAACGGTGACAAAAGAAAATTTAGTGTAGAGTTGTTTGCCTATAAATGCTGCTTTACAACAACGTGTGACGTAGGTGTTTAATCCTTCTTAATATTTAATTAATTCCTACACAAAATGTACCTATGTCTTTTTACCTTTACAGTACCCGGCGATAAATATTGCACATCGACCTTTACCTTTTTTTGTATTTTATACAAAGAATAAAAATAATTATCAAAAGAAGCAAATCATAATTGTTTTAACAGCTCTTAATAGATACCGGACTGTTTGTATTTCGTGCGATAGAGATAACGCTCTACGAAGCCGAAATTAGCCGATTGTCTCTTTCCAAAGGTCGATGTGCAATATTTATCGCCGGGTACGGTATCTGAAATTCCAGGTATATGTAGGTTGAACAGGATCTGTGTACAATTTATTATCGATGTATGAAAGATTGACAGCATATATTATTACATATATATATATATATATATTATTACAAATCAGTATATATTATTACATATTGGTTATGGTGTATGATGATGATTGAGGATATAGGCCTCCCGTAACCTTCGGAATGGCCTATTCAAAGAATCACATACCAATACACATAAATAATAATTTGCTACGTTCTCTCCTTTTATTTCGGTGCGTCCTTCGCAATCCTTTTCGATTTTATTTACTGAAATATAAAAGCAATAACTAAGTGTCATTTTAACTAAAATAATATCAAAAACCCTTTTCATATCCCTGTTGTATCGCCTCAGGAATGTAAACACATATGCCATAGTAGGTTTATGATATGTACCTCTTAGATGATTTTATTATTTCGATAAAAGGTAAAGATATGATCTTGTTCGAATCATAACGTGGCTGTTAAATTTTATGACATCTAATGTTATATAGATTTCCATTAGTCTAGCACTAATTAGTGTGGCTTTTCACGAAATTTTACCGGGAACTAATGACTTTCCCGAATTTTTTTTGTTCGAATTTTTATTTTACCGAAAACTATTGACAGTCATCTTTTTTGCTATATGCATTATTTGACATATTTTTAGATTCGCATTTTCAAGTTGGTTAGTAATGCACTGTGAAGTACTGCTGTGCCATAATACAAAACTTAAGAACACATTACATAGTGCACTGAAATGTTCAGAGTAAGCTCTTAGGACTGAACGTAATAGCACAGTACCTACTGTTCCCCTGAAATATAAAATGGAACCTACCGTACACTGTTTAAGTGAACACGAACCGTGCTATTAAACTTTGTTAATGGATGTCTCGCTCTCAAACATGCACCGACCATGAAATATTTTTAGCTGCCGCCGTTAATCAAACACGAAGGGTGAAATGTCGCCTAATTAAGTCAAAACCAAAAATCGAGGTAATAAGTTATCCCGCGCTTCCTCCGGGGAATCCACAGTTTGCGACCAAAAGATTTGTATCACATCGACACGTCAGTAAGGGGTTAGTTGTTTCACGTATACTTTACCTTTGTAGTTGAAGGACAAGAGGGAAACTCCTTCCTTATTTCCCCCTCCCCCCTCACCCTCAAGACGTGACATAAAACTCGTGCGGACTCATATCAATATTGAGTTATGAAATTGCACTGAAACCATAACCTGAATTTAACTTTTTCGTTCCCACATACCATCAACTGAAATGTTTTCCGCAAATAACATTACGGTGAATGAAGTTGGGAGGTATGCAAAGTTTTGTAGAAATCACTTCGACCTGTGTATACAGTGCACTACATTAGTGCACAGTGTACACAGGTCGGAGTGATTACTGCACGATGCAGGTCAACTGAAATATTACTCAGGACATCTAAACAAACTCAAAGCATTTATTTCAATTAAACCATTTACAGGCACTTTTGAATTGTCAAGAAGTCGGTCAGTCAGAAATTATGAAGCTAGTTGCCCATTCCAAAGCGTAGGTTCCTATGGAGAAGAACGGGCAAGAAACTCCATGGACACTCTTTTTAAATTATATTTTACAAAAATATTAGTTACATTATTACTTTTGATTTTAAAATTATATAATGTGAGACAAACTTGAAAGTTTCCAAATCACATTACGCGGATTACATTATCATTTATTTCAATCTAGTTTCATGACGACTAAAGTTCATACATAATAACAACAAAAATATACATTAAGTATAAAATTAAGTTATTATTATAGTCTTGTAATATCAAAAATTGTAGAAACGGACACAGACGGAAAAGGAAAAAAACGGAAATAAGAAAACGTTATAAAAAAATAAAATAATAATGTTATAAACGAAATTGTTAAACGAACTGTTTAACACAAATGTTTGGTTTTCGTAAATTAACGAGCACTTGTTAAAGTGGCTTTGAGCGGAACTACGACTCGCCCGGAGGCTCTTTCTCACGCAAATAGCCCCTCGACTAACATGAAAATACATAATAATATTCTCTGCACATATTCAACTTTTATTCAAGATGAAGTTTATAACTTTTCCCGTATGTTTAGGACAAGCACCAATGTTTTACAAACTGTAGGTACAGAATCTCACTTTAGCATTATCTTTTAAATTATCGGTACGATCGATGGTCTGTTGGGATCAACTCTGCATTCGATGACTTTCGATTTAATTAGAGGAAAAAATTCACCCTGACAACATTTTGAAGTTCGTTCCAATAATAAGATTTAAAACAACCTCAAAGATAGCACTCAGTTTATTTGAATGGAGACGTCAATTTTATTATAATATTTCTGTTTGCAGCTCGCAATATACTCCGGTTATGCAGTGATGGCATTCTTGGCTTCGTTCGCCATTTCACTAGCGTTTGAGGCACCCGCCGTCCGACTCCTGAAGATCATCAGCGGCGAGCCACGAAGCAAGAAGAGCTCCTGAACCACACAGGAGATACCACGGTCTAGCATTGACACGTGTAAAATAAACGTGTTGATTACATGCGGTATTTGTTCAACGCGCACTCATTGATTTACAACAATTGTAAATAAAAATTATACTTCTATACCTTTCAGAAATCTCTTACGTAAATGTTAGTTCGAAAATCCCGGCGAACCCGGTATAGTTGGAGATTTAATTTCCTGTGTCTATTTTCATCAAACCTTCCACAATGAAGTGCGCTCTATCGAAGCTTTATTTAGGTTATAATATTAAAAACCCAAACATTAAGGACTTGATAGTTACCAATAAAGACTTTATACATGTTACCAATGGGAGTTCATATCTTTTTATCTATCGGTTTCTAACATACAATTGGCCAAATGGTTGGCCCACATTTGACGTGTTGCCGTTGGATGTGACATCGATTCAAAGGGGTACGTTCTATTGCTTTATCTATAGATGAGAATGGCACATTGTCACAAGAGCGAGTCACCACTAGCTTGCTGACCCAATTGCGAAGTTAAACACATGCTTGTCCAAGTACTTACTTAGATTTTGGCATCTTATTGAGACGCAGTTGAAGATATGTTCTACCTACACCTACAGTATATCTATAGCATCAAAACGCAATGCACCGAGCATTGTAGGTATCCATGAATGTGTGTGTGGATCAGATTAAATGTTGTGGTTGCGTGCTAATTTAATTCAAAGAAGCGTGAAATTTAATTCAGTGATGTAAGAATAATTTGATTCGAAATTAAATTAAAGAGGCAAGCCTCTTCTCAATTGTAATACTAAAGTCTTGTTTTATAGAGACCTTGGTGTAAATTCTTAGCGAGCAGAATACAGCCCTTTATAAAGCATATGATCCTCGCACACACGTCGACGTAAATTAATAAAATTATTTCTCCAATTGTCGAATATGGAGTATGGTAATTTATTATGATTACACTCGATAACCGCGCTACATGCAATTAATCAATCATGCTTGCTCACCGCACTTTATCTCTCCGCCACATACATAAATCCTCTTTGTATAATAACTAGGTTCTTGTTAGAACCACACACCGCACGCACTTCGTCTCCACCGATAATGTTTTTGTTGCTAACCACCAGACAGACGCTACTTGAATATACACCAGCGTTTATTTCTTAACAGTTTCCCTGTCCCATGAGTCATATATGATTCATGTTAATTGTTTAACTATTGTGTTTACTTTATGGACAGTTAAGTTGTTAAGAAATTAACATGTCAATCGAATACTTGAACTTGCTCTGTAAAATAAAATTAATGCTGTACCGCTTGCTCGTCAATGGTCCATGACACGTTACCCCGTGAATTACAATACATTAAATTAGGGTCAGAGATGGTAGGTACACATGTGTTAGTATAATATTGTGTTTTATATAATTTCGAGGACCTATTAAATATTTTCTACCTCTAATAAGTACCTAGTGATGTATGCTCAGTTAGTCCTTATTTGACGGTAGTGTAGGAGTAGGTCCAACAGAAACTTTGCTTTCATTGGTAAGTTAGTACAATGATTTTATTTTATGTATTTCTTATCAATAGTTAGCAAGGAAAGTTTAGTTTAGGTTATTTTTATCTTAAAATATTTTTAACATGTGATATTTCATTGAATATTTAGAGGTCCTTGATAACTTGTTCATACAATTCGCCATATTTTATGGATCGTTCCGAAAATTATAGCAGTTTAATGCATGTCAGACTATAAGTACTTATCATTTAGTTTTGTAAAAAGACAATTATTCATAATGTTATCATATTGACCGACCTCAACTGAAAAATAAATTGTAAATATTTGATCAAAATACTCTGAAACAACGTTACATAATATTGTAAATAGAAAATTTTATAATAAAGCATTATTTAATTACTCTCTTGTGTATTATTAGTTTCATCCTTGTTTGATTATGGTTCAGATATAAGTAATTAATTGCTAAACAATGGATGATTAACTTTTGTGAACGTGATTCAACGTTCTTTATCCCTGTGCCACCCCTCGCCAATAAAAGTTAATTTTGAAAGCGAATTACTGCAATATTACTTGGATTTGTCTACTACATCAGTCAATATAAAAATATCTGTTGTATAAGTATGGTATTGTTCACTTTAGATGTTAACAACAAAATTTAAGTCTTTAAGTGATGTCGGAGCACTTAGGCTTATTAACGTCTAGGCTGTTTGCTTTGAGCTACCAAACGGTAGGCTACTACACAATACACATGCCTACGTATTAGAACTTTATAACAGTTGGGTCTGAACAGTGTCTGTTTAACATACTTTGGGAAAGTTTTGTTGACGAAGATCAAGGCATTTAAAGCCCAGACCGCGGGCTAAGTAGCAAGTTTATGCCAAGTTTTTATTGTCATTCCCTTGTGTCGAAACTAGTTATAAACGTAACAGCCTGGGGTACGCCAGACGTATTAATTAATGTAGGTATCATATTCCATTTACAGCATTCCATAGCGTTAATTATATACCTACCGTATTCACGAGTCATTCAATCCCGAATAAAGGATTTTATTCGCACTGTACAATAAAATTACTCAATATTTTAACAGAAAAATAAAACCCTGTCGGTTCTAAACTCTGCGTTTATTCCAAAAGCAAAATACACAGCGAACCGAATAAAACTAATGGCTGCAAGAGCAAATCGCGTCAGAATATACGAAAAATTAATACTGAGCTCCCGAAATGCAATGGTTCATGGTGAGATTAGATACGTGAGCTTTTGTGCGACACGGGATCCGCAGTTTGCGACAGAATAGTCGCGATGGATCCGCGATGCCTGCTGCCTGCCCAGTCCCGTAGCGATTACCAACGCTTATAAAAATTGTAAAATACGGGAGAGCATCAGAAAATTGATAACACCATGAAAAATTTTGATTCCCTCCAAATAAACGTAGATCATGTGAAGACGTGAGGTGAACACGAATACCTATGGGTGTAATTTCGTTAGATTTACTCAAGATGTGTGTATGTGCGTATCCGGATCCCGATGCGGAGGCAATAAGAAAGAATATTCTAGTTCTTGAAGCCTTCCTGAAGGCTCACTGTTCCTGAGCTGTCTCGGGAATGCTTTGCGAAAATCTTTTTCCTTTTGGTAAAAAACAGTCGTCAGTTTATAACATTGCATTAATCACTTTTATTATGATGGTTCACCCAAAGTCTGAAAATTATCTCATAAAAAAATGCAATGCAAATGGAAGCACGCGATTGCTCGTTTCATGACCCATAACGCAGAATCATAATATTTTCTTCACGGACAACATCGAAATATAAACAAAACTTGTACAGTAAAATTACCATAAAGAAAGATGCATCATTCTGTGATAGTCATCATCTGCCTAGCCTTTTCGGATCGGCTTCCAGTCTAACCGGATGCAGTTGAATACTAGTATTTTACATGGAGCGACTGCCTATCTGACCTCCACAAGTCCACAACCCAGTAACTGGGTAATACGATAGGTACCTCTTGGTAAGACTGGTTGTCAGACTTTCGGGCTTCTGACTACCCGTAACGACTGTCAATGATCCACAAATGACAGCCGGGACTAACAGATTAACTTGCTTTCCGAGGCACGGAGTGGTCTCGGTATGTAAAGATGGTCACCCATCCACAGACCAACCGCGGCAAACGTAGTTTAACCTGATCGATCGACCTGTGCGGTTGTTATTATTTAGCCACGGGCCACTAGTAATAAAGTGGTAATAAAGCAAAATAAATTAAAATATCAAGTGCCTACTATTTTTGTTCACCGTCTAATCTCAATTGATTTCAGATTTTGTTGAAATTGGTGTAAATACGAGATTGAATATTCACCCGATCTGGGTAAAGTTGCCCACTCGTAACACTGAAGTGGCGGTACGCAGTAAAAGGGCACACTTAACCGAGGAATTTATTTGGAATTACATCTTATTGCTTATTGTTTGCAAACTTTCATTCTCGTGTGTATTGTATTGTTAAAGATTGAACAGACTTTATTGACAAACCATTTATTGCATGGAGTGTACGTATGTGAAATAAGAACCCTTATTTTTTGAAGTCGGTTAAAACACGGATCACAGCACGCCTAAGCACCGTGAAAGTGTGTATCGAGTTACACGAAAGAGCCTTCGCAAGTAGGTACAGACGCCAGCACATCAAGCTACCCGTAACTGTCAAATTTTCCCAATCAACTCTGAACCTTATGCTTTAGCGATAAAGTTGAAAATCTATTAAAGAAATTTGACAGATTGTAGTAGGTTGATGTGCTGGCGTCTGTACTTCGAATTTAATCAACTTATGGGATTAGAATATTCTAAGTTATTATTGTTGCCCGATTCGCTCGCTAAACCGTAATTCATCGCCCCTACTATACAGGTAGAGGCAATGAATTACGTAAACCTATGTACTTGTAAACGAGTACATAATGCCGACGAGGGAACACATTAAGTATCTGATTAACTTTACGAACTCACGACTTAGGTACATGTGCCCACATTAATCAGTGCTTTCAGACATCTTACAACTTGTTAACATGATACTTGGTAACTAACCTTCATATTAACCTATTCATCATGTACCTCTGTATTGATTTGAATACACAGCTTAATAATAGGAACAATGAATGTCTTATCGTATCCGTATCAATCAATCAATCAACTCGACCTATTGCAGTCCACTGCTGGACATATTCCTCGCCCAGGCTGCGCCACAACACCCTGTCCTCCGCCTTCCGCATCCAGTCTACCCCAGCCACCTTCTTTAGGTCGTCCGTCCATCTACGCTTGCCGATACGCGGTCTCCAGTCCACTCAAGCACTCGTCTGCTCCACCGGTCATCGATCCTTCGACAAACATATTCAGCCCACTGCCACTTCAGTTTGCTTACTCTCCAAGCTATGTCGGTAACTCCGGTTCTTTTCCGGATAACTTCATTCCTGATTTTATCCTTCAAAGAGACTCCGAGTATAGCTCGCTCCTTATCGAGCTGAGCGACATGGAATTTGTGGGTCAGCCCGACCGTCAGTGTCCACGTTTCGGCACCATATATCATGATGGGCAGGACGCACTGGTTGAAGACCTTAGTCTGCAAGCACTGCAGGATAGGCGACGAGAAGACTTGACGGAGTCTTGCAAATGCTGCCCAACCCAACTGGATCCTTCTTTCGGCTTCTTTCTCGGTTGTGTCTACCGAGCTGTATTACTTGCAGATAGACATAATCCTTCACCACTTCGAGAAGCGACCCTTCGATGTGGATTGGTCTCGGCAAGACGTGCAAATTGTACATGACATCTTGTGCAAATTCATGCCGACGCCAACCCGCCGAGGGCTCCATTTAGGCTGTGCAGCATTTGGTCTAGCTGTTACTACATCACATTCGTATACTTGACGTAAATCTGTCAAGTAGTCACATTGTTATGAACAACTTATTGTCTGTCTACAGAACACCACAAAACGTGCAATTGTAATAATAAGTCCAAATGGACAAAGTTCACCGTGAAAGGGTTAATTTAAAAAAAAAAAAAAATTAAGTTTAAAATATATTTTTGTGAAATGAGCATTCCACAAAGCCTGCTCCAAACTGTGTGCGACTCTGGTACTCTGGTTCACTTCAAGATTGTATTAATTGCGTTTTCGCTTCCGCTGCAAAAACTGCCCTGACTGTTAACTAAAAACATTTTTGCTCTCTTAATGGGGGTGGATGTCGTTTCATTACGGACGAGCTGCATCCACCAGCATGCCGACAGTGAAACTGCCTCGACAACTTTTTAAATTCATAAATTATTTTTTGTAATTCTCTGCCTGAGGTGACACTAGAAAATATTACTACGGAGATAAAACTTTTTATGATTAATAAACCTGGCTGGCCACTTCTGGTATTCCATCGCCTGCTAAATTGCAAAATCATGTTTATCCACGACAATTTTCTCCGTCTCGTCTTTGAGAAATATAAGCGCATAAATAAGTAGCGTATTTAGGTACCTACTTATAATTTATCAGGTGCAAGTGTCTATAATCATAATATTGCGAACATCAAAGTTATCTGAACTATTTATCAACTATTTAGATTCGGGTCGCAGTTCAAAGGATGTTATGTGTACTATTTAGCGATAATTACATCTTAGCACATTTGGTACACTAACAACTAATATAGGTAAACGCCTAGAAGAGGCATGAATTATTTTTATTGAAAACTTAATTTAACTTAAATGATAAATGATTTTATTTTTGTAAGTAGTTTTGTACAAACACTTTTACACGTCAATCATAAATTTTTACTTAGAACATCAAATACCTAGAAACCTAGGTATCAGCACAGATGTACAACGATGGTATCAATAAATAGATAATTAACCGATCGAGTAAACTAGTGTAAGGTAACAAAATAGTTAACAATGAGATTGATAAATTAATTGTTGGATATTGTGTAAACCAATGAAATTAATTAAAAATGAATAACATAATAAATAAATATACCTACAGAATGGCCATATTATAAACACGGCCCATATAGAAAGCTTCCACACTGCTAATGAAGCTTGTTTGGAAATTTTGGTTGTGCGTACCTAACATAATAGAAAGGGATTGTAATTGGCTGCAATTACCATTCATAAGCACGGAAACTAAGTGTGAACGCGTCAAACTAGGGCAATTAAGGGGCTTACAGGACGAAAACGCAAACAACGCAAGTCTTAGAAACAATACAAGTATATGATCGACTACAGTAAACAAAATCAGAAAAATATATGATATTCTTCAGGATACATGCTAGGTAGATCATGTTTTGAAAACATAATACAACTAATTTGATACGATAGAAAAAAATTATGAAGATACCTCTAAAAACTTTATTTTTACAATAAAAACCATACTAATATACATACAATCATTCTGATATTTTGTCAGATTATTCTACAAGCGACATACTAAAGAACTAGTGTTTTAATTTTTAAGTCCAAACAATAGATCTTCATATTTTGCAATAAATCACCAGGCGCTTCTCTTTCTTTTCTATGCAGTCCGACAGTGATCGCGCTTTAGGTCATGTAAGCCCCTTAACGAGACGAAACGTCACGTACCTTCATGGGGTTGCAAGGGTTCGACACGGCGGCGCTACCATAAAATTTCAAATGCCTAAAGTTTCTCAAACCGTTAATCGTCGCACTTTGTTGATACAACACCGACAGATTCCTTCCCTCTTTTCAAAATTTCCTAAACCGTACGCTAAAAATACCGGACAAATTCAAAGCCTTCTTTCTGTTCTAACCGAACCTAACGTAAGGAGAATGGGAGGCGTTTAAAATTGGTCGCTGGTCTATCCTAACGGAAATGGCAGGCGTTTAAAATCTAATTAGTTTTTGCAAAAATATACAAAACAAATTAGACGTTTCTAAATTATTATAGATTTTGAATATATTCGGACATCCAGACGCACTGCAAGTTACCATCCCTACCTAGTTGCTATTCCACCAATTCGCACTAAGCGTTTTCAAATGTCCTTTATAATGCGCACAGCAAAAGAGTGGAACTCTCTACCTGCGTTTGTGTTTCCGAGTGCATACAACCCGAATCTCTTCAAAGTAAGAGTGAACAGGCTTCTTCTGGGTGAGCTCACTCCATCGTAGACTTTGTCTCTGTCATCTCTGACCTAGACTAGAGTCAAGAGCAAACCCATTTCAAATAAAAAAAAAATCAAATATGTTTATTAAATGAATATTAATTAAAATGTGCATTATATTTAATTTAATTTAGTTATATATGTCAGATTACAAATGATCCATAATGGTTAGTACAACAGGAGCTTAAGATCTATGTTAGTAGGTACACAAATTAAATATAAATAACAATTACATTATAGATTTTGAATCAATTACAAAAATAAAAAAATCAAAATTAAAGAAAATGTCCATTATACCATATAAAATTCGGTAAAATGAAATTATATCATTTCTTCGTTATATTAAAGAAAAGTACCTATAGTTAGGTCGTATAATCATTAGAACGTTTGTTAATATATCAAACGTTACACACCCTTTTTTGTCCGTCTGTCTGTTTCTATTTCTGTCAGTCTGTCAAGAACTTTTTGTGCTGGTATTAAGTTGCAATTAATATCAAATACATAGGTCTACGGACCCTTGATGCTCGAAAGTCAAGCTTCTAAGTCAACGCAATCAAAAAATACGGCCATTTATGCGACATATTTTGATACTCGCAAATATATTGAAAGTTTTAGGGTAGTTACCGTTGACATAGCATCTGAAATCTGGGAAGAAACGAGGTCTCACAGCACAAGTATCTAAAGGAAAAAGAAAATTCACTAATTTCGAAAATTTTCAATTTGTATTTTCATCAAATAAACAAAAATGGTATAAATTATTCATCCCAAGCCTTCATTGTGCGTCCGACACGCACTTTGCCGGTTTTTTCGTTTAAACGATCATCTTCCAATAATAGAGTTTTTTATCATCGCGACGGGAGATTATTGGATTTTAGAGATTGATGGCTATAATTAGGTACCTATTGTATTTTTACTTTATTTAGGTAAGTAGATAGTGGTAGATTATTATATGATTTACTTACTACCAGAAACTATTATAATAGTACCTACATTGTGGTACATGTGTGCTATCTCAGGCCAGGCGAACCCCGAATTAAGGCTCCTGCAAACAAGCGCGACGCGCGACGCGAATGGCGCGCGACATAAAGGCACCGCTCGTTGCGCGACTTGCGGTGCCTTTGTGTCGCGCGCGATTTTATCGCGTGTCGCGCCTGTTTGAAGGAGCCTTTATATGCATGAAGCTGCAAGTACACGGCGGGCCCGTCTGGACGGGCCAATTCAGTGGGGATGCCACGCGCCGGTCTGGTCGCACGTAAGCTTGCCAGGCGTCCGGATAAAGCGGGACACAGTCAGGCTTTTTGGTTGCGTGTCCGGCCAAATCAGACGGTATCCGGCCTGTCCGGTTATTTAAATATGACAATCGCGCGCACGGCGCGCCCTCGCGCCGTCCCGCCACTCTTCATCACCACCCCACTGAAGACTCATTCAATTTTATTGTTGTTTCATTAAAATTTAAGAAGATTTTATGGTAAACGATAAAAAAGCCGTTTTACTTTTTAAAAAGTTGTCGTGTTTCACTAAGACTAAAAAATTAAGGGTGTCTGACCTTTTTACCCATATGTCCAGCTAAACTGGCTGGTCTGTCCGGCTTTTTTAAGATCTGGCAACCCTAGTCGCACGTTAGTTCGATACTAACGCGCCGCGTCGCGTCGTCTGTAAAATGAAGACAAAAACTTATTCGCCTACTTAAATAATAACAAGGATCCAAACCTCACCTCACTCACTTCCAAAGGACATCGAAAGGGCAGAAATGCTCGTCTACGTGTACGGACGCCAGCACATCAAGCTACCCGAAACCTTAAAAATTTACCAATCAACTTTGAACCTTATGCTTAAGATATAAAGTTGAAAATTTATTAAAGAAATTTGACTGATTGTAGTAGCTTGATATGCTGGCGTCTGTACCTAATTAGTAATTAGGTTGGTAACTACCTACCAAATGTTTACATTTGTTATTCTTATTAATGTGAACGGGATTTACGTAGTTAGAATATTATTTATTATTATTATAGTTTAGTTAGGTACTTACTTACGTAGTTCTCTGGTTTAGCTTCGATAATACTTATACATACTCTTGATCAGGTAGGAAGCAAGTATTTTTGTTTTAGTGGATAGGTACCTACCATAAAAAGGTATGTATCGTATTATTTATTATATTTAATACTTCAAGCACATAAATGTATCTTTTTCTTCCGGACAGCTCTAGTACTCGGTTAAGCGGCGTAGGTATGTTGCGGACAAGAAAAGACACAAAGTAATAACAACTATTAAGCGCGGCGATAAAGTGCAATTTAGCTTGCGCGATGTGATTTTGTAGGCTATTATAAAAGAGGCTTACTTCAAGATCAAAGGAGTCGGCCTTCTGTACTAAGTACTATTAGTTATTCTGTGGCTATGTTGATCGATAAGGAAGCCGAGCGTGTAATGATCAATCAATGCACACGCGTTTCATGCGACGTTTTTCAACATACTTGCGAGGAAAAAAACAGACTTGTATTGTTAAATATTAACTTACACTATTTAAAAAAAAGGGAAATATGACCCGCGGATTCCTTTTGGCATGAAGTCTCTTTGATGAGATTAAAAAAACGCACATATCCGACTAGTAAATAGTTCTCTGTGGCGTTACCGCACTAGTGCGGTAACAGTAAAAAGCACGCGTGTTTAATACACTGCATTATGGACCTACAAGCGGTTCATTAAGAGCCACTTTACGAGCAAGTGTGTTGAAAAAAATATTTGATGCTGACATTTTTTTCAAGATTCGACCTTCGGACATTTTGGGACATTGCTATAAAATATTGTGTTACATTCCAACTAACTTCATGTCTTTAATATGAATCCAGTAGTTCCATTAAATGAACTGACTGCGTCTTCTAAAAGTAATTCACATTATAGAAGGTACCTACGTGTTATTTACTTTAAAGAAGGTGTGTCGCTTTGTGGTTCTATCAGGGATATCTTTTTTTATAGTATGACCGTTCAAGAGCCCTATTCCAAGTCCGCAGAACAGAGGCGAGGGAAAAAAGTTAGCTCCACGCGAAATTATTAGAACAACAGAATCAGATCAGAATATATTTATTATGCATGCAGTAAAGTTATTAGGACCAACATGAGTTGAACCCAAAGTGTTTGGATGTGTTTATAGGATAAAATATATCTTTATATGAGTGAAAAATCGACAATAACCTATAAAAAATTAGATTATTTTAAACATTTTGGTTGATATTAACCTACCTCCATTTTAAGGCGCCGTTCACACTGCGACCCACGCCCGTCGAGTTACGCGAGGCAGTGTGAACAACGCCTGATAATCATCGCTATCATTGGATCATATTATTAAAGTCATGGATTTAATTCACATTCAACATCTCAACGACTTAATCGTTCTAGGATGTAATACATTTTCTGACGGAAATTGGATTTTATAATTTTTTTCCGCTACTGCTTTGAATTATTATAGATAGTTGCTAACATTGTTTCCTCTCGGTGGTAATATTTAGGCGCGATAATGGACGTCTATGTTTATCTTACCCTAACGATAATACTGTACACGCCCCTATACAAACACTATACCGCGTAAACAGGGAGAAAGGCGCCTCACGACGGGGCTTGGCCATCGAAGCGTTTATCTGATGGTCCCTCATCACATCGTCTTTGTACATAACTAAAATGATTCGCAGCCCCCCGTGGATACACGTCAATTGTAAATTCTTGTGTGACGTACCAACCGAGGCAATGATCAGTTTAATAATTAATGTATAATTTTCCCACAGAGACGGCAGCCACTAGATCCTCTTCGCCAATCCCACTCGAGTCGAATATTAGATTCGATAAGCCTTGCTCCATAGCTCGGCCAAGCGGCATATGGCTCTCGGGCGAGTTAATATTAAAATTGAATTCTGCAGTCGGTATAGAAATATATATCATTTCATAACAATATTTAACTGTTTCTTTTAGTTAACAAACGGATACCTAAAAATCTGTTTAGTAGTAAAAACAAAAACAACAAATTCGGCATTTGAAATAAGGCTTTCCACTATAAAGTTCGGATAAGTAAGAAATAGAAAATAATTATTGTCTAGGTAATTTAATACATTACGCTAGTGAGCCCCAAACTAGACAGTTAGTCTGTATGATGAGGCTCAGAAAAAACAAATGAACGTGAAGCAAAATTTCGTTTTTATTTTATGTTTTTCAATAATAGGCTGAGAATGCGTTTTTCTTTTCATCAAAAAAAATATAAACGTCACGTGGCAGCACTGACACGTCAGGTCCAGACATCTGTCAAAGAGCCTATATTTTCTTTAGTCATGACTGAATGATGAACGAATGAATGAATCGAATGATGAACGTCATCATATATTTTATATAAGAAGACCTCTTGTCACAGTGGTGCCAACTGGTGTCGTAAATTTTCACGAAAACCCTCATTGAGAACCTCCTCCTTTTTTCAAGTCGGTTAATAATGGCCTGTATTTTATTTTATTTATCATAAATGGCAAAATAACCTTTTTGGTTGTATTAATTTACTGCAGGCTAAGTATTTGTATTTACCTTTTAGATGATTATCAGCAATAATTAATTATTTTATTACAGGTAGCATCCCTGCATACGAGTACAGCATTTCTACATAATCAATAAACACTACTTTAATAATAAATCATGCCTCATATAAAACTGGAAAGTTACACAAGATTGAGTCAATTTCAGTGGTCCGTATTTCCGTACCTACCTGTAGCGGTATCTACAACGCCACATGCGAACAACGCATCATACTGACGTCACGCAAAATCCTGCATCGCGCAAGCAGAGTTTACCGCGCAACTAGCATAGACACAACGACCCGACATGAATCATCGGGCAGTTGCCCGCCAGACACAACAACCGTCTGGTCGGACGATCCTCCCTTTTCTATAGAGTATGAGTGAACTTTACACCCTGTTCCTCATACCTCTATATACCTATCTCTAAAAACGAATTAAAGCCAATAAGCTCAAGCTGACAAGCAATATCGACTGAAAACTCATTTCTATAATAAATTCACTGTCCGTATTTTAGAAACAATAGTAAATTAAACGTGACGGTTCGTCGCAACATCAACCGAGACGAGATAGTAATATTGTTGTTGTTCGGAGCTCCGTGGCTGATGCCGCGATAACTGCCCCTTAATTGGACTACCAGTGTTTTAGTACAATAAAAACTGGACTAGAAAGAGCGAGGGGGGGGCAGAAGGGATTCTAAAGCAGATGCTCGCTTCTCACGACCGAAATTCTAGAGCAATTAGCAAGAGTAACCGTTTGCGTACACTTGGCATTACCTCATTTAATATTTCTCACTTATTTTCGAGCGAACAACAGATGTTACAAACATACCGAACGTTATATTTTTAGAGATTTATATGAAGGTGCAAATACCAACGTAGGTACATATTTTATTCATGCAGTGTCTGATTCCTTAACCCGCTTCAGTTTCCGTACCTACATAAATAAGTATTTTCCAATACTTTGGAAATTGAGGTTTTCATGACAGTTACCTATATTTTATTTTCATCGTTTTTGGTCGTAAGAATTTATAAAATCACATCGATTCTGCCGGCGATGACACTCGAGCGCGTACAGTTGTAGCCGAACGGAGCTGCCCAAACGCGACGGCAGCCGGACGCAGCCGTCCGCGTACGAGAGAAGTCGATCGGCTACCGAGGCATGCTCTGGGTGTGCCATGCTGTGTAAATACCAGATAATTATGACATTTATGTATATATGTTCGGTCTAAGCAACCGAACACCTGCTTACGCAGCAGATTACAACAATCACTGTACTTGTATCTAAGTGACAATTTTATAATACTTTAACATCAGTGCATTACCAGGCATCAAACGGACCGGTTGCATTCATTAACATTTAACATAACATTTAACATAGAATTTAACATAACATTTTACTTTAAGACATTATACAAGAAACTTGCAGAACCTTTAATAAACTCTTTAAATCCAAAACCAATCAGTGATTTAATATTACCTACGACCTTGCAACCCGCACATATTGGTCCTTCGAGTCGGAACGCGCGCGTTTCGAAAAGTAATCGCGAGTGTTTCGTGAACTACAGTGTGGTGTGTGAACTAAGGTGGTATTCTGGACTGGTTGGTGACTGGAAAACGCTCCTGATCCAAGGAGAACATCAACGGTGGTATAACAGAAGACCACAAGTAAGATCTTTCCATTATTTACTACACCTTGGGAGATTTTACGTCCTTAAACAACGTGCGAAATGGCTGAGCTTTACGACGTCCAATTGGCGCTCGCCATCAACATCGAAAAGCTCGGGGTTAATTTGAAGAAGACCAGTGTCCAAAGACGAAGCTTCGAATACTTGAAAAAGTGTTTGAACAATTTAGAAGAATACTGGAAGGAGTATCAATTTAACCACGATCGCCTTTCAACAGAAGTAAGTAAGTCGCATGACTACTTTACGAAACAGGAGTACGAAAAAACAAGCAAGTCGTACCAAACGGTCAAAATGCTGATCAACCAGATGCATCAACAACTGCTGGAAGCTCCATCTAGAAGTGATGATCAAGGATGGCCTGGAGAAGGTACGTTTTTTGGTAAACAATTTGAAACAGAACAGGAATCTACAGAGGAACAGCAGCCGGGAGAACATGGTCAACCTTCGCAGCTGGGTCAAGGAGCTCGTCGTGCTTGGACGGTAAATCAGGGTACAAACAGCAAACTCGACGAGATGCTTCGCAAGCAGGCAGCCAATTTTAAGGCATTCCGAAGAACGGTCTCTAACATTAACCTGGAACTTATTTCCGACAAATGGGAATTTGAAGACGTCCTCAAAACACTGCAATCTAGGTGGATAGCAGTCGATACTCTGCATTGGGAAATCGATACTGAACTAAGCGAAGAAAATGGAGAATATGAAAAAACATTCTTGAGTCATGAAAAACAATACAGCAGTCTGAAAAAGGCGATAAATACTAAAATGTGGTCTGTGGCTCATAGAGAAAAAACTACACCAACACTAGAAATACCCATTTTTAGCGGTAATTATAACCAGTGGACGTGCTTCAAAGATTTGTTCCAAGAAGCAATACATAACAATCCGTCGCTTTCGAGTGCCCAAAAAATGCAGTTTTTAAAAGGAAAAGTTAAAGGGGAAGCGGAACGGCTCATCCAACATTTACCAATCAGCGCAGATAACTATTCCATATGCTGGAATATTCTGCATCATCGATACAACAACAAAAGGGCTATATTCTCTTCTCACATGAACATTCTTCTAGGATTGCCCAACATGCAACAGCAGTCCTTACAACAAATCAAAAAACTGCATGACACAACATTAGAATGTCTGAATGCTGTCCGCAATTTAGACATTGATACAACATCGTGGGATCCTATGGTGGTACACATCTTATCCCAAAAACTAGACTCTGACACGTACACAGATTACATAGAGTCTTTAAAAAACTCGCGGGAGCTACCAGTACTTCAAGAATTTCTGGATTTCCTAGAGACCAAATTCATCTGTTTGGAGTCAGCTCGTCGCAAACAAGACCACCCTCAACAAAAAGGGTCTAACAACCAACAACATTTTGGAGAATGAATATCAACAATTACAACAAATTTTCAAGGATAGCTTCTTTGCAGAAGTGACCGAGATGAAGATCGAATGGCACTTTAACGCACCATCGTGGCCGAGTGCTGGAGGCTTATGGGAGAGAGCTGTAAGAAGCCTTAAGTTCCATCTTAAGCGTGTAATTGGTGAACAGAAACTCACATTTGAGGAATACTCGACGATACTTGCTCAACTTGAGGCTTGCTTAAACTCTAGACCTCTGTGCTCCATAACAGAAAACATAGAAGAGCTCGACTTTTTAACACCGGCACACTTTTTAACAGGACGCACAGGATTAACAGTTATTGAAACGGAAAGGGATGCCAGAACACGTTGGCATTTAATCCAAAAGCTATCCGAAGATATTTGGAGAAGGTGGAAGTCAGAATATCTCAGTCAATTAACAGCGAGAAGTAAATGGCTGAAACCACAACAAAACTTGAAAACAGGCGATTTGGTCGTCATTCAAGAAAACAACTTACCCGCTGGAAAATGGGCTATGGGAAGAGTGGTCGATGTCCACCCGGGCAGAGACGGACTTGTACGGGTGGTATCCTTAAAAACCAAAAATGGAATCGTGAAGAGACCTATCATAAAACTTTCCCTATTACCTATTAATTCGCCGGAAATAAGGGAACAAGAACATAAAACAGAAGAAAAACAAACAAAAGACAGTCAAGAAGAGAACAAAACAAGAAGACGTAGACTGCCGATAACACTAGGGCATGTCAACTTCATTTCTTTGGCCCTAGCATTAACATTATTTATGTCAATCGCAATCAACACTGCGCATGGCATGATGTATAACATTACAAAATTAAGGAATAATCAGTCCTTATATTTTGACCCTATAGCCAAAATGAATCTCATCCGTGACAAATGGACCTTAGTCGTCTATTACGATATGTCACCCTACTGAGCAGGACGAATTAGATGACGACTTGCTCAAAATCTATAAACAAATCAAGCAGATGAGCAACAGCGACGTAGAATTAGATGAGATGTTGTCACCACATGACATCCATCACTACGTGGTAAGCTACACCCTCGTGCTGGTGGCGACTGCGGGCACGGCCGTGCTCCTGTGGCGGTGGCGACGACGCCGCATGCGACGCGTGCTTATCTCCCCAGACATCGAGCTACAAAGTGTTAACGACACGAGTGCTAGTGCTTGTGCGCGACAATGTAACGCGGCTGACCGTCAGCCCAGAGCTCAAAGTGCAGTGCAAGTGTGCGCGGTTAACAAACAATTGTGTTCGCCAATCTTCAACAAAAACTAGAGACATTAAGATTATCTCATAAGTGCTTCTCTACACGCTATTGTTTCTTATTATCTTAAGAATCACCACTAACATTAGATTACTATCATCTTAGCTAACATAATTGTATTATCATCAACTCATCTCAACTGCATCTTTGCCGGCCCGGAATATGTTCGGTCTAAGCAACCGAACACCTGCTTACGCAGCAGATTACAACAATCACTGTACTTGTATCTAAGTGACAATTTTATAATACTTTAACATCAGTGCATTACCAGGCATCAAACGGACCGGTTGCATTCATTAACATTTAACATAACATTTAACATAGAATTTAACATAACATTTTACTTTAAGACATTATACAAGAAACTTGCAGAACCTTTAATAAACTCTTTAAATCCAAAACCAATCAGTGATTTAATATTACCTACGACCTTGCAACCCGCACACGAATTCATAAACGATTAAATATTCCTTTGACATATTGTATAATACGCTCTGTTGAGGCCCGACGTGCACCGGCCGGTACGGTTTACCGGTGCGCCTATAGATTACTTAGTGTACTCATCTACCTACTTAAGAAGTTATATATAAAATAAGGGTACTGACCAGCCAGAATAATCTACAAACAGACAATCGTAGCATCATTAAACGGGCCCTATAAAATAACCAACGAATTTAAGTTTTTTTTTTTTTTGTTAGCCTATTTTGTGCCCCACTGCTGGGCAAACACCTCCCCTTTTTGCTTCCAAACCTCCCTGTCTTGTGCGATCTCTGGCCATGTTGGCCCTAGTGCGATCTCTGGCCATGTTGGCCCTTTGCCTTGGTCTAAAGTTTTTATTAAAATCGTTTAAAAAACCGGGTCTGTGCTTATGACTACACGATAGAAGTGAAAACTTACGACTGGTTCGAGTATACGCGATTCAGCGCCCGCGACCGACTGGAGCCGAAAATACACGATTCAGCGTCACTGACCCGAGCGTGACGGTTCAGTTTCGTTCACTGTTCAGAAAGAACGCAATGTGCGCCTAAAAAGTTTTCACTTCAAAAATACATATATTCAAGTACTTACTTAATTTTATTTCTCCCCTAAAATCATCAAGATCACAAATTGCCTGTACTCTCAATTTTTATTAAACGTCGGTAGAATTTCCGGTACATTGAAATATTCCCTGGAAAAGATATTATTAGCTTATAGTAGGTATTAACGTAACGAAAGCAACAAAGTTTGACAAAGTGAGCGCTGTGCAAAGTAATAAGTTAGTCCCACAAAGTGAGGCTACGTTATTTCAGTCATCATCAGCCGAAAGACGTCCACTGCTGGACGTAGGTCTCCCCCAAGCACCTCCACTTCGACCGGTTTTGTGCTTCTCGCATCCAACGGGTTCCTGCGGCTTTCAAAGGTCGTCGGTCCACACACATGGTAGTATTTTATGTTAAATCGAAGCTTTATTAAACCTTTGTTAAATATATTAAAAGGAGTAAGTATTAATAAATAATGCCGATAAAACGTAAATAATTAATGTTTACCGTAGCCGCTTATAAATACAGGGTCACACGAAGGTATTCCGGACAGTGAGAATAAGCTGCAGCCGTATCTTATTACCGACATAAATCTCTCATTCAGGAGACAACGGTAGCACCAGAATATGTATACATGACTAGAACTATAAGTAAATGAGAGATAAACATTTCATTACTGTCGCCTCCTCACATATTAATATGTGTCGTAAAGAATAGTCTGAGAGTTACAATAATCTTGTATAGCTGGGTACATGACGTGCACAGATAATGATAAAATTAGTAAACGAACACTAAAATATAAGCTAAAGACTGATATCCTCAAAGAAGTGGTCGCAAGATGCGAAAATACCCACTAAGTTTGTTACTTTTGTTATATGTAATGTAAGTAATCTACTACCTACTATTAATTATTATGTGCTATTACAATTTTGAACCAAAAATGTATAAGACGAGCGCTAATCCCGCCGACAAACTATTACGAAGTTTGGTGGGTGCATAAATTGTGAAAAATGTTTGGTCCTAAATAAATGATTTATTATTTATTTAAAAAAGATTTATGCCACGCTCTCGACATATTACATTCAAACGTTGGTGCTTGAAAGCTGCCCCTTGAATTGTGTGAAAAACTTCTAATTCGTTTTAAAGTACAATATATTTTCATGACACAGGTCTGGCAGGCAGTCACTGGTCATTCTTTTGTTTGTACTTGTATGTGCCAGCACTCATTAGTAGATGTCACCGTAACTACCGTAATTACTGAGTTGTTAACTTTACTGGTCGCTCGACACTCCTAAGTGACACTCGAGACCGATTTGGGATCTATTATCTTGGAAACCGAATAAACCTTTCAGGAGAATTATACATTACGCACTTATTGTCGTATACAATAAAATGTTACATGGAATATGAAATTACATAAACAAATGTAATATCGGAAGAAAACAACGGTATCAAAAGAAAATTGAGTATAGAGTATGCTGTTTTACAACAACGTAGGTGTTTTATCCTTCTTAATATTTAATGGTTTCGTACACAAAATGTACGTATGTCTTTTTACCCTTATCTGAAAATTTTCTGTAGGGGTTGTAGCTAGTGATTGTTAATATGTACAGACACAGGTATGTTGAACACGGTCGGTGTACAAGTTATTATCGATGTATGACAGTATATATTATTTATTACATATCTATAGGGCGGGTATGATCTATGATGATGATTGAGGATAGAGGTCTCCCGTAACTTTCGGAATGCCGTATTCAAACAATCACATACCAATACACATAAATAATAATTTGCTACGTTCTCTCCTTTTATTTCTGTGCGTCCTTCGCAAGCCTTTTTGACTTTATTTACGAAAATATAAAAGCAATAACAAAGGGTTATTACGACTAAAATTATATTCAAAAACCCATTTTACATCCCTGTTGTATCGCCTCAGAAATGTAAACACGGATGCTATAGTAGGTTTATGATATGTACCTCGATTTTATTATTTTGATATAAGGTATCAAAATGATTATGTTCGAATCATAATGTGTCTGTTAAATTTTATGACGTCTAATGTGATGAAGAATTCCATTAGTCTAGCAGTAATTAGTTTAAAAGGCTTTTCTCGAGATTTTACCATCTCAGGTAAATATTAGCCTTAATAGTTCAAATTAAACTTGGCATTTTCAAGTTGGATAGTAATGCACTGCGAAGTACAGCTGTGCCGTAACACAAAACTTAAGAACAACTACATTACTTAGTGCACTGAAATGGTTTCAGTAACTTCTTAGGACTGAACGTATTAGCACAGTACTGATTCCCTGAAATACAAAATAGTACCTACCGTGCGCTGTTTACGTCATCACATTAATTGTTGTCTTGCTCTCAAACATGTACAGACCATGAAATATTTTTAGCGGCCGCTGTTAATCAAGCACGAAGAATTAAATGTCGACTAATCAAGCCAAAATGAAAAATCGAGGTGATAAGTTATCGTCAACTTCATCCCGCGCTTCCTCCGGGGAGCCGACAGTTTGCGGTCTAAAGATTTATATCACATCGAAACCACGGGAAGAAGTTAGTTGCTGCACGTATACTATACTGATATGGTTGAAGGACAAGGGGGAATCTCCTTTCTTATTCAGACCACCACCACCTCTCAAGATGGAACATAAAATTCGTACGGACTCATATAAATGTTGACTTATAAAATTGCACTCAAAACATAACCTGGATTTAACTTTTACGTTCCCACATACAATCAGCTGAAATGTTTTCCGCAAATAACATTTCGGTGCATGAAGTTGGGAGGTATGCAAAGTTTTGTAGGAATCACTCCGACCTGTGTAGGTATACTGTGCACTACTGCACTGTGCAGGTCAACTCAAATATTTATAATAATAATAATATTCTTTATTTTCGGACAACAGTGATCCAGCGTGTTAGTAAACAATATTGTAACTTATTACTAGTGTTAGTAGTTAAAATACAGTGCTTAGCCATTTGGTTAGTATACCTACATACAACTTATAAACTAGTGTTAGTACTTACATCTATCAGAAAAACAACACAAACTATTAATTAATACCCCACAGTGGCATGTAGGCGCATTCAATGTCCCAGTATGGGGCTGTCCCACCTATCAGCTATAGTTTTCAGGATGTTGTTGGGACTGGCTTTATACTCAGGACATTTAAAAACACTTGAAAGTTTTCAAATCACATTAAGTACATTGCATTATCGTTTATTTGAATCTAGTTTCATGACGACTAAAGTATGAAGATATTATTATAGCCTTGTAGTATCAAACGTTGTAGAAACACTCCCCTGTTTACATTAACACTAATTTGGTAATAATTAAGAGGTAATTAATGTTGGTTCTGTTAAATTAACGAGCACTTATTAAAGTGACTTTGAGTGGATCTACGACTCGCTCGGGAGGATCTTCCTCACGAATATGAACCATCGGCTACCATTACTATAGGTACGTAATAATATTCTTTTAAAAGCTCTTTGGATCTACTCCACATTCGATCACTTTCTATTTAAATACAGGAAATATTTCACCCTGCCAACATATTAAAGTTTGTCTCATAACAAGACATCACAGTGTTCATTAATAAGACTGTGATGTCTTGTTATTCGTCTGCATTTAAAACAGACAACAAGACAGTCCACTTGTTCTTTGAACGGAGTTTTCAATTTTATATTTCTGTTTTCAGCTCGCAATATACTCCGGGCATGCACTGATGGTATTCTTGGCTTCGTTCATATCTTTTTATTTTTTGGTTTCTAACATTTATTTGGCCAAATGATTGGCCCACTGGTCGTACCGAGCTGTTCGATTTGATACCGATACAAAGGAGTTATGTTTACTGCTTTATCATTACATGAGAATAGCACATTGTCAGAAGATCGGATCATCACTAGCTTGCTGACCCAGTTGCGAAGTTAAACACATGCTTGTTCAATAATTACTTAGATTTAGGCAACTGATTGAGACGCAGTTGAAGATGTGTTCTATCTACCTACAATATATCTAGTATCAAAACGCAGCGCAGCGAGTATTATATTCATGATTGTGTGGTCGTGCGTGGATCAGATTAAATGTTGTGGTTGCTCCTAGATTTAATTCAGTAACGTAAAGAATAAATTTATTCCAATCATAAACACTGCACCTAGTCGATAATACGTATAAAGGAGCATATTCTTGATTCTCAATTATAATACTAAAGTTTTGTTTAATAGAGACCTTGGGGCCTAAAAAGGTCACTTTGGCAGAATCATAAAAGGATAAAATAATTAATCATAGTGGATAGTTGACCTTTAAGTTAATCGTATCAAATCCCATTGTTGAAGGATTTTTCAAGAATGTTTTGTTGTCTGTGCTAAAATACCAATCAATCCAATGCAAATCCAATCCATATCTTTGATTGTATCTACGTAGTGCAGCGAAAAAAAGAAAAACACGGACTGTCTTCGCCATATTATGATTCATAATGTTACGATTCTGCCAAAAAAGGCCTTTTTAGGCCCCCTTGACGCAAATTCTTTGCGAGTGAAATCGTACATCTTACAGCCCTTTCTAAAGCCGGTCATCCTCGCACACACGTCGACGTAAATTAATCAAATGATTTCTCCAATTGTCGAATATGCCGCTTCGGAATATGATAATTTATTATGATTACACTCGATAGTCGCGCTACATGCGATAAATCAATCATGCTGGTTCACCGCACGTTATCTCTCTGCCACATACATAAATCCTCTTTGTATAATATCTAGGTTCTTATGAGGGCCCCAGACCGCACGTACTTCCTCTCCACCGAAAATGTTTTTGTCCCTAGCAACCACACAGATGCTACTTGTACTTGTACCAACGTTTATTTCTTGAAATAAACATATAGGCTACTTTTTATCCAGATATTCCTACGGGAGCGACATCGACGCGGGTGAAACCGCGGGGCGCAGCTAGTTTATTATTATAAATGTGAAAGTTTGTGAAGAGGTTTTGGATGTTTGTTACTCAATCACGCGTAAACCGTAGAGTAGATTTGGATGAAAATTGGCATATAGATAGACCATTTCCTGGATTAACACATAGGATACTTTTTATCCCGTTATTCCCACGAGATCGAAACTGACGCGGGTGAAACCGTGGGGCGCTGTTAGTTCGTCATATTTTATAGCTCCTTTCCAAAATCATAGCAGTTTAATGCATGACAGATAATAAGTACTTATCATTTAGTTTTGTAGACCGACCTCAACTGAAAAATAAATTGTAAATATTTGATTAAAACACTCTGAAACCACGTTACAATGTGTGCCACGAAAGATGAGACTTGATACACCACGTGGTTTGACATGCGCAGTACACGATTTTAGGTATCTTTAGCGGTATGAGGTCTGAGTGAGGGACGGGACCGGACGTCATAGGGGCGGCGGAAAAAGGCGGGGGAGGCGGGGTCGAGTCTCATCTTTCGTGGCACGCATTGTACATAATATTGTAAATAGAACATTTGATAATAAAGCATTATTTAATTACTCTCTTGTGTATTAGTAGTTTCCATCCCTGCAAGGATGCATCCTGCTGGTTGCATCCTTGTTTGATTGCAGTAGCTCCTGATATCTATAAGTAATTAATTGCTAAACAATGGGCGATCAACTTTTGTGAACGTGATTCAGCGTTCCTACTCACTGTGTTCATTTTAGCATCCCTCGCCAGTAAAAGTCAATTTTGAAAACGAATTACTGCAATATTCCTTGGATGTGTCTACTACATCAGTCAATATAAAAATATCTATTGTCTAAATATGGTATTGTTCACTTTAAATGTTAACAACAAAGTAGAAGTAAGTCTTTAAGTGATGTCGAAGCACTTAGGCTTATTAACGTCGAGGCTCTGTTCACTTTGAGCAACCAAACGGTAGGCTACTGCCATAGCCACATGCCTACGCATTAGAACTTTATAACAGTTGGGACCGAACAGTGTCTGTTTAAAGTACTTAGGGAAAGTTTTGTTGCCGAAGATCTAGGCATTTGAAGCCAAGACCACGGGCTCAATATAGCTGTCTAAATATGCTTAGTTTTTGTTGTTATTTCCTTGTATCGAAATGAGCTATAAAAGTAATAATTCATATAGCGTGCCGTGGTGAATTAGCCCGCAGCGTGGTTCATAGCACCAGGGCTACCAGGGCTAGGGTGCGCCTGACGTATTTATGTGGGTATTATACTAGTGGAAGTTCCATTTAAAGCATCCAATAGTGTGAATGATATACCATATTCTCGAGTCATTCAATCCCAAATAAAGGATTTTATTCGCAATGTATAATAAAATTAGCCTGTATTTCAACAGAAAAATAAAATACAACCCTGTCGGTTCTAAGCTCCGCATTTATTTCAAAAGCATTACTACAAAGCAAAACGAATAGATATAAAACTAATGGGCTGTAAGAACAAATCGCATCAGAATAAACGAGAAAATAATATTGAGCTCCTGAAATTATATCAGTGGATAGGGTTGTTCATGGTGAGATTAGATACGTGAGCTTTTTTGCGACACGAGAACCGCAGTGTGCGACTGAATAGTCGCGCGATCGATCCACGATACCTGCTGCCTGCCTTACACGATATGCTCCGTAACGATTACCACCGCTTATGAAATACAGGAGAGCGTCAGTAAATTGATAAGACCGTGAAGAATTTTGATTTCCTCCAAATAAACGTGGATCATGTGACGACGTGAGGTGAACACGAATATGGGTGTAATTTTGGAGGATTTATCTAAGGTGTAGGAATGTGTAGATATACATATATCTATCTCTCGTATCCTGATCCCGATGCGGAGGCAATAAGAAAGAATATTTTAATTCGGAGCGGACTCGGGAATGCGTTGCGAAAATTATTTTCCTCTACAAGGAAATGTCTTAGGTATTGCTTATAGGTACACCATGTTCATAATATTAATAGATATTCATAACATTCTATTGGGCTAACATGAATATAATGGAAACACTATTATGATGGTCCGCAGAAAACCTGAACAATGACCTAATAAAAAAATGCAATGCAAATGGAAGCACGCGATTGCTCGTTTTATGTCCCATAACGCATAATCATAATATTTTCTTCAGGAACAACATCGGAATAAAAACAGCAGTTTATTATTATAAAGAAAAACTATTATAAAGAAAGATGCATCATTCTGTGATAGTAATAAAGCTAAATAAATTAAAATATTATTCATCAAGTACCTAATTACTATTTGTTCTCTACCTTATCTCAATTGATTTCTGAGTTTGTTGAAATTACCTTGTAAGTCCCCGCGGGTGTTTATGAGATTGAATTTTCCCCCAATCTGGGTAAAGTTGCCCACTCGTAGCACTGAAGTGGCGGTACGCACTTAGGGGGCAAACTTAACCGAGGAATTTCAAAGTTTTTGTTATTTGTAATTGTATCTTATTAGACACAATTACAAATAACAAAAACTTTGAAAACTTTTATTCTCTTGTAAATTGTATTGGTAAAGGTTGTTGACGGCATTCACAAACCCTTTATTGCATGTAGTGTGCATATGTGAAATGAAATCACGGATCACAGTTCGCGTAAGCACCGTGAAAATGCATGTCGAGATAAAACGAAAGAGCCTTCACAAGTAGGTACAGTAGAGGCTATCTGTGTACCTCTAGCTTTAGCAGTACAGACTGGTTGTAATTGCCGGTGTGTTCCATTCGAACGTTCAAGCAAGAGTCAAATATTTTAATAAGGTAGTTTTGTTTTAGTAGTGAGTGCTAGAAATAACATTATAATATAAAGTCGTAAATATATTTCACACAAGTCAAAGCTTTTTAATTAAATGAAGCTCCCATCTGGACCCCCCACAGTACTTCGAATTCTATCATTGTAAGGGATTGTAATATTATTTTGAGTTATTATTATTGCCCGATTTACTTGTTATACCGTAATTCATTACACCTACCTGTAACAATGTTCTTGTAAACGAGTACATATGTACATAATTCCGACGAGGAATATATCTATTAACTAATTAATTTTATAACTCATAACTCCTTAGTTATGAGTTCATATATGTTCATAGTTATGACGCAATGTTTAATGTAGGCAAATATACCTATATATTTGCCTACATTAAGCATTGCCGTCAGACATCGTACAACTTGAACTTGGCGACGTAACGTATATGTACTTATTCGGTTAATAACCTTCATGTATCTATTCATCATGTACATACCTCTGTTTTGATTTGAATACACAGCTTAATTGAAACAATTCATGTCTTCTCACATCCGTATACTTGACGTAAATCTGTCAAGTAATCACATTGTTATGAACAACTTATTGTCTGTCTACAGAACACCACAAAAGGTACAATTAACATTAAGTCCAAAAGGACAAACACTTCGCCGTGAACGAGTTAAAAATATATTTTTGTAAAATGAGCATTTCACAAAGTCCGCTCCAAACGGTGTGCGACTCTTGTTATTATACTCTGGTTCATTTCAAGATTCTACTAATTGCTTTGCCATTTCCGCTGCAAAAACTGCCCTGACTGTTAATTAAAGATATTTTTGCTCTCTTAATGGGGCGCAAGTCTATCATTACCGAGCTGCATCCACCAGCATGCCGACAGTGAAACTGCCTCGACAACTTTTTAAATTCATAAATTAATTTTAGTAATTAACACTGAGGGACTGGAAAATATTGCCTCGGAGATAAAACTTCTAACGATTAATAACTTCGTCCTTTTTTGGTCTTCCATCGCCTATAAATAGGGAAATCTTGTTTACCCACGAAAATTTTCTCCGTTTCGTCTTCGGGAAAAATAAGCGTATCTAAGCAAGTTGTGTATTTAGGTACCTACTTATAATTTATCAGGTTCAAGTATTTAATAAGCATACTATCACGAACATCGAAACTATCTGAACTATTTATCAACTATCTAGATTCGGGTCGCAGTTCAGAGGCTGTTATGTATGTGAAATCTTCCGGGCTTCCAGTTCAGTTAGATATACCTCAAGACTCAATATTGGGTTCATTCTTGTTCTTAGTATAAATCAATGATTTACCAATCTATTTAAAGGCCATCTGTGACGTTGTACTGGTTGCAGATGATACCTCTCTTATTTATAAAGAGACAGGAATAGACAAGATTTTGACGACGTAAACAGTGCACTCTCAATAGTTACGGATTTGTTTACGTTAGCCTTTTCCCAAATATGTTGTGGTCGGCTTCCAGTCTTATCGGATGCAGCGTAATACTAATATCTAAATACCAGTATCAATATCTGACCTTCACTGCCCAGTTACTGGGTTACAGGACCTTGGTTACCTTGGTAAGACTGGTTGTCAGACTTTTGGGCTTCTGACAACCAATAACGATTGTCAAAGATCTACGAATGACAGCTGGGACCAACAGCTTATCTTGCTTTCCAAGGTATGGAGAGACCTTGACAAGTAATGGATGGTCATCCATCCTCGAACAGACCGCGGCAAGCATAGCTTAAACTTCAGTCAACATGTGCGGCAGTTATTCTTTCGCCACGAGCCCCAACGAGAACAAAAAAAACAATCACAGAACAGAAAACAATCATCTGTTCTCCTTAAAAGAAAAGAAACAAAGATGTCTTAACTCACATTTCCTGTCGTTTTGTCGTAAAACGAAGCATCCGAATGGAAATTCGTACGTCACGTACACAGCGTGACGACACGCTTGGAGGGTCCTGTCTTCATTTAATTAATATTGCCATAGAGCTGTGTAAGTCGTTCACTAATGGTCTTAAAATCCTTTAAAGCATTCAATCATCTGTTTTATTTTTTATATCTATTTCTAGACCATAAGAAATAAAACAATATAGCTGAAGCTGTATCATAAAACAGCTTCACTTACTTTGCGTTTACCTAATACCTAATTTGAATATGCAATGAATTTTCAGTGATAAAATATTTAAGCTACACGAAATATATTAACCGTGCCTGAAATAGCGCTGTCTTTGTGAATTGTTGGAATACATACTGAACAGAATTCGTAACAGAGTGAATTGGATCGACAAGGCAGGAAATTAAAAAACCGAGTCTGACAGCAACACCGGCGCGGTCGTCTGATTGAATTACAAGTGGCAGTGGCTGGCTGTCCGCTGTCTGTAGACCACGCGCTGGATGCTCCGATGACATTCGTTAATGTGGGCCGGTTGAAATTCAAAGGTTCCATCCTGCATGAATGAATTCGGGACATTCGATATATTTTATGCGATGAATTTCAAGTCACTTGAGAAATGAAATTGGCTCTCGAATTCAATATGACACATTTAGTTTTCAGCTGGTTGAAAGAGGACATCGAATAGTTTTACAACTTGCGAGAGCGACACTGCAGAAAATATTAATGAATTCTACCAAATTATAATGAAAAAGCAACCTGCTGCTTTATGCAAAGCATTTGCTTGAGTTATGTTCAAAGTAAAACGTTTTATTCACGCTAATAAATGGGTGAAGATAAAAGACTAACAAAAGAAGCTTTACGGAGCCAGTGGTGCTCCATTTCACATCGGCCTCAATGGAACTGCAATTACTCACTGGGTGAATCTCACAAAGACAGTAATGTCCTGAAGTGGCAAATTAAAAACAGAAGGAGAAACCGAAGAACAGTTACGTAGGTTAATCCGTTACAGTTGTGGATTCAGCTCAGGCTCAGCTAGACAATGAAATATCGAAGCTGCGCGGTGGTAGTAACTCCATTTTACGGCTGAGGAGCCGCGAGCATGGCGGCCGCCGACATCGGTACGTGTTTATCGTCGAAAAAACTTCATAACGTTTTATTTCTGTCTATTTTTAGCTTGTCATTTTCTTAGCAACTGAAATGTTATAGTTTCATTTTACTTGTATTTTCAACGTTATTGCAGCAATCTTCCATTTTATATTTTCTCGCTCAATTTATTTACAGACCGTGCTCTTTTCATATTTATATGCTGCGCCACTATCACACTTATCATAATATTCGTATCTACTGTGAAAATGAAGAGTGCTATCCTTTTCGAATGACTTCTAGAGACAGACGTGAAGCCAAACCAATTACGGAAGCCAATCAAATTGTTTGCGGTCAGTCTTTGTTCTCCGAGAAATAGAGAGGAAACTGTAAGTCAATGAAGGAAGGACCGCAAAAGTGGTGACATAGATTATCTCTCAACTGACCACATTTCTTTTGAAGGTTTTAAATAATATAAATTAAAAAATTACTCTAGAATAAACTTGAAAATAATATAGAACTTGTTAACTTACACAATAACAAGATAAAACAGAATGAAACAATTGCTGGGTTGCTCTAAGCATGATACAATTTCTCTCAGATTGGTAAAATGGTAATAGAAAATTAAAGGTCAAGTTGCTCCACGTGTAACGTTAAATTCTTGAATTATAACTAAACACTCTCAAACTGCATCTTGTATCTTGTTATACAAATGCCCTTTCCATGCAAGTACAGTAGGTACACTGCACGTGGGTGGTAACCCTTTGACCTTTAACTTACAGCCCTAGCGTAGTACGGAGTTTTAATAGAATGCGAGACCAGCTTGTACTGGTTTTGTTACCACGGACGTGCGGCCTACGGTATACTATACAATACGATTATTGCACAGAATAGTAATTCCATTGAGCAGTACTGAAAGCTCGTTTGCACAAGATTTCCTCGAACGGATGAGGCGACAAGATATGCGATTCTCACAGCTCAAATGTCCAAAGCTAAAGCTGTTTTCCAAACAAACGTTATGTAAATACAATTGAAATTTACACTCAATCATATCAATAGTTGTACGATAGTTTTACTTGCCAAACTTTTCTAGTCAAGGGTCATTTCACCCTGGTATATACATGCTAAATATGTATTAAGGTGGTAAGTGCTCTGTGAGCATGTTGATGGGTTAGTAGGTTGTGTTTTTACAAGTCACTCGGCAGGATAATGTTTGTGTTGGTAAATAAAATATATCGAACTCTCAAATTCTCAATCTACTTGTCTCTACTTACTTTTTGATCTGGACTGCCATGTAATGTATTAATTACCGACTATTAGACTGCGGTAAATTCGGTGGAACTCTCGGTAATAATTTATTGTGTTTACTTTACTGATACGCCTGATGTCTAAAGAGTGAGTTTTGTCACGTACTATGTTGTGTTGCGAATATGTCGTAAAAATGAATAGGATATAATAGAAAAGCCTCAATACTCCGCTCGAACTGGGGATCAAACGGAGAAGACTGCGAAGTCTTACGACGAGAGCTTTATTCGGTTTTAAAGCTCAGATTAAGATTGCAAACATTATTTAATTAACTTTTAACGCACACGAATATACTTTTATTTACAATTTAGTTTATTTACAAAAGCCTAATTTGCAGAACTAAGCAATTATCCTTATCTGTAGCGGTCTTCACTCCGGTTATTCGTCGAGTATTTAAGTTGTCGCAAACTATGAAATGAGCAATTTGCGACCGCTGCTGTAACTACGTCTTGCTCACTAAATACGATGTATTTTAAAGTTTTTCTCGCTTCGTATTAGGAGAGCTTGAGATGAGATAATCCTCTAGAATTTTAAACAGTTGTCTAAATGTGGTAATTGTGAAGGTCGTCGCAAAAAGAGTATACAGCGTGTATCAGAAAGGTGTGGACACCGTGTAGTCCCTGGTTCAGACCATCAAAGTGAACAACTTTCTACATGGGACCAATATTGTAATCGAGAAAAAAATATCTCTATAAAATCTCTATAAAAATAGATACGAGTATGAAGTTTTTCAAAAGTCCATGAGATTATCTGGCTACAACATAAGCCATTTTGGTAGGTTTACTTTTACATCCAGTGTTTTTATAGACTTTTAATGAGCACATTTCGTAATGGTACTGAAGTCATTTGGGTATTTACTAAAGATATTTTCAGAAAATGGTAGCTACTTTGGACTGTAAAACTTTTCAGTCATGCTTATTGAAAGTTGGCGGATATTCTGAGTCCCTGAAACATGATGTTAATTCCTTTAATTAGTAGTACCCTACTTAACAACTGTTTGAATACCGATATTTCATCCAAATAGCATTGGTTTCAGTGCTAATCTGGTCGATAATCCTTCGAAGCCGCGATCAAGAGAATTAAAATAAATTAGGGGCTTATGGTTGCGGTGAGCAAGATCTACAACTTCATCTGAATTTTAATGTTATCCAGTCCAGTTTCAAATACCTATAGGTACTTACAGAAGCTACTGAATAGACGATTTATTTTAGAAGCATGTTACCTACTCATTTCTTTCAAGTTTTTCAAATTCATGTTTATTTGAATATACTTATAAAACTTACAAACCTACCTGTGTAGGTTTGAAAGAAGGCTTTAAACGGAATTTGCATTATTTATTTAAGCTTGATCATAATCATATAAATTCTAAGCTTTTTACAAAGAACAAATTAAATACAAATAGAAAATACACAGTATAAAGTTCACTAGTGGATGTTGTAAGATTTATCTGCTACTGCTGACTAGCGCTACACAACGAATGAACGAAAGCAAGTTAGAAACATTTCAGAAAGGCGAGCAGTTCAGTTAAAACTGCATATATCAACGTCACGAGATGAAAGAATCGCCGAATGGTTTAGCGAAATTGGTCACGTTCGTGTGTGATGTGTTTCTGATCGCGACTGTACAGTGGCAATTTCTCAGTAAACTGAACACTGCCTGTGGGGTTGCGGGCTAGTGATAAAGAGCTCCATTTGTCGCTTATCGACACGGCAACACACTTAGCTCAAGTGTTTGATGCTACAATGTACAAACATAACATTATACACTCTAATGCCGAGCCTGCTAATTATTCGAGGGAAACCTCACTCGGACACTACACATTTGGGTAGGTATATAAACCACTTTATTCTAAGTATACTTACTAAAGGAAATTGAAAGTTCCCTTTCCAGATTTATAATGATATCTTCAGTCCAGGCGACTGAAGCAACTCCTCGTGTACTACTTAAGTTGTTTACCTTTGGTGACATTGTAGACATTATTTTCTACTTGTTAAAAATACAAATAGACACAGACACTCACCGCACAGCCTACATATTTTGCACACGAGTTCCTTTATAACCAAGGTGAGCACTAAAGACGATTTTTTAAAAATTGCTTCTCTTAAGGAGTAAAATGGGGTATGAAAGTTTGTATGGAAGTTACTCATTTTTGTTCATGCGAAATCCCATCGGGCACACGGTTTGTATAACCATAACAGCGGTGTTATACCTCCGAGGCATACGATAATGGCTTCTGCCATACATCATAAAGATCGACAGGCCCCAGCAAGTGAAGAGATCGTTAGCGCGATGGTACGCACACAATATCCTTGAAGCTACAGAGCGTGTCGTGTTCAATTCGTGCAGCTTACTATAGATAATCCGTTCCGAATGCTGTAGAGCATGTATACGAGGTAGTACCTCGTACTCCGCTATTGTCTTTTCCATTTCGTACGCTCATATAGGAAAGCTTCGCTGGAATCAGGCCGAACTATTGTGTTTTGGCTATTGCTAAGTTTTTTGTTCCGAGGGCTGCTACGTGCTTTCTACTTCCACTTTTTTGCTAGCTACGTAACGAGCTGAATTTGTAGTAAGAATATCAAGTTTCCACTTTTCCAGTGATAGCAGAACACCATCAGCTTTTAATTTTTAAATAAAATTTACATTTAAGTTACGTAATGCGGATCAGAAAGCGTGTATGAGCGCACTTAAAACACCAAAAATCAGAGTACATGGCGAGAAATCGTAAGGCAAATCACATCAACCTCTACACAATAAACTACACGAAGACCACGACCGCTCTGACAACAGTGCTACGAAAAAGAAGAAGAAAGTTCGATTAAAACCATTTTGATTAACATTCCTTAATAACTAACATGACTACATTAAACAACATTATATTATACAGGACAGGATGAATTTTTCAAGTGGGCGTGGATGGCCAAATCCGAAACTATGAGGAATAGCGAAAAGTACTCAAAGGAGTCGCGGGCTCGATTTTGATGAAAACTAAAACTGCATCATTAGATTTTTGAAAAATCAATATTTCTAGCCAGAAATCGAACCCGTTGATTTTGATTTAAAAAAAACACACACTGTAATATTATTACACCACTCGATAGTGTCCCTAATAAGGATCAAATTCTGGGAAGTAATGACATACGGCAATTTTAAGGAAAACGTTGGATTTTAATAAACTGCTTCTTATTTTTAAGTATTCATACCGACATCACCTGTACCTTGTTCGAAATGATGCTCAATACACCCGCAGCGCAATCACCTTCACAACATTATGATCTAAATTCTAATTTTGAATGCAGTACAATCCTTAAGACATCAAATCCAACTATGTATTGAAAACAATGGTCATCATTTTGAACAATTAATCAGTTAAGGTTTAATAGGTAGGTATAACATAAGAAAAATAAAAAATATTGTTAAAAATGAGCTCTTTTCTTTAGTTTCCCGTATGTCACTTCCCAGAATTCGATCCTTATCAGCGTCACAATCGAATGGTGTATAAATACAGCGTGATTTTTTTTTTCAAAATCAACGGGTTCGATTCCTGGCTAGAAATATTGATTTTTGAAAAATCCAAAGATACAGTTTTATTTTTCATCAAAATCGAGCCCGCGACTCCTTTGAGGACTTTTCGCTATTCCTCATAGTTTCGGATTTCGCCATCCACGGCCATTTGGAAAATTCACCCTGTATATTATAACAATAGTCCTCCAGACCGAATTTCAGCGATGGCGACCAATCTCAGCAGAGACTAACTTTCAGCGCGGGAGATATTAATAGTACACAAGTGTGTGCGTAGACACAGGTGCACTTTCTCTTCCCTCACTCTCATAGTCCGATGGGACGGTAATATGCAATCCGACACAACCGGATCCGAGATAGATCAGGCGCAAGACCAGCGGCTTAACTTGCTTTCCTAGGCACGGAGGTGTCACACCGTCAACTTCCAAACTTCGTACTGTTACTAAGAAATTCCTAATGGAAAACCTATACAATAACACTTTGGCCGACCTGGAAATGAAACCCGCGACCCCACGCTCAGCAGTGACGCTTGCGACTACGATACCAAAGGCGCAGTTACATACATTCATCATACCATACACCTACCACCATAGTAATACGAGTATATCTACCTATCCGCTTTGCTTAAAGAACTATCAAATTAGTTAGTTTCCCTCCACCAATTAAAAAAAAATAACGTTCTAGTTGAAATCTTAAGCAATCGGATGTAGGTAATTATTTCAAGAACAGGGCCGAGTCACAATACTGTTAGATAAGATTACAGTGGTTTTTACTTTAATGCCTACACTTCAGCCTATCCTTTCGGGGAATGGAAGCGAGATGTTAATAGTCTACTACATATACGGTTTCTAGGTACCTACACTTCTTGAAGAAACAATATCGCTTCCAGTATCGAAAAGTGACTTAGATAAGGCCCGCCGATGGGAAATTTGATTTATACGGTCCAATGGAGCGCTAAATATATACGGTATTGGCCTGGGAACGATCCAAGCGATGGATGGTGGGGCGTACGCTCAAATAGGCCCCGGGGCGACTCCAATGACCCACTTCATTTTTCTTAAGACTTATTACAGTGAAACGTGTTGCGTATTAGAGGAAAGCAATAAGTAAAGCCAGGGAAATTGACTAACAACCTAAATTGCCCGTAATATTGAAGTCACAACTGTCATTCTCAGGCACACTTTGACAGTTGAATGAAATAGTTATAACTTGTTATTCCATTTCATATAACTGTCAAAGTGTTCCTTATCAAAGTGTGTGTGTGTGTGTGTCCGGTCTATTTGCCGTGGCAGATTGATGTAGTGTGTCAATTTGAAAAACAATTAATTTCCCTGACCGTATAAACAAATATAATTACCTTCAAAAAGTGTTTCTACTTTTAAGTTCATCACAGGCATTCACAGATGGGTTATCCGGATTTAAAGCAAAAACAGACTTTTTTACAATATCTCTTATATTTTCGTTATAACCATGTTTCCTTTAATATGATAAACATCAGAATCATTCGGATTGGGCGTTATCTTTAGAACTTGAGTGCCTTTTGTTGAGTGACAAATGAGGCTCAAACACGGGCTGGGACAAAGAGCTTCGCAATCACATTGCTTTGACATTTACCTGTGTAAAACATGTAAACTAAGTTTTAAAAACATAAGCTAGAAGCAGATTATAGCTTCTTTACGTCAGACGTGGTAAAGTGTTAGGCTAAAGAAACGGTAGCTAGGTAATAAAATAATATGCATGTCTATAAACGATAAAGGCTAATCTTCCAAATAAAGGCGACTTCAGTAATTTCCACTTACTCCGAAAGGTAGGAAAACAACAATAACAATACAATAGAATAGACATTTATTTTGGAAATATGGGTAATACAGCATAAAAGGCTTTAAAATAAATTAAATCTCAGGCATATTTCATCATTCGGCATGCAACATTTATATTATTAACATTAACTTAAGTTTAGCCAAAGCCAGTAGGCCAGATCCATCAATCCAAAGCAATTTAGGCAATTCTTTTCTCTGATAAAAACTGCAGTCACTCTGTAGTCAGGGTTGGGGTAAGTATAAGAAGGTGCTTAAGGGTCCATAAATGGGCCAATAAGTCAACCGTGGCGCGTGTGGACGCCCGGGCTGCAGGGGCCACCATACATCAGCAGGTGTCTTCAAATCGATCGGTTCCCGAACAATTATCAAATACCTGCAGAGAGCCTTCCATTACCTAAGTTTCGTCCAACATACAGTGTCTTTGGGGAGCAGTTAATTGTACTAACTTATACACTCCAGGTCATACATAAACGTGTACCTACATATACAGGTACAGCCAGTCTGTTCCGTAAAAATCTCACCGTGAAATGTTACGTGAAGTGAGATTTAAGTGAGCTGTCATTCCACCTGATGCTACGGATAGCTAGAGATTGATGCTATTGACAGTTCACTTCAAGCTCACGTTACCTAAGTTTTCACGGTGAAATGTTTACAAAATATACCGGCAGCTATAGAAAGCCTTATAATATATATATGACGGCGCGGTCATAATATGAACGCGCGAATATTATTATTCTGCGTTCTTTTATTTAATTTGTGTAGTGAATTTGGTTGATCAAATTATTTGTATCGTAAGACACTGATTTAGATTTTATTGTCGCTCAACAGAAGAGGGGACTACTTAGTCCGTGTGGGCTTACGAGTGACGTCAGCGCCGGTAGTGGTATCGCTTGTTGTAGCAAAGTGGGGGTAGTGGGGCGACCGGTGCCTTTATAAAGCAGCCGGCGCGCGTTGTAGGGGGGCACTTTGACTCGGTCCGTGGCGCTGGTCGTACGCTCGCAATTTCACATACCTCTTTGTCTTGATTTTATAAAGTTTCGTTAATTTTTATGAAAGTGTCGATAAATAATAACGAAAATAATAATTTGCCAAAGTTAATGCTTTGCCTCATTCATTAAACCCCGCTTTCTGCTGCCCGTGGATACGACTGAACACACTCGTCAGCTCGGTAATCCGATATCAGAAGTGGGATAGGCTCCATTGCCTATCTTTTTTTCTGTGTCGTGCGAAAAGCTTTTGAATCACGTCCGAAAGAGCTACCTACCACTCGTAATAGAGGTAGAAATAGGCGTGATCAAAATAGTGTTTTTGAGACTGTTTAAAATTTTTCACCACGTGTTGTTGATTTTGTCCGTAATTAGTTTCTGTGCATTTAAACGTGATTCGCCACGTGTTAATTCTTTATTTCGCGGTTAGTTTGTTGTTCACGTAGTGGTCATTTATGTTGCCTATAGTCATAACCATGTCGAGTCGTTGATGCACGCCGCGTGAGAATATACCTAGGCGTAATTCTCGGGAAAACGATTCACATAGCGGTCGTAATGTTTGCAAAAGGCGTCGTGACCATTATCGTCAATCGCGTAGTAGATCTCCTAGGCGTCGTCGTGATAGATCGGAGTACTCTCAAAGTTCACGTAAGCGTCGGGATAGTTCGTATGGGTGTCGGGATAGCCCTCGACGCGACCCTTTGGATGGAGTGCTGGTTCGATCGAGCGCTTTAGGAGAGAGTAGTAGATCTTGTCTGTATGACAAATGGTCTGTGTGACAAGGGGTCTGTGTGACAAGGGGTCTGTGTGACAAGGGGTCTGTGTGACAAGGGGTCTGTGTGGCGATCAGTCTGTGTGACGATCGGTCTGTGTGGTGATCAGTCTGTGTGACGATCGGTCTGTGTGACAATCAGTCTGTGTGACAATCAGTCTGTGTGACAATCCGTCTGTGTGACGACCCATAATGACGACCCGTCTGTGTGACAAAATGTTTGTCTGAGTGACAACTGTTCTGTGTGATTTTTTTATAAAAGGGGTCAGAATGGCCGAGCTTGAGTGTACTACTTACCACAATTTTATTCTTTGCAGAAAGTTCTGATGTCGAGACACACGAGGTCGTGTGAAGGCGCAGGATGGCCGTGACGGCGCGGTCATAATATGAACGCGCGAATATTATTATTCTGCGTTCTTTTATTTAATTTGTGTAGTGAATTTGGTTGATCAAATTATTTGTATCGTAAGACACTGATTTAGATTTTATTGTCGCTCAACAGAAGAGGGGACTACTTAGTCCGTGTGGGCTTACGAGTGACGTCAGCGCCGGTAGTGGTATCGCTTGTTGTAGCAAAGTGGGGGTAGTGGGGCGACCGGTGCCTTTATAAAGCAGCCGGCGCGCGTTGTAGGGGGGCACTTTGACTCGGTCCGTGGCGCTGGTCGTACGCTCGCAATTTCACATACCTCTTTGTCTTGATTTTATAAAGTTTCGTTAATTTTTATGAAAGTGTCGATAAATAATAACGAAAATAATAATTTGCCAAAGTTAATGCTTTGCCTCATTCATTAAACCCCGCTTTCTGCTGCCCGTGGATACGACTGAACACACTCGTCAGCTCGGTAATCCGATATATACAATAGAGTCAATAATGAACTCCGTTAAGTGTTCAAAGAAGACGATTGAAAATAAAATCTCTGTAACTACCCGTAACATATTGAAGATTACCCAGTACAAGTTCTACTGTAAATCCGAGTTGATTGTTCAGACTTTCCTTTGCTATAAAAGTATAAAGATTTAAAAGTTTGTCGGAGAAATTCAGCTTTTTCTTTCTCAGCTCTAATACTTTAATATTTTATTGGATAGTATAGCTTTTAAATAAGACGGTATTGACCACTTAGGTACAAATTAAGTAATGATTAGGTCAAATAAAATATTTATAGAATAATGTATGTGTTCTAAGTAGGTAGGTAAATATAGGTACTTAAAGTAGAAAGCTTCTCAGCTCATGAATATATAAATACTTTTTGAAATTATTATGACACCTGAGTACATAGTAGTAGAATTATAAGTTAGGTACTTAGTTACTAGGTACTCAGACCTAGTTCTATATTTATAATTTATGTAGGCTACTACTTATCTAAAGTGAAAAAAATGTTATTGTACATATTTGTCTGTTTCGTTCTGAGAATCCCAGGAGACCCAGACATGCAAGCTAAACGATGTGCGTAAAGCTCTCTCAGAACGCGGGAAATAGAATTATGTGCTTATATTCTCCCGCAGTACCTACATTCATATGAAATGAGCTACTGGAATAAAAAAAGATAAAGATTCACTGTACCTTAAGGTGATTTTATCTGACTTTCCCGGAATACAGAGAGCTATCCCAAATTATTTCGTAATTTTAATCACAGCTTCCCTCGATTGGTTTTACAGACGATCGTATTACCTGTCTATATATAATATTAACACGTAACATTGTATGCGAGAGTAATCTAAATAAATCCGATACTGATCATATGATCAGTATCGGATTTATTTAGATTACTCTTATTTGCTCACGGAATTGAAAAATCCTGTCTAGAAATTCAGGAAAGTTCGATAAGCTCGCTACCTCAGCCGTAATTAATGTGCCTCTTTTAATCAATCTATGTTAAGTCGCGTTTTTAATCGCTCCAGCCCGGCGCGTACCTACCTACCACTGGTGGCATATTACAATAGAAAATCAATTGTGTATGATTAGCCGGCCTTAACTAGTTAAGAGACTGTCAGCGCCCTCGGCATGAGAAATCAATGTAATGAAATGCTTTTATTTATCCAAACCGACCAATTTGTCCATTTTCAATGAACTTTTCTTTTTATTTGGTCATTGAAAGTTTCAATCATATCTAATGATGATATTTTCATTTAAACTGGCTACATTTGTGACTAGTAAGTTGAATAAAAAGTTGTTTCAGGATATTGGTGTTAAGTTTTGAGATTTTTACACCGAGAACAAGTTTGATGATCAAATTAACAGCATGCTCGCATACTGCTCCAATATGCGACACAGTAATTCACACGAACTAGAAAATATTAACATTTTAAATAAAGCACAATTTCCAAGGTATGTAGAGCAAAAGTAAAAATAAATATGAAAAATATTTTCGTTTCGAATGCAAATAGCATTCATCTTGAATATTATTCAACTGGCCTCCTAGTGGTTTTAGCCAAAATGTGGTGTTAAAACTATATAACGAGTTGGTTTTTACGTGCGTAGAATAAAATTATCGTAGGGCGAGCGAAGGGCTGTCACCGCGTCGGGTTTTTTGGGAAGTTCCAGGCGTATAATTAAAATGGCATATAATCAAAATGGATATTTTTTTCCTAGGAGACTAGCTATATACACATTTTGTAAGGATTCCAACTATTTTACGCTACTTTGTCGCCTTCTTTCTTTTTTCAGTTTATTTAAATTATTTTTGTGATGTCTGTCTGCGTTCAATTTTACATAGATTTGATTTCATAAAATAATCGTTTCTATAAATCGATTAAGAGAAACAGAGGCCGGAGATATCCTGATTTAACCCGACTTTAATTTTATAAAATAGAATACAATGAAAAAATTTAGGTATGACCCTAACTTTTTTTCATAAAGGTAAGACGCTCGTAGGTGCTATGTAATTTTCACAGAAAATAGACCTCAGTCAGAGAGATGTTCCTAATAAATTATCATGTTTATTTTATGACTAGTTAGACAATAGTTTCTTATCTCATGAATATTTCACATAAGTTATTATTTACTATTAATTTAAGCTCCTTTGCTGAAACTAAATCTGTATTACGTAGGTGCCTAAAACATAAATTTATATTAATTAAACAAAATTTTGTTTAATAACTAATTTTGATGCATCTAAATTTTATTTTACATTGATATAATATTTTTTTTCAGAACATAAAACGTTGTCAATCGGGTCTTCAAGGTGACATGGATTTCCCGTCTGATAGCTGAAGCGGTACTGACAAGTACTGAATCGGCCGGGTCCTGTCGGGGCCCGGGCAGCAGGTTCAAGGTAGAGATGATGAATATAACTATCAACAATTAAATTTAATTTATATATAAAATTAACTATGATATTCAATAAACAAAGTTAACATTATCGAACATAAATATCATATCAACTTCTTCGGCGCAAAATTAGCTACGTAGAACTAATAATTAAAAATAATCATTCCGTTACGTGCATTCAATTGTATGCTACACATTTTACTGTGTGCTGGGGATATTTTATTCCAAAACCAATAAAATTTTTGATATATATTTTTTAACAATTAACTATTGACCAATAAACAATTTCAACCATCCCTAGTTCAAGGTGTGAGTGGTTATAAATCTTGATATTTCCGATCTCATCTTTTTACGTTAAGTGTAACGATTAAAAAATAATAATGAACCTACCGCACCTGCTTTAAGGCTCCTTCAAAGAGGCGCGTCTGTTTGTAGGAGCCTTTTTATGCATAGTTCGATTAGCCTGCAAGGTTTAAAAACCTAATTTGAAAATTTTCAATGATTATTTTCCATTTATTTTACGGTTTAGAGGTAATTTTGCCTTTTGTATCGAGAAAATTGTATGCAATCGTGTATTCGCAATATATAACACTTATCAGTGGTCCTCATCTTTATTGTATTGTTGGATACTACTACCCGGCCCAGGAGCACGGAGAGCGCGGTCACTGAAAAGAGGCTGCCGCAAGCGGCGGGTCAGGCTCGCTGGTTTTTGTTTGGTGGTCTATGGTTTTTGACAGCGTTGCGTGTGGAAGCGCTGTCCGCCGCCTGTTCGGTGTAATCTGGTATCTCTGTTCTCATTATTCTCTTGTTGATTTATTTAATTTGATTAGTGATGAATTTGCTCCTCTGATTGTAATTTTGCTATTCTTTTTAATTATGATTTCACTTCTGTCCTAACAGTATATTAATTACAAAGTGAATACTGCAGTACTGTTGAAACTACAGTCATTAATGCTAAGACAATGTTCGCAATCTGAGGTAGTACAGTCCCTTAAGTCGGAGTTTTGTAAATAATGGCTTCCTGTTCATAATATAAACACAGAACCTAAAATATAATGTGTCTCACGCGCTATTATATGTATAATCCTTAACGAAATATCATAATGATGTATCGCGTGTTCCGCCTCTGTGACGCCTTGTCGAGAAATTTGATTTTCTTTCGCAAATTAGTGGAGAATCGCTGGAGAACTGCTGGAGAGCATCAAAAGAGATAAAAATGAATTCTATCGCCTATGTATTTCTCATGGCTGCTCGAACGGAAAGGTGTATTTTTTGACAAACTGGGATATTAATGAAATATAATTAGACTTTTGATTTGCCGGAATTTCTAGAGACTTGATTATCAGCATCCGACCGAATGATGGGGTAAACGAGGGCCCGCCGCGCTCGTTCATTATTCACTCTATAGGCTTATTACGCATTTAGAATGCTGCCGAGGCTCCCTCCGTTTTGCAGCGCGTCCGACACGCGGGGTAATTACGTAACTCACTATCAGTAGCAAAGGTTTCATTTTGACAGTGCAATAACATTCATTGCGTTATTTACGTTATTGAGCAGACACATTTTTCGAATATATGAAGCAATGGATAAGCAATATCCTTCAAATTGATTCAGATTGTGATTGATAGCGTGATACGCAATTAGGCCGTTTACACATTATGCCGTAGCTGCAACGGCACCGCCGCCGCCGCCGCGGTGCCGCTGTAATAATTACCCTTGGATTTGTATGAACCCTTAAGGCTCCTTCATACCGGCGCGACACGACACGCGACACAAAGGCACCGCAAGTCGCTCAACAAGCGGTGCCTTTCTGTCGCGCGCGATTATATCGCGTGTCGCGCCTTTTTGTAGGAGCCTTAACACATGGCGCCGTGGCGAGTTTTGATAAGTTTTGATACCGCGGAAGCTAGGCAGATAATTTTAAAGAAAATTACGCGGGCTTTCACCTTATTGTAATGCTATAGAGTTTGACAAGTATTCAATTTCAAATTCTCAATTCAGAAGTAGACAAGAAGTAACTTTAACCACCAAGCTACCCTGTCAAATTTTCCCAATCAACTTTGAACTGCTGATCCGCTTTGGTTACGTGCTTACGTTAGGTTGACGCCTGTTTGACGACGAGGCGAAAGGCGATACGGTAACGATCCCTTTCCGAGTTGACAAGTGTGCTATTTCCTTAACACTACTGATAGCTCACTTCGCCTAAGTTTTCACGGTGAGGTTTTTACAGAATTGACCTGCTGGTGGTCCAATTACGGGGTAGTTATCGCGGCATCAGCGACGGAGCCCCAAACAACAACAAGATTACTATCTCGTATCGGTTCATGTTTCGACAAACTTTTTATTATTAGATATCAGCAATGATTTGTGATTATAGTGGTTTCTGGTAGGTTAAGCTAAAAAAAAAAACACTGGCACTCCGGTAGTGCCGACAGAAGTGAAAACTTGAACAATTACGAGTGTATTTTGTGAATCGTCTTATAAACAAAACACGCGTGTTAAGGTGTGTTCCTTATTTTATAGGGTTTTTTGCAAATCAGGTATGATGACCAAAGTGACTGGTTTATTCTTCTCGTGAAAGGAATTTATTCAGATTTACAAATAAGCACACAGGATAGACTTCAGTTCGTGGTGTTGGTCGCGGCAGTGGTAAGAGAAGCAAGCCGCTCGCATGGAGCTCGTCGTCAGTTATATATCCGTGGTTCAGCGCCATCTCGTCGTTGTTGGATGAACTACGTAGTTAGTACGCGAGGCCCTCGTAGTTCTTCCCGATGTGCATAGATGGCGCTGTCCTCAACAACGCGCGTCTTACGTTTTACGTCTTACGAATTTTCGATCAGGGTCACGTGACCTGACGCGAGTTTAGAAGTTTTTACCCATTCCAAAAAAAGTACACAGCGCCGCTAAAGAAGTTTTCACTTCAAAAAAAAAAGGTTTGAGCAAAAACAGCTACCTACTGCATTTGTATATAATAATTAAACATATATAATTAAACATTACTTGTATATTAAATTATGACTCGTGGAGAACCGGAAAGGAGTGAATTTCAGTGAATCACCGAGATTCACTCCTTTTTGGAAACATTTACATGACTAGGTATATCCTGAGTTTTCTATCGTGGTCTAGGAGTTCTAGGTGATGTTCAGATAATAGCTTTTGTGTTAAATAATCATCATCTGCCTAGCCTTTTCCCAACTATATTGGGGTCGGCTTCCAGTCTAACCGGATGCAGCTGAGTACCAATATTTTACATAGAGCGACTGCCTATCTGACCTCCACAACCCTGCAGTTACTGCATAATACGGAACTCCTTAGTAAGACTGGTTGTCAGACTTTCGGGCTCCTGACTACCCGTAACGACTGTCAAATATCCACGAATGACAGCCGGGACCAACGGCTTAACATAGATGGTCATCCATCCACGGACCAACCGCGGCAAGCGTAGCTTAACCCGATCAATCGACCCGTGCGACTGTTATTATTTAACCACAAGCCCCTCAACTTTTACGTGAAAATGTTAACGTAATTGTGTTTTTTATTGTTTAAACAAGGGATTCTTAAATGTAGTTATGGTATTACCGAAGTCTTTGATTAATAACGCTAATTTTATGTAAAAAGACTGAATTATTTAATCGGCCTTTTGGAAGAGTTTAGTAAAACTAACATTTGATAGAGATTTATAAGCTCCATAATATATGTTATTTTTTATAAATGTTAAATAACGAAATAAAGCAAACTTAATAGTTAGTTCATTTTATTTTCCCCGTAAATAAAGGAATCATACGTTTTAATTGGCAGCTCTGGACAGAGAGAGGTGGAACAGAAAAAAAATACCAACGCGACGTGGAAAGTTGAAAAGTTCCCGCTATAAAAACTCTCAGAAAACACACATCCCTGGCTGAAATGTTATAATATAGTGAAAGCTCGCTGAAAGCCAAAGAGAATATAAAGTCTTTGCTGAAAGCTAGCTTCATATATGAATTTCAGCCCAACGTTCCTATCGTAACGACTTCAGAGTATACCTGAAATTCTCCGCCGGAAATTCGAAACGCGTTACGTATATTTTGTATCTTCGTTTTATTCGGTGATACAGCCACGTTTATTTTGTTTCCACTATGAATTTGTCCGGTCTTTAACATACGGTTCAGGAAATTTTGGAAAGAGAGAAGGAATCTGTCGGTGTTGAATCAACAACGTGCGACGATTATCGGTTTTGAGAAACTTTAGGCATTTGAAATGTTATGACAGCGCCCCCGTGTCGAGCCCCTGCAATCCCGTGAGACGTGACGTCTCATCTTGTTAATTGCCCTAGTTTGACACGTTCACACTAAGCTAGTTTCCGTGCTTATGAATGGTAATTGCAGTTAATTTCAATCCCTTTCTATTATAAAGGTACCCACAACCAAAAATTTCAAAGATAAGCTTCATTATTGTTCGGTATAATAATGTCAAACGTGAATATTTTTTTTATTAAAACATTATTTTGCCATTTAGCAGGCGATACAAGACCAGAAGTGGCCAGCCAGGTTTATTTAGTTTAGTTTAAACATAAAAAGTTTTATCTTGGAGATAATGTTTTCTAGTGTCACCTCAGTGTTAATTACAAAAATTAATTTATGAATTAAAAATCGTTGTCGAGGCAGTTTCACCATCGGCATGCTGGTGGATGCAGCTCGTCCGTAATGAAACGACTTGCCGCTCCATTAAGAGAGCAAAAATGTCTTTAATTAACAGTCAGGGCAGTTTTTGCAGCGAAAGCGGCAAAGCAATTAGTAGAATCTTGAAGTGAACCAGAGTACCAGGAGTCGCACACCGTTTGGTGGGCGCGCGAACGCGTGCCTAGAAGTAAATGCCGAATAGTTAAATAAAGGTTACTAACTGAATAAATACCTACGTTACGGATCCAAGTTTCATGTAAACAAGTTGTACGATGTCTGAAGGCAATGTTTAATGTAGGCAAATATTTATACCTAAGTTATATATTTATGTAAGTATTTAATCTTTTCGCACACAAAAAGGTACAAAGCGGACTTAATGACTTAATCAGGTAATTTATTCCCTCGTCGGCATTATGTATGTACTCGTTTATAAGTACAAAGGTACAGTTAGGGACAATGAATTACGTCTCCTTTAAACAGGTGCGACACGACACGCGACACAAAGGCACCGCAAGTCGCGCAACGAGCGGTGCCTTTGTGTCGCGCTCGATTATACCGCGTGTCGCGTCTGTTTGTAGGAGCCTTTACGGTTTAACGAGCAAATCGGGCAATAATAATAACTTAGAATATTCCATCCCTTAAGTTTAATAAATTCGAACTTACCTACCTGCGAAGGCTCTTTCATTTTAACTCGACATGCACTTTCACAGTACTTAGGCGTACTCTGATCCATGTTTTCACTTCACATATGCAAACTACATGCAATAAAGGGTTTGTCAATGAGGTCCAGAACCTTTACCAATACAATTCACAAGAGACCAAAAGTTTGCAAACAATAAGATGCAATTCCAAATAAATTCCTCGGTCAAATTTACCCCTTAACTCTATGCCGCCACTTTATTATTACGTGTGGGCAACTTACCCAGATCGGGGAAAAATTCAATCTCGTAAACACCTACGGGAACTTATAAGGTAATTTCAACAAACACTGTAGGTAAGTAAATAATCAATTTGAGATAAGGTGGAGAACAAATAGTAGTAACTAGTTAGGTACTTGATGAACAATATATTTTTCACACCACCTGCTCGAAAATGTCAAATTATATGTCAAGCAACCTTAACCTAAAGTGGGTCATTAGTGGCCGGGGGCACAGCCGGTCAATAATGTTGTACTGGATTTCATTGTGACCCGCTGGTCAATAATGTGATTTGAATTTGGAATCTCACATGCTCAGCTAAATTGGCAGTATAGTACTAACAAACACCCTTTGGTGCCAGAAAGAGGAAAGCTATTCTCGATACTACACGTGGATGATATTCTCGATTTCCTACAAAATCATAACGACTGCTTCTTCATATCGTTGCCATGTTTTCGAAGACATAATATTGTAAGAATAATTAGATAACTACGAACCATTTTTTAAAAGGAATGGAATTGCATATAACTAACTTGTTCTAAATTTGTTATTCTTACTGTTTGTTTATTTAATAAATACTTTGTTTTTCGTACTATGGCTATTATTTTCTCACAGTAGGTGTAAAAAGTAGAGTATCCTCCTCTGGGCTAAAGGTGTCTTTGCCTTGGGCTAGCTTGAATCCCACGCTGCTTTCAGGATTCTTGTATTAACTCCCTCGCTTCGCTCGTGAGTTAAACTCTTAATTCCCTCGCTGCGCTCGGGAGTTAAATCCCGAATCCTTCATTGCGCTCGAGATTCAATATGACGCCCGTGACATAAGACACAACTTTAGCCCTGTTATATCTATGGACGTATTGTCAAATATGCCATCTGTCATTCAATAAATTATTCGCATAAAATATGTTTCATTTTATTGGCGACGAGGATTTAAAATATTAAACAATGGACAAAGAACAATTTGAGCTGTTCTTGCGAGCTCAACAGGCGCAGCAAGAACAGGTTACACAAATACTTACATTGTTGGTACAAACAATGCACAACAAAAATACGATAACAGAAAGCTCAACGAGCGTTTCATCATCGTCGGTCACATCGTCAGACAAGATGATGGTGATTAAAAATTTTAACATGGACAAATACAACCCCGACAGCTGCAGGATTGAAGATTTTTTAGACTTCTTTTCAAACAAATGTCAAACCATGAACGTTACGGATCCAAACCTACGAAAAGACATCTTGTTGAATACCTTAACACCAGAGATTTTCCGTGAGTTAAAAATAGCGCTTATACCGAATTTTGACACGAGTACTTATAACGACATTTGCCTCAAACTTCTTGACTTGTTTAGAGTAAAGAAAACCAAATACCGCGCATTGACAGAGTTCTGGAACTGCACCAGAGAGTCTTCAGAATCTATGGAACAGTACGCTAACAGACTCAAAAGTCTAAGCCAGGATTGCGGCTATAAAGACGAGATGTTGGAACGACAGCTACGCGATCGTTTTGCTACAGGGTTGAATCATACAGATTTAGAGACAGACCTCAAGCAAAAGTGGCCCGATTTACAGGAGTCAGGAAGAGAGGTCACTTTTAGAGAAATTTTTTCTGTTGCACAATCACGTGAACAGGCAGAACATGACACACCAGGCACAACTACAAATGTAAACAGAGTCAAAAGGAACCGTACTCAAAAAACAACAACACCGAAATCTCGTTACAGACAACGCAAGTTGCTTTCCACTGATCAATGTTTTAGATGTGGAAAATTCGAGAAGCATGACGACTCAAAATGCCCAGCAAAAAATCATACATGCGACGAGTGCAATTTGAAGGGACACTTTGAGAGCTGCTGCATTAAAACTGGTCGTGCTTACATATCGCCAGCCAAGGGAAAAAACACTTCTAAACGTAAACTACAACGGGTAAGCGGTAGTCAAACTTCCACGTCAAGCTCTACAAACGTTTCAACGGAAAATAGTGAAGATGACGACGAGTTTGTCCACAACGTCACGAACACTCGAGTCAAGGATTGCAAACAAATCGACGTTCTCATAAATGGAGTTCACTGCACAATGGATTGGGACCCTGGCTCTACCTACTCTATCATTAGTTCCGAAGTTTGGAAAAAGGTTGGATCACCAACGTTAACAAAGGGGCCGAAACTAAAAGCATATGGAAATACCAAGCTGAAAACCAAAGGAATCACAAACGTAAATGTGGAAGTGAACGGACGATACGAAACATTGCCTGTCGTAGTAATGAAAAACGCAAACCCATTACTTTTTGGATTGAGATGGAGCGAGAAGTTTGAAATGGAATTCCCAAAACCAGTCTATTCAGTCCAAGAGAAGCCTTTTAATCCAACGTCATTAAAACATATACTCAAGCAATACAGCGAACTTTTTGACGGCAAACTAGGCAAAGTCAATAACTACCAAGTTAACATACATGTCAAACCCGGCGCAGAACCAGTACACCTACCTGCACGTCCAATTAAATTCAGCATGAAGAAAAACGTTGAACGGGAGTTGGATCGCCTTGTCGATACAGGTATCATTAACAGAATAGATCCAAACCTTACTGCTTTGGAGTGGGCCACACCTACTGTAAATGTGTTGAAACCAACTGGTGACGTCAGAATTTGCGGAGACTACAGCGTTACACTTAATCCTGTTCTAACAAAACATTTACATCCAGTGCCTGTATTTGATCAATTACGACAGAAACTAGCAAACGGCATTGTCTACTCCAAAATTGATCTCAAAGACGCGTATTTACAATTTGAAATAGCTCCGGATTCAAAAAAGTATTTAACAATATCCACACACAGAGGATACTACCAGTACAACAGGATGCCTTTCGGTATTTCTACAGCACCATCAATTTTTCAAAATTTTCTTGATCAACTACTTGGAGACATACCAAACGTAGCAGTGTATTTTGATGACATTGCATTGACAGGAGAAAGCGTGAATGGACACTTACGAACACTTTGCACAGTGTTAAGCCGGCTAAAACAGGCGGGATTGAAAGTTAATTTGAAAAAGTGTACTTTCCTGAGTAAAGAGATTGAGTATCTGGGTCACATAATTGATCAAAATGGAATACGGCCAACAAAAGCGAAGATTAGCGCTATAACTAACGCATCACAACCCACAAACGCAAAGGAACTACGCTCTTTCCTGGGCCTTATCAATTTTTATGAAAGATTCATTCCACATCTTCATGGATCATGTGCAGACCTGTACGAGCTAACAAGCGCCAAAAAAAAATGGCAATGGTCCGAACACGAAGAACAAGTTTTCGAGAATGCTAAAAGTAACATAGCTAACTCAAATTCATTGATAGCGTTCGATGAAAAGCGTTCCCTTTTCCTAGCGTGCGATGCGTCAGAAAAAGGAGTTGGGGCAGTTCTGTACCACAAACACAAAGATGTCGAACAACCGATAGCATTTGCGTCAAGAAAACTTCGACCAGCTGAGAGCAAATATTCTGTTATTGACCGTGAAGCACTAGCCATATTATTTGGAATACAGAAATTTGACCAATATCTAAGAGGAACGAAATTTACCTTAGTAACTGACCACAAGCCTTTGATGCACATTTTGGGACCTCAACGTAACCTGCCAAAGCTTGTAAATAATAGACTTGTAAGATGGGCTCTTTTGATCGGAAGCTACCAGTATGAAATTTGTTACCAGAAGGGCGAAAACAATATTCTAGCCGATTGCCTGTCCAGATTACCAAATCCCAAGACAAAACCCTCACACGTGGAAAACGTTGTACATAGAGTAGTGTCACGCCTCCAAGAAAACAAAATTGTTGACCTACAATTAACAGAAAAAAAATTGAGTCTGGAAACATCTAGAGACCCAAGTTTGTAACTCGTTTGTCAATACCTAAAGACAGGATGGAGAGACCTGAATTACAGGCATGAGATGAAACTATACTACAGGAAACGTTTCGAACTGTCTGTAGAAGGTAAAATTGTACTGTGGCAAGGCAGAATGGTCATACCTGAGGTTTTAAGAAAGGCAGTCTTACACTATTTACACCGAGGGCACCCAGGGATATCGGCTATGAAAGCACTCTCACGTTTCTATGTGTGGTGGCCATCACTTGACGAGGATATCGAGAATTTTATCAAGAGATGCACCAGGTGTCAAGAAAACAGACCGTCCAATCCCGAACTACCGGTATTCTCCTGGTCTATACCCGAGCAAGTGTGGGAAAGAGTCCATATAGACTTTGCAGGTCCATTCGAGGGCAGCTACTGGCTGGTTTTGTGTGACGCATTCTCGAAATGGTGTGAACTAAGACCAATGAAAAACATAACTTCAAAAAGTCTATGTGCTGTTTTGGATGAGATTTTTAACACCTTTGGACTCCCACAAATGATTGTATCTGACAACGGGCCCCAATTAACATCACAGGAATTCAAGGACTACTGTAAAAATCAGGGCATTCTACATGTCACCTCATCTCCGTATCATCCCCGAACGGGTTAGCTGAACGGTTTGTGAGAACCTTTAAGAACAGAATGACCTCCAGTGACGGAAGCCAACTTAAGCGTCGATTGTCGGAGTTTTTATTTTCTTACCGGAACACTCCGCATACCACTACCGGCAAATCCCCAGCCCAAATGATGTTCGGCAGGCAGTTGAACTGTGTCTTATCAAATATCCGACCGAACAAGAGAAGAGATTTACAATACCAACATGTGAAGGCGGACATTGTGTCATCTACACCTTCTTATCAGCCAGGCGATAAGGTTTACATAAAAACTAAATTGGAAAAAAAGTGGCAGCCTGCTACAGTAGCGACCCGTAAACACCGATACTCCTACGTGGTCACTACATCTAATGGGGTGGAGCAAAGGAAACATGCAGATCACATGAGGCCGCGACTTGCTCCTGCAACCGCGTCACCTGAAAGTGTTGCGACAGCCCCTACATCCTCACCATCCACATACTTGGCACCATCACCTATGTCAATTCCTTCTCCATCTACACCGTACTCTCACATTCCATCCACACCAGAACCATCTGCATCCACATCTGCATCTACATCATCATCCTCATCTCCAGCTTTTCAAACACCGACTGCGACGGTTGCAGTACCTCTTCGACGCAGCCAGCGTGTGGTGCGACCTCCACGGCGTTTGATTGATGAGATCTGAATCAACCTTAGATGGGGAGGAATGTTATATCTATGGACGTATTGTCAAATATGCCATCTGTCATTCAATAAATTATTCGCATAAAATATGTTTCATTTTAAGCCCCTCGGTGCATAATTTACTATTTTAAAGCTTTAGTACTATCACAGAATGATGCATCTTTCTTGTTATAATTTTACTGACCATTTTTTTTTTATTGCGATGTTGTTCGTGAAGAAAATATTATGATTATGCGTCATGGGACATAAAACGGGCAATCACGTGCTTCCAGTTGCATTGCATTTTATTAGTAGGTAATTTATCAGGCTTTGGGTGGACCATCATAAGAAAAGTGATTAAGAGCGTTTACGCCGTACGGCATTTCATGCAAACTTTCAGCCCTTATTTTTCGAAATGAATGAGTCGATTTTAATGAACTTCATACGCATAAGCAGGATACAAAGGTCTAAAAAGTTACTTAAAAACTTTTTTTGATGTGTCTTTTTTAAAAAAAGATAATTGGAAATCTCTGTTTCTATGGAAAATTTAAAATCGGTCTAATTTGGCTGTAACACAATTTTTCGAAAATTTTCATACTAACTAACTTTACACCTTGAATACACCTTGAGTAAATCTAACGAAATTATACATATAATTCGTGTTCACCTCACGTCTTCACATGATCCACTTTTATTTGGAGAAAATCAAAATTCTTCATGGTGTTATCAATTTACTGACGCTCTCCCGTATTTTATAACCGATGGTCATCGCTACTTGGCATACCGCGTAAAGCAGGCAGAAGGCATCGCGGATCGACCGCGCGACTATTTTGTCGCACCCTGCTGGTCGTGTCGCACAAAAGCTCACGTATCTAATCTCACCATGAATCACCCTGTGCACTAATTTCATTTCAGGAGCTCAGTATTATTTTCCGTTTATTCTGATGCGATTTGCTCTTACAGCCCATTACTTTTATTATTTTCGCTGTGTAGTAATGCTTTTGAAATAAATGCGGAGTTTAGGACCGAAAGGGTTTTATTATTTTATTTTTCAGTTGAATTATAGGGCAATTAATCCAGCGTGAATAAATTTCTTTATTTGGGATTGAATGACTCGTGAATACGGCATAGGTATCATTCACGCTATGGGTTGCATTGACTGGAACTTGCGCTAATATATAATATGATACCTACTTATATACGTCCGGAGCAAGCTAGACCTGATAGCCGTGGCGCTATCAACCACTCTAACAGGCTAATCTATTCGACATGAATTATTATTTTTATAGCTCGTTTGGATATAAAGGAAAAACAAAAAAAAACTGAACATAAACTTTCTACTTAGCTGTCTATATTTAGCTCGCGGTCTGGGCTTCGAATGCCTAGATCTTCGTCAACAAAACTTCTAAGTATTTTAAACTGACACTGTTCCGACCCAACTGTTATAAAGTTCTAATACGTAGGCATGTGGCTATGGCAGTAGCCTACCGTTTGGTTGCCCAAAGTGAACAGACCCTCGACGTTAATAAGCATAAGTGCTTCGACATTACTTAAAGACTTACTTCTACTTTGGTGGTAAGATCTAAAGTGAACAATACCATACGTACCCCCTTACTAATAAATGTATTATATCAGATGAATAGTTACACACCGATTTCTCTCTTTTAGTCGTCAGTAATAATAATTTGACTATCGAAAGAAGAAGACAAAGCGTTGTGTTACTATACAGACGCTATACAACGTTTATTAGTAAGGGGTTTAGACAATAGTTATTTTTATATTGACTGATGTAGTAGACAAATCCAAGGAATATTACAGTAATTCGCTTTCAAAATTGACTTTTACTGGCGAGGGATGATAAAATTAACACAGTGACTAGTAACGCTGAATCACGTTCAGAAAAGTTAATCACCCATTGTTTAGTCATTAATAACTTATATCTGAGTTACAATGAAACATTCATTCAAGTCATTATGATAACATTATCAATAACTGACTTTAATATAAAACTAAATGATAAGTATGTACCTACTTATTATCTGTCATACAAACTGCTATGATTTCGAAATGGATCTATAAAATATGACGAATTTTATAAACAAGTTATCACATGTTAAAAATATTTTACCATAAAAATAACCCAAACTCTAAAATTTCCTTACTAACTATTGATAAGAAATACATAAAATAAAATCATTGTACTAGCTTACCAATGAAAGCAAAGTTTCTGTTGGACCTACTCCTACACTACCCTCAAATAAGGATTAACTGAGCATTCATCACTAAGTAGCTGAGCTGGACTGCCATTTGGTGCAACCTTGAGACACACACCGCACTTTTTTCGTTATTTGATTTAAAGTATGTCATAGTGTTACTTTATTTCTTTATAAGTATGTTTTTTGTGTTTGGAACGAATTTCTTTAACGAAGCTTGCGGTAGGAATAAAATGGGAGAAATAGTCACGTAACAAAAAAGCGTTATGCTCCATGTGGCGGAATAAAAAAATATATATAATAGAGAGAGTCAGAGAGAGAGATAGTTGTCATGGGTTTCGAGGGTTTTGAAGCCGATAGTGAGGTCAAAATCCATGATGGCGGGTGCACAAATTTTCAAATTTTTCATCACGGTTATCGTTTTTGTGGTTTTCGAGGGTGCTGAAGCCAAAATGAAAATCTAAGATAGCAGCTGCGAATATTTTCCAATTTTCGCAACCGCCATCTCGGGTTTTCATTTTGAGCTTCGTTCCTGCCAGGGGTCCCCTGACCCAACACGTTTTTATTTATTTTATTTTTCATTTTGTATATTGGCTCCTTGTTGGATCGACAATTGTAGATTTTATTGATTTACGTCGACGTGTGTGCGAGGATGACGTGCTTAATAAAAGGTTGTACGATGTAACGATTTGTTCGCTAATAATTTACGTCAATGCTCAATGCACTACGTTTTGATGCTAGATATATACTTACTGTAGGTAGAATTGCGTATATAATAATATAATATATATAATTGCGTCTCAATCAGTTGCCTAAATGTAAGTAAATACTTGAACAAGCATGTTTTTAACTTCGCAACAGTGTCAGCAAGCTAGTGATGACTCGCTCTTGTAATAATGTGCCATTCTCATCTATAGATAAAGCAATAAAACTCTAAAGAATCGCTGTCAGATCCAACGGCTCGGGACACGACCAATGGGCCAACCATTTGGCTAACTTTATGTTAGAAACCGATAGATAAAAAGATATGATACTCACATTGGTAAAATGTATAAAGTCTTTATTGCTAACTACTTATCAAGTCCTTAATGTTTTGGGTTTTTAATATTATAACCTAAATAAAGCTTCGATAGAGCGCATTTTATGTTATAAACCGATAGATAAAAAATTATGATACTCACATTGGTAAAATATATAAAATCGTTATTGCTAACCATTAATCAAGTCCTTAATGTTTTGGGTTTTTAATATTATAACCTAAATAAAGCTTCGATAAAGTGCACTTCATTGGGGAAGGTTTGATGAAAATAGACACAGGAAATTAAGTCTCCAAATATACCGGGGTTCAGGATTTTCGATGTAACATTTTATGGAAGAAATAACAAGACATCACAATCATATTATTGGAACGAACTTTACTATATTGTCAGGGTGACGTGATTTCTCTTATTAAATAGAAAGTCATCGAATTTGGAGCCGATCCCAACAGACCATCGATCGTACCAAAGAGTTAGAAGACTATGCGTAATTCCTGTATACCTAATTACAATTGAAAAAATATTCGGAATCCTACGAACCTACTTCAGGTATACCGTTAGTGCTTATTCTAAACATAAGAAATAAGTTATTAGCTTTGTCTTAAATAAAATGTATGTGCAAAGAATATTATTATGTATATTAATGGTATCCAAGGGTTTATGTGCGTGAGGAAGAGCCTCCCGGGCGACTCGTAGTTCCGCTCAAACCTACTATAATAAGTGCTCGTTAATTTACTAGAACCAACATTAATTACCTCTTAATTATTACCAAATTAGTGTTAATGTAAACAGGGGAGTCCGTTTACAACCTTTGATACTACAAGGCTTTAATAATAATGTTATGCTATTAGTATACTTTAATTGTTATTATGTATAGTCTTGAGCACGGATATCGAGTAATGTTTGAGTTTACCTGTACAGTGCAGTAGTACATAGTATACACAGGTGAGTGATTCCTGCCAAAGATTGAATACCTTCCTTTTCTTAACTTCATTCACCAAAATTTTATTTGCAGAAAATATTTCAGCTGATTGTATGTGGGAACGTAAAAGTTAAATTCAGGTTATGTTTTGAGAGCAATTTCATAACTCAACATTTATATATGAGTCCGTACAAATTTTATGTTCCGTCTTGAGGGGTGAGGTTGGGGGGCGAATAAGGAATGAGGTTCCTCCTTGTCCTTCAACTAGAACAGTAAAGTATAGGTACATGAAACAACTAACTTCTTCCTGCGGTGTCGACGTGATATAAATCTTTTGGCCGCAAACTGTCGGTTCCCCGTAGGAAGCGCGGGATAAAGTTGACGGGATAACTTATCACCCCGACTTTTGGTTTTGGCTTAATTAGGTGACACCCTTAGTGAGGTGACACTATCCGTGTTTGAAGCTAAAAATATTACATGGTCTGTCCTGTTTGAGAGCTAGACATCCATTAACAAAATGTAATGGCACGGTTTGTGATGACGTAAACAGCGCACGGTAGGTACCATTTTACATTTCAGGGGAACACTACTGTGCTATTTATTATTATTATTTACGTTCAGTCCAAAGAAGTTACTAAAACCATTTCAGTGCACTATGTAATGTAGTTGTTCTTAAGTTTTGTGTTATATGGCACAACTGTACCTACTTCGCAGTGCATTACTATCCAACTTGAAGATGCAAAGTTTCATTTGGACAAAAAAGGATTGTATTCACCTGAGATGGTAAAATCTCGTGAAAAGCCTTTTACACTAATTAGTGCTAGACTAATAGAAATCTTTATGACATTAGACGTCATAAAATTTAACAGCCACATTATGATATCATCTCAGTTGTGCGTATCATATACCTTTTATGGCATACGTGTTTACATTTCTGCAGCGATAAAACAAGGTAATGGGTTACCTGAATATCTGTGGCGGACTAAGGAGGTCAGATCGGTCCGCCCCGGTCCCCCATATCTTGAGAGGTGCTGTTTAATCAAATCCCAAAAAGACTCTGAACTCCTATTTTAGTCAAAAGAAAACCTAACCTATACAAAGCGGTGTGCTAAAATTATTTTCGAGCTCGCTACGGTCGCTTTTGCATCCTACATTCTCAGTCTCTACATAAGTTGACAAAGTATCTAACTCCTATTTATGTATGAAGAAGAAGCAGTGGTGGCCCAGTGGTAACGGCTGCGACTTGCGAGTTGTAGATCGTAGGTTCGAACCCAGTCAGGCGCTTTAATTTGTGTAAATTATTTCATCACTACTGCTCTCAAATCGGTGAACGAAAACATCGTGACGACTAATAGAGAAGTATGGAAGAAAAAGAGATATAGCGCCGACCCCAAATAAATTGGGATAAGGGCAGGTGAATAATGAAGTACTTGAATAATGTATTTTTGAAATAAAAACTCTTTAAGATTTACTTTATTTAAAATTTATAAAAATAGTTTGTACATGCCCTTATATTCTTTGGTTCATGTTTAGAGGACCAATTTATTGTTACTACGATTGGTTGACAAAGAATTTGTTCTATGATATAAATCAAGCGTTTTGTATACATTAATGTCTAACGCCTGAAAAAGGAAAACCTGTATAAGCAGGTCTGGCTGCTTAGTAAGTTTGCTCCCGTGTTTTATATTACGATAAATAATTCTGTAATCTTGCAGGCAACGGGCAGGTTGTTGTGCCTACTTGTAGTAATTTTAAAACTTCTACACTAACAATAAATATCTGCAAATGCACCGGTAAAGGCTCCTTCAAACAGGCGCGACACGCGATAAAGTCGCGCGCGACACAAAGGCACTGCAAGTCGCGCAACGTGCGGTGCCTTTGTGTCGCGCGCGATTATATCGCGTGTCGCGCCTGTTTGTAGGAGCTTTAAATCGTACGTTTTAGTTTAGCATATCGCCGGTCGGCTCCACGCGTACGCGGACGGTTGCGTTGACGGCCGTCGCAGTTGGGCGGATCTGTTCGGCTACAACCGCATGCACTCTGTTATCGTCGCCGGCCGTCCGATCGCGTAAGCACTAGGTCGCTCTAGTGATGATGGCGAATGCGCGCACTTGCAACCTTCAACGGATTTTAGCAGACGGATGCAGTCAGCTGCCGTCGTGTGTGCGCGCATCCGCTACGACGCTCTGCGCTGGTGGTGTAAATGGTACTTTCATGTGTAGTCACAAAAAGTTTTTACGTTATTCTAAGTTGTATCTGTAGTATTTTACAGACACATCAAGATGTTTTACGGCCATAACATCAATGGTTTTATGTGTATAGCCGTCCTACAGAATCGCTGTAATTCTATAAACCTTCTACGACCAAAAACGATGAAATTGTAATATAACTGTTATGAAAACAACCTCACTTCCAAAGTATTGGAAAATACTTATTTATGTACAGAAGCTGAAGCAGGTTGAAAGAGATCAGACATTGCATGAATAAAATATGTACCTAATTTGGTACTACGTAACACATTCATATAAATCTCTAAAAATATAACGTTTGGTACATAAGTACCAAACGTTATATTTTGTTACAAACATAAGTTTGTAACATCTGTAAGGGCCGCTCAAAAATAATTGAGAAATATTAAATGAGGTAATTCCAAGTGTACGCAAACGATTACTCTTGCTAATTGCTCTAGAATTTCGGTCCTGAGAAGCCGGCGAGCATTTACTTTTGAGCCCCTTCTGTAACTTTGGTCCAGTTTCAATTTTACTAAAATACTGGTGGTCCAATTAAGGGGCAGTTATCGCGGCATCAGCCACGGAGCTCCGAACAACAGCAACATTACTATCTCCTCTCAGTTCAAGTTGCGTCGAACCGTCGCGTTTAGTTTATTATTGTTTCTAAAATAACGAGACTGACTTTATTTAGGAAACCAGTTTTCAGTAAGATATTGTTTGTAAGTTTATTGAGTTATTACGCTTTCAGAGACAAATGCTTAGGTACGGAAATTGAAACACCGATTTTGACTTAAGACTGTTGTACAGAAGCCAGCACATCAAGCTACTACAATCTGTCAATTTTCTTTAATAGATTTTCAACTTTATTGCCAAAAGATATGGTTCAAAGTTGATTGGGAAAATTTTACAGTTTAGGGTAGCTTGATGTGCTGGGTCTGTACCAACTTTTCATGTTTTCCATAAGTCATCATTTATTATCAAAGTAGTATTATGTAGAAATGTACCTATATCTAGCTATTTTTGAACAAACTTATCTGTTATGTTTATTTATATTTTATACAAATAAAACTACAAAGTACTTATTGCTGATAAATTATTGCGTAAAACTAACTGATCCGACAGACGTTGTCCAGTCTAAACAAGTGATGCGCTTACCAGCGTTTTTTTCAGCATTTCATTTTATTTATTTATATAGATGCAAATTACAAATAGAGCGTAAACCACGCGCGCGCCTTAAAGAGATGTCAGCATCAAGGGAAGGGGCCCGTCAGGGCCGAAGCCTGCCGGATCAGCGGGATTGTCCGAAAGGGTTACCGCTGGCCCGGAACATAAAGGGCGAAGGAAGGAACACGGGTGGGTTTTAGTCAGTAAGAGTCTGACACTCCCTTCCGCTCCACCCAGAGCGGGAGGAGTCATTTGATGATTTCCCATCCAGAAAAAAAAAAAAAACAAACCAACAACCAAAAAGTTTCCTTTGTAATTTATACTACTACCTAACTGGCAAATAGTGAAAAATTCGCAATCTCAGCCATTTATTCAAAAATATAAAATAAAAACGAAACTTCACTGTTTTGGACACAATGGCCAATACTTTTCAATTAAATTAATTCAAGAAGGTAACAATTTTTATTTTATTTTATGCTAACTTTTTAGTGGAACCCCCGGAATGGGTTCCGTACCAAAATGGTAAAACATGATGACAAATGTACAAAAAAATACCGTTCCCCCCCTTATCTCCGAAGTTTGCAAAGAGAAAAATCTGAAGTTATTGTATGTGATAGAAGTTTATGTAAAGATTACAGGAAAAATAAAACGAAGTCTCTAAATAGCACACTTTTTCGGAAATGACCAACAAAAGTTACATTAGTTCCACTATCGGTCAAGAGATGCCGCTGACATAAAACTGCAATATTCTACACCGCAGTGCACAGTGTTAAAATTCTTTGACGAAAACACACCTCGCTGATAAAAATTTAAAAACATATGCTGGTACGGAACCCTCGGTGCGCGAGTGCGACTCGTTCTTGCCCGGTTTTTTTTTTACTTTTCCCTTTGTTGATTGGCCGGCTGAAACTGTTAAATATTGTTATATCCATACTGATATCTTTCTATAGTTCGACTGCAGAGTTAAATTTTAATATCAATTCGCCCGAGAGCCATTATGCCGCTTAGCCAAGCTTTGGAGCAAGGCTCATCAAATCTAATATTCGGCTCCAGTGGAATTGGCGAACAGGATCCAGTGGCGGCCGTCTCTGTGGGAAAATTATACATCAATTATTAAACTGACTTCAATTGCCTCGGTTAGTACGTTACACAAGAATTACAATTGACGTGTATCCACGGGAATAATTTTAGTTATGCACAGACTTGCCTGTTTTGGGTAGATACGGATGCCTTTTGGGAGAAAGGTTCTATCCCTACAAATAAAAAAAATATTACTGTAACCCTATGATTGCTTGTAGACACGGATGGAGGACACGGCGCTGGAGTAGACAGAGAACCCTGAATTTCATTGCCTGGGTCGCCCTGCATCTTCTTTAAAATTCTTTTGATCTCCGACCGTGATATCAGCCTTACTAAGTAGGTTGGTTTAAAATTAAGGAACAATGATTCTGCTACGTTATCGTACAAACATGTTGATGTTAAGATCTCATCGCGATACTACCTTCATTTTGATGATGAACATTTTTGAAAATTTTCTTCTTTAACTAATCTAAACTTTCCCCAAAATACGAGTACATATTATATTGAATTGGGCTCCGGCAAATAAGTACCTACTATCCGAAAATAAATATAGGTACTTAAGTGACGTTTAATCCCTTTAAATCTCTCTCAAAACAAATTCCCCTCGTTCAGTTTCCAGTCAATATCCTTTTATTTTACACGGTACTGGCATCACGCAGGGTTCGGACAAAAATACTGACTACTTGACGAGTGACAATAAATGGCCCTTTAAAAGATATCCTTCGTTAAGAATGTTTTTCAAAGGTGTGCGATCAAACGAATCGACGACGGCGTTTGACGTGGAACGCGTCAAGTCGTCAAGTAATTTTAGCGAGGGTGAGTGTGAACGAAGGGTGCGGTGGGAGGGAGGACGATGTGATGAGGGACCTTCAGATAAACGTCTCGATAGCCAGGATCCGTCGTGAGACGCCTTCCTGCCTGTTCACACGGCATAGTGTTTGTACAGTAGGCGTGTACAGTAATACCGTTAGTCTAAGATAAATATAAACGTCCATAATCGTGCATAGATATTACCACCGAGAGAAAACAATGTTAGCAACTGTCTATAATAAGACTAAGCAATAGCGGAAAATCAGATAAAATCCAGTTTCAATCAGAAAATTTATTACATCCCAGAATAATTGAGTCGTTGAGATGGTGTTTTGATGAATAAAAATTAAATCCATGATTTTGATAATACGATACTATAGCGACGATAATCAGGCGTTCATCACACTGCCCCGCGTAATTAATTATTATAAGTTAATGTCAATTTTTTCACTAAAATAATAGTACATTATGACACATGTGTGCTATATTGATCATTATTCTCGACGCGGTATTATTAAATTTTCAATTCGATAAAAAAAGCCGAGCGTATAATGATTAATGCACACTCGATTCATACGACATTTTTCAACACACTTGCGAGGAAAAAAACAGACTTGTATTGTTAAGTATTAACTTGTATGGAAAATGGCGCGCTTGGTTTGTTTTTCCGCGCGCCACACTAGCCAGCACTAGCAATGCGCGCGCAAGTGTAAATAAAAGCACTGACAAAAAAGTAAACAGCTTAAAAAAATATAATAAACACAAAATAATGTTTAGACTGATAGTAGTGTTGTCGTGTGTCATTAATTAAAATTAAAGGTATTATTGGCATAGAGAAATATACATTAGTTCAGTGAGAATCTGCAATAATAGAACGCAAGTCAGGGTCTTTTCCGTTTGGAAGGGACCACGGACAATTTAAGGTGAATACGCAGTGGTAGACCGCGAATTTAAATTTTCTTACGTTTTTTGTAATTTGCAGGTCAGTATCAGGTTGTTTCTTGATCAAAATATGATTCGCGACTACAGACAAAACAGACGAGAATACAGACTATTAAAAAAAAAGTGAAATTTTCTTTAGAAGATATCTTTCGGCATGAAGTCTCTTGAGATCAAAAAAGCGCGCAACTCCGACTAGTAAATAGTTATCTGTGGCGTTATCGCACTTGTGGAATAACATAAAGTAAAAAGCACGCGTTTTTAACACACTGAATTATGGAACTAATAGCGGTTCAATAAGAGCCACTTTACGAGCAAGTGTGTTGAAAAGATAATTTTGATAAGTACTATTTAAACATCTTCATACACTTTTTGGGTTCAACTTACGTTGGTCCTAATAACTTGACGGCATAAAAAATATCTTAAGAAAGAAAGTTGATTTTATTGTTCTAATAATTTAGCTATACATTTTGATCCCTCGCCCCCGTCAGTTCTGTGGGTTATAGGACTCTTGAATGGCCATAAAATAAAATAAAGATATCTCTGATGAGAACCTTATAAGTGACACACCTTCCTTAAAGTAAAGAACACTTACCTTCTATAACATGAATAACTTTTAGAAGACGTTATCAATTCATTTATTTTACTACTGGATAGTGGTAAGGGATATACATGAAGTCAGTTAGAATATAAAAATATATTTTATAGCAATGTCCCAAAATGTCCCGGTCGTAAAGTGCGCGAAGGTCGAATCTTCCTTTGAGAGCAATGCAGCATCAAATATGTTTTTATGCTTACTTTCTTTCATCCCTTTCTTCAGTTTCTGGTAGTAGATAAGTAAATCATAGATAACCTACCACTATCTATGTACAAATAATAGGTAATTATAGCCATCAATCTTTAAAATCCAATAATCTCCCGTCGGGATGAAAAAAAACTCTATTACTTGAAGTTGATGACCGTTTAAACGAAAAAACCAGTCAAGTGCGTGTCAGACCACGCAAAATGAAGAGTTCCATAATTGGGATTAAATTATCCCAAAAACAAAGTTAACATTGTAGTTGAGACATATTTTCTCCCATACACGTTATGGTCAATTCTCTGACTGCAAATGTAAGTTTGTAACCGCAAAAAAAAATGTGATGAAACTACAAATGAACGAGTTTTGAACTTTTTCCTTTACTTATGCAGTGATCCTATGGCTTCCGTTTTTTCCATTTGAGGTACGGAACTCTAAAAAGATACTTAGGAATTTTCTTTTTCCTCGCAGTATTTTTTCCGCCTCTGTAAAAATCTAAAAATACGTCACGAGCTGGATGAGATTTAACAATTTTGAAACTTTTGCTCATTATTATTTCAGTAGGTATACCAACGCGACGTGAAAAGTTGAAAAGTTTCAGGTCCCGCCATACAAACTGTCAGAAAACACACGCCCCTGGCTGAAGTGTTATAATGTACTGAAAGCTCGCTGAAAGCTAACTTCGTATAGGTACCTATGAATTTCAGCCCAACGTTCCTATAGAAGTAATAATTGTTTATCGCACTTCAGGGTATACCTAAAATTCTCCGCCGGAAACTCGGAACTCATTACATTTTGTATCGTTTCGCCATCTTCGTTTTATTCGGTTATATAACAACAACTTTTATTTTGTTTCCATTTTGAATTTGTCCGGTATCTTTAGCGTACGGTCCAGGAAATTTTGGAAAGGGAGAAGGAATCTGTCGGTATTGAATCAACAACGGTCGAACGGTTTTGGGAACTTTAGGCACTTGACATTTGTGTTGGTAGCGCCGCCGCGCGCCGTGTCGAGGCCCTGCAACCCCGTAAGGGTACGTGACTTCTGCTCTTTTTAATTGCCCTAGTTTGACACGATCACACTAAGTTAATTTCCGTGCTTATGAATGGTAATTGTAATTAATTACAGCCCCATTCTATTAAGGCTCGTACACACAGGCGCGACGCGACACGCGACACAAAGGCACCGCAAGTCGCGCAACGAGCGGTGTCTTTGTGTCGCGCGCGATTCGCGTCGCACGTCGCGCCTGTTTGCAGGAGCCTTTATGTAGGTACCCACAACCAAAACTGAAGATAAGCTTCATTATTGTCTGGTATAATGATTTCAAACGAATAACTTTTTTTTAATAATTCGGCCAGTAGGGCACACGTGAAAGTGAAAAGGATTCCTTTACCCAAGGACCATTGAGCGTCCCATTGAGCGTCCGAATATTACGCCAGTGCTCAAAAGATGAATAGTGATTTGGAAGCTTTCTCTGTGGGCAGTGTTTATAATATGGCCATTCGTTAGGTATATATAGTTATTACGTAATTATTTTTAATGAAATCCATTGGTTAACAAAATAATCAACAATTAATAAAAATAATAATGTGCGGATTTCGTGACCGCGTTGGGCGATAAGTAATACACTGAAGTAAGTTATAAATAAGTAACGATTAATTTATTACGATATCAAGTAACTAAAGCTAGCAGTTACACTTGACACGAAAAAGTAAAATTAAATAAGGTTACATGAATGGTAAAACTACTAGAAACACGAAGCTCGCCGTAAACTATTACGGCGAGCTTCGGCGAGTAAAATATGATCGGGGGTCAGAGAGGACCTCGCACGATCGTAGTTCAGCACAGACTGAAGCTCAGAACCAAAACTCTCCCAAATCTGCCGTTCACTGCACTTTCGGCCGGTCAACAAGCAGAGCTCAATTCCTCTCCTGGTCGACGCAGCAGCCAGCCTCAACCCTGTGGGAATTCGTGACCGCGTGGGGCAAATGATACTGCTAGCTTTAGTTACTTGATATCGTAATAAATTAATCGTTACTTATTTACAACTTACTTCAGTGTATTACTTATCGCCCAACGCGGTCACGAAATCCGCACAGTGGTGACCCCGATGTGATAAAGATCACGAAACACCACTGTGCGGATTTCGTGATCTTTATCACGTCGGGGTCACCACTGTGCGGATTTCGTGACCGCGTTGGGCGATAAGTAATACACTGAAGTAAGTTGTAAATAAGTAACGATTAATTTATTACGATATCAAGTAACTAAAGCTAGCAGTATCACTTGCCCCACGCGGTCACGAATTCCCACAGTGGTGACCCCGACTCACTGGGGACATCTTCGCAGACAGTTCCGACTCACCGTGAACTATGCGCTGCGTATTGATAGTTTTGATCACGTCGGGGTCACCACAGTGGGAATTCGTGACCGCGTGGGGCAAGTGATACTGCTAGCTTTAGTTACTTGATATCGTAATAAATTAATCGTTACTTATTTACAACTTACTTCAGTGTATTACTTATCGCCCAACGCGGTCACGAAATCCGCACAGTGGTGACCCCGACGTGATAAAGATCACGAAATCCGCACAGTGGTGTTTCGTGATCTTTATCACGTCGGGGTCACCACTGTGCGGATTTCGTGACCGCGTTGGGCGATAAGTAATACACTGAAGTAAGTTGTAAATAAGTAACGATTAATTTATTACGATATCAAGTAACTAAAGCTAGCAGTATCACTTGCCCCACGCGGTCACGAATTCCCACAATAATATAATATAATCATCATTGTTAAATATTTTATAAACCCTAGTTTACTCCATCACTTAATTATTTATTTATCGATTCCATGGTTATACAACTGTGCTGATACCATCGCTAGGTATTTTATAATCCAAATGGAAATACTTATATTGTTTAATGGGCTTAAGGTCGCCGGGGCAGGCCCAGAAAGAGATGGCGAGATGACCTGGACGCGTACCGCGAGGGCTGGTTCGAGGTGGCGCGCGGAAAAGAGTTCCTGGAATGATTTGGGGGAGGCCTTTGCCGAGCAGTGGGACAGCATAGGCTAGCAAAAAAATAGACTTAAGGCTTCTACAAACAGGCGCGACACGCGATATAATCGCGCGCGACACAAAGGCACCGCTCGTTGCGCGACTTGCGGTGCCTTTGTGTCGCGTGTCGTGTCGCGCCTGTTTGAAGGAGCTTTTAACACACGGTTTCACTAGCTGCTTATAAGTATTAGAGGTAGGTACATAAATAATTTCACATCTTCCGTTAAAGCCGAATGTTCAGCTAAGATGTGACTATCGCTAAATAGTACCTACACATAACATCCTCTGAACTGCGACCCGGATCTAAATAGTTGATAAATAGCTCCGATAACTACGTTGTTCGCAATATTATGCTTATAAAACACTTGAACTTGATAAATTATAAGTGGTACGCAACTTGCTTAGAAACGCTTATATTTCTCAAAGACGAGACGGAGATTTTCGTCGTGGATAAACAAGATTTTGCCATTTAGCAGGCCATTTGGAAGACCAGAAGTGGCCAGCCAGGTTTCAATCATAAAAAGTTTTATATCCAAAATAATATTTTCTAGTGTTAAGTAACAGAGTCGCATACAGTTTGGAACTGGTTTTGTGAAATGCTCATTTCACAAACTCTACCTATATTTCTAACTCTTTCACGGCAACGACTTTGTCTGTTTGGATTGTACGTTTTGTGGTGTTCTGTAGACAGACAACAAGTTATTCATAACAATGTCAAATGTGACTACTTGACAGATTTACTTCAAGGACAGATGCGAGAAGACATTGTTTCAATTAAGCTGTCTATTTAAAGTAACACAGAGGTACCATGATGAATAGATAGGAGAAGTACGTCCAAAATGACACACGGTTTTGTTTTATAGTCATATATTTTTAAATAAAATATGTAATAAAAACCACGTAAAACACGCCAAAAAGGATACGAACTCCATCAAAACAAAAAACTTTTACGCACACAAAACGCATTCGTACGGTCAGCATCAAAAGTCGTTCAACACTTCAGTTTTTTTAATCTTAATTATTGAGCAAAATATTAACACTTCAGTTTTTTTAATCTCAGTTATTGAGCAAAATATTTGTTGAAAATTGCATCGTACTTCTGCTGCAATTTTGAATAAATATTTTGCTCAATAATTGAGATTAAAAAAACTGAAGTGTTAATCGACTTTTGATGCTGACCGTACCAGTTACACCGGCGGCGGCGTGACTGAGTCAGTCACACTTCATGCAATAAAGGGTTTGTCAATAAGGTCAACAAACCTTTACCGATACAATTCACAAGAGAATAAAAGTTTTCTAACAATAAATTCCTCGGTTAAGTTGGCCCCCTTGGCACCTTACCCAGATCGTAAACACCCGCGAGGACTTAATAAGGTAATTTCAATTTCAACTAACTCAGAAATCAATTGAAATCAGGCGGAGAACAAATAGTAGTTATGTAAGCACTTGATGAACAATATTTTAATTTATTTAGCTTTATTACTATCACAGAATGATGCATGTTTCTGTATGATAATTTTACTGTACAAGTTTTGTTTTTATTACGATGTTGTCCGTGAAGAAAAAATTACGTGATACAAAACTAAACGCTACAAAGGCCTCAGTCGTCAAGGCTTTACAAAATAAAAGTTCCTCCTTTTCCCAACTATGTTGGGGTAGGCTTCCAGTCTCCCCCCCGGTGGGTTCCCGCATTGTCGAGGCGGGGGGGCTCAGTAGCCGTGGCTTGGACACCCACGGTGAAGCGAAGAGGAACCCGAGGAGGGGCCGCTCGTCAGGACTTTTACTGACAAGCCGACGACGTAGCGGCCAAAGGTAGGTTGCGGTGTCGCTTGGGCGACATCGCAACTGAGGCGGGCCGCGATGTCGTACGTACCGGAGGCATCGCGGTTGAGGGTTGGAGGCCGCGGCGGGAGAGGAGTGCCGGTATTACGGTGCGCCGCTCTCCCTACCTTCCGCGGCCTTGACGGGGTCGCCACCGTACGATGGCGGACGCGGTGGGGCTGCAGGGGAAGAGGAGTGTGGGTATTACGTTGGCCGCTCTCCCTATCCTCTGCAGCCGAAAATTGGCAGGCGGCGGGGCCAATGTCCTGACCCGTCGCAGGGAGGACCAAGGGTGCCCAGACACGGGGTCGTCTGGCGCCCATGTGCTGGTTTGGTCCCTGGGGTGGACACGGCGTGCTATGTGTTCTGGTGCGCCGGTGATGGGGAGTACTCCCCAGAGGAGGGTCCGGTAACGGACGGCCGCGGCGGGTTCACGGATGAGTGCTAACGCGTGCCCGTGTTCCCGCCGTAAGCGGCAGAGGAGGACACCGTGGAGTTTTAGTGGGTTAGAGTCCCACATAACTGCACTATCTCCCCGTGGTAGTGTAGTATGCATGAGCATTCCTCCACGTGAAAAAAAAAGAAAAGGCTTCCAGTCTAACCGGTTGCAGCCAACATTATACACGTTAAATGACAAACCTAACAATAAAGTGTCGGAGAACACAAAAGCAATTAAAGTTATTACTTTGATTGTCTAGTGCTTATTAACACTAACAACAAAATATCGATTCTATAGATTGTGGCATTATCAGAGACAAACTTTATTTCACGTACACAGTGCAAACTGTGTACGCAATAAACATGCCTTTCCAAACCATCGGGTGCCATTGGAGGACCACAGCCTCTCATATGAGCTAGTTATCAGATTTCTACTTCAATAAGCCTACTAAGACTTTTCCTTTGTATTAGTTTTTCAAGAGTAGTAACGTACTTAATTACAAATGTTGTGACTTTGGGATGCTGATTATCAAGAGTCGAGAAAATCCGGCAAATTAATTTCAATTTTAAATTGACATTAATTTGCTGGGTTTAATATCCCAGTTTGTCAAAAAACACATCTATAATGCCTTTCGAAAACTGCCGTCAAAGCAGAGCTTCAAAGTGAAGGATGACAACATGATGACGTCCGAACCTCTTCCTTGCCTCTGCACTGAAGTAGTCATGAAAAATACATTAGGCGATAGAATTATTTTGTATCTCTTATGACGCTCCCCACCAGTGTATAAAGGTCGGCACCAAACGACAGCGACTCCCCACTAATTTTCGAAAATCATATTTCTCGACAAGGCGACTCAGAAGCAGAACACGCGAGAAATCATATTAAGTATATTATAATGCGGGAGAAACATAATATTTGATTGTCTGTGTTAATATAATGAGCATCAAGCCATGATGTACAAAGCCCCGACTTAAATATTTGTTTTTAGGCACATACTTAAGTAATTACAGTTAGTTTCAGCAATGGAGCATAAAGGACTAGAAGATAATAAATTATATGAAATATTCATGAGATAAGAAACTATTGTCTGAGTAGTCATAAAATAAACATGATAATTTACTAGATTTCACTGACTGTGGTCCATTTTCTGTAAAATTTACATAAGCACTTACGAGCGCTGTACAATCTTTATGACAAAAACTCAAGTAGAGCTAATGACTCAAGTAGACATCATTGTGTTCCACTTTATAAAATGAAGTTCGGGTAAAAACAAAGTATCTCTGGCCTCCTCCTCTCTTAATCGGTAAATGGGGACGATTATTTTATGAAATCAAATCCAACTAAAATGAAACGCAGACATCACAACAATAAATAAATTAAACTGAAAAAAGAAATAAGGCGTAGTAGGCGTAAAATGGTTGTTGAATCAACACGAATCCTTACATAATGACTCTTGGGATCGGGTAACATAATCATAATTGGCCTATAATGTTCCCACTGCTGGGACACAGGCCACCTCCATGTGAGAGGGAGTGGGCCTGGGAAAGAATGATACATTTTAATTATTTGCTAATAACCCTGTAACAACACAAAAAACCGACGCGGTGACGGCAACCTTCGCTCGCTCTACGATGATTTTATTCAGCGATCTTGAGAACAAACTCGTTTTATAGTTTTCATGCCTAGCTTTTGACCTATAATACTACTAGGTGATCGGTTGAATAATAAATAGGTAGATGAACGCTCTCTTCATTCGAAACAAAAATATTTTTCATATTTATTTTCACTTTTGCTCTACATACCTTCCAATGCAAAAATGATGCCAATTATACTTTATTTAAAATGTTAATATTTCCCAGTTCGTGTTAACTACTAAATTGAAACTTAACAGTGTTCGAAGCTGTGTCGCCTAATGGAGCAGTACACCAGCACGCTGTTAATTTGATGAACAAACTTGTTATCTGTGTAACAATCCTGAAACAACTTTTATTTAACTTACTTGTCACAAATGTAGCCAGTTTAAGTGAAATATCACCATTAGGTAATCATTTGTGGACATTATGTGCCTACCTACCTACCTAGGTATGACTGGAACTTTTAACGACCATATTGGTAGGGAGCCCAGAGGGTTTTTGGGCAAGCAGATGCAGGGCGAAAGTGGATAGCTGAGTAGGTTCGGCATGAGGAGAGAACGCCGAAAATATATTTGAAAAGTTTCACATAGAAGCCAGGTCAGGAGTCCACTTTCAGATTTGAAAAAGGATCAAAAATAATGTGATCTTCAGAGCCGTTGATTTTCATATGATCGTGTGCGGCCTAACCCATAATGACTTAAATACGTAAATCTGACGAAGAAATTGTGAAGTTTCCCTAAATCTGATGACTTTGAAAACTCAGCTTTGGACATTTTTTAAACGGATATTCAGGGCGAATGAAAGTTATTCTATGCGATAGTATTTGTTTTTTGTTTTTGATTTTTTTTTAATTGTCTTGGTATTGAATATTTAAAATAAGTATCTGACGGATTGATGGAGCCCCTTGGAAACATGACGAAATTTCATTCATTCAGAAAATTAGGTACCCAAAAGTGGTCATTAACTAATCGAATAGCTTTGTTTGCTATCTGAATTTGAATCAGATCCTTTTGTGATGATTTTACGGTATTGAGAAATTTTAAAATATCAAACACTTGAAAACAATGCATGATTAAAAGTTAAGTAACAAAATTAGAAAATCGTTAGAGTATTCCATAAACAGAGTTGATTATTTCAACATTTAACAATGTCACAAAGCAATATTGTCTTGACAGGATTTTTCAATTCCGTAAGGAAATATATGATCCGTGTCGCATTTATTCCGATTATATTCTCACATTACAAATGTTACGTGTTAATATTATTTATTATATAGACAGGTAGCACGACCGCCTGTAAAATGAATCAAGGGAAGCTGTGATTCAAATTACGAAATAATTTGGGATGCTGTCTATATTCCGGAAAAGTCAGATAAAATCACTTTAACGTGCCATGAATCTTTACGTTTTTCATTTCAGTCACGCATTTTAAAATGAATTTACCACCAGAGAATATAAAAACATATTTTATATCCCGCGTAACTCGCCGCTCTGAAAACATAATGTCTGGGTCTCTTGAGATGCTCAGAACGACACAAAAATATGTACTTAAATAACATTTGTAGCACTTTAGATAAGTAACTAAGAACCTAACTTATGATTCTACAACTACTCAGGTGTCATAATAATTCCTAAAAGTATTGAAACATTAAAGGCTCCTACAAACAGGCACGACGCGCGACGCGAATCGCGCGAGACACAACGACACCGCTCGTTGCGCGACTTGCGGTGCCTTTGTGTCGCGTGTCGTGACGCGCCTGTTTGAAGGAGCCTTAATGAGCTGAGAAGCTTTCTACTTTAGGTACCTATGCCTACCTACCTACTTAAAACATATACATTCTATAAATATTTTATTTTACCTATTCATTAAATTGTCAATCCCGTCTTATTTAAAAGCTATAACTGTCCAATAAAGGATTTAAGTCTTAGAGCTGAGCAGGAAAAAGCTAAATTTCTTCCACAAACTTTTGAATCTTTTATATTTTACAAATAAAGGAAAGTGTGAACAATCAACTCGGAGTTAGACTAGAAGTTTTCTTACTTTTCAATCGTCTTCTTTGAACTCTTAACGAAGTTCATTGTTGACTCTATTGTAAAGGCTTTCTGTGGCTTATTAAATATATTATTATTCCGGTATAATCTGGAAAAACTTTCACCGTGACAACTTTGGTGACGTAAACTATTAATAGTATAAAACCCTAGCATCAGGTGGAATGATGAATGATGATCTCTAGCATCATTTCACCTAAGTTTGCACGTTGAGAATTTTACAGAATAGACCGGCCGTACCGGTAGATATAGGTACATGTTTGTGTATGCCCTGGAGTGTATAAGTTAGCACAATTAACTGTTTCCCAAGGAGGCTCTCTGCAGGTATTTTATAATTGTTCGGGAACCAATCGATTGTTAGCTTAGGTAGGACCTGGACGAGTACGTGGAAATTATGAAAGCCGCCTTTATTTGGAAGATAAGTCCTTATCGTTAAAAAAAATGCATAATATTTTATTCCCTGGCTACAGTTTCTTCAGCCTAACACTTTACCAAGTATAACGTAAGGATGCTTCAATCTGCTTCTAGCTCATGTTTATAAAACTTAGTTTCCGTGTTCTAAACAGGTAAATTGTCAAAGCAATGTGATTGCGAAGCTCTTTGACACAGCCCGTGTTTGAGCCTCGTTTGCCGCCCAACAAAAGGCACTCAAGTTGTAAAGATAACGCCCTCATAAGCGTTTGAAATCCAATTGACTCTGATGTTTAAAATGTTTTGTTTAATATGATAAACATCAGAGTAATTTGTATAATTTACATAATAAAGAATATTTTATTCTATAAGTAATGATTACCGCAGCTGCTTATAAATATGTAATATACAATGCGGGCTAATGTGGTCATAGCATTGCGGTGCGAAACTGCTGATAGCAAAACTAAACGGTACAAATACCTCAGTCGTCAAGGCCTTACAAAATAAATGTTCTTAAAATAACTACCCTTATACCCATTGCCTAACCTTTTCCTAAATAAGATAGGGTCAGCTTCCAGTCTAACCGGATGCAGCCAACAATATACACGTTAAAGTACAAACCTAACATTTCCGTTTTCCATTGACTATTCTCGGATTTTTTTTTTATATACACATTGACATTGAGAAATTTTACATAATACAGTGACATGAATATTTAGTTTGTAATGTATTATATTATTTTAATGATTGTGAAGAAGAAGTGGGTTAATTTTATTTTGTCTTTATTTTTACTCAGTTAGTTTTAGTCACGGTCTGGCAATTTGAATAATTTATGCGGCCTACCCAAATGTTCTTCTTCGTTCCTTATTGTTCGTCAAATCGTTGAGCTCCTTAAGTTTTGAGTTGAGCTGCATGATTACTGACAAATGTCTGCACTGACTGGACAGGTCCACTCAATCTGTGTGTTTCTTTCCTTAAAAGACCATTTCAGACACCAATCTACATGGTTTTCACATGATCTGACCAAGATTATATCTGGACTTTAAAAGAGACTGTGACCTCTGGGTTTGTATGGGCCTTTTTTCTCATAGTAGTCAGATGGAAACTCCGGACCTCATCTAGTTTTAAAAATATGATTAACGTGTAAAAGTGTTTGTACAAACCTACTTACAGAAATAAAATTATTATCATTAACTATAAAGTGTCAGAGCACACAAAAGTAAGGATCGATGTTAATAAAGTAATAGGTAGATAGTAATAACGACGTGTTTCATATCGGATCTATAGATTGTGGTATTATCAGAGACAAACTTTCTCTCTTCGCAGTTTGTACGTAGTAAATATGCCTTTCCAGACCATTGGGTACCACTGTCGAGGACCACAGTCGTTCATATGAGCTAGTTATCAGATTTATGTTTCAATAAGCCGACTAGACTTTTCCTTTAATTCACTAACAATAATTTGTATCTGAATTTACACTAAATAAATAAAAAAATACGTACTAAACAAAACAAACAACATACATTTTATGAAATTTATTCAATGACATTAGTCTTTTATTCATTTAATTCAGATAGGCATCCTTAACGTTCAAGAACAGCCGTCAAGTCAGAGCTTCAAAGTGAAGGTTGACAACCGAACCTCTTCCTCACCCTTACACTGAAGCAACCATGAATAATACATTAGGCGATAGAATTATTTTTTACCTCTTTTGACGCTCTCCAGCCAATGTAAGGCCAAACGACAGCGATTCTCCACTAATTTGCGAAAATCATATTTCTCGATAAATCATTTTAATATATCTTTGAGCTTTATATTATAACTAGAGGAGAACGATACAGAATGGACATTAGTACAAAATAAGGAGATCAAAGAAAGCAGTGTTGAGGTTTACATTTCCTCTAAAGAAAAGCTACCAAGACAATTTGCCCTTGCAAGATTATTTAAAGATATGCGAGAGAAACATAATATTTGAGTGCCTGTGTTAATATACTTAGCACTAAGCTATAATTTACAAAGCTCCGACTTAAATATTTATGTTTTAAGCACCTACGTACAGACTTAGTTTCAGCAAAGAAGCTTAAATCACTAGAAGTTAATAACTTTTTCAAATAATAACGAGATAAGAAACTATTGTCTAAGTACTCGTATTAATAAAATAAACATGAAACTTTGCTCCCGAGGTGGAAACTCTACTTTTTATCACCCTCTAGGAAAAAATAAGTAAGTGCAACTTAGGAATAAGAATAGTACATACAATTAGGAGCAATACATAGAAATAATTAGAGGCTAATGTTTGTATTTTAACAATTATAGTATCAGTTTCGTAACAATATTTTTTTAATTTGGCCCGCGCGCGATTTACTTTATCATACAGCCTGTTACTTGTTCATACAATGTTCGTGATTGATCTCTTTGGTGATTGGAACTTTTACTAACAATATTCACATTCCAAATTCAAATCACATTTAGTCCCTAGGGATTAAAGAGCTATTTTAGTTCCTGTTTACGAAGAATACACTAGCTATTTTTGAATAGATATGATAAAAAAAACCGGCCAAGTGCGAGTCGGACTCGCGCACCGAGGGTTCCGTACAAACCTGCAAGGTTTACAAAGTTCGTTCATTACGACAATCGAGTCATAACTATGGTATTTTTATTGTTCATGAGGAAAAAAGTAATAAGTTTATATTTATTAAAAAATAAATATATATTTTGTAATGTAACTAAAAATTTAAGGTTTTCGGAATTTTTCCTTTATGTGTGCTATAAAACGTTGCTTCATGCCAAATTTCAAGATTCTAGGTCGACTGGAAGTACCCTTTAGGTTTTGATTCCCTTGCGAGTACTTGCGAGTTTCAAAATATGCAGCTTAAATTGCTGTTTCTTTTGATTGCGTTGACATAGAAGTCTGATTTTGTTACAGCTTAAAGGTATTATTATAGACCTGAGTATTTGGTATGAATTTCAATTTAATACCTCTACGCGTTTATGAGGAAATGGGTAGTAAGTTTAAAATTATTAAAAAAAAAAATATTATGTGATGTAACTAAAAATTTATGGTTTTCGTAATTTTTCCTTTATCTATGCTATAAGACGTTGCTTCGTACCAAATTTCAAGATTCTGAGTTCACGGGAAGCACCCTGTAGGTTTTGATTCCCTTGCAAGTGTCGAAAATTTGCGGCATAAACGGCTGTATCTTTTGATTGCGTTGGCTTAGAAGTTTGATTTTTTCACAGCTTCAAGGGACAGTAGACCTGAGTAATTGATATAAATTTCAGCTTCATACCTCCACGCGTTCCTGAGAAAAAGGGTCTTGACAGACGGACGGACGGACGGACAACAAAGTGATCCTATAAGGGTTCCGTTTTTTCCTTTTGAGGTACGGAACCCTAAAAATAAGGCGACGTAGCGTAAAAAACTACAAATAATACCAGCCTGTTATTGCCCCACTGCAGGAGAAAGGTCTCTACTAATACAGAGAAGGTATGACCATTAACGCTTGTTCAAGGCGGGTTGACGATTTCAAACTTTTATTCAGATGTATATTAAGGATTCCTCGTTAGTACATGACTTTTAAACCAACGCGGATGTTTATCAAATATGTCTATAGTTCGTCTCCTGGGGAATACATTTTAATTATACTATGTATGCTAATAAGCCTGAAAAAATAAAAACAACGCGGTGACGGCACCCTTCGCTTGCCCTGCAATCATTTTATTCAGCGCACGCTTAAAACAACAACAACCAACACGTTTATACATAGTTTTAATGTCTACATGTTGGTTTATAAACTTTTCATTTGAAACATAAATGTTTTTCGTTTTTATTGTTTTCACTTTTGTTTCACATACCTTGCAAATTGTGCTTTATGTTAAAATGTTAATATTTCTCAGTTCGTGTGATCTACTTATTTGAACTTAACAGTGACCACTGTTAAGCTGCGTCGACTGTTGGAGCAGTATGCGAGCACGCTGTTAATTTGATCAACAAACTTGTTCTCGGTGTAACAATCCTAAACTTAACACCAACATATCTAATAGTAATAAATAAAATTAATTTAAACAAATAATTCTGAAACAGCATTAAATTAACTTACTTGACACATGTGGCCAGTTTAAATGATAATATCATCATTAGGTATGATTGAAATTTGAATGACCAAATTTAAAAAAGCATACTTATTGGAAATCGATAATTGTTCGGATTGTCTTGAAAGCATTTCGTTTTTACGATTAATTAATTACTCATGTCGAAGGGCTCTGACAGTCACTTAAACGATAGACATAATATGTAGATAGATTTAACGAGGTTTAGATACATTAATCACGGCCTTGACAGTATCATTGCTATCGGAGAGCATATCGAACCTTTCAGAATGTCTTTACAAGATTTTTCTATTCCGTAAGGAAATATATGATCCGTATCCCAGTTATTTAGATCTTACGTTACAATTTTACGAGTTAATATTATTTATAGACAGGTAACACGATCGTCTGTAGACCGAATCGAGGGAAGCTGTGATTAAAATTACGAAATAATTTTGGGATGTTGTCTGTATTCCGGGAAAGTCAGATAAAACCACGTTAACGTTACTTTTTTTTATTTCAGTTACGCATTTTTGCATGAATTTAAGTGAGAAAATATAAAAACATAACTCTTTTTCCCGCGTTCTGAGAGAACTTAGCGTACATCATTTTTTACTCGCCGTTTTTAAAACATAATTTCTGAGTGTCCCTGGGGATGCTCAGAACGACACAAACAAATATGTATTAAAATAAAAATGTATTGTTGTAAATTAAAATAATAAGTACCTAAGCAAATAATAACTAATTAATTAATAAAAATAACAAAATTAAATCCTAACTTAACTAAAACTATAAACAAACTAAAATATAGCGTCGAAAAATTCATCCGTATCGCTGTCGACTGGTAATGTACCCAAGAGACTGGCGGCACGTTGTATGGCAATGCTTAGCCTCTGGCCACGGTAAAAGCCAGCCTTGGGTCACGGGAAGTGTCAAACAGCCGCCCGTTTCGAAATTTCCAAAATAAAACATGAGCACTCGGACCCATGGCCCGAGGGTTTCAACCCCAAACGGCTCGAAAATATAATTTCCAACAAGGTTATTATATTTTCGCCGCTTGAGGTTTTCCACAGCCGCAGCAGCAGCGCCAGCACAGCATGCCAGGAAGATAGTTGCGGCACACTTTGCATCCCACACTAAAGGCCTACCCATTGCACCTTCCATGGAAATAAAGACATACCGTCCGGTCTCTTGCTGTTGACATCTTCACATATAATAATATGTACTTAGATAACATTTTTATCATTTTAGATAAGTAACTAAGTACCTAACTAATAATTCTACCACTAGGTACTCAGGGTGTCATAATAATTCCCAGTATTCAAACATTCATGAGCTGAGAAGCTTTCTACTTAAGGAAGCCTTATACTTAACCTATTCCTACCTACCCACTTAGAACACATACATTATTCTTAATATTTTATTTTACCTATTCATTAAAAGATTAAAGTTTACCTAAGCTGTCAATCCCGTCTTATTTAAAAGCTATACTGTCCAATAAAGGATTAAAGTCTTAGAGTTGAGAAGGAAAAACCTGAATTTCTTCGACAAACTTTTAAATCTTTTATACTTTAAAAGTAAAGGAAAGTCTGAACAATCAACTCGGAGTTACAGTAGAACTTGTACTGGATAATCTTCAATATGTTACGGGTAATTACAGACAGTTTTCTTCCTTTTCAATCGTCTTCTTTGAACTCTTAACGAAGTTCATTGTTGACTCTATTGTAAAGGCTTTCTATAGCTTGTTAAATATATTATTATTCCGGTATATTCTGTAAAATTTCACCGTGAAAACTTAGGTGACGTGAGCTTGAAGTGAGCTGTCAATAGTGTATAATCTTAGTATCAAGTGGAATGATTAATGATGATCCCTAGCATCACTTCACCTATGGCTGCACGGTGAGATTTTTACAGAATAGACCGGCCGTACCGGTAGATATAGGTACATGTTTATGTATGCCCTGGAGTGTATAAGTTAGCACAATTAACTATTTCCCAAGGGCACTGTATGTTGGACGAAACTTAGTTAATGGAAGGCTCTCTGCAGGTATTTGATCATGGTTCGGGAACCGATCGACTGGACGACACGTGCTTACGTATGGTGGCCGCTGCAGCCCGATCCTCCACACGCCCCACAGTTGACTTATTACCTCACTTATGGACCCTTAACCAACTTTTTATATTTATCCCTACCCTTATTGTTGTTTTCGTACCTTTCGGAGTAAGTAGAAATTACAGAAGCCGCCTTTATTTGGAAGATTAGGCTTTATCGTTTAAAATAATGCATAACATTATTTCCGTGTCGTCAGCCTTACACTTTACCACGTACTCGTATAACGTAAGGATGCTTCAATTTGCTTCTAGCTCATGTTTATAAAACTTAGTTTCCATGTTTAACACAGGTTAATTGTCAAAGCAATGTGATTTTGAAGCTCTTTGACACAGCCCTTCTTTGAGCCTCGTTTGTCGCTCAACATAAGGCACTCATGTTTTAAAGATAACGCCCTCATGAGCGTTTGAAATCCAACTGGGTCTGATGTTTATCATAAAAAAAAAACATAGCAATAAAGAAAAAATAAGGGAGATTGTAAAAGTCTGTTTTTACTTTAACGAATTCCAGATAACTCAAAAACTATCTAGTCTGTGAATCCCTGGGTGAACTTAAAAGTGGAAATACTTTTTGAAAGTCACTATGTTTGCACAGTCAGAGAAATTAATTGTTTATTGACACTATGTAAATGTTATAACCATTTTATACAACTGCTGTCAAAGTGAGTTATGATCTGAATATACGGCAAAGTTGGTAAGTAGTCGATTTGATAAAGAATTATTTTTCCCTGACTTTCCCTATAGTTTACGTCTTAGGGTCTACACAGACGGACCGCATGCCAGCTGCAACTTCGCAGATTGAATGCAGTTGTCATAGCTAGGTTTCGAAGCAGTTAAGGTCAACTGCATCCAAACTGTCAAGTTGCACCTGAAATGCAGTCCGTCTGTTTTGCGCCTTATATGCAACACGTTTCTTTGTTAAAAGACTTAAGAAAAATGAAATGGGTCATCGGCGTCGTCCTGGGGTCCACTTAAGCGTACGCCCCACCATCCATCGCTTGGATCGTTTCCTTCCAATACCGTATATATTTAGCGCTCCATTAGACCCTATAAATCAAATTTCCCATCGGTGGACCTTATCTAAATCAGTTTCCCATAATAGAAACGATTCATATGGTTTCGCCAAGAAGTGTATTTTTATTGTTACATTGGTGGAGGAAAACTAACTGATTTGAGAGTTTTGTTTTGAAGCAAATACGGATTCGGACTATGGTTAAACTAGGATTAACAAATGTAGTCAAAGGACTTTTAGTATGTAGGTATAATTATGATGTGATAATATTGTTTTAATGTAGTCGTGTTAGTTATTATGGAATATTATCTAATAAAAACGGTATAAATCGAGCTTTACTTTTCGGTTAATAAAAACGGTATAAATCGATATCGAACATAGCCTTTATGATCTGAATTTTGTCACTTTAATGCACATTTATTTCAAAATTAAAACCTCTATTCCGTTATCGCAAAATATTGGAAAATGTGCACTGGAGTGAAAATAGAAAGCACGTAGTAGCCCTCGGACCGAAAACTCAGTCAGCAATAGCCAAAACACAATAGTTCGGCGTGATTCCAGCGAAGCTCTCTTATATGACGCTACGAAATGGAATAGACAATAGCGAAGTAAGGTCATAGCACACTTAAACGACTCTGCTCCAACACCGCTCCCACCCAACACCGCCCTAAACTAAGACGACTGCTCGCAGTCCACGCGGTGACAGCTAGCAGGCACCCAGCAGTCCACGCGGCGACAGCTAGCAGACGGCCAGCTATCCACCCGCCGACCGCTCTCGCTTTTCGGTACCGCGCTGTTGGAACTGGCGGCGTCTGCTAGCAGTCAGCGCGCGGACACCGCACCGACCGCTCGGCTACAGCGTGCGGCCAGCGAGACGTCAACTACCGAGCAGTCTGACGGCGGTAAGCTCGCTGACAGCGAGCTGTCTGCTAATGTAAAATATACCTAAAGAACAATATTTAAAGCCCATATTTAAATAATATTCTTTTTGCCGGGTGGGAGCAGAGTCGTGTAAGTGGGCTATGACCTTACGAGGTACTACCTCGTATACAGGCTCTACAGCATTCGGAACGGATTATCTCTAGTAAGCCGCACGTATTAACACGACACGCTGTGTAGCTTTAAGGATATTGTGTGCGTACCATCGCGCTAACGATCTCTTCACTTGCTGGGGCCTGTCGACCTTTATGATGTATGGCAGACGCCATTAGTATGCCTCGGAGGTACAGCACCGTCATTATAGTTATACAAGCCCGATGGGATTCCGCAAAAAGCAAAAATGACGAACTTCCATACAAACTTTTATCTTCTTTTTAACTCCTTAAGGGGATCAATTTTCAAAAATTCATCCTTAGTGCTCCTTCGTTATGATAGGAACTCGTGTGCAAAATTTCTAGCTACCAGAACGGTTCAGGCTGTGCGTTGTCTGATAGAGATTGAATTTAAGATTTTTATTAAGTAGGAGATAGTACAGTCAAGTGCAGAGAAAAGGTACCACACCAAGGCTTAAAGATTATCGCCCGAGCACGCTCGGGCCCGCGTGTCACGTGAGCCGCTCCCTCCCCCGCCGCCGCACCCATCTCTGCCCGCGTGCATCCACCGATCCGCTTCTAATATATTTATATTTGCAAGTTTTTAATAATTTTATATGGTATTTTTTCGGCTTCCTTCGGGCCGAACTGTATAGGATACCAAGAATAACTTACAAAAAGACACTGCGTGTGATAAGATACGAACCTGCTTCACCAGGCGCCAGCCGATCAACTAGACCGTGCCTTATACCACTAGGCTATTGGCTCAGTTATCAACCGTAACGAAAATTGGAATAGCATTACTCCTTTTATCGAACAAGGTTATTAACGGTCTAATCTTCTAGATATTAAGGTTTAAATTTCAACTTCCGTGTTATATTAATTAATACTAGCACCTTACCGTCTTGTTTTACAAAATTCAATACGCAACTCCTCAATTAACTAAAACATAAGGTTGAAATTAGCATAGATTTCTTGTTTGGTTGAATAGAATGTGTTGATTCCGATTATTGCACTACCCTCATTTTACTTCAGAAACTTAACTACTGTATGAACTGCGAGTTAAGGTTGAATTTAGTATACTTCTTCGCCTTATTTACTAAACTGTGATTGAGGGTATTTTTTCTTTTCAAATGGTTTTATTTTCGTTCCGATTCGCTTGTGTGTAATTGTCTTCATCGTAATATTATCCAATTTATTAAGTTTTTGACCAGTTGATTTTATTAATCGATGGTATGGTTCGATTAACAACTTTATTGAAGGCTAAAATTGTTGTTTTGTGGGAAAAGGAACAAAAAATAAAAAAAAAAATAGCACGAGATATAAGCATAACGGTAAGATTTACGTTATTCTTACACATATACCTATTTATTGTTGCAATCATGTTGCATTATTACTTACATGTTGGATTTTTTTCTATGTATTTCTAATATTATTATTTTCATTACAGAGAAAAACAGTTCGTAGATGGATACAAAGTTATCAAGCGACGGGTGATGTGAAATGTGATCACCAAGGCTCTCGCCCGATTGCTTACACTAATGAATCGGAGCGACAACGTAATATTGTGAAAGTTCACTCAGTGGCACCCTTCAAAACTATGCGTTCAAGTGCTGACTTCAAGAAGTGGTAGACAGTGACGGCCATTCTATCCGTTATGAATAGGCAACTCGGCAGATCGACTGTGTAACTTATTTGATAAAATTACATTGGAACATATAAGCAAGTGTTAATAATTCCCAATATCATTACATAATCAGTGGGATTATTATCTCTTAGTTAATCAAAAATAAACAACCTTTATTATTATCGATGCAGTTACTCTTGTTTACAAGTAGTCTATTAATGTGTTAACGATTTATATCTGACCTCACATATTTTTTTAATGTTGTGTTAAATAAGGGTTATCAGAAAATGTGATAAAAGAGAAAGATGTATATTGCTATACTGTTATAGTTTAGCATGTTGGTTCTTCCTCTGTAATTCACAGGCACAATGAGAACATTTCATTTTTTAACCAGGCTTGTTTCCGATAAGATCATACAGAGTATAAAAAATGTATGTTTTCACAACTTTAAATAAATAAATATTATTGTAGTTATGTTTCTAGAAATATCTATAAACGAACCGTTATCTAATGTTAAACGTTCTAAACCAAACTAGGGTATCTATTTTGTGTTTAGTTAATATTCTAAGTAAATAACCCCAATTTAATACAGACAGAAATCTGTATATTCAACCAGGAAGTGGATTCCATGAAGTCCTAGAAATGTAATTAAAAAAATAAATGAATATTGTTTATGCAAAATGCCTAGCTTTTATTACAAACCTCCATTTGATTTTTTAATAATAATTAACGAAAAAAACTAAACTAACTACTAAAGAAACTAAAAAATAATAATAAAGGTAAATAAATAAAATAAAAAAAGTCTTCTCACCCGCGGATTGAACTCGAGACCATCGCATTGCTAAGCCGCAGCGTTAACCACTAGACCAACATGCCACTTGCGTTACATTACAAAAAACTTAAATAGGTTCGATGTCATTACCAAGGGGTAACCGTTTCTATGAAGCGCGCTGTACATAACACTTTGCGGGACACTTAACGCCCCTCGACGTAATAACAATAACTTCTATTGTATCTCGTTCAGTGTCCATTAATGTGTTAAGTAGTACACGGTGCGACAAAGACAATGAAAGAAAATGTTCAAGAAAACTTCCCAATTTCCTCTTTCTTAAACTAAATCTTAAGTTGCAAACGCCAAGATTGAAGATCGGTATTATTATAAACATGGAGGGGAACTTTCAATTTCCTTTAGCAAGTACACTTAGAACAAACTTGTTTATATACCCAAAGTGGTAGTGTCCGCCCGAGATTTCCCTCGAGGAAAATAATTAGCAGGCTCGGCATTAGAGTGTATAATTTTATGTTTGTACATTGTAAAAACAAACACTTGAGCTAAGTGTGATATTGCCGTGTCGATAAGCGACAAATGGAGCTCTTTATCACTAGCCCGCAACTCCACAGGCAGTGTTCAGTTTACCGAGAAATCACACACGAACGTGACCTATTTCGCTAAACCATTCGGCGATTCTTTCATGTCGTGATGTTAATATATGCAGTTTTAACTGAACTGCTCGCCTTTCTGTGTTTCTAACTTGCTTTTTGTTCGTTCTTTGTGTAGCTCTAGTCGCTAGTAACAGATAAATGTTACAACACCCACTAGTGAACCTTATACCGTATATTTACTATTTGTATTTAATTTATTCTTTATAAAAAGCTTACAATTTATATGATGATCAAGCTTAAATAAATAATGCAATTTTGGTTTAAGGCCATCTTTCAAACCTTCATATAATTACCTACACATGTAGGTTTATGAATTTCATGAGTATTTTCAAATCATATATGTATAATAATATATTAATTTTTTCGCAGCAAACTAACATCCATTCTAAATGAGGTCTTGGACGACCCAGCGTGGCTGCAAGCCACACTACCCATCCGCTCTGGTGACCTCGGCGTCCGCAAAATTACTAGTATTAGCTTACCGGCGTTCCTGTCCTCTATCCACAGCACCGAAAAGTTGACCGGAAAGATTTTAGCCCCCTCCTTTTTTATACTTGTAAATATTATTATATTAAGAGTTAGCTTTTAAAATTATGTAAACACTTTAAATAAAAAAATCTAAACCAAAAAAAAACATGGATTTAAAAAAATTTAAATAATGAAATATTTCATGAAAAAATAAATAACATGCTTCTAAAAGAAATCGTCCCTTAAATAGCTTTTGTAGGTACCTATAGGTATTTAAAACAACTGTGAATGGATTGGATAGCATTAAAGTTCAGATGAAGTTGTAGATCTTGCTCACCGCAACCATAAGCCCCTGATTTATTTCAATTCCCTTGATCGTGGCTGCTTAATCATTGTTTGAACTTCGGCTTCGAAGGATTATCGACCAGATTGGCAGCTAAGACCAATGCTATTTATACGAGATACCGAAATTGAAACATTTGTTAAGTAGATTACTACTTATTAAAGGAATTAACATCATGTGTCTGGGCCTCAGAATAAAGTAGATTACTACTTATTAAAGGAATTAACATCATGTGTCTGGGCCTCAGAATACGCGCCAACTTTTAATAAGCATCAACTGAGAGGTTTAACAATCAAAAGTAGATACCATTCTGAAATGTGCTCATTAAAAGTCTGAAAAACATTGGATGTAAAAGTAAACCTACCTGTTTTGGATTGTGTTGGTTCCCAGGGAAATAAAGCGACTCTTCCGGGTATAAAGTTATAATGTCTTTATAATCTTATTGTGTTAATTACAAGTTACAAATTGCTCTTAAGAAAATCGTTATAATTTAAAATACAAAGTTAAATAATGAATTTACAATTGTCCTCCGTTATATTAATGCGAACGAGCGACAAAAGGGAGCGAATTTAGAGTCTCTTCGAGTGAATCCGGGCGACGGCTTATATACTGTAGGATGCGTAGGAGACAGCGCCATCTCGTCCGTCGCTCCGGAACTATTTGATCTGGTTCGATGTGATGCACGTACACGTGCGCCGGTGCGTCGCTCAGTCGCTAGATGGCGGTAGGTGTCGTGAACATGCCGGCGGGCCTTGAGAGTTCCACCCTTGCTCTCAATGACCTTGACCTGGCTTTGTTGCTGCTGCGTCCTCTTCGTTTGTGGAGGCCGGTAAAGGGCAGATTTTGGGAAATGCCCTTTCGATGACCCCGTTAGCTGTTTGAATGCGGGCCACTCGGGGTACGCCGTCCTTCCCTGGGAACACAGATAAGATTCTTCCCAACCGCCACTTCAGCGGTGGGAGGTTATCTTCTTTTATTAGCACCAAAGTGTTAGGTGCTAAAGCTCCTTTGCTCTCCTTCCATTTTGTGCGGGTTTGCAGCTCTCCGATGTACTCTGCTGACCATCGCCTCCAGAAGTGTTGCCTCAGTTGTTCCAGTCGCTTGTAGCGGGATAATGCGTGTAGTGGAGTACTGGAGACATCTTCGCTTGCATGTGAGGTCAGTGGTCGGCCGATCAGGAAGTGTGCAGGTGTGAGGGGGGTATAATCTGATGGATCTGCGGACAGAGGATACATAGGACGGGAATTCAGGACAGCTTCTACTTGTGCCAAAACTGTACTGAACTCCTCGTAGGTTAAATGACTGTTGCCTAGCACCCGTGTAATGTGGTGCTTGCAGGATTTTACCCCTGCCTCCCATAAACCGCCAAAATGAGGTGCATAAGGTGGTATAAATTTGAATTCTATACCGTTAGACGATGCGTAATCGACAATAGGTTGAGACTCCTTAGATAAGAAAGTTGTAAGTTCCCTTTTTGCTCCTACAAAATTCCTACCGTGGTCAGAAAATATACAATGTGGTTTTCCTCTACGGGAAATAAATCTTTTTAAAGCTAAAATGTAATATTCTGATGTTAGATTAGTGACAAGTTCCAAGTGTAAAGCCTTAGTGGCAAAGCAAACAAATAAGCATAGATAACACTTCTCAAGTTTAGAGCCTCTTCCCTTCCTGTTTAGAATGTAAAGTGGGCCTGCATAGTCAACACCGCTGTTCATAAAAGGAAACTCATTGGTTAGCCGTTCCTGTGGTAGGTTGCCCATGATTGGTTGCACTGTCTCACCTTTCATGCGAGTACACACTTTACATTGTTGTATAATTTTCCTGGCTAAGTTCCTACCACCCAGGGGCCACCAGGTCTCTCTTAGGTGAGCTAACAGCTGTTGAGGCCCAGCGTGTAATAATCTCAAATGCCCTTGCTTGAAAATAAGTTGAGTGACATAATGCTTACCACATAATAACATGGGATGCTTCTTGTTATATGAGAAACCAGGCGAATTATACAATCTACCTCCCACTCGGATAATGCCTTTGTCATCTAAAAATAAAGTTAAACTTAATAAATTACGAGCTGATTTAATTGGCAGCTTGTTTACTAAGGAGTTATATTCATCTGGAAATGATTCCAATTGAATTCTTTTTACAATAAAGTTCAATGAGTTGTTTAACTCTTTCACTGATAAGGGACCTGTCAAACGGTTAAGTTTGTTTTTTAGGTTAATATTATGAATAAATCTTAAAACAAACGCATAAGCGCGTTGTAGTTTGCAAAATGAAGAAAACTTTTTAAAATCTACACAAGAATAATTATTATTGCAAGTCATGACGGTCGTTTGGTTTGTTCTTAACTCTGGCAAACTATCTTGAAAATTATGTGGTGGATCGAACGTTTGAAACTCCGTTATTCCTTTCCATAAAAAGGAGGGACCGTTCCACCACTTTTTATTTTGTGTTAATTCATTTAAGTAGGTACCTCGAGAAACTAAGTCGGCTGGATTATGCTTTCCATCGACGTGCAGCCATTTTGTATTGCTGCTATATTCACTAATTTGCACTACACGATTTTGAACAAAGGGCTTTAACTGTTGAGGCGACATTCTTAACCAGCCCAGCACAATAGTCGAATCCGTCCAGCAAAATATTTTATCAAAGTTAAGCTTGAGTACTTTTGTTATTCGTTCTAGTAATGACGCGCCGACGTACGCGCCGCACAACTCTAACCGCGGTATTGTTACTCGTTTGACAGGAGCGACACGGCTCTTTGAACAAATTAGTCTCACTGTGACGTCACCGGTCTCGTTGAAGCTACGGGCGTATGCACACGCGCCATATGCGGATTCACTGGCGTCAGTAAATATATGTAACTCTGTTCGAATAGGATTAGTACATATCATGTGACGAGGGACTCGAATATTGCGTAATGCGGTCAGGGAAATAACGAACTTTTCCCACTTGTCTTTAATGTCAAGTGGTACTTCGTCGTCCCAATCTAGTTTGCATAACCACAATTTCTGTAGTAATATCTTGGCTTTAATGATAACAGGGCTAAGTAAACCCAATGGATCGTATACCTGCGACACAACCGATAATATTAAGCGTTTAGTTATCGGAGTTGAGGTTTCCTTTATTCTAGAAGTGAAATGGAATTCATCCTGGTTGTTCAACCAACCTAAACCCAGAGTTTTGTTAGAACAATTCTCATCTATTGTGAAATGTTTCGACTGACTGTCATCATTTTTAGCGATTTCTTTTGCAACTTCATTTGAGTTAAATACCCACTTTCGTAATGGTAGACAACCCGACTTACATACTTCAATAACACCTTTACAAATGCGTATTAATTCCGTTTTATCATCATGTCCGAAAATACAGTCGTCAACGTACATGTCATTTAGGAGTGTACGCGAAATTTCTGCGTTCGTGCATTCATGCCCTAACTGTCTGACGCATCGCATGCTAAGATAGGGAGCCGACGCAGTTCCGTATGTCACGGTGTTAAGTTTAAATACAGAAAGTTGTTCAGAAGGGGATTCACGCCATATTATCATCTGTAAATGTCTTTGATCCTCCTGTATTAATACCTGCCTGAACATCTTTTCTATGTCACCACACGCAACGTAGTTGTATTGACGGAAGCGTAAAAGGATCGCAAACAAATCATTTTGTAAAGGAGGGCCCGTCATCTGGATATCGTTAAGCGACTTTCCCGATGACGTTGGTTGACTAGCATTAAACACTACCCGTAATTTTGTTGTGATACTATCTTCACGGAATACACCATGGTGAGGTAGAAAATAATTTGTTTTTGCTGTGCAATGTTCAACGCGAGTCATGTGTCCTAGCCTTAGGTATTCTTTCATGAAATCGCTATACATTTGTTTGTACTGACTATTACGTTCAAGTTTTCTTTCTAGTGACAGAAACCGGCCTTTAGCGATTTCATAACTATCACCGAGCTTATTTATCGAGTCTTTGAGCGGTATGCGCACAGAGAACCGACCATCGGCTAAACGTTTAGTTGTGTCTATAAATAATTTCTCACAGGCTTGTTCTTCCTGTGAATAGAAGTTATTATTTTGACATGACACTTCCTCTATCTCCCAAAATTTTCGTAACTGTTCCCCAATTTCTAAAGTTTGAGTAAAGTTACATTGAACCGGAATAATGCGCCTAGGTTCAACGTAAATGGGGCCAGCGACTATCCAACCTAGCTTGGTATTTTGGAGATGAGGTCCGTTACTTAAGCGAATTCTACCTTCGATTAATAAATCCCAAAAATGATCTACCCCTAACAATAAATCTATTTTGGACGGATTGCAGTAGGTAGGATCTGCTAGACTTAATCCGTTTGGTATATTCAATGATTTTGAATTAATTTTAAAAGTAGGTATCATATTAGTTATTGTGGGTAGGACTAAACATTTAACATTTATATGATAACTGTTGTCGTTTAAAGACCTGAGTTTAATTTCACATAATTGAGCAGAATGTGAGACCGACTGTCCCACTCCTACGATTTGATAAGCGGACTGTATCGACTTTAAATTTAATTTATTACGGAATGACTCAGAAATGATACTATGCTGACTGCCACTATCAAGCAAAGCGCGGGCCCTATGATATTTGTTATCACTATCCGCGACTTCGATAATTGCAGTTGACAATAAAGCGGTATCTAATAACTCCGACTTCACGATAGGATACTCGTTATTACGTTCCGAACATAAATAAGTTTGCGTATGTAGAACTGCAGATGAGTCGGAAGGTTCAGATATTAATGCGCTGTCCTTACTACCTTCATCGTGCAATAAATTGTTGTGTTTGAGATTACATTGCTTACAGGGCCCGAAATAACAATCGTTCGGGGTGTGTCCCTTACGTAAACAATTTGCACACAGACTATTCTTGTTCACAATATCCAACCGATCTTTCATCGATAATTTCAAAAACTGGTTACACGCATACAACGAGTGATTACCGTTACACACGACACATTCACGAGTGTGCTTATTCTTTGGTTTATTCTGATCGGAGTTATGAGTTGACGCAAAACTATTAGTTTTCCGCAAGTTTAACTTATTATCAGGAACTGACTTATTCCCTGGAGGGTGAAGAGAATGATTAGCTTGCACCATCTCCAACGTATTAGCTTTATTCGTTAAGAAATCTAATAAATGGGACAACTTTGATGATTTATCAGTACCTAGTATGCTTTTATGTTGTTCCCATTCCTTTTCCGTAGCTAAATCCAATTTAGAAACAACTATGAAAATAATGAGGGTATCCCACCACTCTGTGGGTTCCCCGAGCGTTTTTAACGCGCGTAAATTCTTGAGCACCGTATCAATTAATTTTCTAATAAGATGAGGTGATTCTTTTGACATCGATTGCGAAGAAAATAACGCTTTTACATGATTATGCACTAATAAGTTGCTGTTGTTAAATCTATGGTTCAGCAAATCCCATGCTATCATGTAGTTTTCAGATGAAAACTCTAAGGATTTTATTACCTGACTGGCATTTCCTGTTAGAGCAGATCTTAAATAATGAAATTTTTGAATATCATCGAGTTGTGTTGATTTATGGATCAAGGAAAGGTAGGTATCTCTAAACTCAAGCCACGCATTGTATGACCCATCAAATGAAGGCAAAGTTATAGTGGGCAATTTAACTAACGGGTTTGAGTTGCACCTAGATTTATCACTAATAGCAGAACTACGGTTACTGACGCTTTGCAATAAACAGTCAACTTCTGTGAAGACCGTATAGTAGGAATTTTCAAAGGATTCACGAATATCTAGTTGCTGAGATAATTCTTTTTCCGGTACTAATTCCTCTATAGAACTCTGAATAAAGTTAAAATCTTGCAATATTGATTTAGCACTTTCAGACCTTAACTTTAATTCCGTTAATTTTTTATCGTTTAACGGTTCATTGATTCGGGAAGTTACAAATTTCGTAAAAAGTGTCAATCTACCCTTTATTGTACCCCTTTTTTTATTTAAATATTGTGTTAATTACAAGTTACAAATTGCTCTTAAGAAAATCGTTATAATTTAAAATACAAAGTTAAATAATGAATTTACAATTGTCCTCCGTTATATTAATGCGAACGAGCGACAAAAGGGAGCGAATTTAGAGTCTCTTCGAGTGAATCCGGGCGACGGCTTATATACTGTAGGATGCGTAGGAGACAGCGCCATCTCGTCCGTCGCTCCGGAACTATTTGATCTGGTTCGATGTGATGCACGTACACGTGCGCCGGTGCGTCGCTCAGTCGCTAGATGGCGGTAGGTGTCGTGAACACTACCAAAATAAGTAGGCTTATGATGTAGCTAGATAATCTCATTACTAAAAAACAATCTATTAAAAACTTTATATTATACTATATTATCTATTACTCTCTGATTATTTTTTCTCGATTACGATGTTGGTCCGATGGAGTGTTCAGTTTGACGGCCTATACCGCACCCATAAAGAACATACGTTTCTGATACACGCTGCATACTCTTTTACAGCGATGACATTCACAATTACCACATTTTACCAGCTGTTTAAAATTCTAGAGGATAATCTCCTCTCAAGCTCTGCTAACACGAAGCGAGAAAAACTTTAAAATACATCGTATTTAGCACGGAACTTATTATCTGTTCCGTGGTATTTAGCGAGCATGTGAGCGTAGTTACAGCAGCGCAGCGGACACAAATTGCTGATCTCATAATTTGCAACAACTTAAATACTCGACGAATAACCGGAGTGAAGGCCGGAGTGAAGAACCTGTGAATAAAACTTTATTATCTGCTTAGTCAATTAAAAAATGTTTGCAATAATCAGTAGCTTTAAAGCTCACTTCGTAAGACTTCGCAGTCTTCTCCATTTGATCCCCATTTCGAGCGGAGTGATTGATTGCTTTTCCTTTATATCCTCTTCATTTTTACGAGATATTCGCAACACAACATAGTACGTGACAAAACTCACTCTTTAGGTAAAGAGTAGAGTAGAGTAGCTAAAAAAAAATATCAGTAAATTATTAGCGAAAGTTCCATCGCACTTACCGCAGTCTATTAGTCCGTAATTACTACATTACATGGCAGTCCAGATCAATTAGTAAGTAGAGATAAATAGACTGAGAGTTCTTTATATTTTATTTACCAATCCAAACATTATCTTGCCGAGTGACTTGTAAAAACACAACCTACTAACCCATCAACATACTCACAGAGCACTTACCACGTTAATACATATTCAGCATGCATATATGAGGGTGAAATGACCCTTGACTAGAAAAGTTTGGCAAGTAAAACTATCGAACAACTATTGATATGGGACAGTGTAAGTTCCAACTGTGCGTTTACAACATAACGTTTAGTTGGAAAACAGCTTAGGCTTTGAGCACAGGCATTTGAGCTGTGAAAATCGCATGATGTTATGTCGTGTCGCATCATCGATCTGAGGAAATCTCCTTGTGTTGCTCAGTGAAATTACTATTCTGTGCTATAATCGTATTGTACCGTATATCGTAGGCCGCACGTCCGTGGTAACAAAACCAGTACAAACTGGTCTCGCATGCTATTTAAACTCCGTACTACCCTAGGGCTGTAAGTTCAAGGTCAAAGTGTTTCCACCCACGTGCGGTGTAATGTACATACTTGCATGGAAAGGGCATTTATATAGGTAGGTACCTGAGAGAATTGTCTCATGTTTAGAGCAATCTTGAAATTGTGTAAGATAATAAGTTTTATACTATTTTCAAGCTCATTCTAGAGTACCTAAGTGATAAGTAGCTAATTTACATTTTTTGAGAGATAATACTGTCACCACATATGCGGTACTTCCTTCATTGGGTTACATTTTCCTCTATAATCCGCGATCGAGCGAGCCCGATCTGTAAATAAATTGAGCGAAAAAATATAAAATAGAAGATTGCTGTAATAACGTTGAAAATAAAGTAAAATGAAATTATAACATTTCAGTTGTTAGGAAATCACAATCTAAAAATAGACAGAAATAAAACGTTATGAAGTTTGTTCGACGATAAACACGTACCGATGTCAGCGGCCGCCATGCTCGCGGCTCCTCAGCCGTAAAATGGAGTTACTAGTTAGGTACTACCACCGCGTCGCTGAAATAGCTCCGATATTTCATTGTCTAGCTGAGCTGAATCCACAACTGTAACGGATTAACTTACGTAACTATTCTTCGGTTTCTCCTTCTGTTTTTAATTTGCCACTTCAGGGCATTACTGTCTTTGTGAGATTCACCCAGTGAGTAATTACCGTTTCATTGAGGCCGATGTGAAATGGAGCACCAGTGGCTCAGTAAAGCTCTTTTTGTTAGTCTTTTATCTACTTCACCTATTTATTAGCGTGAATAAAACGTTTGACTTTGAACATAATTCAAGCAAATGCTTTGCATAAAGCAACAGGTTGCTTTTTCATTATAATTGGTAGAATTCAATAATATTTTCTGCAGTGTCGCTCTCGCAAGTTGTAAAACTATTCGATGTCCTCTTTCAACCAGCTGAAAACTAAATGTGTCATGTTGAATTCAAGAACCAATTTCATTTCTCACGTGACTTGAAGTTCATCGCTTAAAATATCTCGAATGTTCCTAATTCATTCATGCAGGATGGAACATGTGAATTTCAACCGGCCCACAATCACGAATGTCATGCATATAAACACACACACACTCACAAACTTTCACCTTTATAATATTAGTTTGATTTTGATTTAGATCTTTTACTGCCGAAAATCAGAAAAAACCTTCAAAAACACTGTATAATGCTTCCTATCTCATTTTCTCCCACGTTAAGGCGAAAGCGCCAGGGTAGCCCGCGAAATTCAATTTTTTTTGGGGTTTTTTGCAATTTGCTGGTCAGTATTAAGTTGTACGTTGATTAATATATGATTCGCGGCCGTAACAAATATGTATTTACAGAATTATAATCATCAAAGTCATCAACACAACTCTCTAAGACCACGTAAGTCCAAAGAATAACTGTTTCATGAAATCGTCATTCTTTCGGCTACCTTAGCGCTTCCCCCTTAAATCTTATGAATTTACATGTCTCTTTTTATTGTCGCTTTTTCGTTTCATAAACTTTCAAATCACAACGATGCTAAAGAACATCCATCCATCTATCCATCCATCCATCCATCCATCCATCCATCCATCCATCCATCCATCCATCCATCCATCCATCCATCCATCCATCCATCCATCCATCCATCCATCCATCCATCCATCCATCCTTTAGATTTAATACAGTATTTATGTGTCCATCGTTAAAAAAAATCTGATTACCAAAAAATATAACCGACTTCCATAAAAAACCTGACAACGTGCAAAATAAGCTTAGTTTGGGAAGTCGTTGGCAAGAAATTACGGACTCCTATTTTGTTTTTAAAGTCGGTTGTATTTTATTTTATTTCACATAAATTCGCGTAAGTGCTACTTTATATTGATACTCAGCAACTTTCTTTCATCTCTGTACAATACGTATACTGCTAATTGAGCAGCTCGCATAATAATTATGATAGCACTTCACGTACAGGTAAGTTCGTTTTATCATTAATTAAATTATCATATCGACGGAATAAGAAGAAAATCAAATCTGATTTCGCTACAATTTTTAGCTGAGAGGAGTCGGAGTGGCTACCCAGTTTTGATAGCGAATGCAATCTAATCTTACAAGTGATCATATTATTATTATTGAAACATCTCGATACAAGTCGCGCATAATTCACTCTGATTGGCGCAATCTATGATGCGATATTTTCAACTGTGCATTAAAAAAAGAAAGAAATCTACATAATTTTGTACGTTTCTACATATTTTGCGTTTCGAAGATAGTAGGTAAAGATGTTCCATTTTCGAGAAAATATGGCAAAAATTAGAAATGCCTACTTTGCAATGCAAATACCTACTGTCGAAATTCGAAATCTAGAATAACGCACTCTTTTGTATAGCCTCATATTACTTAATAGCATACCTTGATTATTCCAAGTTGTCATGTCTACTATGTTTTTAAGTAGATAAAGATAACGTAATTTCAACAGTTGAAAAAACCAAATCTCTGTTCTGTTATCGTAATAATCTCTGTTACCAAGGATTATTTTTATTTTATTTAAGTCCCACTATCTCATTCCAGTGGCAAATGAAATTTCACAAAGATAAACTCTGTCTCACATGTAGGCAATAAATAAAATTTTCGTCAATTAAATAGACAAAGGTCAGGAAGCCTAAAATAGCCTTATGTTTGACAGCTGAAGTAAAGCAAAGGCAACACCAGTCAGCCTATGTTTCTGACAGTTGATGAAAGCAAAGGCACCATCAGTTAGCAGACAGTCAGCCTACTTATCTTGACATTCCTCTTGCAGTACCTGCCCACATAACATTGGAGAATTCAGGTACTGTACATGCACAGTTACTTGCTAACCAAGTACCTGTTGCACTGGGTATATTTGAGCATGTATATTTTCGCTTCTGTCACAATGATTGATATCGGAAAACCTCTGTAACCCGAGGATCCGACAATGTTTCTTGGAAACCTTACTTTTCTTTTATGAAGTAAAACTACGATTTGCACTCAAACTTATAAGGGTTTATTTATAAACGCTGCTTAAAGTTAAAAGACGTTTAGACGTAACAAAAATATGATTACGATACGTTAATATTATTACTTAACTTTATATAACGTTTATAAAAAAAAGTCCTTAGCAGACTGTAAGTTGGTTCTATATTTCACCATGGTTATCAAATCAGGCGCTAGAAGTAAGTATAAGTTCACTATAAGTTCCTGGAACGTGCCTTTTTTTTTTTTCAGGATGGGAAATCATCAAATGACTCCTCCCGCTCTGGGTGGAGCGGAAGGGAGTGTCAGACTCTTACTGACTAAAACCCACCCGTGTTCCTTCCTTCGCCCTTTATGTTCCGGGCCAGCGGTAACCCTTTCGGACAATCCCGCTGACCCGGCAGGCTTCGGCCCTGACGGGCCCCTTCACTTGATGCTGACATCTCTTTGAGGCGCGCGTGGAACACGTACGCGCCGTCCGGCACGGGCCTGGTCCTGATCGGACGGTGAGCTACCCATTACTCTCCGCCCGCAGGCCCGCGCCTACGGTGGCCGGGAGTCGTCGCGCGGCTCCCGACGTCCGGAGCGTCTCCCGCGGCGGCTGGGATGGGAGGCTCTCTCCCTCAGCCGTCCCGCCGCCTCCTTCGCTAGCATGACTGCTTCGCAGAAGGAGGCGACTGCCCCCCACTCCCTCTCGCCCCGGACCATGGCTTGAACCAGGCCCGGACGCGAGAGGTCGCCGCCGCTGCCGATCGCCTCTACGAGGACACGGCGGTGTTCCGCCCAAGCGGGGCAGACCTCCACCGTGTGCTCCACCGTGTCCTCTGGGCGATCCTGGCAATGGTGACACCCGGGCGTTTCCTCCCGCCTGATTATGTGCAGGAATCTCCCGAAACTTCTGTGTCCGGTGAGGACCTGCGTCAGGCGGTAGGTGAGGGCGCCATGACGCCTCTCTAGCCACTCCTCAAAGAGGGGTCTTACCGCCGCTATCGTGGCGTGCCCTGCGCTGGGTTGCGACAGTCGCTCTTTCCATGCCGCCATGAGATCGCGCCGGAGGTCCGTCCGCTCCGCCGCGATTTGCTGCGGAAGCGGAGTTTCCCCCCGGCGTAGTGCCTCCGCGCGCCACTCATACAGGCGCGCGAGGACTATCGCCTCCAGATCCCATGGCGGCAGTCCGGCAAGGAGGCTTGCCGCCTCGCCCGAGATCGTGCGGTACCCCCGGATCAGCCTAACGGCTACCACCTTCTGGGGCGCGTTCAAATAATGGGCGGCTCGCCGCCGCAGTGAACGCGCCCACACCGGGGCCCCGTATAGGGCCATGGACCGCACCTGGAACGTGCCTAGTGCCTATAAAACGTTGCTAGGCATGTTCTAGTAACCTATAATGGCAAAATATGACAGTAATAGCTATGCCCCGTGGTTTCACCCGCATAAATGTCGATGCCGTGGGAATATCGGGATAAAAAGTAGCCTATATATTAATCCAGGGTTTCAGCTGCCTCCGTGCAAAATTTTATCAAAATTGGTCCAGCCGTTTGAGCGTAAAGAAGTAACAAACACATAAATACACACACCAGACACACTCACAAACTTTGGCCTTTATAATATTACTGTGATTTGCGTTGTGCTATGAGCTATGATGAGTATACACTGAACTACCCCCCACGTCCTCACTACCCCTTGACTTCAGTTACTTTGCTTACCTAAAGCTACAATTTCCTCGGACAGCGTTGGCCGCCACATAGTACCCGCAATTAACCATCGAATTACTTTACTAAAACGTTATTTAAGAAAGTAAGTTGGTGGGCTTTCTGCACGTTTTCCTAGAGAGCGTTTTTGACACCGTAAAGTCAAACCCCGCTGATATCATTTCCATGATAGCCAACACTGCGACCGTTTTGTGGCGGCCGCCGTTTTTGTAGGAAACCGTAACTTTAGTGAAACGTACGTCATGTTACAGGAATACACCAAAACGTTTAATTTGACATTGGAACTTTAAATAATTAACATTGATAAAAGGTAATATGACTATGAGCCAATTGAGATACCTACGAAATATGTGGCCACGTGTAATGAATGTGTAAACACCTCACTGCACAAACATCGGATATAAATTAATGTACTCGACCAAACTCATGCGAAAGACTCATGATCATCGATAGTAAACTAAGTGTTGATTTGAAGGTGATTACGATTATAAATTCATGATTAATGTCATCACTAATCAAATGATAAGAATTACTCGATAAAAAAATTCTAGTTACTAAATAGTTTGTTGGTTGTTAGAAAAAGGTGTTGTTGGTCCGTCATTGTGACCACAGATATAGATACACCTAGATAACGCAAGAGCAATGACTTCGCGTGCCAAAAATCACACCAGCTTACGTACAAAAATCGTAAGCCGCCACTTTACAGCAGTATACCCATGTACCGCTGGCTGGATAAGCGTAAGCACTGGCGCTCTAGGCCCCGAGGGTGGGGCGAGATGGGTTCCGCAGCGTCTTTGAATCTATTTGATTTTCCCATCACTAAATAGTGCTTGTGACGTCAAAAAATGGCACGCTTGGTTTTCATACAGATCGTGATACTTGCGTTATCTAGATCTATCTATATCTGTGGGCCTAACGGAACACGATCTTTATGATCATGGAGTTATCAGTGAGGGTTATTACCATTTTTTATTGTTAATCAAATGCAAATAGCACTCTACCACTTTAATGCAAAAGTGCATTTTTGACATTATTTCAGCTGACGATCAACCTGTGTTCCAGGCTAACCGGTTAGACTATACCTAGGCCTTTTTAGTTACTATACTCTATTTACCTAGGTACTTACTTAGATAGGTACTGAAAACGTTACATAATCAGTCTATAATGTTCCCACTGCAGGGTCACAGGCCTCCTCTCTGTGAGATAGAATGGGCCGTAATCCACCACGCGCGGGCCCAGTGCAACCTGCACTGGACCCGTGTGGAGCATCACATGGAAACATTATCAGCTATCAATTACCCACGATTGCAATCACCATGAGATAGGTACTTAAAAGATCCGCGCGCCTATAATTATCATCCTTTACATAGGTATAATAATTAGTGAAACACATTACCTATACAAACATGAATTACAAATGATTGCTGTGTATTTAACCGACTGGGATTACGTGTCATTAGCCAGTCTACTCATTTAGGTAATGAGTTCCATACATCAAATCGGGGCTTCGTCCATACTGATCCCTAGTCACAACTCGCCCGCTTTTTTATATGCCTAGTAGCTGCAAGGGTCCAGTTTCTCGGAAAAGTGCTACGATGTAGAAAATAGACAAAAAAAAAATAAAAATAAATATATAGGTATAAAAAAATAAAAATATAATTTTTACGTATAAATTTTGTCTTGATCTTTCTCTATATATTTTTTTTTCAAAAATGTACCAAAACACCCAAATATTTAGTAAATGAGCGTTATTTTGTTAGTTCCGAATAGTGCAATCCCACATTTATTGAAGTTAAACTGTTTGAAGTAATTATGTATTATTTCATTCCACAAATTTTGTATCTGTCGTGACTTTGACAGATAAATAATTAATAAAATAATAATAATTAATACTTTTTAATTATTGTAAAAACTGTGATTTGTGATAACTGAATAAAAATAAATACAAACCATACAAGCATTTTTCTTACCATCAGTACTTTTGTGCCTTCTAGCTATATATGTATGTAGGTAAGTACATACGGACCGGGCGAGTTGGGATTAGGGATCAGTATGGACGAAGCCCAAATCGGAAACCGTTTTCGGTTTCATTTGTATGCATTTAAAATTGATGTTGCCATGCATATGTTGTTTTACTCACTAGGTTTAAATAGACAGATGCTACTTTAGTTTATTTAATGCTAATTTTGCAGGACAAAGATTTACTGAAACTCAAATTCACCTGTGTCCTTAACGGCTCTTCCTACGCAAGACGATACGCGACGATGATCACGCATTGCGATTGCTCAAATTGCTCATACAATATTTGGATAAGCTATGAGACATACAAGTGACAGCCTGGCACGGCACTCAATGTTCATGACTTTGATAGCGAGCTATCCAACGAGCAATATTGCCCGGAGCCCGAGGTTATCATCCCTAGAGAATCGCTACCACGTCCGGTAGTGATAATCTCCGATTCACTTTCCTGCCGTTCAGACAGGGTGGGCGCTATTGCATCAGTACGTTCTGTTCTGCACTTCAACATGGATTACGTAATATCGCGATCATTTGACCTTTCCCACACTGGTTTAGCTCTTCGATTGTTATCTTTATAAACAACGCTGTTTTTTACATAAAGACTGCTCTATAGACGGATACAGCATAAAGGCTCGTACACACAGGCGCGACGCGACACGCGACACAAAGGCACCGCTCGTTGCGCGACTTGCGGTGCCTTAATTATAAAGTGACACAATGATAAAGTGATGAATGTCGATTTGTGCTGAGATAAATAACTAACAAATCTGAAAGTTTTAAAAACGCGTTAACATCAAGTAATCAAGGCAGTACGTAGTAACGCATCCTAGTTGGCCCTCTTAATGAGACCTATACAAAATATGTATGTCGCCCTGCAATCACAAAAATGCTCGAAAAGTATAACTTCAAACACGTTCTTTTATAAACGCGCCATATTATATGCCAAGGAAGCTAAACCAAGTGTAGAGATAATTCCTGTATTCTTATTACCCAGTAACTGGGTTGTAGAGGTCAGATAGGCAGTGCTTCATGCAAAATACTGGTATTCAGCTGCATCTGGTTAGACTGGAAGCCGACCCTAAAAAAAAGGCTAGGGAGATTGAATTAATGCAACTAAACATCCATCTTTAGGTCAACAATTGCTGACCCACAACCCAAAAATAGTATACTTAGTTAACAGAAAGCATTGTGGACAAAAGGTACACTCAAGTAGCGCTTCTGTGGATATGAATTGGGATCATTAATGCCACAACGCGTTCTGGACGCTGATTATTCAACCAGACTGAAAGAAAGGACATTTCAGCGAGAGCTTGCTCTGGCTCGACTAGGAAAATCATTTCCACGAACTTATTGTTTTCTTTATTTTTACATAGCTACTAGAATAGCTAATAACTACTTAATAAGCATTTATAATAATGAACTAGCTTCTTTCTGTGACTTCGTTCGCGTGAAATTTTGGCCACGACGAAATGTAAAAAACACTTATTTCTTATATTTATATAGTATAGACAAGGTTATAAACATTATAGCTGATAAATATTTATTTAAAATATGACAAGTAATCTTGTATAAATCTGTCTGGTTTTCGAATATACCTACATAATTCTTTGTTACTGACTTTTTTCTGTTATTAACTGACAAAAAAAAGAGGAAATGCTCAAGTCGACGTGTATAGGGTTATTGGTAAAACATTAACAACCCCTTCAGTTAGTTTTCACCTTCATTCTGATTATTTTAGGGCTTTCCTACACGGTGTTGATGATGCTTGAAGGTTTCGTATACATTAGGTACAGTCTCTCTCTGCGACGACGTCGTCATCTAAAATCGCATGGAATAAAGGCTTCATGGAATAAAGGAAAGGAACGCATAAATAAATATAATATAAAGAAGAATCTGAAACAACTCGTTTTTACCTAAAATGGCTAGATGGTTACATGCTAGGGATGTTGCGGATATTCGAATCCGCATCCGCAATTGCGGAGCCTCCGCATCGATTTAGACATCTGCATCCGCAATCAACAATGCGGATGTTCATGCGGATGCAGATGTAGCGAAAGTTGCGACAAGAAAGAAATTCGGTGGGGCCGGCGAGGAGGGGCGCCTGCCTTACGTAGATACGTGCATTTTTTATTATTATTAATACTTAATTATTTATTTGATATTATTTTAATACTATAATAAGGAGCAAAGATTTCGGGGACAAGATCCGACGGGTTTGTTATTGTTTTATCATTTGTTTCTCGTAAACCAATCATAACGTGTTTAGTTGCACTTATCGTATGACTATTTTAGTTTTCGAATGTTATTGTGATACTCACAATAATATTCGATAACGTATATGTTCATACGTCTGTGTCGAACGAGGTTTCTGCAGTAAGTAAATAGTTTATTGGACAAGTGAATTTACTATGTCACTACTAAGACACAAAGTGAGATTTTCTGCACCCATACAGGAGTATCTTTAATAAATTCTGAAGATACGCATCCGCGAATTTGAGCCTTCAAAAATACACAACCATACGGTTGCGGATTTTTGAAGGCGCGGGTACCCGCGGATGTCAAAAAATCTGCATCCGCAATTTCCGCTAAATACCGTCACGTTAGTAGCGTAGTCGCGCATTTAACGCTAACTAAACGCTACTCGACGCAACGTCTGCAACGATAAGTCATCATCATCATCGTCATCATCTGCCTAGTCTTTTCCCAAGTATGTTGGGGGTTGGCTTCCAGTCTAACCGAATGCAGCTGAGTATCAGTATTTTACATGGAGCGACTGCCTATCTGACCTCCACAGCGATAAGTAAACCTACGTATTTGGTTGATAATTTTTATCTACAAAATACCTCGTTTTACCCAAATACACTGGTTTTAAATCATTCAGTATTTAGCTAAATCCCAGAAGATATCTAATGATATTCTTTGTAAGTCGAACACTCGACTGGGCCGGACGTCAACATGCTCGGTCTTATCATTCAAATGTTTCTTGTTTTTTTGATATCTTGTTTAACGATACTCTATCTTTTGTCCCGGAGTAACTATGGATATTGGAAGCAACGAGGCGTTCCTTACGAGGAACCGACAATATTCTTCGGGAGCCTTCCGTTCCTGATGAGGAGAAGTTTCTCTGACGTCTTCTATGACTTAGGCAAGAAGTACAAAACGAGTGATTATTTCGGAATGTTTTTATCATGGAAACCAGCCCTTATACTCAATTCGAAGGAGCTTGCGAAGAAAGTCCTAGTGAAAGACAGTGACAGTTTTCAAGACAGATACAGTTACGCAGGAGCCAATGATGACCCGTTGGGTTCGTTGAATTTATTCACAATAAAGGTATGTACGAGATTGATTGATATAATAATTTCATGATAAACTAGTTTATCAAATCTTAATCCTGAATTAATGAATGCAAGTAGGTTAACCATCCCGAAAATGTGAAAAAGCGTATCTACCTACCAGTTTTTTTTTGCAATTGACCTTGACTTGAATGCACACTATTTAAACGTGCCAAGTACAAGGATTAGGAAGTAGGTATGTAAGATTTAGTATCGGCGCGTGATTCTGTCTATCCATCGTCTCTATTTGCATAATATATTATGTCATAATTTATTTATGAAAGATTAGATTACTGTGCGGTTAGATATTCCCCCTAGGGGTGGGCAACGATCTATGGGGAATACATAAATAGGTGACGTTATATTATGGTGTCAAAAGTCCCACACAAAGTGCCAATATTCACAACCCCCCTGTAAAGAACCTGTTTGTAAATTTGTACCTCTAACGAAAAAAATATGTTTTCAGAGTCCAATGTGGGTGCAGATGAGAAACGAGATCTCTCCCATGTTTACCAGCATGCGTCTGAGGGGCATCACCGAACTGATGAACATCAACTCTACTGAACTCGTGCACAAGATACAGAGGGACTACGTTGATAAAAAAGAGCCTGTTGATCTTAAGGTAATTGTACCCTATGCCTTGTTACAGTACCCAGGCTTTAATATGGGACGTCCCATATTAAAGTTGTAAAACCAGTAGCAGTTTTATAAAACAGCGGATTCTACAGTCCATCTGCGACATGCATACCTATTACATTCATGTTAAACTTACAAATAATAGAGAAGTCTCAATGTTTTGTCAAGTAGTAAAAACCGTGCGAAGCAGGGGCGGGTCAGGGTCACTAGCCTGATAATTGTGATCAACCTTATAACATGGAGTTATCATTACATATTTAAGCCATCACCCTTAATAATACCTTTGTAGATATGTATGTACAGACGCCAGCACATCAAGCTACTACAATATGTCCAATTTGTTTAATAGATTTTCAATTTTATCACTTAAGCATAAGGTTTAAAGCTGATTGGGAAAATTTTACAGTTTCGGGTAGCTTGATGTGCTGGCGTCTGTACATCTTATGCAGAATTGACTTTGCTATTTCGAATCACGTACCTACTGACCGTTACAGTTTGTGTTGAATAAACCTAGAACATGGTAACAAACATAGAAGTGAATCATCACTAACAAATAATATGAACTTCTACTGAACTGACTGAACGGCAGGTTTGCTTTCAGTTTTAGTTTACATGGGATATATGCATATTAGGAAAGAAAGAGTGCAACAGTGTTTGCGCACACGGTTATGCACTATAATATTATATCTACTGCTTCGAAGGCTAGTCTCCGTTAAGATTCGCCGCCATAGCCGAAATATGGTCTGGAGGACTATTATTATTACTTAGGTATGCATATTATAATGGTACAAAATTTAAAAAAATGTGTCTGGCTGATAATGAGTAACCGGAATCTGGGTTTGTGTCCGGTTAATAGCAAAAGGCTCGCCCCTATTATATGGAACTTATAATAACTGGCAAAATATACAAATAAAAAATCAGTAGTTGCCTACATTTATGCTCGCATAACTATAGTCAAAATGTACTAAACAGCTGATTTTTTTTTTGCGATTTCAAATTTGGTCCCATAGTAAAAGTTGTTCATAATGATGAGTACAAATGACCTCTTAAGAGATTTTGCGAATTTAACGTTACACATTGCAGAAATAGAAAGAATAGAAAATGTTTATTGTCCAGGTAATACAGTACGCAGGTTCACTGGTTAAGACAAGCAAGACGCAAGCAAGTGGCAAGTTAAGACGACATGAGTAGCTTAATTACCTACAGCTACAATATTGTGTTTGCTAATGAGCCCCAAATTAGACAGTTAGTCTGTATCTTGGGGCTCAGAGTACGAATTATCTCCAGAGTGGAGACTAGAGAGGTGATTTCAGGAATGTTATGGTACGAGTATGTGTGATGTTTGTGTGGTGTGTGTTTGATGTTTATGGTATACTAGCTTCTGCCCGCGACTTCGTCCGCGTGAAATTTCTAGTTACTCCGACCCACCCCGTCGCATCGCATCGCCTGCCCGCGCTATTACTTCGTTTTTGCTTAGCGTTCTTTCTGACTTTTTATCTTTTTGCTCGGCTTCTAAAGATCATAGCGTGATGTTAAATAACCTATAGCCTTCCTCAAGAATTGGGCTATCAAATGCAAAAAAAAATGTTCAAATCCGACTGGTAGTTCCAGAGATTAGCGCGTTCAACCAAACAAACAAACAAACTCTTCAGCTTTATAATATTATATAGCATAGATGGGTGTACTATTAGGTACACCTCTACCTAACCCTTCGGCGATTATAGGCGTGATGTTTTATTATGAGTAATAGTAATTAGGAGTCCCAATAAAAACCGTGGGTCTTTACTGGCTCATAAAATAAATAAATAAATCTTCAATTCTTCATTATTGAATTTACATCATTGTAGTGAAAATCCATCCATCTAGCTTTTTGCTCCTGTACCTTAAAAGTCAGTGCATTTTCGACTTATGTCCTAAAGTAACTAGTACTATCAGAAATATTAAACACAGAACGGCACGTCCGTTAAAGTAAAAAAAGAAGATTCACGAAGACGTATCTGTAACAGCCAACTAAAAAGGAAATGATACTGGTTATCGATACCTGGGGGCCTAAAAGGCCACTTTAGCAGAATAATAAAAGGATAACATTATGAATAATAATATGGCGAAGACAGTCCGCGTTTTTCTTTTTTTCGCTGCACAACGTAGGTATGACCAAAGAGATTGGGATTGGATTTGGATTGGATTGATTGGTGTTTTAGCACAGACAAAAAAATAACTGAAAAATCTGTCACCAGTGGGATTGGATACGATTAACTTAACAGTTAACTGTCCATTATGATTCATAATGTTCTCCTTTTTTGATTCTGCCAAAGTGGCCATTTTAGGCCCCCTGGTCAGGGGCACAAAACATCGCTCGCTCGTACTTCCACTACTACTTATTACTCACACTACTTTTTTTCCATTTGGTCATTATTTCCAGAAAGCCTTTCGTTTCAAAATAAAGTTATTTGAAAATTAAAGTAGAGACATTTTGATACCTAAGTCTAGAGCATGTGTTCCAAGTTCCAACTGAGTACGTTTACATTGAAATAATACCTCGTGACGTCTTAAATACCACTAGTCCAGATTTTCTCAATTTAGGACTGTTTTTATTTTATTTAAAAGGGTATTTATTAAATCTACCCGCGTAATACCTCCTCAATGTGGGTCGTCGACCTTACGTTATATTCCATTACGGTTTGTGAAATACTACCTAGCATCACAAAGTCAAGCAGAACTGATTATGAGCGAACGTCGAACGTCGAACGTCTAACTACCTACATCTTTGCGTTTTCAGACACTGTTCTCAATGTACACCTCTGACACCGTGGCGTACACCGTGTTCGGTATTCGAGTGAGTGCGCTGAAGGAGCTGACCTCGCCCCTATGGTTCATCACTCGCCACATGGTCAAGTGGACCTTCTGGCGGGGCTTCGAGTTCACCATGATCTTCTTCCTCCCCGCTATTGCTGAAGTTCTCAGGTATTTTATTATTTTGTATTGTTTTTTTAATGAGCTGAATGATATTTTCCAATTTATAAACACAAAACTTGTTTATTAAAGCTAAAAGAATTTACACACTAACTCTATAATAGAAATAAAAATATTTACAAGTATCAAAAAGAGTTACAGGGCGTCGAAAAATTCGTCCACATCGCTGTCAACAGGAAAAGTGCCCAGAAGGCTGGCAGCATTGCCACGTTGGATAGCAATGCTGATTCTTTGGCCAAAAAATAGGCCCGCCCTCTGGTCACGTGAAGAGTCGACCAACCGTTTGGCGATTTCCCGAAATACTAGGTGGGCACTCGGGCCCCATGGTCCTAGAGTTTCAACCCCAAACGGTTCAAATACATAATCGCCAATTAAATTATTGTATTTGCGCCGTTTGAGGTTTTCAGCACCTGCAGCAGCCGCCCCAGCGCAGCACACTGTACTAGGAAGATGGGAAGGTACAAGGGTGTCGACGCAAGTTGCGTCCCACACCAAAGGCCTACCCAACTTCCATGGCATTATGGTCATACCATCTGGTCTCTTGCCATCGACGCGTGCCAAGCCAGTGGGTTCCAATACAGCTGGCACCCCGGCGGTGGCAAGAGCACGACGGATGAGATCATTAAAGCTAGCGTGCCGCGCTATCCGACCTGCACTCTTACTACAAGAAAGGCCATGGTGTCCGAGGCAGTCGACTGCTTCACCACATTGACAGCGATGTGGAGCAGCACAAGGAGCGCCCAAACGCAAACATGTAGCGAGCCGGAAGGTTGTATCACCTAACATAGTTCCTATATTAGGTGACGGTAGAGCCTGAAGCCAAAGGCCCGACTCCCACTCACCCACAGCAAGCAGGCGGGCACGCTCAGCAGAATTGGTAGACGTATTAATAAGTTTATTCCGTACCAACCTGCAGAGCGGCTCATCCCACTGTCTCTGGGAAAAAGGATTCTCGGGCCGCGGCCGATCCGTGTCCGGGCAAGCCACTTTCCAGGCGTCCTCTGCATCGGACAAGCACGGCACTTCCGAGCTAACCAGGGAGAGAGTTAAAATTTTCCTGGTTAGTTTTTCAGTGCTGTGGACAGAAGACAGGAACGCCGGTAAGCTAACACTAGAAATTTTGCGGATGCCAAGGCCACCAAAACGAATTGGTAGGGTGGCTTGCAGCCACGCTCGGTCGTCCAGGGCCACATTAAGAATGGATGTTAAAGAGATGCGAATAATTTGGTCAATTTTGTCCAAAAGTTGTGGTTTCTTCCAAAGAGGAGAACAACGGAGAAAATACATATAATTTGGACCAAAACAGCAATATCTGATAATGGTGAATGCCGAATGTAAATTAATTTTGGAGAGTCTATCCGAAATATCATAAACAGCGTCAATAATATATACATATATATCGTCATATTCGTCATATAATATTTATAAACAGCGTCTGTGATAAAGACGTAGAGTGTGTTGGCGTATTGAAGAAACGCATCTGCCTATTGAATTGTTTGTGTTTTGTGTCTACTTACCAATAATTATCTACAACAAAATAACATTACGTAAATGAAAAATGATTACTTCTAATCTCTATAAAATTATAGCTGTAGAAAGCAATTGTATTAAAAGCAAATAATTTTCAGATTGAAGTTCTTCTCGCAACCTGCAACAGAACACATAAAAAAGTTGTTCACGGAAGTTGCCACCAAACGACAGGAAACTGGCCAGACTAGTGACAAGGATCTCGTCAATCATTTGTTGAAGTTAAAGGCGAACTTGAAACTACCTGCTGGATCCGACTCGCGTAAGTTCTCCTCTAGGAATCTACGATATATCACTATTACATATTGTAATACAAAAAGGAAGAAGTAGCGGAAAAAAGACAGTGAAACCTAAAGTATGTTAAACATCAGTCGAAAAAAAGTGTTTGTTAAAACACATGTCAGACAAAATCTAAAATCAAATCAACGATAATGATCAAATCGTGGGACAGATGAAAATATCTTATCACTAACAAATAATATCAACAATCCAATTAAAACTTCTATAGGACAGTACATTCTTAATGGCAACATTATCACTGTACCTTCTTATCTTTCAGAATTAGCTGATAACCTAATGATGGCTCAAGCGGCTGTATTCATATTGGGGTCTATCGAAACGTCATCTACGACATTAACCTATTTGCTCCACGAGTTAGCATACCACCCTGACGATCAGGTATCAAAACATCGTTAGCTAAATGAATATTCATTAAATTATCAATACGTCTTACAAACATTCATTAGGGAGGATAACTGTTGGGCCATAGAGGATTACATGTCATTTAGAATAGAATAGAATAACTTTTATCGTTTACGTATTACAGCTTGTAGTAGTAAGTACATACACAAAACTATAATACCGAAAGCAAAAGGTTTAAGCGTAGCATTATGCTGTCCTATTATAGCGGGTTGCTAAGCGCTGATTTTCAGCTTAATCCCTTTACTCATGTTTACAAAAAAAAACAGAGAAAACATAGCAATGCATTTAGAAAATGGCTCGCATTCATCCCCGTCCTCCCACTGTGCTTTTATTTCTCAGACACGATTATTTTACTCTCCCTCTCTCTTCCCAAAGTTAAAATACAAAATGTCACGTTTCCTTATCTCCATAAACCGTTGCTACAGTTTCTTACTAATATTTACCGTGTATAGTAGACAAAGGACCTATTTATTCCAGGAAAAACTTTATAAGGAAGTCAGCGAGGCGTTAAAAGAAAGCGGGAAAGACGTTCTTGAGTACGACGATTTATTGAAAGTTAAATATGTTACTGCGTGTATGCATGGTACGTATCGGAAACTAAGATAGATTTTATTTAGCTTTAGATTGTATTTAGTGGAATGTTAATTAATGTTCCAGAAACATTGAGGAAGTATCCTCCAGTGCCGCACTTGGACAGGATCTGCAACAAGGCATACCAGCTGACCGACGGGCTGACAGTGGAAGCCGGCACGCCAGTGTTCGTGAACGTAGTGGCCATCCACTACAACGAGGAGTCGTACCCTGAGCCTGAAGAGTGGCGTCCCGAGAGGTTCATCCACTCCACCGACAGCGATAACCATGACTTCACGTTCTTGCCGTTTGGTGAAGGACCGAGGTTCTGCATCGGTATGTAGCTACTGCAATTGAATCATTTTTTGACGCTGTAAACAATAGGGCGATCACACAATATCATTGTGGCACTAATGTGATCTTTGGCCGTTTTAAATAAATAAATAATTTATCAGGAAACGTGAAGCAAAAATATTATGTTGCAATGTCAAGTCAATTACCTATTATGAACCCGATTCAATACTCACCGACTCAATTACCTATGTTAAACTTGAACTTATAAAAAGGCATAATCTCAGTTTTTTTTTTTCATCTTCAGGCAAACGCTACGGAATGATGCAAATACGTACAGCAATTGCTCAGATGATTATGAAGTACAGATTCGCGCCTGATGGACCAGAGCATCTGGAAACTGATCCTTACAGTGTTATTTTGGGGCCCAAGAATGGTGGCAAAGTTAAGTTCATTCCACGAACATAAAGTAAAAGAGCGTACCTGCAACAACTTAAGAACTAAAATGTATTATCATTAGTTTATTTAGTGATAAGTCCAATTGTTTGTACTAAACACCATGAATAAACATAGTCCTTTTTAAGAAAACTAAAAACACTTCATTTTACATATCCTACAGATCTAACTGCGCTTTTTGCGAGTAAAAAAATAACATTGTCTATGTCCCTTCCCCTCCGAAGCACTCTAACCAACGCGTTAGTGCCCCCAACCAATTCTGCGACATACTCGATAGGATATCGAAAAATACTCCTCAATTGCTATGCACTGAGAAATATCCAATACAATTTCCTATCTGCCTGCAGTATTATAAACAACGCCTTCGGTTTTTATCATAGCAGAAAATTATAAATAGACTAAACCGGTAGCTCTAACTTGGGAGAATAGTAAATAAAATTTACGGACTCAGTACAGTATAAAGTTATTATTGAACATTGACTAAATATATTATGAGACAGGCCAATTTATGAGAGCAAATTTATTACCTAATCCATTATGAGAACAACTGCCAAGTTCCATAAAACATCTACCTACAAGACTAGTATTACGAAGAGAAAGATTTTGGTGAATTCTTCGGACCGCACGTTACTTATTCTGGCACTGGCAATATTTATAAGACAGAAACTGAGATGCTATTTATACTTCTTCCTTCTTCATCAATTATAGTAGACCTAGAGCTATATAGTACCTAAGTACTTACTGAGGAGCTACCAGCTGTAAGGAGTAAGAATTTCAAACAGGAAAATATCATGATGCTAACATTTTTCGATAGCTACAACAACCAAATATAGACGACCCATGACAGCTTTTGCCGATCAACCGTAGGTATACTTCCGCAGCGTACTTCTCTTCTAAGGAACATCGGGGGTCTACCTACTTATCACCAGTGATCGGAGTAGGTAGAGCTGTTTTTGCTACTTGTGACATGCGGATATAACATGGATATGCCAAATATTTCCCGGAATCCCGGGAATTCTCGGAATATATAATAATATTTCCTTGTGCAGTAAAGTATATTTAGTATTGTTTCTAACAGTTTTACTTAATTAATTCATATTTCACGAAGCTACCTCTAACAACATTCCAGGATCCCTGTGTGTGTATATAAGTAAGTATATTATACTGTTTGGGTGCTCACCTACTACCTGGTCATAACTGCCCACTTACCCATATTAACTCACTTAAATCAATCGACAATTTCAAAATCCCGGGATTTCAGAGGCATATCCATGTTAACATCAATGTTTGCGGTCATTCACCCCAAACAGCTCTACCTACTCCGATCACTGCTTATCACAGAGTTAGGGCTTCTAGGAATCAAGTGTTTTGATCACATTCGGACACCACAACCTAGGAGACCGCGCGTTGAAAAGTCCGCGCGGAACTAGTTGGCCGCGCCTTAGGAGCGGTGGGACGGAGGGGCGGGGGCGCTTTGTCATTACTCAGTACGTGCGTTGCGAACAATAGGCAACCCCGCCGCCCTCACCCCCGTCCCCACCCAGGACGCAGTCAGCTATTATAGTTCCGCGCGGACTATACGTAACTATACCTTTAACAAAACACAAAACCAAAAGTCGGCCATATTTCACCTAAAAGGCATTTTTATTCAGTTAGAATGTTTCATTCCAACAAACATTCAATAAATAGTGTTTGAATATACACGAAATTCGTTTCAAACCGAACACGAGAGGAAAAGGGGAAATAAAATTGGACATCGATAAGTGTCGACTTCACAACATCGCCGAGAGTGTATACTGTATTGATACCTTCGATCCCCTTTGGAGGATATTTTTCACAACATATAGTTACATTATGAAAAGGACGTTATTGTGGTATTTTTATTGATGGAGTTACACATGATCTTAACAGAATATATTGCAAGTTAACGTTAAAATGGTTAAAGGGAATGTTCAACCATGTCTATTTTGGGGTATAAGTCTTGTACGTTTGAGAACATTGATTTACTGGCAAACGGTTCGCCGCCTGCCTTCACACGTGAAGGTTTCTAATACATCAAATAGTTGTTATCCGCACACCTGAGCACCAATCATACGTCTTCGTCTACTTACTACAAAGGTTTTGTAAAGGACAAAGGACTACAGGCATAGAACACAATTTTAATATCGTACATTCTTGGAACAGAAATTCGCTTTAATAACATGCCTGAGTACTTTTAAAAGCTCTTATCGTGGAAACTATTGAAATAGGAAATTCCCGGTACACCTTTATACGAGCTTTGATGTCATATTTTTACCGAAACATGTTGTGTCATTTTACTTTATCTACAGAAATAAACATGAAATGCTTTGGTAAGCGCATCACTTGAGATCGACTGGACGATTCGGTTATATTTGGTTTTAAAATGTTTTTAATAGTCTGTTAAAGGTTTCTGCAGAAAAAAAATTTGCGTAAAATTTTCAAATTCGGGGACCCTTTTTTCTATGAGTAATTGTATGATTTAGTGAAATTTGAGCATGATGGACAACGTCTGTTGGGTCAAGTAATTTTTAACCGACTTCAAAAAAGGAGGAGGTTTTCTATTCTGATGTTTATCACTATCACTACATAGTATAAAACAAAGTCGCTTTCTCTGTCCCTATGTCCCTTTGTATGCTTAAATCTTTGAAACTACGCAACGGATTTTGATGCGGTTTTTTTTTAATAGATAGAGTGATTCAAGAGGAAGGTTTATATGTATAATAACATCCATTAAATAGTGGAGAAGTACTGTTATTTTTGAGGTTTCTAATGTGATGTCGTAAATAATTACATTTTTTCCGCTTACATTGCAAACGCAGGCTGAACCCTACGAGTTTTATCAAAATAATGTACTAAGTATTATACACATTGAATAGGTCTACAGAAAAGTCCGTGATGGTATATGTCTATCTCTTATGCATAACCCACAATAACTTTTTTTGTCATTTACTTTTTACGACAAATAATGGCTAATTTTCGAAGCGATTTTAACCAATACAGCATTAATCCTTAACCAATTAAATACCTTGAATACATTGTTCATTTAATATAGATCTATATGGCCCTTTACACCGTATGATTTAAGTGAATATTTTCGAAGATATTACAGATTTAAAAATTGCGGGACGTAGCGTTTGCGGCGGTACCGGCCGGCCGCCCGGTGTGGCAAGAGCGTGCCTATAAATAGCTGTGAACGTTGTTTATAAAGACATTCTGTAATATGGTGTAAAAATAAAATAAATAGTTAAAAATGTAAAAAGTAAATAAGTAAAAATGTAGTGTATGAATTTCTAAGATATTCCAAAGATAGCAGGAAATCTTCATGGTATAGGGAAAGGGGTTCCCAAGTAACACAAAATCGATATAATGGAAAAAGTGATGACCAGAAAATTTCTTCTAGCTTCGTTATAGAATTTGAAGGGTTTTAGCAATGTCTTGCTTCTGTATAACAGCATTTTATTAACTTTGTAGTTCCTAAAGCTATATAATCCTCTTTTTCAATCTTTTGTGCAGCTAAAGGTTTTGTTTTAGATATAATTTATGTCTCTATACAGCTTCTAATACAGCTGTAAACATTATACAAAAGTGTAGGCCGTATGTAAGCATTAATTACGGCTTAGGCTATTAAAAAGCATTTTAAAATTCTTTAAAACTGCTCTATGTTTTATAACGACCTTTCGCATGGGTCACAACTGTTTAACGGTGTACATTGGTGCTGTTTTAATGCCAGCTTTTTAAAAGCATTTCATCGTAATATTATATAGCCTTTATCTATACAAACGTATAATGACAAGAATTTAAACAAGCAATAAGTCGTATATCCGCATGCCTAAAGTTTTTAATTATGCTTACGCCATTTCGCTTTCTGTCTCGATAATATTTAAAATTTAATTTTATGGTAAATAGTCCTTTAGAAAGGACTTCAACCTATGGTATTGACCGGCCGGTACAATACAGGTATCATAATGACTAAAACTAAAGATTTCTTCGTAAGAGCATATTTTTTTTTACAATTCCACATATTTTTATAATATTTTTGTAATAAATAGCTCTTTAATTTGAAGGCGCATGAAATATTTGATTCAAATATATACATACTTTCACAGTAAACTGATACTCGCAACCTTAATTCACTCATAGAGAACAAAAACAAGAGTTTAATTACATACCTTGTAGCACTTATATTTTTTTGTTGAAAGTATCCATGTTCTTTTTACACAAGATTTATTAATAATAACAGAAATTAAAAATAATATTTGAAAATGTTTTTATTTTGCCTTTGTAATGGTACAAGCTGTATAAGAGCCACATTTAACATATGCGCACTGCTTTAACCTGTTTTCACAGCCCATTATACTGCGTTTATCATTCCGGTAGACAACCAATATAATGCTGCTAAAATGCCATTATTACACTTAAGTCTGTATAATTTGGGGCCCAAATTAGCATTACAAGAGCTGTATAGTGGTTTATAATGCCTATTTATAGACTTCTTATAAAGCTATAATAATATGCTAATTCTGTTATCCATCGATTATAAAGCTATTTTGTGCTACTTGGGTTGTTTTACTCCAAATTTAACGCGTGCGGGCCACGGGCAGTAATGAATAAATCAAAACTACTGATTCGATTTTAATCACATAGGCTTATATATTTTCTACCCGTGCGAAGCCGGAGCGGGCCGCTATGTTTTGATATACAACGTTCACAGTTTTTCTGTAGTGTATTTAGTATCAGCATTGCACCCGTGCGAAGCCGGGGCGGGTCGCTAGTATACATATATATTATTTTTATGTATGTTCGGGCATAGCTCCCTCATATATAGACGGATTTGCAAATTTTTTTATTTGTTCGCAAGACGTTTATTCCGAAATGGTCCCATTTAAATCTCGTAAAGATCTGATGATGAGTTTCGGAGCCAGACAACGCAACTCTTTAATAAATGCCAGCAAATCAACCGCGATTGCTGCTTTAGCATATGTATGCATTGTTTACGCAATCACACAACATAACATCACGCCTGTACCCTTTAAAGGGGTAGGCAGATGTGTTCAATAGCTTCCTGTCACTGATATTCACATAGCAAGTAGTGTTATATGAATTTGTTTGGGGTAGGTAGATACAACTAAAAAGTGAAATAAAAAAACTTTTTTACAAAAAAAAAACAACCGACTTCCAAAAAAAACACTACAAAGTGAAAAATTACTTTAATTTCGAAAGTCGGTGTCAAAAAACGAAAATACAGAACCAACGACACCGACTTCCGAAATTAAAGTTATTTTTCACTTTGTAGTGTTTTTTTTTTTAAGTTTATTAATATAAATATTTTTCATGAATTTGATATAATTATCTTCCATAGCTGTTGTAGTAACTTTAAAATGTGTATTCAATAATGAGCCCCTTTCTTTCAATCAACTTTTAATTTAGTACATCTTGCACCATACAACGCACTTTTGTTCTCAATGGCTCCCAGAGTTACACAGAAGTCCACCATCTCTAGTTTATAAATATTTTTCCAAAGAATAGTTCAAAGAAAAACATTTTCCGAGACCCATTTCTTTTTTACACAAACACAAATGGGTTTGAAGAGTGCCATAAAAACGGTACCTACACTGTTTTCACTATTCTGTTTGCGGCAGCCGCCGCGTCCTAACCGCGTCCGTAGCAAGCGTGTTAATTGAGTGGCGAGTTCATTTAGGATATGCAAACATTGATTGATTGCAGTGGATTGATGAAGTACGTCACCCGCTGTGAAATTTTCATGAAAACGAATCACTGTAATCCGAATCGTCTTCATGCGGATGCATCTGAAGCTGAAGTGTATAATTTCAGCTCTGATATAAGGCATGTTTAACAATATATCGATATAAACTAGTGTTTGAAAAACTAAAGAGCTTGACCTACCTAATTAGTGAAGAGACTGGAAGGACCGGAACTTTTCCTTTCCTCTGAAAGGAAAAGTTTTCATGATAAAAAGCGCATGCATACGATAGAAAAAGCTGAAAGTACTTTTATAAAGTACTTAATTAAGCTTTTAGCTTTTGATAAAGCTTTCCCGATTTCGTGTAGAAGAACCTTTAGTTACGTACGTTTTGTAACGTAGGTATCTCGATAGGTACTCCAAGTTCAGGCATACGAGGCATCTGTATGTATGTATGTGCTATCGTGCATTTAACAGATAACACCATCCACCCAAACAAGATATGGATCGCACCCTAATGGACGATTTTGTAGCACATGGCCTCGCTCGTTGTCTTCGAACGGACTTATCTTCAGAATAACAGTAACCATTCTCACAGCTTCCTTTTCAGTAGCCCGACATAGAGAGTAGATACGAATCTGTACAATTTCTTTATTAAACAAATGTTTACGAGGAAATAAATGAAGACTTAAAAGAGCGGGAGAAATAGACCCTGTCGATCAATACCTAATTTAATAAATGAAGAGATTTAAGGCGTTTAGTGCCGAGATGAAAGTTTAATCTTAGAAGGCGATTTTATCCAACTATCAGCAAAGCTAATAAGTACCAGTGGCGAAGGTATCATACAACTCGATTCCACCGCCTTCCCTTCGAAAATTCAGAACCCAACCACTCTATAGTCAATAGGGATGTTGCCTGGGTAAAAATAAATCGATTCGATTTAGTCCCTCAGTAAGATTATTAAAAAATATTGAACACGTATTTTTTGTTTTATCAATTAGATAAAAAATTACAAAGATATATCACATCAAAGTTCAGGAGTGGGGGGCTTTGACGTAATAACGTGCTAAAATTTGTAGCACGGCGTGACGTCATACGAAATTTCCAAGCGCTGTATCTTCGTAATTTTTTGTTTGCCAGACAAAAGAAAAAATACGTATACAATATTTTTTAGTAATCTAACTGATGGACTAAATATATTTTCTTAGTCAACTACCCTATTCATCATTGAAATATAATTATATCATACTGTAGGTATTTAATACACCATAAAATTAAAACATTGCAAAACGCCTACATTAAATGTTTAGTCTTTCTTTCTCAACAACAAAAAAATTTACACTAATATAACTCGTAGGCTCGCGCGGCTTGCAGGAGTTCAAATTTCTCTTTAAAAAATACGTCATGATGTCACTTCAAGGCACGTGGCTTGCAATTTTTTGAGCGGGCTGGTAACCCGAAGAAAATCGGCTTATTATGAGTTTGTAAAATGCGTACGCGTGAACGAGATCGAGCAATATCGCTATTCGGTCGGTTTCGTGGAATTTCGTAACACAATCGGGACGGAGTTCGGACATCATTACAATTGACCATTGACCAATTGACATTTAAATTCATGTATAGAAAATTATTTATTGTTGACGTAATAATTTGTTTACACTTGTAGTTAATTTGCATTTGTTCGTTTTATTCATTGAATTTATTATTGGTGATTAGTGTGTACTATTTACTATTTAGTATTAAAATTATCTATAGTTGAAGTTTGTTTTGTTTTGTGTGTCTGTGTAGTGAAAGTACTATTAGGTATTTAGGGTAAGTATATTGATAATTAAGTTGAAATTACTTATTTAGAGTACTTAGATTTGAAAAGTAATCATTATGATGGCATTATTGGCAGTAGATTGTTGTTTGACAGATTATTTGCTTTGTGAGGAAACATGCTTTTTTTCAAGGTTAACTTTTGAAAATAAGAAACACGTACAATGCGAGAAGAGACTTGACCCCGCCTCCCCCGCTCTTTCCGCCGCCCCCCTATCACGTCCGGTTTCGTCCCGCACTCAGACCTCATACCGCTAAAGATACCTAAAATCGTGTACTGCGCATGTCAGACCACGTGGTGTGTCAAGTCTCTTCTTTCGTGGCACGCATTGTAATTGAGTTAGGCATTGCCGTGTTTACTTTTCTCAGATTCTAGTAGTTTATAGAATAAAGGGGGTTTTACAGATACCTATTAATAATCTGACGAATTCATATTATTATAAGGAGTTATTTAGCATTACATGAATTTGATTTGGTACTGTCATTTTTCTGTAATTCGCATTAAGCTCATATCTTAGAAAAGTAGATCGAAATAGGAATTTAATGAAACGGTTTATTGACTTTTTTTTTTGCTCCGGCTTACCTCTGTCATAAATTCACCCTTCGCCACTGATAAGTACAGACGCCAGCACATCAAGCTACCCGAAACTATCAAATATTCCCAATCAACTTTGAACCTTATGATGTAGCGATAAAGTTGAAAATCTATTGAAGAAATTTGACGGATTGTAGTAGCTTGATGTGCTGGCGTCTGTACCGAATGCTTCTTTATGTCTCTTGAGATTTTTAACTAAGACATAATATCAGATGCTGCCAGTCTTCTGGGCACGTTTCCGGATGACAGCGATGCGGACGAGTAGGTACTTCGACGCCTAATTAAATGTTGCTCCATACATTATGTCGAGTTATGCGAATATAAATGTATGGATCAACTGTTTTTTTTCACGATTTCAGGGTTGGTTCCATAATAAAAGTTGTTCATAAAGATGACTACAATGACCCCATTTAAGGATTAAAACGATCAAAATGTAAGTGATATTGTATAGTTAGTTTGTCATTTAATTTAGTACCTAGAGTAAGTAGTTATCTAAGGGCTGATTTTTCAATCGACCGATAATTATTATTCGTAGAATAAAATTTACGTCGGACATTTTATGTATGAAAGAACTGTTAAAAATTCAATTGTTCCCCCAACAAAGTTATCTGGCGTTGGAAAAATCAGCCTTTATATGAATGTAAGTACATATCCACTTTAGATGTGGTGATATTATACTTATTGTGTGTGCAGCAGCACATCGATGCACAGTCCATACGGCTGTCCCATTTCAAAACCTAGTAAGGGACACTTTTTACAAAAACGGTTTTATTGCATAATCTTGCTAACCTAGAAGGTCTCTACCAAATACAAAAAAAAACCTGCGTTTTAAACTTGCATAAAAGCAGATATATTTAAGCATCGATACCTAGTAAGTGCACCATTCACTCCCTAGTGACTTTAAAACCTAGTAAGTCACTTAACTAATTCAAAACCTTAGTATCTTTTACAACCATTAGCATTTTTCCAATATTACGTATATGCGCTCTCCTGTAAAATTTCATTTTAAGTCCTTACTAGGTTTTGAAATGAGGCAGCCGCATAGTCCAGATATTGCTCATCATCTATTGTTGCCTTATCGTAATAACTACCACAACGAGCATCAATATATAGACGAAACAACGTCCTTAGAGGAAAACCTGTCAATCATATGCTACAATACTCATGTATCTTTTGCCACCAAAGTTCTTTATTGCACGTTTCTGCATACCTAATATTATGTTATTACTAAAATTACATGTAGTAGACATTTATGTAGTTTTAGACAATTCATCTCAACCTTTGCAACACGTCGTTATATTATTGACAAAAGTCTTGATTCTTGAAATAAAAACGCATTGCGGGATTGAATGTCAATGTGCGTGTTGAAATTGGTTTCTTGACCTTTTGCCCTGAGTATGATTTGCCAAAATGTTACGAACAGCCTTCAACACACGATTGAATGCCACACGTCAACGACTAACCATGTCAATAAAAGTTACTTGGCGTCATATAAGCATGTTGGACAACTGCAACAATAATTCTTATCTCATATGCAAAGCATAACTAGCTTATAACCTTCCAACTGGTGGGACACAGGCGTCCTCTCTGAGGCTCTCTGTGTGAGGGGCTTAAGTATCTCATAATATGCCGACCGGTAATTAGACCGGTTCTTTTACCTTTGAAACAAAAACAATGATGTAGCTCGTCCAGGGAAGTAATCGTACCATACCTTTTACTGCCGTAAGAAGCACTTTAAATTAACAACACTTTAACAAATAAATATAACGTCTGTAGACCGTGAACACCGCAATACCCGACACCCATCAATAAGACTGCCACCGCGAGAGACTATCCCGAAGAAAACCTTCTAATTGAACCTTCTTAATTGAAATAGAGCTTAGAGCAGCAATTTGGCGCTCTCTCTACTTTAGCACCCATAAAGTAGACAGATGACTTTTTTAAATTAAATTATTTAAGCATTACGAGAAGGCATTACCGGATGAGTTTATGAGACACACCATTCCATATTAGTTTACCTTGAGTATGAAAACAATATTATGAGTAAGATCCACAATAAACAGTAGATTACCTGTCGACGCGATGACGATGAAAATTAACTGATAAGAACCCAAAACAATTTTTAATATCCCTCCCTTTTTAATATCCAATTTTTATTATCACAGGCCACTGATTTTAATCTACAGACGATTATGCTGATTAACTAATTTTGTAAATCGCTTACCTTTCTAAGAATAGGATTGGCGAAGAAATTAATTGAAAAGAGGCACACCCTCTCCATGTAGCGGCGGGGGTGGATCAGTGCCATTAAAAGCATTTTTCATGCGCCATCTTGCCACTTACCAGGTACGTATCTATACTGCACAGTTTGTTTGGAGGGTAACGAATAAATGTGCCAGTAATAATAGGTCACATAATGTTAGAAGTTTTCGCTGAGTTGAGGAAATGTGGCTGTTACTATGTAAATACGATATGAACGTACATATAATGCAGTGATGACCGTTTGGTTTTGGTTAGTATGGATGAATGCACACGGGTAATAGATTATGTTAGGGAGAAGGGCTGTGGCATCCATCTCACTTACTAGACTTCGACCTGCGAAAAGTCTGATTTCCCTAAAGGTGCCAGTACTCAACCGGCAGTTGCAGATACTCGCCATGTAGTAGACGAATAAACTGGTAGTTTACATCGACCTTCATGCTCAAAGTCATCATGTAAGGAACATACAAGGATAATCCTAGTATACAATGGGTATTATTATACAACGACTCTCCATGAGAACACTTAAACAATGCGTGTCGAAGTGCGAGCTTTTGGAAATTGTACCGTCACGCACGAGCGGCAGCTCGTGAAATAACGAGATGGAACTGCGTAGGTATGTTTAAATACGTCGTATGTCGGAGGAATTGGGAACGGATGCTTAATAGTCACGTGATCACGTCGAGATAAACCCAGGAACGTGAAACAGATACAATGGGAGATGGAGGGAAAGAAGGGCCGAGCGATAACAAGACTATAACTTAATGAAAAGGATACGGGATCTTAGAATGTGTGTTTTTAGGGAATTCTTGAAAGTAAAAACGTATATGCAGTAGGTACCTGCGTATAACTTTGAGGAAGATTCTCTTCTGTTTCAGAGAATGAAAAATATAAATATTAGTAGATAGAATAAGATGTCAGCCCAAGAATATCAAGGACTTTCCAATTAACGCTACATTAAACCTTTCAAGGAAAAATTAAAGGTATATTACCCTTCATAAAAGCAAAAATATTTTTTTATAAATTATAAGTATTTTCTTTATGAAAATTAAAAGCCAAAGTATTATAAATGCCTAGTAACATTTATGAAAAAAAATATTCGTAATTTTGGAAAGTTACCTACTTCATAAAGTTCTTGGAACATTGTTTTGCTGAAATTCCTTATACCTTATTGTTTCTTTGAAGCATTTCTGATTTTACTTTTATAAAAATTCCTTTGTAAAACTTTATTCTTGACTTGAGAGCATACCTACCATTGAGCGTTTTAAAATGGATTCTAAAGATTTTGCTGGTAAAAATCCAATCTTTAAACTTTTAATCCTTTCGGTAAAATAAATCCGATAACAGTCTAGCTGAGCAATATTATCTTTTTATAGAAGTCAACCATTAAAAATGGGTGATTGATTGATTTGAAATTTCTTAACTTTAACATAAACAAAACAGATAAAATGACATTCAGATCTTATTCAGAAGCATTCAACCTTATGATTGGGTGCTTTGTGCAGACTATGACGCCTTTATAAAACATTTACGTATACATAAATTATGTAATGTAAAAAAACCCACTGACCGAGGTATCATATTACTTACGTTAATTAAATAATGTACTGTTCAGCGCGATGATTAGACACAGACGCACTTTATAACACATAATTAAACTATTTTTTTAAGATTGTAACAAAGTACAACACTGATAGAATTAAATTTTTACCTTAACAGTTCTAATAATTTAACTAAAATGCAAATGTACTATTTTTTTTCAGGATGGGAAATCATCAAATGACCCCTCCCGCTCTGGGTGGAGCGGAAGGGAGTGTCAGACTCTTACTGACCGAACCCGATCTACAAACTTAAAATATATCGTGTTGATATATTTTAAGTTTGTAGATCGGGTTCGACCAATGGATGAAGTAAGTACAAATAAAATAAAATGGGTTGTGATGTTTAGGGTTAGTTACCAGATATTTTTTTTTTGTGAGTTTTTTAATGAATTGTATTTAGGAAATATAATTGACTGTGTAAAGTTTTAAGATTTGTCCGTAAGGGGTATTGAATGAGGTTTTTATGGCTTTATTTTGCACTAAGTACTTGTAGTTTGGTGTAATTACTTTTGCATGTGCTACTCCAAACTGGTGCTGCGTAGGTAATGCAGGGTCTTACAAGACCAAGGTTGTGTAGATTTTTAGTTTGGTCATTGAGCTGACTTTAGATCGCCGTTTTAAGATTGGATGTAGGCAGTTTAGAGCTTTTATTTCTTTAATGCGGAAGTACTCAGTATTGACCAAGATGAGTAAGTATACCTATAAGAATAACTTTGTCTATCATGTTTTCACAGACACTAAATTGTTCTTTTATTGATTTTATAGTTTTAAGGATAACCAGCATTTCTGAAGTAGTATGATCAAGGGGAGCACTGTGCAAAGGTTGAGCTTTATGATCTGCCTTGTCGGTTGTAGACGCGATTGTAGCCCAGGAGCGAGCGTCGACTTTGGAGTATATTTTGGTATGACGCTCTTCTTGTGCTGCTTTGATTTTATCTTGACGAGTTTGAAAAATTTGTACATAGTTCTGACGCTCTTTGCAATTACGGAAGTTAACTGGGTGATCTTCGCCACAATTACAGCATTTGGCAGGCTCAGTACGATTATTCTTCGGGCATTCGGAGATAAGATGGGCTTCAGGACTTGACGCACCGCGGTGTAAGGTGCAGTTTTAAAAAGAGTGACCAAATGCTTGACATCAAATAGCACTGGGTTCCATACGTATTTTTATTATGAAACCTGACGATGCGAACAGCACCATTTCTTAAATATTTTATAGATTTAAACTCGGAGACGGATGCACCGGCCTGAAGTTGAACAAGGTATGGCGGACATGATGCATCTCTGCCCTCAGCAACTTTCATTTTGCGTACCTTAGCATTGGGGAACCCACTAGATCTTAGCTCTTCAGAAAGGTGTTCTTCAAGAAACTCGGGCAGGCCGAAAACTACGGCCCTAGGCATCCTTTCATCTTTTCGAGAGAAAGTGTGATAAGGAACACTTTCTGAGCAGAAACCCTCCTTTAGTGCTTGATGACCTTCTGATGTGTGAGGGTTTATAGAAATTTTATTATTGCCCTTGTACTCCAGATGAAACCCTTTGGTGTAGCGGGCAATCATCGCCTATAAGTAGGAGTGGGTCCATTCAGGTTTTAGAGTAATAAAAATGGGAGGTTAAGACACCTCCCATTTTTTTACTCTGGTTGTTCCACTATGAGTGTGTATTTGCAGAGGATCGCTGGATGCCACATGATCGGTAGACAGGTTACTGAATCTGTTGGTGGTGTTGACAGGTACTTCAGGTTGGAGTCTTGTAGGAGGAGTATTAAAAATAGGTGATATGGTACTAACGTCATATAATCAGATTAACGACTATCCGTCAAGATTTCCCGCTTGAGTGAAACAAATTAAACCGCACATGTCATACACGTTACGTCATGTGAAACACGTGACTTCAAGATATAAACAATACTTGCGCTGTGCAATTAATTCATAATGTTAAGCGCCTGGGAATTAATATGCACGCAACTAAGTTAACTGAAGCTGTATTACAGAGTTACTGGGTAATTAAAGGTTTGTGAAATTACGGAAACTCATTTAGGGCCGGTTGTTTCAAACGTTTGGTTAACGTGACATACGTACGTCGATGATTACGTAATCGTTATTATTTGACATAGGTACGTCAAGGCTTTATTTTGTGAAACAACGCTTTTTTTGGTTTGACGATAGCGCCATTTTTGACGTAACGCGTGCGTCAAGTGGACGTGACACAACGCGGACTGACTGGTTCACGGTTATTGTAAATATTCGCAGGAAATGTGATTCTTAGCGCAGACCAAGTTTAATGGTAAAAGGGCTTTGCTAGGAAGCAATTTAGTTCTTGGTTATAGGTTTGTAACTTTTTGAGGGCAAATTACTTCGGATTCACACCACGATATTCTAAACTTATATTCGCATCTAAGTATTGCAACTAAATCCTTGTAGTAAAAAAATAAATATATTAAAAAAAATTACATATAAAACTCGACGAAGTTAAGACAGCACCATTCCCTGAAAGCAATTCACTTTTAACTCGCAATGTTTTATCCAAGAACAAAATCCTGAAACGTGGAGTTTTATCCAGCACTCTGCCTTAGAAAACTTATATATTTTTAGCTTTCTTTACACTTAAGATTTATAAACTTGGTTCATAATATAGAATTTAAATTGCTTCCTTTTCTTAAAACCTACAGTTTAAAATCCTTTTATTTGCATACAATCAACCTATTTGATCATTCTATCTATTAAGTAATAAAATGGCTGGCCATTAGTCGTGAAAAAAAATAAGAAAAGCCATTTATGTTTTCTTTATAATGCTTTTTTTTACCAAATTTAAGGGCTTGGAATATTTATTTAGGAAAATGTGTTGCTCTTTTATAATTGCATACTAAATAAAACCTTTTCAGGAAATATCAATTTTTTACGTAGGTATATGTTTTTTTAATATATTTTTTTAAATATATTATTTTAAATACATTTTTTTACTCTTCCGTCGTCGTAGCTCTACCCTATCACTATGTAAATTAATCATTAGTTACTATCTATATAAATAATAATTAAATGATGTTCGTTGGCAAGCGCATCACTTGAGAATTATATTTTTATAGAATGAAATTTCAATTTCGAGAACAACTGAACGGTTTTTCTTTATGTATTTTTGGATATTATGACAACGTCTGTTGGGTCACTAGTTTAAAATAAAAATACTATTGCTTTTATACAATCACCCTTTGGTCATTAAATATAATTTGATATTATATGACTGGCCGTAAGCCGAGAACGTAATAAGAAAAGCCATTTATGTTTTCTTTTTAATGCTTATTTTTTACGAAGAATAAAAAGGCATTGTTTTTGTAGGTAAATTGGCCTGTACTTTTATTGTTTTCTTTTTAATGCTTATTTTTTATAGAAGAATAAAAAAACATTATTTTTGTAGGTAATTTGGCCTGTACTTTTTAACCGACTTCAAAAAAAGGAGGAGGTTCTCAATTCGGATGTATTTTTTTTATGTTTGTTACCTCAGTACGCCGTCATTTATAAACCTATTTGCAAAATTCTTTTTTTTATTTAAAAGGATATACTTCCAGATTGGTCCCATTTTTATCAAAATCCAGTTCTGATGATGGGATCCATGAAGAATTGAGGGAACTCCTCAAATATTATAGGCACAACTATAGCGATTTGGGTATTTTTTATAGTAAATCGTGCATTTGCTCTCGGAAACCACCATTTGGTGAAGTGGAACTGATGAAGAAGACCACAGATGGCCAACGGAACTACTCAATAATAAATATTTCACGGGTTGCGATTCGATTACTTTGGATTGATTAATATGGTTGCTAAGCAATTTATGCTCGTCACAATGCGAATGGTGAAATGGGGCTGATGGTGGAATACTAGCAGAACTCCTCAACAATTAACGTCCCTGCATCGGTAAAAGCAATATTTTGTAAAAGGCGATGGGCAAGTTGACATTAGGCTATTGTAACTTAGATACATTATATTCTGACCCACTTAAAAGCGAGAAATAAAAACTTTTTAACAAAATTTGGTGGTATATTTATTAGGCATGAGTTTTTCATTTATCCATTTACTGAAATTCACGAAATTCATAGAATCGTGATTTAAATATCACAATTGCTCAAACTCAAAGTCAAACTCAAAGCATTTATTTCAATTAAACCATTTACAGGCACTTTTGAATTGTCAAGAAGTCGGTCAGTCAGAAAATATGAAGCTAGTTGCTTTGTGCTTTGTGTTGTTTTGTGGCTCCGCTACAAATCCAGTTTGGCCTCCATAATGTACGATGATCAAACGGTCTCCTTTACCGATATGAAACAGCACTCCGTGTTCATCCTTTCATTGCCAACATTTTGAAACGTTATGAGATGCATTAAAACATATAAAATAATTGTTTTCCTATATTTTATAATAGTATTTAGGTATTTCCACCTCCACGATGTTATATTTGGCTGTTCGATGAGGAGTTTCTGAAAAAAAAAGAAATTTAAAACCTAGATCATGTAATAATAGTCTTAAATATTCCCTGCCGCAGTGTAATGAACAGCATTTAAAGTTTTCAGAGCTGATTTTTTTATTTTTTTTATTTTATAATATTGAGTGAGGTTTCTTCTACCACGCCTTTTGTGAAATCGTCTACTTCCAGTCTTTTTCTGCGAATCTGTTTTGGTTTTCTCGGTGATTTAAATCTTTCGTTGTCTTTAAATAATTTTCCTTAATTCTAGATAAAGACTTTTGCTACGGTTTTGTTTCAAGGTTGATATTGTTGATATTCAGCAGAATTTGGATCCAGTTTTTTTTTTTCCTAAAATATTCGTATCGTTAAAAGCCATTTGCTTGCACTGACTATTATTTTATGTCCGAAGATATTTCGACTCATCTTGATAATGTAATCTCATGTATAACAGAGCGTCCGCAACTGTGAACACTCGCTAACCGCGTAGCGAGCGAACTGAGGTTTGTTTGAAAAGAATGCGCCTGCCGCCCGCACCTCTCCCGGTCCCCGTTCTCGTCCAACCCCCGCGCTCCTATACCCCGCAGGCGAGAACTCAATTAAGCGGTTTGCCTATACCTCACTACTTGGTGAATGAGTCAGTGTTTACATTTATCTAAAAAAAAATGCACTATACTATCCAAACAAGTCAGACTGCTTTAACAGGATCAGTTGTTATTTTTTTTAATCATTTTATAGGAAACGCAGTGTATTTTACCCAGCTAAAATAGCCGGAGGGCTGCAGCTACGCTACAAGAAATTTTATAACGATGTACTCGTTATAATTTTTTTTGTAGCGTAGCTAATATTTTTCCTACACAATTAGAAAACCATTGAAAAGGAAAATTTTACTTCGAATTATATACTAGCGACCCGCCACAGCTCCGCATGGTTTTTACGACCTTAAAGAACATCGATTTTTTTTTATATGATAATAAACCTGAAGACTGATGATGGCAGGATCGTATCCACCAAACCTAAGCTGTTGAGATAGATCGAGAGGTTCTATGGACAGTTATACATGTCAACAAGTAACCCCGTTACGAATCTGGCAAAAAAACCAAGAGCTAGATTGACCCGCCACTATACCGAATACATCCCGAACGTCAGCCTGTACGAGATTAGGATGGCTCTGCAGCAGCTCGAAAACAACAAGGCGATGACAGAATTACGGCCGAGCTCCTGAAGGCCGGAGGAAAACCCGTTCTTAAGGCTCTTCAGAAGCTGTTTGGTTCCGTCATACTCGAAGGTAAAAAACCACAGGCATAGAACAGAGGTGTGGTAATACTTTTCTTTAAGAAGGGCGACAATGCCCTTCTTAAGAATTATAGGTCCATCTCACTTCTGAGCCATGTGTACAAGCTGTTTTCGAGACATCACGAACCGTCTCGCGCGCAGGTTTGACGACTTCCAGCCTCCCGAACAAGCCGGATTCCGTAAAGGCTTTAGCACCGTAGACCACATACATACGCTGCGACAGGTTATACAGAAGACCGAAGTTATACCTGCCTCTCTGCTTAGCGTTTGTGTACTACGAGAAAGCCTTTGATTCGATCGACACATGGGCTGTACTGCAGTCTCTTCGATGATGCCAGATCGACTATCACTCTCATAAAGATCGGAGACGCTACACTCGAAGTCGTAGCAGAGTATATTTACCTAGGCCAACAGTTAGGTAGGTCTAACTTCGAGAAAGAGGTCAATCGTCGAATCCGACTCGGCTGGACAGCTTTCGGGATGCTACGCAATATCTTCTCATCCCACATACCACAGTGTCTCAAGACGAAAGTCTTTGACCAGTGCGTGTTGCCAGTGATGACTTATGGCACTGAAACGTGGTCGCTCACAATGGGCCTTATAAGAAGGCTAAAGTCACCCAAAGAGCAATGGAGAGGGCTACACTTGGAGTTTCCCTTCTTCTCTTGGGCCTAGTCTGAATATATTACAACACAATAACTGGAAATAACGTTGAAGCATGAACTACTGAAAAAGTTTTCAGCATAAAATTACCGCTAATACGCGGCTGGATTTAAAATCTCCTGGCTTATAGTTTGCAGGGACTGTTAATCTACAGCCGGTGAAGTCAGTCATGTGAAAGGGTCGATTCACACGTCAACGGTTCTTTGACAACTTTAACTTTTATAATACTCAATTTTTTTTTTCAAGATGGTAAATCATTAAATGACCCGTCCCGTTCTGGGTGGAGCGGAAGGGAGTGTCAGACTCTTACTGACTAAAAGCACCCGTGATCCTTCCTTAGCCCTTTATGTTCCGGGCCAGCGGTAATTTTAACCCTTTCGGACAATCCCGCTGACCCGGCAGGCTTCGGCCCTGACGGCCCCCTTCTGCTGACGACTGACATCTCTTTGAGGCGCGCGTGGAACACGTACGCGCTGTCCGGCACGGGCCTGGTCCTGAACGGACGGTGAGCTACCTACCCATTACCTATTCTCCGCCCGCAGGCCCGCGCCTACGGTGGCCGGGAGTCGTCGCGCGGCTCCCGAGGCCCGGAGCGTCTCCCGCGGCGGCTGGGACGGGAGGCTCTCTCCCTCAGCCGTCCCGCCGCCTCCTTCGCTAGCATGACTGCTTCGCAGAAGGAGACGACGATACTCAATTTTGACACCACTTAACTCGGTCACAGCAAAATCAGTCTATAATGTTCCCACTGTTGGGACACAGGCCTCCTCTCTGTTAGAGAGAGTGGGCCGTAATTCACGACGCGGCCACACTTCGTGTTGGTAGATATCACATGTCTTTGAATTTTTGGTTCCAGGACATGCCGGTTTCCTCACGATGTTTTCCTTCACCGTTTTGAGAACAGTGGTGATGAAATTATTTACACATAGTAAAGCGCCTGTCAGGGTTTGAACCTACGACCTACAACTCATAAGTCGCGGTCACAGAATTTGATAAAAATATTTACTCACTCCCCAAGCAGATCTATTGTGCAGATAGATTTTTTTAACTGTAAACACAGAAATCCAATTAAACCTCATAAACGCCAAGCCAGGTTCAAAAAGTAAAAAGGAATTAAAAATAACACTCATTGGATTTTTCATAGAACGAGGGTAAATGTTTTTATGCTTCACCTCTCAACGAGTGTTTGTTGGAACATGTAACATGAATACAATTAAGTACATTCCTGGTAGGAAAACCTGGAGATAGTATTCTCTCTTGGAATTTGTAAAGGTATTCAGACATTCAGTGGGCCGCCCGGATTGGTTTCGACTGTAAAAGTATCACCACACTCGTTCGTGAACGTCGGGTCTCGTCAACGGACATGTATTCAATGTAGCGTGTGCAAAATTCTTCCTTAACTAATAAACATGCCACCATGAGATGTTACATATTTACAGGAATTCTGACTGATATGCAAGAACATTTACGAGCGTTGAAAACGATTTAATTTGTTTTTAGCGATTTGTTTTTAGATATATTGTGCTTTCATTTGTTTTTAGCTACGATATTTTCAGATTAAAAGCTTTAAGAATTAATAAAAGAAACAAACTATAATGAAAGCTTTTCAATAGCAAAGCAACACAACAGTCGACGCCGTCTTAAAAACAAGAAGTCGAAAAACATTGAAAACTTTTCAACAAATATAGAAAAAGTATTCTTTTGACAACATAAGAAAAAGCAACAAAGAAGTTCCATCTTATCGCTTTCTTAGCCCTTTGGTCCGTTTAAATCACTACTATAACCTTTTATAGTCACAGGTCTTATCCGTAATAATAAAGCGGAAGAGTTTGTGTGTTTGAACGCTCTGGAACTACCAGTTGGATTTGAAAAAATCTTTTTTTTTGTCTTTGATAGCCCAATTCTCGAGGAAGGATATTTAACATCACGCTAGGACCATTTGGAGCCGAGCAAAAAAAATAAAGTCAGCAAGAACGCAAAGCGAAAACGAAGTACTAGCGCGGGCAGGCGATGCGATGCGACGGGGCGGGTCGGGGAACATGAAATTTCACGCGGACGGAGTCGCGGGCAGAAGCTAGTACCTTCTATACTTATTCACAGATCTTATCTGTAATCAAGTGTGTGATTTAGTAGAGGTATACTGGTAACCATAGGTATAGGTTATGATTTACGCTGCAATCGGTCGGTTCGACGCTTATGAGTTACTACCTTGCGACACAAATCGTAATGAGGTAAGCTATTCTTAGATAGTAAACTACACGTGAACGTAAAAGACGCAACTGAAAACGTAGACACAGATGCCCTAGCCTAGCACGAAGATGCGACATAATCGTAACGTTGATTCAAACGATTTTTGAATCGTAGATACACCAGACTACCCTACAGCATTTTGGTTTAAAGTTTTCGACAAGCACATAGTATGAATAGTATCACACATACAACGTGCCGCTATAATAGCGACATTAATTTTACACATGGGTAGGGCCAGTGTCATAAAACATATAACAAAATAAAGTAAATTGTAATTTGAAAACTACCGCCTACGCCCCTCGCCGACATAGGGCTCTCTCTCTTTCCTTCAATTCGCCTACTGTTTGCACGTTATTCGTTTTAATTTAATTGATGCGATGTTATGATCCGTGACCCCGGCAAATGACCCCTATCGCTACAGTAAAGTACAGGTCTCTCCAAGGTGCTATTTTAGAAAATTGTAAATAAATAAATAATAAAGTTTAATGATATTAAAATATGTTTATAAAACGTAAACGCGAAACCGTATTATTAAACACACGTGTTAAATTAATGTCGCCATTAAAGCGGCGCGCTGTAGTTATGCATACAGTCTCAAAAATTAGTAAATATTATGTGCGTAACGATTAATTTCAAAATGGTTCGTAAAAATTTACGTCATGGTTACTTCGCGCGTTCGTCTGAGGCCCACAGAACATGTGAGTTTATATGACACACCGACCAACTATCATCATAGAGGTATGCAGACTTGCAGAGTGACACAATCAAAACAACGATCTACAAAGCCGAACATTCCTTAAAAGTCGATGTGTTACGGCTCCTGGCAGACATTTTTTTTTAAAAACGTTGCTTCCCTCACTAGGAATTTCTCCTGGATGCGTTTACAAACATTTAAACTCACATACACAAACAGCCAGACCCGGAACAACTACTTGTAGGTCATACAAATATTTGTTCCGTGCGGGAATCGAACCCGCGACACGCAGCGCAGCAGTCAATCGCTTAATCACTGCGCCAACCGTGCCGTCAAATTAATTATTAACACGTTAAATGAATGACCATACTACAACCTTATTGTTTCAGAATTAAGGCTCCTTCAAACAGGCGCGACACGACACGCGACACAAAGGCACCGCAAGTCGCGCAACGAGCGGTGCCTTTGGGTCGCGCGCGCTTATATCGCGTGTCGCGCCTGTTTGTACGAGCCTTTAAAATGGCCGGGTACTGACGGTACTGTACAATGCGTGCCACGAAAGAAGAGACTTGACACACCACGTGGTTTGACATGCGCAGAACACGATTTTAGGTATCTTTAGCGGTATGAGGTCTGAGTGTGGGACGTGCGGTTTTAGGTATCTTTGGCGTATGAGGTCTGAGTGCGGCGGGACGGGACCGGACGTCATAGGGGCAGCGGAAAGAGCGGGGGAGGCGGGGTCAAGTCTCTTCTTTCGTGGCACGCATTGTACCTGTAAAAATTTATGAAAATGGAGCATTGGTGGCCCAGTGGTAGTAGGTTCAAACCCAGGCAGGCGTTTTACTTTGTGCAAATTATTTCATCACTACTGCTCTCAAAACGGTGAAGGAAAACATCGGAGGAAACCGGCATGTCCTAGAACCTAGAACCAACAATCGAAGACACAATGACATCTACCAATTCGCACTGAGCCCGCGTGGTTGATTACGGCCCACTCTTTCTCTAGGCCTGTGTCCCAGCAGTAAGAACATTATACGCTGATTAAATACTACTTTTAACGTCTTTACAGTAAATTCCACAAAACGAAATCGTTATAATGTCAAGTCAAGAATAACAGATACACTTCTTTGTCATTCTATCTGAATAACATTTACGTTATCTTCGAGGGTTTATTCGCATCATACACGGCATAAAAGCTTTCTTATAGTTTCATTCCCAAGGGGTGTCGGATCGTGTTTCGAAATTGTGCTCATCTCACTGCAAAGCAGATGACAGGCTCGGTCCGGATTACTCGTGTGATGTATGGTGATAACACAATCATGTCGGTATCTCTTTAAGGATTGGTTCTTTTGTATTGCAATAATATATTGATGCCTCAATGGCGTAGTGGTAAAGGATATAATAACTGTATCAATATATGTTGAGGCCCCTTTTTACAGGACTGCAAGAGCTACATTGGACGGAAAAGAGTAAAAGATGTGTTTTTAACTTCTATATAGGCAAATATATGTACATCTACACAAATAAAGAAAAAATGAAGTTATAGTTTGTAGGTAATGTCAAAATAACAGCTTTTTACTAAATGCATATGAGAGTATATACGGTACTTATCTTTAACAAAAAATCCATTTTTTCAATTCTGTCTGTCTGTTTGTTAATCTCCGAAACGGCTGGACCAATATTGATGGGATTTTCGCTGGCAAATAGGAGGAGTAACTTGGGAAACTTTTATTTTTTAATTAGGGTTTCGTGCAAAAAAAACCCATGACATCCAATTTGTTTTCAGACATGCACGCGAACGAAGCCACGGGCACAGCTGGTAATTAATAAAATAGCAACCTGAGTCGGAAGGTCAAGCTGTCATTGTAACTACTAAGGGCTGATTTTTCTTAACTTTAATGGAGGAATAATTTTAAATTTTTAACAGTTCTTTGGTTCTTCCATACAAAAACTGTCAGACGTCAATTTTATTCCACGAATAAAAATTATCGGTCGAGTGAAAAATCAGCCCTAAGAGAATGTAAGAGCGAGTGGAGTGAGCAAGAAAATGAGTTCACCCTAACTCGGATAGGTACTTGTACAAGTAAGTAGGGTTAAGTTTCATTGATGAGCGAACGTCGCGAGTTCGAAATTTGGAGCATTCTAGACCGAGATTGGTTCAGATTCCTTTGTAAATGTTTATTGGAACATCGTGACTCGGATATGTAACATTTTGTTTTATTTTACGAAACAAATGCAGAATGTACAGAGCAGAGCATGCAGAGCTTGAGAATTTATAGCTTGAAGCTTTTGTAAGCCATAAACAAATTACTTTATTTTAATATTTTCATTAGCTATTCATTTATTACGGACATCTTATAAAAAAAAACACTGGCGCTCCGGTAGTGCCGACAGAAGTGAAAACTTGAACAATTACGAGTGTATTTTGTGAATCGTCTTATAAACAAAACACGCGTGTTAAGGTGTGTTCCTTATTTTATAGGGTTTTTTGCAAATCAGGTATGATGACCAAAGTGACTGGTTTATTCTTCTCGTGAAAGGAATTTATTCAGATTTGCTCGTCGTCAGTTATATATCCGTGGTTCAGCGCCATCTCGTCGTTGTTGGATGAACTACGTAGTTAGTACGCGAGGCCTACGTAGTTAGTACGCGAGGCCCTCGTAGTTCTTCCCGATGTGCATAGATGGCGCTGTCCTCAACAACGCGCGTCACGTCTTACGAATTTTCGATCAGGGTCACGTGACCTGACGCGAATTTATAAGTTTTTACCCATTCCAAAAAAACTACACAGCGCCGCTAAAGAAATTTTCACTTCAATAAGAATTTGAGGTTTGAGATAACATTTAGCAAATTTTTGCTTCCACATGTCGCTTAAGCGACCTGTAGCTTGACCGTTTACTTAATACGGCTGATTGGGCGCTTGCTACGCCCTTGAATGCCTAGGTATATTACGTTCTATTCAATAAGGCTCATTTTTTAACATCTACCTATAATCGAGTCTTTGGTCAACTGGACCCACTCGAACTGGACCCACGGGATCACTCACATGCTTAACTTCAGGCTGCCTATTAAATGTGCTTACACATTAGAAAGTTTAGAAAAAAACACTGCCCTTGTTTTAGAAATCAGACAAAAAGGTCTACGCAGTAGGTCTACGAGACGTAGACCATCTCGTAGACCTACCGCGTAGACCTTTTTGTCGCCGCTACGAAAGCAATGAGGTGATGTCAACTTCTTATTTTTTTTATTAATAAATTCTTATTAAATAATAATATTATAAATATTTGATGCCTTTGCCCAGTAGTGGGACAGTGAAGGCTAGTAAAAAAAATAAGTATAGTAAAGTTTCTGAATATCCTTCTAATTAAAATCACATAGAAGTAAAGTCACTTAGCAAGCAGTTACTTTCAAAATTAGTTTATAGAAATTAATTACTTCTACTTACTTAATATTTCTTCAGGGCCTGAGGAACTTGAAAGTTAATGAAAAATTAAACTCGATAGGGATATTTTTCAGCACACATAAAATTAACATTAAAAGTAACGATATTACGTAGGTACTCTAATTAAGTAAAATCCTTTGAGCCAAGTGCTGGTGAACGGCCGGTCGATTCTGTAAAAATGTCACCGTGAAAACTTAGGTGAAGTGAGTTTGTTTTTGCGGAATTTACACTATTGACAGCTCACTCCACGCTCACTTCACCTAAGTTTTCAGGGTGAGATGGTTACAGAATCGCACTGCTGTACCGTTAAAAAGTAAGGGTAAAAGTAGTCATAATTGCTTATAATATTAAACGAATTATTTTACTAAAGCTTTATAAAATTAGGAGCCATTTATACAAATTAGCTAATCTTAGGATTACAAATAGGTAAGAAAAATTAAAAGGCTTGGTGAAGCCTATCATTAGAGAAAGCAAAGAGAAAAATAAAAGTTCCATTATGTTCGGTGACTGTCTGTACGGAATTGTTTGTTGTTCTCAACTGGTCTTGAGACAAGAAAGAAAAACGACCAAAATGGCGGTTAATAATGAAACCCTAGTGAATTATTAAAGCAAATTATTATCCTCTCTTGTACCGTGAACAATGATTAAATGTTCAACTTTGACAATTAAATAGAATGATGCTTGAAAGTAGACTGATAAATTATACGCTTCATTTACTTTATAACCGGCACTCAAGCGTAATGAATTACTATTTTTAAACGCAAAGCACGTAATAAACTACTGGAAGCCCATGTCTCAGTTACTGAAAATGTACAGCAGGTACACAATCACGTCGAGCGTATTAATTAACAATCCTTTTATATATAATGAACAACCAACCCTTCCGGACAAAGCTTTTACCCATTCAGGCGATGAGTTTCCGTTAGGTAAGTTCTGTTTGATTCAAAAGGGATTGTCTGGAATCGGTGGCGTTAGTGAAGTGCTGCGAACCGGGTCGTCGGACGAAATGCACCGACTCCCTAATGTTTCGGTTTCAGTCGGGCTCGGGTTTCCAGTGTAACGGCGGGAGAGCTCCGGGCCGGCCGCTTGTCGCACGCTCCCGATACCACTCCGCGTAAACCGTACCAACACGAAACATATATGAACATCGATGTTCAAGACAATTCTCGAACGATTTAAAAGTTTTCTAAAACAAGTTTTTGAAGTGTCAGCGATGCGTGTAGCGAGGATGACTTCGATAAGTGCATAACAACGCGCTGCATTGGTGAGTGCAGACCGCCATATGTACCACCTACCAGCTCACTTACTTCGGAACACTAAAACATTTCACTTACGTGCCCGTGTTCAGCACGAGGCTCTATTTTGGTAAAATTATATGACGAAAATTTTAATGGAAACAAAACTAATTAAGAGTTCCTTTTGAAGCATAAGTTTGGAAATCACTTTCCTAAAAGCCTTCCTTCGTATCGATTTAAATGTCATTGCTCTAACTAATAAGATTAAAAATAAGTTGTTTTTGGACAAATTATTTCAGAAATTACCCTTAAAACGCGATCAATACTGTTAGAGTCAGAATAAGTAAAACCTACTCTTTAATGGTTAATCTTCTTCGGAATCCCCTTAAATAAAAAAGAGTCCATTAGTCCTCATCAAGAAAGTAGAACGGTAAAGGGTCGGGAAATGTTGCTAGGCTGGGTAGTAATGGACCAGCTGGAATTAAGAGAACTTGATTTACATTCATGTTACTGCTAATTTCCACTAATGGTACAATTGAACTTATTCTGGTCGGCGGACGGTGAAAAATAAATTCACTTTTTAATTAGTAAAATTAATTAGATTGTATCAACGGTTCTGACTAAAATTAGAAGGAAATCAGAATCACGCAGAATTGAAAATTCCATTAACGTCTTCGTAAATTATTCTGAGTCTAATTGTGTGCTTAGAAAGATTTTCAAGCCTGAAATATAATTTGTTTTATTTGATTAATTACATGAAACGGTTTGTTCTCGCCTCTCATTGAGATTAATTACTGTTGACTTTTTCAAATGGGTAAATGTTTGATTTTCAGGATTCCGTACTCAAAGGGTAAAAACGGGACCCTATTACTAAGACTCCACTGTCCGTCTGTCCGTCTGTCACCAGGCTGTATCTCATGAACCGTGATAGCTAGACAGTTGAAATTTTCACAGATGATGTATTTCTGTTGCCGCTATAACAACAAATACTAAAAACAGAATAAAATAAATATTTAAGGGGGCTCCCATACAACAAACCTGTTTTTTTCGGCGTTTTTGCCTTGTGGTACGAAACCCTTCGTGTGCGAGTCCGACTCGCACTTGGCCAGTTTTTATTTAATTGCCTACATCAAAGCCACAATGAAAGCAAAATTTATTTTAATACCATTTTGAAACGTTTGAAGTTCTCGATGTTTCTCACGCTCTATTTAATGTTTTATTTTCACAACAGGGTTAATCTCGCACGTTCGGTTTTAGCCTAGTTGATGGCAATTGCCTTGCCTTAAGGGACTTAAGCATGACTGGCTAAATTTGGGTGTACTATAGGTACACATCTGCCCAACCCTTCGGGAAAACAAGGCGTGATGGTTAATCCAACCCTATTTTGATGTTCCATCGACTAAGTCGAATAAGGTATTCAAAAAAAAAACCCTGAGCCATGTAAGTTAATGCCGTCAATATTTGCAAATCTCATTAAGAGGAAATGCGGTCGGAGAGACTTTTGAAAAAGTCATATCATATCAAGTCATAATTCGCGGTTTGGCTCTCGCCTATTTCCTCCTCCGATATTGGACCAATGTAAAAGATATTTCATAATCTGATACATACTGTGTCCCTATCTTTTTCTTTATTCGTTAATAGTTGTCAAATTTGTACAGTAGGCATCTGTTGATAGCGGCAATTCTGAGCATTTTTTGAGGGTTCTAGTCTAGTGCTTATAAAAATAATGCATCATCGAATATTAAAAAAAAAATAAAAAAAAGAAAAAGAGTAAAAAACTAGTACTAGTACTTAGTTACAATTATTATTCAGTAAAAAATCATTGCATTATGGTCACTTAACCAGAAAGAAAACAGGCGAGAGCGTTTTTATGGAGAAAAGACCACCCGCATTTCCGCTTTTATCTATGGTATTAAAATGCAACATTATATATTTTGTAGTGTTTGATGTATTTTTTTATGTTATGTATTTTTGTGGTGTACAATAAAGTATACATAACAAATAAATAAATTGACAAGACATCAAATACACAACATAGGTTTAGGTACCTAGATAAGTCAAGACTTCATACAAGGTGGAGATGACAATAAATAATCACTATAGATAATCAAAGATTGGCACAACCCATACTGCCTGCGGACGGAGAGTGGGCCTGCGGACGGAGAGTGGCGTAGCTCACCGTCCGATCAGGACCAGGCCCGTGCCGGACGGCGCGTACGTGTTCCACGCGCGCCTCAAAGAGATGTCAGCATCAAATTGAAGGGGCCCGTTAAGGCCGAAGCCTGCCGGGTCAGTGGGATTGTCCGAAAGGGTTACCACTGGCCCGGAACATGGCTAAGGAAGGAACACGGGTGGGTTTTAGTCAATAAGAGTCTGACACTCCCTTCCGCTCCACCCAGAGCGGAACGGGCAATTTGATGATTTCTCATCCTGAAAAAAAAACCCATACTGGGTTTGTTTAAAAAAAACACATTGTATAACATACTGCTAGGCGATTGTGAACAAAACTTCGGCAAGATGTTCAGTAGAAACGCGTATGTCTCAAATATGATAATCGTGGCACTGACGAGCTGTTTGTTTACAGGCTGCTGTCACGTAATGATAAGCAACGGATTTTCTTACACCTACGTTTTACGTTCAGATTAAAGATGTACCGAAATGTACACGACTATATGACTACACGTGTACACATATGAAATGAAAAACGTAAAGCAATTTTGAAGCTTTTCTTCCACGCATTGGTTCATGTCACGTTTCACACTGTACAAGTAATAAAAAAAAGTTTAAAAACTAAAACCCGACTACTGAAAAGGATGAAACAGGAAAGTACCTTCCCGTGGTCGCATGCTACCATAACTTATAATATGTATGTTAGTACAGCGGCATGTGGCCACAGGAAGGTACTTTCTTGTTTCTTCGGGTTTTAGTTTTTAAACTTTTATTTTATTTTATTATCTTGGGACTTATTTCAGTAATATGTATATTTTTGAAATTAAACCCTTTCATTTGATACCCCCACAAGACACCATCCCATAATATTTATTTTGAAATTCTTTACCTTATGTCCTCTAGAGGGCGCCATATTTAATTTAGTGTGACGTCACATAGCCTGTAACCAGCGGACGGACAAGACGCTTCTAACGATACCTCATTTGTCAAATTATTGTAAGTACTTTTGAAGTTATGAGGGAACAGATGAACATACATATGTACATACCGGTCAAAATCATAACCCTCCTTATATTTGAGCTTATATCAATGCATTAGGTAAATAAATGGTCACCAAACTTTCCGAAGATTTATTTATTGATTATGTAGAGATTTCTGTTATTTTAAATACTTACACTTGAAAATAAAGTATTTATGGAAATGATGTAATAGACACTGTCGCTGAAGACGAGCGCTGGGGACTCTGTCTCGCATTATACTGAGCGATGGCCGTTTTGCGTGGATGTGACGCATATTTTCCTCTAACTTGTTCTTTTTTGTGTTTGTGTTCTTCCTCTGCGTCATGTTTACCGCAAATAAACGTATTTTCTTTCTTTCTGCTTTTTTTTACAAAATTATGAGTATTGTGCCTGAAATAAAGATGAATAAATCAATAAAATTTACCCAACTGATTTATCCTTACATAGTAGTGAGATTTAAGTCTATCAGCAATCAATATCAACTATATATGTATGTCCTTCCGTCAGAACCATCAAACTTTCACGTTTGAAACCAAATTAATCTTGTCAGAGGAACTGACAAACTTTTTCAATAGACGTCTATAGTCAAATCACTTAAAGGCTCGTACACACAGGCACGACGCGACACGCGACACAAAGGCACCGCAAGTCGCGCAACGAGCGGTGCCTTTGTGTCGCGCGCGATTCGCGTCGCGCGTCGCGCCTGTTTGCAGGAGCCTTAATTGAGACCTCGCCTGCGGGGTATAGGGGCGTGGGGGTACGACGTGAACGGGGACCGGGAAAGGTGCGGGCGGCGGGCGCTCGTAGAGTGACACATGAAGCGAAATGTGCACTGGACAGTTCTTAAGATATTATGTAACGTCACAGCGTTAACGGTGAACAGGTGGTGATTTTTTTAAGTAAATTAATTGATGATTTTACATAATATTTATTATATACAAGATTTATCAAAATTATAAATCAATCACTTATGTCCATATCAATATCACTAGAACTTGATTCTTCACTTTCGATGCAGCCATCAATCAGAATCGTCTGAATCGTCCTGCATATTAGGTAATAATAAAATCAACAAATTCATCTAGAACTCTGTCATGTTTGTTTGCATTGTGTTAATTACATGGTTAACATTAACACAACAATGCTCCCACTTCTCTACGGAATATTCAGTAAATAATACCTCCAACATATTTTTTTTAGTCCAAATTAGAATCGATACTTTTTTGTGCTAACTGTCCTGAACCCCAGACCAATTCAATTGGGTTCAGGTCTGGGTGGTATGGAGGCAAACGCAACACTTCATGTTCGTTTGTTTCAATAACTCGTCAATTTTGTAAATATCTTCTGTGAAATAGCTTTTAATTAATTTAAATAAGCCATCCTTTCTAAGTTTATTATCAAAAGGCACGTCATGCCGCGTCGCGTCGTCGTAGCCAATCTTGCATAGCTGGCTTGGTATAAGCCGTAGTCGGCATTTTCTCTTTTCGAACCGAATGATAAGTTGCGTTTTCCATTACTATGACAGAATTTGGTGGTAATAAGACATAAGTATTTCATTTATCCATTTACCTTCCGGAATAAATGCTCTAAATTATTGTAAAAACCACATCAAAATCCGTTTCGTAGTTTAGAAGATCAACGGGCCCACACAGACGCGAAAAGCGACTTTACAGCGTTTTCTCCCAAATTATTGGGGAGACCAGCAATTGAAATGTAACTCCGAATTAATAAATAAATCAAGAGCCATTACTACTCCCAAACGCCGAGTGACAAATACATTTCCAAACCACTTTTCGGATTCGGCCGACCAACAATAATAACGAAATCAAATTGACAATTCTGATTCAATATTTGATATTAAAATAGAATTGATTGACGCTCGTTAAGTCGAAGGTAAACTTGGGGATGCAAAGATGAACATTTAATTTAAAATAATAATAACAATGCTTTTGGTAGGAAGGGCCTACCAACTTCATAATTTCAAATTAAATTATTTAAAACACTAATAAAGGTGCAGTTTTGAAGTATAAAAAACGGAAATCATAAAACTTATAAAATGTATGAGCGAAAACTTTAATTAACTTAACTTGCTGTTGAACTTAACTGTTAAAGACAAATAAAGGTTAGCCTACACCATAGAGTGGTTTATAGTCTTTGGCCTACACTGTAAACCTATAAATCATAAAACTTATAAAATGTATGAGCGAAAACTTTAATTAACTTAACTTGCTGTTGACCTTGACTGTTAAAGACAAATAAAGGTTAGCCTACACCATAGAGTGGTTATACCTATAGTCTTTGGCCTACACTGTAAACCTATAAAAAGCTAAATAATAACTTAACTAGGGCACAGTTCGTAAGTCCTACGCGTTATTAAAAAACATACAATACAAACGAACATAAGTACATAGAGAATTGAATTTCCTTTGTAACATACAATATAATATACAATTATGTACGTGTTACAATAAAGAACAGATTGGCAACACGAGAATCCAGCGAATATCGAAGTATGAAGCTACGAGCACGAGCTACGAATTGCTACGAACACCTCAAGTGTTCAGCGATGCTCAACCTTTTTTGTTACGTTTCATTCCATCCTCTTTCAGTGAAGCGGTTTTATCGACAAAAGCAAGAATGTAACTCGCTATAGATCTACAGTAAATTCCAAATATAAGCACTCTGTAGCGCTGCAAGTTTCTTTTGGCGCGTGGCTAAAAACGGAGCTGGCGTCACAGTCCGTTCGTAGTTGCCTATTTTACCTCTGATTTTGCATCACTGTCCAAATCGCAGTGATCTTTATTCTCATTCTAATAAGGTTGCTGTTGGGTTGCTGGGACTGACAAGTCTGTCAACATCATTGTGATCTTTATTCTCGTTACAATAAGGTGGCAGCTATCAGAGGTAAGAAAACTGTGAATGGACTGTAGTTCCGTTTGTTTTTAGTTCCGTTCCGCCATCTTGTTTTTTGAATATGGTTCAAGTGACATTTCACAAAACAATTGCATGTTTAGCGACAGCGAGCGCCTCTTACCAACGTCATTCGAGCGCCAAATCATCCCCTAGCAGTGTACCTGCTGCCTCGTGATGAATTGAGTCAAAGTACAAGTATTAATTACTTTACGTTTAAAGCCTACATAAAACTCGGCGGGGTTAACCCGACCCCAGGTTAACGATACCTGATTCATCTTCATCAAATGACTCTTACAGCCTGCGCCCGTAACAGCTGGTACACCGTAAAATATGCATAAAAATGCAAAACTAACCTAGACCAGGGGGCCTAAAAAGGCCACTGGCAGAATCAAAAAAGGATAACATTATCTATACTAATATTATAAAGCTGAAGAGTTTGTTTGTTTGTTTGGTTGAACGCGCTAATCTCTGGAACTACCAGTCGAATTTGAAAAATTCTTTTTGCATTTGATAGCCCAATTCTTGAGGAAGGCTTATAGGCTATTTAACATCACGCTATGACCTTTAGGAGCCGAGCAAAAAGAAAAAAGTCAGAAAGAACGCTAAGCAAAAACGAAGTAATAGCGCGGGCAGGCGATGCGATGCGACGGGGTGGGTCGGAGTAACAAGAAATTTCACGCGGACGAAGTCGCGGGCAGAAGCTAGTGAATTATAATATGGCGACGACAGTCCGTGTTTTTCTTTTTTTCGATGTACTACGTAGGTATAATTCGAAGAGATTAGGATTGGATTGATTGGTATTTTAGCTCAGACAAAAAAAATAACTGAAAATCCTTCACCAATGGGATTTGAAACGATTAACTTAACAGTTAACTGTTTATTATGATTCATAATGTTATCCTTTTTTTATTCTGCCAAAGTGGCCTTTTTAGGCCCCTTGTTTATTACCCGTTTATTCATAAACGTTGCTTAATAAAGTTAAGTAGTGATTAGCGACTGTTTAACTATTTAAATTTTTTTGTCATTTGAAAGTCACTTAATTTTAATCACCGTTTATAAATAAACCCCTTAGGGCGCATTCCACTACACTTTTATACCTAGGAAGGAATAAGTCTTATCCTGAGAATATATTTAGAATTTTTGTAAATTTTTCCATACTAGATCTATCAGACGTCAATTTTATTCCACGAATAAAAGATATCTGACTTTGGTAAAATCAGCCCTTATGGGGCTTATTTGACCTAAAGCACGGTCACTGTCGGACAGAAAAGAAAGAGAAACACGATGACACAACCCTGGTAATTTATTGCAAAATATTAAGCAATTATTTAATTACTAAAAATCTATTGTTTGGACAAAAAAATTAAAACATTAGTATTTTAGTATGTTGCATGTAGAAAAATCTGACAAAAATTCAGAATGATTGTATGTATATTAGTATGGTTTTTATTGTAAAAAGAAAGTTTTTAGAGGTATGTTCATTATTTTTTTCTATCGTATCAAATTAGTTGTATTATGTTTTCAACACACTATCTACCTGGCATATATCCTGAAGAATATCATATATTTTTCTGATTTTGTTGACTGTAGTCGATCATATACTTTTATTGTTTCTAAAACTTGCGTTTTTTGTGTTTAGGTCCTATAAGACCCTTAATGTTTAAGGTTTTACTAACATGTTTGTTGTGGGATTACTAGACTGGATTCAGGCTCAAAGGAGTCTTAAATTACCTACATACATATCAATGGGGTCGCAACTTGATCCGGGAACGATGCGACTTACGACCTCACCGCAATCCTAAAATTCGGCTAAACTCACATGGTTGTTTCGAGCCATCCTTAATTTATGAAACCGTTACCGATAAAAAATATGTATATAGGTAAGTGTGTCCTACGTAGTTTAATAAAAGCCTAATCGCCTGTTTCATTTTAACCGACTTCAAAAAATGGAGGAGGTTCTCCATTCGGTTGTACACTTTTTATGTTTGTTACCTCAGGACTCCGATATTTATTGACTGAAATCTTCTGTTTGAAAGGTTAATCCCATATAAAGGTCAAGTTCTGATAAGTGGTTTTAGAGATAGCTTCAATAATACGTATTTTTTCCAATTATTATGTTGATGGTGTTATAATCATTTCTTGTCACTGTTTTACTTAGCAAGTGAAGGTATATGAATTTGTGAGGGAATAACTAAAAAGAGTAAAATAAAAACTTTTTATTTTTTTGTTAATTTGTTGAATGTCTTCTGTGCACAATGCGTGTGAAGTCTATGAAATAGGCCCTAAGACGTTGTCCTTTCTACATGCAGGAGTGAGGATGACGCGAGCGTCGACGTCGCCGCCGCAGCGACTGCTGGAGCGCTTCACCAACAGCACGCCAGCGCCGGCCACCACCACCACCGCCAACAATGTTGGCCCACCAGTGCCCAAGCCCAGCGCCAACAACAAGAGGCCCACGCCCATCATTATATACCCCACGGGTGAGATAATGTAACGTAAGTGCTGGAGCACACGATGCGTTGCGGCGCCGCACCGCATAGATTTCGGCGTATCGGCGGGCACACAAGCCGCTCGTGTGCCCGCCGATTCGTCGAAATCTTAGCGGTGCGGCGCCTCAACGCATCGTGTGCTCCGGCACTAAGCCTTATTATGCTCCCCGCTACGGGCGGAGAACTTTTTCCAAATTGTCTGTTTTTTTTTTTGTGCGGGAAAAACATTACAGAAAGAAAAAGTGACTCACCAAAGATACCATATCTTCAATCTTTCTGTACTAATATTATAGCTGAAGAGTTTGTTTGTAACTTCCGATTTCGGAGCCCAATTCATGAGGAAGGCTATTAGGCGTAGGCGATGCGATGCGACGGGGTGGGAGGGGTGGGTGGGGTGAACAAGAAATTTCACACAGACGAAGTCGCGGACAGTAGTTAGCAAATAATAAAGGTTCTCAAATTACAGTGTGTTCCTAAACAAGCAAAATATGTGATTGATGATTATTAACGCGAGGGCGGGTGTTGTTGCCCATTTTTGTTTCCTTCTAATATGATCTATTTAGCCTTATTGCTCTCGGAAATCGGGAATTTCATACTCTTTTTCGAACACGGCCGCTGTTGATCCTTGAAACTAATTAAATAACCTATTTAACTTCCCCGATCCCCAACCTTTTTATGAAGCACATCATAACTCGAGGGCAATTTTTCCGGACTGATATGTAAGTGGGACAGGTATTTGCCTCTCTGTGGAGGTTATCTGAAACGACAAATACATGATATCGGAGGGCCGAAGCCTGGTTTTTGCACGATAGTAGATATGGCTCAGTGTTAATTGCCTCGTTATATTTTCGCGACCTTTCAAATTTCTGGGAGCACCTTAGTGGCTTCCGCATATTTTAACTTGACTATTAGCCTAGGTTCGCACGGGTTCATTTTTCCCGCGGGATTTTTTTTTTGCGCACTGGATTTTCAACGCACTGCTCAGCACCGAGAGTTGAAAATCCAACAATGTGTTTTTTGACGCGCTGAGATGCGCTCCGTTGGATTCTCAACGCTCGGCTTAACACTGAAAGTTGAAAATCCAGTGCGCTATAAAATTTTACGTCCGTGCGACTGTGGGATAATACAGCGCGTTATATTGTGTCGTATACCGACTAGATAGCTTACATATTTGGTTAGTTCAGTTTGAGAAAGGGTAAAATGCCAAGCAAACAGACTCACAGTCCCATCCAAAAGTCCCAACCGTCCCTTTCAAAAGTTATTTTAGAATACACGTAGTTTTCAAATACCATAATGGCTGTAATTTCCGTTGATACAGACAGGGATTTAAGGAAAAGTGGGTGGTGGATCTGAAATAGTGAAATACATACTTACCTATCTAATATTAATATAATTAAATTAGCTAACGAAACTCCGCCAACGTGTTGGGTATTGATATCCAAATATAATTAAACAAAAAATAAATTAATTTGATGATTTTTTTTTTGTGGGATCATCGACCGCAGTTAGTGTTGTGTCATTTGAAATATCAGTTATTTTTTTTTTGTGTAAATTTCATTATCGAGATGGAGCTGAACACGATAGAACAAAAGAAAACAGATTTTCTCAACTCATAACTCAAGTAGGTATCAAACCACCAGCGGTCCAAAACCTCAAATGTTTGATTTTTTTTATTTTATCCTATTAAAATATTGATATTTCGGTTAACCTATTAAAATATTGATATTTCGCTAGCTAATTTAATTTGACCCTACAAATAAATAATTCGAATAAATATGACAAAAGATTTATGCACCTAATTGTTCTTGTATGGAAACAGATTAGCAACCAATTAATTATCGTTATCAACTCAAATATATACCTAGTCTAAAATATCGCCGAATCGAGCGTGTAGAAACTAAACCATACCATCTCTAGTAGAACTGTACTAGTTAGTAGCGTGTCTAATGACTTACTACAAGAGTGATTAAATGGGTAATTTGCAGTAGCTTAATTGTGTAAGTTCAATGGTAACCGGAATCTGTTTCTACTTGACGTTCCAATGTGGTAAACCAAGTTAAGGCTGCTACAAACAGGCGCGACACGCGATATAGTCGCGCGCGACACAAAGGCACCGCTCGTTGTGCGACTTGCGGTACCTTTGTATCGCGCGCTATTTTATCGCGTGCCACCTGATTGAAGGATTCTTTACTTGTACATGCCACTGATAGACTGCGGCCGATCGATACATTACGAACATTGTGAACCAATTCGATTATTAATGGTGTTGCTTTTAAAGATAATAACTTAATAACATAAAACAAAGGTATAAAAATAACTAGCTTCTGTCAGCGTGAAATTTCTTTTGCCCCCGACTCACTCCGTCGCATCGCATCGGTTGCCCGTACTATTACATCGATTTCGCTTAGCGTTCTCTTAATTATTTTTTTAACTCGGCTACCTCTCGAATGTCTTATGTTACACAGTGCGACATAATAACAATAAAATTCTATTGTGTCTGCTAATTGGACGCGCGAAGGATTAAGGGTCGTAGCGTAATGTTAAGTAGCCTATAGCCTTTCTCCAGAATAGGGCTATCAAATGCAAATATAATTTTTCAAATCAGACTGGTAGTTCCAGAAATTAGCGCGTTCAAACAAACGCTTCCGCTTTATTATTAGTGTAGAAGATTAGTATGTATAAGTATAGAAACCATGAAACAGTCTACAAAGGATTAGGAAGATCAACAATTAATGTTGAAAGGCATTTATTTTTTTCATTAAGTTTCAAGCAGTTATCGTGATATTTTGAATAGCACCATTATTGCACCATAACAGCCAGGAGGCTTAATATTTGCCTGATTGTTATCACGAACTGGGGCGGCAGTTCGGGTTGCCAACGTCATCATTATGCCGACCGGCCCGTTTTAGGTGGCAAGTGAAAAAAATGAAAAAGTAATTAGGGTGGTAGGGGAAGCCAAGTAACGTTCTCGCGAAATACTCTTCATTTTTTGGCTGGAAATAGATGATTTAATTACCGATATCAGTGTCAGATTTATTTATGAAACGGAACGAAAGATGTTTTCGGCTTGGTCTCAAATTAGCCCCTTCGTTTATTATTTTCGCTCCTTAGAGGCGGCTATTTCTACTATGAGGTATTTGATTGTCTATATAGTAATATCCTTCACCATCTGGCTAGCCTTTTCTCAACTATGTTGGGGTTGGCTGCCAGTCTCACCGGATCTGCATCCGGTGAGACTGGTAGCCAACTCCAACATAGTAAAATATTGGTATTCATCTGCATGAATACCAATATTTTACATGAAGCGACTGCCTATCTGACTTCCACAACCCAGCTACTGGGTAATAGGTAAGACTGTTGGTTGTCAGACTTTCGGGCTTCTAACGACCCGTAACGACAGCCAAAGCAAAACATAGCAATATCCTTATAGATAAGAATTATCTTACACATACAGCACCCATAAAGCCATAATGTCGTATCATCTCGTTTGACCTGCACTGCTAGTACAAACAGCCGGTGTCTTGTTTAATATTGGTCTCATTTATCGTAGACAAGGCTGTGCACTTAGCTGCCTCTGCCTCGAGCTCCAACATCATAAGTACTGCACACGTTCTAAAGCCGGCCATGTTGGCTTTTGATAATAAAAGAGTATTTTTAGCCCAACGAAAGAAGTAGATTAAAAATTCACTCTTTTTCTCTTTGAAATTGAAGTTATAAAGTTCGTTGAAATAGGTATAATCTAGTATTCAAGATCTGAACATTTTATTGACCCCGTAGTATTTTGTTACAATTTAAATATTAATTTTTTCATGTACATAATCGAGACACATTAAATATCATTACCCCTTAAATGTGTTTCAAAATTTTACAGAAAATTACTTTAATAAGAAGCAAACAATAAGTTTTGGCATATTTAATTAAATATCTTTCAACTAAGAATAATTAAGTTCAGTTTTTCAAGTACTTAACTAAAACTTAACGTGGCGTTTACCAATTTTCACTTGTCTGAAAACTTTGAATGCTGTATCGATCAGCTGTTTTTGACAATCGAAAGAAAGGCGTTAATTAAAGGCGTTTGTTTTCAATTTAATGTGTAAGCAACTCCTAATTAGTTTTTGGAAGTTTAACTTGCAGAGCTTAGACATTTTATTCAACCGTTTATTATTAAAAAAGTAATAAAAATCTCTCAACTTAGGTAGTTCGGTATGTATTAAATGTTCAGCAATTTCAAATACAGAGATACGTTACAAAATACAATTTCATTTTCTGATCAATAATCAGATTGTACAACAACAAATTGGTCGGCGACCCCCAAATAAGCATTTGCCTGTATCTTGGGGGTCGGAAATAATAATAATGTTTGTAAAATATTCAAAATATAATCATTTAAATTCTCAAGTTATCTGACGAACGAAAAATCGACCTGCAAATATTGATTAAAACCACAATAAATATTTGCTACGTTTAATTAAGATTTAATTTAGTAAGAAATAACGAGTACCTACCTAATCTCATGAAGCTATCACTTAAGTGATCAGAGGGCTGGGTCGTTCTTTAGCCAAAGAATTAAGATTATATATTATATTATAATTAAGATTGCCATTCAACGTGGCAATGCTGCCAGTCTTCTGGACACGTTTCCGGATGATAGCGATGAGGACGAGTGGGTACTTCGATGCCTAAGTGTCATTGTTTTTGTATTTATTTGTATAGTAAGTTAGTTAGGTAGTCATTTAAGGCTCCTACAACCAGGCGCGACATAAAGGCACCGCTCGTTGCGCGACTTGCGGTGCCTTTGCGTCGCGCGAGATTTTATCGCGTGTCGCGCCTGTTTGAAGGAGCCTTCAATTTAGTATCTAGAGTAAATAGTTACCTATACATACAATAAAATGGAGCTATTACGTTAAAAATATAACTAAAAAGCTTCAAAAACGTTTAAAACATACAAAAATATGATCTAGTTGGCAGTGGCCTACTATCGCATCATCAGCGCCACTTTGCTTACTTATTTAGCTGCCACAAAGTGTTCAAAATGCCTATCTCTAGGCTCCTTTTCACTCTGCTTCCATTTCACTTTAGCTATATTTAAAATAGTAGTAGGTAGTGTAGGTACATAATTTGTCCGGGTAGTGTACAAACGCGACTAAATATTTATTATTTACTAGCAACGCCCCGCGGTTTCACCCGTATAAGTGTCGATCCGGTGGGAATATCGGGATAAAAAGTATCCTATGTGTTATTCTAATATATAAGCTATATTAATGTAAAGTTTCATCAAAATCCATTCAGCAGATTTTGCGTGAAATGGTAACAAACATCCATCCATCCAGATACGATACTATAAATTATATGTAGGTACTTAGTTCTGTATTCCATCGTGTGATAATATTATACGAGTATGTCGTCAAAACATCTGAATGTTTTACTTACCCAAATGTGCAATTAAACAAAAAGTTTTCAGCCAAGGTGCGTGTTGACACACACCTGTGGATTTAACACCAATATTTAGATGAAACATAAATACAAATAGCGAAACGAAAACGAAACGCCTTGTTTTTATTTCCAACTCCGAACATTGTTGAAACTCATCGAGTCTGTTTGTTTATATCTTACTTGGTACATGTATATGTGGCCCCACTTTTCGCCGCCCTTTATTTACGGAAAATAGCCAAAGGAATTAGTCTATAAACGTTCTTTTATTGTTCCAGTGACGCCGGAATCGATAGTAGTGCCGATTGTATCTTGCATATTCGGCTTCCCATTGTTAGCGCTCACCGTTATCTGCTGTTTGAGGAGACGAGCCAAAATGGCGAGGTGAGTTACGAGCATATTGGTAATGACAAGGACATCATGAAATCACAGGCCATTTACTGAACCATTATGATCGTACTTGGGCAGCCCGATAACGTAGGTAATGTTCCCCACGATAAACCCTTCAGGATCGCTCGTTCGCTTTTAGGTCAAACGTTGATTTAGGACATCGCAAGACCTTTTCATGTATTACTTGATTCAGGGCCTCTTCTGCGACTACTTGTTCGATCGAATAAAAGATAAGTTGAGCAAATAATGCCAACTTTAAGCGTACTTACATAATATAGAGGGAGTTATGGCGCGCATGATTTTGGTAAGTGATTTCACCTTTCACCGTTAGTTACCTATTACCTCATATATAGGTATGCGTTCCGCAAGGAAAGCAGTTACACGTAATGTGCGTGATAATGATGATTGATTCAGATGAGATCGTCTATGGCTGTAGTTAAACTCAGCTTCAATGCTCCTACGGATAATGTGAAGCAATTATGCGCACTGCAGACTAGTAAAGTGAATATTTTATCGCACAGTAATCGAAAATAGGAAATTTTTGTGCCTAATAGGCACATGGGTAGACGGAGGGAATAAAAGTGAGACAATGTTTTAGATTTAGATAATTGAACATGATTTACAGAAATGTTGATGAAAGTACCTGTAAAATTTTCCTACCACACTCTTTAGAAGAGCACAAATCTTAGCTTTAAGTGCCCAGTGGGCAGTCCACAATGTAAAGCAACTCATTGAAAATACTGCTACCTTACTTCTCATAACTTACTCCTCTGGATAAATATCTCGCCATCCCATCCAGTAATGAGTCTTAATACAAACCAAGCCACTCTAAATGCAGATATCTCAGTAGCGCCACTTTGCTTCAAGTTTTCAGTACACAAGATGTTTTCAGGGAACGTGCGAGGCGGAGAAATTGCGAGCTGGACCGAGGGGAGCTGTCAGTAGTCAAGATGTCTCCGGTGAGATCGAAACCTCGAGCTGTCAGCCTGATCCGGTCGCCGCGACCACCACCCACGCTGGAACTGGACACCGTGCTCGAAGAACGATCCGACCCTGAACAGACCACACTCTCACAAGTACGGTCTACAGCAAGTAGTAATAACACTTGAGCAATGAAATTCACCTTATTGCAACAAAATAAAGGCGGTAACACCGTCAAATTGTTAACATGGATGGTTGACTGTACCTGCTACTTTATTAAATCCATGTTATAAATATATATGTATTTATATTTTGTTAGTTTGTTTTTACATACTTTTTGTAGGTAAATTGAGTCTGGAAACAAAGAGATTACTTAAAGCTTTGGGAAATAAAATGTATTTCACTCTGCGGTTTATCGTGATCTGAAATAAAACAATGAAACGTGACTTTTATGTGATGCTTGATATTGTTTATTCAACGCTTCGTATTGTTCTCACGGATTGACTTAATTATGAGCGTAGCTGCTGTTCTAAAGGGGTCGCGCGTTAATAAAAATAGCTTTTTCAGTCATTTAGATATTAGGTTCTGTCCAAGCTATACCCAGTACTACTATTTTATCAAAATATTCTTTTGTTTCTAGAAATCTTCACAGGTTCTATCATTGAAATTAATGTGTGATAAATTCTCCAATAATGTTTGTACGGCTCTATTGTAATTTTGACAAAGGTCGTGGGTCCATCCCACGACCTCCCTTCCTTTCTGTTCTCATTGACGATATATCACTAAATCTAATAAGTAGATAAATTATCTGTCATAAAGAACAATTTATTGAATTGAATGTGAAATTCAATACCTATGTTAAAAATCTGCCCCCAAACATCGTTATCCAGATTAAGTAGCTTGAAGCCAGGAAATCAAGGAGATCTTACGTATATCTGCTTCTCTCTTCGGAATATCTTAACAAGGATTAATATTTAAAGGTGGAGATCACACCAGACCGTGAAGTGGGCACGATACTGTTCGGGGCCGTGGGCGCGATGGGCACGGCAGCGGCCGCGGCCGTGTGCAACCGGGACAGCTAGCGGCGCGGCTCGGTGCAGCCCGGCGCGCGCTCGCCGCTGTGGGCCGCACTCACGAGCCAGCCGCTCGACGAAGACGACCCCGATGACGACGAAACTGGTGGCGAAGACAGCTAGCAATTGGACGAGCGCTCCATTGTCGACATCGGCGAGCGCATGAAACTTTTCCTGGACATTCCACTCAGATTCTGAATCTGTGAATTGTGAACAAACAGTGTTCATCATGACTTCAAATATTTGAACAATTAATCGACTGTTATCAGATTTCTAAACGATGTAAATAGATTCACTACCTAAGGAAATCCGACTGGATTCATTATCTACAGACTTACCTACATGTTTCCTAATATTGAAATTCAGTGTTTCGTGAATCGATTTCTCTTACATTACACACAATGTGATGTGTGTACTCTATTGTATATGTGTTGCGTAGCAAGCTAAAGTGGCAAGTGGCAATGTGCTGGTCACATCTGCGCTAGAAAATAACTGAACGTTGAACGAGTTTCAGTATAGGCCTCGGACAATGAAGCGTGGCGGTCGGTATCATTCCGGACTTCACTATGTGCGAATTTCACCAATGAAACTGATCGCGATAAGCACATGTTCAGCCGCATTCAAGAGTTATCCTTGTCCAATATTCCCGAGCTTAGATATGAAATATGCTTATCAAGTTCAGTTTCATTGAGATTCTCCCTAAGAATGGCGACCAAGTAGGTACTTATTAACAACAGTAAGGCACAATCGAAATCTCAGACTTGAAAAGGCCTACGTAGATTATGTACATCAATTAATAAACGCAAATTAATGACGAGGCTGATAATAATTTTATCAAACTAAGCTCTTTTGAGCTGAATTTCTAATAATATTTATTCTGAAAGTCACGCGAAAGATTTATTATATTCAAGTCAATTTTGAAATGTTTAATTGTAAATTCTCTCTCCTCGTTTCGCTTAAAAAGTAGTGCCTAGGTACTGGCAATGGTACATAGTTTTCCATCTAATGTTCCCTGTTAACGGTATGAGTTGTTATTGTAGCGTTACACAACGAAACGGCTGTAGAAATATTTCGACTCATTTTAAATTACTCAGGTAATTCTTAATAAACTTTTGTAAAGAAGAGATGTACCTACTAAGAAGTTCACTAATGTAAATATGATCGTGCACTAACTTTAACATTGCACGGAGCTATTAGGCTTGACCCTCGTGCATAGCACAATATCAGATAAAAATATTAAGTAGGTAGTAACTAAAGACCTTGCATATATTATGTACATGACGATGAATTTAAAAACCATAAATAAGATTACCTATGGTATAAGGGTATACGGATTGACGTTATTTATTCGGAGAAGTTAGCACACGTTCGCGCGGACTTAAACATATCGTGGCGGGGTTTTATCGCGCACCGGGTTTTAGAACTCTCGGCGCTAAAAAGCCGCTGAAAATCCAGTGTGCGATAAAATCCCACCGCGGGAAAAACGCGCCCGGCCACCCTGGGCTTAAAGTTAGACGAAAATCAAGGAAGATGATTAGACCCAATAGAGGAACATAGACAAAGAATATATAAAATAGACTAAGGGCTGATTTTTCCATCGCCAGATAACTTTTATTCGAGGAATAAAATTGACGTTGGACAGTTATTGTATAAAACAACTGTCAAACTTTCAAAATTATTCCTCGAATAAAGTTATCAGATCATTGAAAAATCAGCCCTAAGAAGAAGAAGCAGTTTAGTTGAGAAAATTATCAGAAGACAGTAGGTAGAAATGTAAGAACGATGAAACGAGACCAATTCAGTCAACATTAGTTAAATATAAACTTTACATATTAAATATTAGGTAGGTACTAATACTTAGTATGCGATTTACACTTTGTGTAAAATAATGAAAAACTGAATTTTGTATTACTAGTTTCAGCTTTGTAGCCAATGTAAATAAACTCAATAAAAATACGATAAGTTAACGGAAAACGTACTCGTACTGTAGCCGTCGCGTTCCAGCGGACTTTGTGTTAAAATAAATACTCTTTTTACACAGTCTTGTACAAAAATACACGGATGAATAACCATCAATACTAATATTATAAATTCGAAAGTAACCCTGTCTGTCTGTCTGTATGTTACCTTTTTACGCCTAAACCACTGAACGGATTTCGATAAAATTTGGCAGAAAGATAGATTGCATCCCGGGGAAGGACATAGGATAGTTTTTATCCCGATATTCCCACGGGATCGACACTTATGCGGGTGAAACCGCGGATTGCTGCTAGTCTTACTATATACAACACCCACAAAATACCTGTTATGGCCATCTCTGAAAAAAGGTATGGAAAAACAACCTCAACCATGGTTGATTAAATAATATCACTGTCTAATCAGGCCGTTAAAGGTGTGTAATTTTGGCATAATTATTCAACTAGATGAATTAACCCTTTCTTGGCCGCTGTGCAGAATATTAGAGCCTGACCGTCAGGCCCTAATATTCTGCACATCGGAGAGGAAAGGGTTAGTTCTTCCGATAGCTCCATCAAGTCAGGCCCTGATCTGATGGAAGTATCGTAAGAACCACATAGATAGTTAAGTTTTCCGCTCTCTACTGTACTAGATCGATTACTTACTCTATCATTGTAAACGCACCATGAGATAATAACAGCTATAACAAACAAACAAATTTTATCAAAATCGGTTCAGCCGTTTGGGAGTTATGATGGCGCAGACAGACACACAAATACACATCAAACCTATAACACCCCTCTGTTTTTGTCGGGGTTAAAAACAAAAATTGGTGTCGTATAAGAGAAGGAGAAAATTAAAAAATGTCTAGTAGACAGTATTGTTAAACAATGTTTGCATGTAGAATGTCTACAGCATTTTTTGTTGATCCATCAACACTGACATAAATTACATCCGACAAAGTTGCTGTGTAATAAGTATCACCTGCGTCTGTGTACGAGTAACAATAAAATGTACGAGTAGGAGTAATGGAACAATTGAAACGAATGTATATCAATAGATGAATAAAATTCTGTTTGCGTTCTTCTAATGTTTTTTTTTTGTTTAATTTACACCTACATAGTACGAGTATGTCTGGCTGTACAATGCATGCCACGTAAGAAGAGACTTGACCCCGCCTCCCCCGCCTCTTTCCGCCGCCCCTATGACGTCCGGTCCCGTCCTGCACTCAGACCTCATACCGCTAAAGATATCTAAAATCGTGTACTGCGCATGTCAAACCACGTGGTGTGTCAAGTCTCTTCTTACGTGGCACGCATTGTAAGTAGTACCTGGACCTAATGAAGAACTGACTAAACTGCAGAGTCAGTAACTGTCAAAATTAAACCCATTCCGGGTTTAATTTTGACAGTTCAACAACATTCATTGCGTTATTTACGTTGTTGAGCACACACATTTTTCGAACATATGGAGCAATGGATTCGCAATATCTTTCAAAATGATTCAGATTGAGATTGATAGTGTGTTATTAGGGTGCTGACTAGTTCTCAGCTTAAAACCATCCATAGAGATTCTTCAACCAGATCCAGCAATCATCAATCATAATATCAATGAGTTCGAAAATGTAATGTTGTCTGCTGAGCAACGTAAATAACGCAATTAATGTTGAACTGTCAAAATGAAAGCCATTGCTACTAATAATAATAAAATATTTATTCAATAATTATAAGGCATGAAAATTATTACAGTTTTGCTTATATATAAAAATTATATTGCTAAGACATACGTGCCTGAACTAGGTAGTCCTGTGTTTCAGGCGAGTGTTACTGCTAGTGTGTTACGCAGTTACCCCGCAGATCCTTCAATTAAGTCCCTGAATAAGCGCTTTGATTTCCTGTTCTTTGATAGTTCGACTTTTTATGTGCAAACAGCAATGTGTTACAATAACCCACATAAAACCAAAACCTGTTTCATTCATCGGCCTCTAATATTAGCTCGTTTGCCAAAACCAGTATTTATAACGAAACTGTAAAGATATACAACAGCTGGAGTTGATTTTTATAATTATGCTGCTTTGACTGCATGGCTATCAAAGTTAGATGATCTTCTATCAAGGTGAGGGCCGAGTTATGAAACCGTTTCGGACGGTCATTTGGTCGGTACGGTCGTAAATATGCAACTTAATACATAAATTATGACATCACAGCTTTCAATGTTAAATTCAAATGATTATCTAATTATAACGAATGGATTGTATACAAATGTCTCGCGTCCACAAATTCCACTTTTAATAGGTTGGTTAATAGTATAATCAGCCTATAATGTTCCCAGTTTCCCACTGCTGGGACACAGGCCTCCTTCGAGAGGGATTGGGCTATAAATCCACCACGGTCCACGCGGGCCCAGTGCGGTTTGGTAGATGTCACATGTCTTTGATATTTTCGCTCTAGGACATGCCGATTTCCTCACGATGTTATTAAGTACCTACTTATTTAATAAAACAATGCCATTCTAATGTTATTAAAAGTTCAGATCTATAAACTATAAACAGACCCATGCCATATAGTTAATAGCTTGCCATTTTTGGCACTTCTCGAAATAAAAAAGCAAGGCTGTATGTATCTATTAATGACAATATTTTAAAGTGGCAATGACCTAATTAGGTAAATAGAATGAATCACAATACTGATTAAACTAAATATAAAACGTGATTAATTCACATGAAAAATGAGTGCAGACAAAAGGTACCTACCAAATTTTATCGGAATTTTAATGTGCCAAAACAAAAATGCTAGTTACCACACCCAACATTTAACTAAAAATTCTCAACTTCTCAAAACTAATTATAGTAAATTAGGCAAAATATTGCATATCTCGATTCCCGGAAGGCATCTTGACTTATTATATATATTATTATGTATTATTTAACAAATTACAGCACAGCACACCCATGAACTCTATCCATAGTTTACCCATAAAAATAATAATAATATTCACGAAAATTGCCTTGATCAATCCAGTTCTTACTTCTCATAGAGTCCTTTATTATCCGAAGGCTTGTATTACTCAATTTATTAGTGTGTTTATTATAATTAAATGTTTACCAGTATTGACATGAGTATGCATTATTTTCCTGCGCCATATTGTTTAGCACTCTCTACGTAAAACAGTGTGAAGGTCGGCAAACCTATATGCCAAAGTTAGTTCAGCTCAAATTAGGTCAACGCCATGTGATCGGTGGTACCTAATCAACTTTTAATAAACGCCTGCCCATATTTTAAAAGGCTTTTTAGTCAACAGATTTGTTTACTAAGTAAGCGGTAGGCTTATAAGTGACTAGCTTCTGCCTACGGCTTCGTCCGTTCACTTACACACTTCGTTTACGCTTAGCGTTCTTTCAGACTTTTTCTTTTTGCTCGGCTCCTAAAGGTCAGCGTGATGCTAAATGATTTTATTTTTGTAAGTAGGTTGCACAAACACTTTTACACGTCAAACATATATTTTTTTAAACTAGATGAGGTCGTCGTTTCCTATTTGACTACTCTGAGAAGAAAGGCCGAAACAAACTCGGAGGTCACAGTCTCTTTTAAAGTCCAGACATAATCTTGGTCAGGTTATATGAAGACCATGTAGATCGATGTCTGAGATGGTATTTTGAGGAAAGAACCACACAGATTGAGAGGACCTGTCCAGTCAGTGCACGCATTTGTCAGAAATCGTGCAGCTCAACTCAAGACTTAAGGAGCTCAACGATTCGACGAACAATACCAAAGAAAGGACATACCTATGGGTAGTTCACATAAATTACTCAAACTGCCAGACCACGGAGAGAATAATAAACAAATATAAAATAAATGACCCACATCATCTTCACATTCACAATAATTAAAATAATATAATACTTTACAAAATAAGCAAATGTATTTTTTTTAATCATTATTGTCAATGTGTATATTATAAAAAAAAAAACAAAACAAAAACACTCAAAATGCAGAAATTGGAAGCAGATTTAATCCCAAGCCTTTTTGTCTACAATATAATCTTTAACGGTATAAGAGGCTTTCTTATGAATGATTTAAAATTAAGGCTTAGACCTTGAACGTGGCTCGGTAGTTTATTGTAAAAGCGTATACATTGACATCTGAACGAGCCACCTATTTTCTTGAGCCTTATTGTAGGTACAGCAAATTTATGTTTGTTAAATATATAATTTATATATATAGTCGTAGTCCTATAGCATCTCTCAAGAATTAAGCTATCAAATGCAGAAACATTTTTTCAATTCCGACCGGCAGTTCCAGAGATTAGCGCGTTGAAACAAACTCTTTAGCTTTATTATTAAATCAAATCATTTTTATTTGCAATAAAACATGGTATTACAGATGTTACATTAAAATAAGTGCTTACATGTTTTGCTATACATACATAGCATGCAAACTTGTCGGTATACGTTACATCACACAATATCTATTGCTGGAGCATATTTAGTCTCAATATTAATATAGATATGCGTTTTTAAAACAAGATTTATAACTAAGGGAAATACTTTGTTCCAACTAGTTTTTTTTTGTATGATCTCACTTTTCTACTTTTAAACAGACCGAATTGAGGAAAACCTTGAAAGTAGTCTTGGAATACACAATGCGTTTTGCAAAAACACGCAAATATGTGGAAAAATAAACAAAATGCCCCGAGATTTACTCTTAAAATAAGTATTGCAAGGTTAAAGTCGTTGATTGAGACACGTAGCACACACAAAATAAATAATATGGACATAAAGGTACTTACTTACCAGTAAGTACAAAAGGCACTGCGTTTGGTGAACAAATTATACTAAATTGGGTCTCCAATTTCCCATGTTCTGATGTCGACCACATCTCGCTCGGATGGCGACCCGATGGCCATACATAAATAAATCGTTGATCAGAAATCAGTACGTAGAGAATTATTGTCATCATCATCTGCCGAACCCAACTATGTTGGGTTCGGCTTCCAGTCTTACTGGATGCAGCTAAATATCAGTATTTTACATTGACCAACTGCATATCTGACCTCCACAACCGAGTTACTTACTGGGCGACGACATCCCTTGGTAATACTGGTTGCCAGACTTTTGGACTGCTGATGACTCATAAACTGTCAAAGATCCACGAATGACTGGCAGGACCAATCCGTGGCCAGGATCAACGGCTTAACGATCAATCGAACCGTGCGGCTGTAAAATTATTTAGCGACAAGTCCCCCGTAGATAATTATATTACACGCAAGTAATCACATGATCAGTGAGTAATTGAGTGACATCGTGACAAGTCGTAAGTGAGGCGATGTTTGCGGCGAGGCGACCCTAACTATACACTGATAAATGACATCGCATCTGTTAGAACTCTATAGAGGAAGTGGATACCACAGCAGTTGACCTGCCAACCCGTGCCTCCGATACGGGGTTAACACAAATGTTCAATAATTAATGAGCATTGGAAGGGTTACCAGCATTAAAGGTTGATGTTTCCTGGTTTTATTTATAGCGAGATATTCAAGCGATAAAATACAAATAAAAAAGCGAACACACAAACACCTTATGTCTTGTATTTACTTTTACCGCGGTAGGCACCTACATATATGACCGGTCTCTAGACGTGAAAGGTATTATTTGTCCCTCGACCGAAGCCCTCAGGGCAACTACAAGGCTTGGCAGGTGTCTTTCTTATTCTGTCATCTGTCTACCATTTCTAACTGGCCAAATATGTGTGATCTTGAATTTTTTGTGACGGTTATATTTTGCTCGAAAAGAACTGACAATCTTCAAGAGCCAATGAAGTGGAAAAGAAATATTGACAGGTTGAAAACAGAGGATTTGTTAAAGCGAATTCCAAAAACCCGACTAAAGCGAATTCCAAAGGGTGATGTTCATTTTTATTTTTATAAGACGTGACACTATAATACTGCTCTCAAAAGGGTGAAGGAGAAGAGCGCGTGAGAAAACCGGCATGTCCTAGAACCTAAAATTCGAAGACATGAGGCATCTGCCAACCCGCACTGGGCCCACGTGGTAGATTATAGCCCTAAGACTATCATATCGACAATATTTAAATAAAAACACCGACAGTACTAATGCATAAGATTGTTTTTAAAATATCAAATAACACCTAACATCGAAATTGAAAACATGATTTTGTCACACAAACTAAATAGTAATAATAATAATTCCCTGACCGATTTCGGTTACGGTGGCCAATCTCAACGGAGATTCGCCCGGTTCGCAGGAGATATTATAGTGCACAAGTGTGTGCGCAAATGCAGGTGCACTCTCTGTTCCTTTACTCTCATAGGCCGGGAATTAGACACGACCGGGGAGAGATCAGGCGCAGGACCAACGGCTTTACGTGCTTTCCGAGGCACGGAGGTATCACATCACCAACTTCCAAACTCAGGGCTGCTACTCAAAAATTCCTAATGGAAGAACCCAATGACACTTTGCCCAACCTGAGAATCGCACCCAGGGTCCTATGCACAGCAGCTGCACTTGCAACCGCGAGACCAACGGGGCAGTTAACTAAATGGTAGTGATGGTAACTAAATGGTAAGTTAACTAAATGGTAGTGGACTACGTATAGGGTGTGCCAATCTTTGACTAGCTATAGTGACTAAACTATTGGATACATTTGGTTGAATTTTCGTATGCGGACTGGCATCGTCATTAAATTTAGATATACTTACGCAGTTTCATTTATTGTCGTATTGTCGTCTCCACCTTGAAGATTTTAACTGCAAACACCGTCTGCAGAATATTCCAAAAATAAAGTTTTTGCAGCATCTGCTAATCAATAAACAGCCATAACTGTAGTTATCGACTTGAGAATTATTTAAACTACGTTTAGTAAGTTCTGCACAAGATTTATTTTATGGGAGCGCGGACGAACTTCGAAATCAATGATAGGTCGAACTTTAAACTTAGCAGAGCGTTACTTGACCGATTTTTGTTCAACTTTTGCTAAAGTTTCTAACACCTATTAGCTGTTAAAGTGATAATTCAAATAAAATTATGTATTATTTGCTATTTAGGTACTTCAATCACGAAATCTTCTGATTTGAAAGCTTAGGCCTGTATACGTTGGATCTGGAAATAGTACAAAAGTGTCCGAGGAATTCAGGAAAATGTCCAGAATGTCTTCCCAGCCGCTGTTAAAGTTTCTAACAGTGTTTAACTGTTAAAGTGATAATAAAAGTATAAATAAGTATGATTTGCTGTTTACTTCAATCACGAAATCTTCGAGCCCACTCTCTAAGTCCGTCAACAAAGATACGGACCGGTCCGAAAGTAGTTCGAAACTTCGGAGTGATAAATCGGATGTAGGGTTCACCCTACACCTGATTAACTTTTCAGACGGGCAAAAACACATCGGGAGTAGAGACAACTGTCAAATCATGGTGTGATTCATTTTTAGGTCGATACCCAATCCAATCTTATGACCGTATGTGATACGGAGTGGGAATCACCAGTTAGTTTCACCGAAACTAGATATAGAATACTGGCTGTTACTACATGAGTAGATGAAGATAACTGTTTACTGTACACTAAATCCAAGAGATATACCGGATGAAATTGAATGGGTGCGACAATTAAAAAAAAATAATTCAACCTGTTATAAAGTAAATTTAGAGGATGCACATGCCTGCACGTAGGCGAGCGATTTGGCAAAGTCGTCGTGAGAATTTTTTTTCGTAGGACACTCATAATATTGGGTAAATACCGCTACGCGCTTCAACGCGTTAAATTGCCAACTTGCTTCATGTTGTGAACTCTGTGATGAATGGAATGCTTATCAGGCGCGCGCTAAAATTGTTATTTGTTTTGATAATTTTGAAAAATAATGTTTTGCTGGAATGACGATGCTTCGTGTCTACTTGAAGGTAATAGTTTGCAACATCTAAGACCATAATTGCGAATTTTTTGAAGAATTTAGAATTGGGAAATGACAATTTAAGTATATAATCATAATGATTATAAATGTAACAATTACTGCACCTCCTATTTCGATTTGTCGCATGTTTTCAATTTCACTCTGTATAGCAGACAGAACAAAACTATAAAAAAGTGAAATGGAGGACATGTCACACTAGTGTCTTAGCCTAAGTGTAGGTAAATAATTAGTCTTTCAGTTATGAGTTTTTACTTAGGTCAAGTTAGGTGTTAGTCCAGTGCTGTAAGCTGTTGCTTCACTCTTGGTAATGCTTATGATTCAATCTTACCTAATTCTACAAAAAACAGTAAGGTTTGATCATGTTTATTGCATTGCAGCTATTGAATAACCAATCGAGCATTAAAATGCATCATAGCGTTAAGATTAGGCAGCTGCAAATGCCAAATTTGAAGGCTACATTCGCAAAATTCTACGGTTGAATTCTGTAAGATGTCGTAAGTCGAACTTGGACTCCAATGGCAGCATTGCATGCTATGAGAAAATATACATCGATTGTTGTTACCGAGATACGTTTACTGGTCCAGTGGCAAGGCCGCGTGTCTACGGACAGTAGTTTAAATTGCGTGTCGTTGCGGGCGCGCCTGGCCAATCCTCGCTTCGTATTCGTCGTAGGCCGGTGCGCGCATGCGTACTGCATCCGATACCATTCATCTATGAACATGCGAAGCTACTATTACACACAATTAACAGATGTGCTTGTTAAGTTACATAATGTGTATGTAGAACGGTGTCAGTGCAGTGATTTTTCATTCAGCTTTTCATGAATGAAGTGTTGTGTTTAGGATTTTTTTAATGTGGTAAGTTTTAGTTGTTTTTTTTTAATTGTTTAATAGTTTTTTATTTTATGAATAGTGTCTTCCGGTACTTTAGAAAGAATATTATTTTAAATAATAAAATATTCTTAAATATAAATAAGTAGGTACTTCATTTATTTTATATCTAAATTTAAAATAGGTAGGTGTACCTACCTATTTTAAGCCTGCCAGGCGGCTTTCATTAATAATCCTCAAACATAACGCATTGAATAAAGCCAAAAAAAAATGACAAACAACACCTGCTAATTTAACAAAAAGGTAATCCAATTAACTATAATTAAATAAATTAGCTAGGTGGAGCTAGATTAGACATAATTAATTGATGCTATTACAAAACATACAAATTTGATTAACACGCCTACTTATACGTGCTGGCTGTAATAAGGTATAAACATATTGTTTAACTTCCCTTTAAATATCTACTAAGTAAGTATCGGAAATCTTACGACATTTGATACAAACAAACAGAGTAGCGCCTTACGCCTCTAGCAGATTTCGCGCCACAAATATTGTAGGTACCTACAAACGTTGAAATGCTGCAGTTGCTTAAAAATAACGAAAGCATGAATCGGGTTTGTAATAACTGTGTTAAAATTTTAAGCAAGTACGGTACATGATACACGTAATTATCATTATTTCATTGCTACCAACCGCAACTTCTGTTTGCCAATACCTATGGGTATAAGTACGTGGGATCAAGTGAGTTCCGTACCTCAAAAGGAAAAACGGAACCCTTGTAAAATCACTTCGTTGCCCGTCTGTCTGTCCGTCGGTCAAGACCCTTTTTCTCAGGAAGGCGTGGAGTTATCAAGCTGAAATTAATATCAAATACTAAGAGTTGCCCCAATCAAAACTCTAAGTCGACGCAATCAAAAGATACGGGCGTTTATGTTCCGGAATCAAAACCTATAGGGTACCTACTTCCCGTTGACCTAGAATCATGAAATTTGGCAAGAAGCAATGTCATGTAGCACAAGTAAAGGATAAAATCCGAAAAACCGTACCGGAACTCTCGGTGCGCGAGTCCGACTCACACTTGACCGTTTTTTTTTACTTCAGCAAGACGTGAATAAAAGACTGGCTGAAAATCTCTCTCTAAAATGTTTCATCTTTTAGACAATATAGAGAATCTTCCAGGGTTTTCCGAAGTTTGAGAATGCAATATTCATTTAAAATTTTGGATACCTACATACCTTCAAGTAGGCCAATGGTAAGGGTATTGAACAAAGGTTTTTCAAACATCGGAACACCCTGAAAATTCTGCAGCCTAATGATACCGTAATAGACAAGCTAGAAAATGGTAAAGCCCTATCTATGTAAAGGGCAACCAGTCAACGACAAAGGTTAAGTTAGAATGAAGAGTAGGTCATCTCATAGAGACAGTTTGTACCTTTTCCATGAGCACTCAGTCAAAGCAATATATTCTATATATTACGGAAAGGAAAGATGGAGCTTTTACTCACACAATAACTCATTATTAGTTCGCAAAGTAGGTAGAGTAGGTACATATTATGCAGAGACTCAGCTTTGAAAACATATCAAATGGCGTTACATTGAATACGGAAATGAGCCTTATTAGTCGATTCGCTCAAATCTACTCGCCCGAAACGAGCGAATCGTCACTTAATGCAATAAAGTATAGAAACAGTGATAAGAGTTAAACATTATGAAACGTATAAGTACTTGTTTCTTAACTTCATTGCATAAAATGCAAAAATACATATTTCTGGAGTTGTCGTCTCGCCCACAAATAAATTAACATCATGCGAGTCGCCTATAGAAAAAATAATATGAACAACTTAGTAATGATACCTACCTTATGAAGTCACGATTAATCAATAGCAAAGAACGTCAAAGTCATATTCCTTTGAATACTATAAATATACAGATATTTTACGATGTAGAAACAACATTTACAAATGCATTGAAGTAAATACGGTTCGTGTTAATAAATTGCACAAAGTAGTAAAAACCAGTTTAATGACGTGCGTTTCCCGTACGAGCCAACCACTTGCGTAATAGTTAATAAGAGCACATGTGTCCTTATTGCACGGCTTGATCAATCCTTAAGATTTTCTAGCCCTGTTGTTTTTTATTTAATTTCATATTTTGAAAATAGTTTAAAAATTGCTTGCATTCTGTAGGAGAATTTTAAAATTAAAAACTCATGAATTAAAGTAACTTACTTTATGGTTACACTGTGGAACTCTCTCAAAAAGTCTGAGCAACCATTTAATTTTGACGTGACCATAGTAAACCAGTCGAATAAAAATTATGTGACACAGACTTGTGTTAAAGTTTTTCACGATTCGGCTTTTGGCACGATGCCATGCGAGCCATGTAGCTGCTCGTTAACGACGTCAGCCTAAATTTAATCCGAATAAAAAGCAAACCCCAGATTAAGCTGTGTAGATATTCACGAATACCATACAAAGATAACAGCTGGAAGCAAAAGCATGTTGTTTGTTACATTGTTCTTCTCGCTTGTTAAAGATAACGTAGGTTACCTGCATACTTAATCGTAATTTCAATTTATTTAATTTTCACAGGGACAAACTATATTGAAATCGATAAGGAGGCCTAAACTTTAATGACTTATAAAATGTCCATTTCCGATGGACCACTGGATATAAATATTTTAAATTAATAAACATGTTTACAATGCATCTAAATATAAAATGATTAAAAACAAACTAAATTATGTAAACTACATAAATATTGATGAGATGATCAGATGACCTCTGATATAACAGATTCCGTGCTGACCGCAGTAACGCACATTCTTTCCATTTTTGTTTTTGTGTTACGCGAACCCCTCCCGACTACAACGTTAACCTGTGTGTTTACAACGCTACAATAATTAAGTGCAGTGTTGTGTTTTTACCTTAACTAGACCTTTACAAAACATTGAAGCATTTGACTTCCAGTTTCTAAACTACCGGCCTCAGTTTTGCAATAAATAAACCCGTTTGAGGAACATACATGCTTAATGTTCACTGAATTTTGTAACTCCATAAGTACAGTATTTGTGTAGGTACATACGTACCTACAGAATGAGCAATTTGATAGGAAGTTTTGCCACACCTATGATTTCAAAAATATTTCGTTTTTGATGGTGGAAAACAAAAGCAAATATTTTAATAACTGCTCCCAACGTCCTCAAAGTTAGGAATATGTTTGTTGAGTGGCCCGGCTTACAATCCCATCCCGTTGGGCTTCGCACCGTGATTTCGTTTTATAACTCTCGAACTCGACGCGTAAAACATTTGACTGACTACCCAGACAATGATGTCGGACAAGTTGAATAGCTTCGTCTTAAAACATCCATTTATATTATTTACTAGCTGTTAGCCGCGACTTCGTCCGCGTGGAATTTAACAAAAAAATTATTGTTCGGTTCGCAGAGTTTATTAATTCTGTATTCCGCGTAAAGAAATACGGTCTATGCACATGCTAATTTCAATGAAATTCTTCTATTTTATGAATCGATATTTTGTTTTTGTACATATGTATTTCTACATTTAGTTCTTTTTGTCGTTTTTGCATTTTTAGTTTAATTATTATTTATTTTTAGTTTTTTGTATTAGCTTCATTGATAAATTTCTTCAGATATATACAATATTTGGTGTACCATTTTCTTGGGCTAAAACAACAACATTAGGTATATATTATTTATTCAATCAATTTCTATGGAGATTAAGAAATCTTCACGTATTAGGATCCACTTATAAACATAACTATAAGTACTCCTAAATAAACGGAGTATAATACAACTTCCTTTTTTGAATTGGATATTATTCAATATTTCATTTCATTTCATTGGTATTAATTTATCTTTTTGGGACCTTTTTTTTTCAAAAACAAAAGTAGCCTAAGTTACTCCGTATTACATCAGCTATCTGCTAGTGAAAGTCCCGTCAAAATCGGTCCAGCCGTTTCAGAGATTAGTCGGAACAAACAGACAGACAGACAGACAAAAATATTGTAAAAAATGTTATTTTGGTATATGTATCGTGTATACATCTATGCATTTAGTAAAAAGCGGTTATTTTAATATTACAAACAGACACGCCAATTTTATTTATTTGTATAGATTTATCAAAAGGATATACGATACAACATTTTCCACTCTGTCATTCTCAAATTCCATCGGCAAAATTCGTCAAGCACGACACGATTTTAGTGTTAATTGAGGTCACACAAATTCAGGCTGGAATTGACAGGGTCAAAATCGTTAATACTCGTGTAGGTAAAGCAAAAAAAGTGATTCCTGTTACTAGTTTTGGTTGTTCGATTAAGTACAGCAAAGGAAACATTAGGAATTTTTTGAGACGGGGCAGTAAGGGCACCTTAACCGTGCATCCACCAAAAATTCACCCTGTATATCTGATTTCTTCCATAACGAACAAACCTATAATAAATTATAATCTTATTTCAGCAATTCTCATAAACATAACTTCCAGTTTCTAGAAGACTATTTTAGGGACAGAGTTACATGAACGTTGTTATTTCGGTCACAGCGATCTTATGACGTAACGGCAGTGTCTGAAGTCTAGACTAGTCTATGTCTAGTGGTAGACAACCTGCATGACCTAGATACCATGGCCTACTGATCTTCAATGCGGGTCATTTTTAGAAGGGACTTCAGGTAATACAGAATAATACTGTACTAAGATAATAGCTTATACAGAGTTATTGGTAAAAGATTAACAACCTCTTAAAAGGTCATTGTACTCATCATTATGAACAACTTTTACTATGGGACCGCGAAAAAGAAATCTGCTGTTCCCTACGTTTATGTTCGTATAACTCGTCAAAATGTAGTGAACAGCAGATTTTTTTTTTCGCGATTTCAGGTTTGTTCCCATAGTAAAAGTTGTTCATAATGATGAGTACAATGACCTCTTAGGAGGTTGTTAATGTTTTACCAATAACCCTGTATATACGCTTTTCATCAGGCGTGATCGAAGACAAGAGCAGGCACTTTCAGCAATAAAAAAATATCCTAAAATAGAGCAAGGTAGTCAAAGATCCATCAGCTCAATTTTCAAGAAAATTAAAATTGCTGTTTTCAAAGAAAGAAAATAAGTTTATTTGACCCAGGTTAAGTAAGGCAAACAAAAAAAAAACAAGTTTAAATAGTACTGTGTAGGTAGGTATCTACCTCACGGCTGCGGCAAATAGGCCCAGTTCAGCATAAATGTCAGACAACTAATGCCCGACGCTGGTTTTCAACTGGACCCCTAGGTTACGAGGACGCGTCTTACGAATGTAAATCAGTTTTACGATGTGTGAAATATTTAAATAGAAAAATATTTTTAGTGTTACTTACATAAGAACTCTGTTAATCTATGTACAGGATATCTTATAGATGTTAATAATTAACTCTACCGAAACTTAATATTTAATTACACTGACAAATGTTGCCTTACTACAATATTAAAAAGCAACTTTCCTGACCTTGCAACAAATTACATGCCATACAAAAGATTCAAGATTAAAAATTCACAATTAGCTGTTTCGAAAGTCGCGAACAAAAGACAACAACTTTAGACTTTTTTACTTTTAAAAGTTGTGAATCGTCGTGGTGCAGTTGTTTGAAAGTTGCAAGTCTTGAAGTTTTAAATTAAGATTTGTTAGGTGTAGGTCTTGGTACCGAACCAGTAGTGTTGCCAAATATTAATCTCAAATATCCATTTTGATAAAATAACTTGTGGAGAATCGTAGTCGTTAACTTTACTAATGTTTACTTTAAACCTAACTCAACTAATATTAAAATGCATACCATCAAATTATCACAGCCATTGGACAGTAACCGAATTATAAAGTAGAACGGACGATACTACAAATAAACTTTATCTCGCTTTGACAAATCTTAAATACTAAAATACCCAAAAAGACTAAAACCACCACTAATACTCAAATATTTATATTATGTACAAATGTATAAAAAACCGGGAAGAGCTCATTGGACATCAAAAAATTCGTCTACAAAATATCCTATTTTGTTTTCTGCATTGAGATTTCGGTGAGCTAATAAAGTATTTATCACCAAAAAATTGTAGAGATATTCTTAGTTGTTAGATACTATGGAAATCTTACAGCGAAAAAGATATGCCTTCAAGCTTGTTTTATTCACAAAAGGAATGTCGCTATATATCTACTTACTTTATTGCAAATATCTGTGAAAGCTCGTGTGAAATATGTAATGTCGCGCCGCCTCTTCGTGCTCAAGTTAAGCAAGATTCTAAGTATAGTATATAAACATATGGCATGATAATATCCCCTGAAGCCATGAGCATCCATAACGAGTACTCTTAAAGATCATAAACATAGGCACATTAATCATGGTGTTGTAACACTCGTAACTAGTACTTAACAAGTTCATCGTAATAGGAATACGAATTGTTTTAAAAATAATAGGCCTACTTTTGTACGGACTTTATGGGGTGAACGAATCGTACATGATACTGGGCCCCCGAGCACAGAATCCCAGAATTTTTCGTCGGTTAAAAAAAACTGGTGTTCCATACATTTTCACCGCGTGCACTATTTTATGGATCAGCTGATTTTTGTTTTGATAACCGACGAAAAATTTGTACGCTACGGGGTCTAGAATCATAATTGTGCTGAATTCGTTACAGTTTGCGCGTCGATGTGCCTGCCATCCTGTATAGATTCCAGATAAGAACGCTTGGAAACATGCTGGTCCTGCTCCATAGGACAATCTAGAGTCTCGACAAAATCAAACGGGTTGTTAATTTAATTGTAAATTTATTCTTTTTTTATTTACATTGATTTACATTCTGTAACTACTTCAACTCACACCCTGACTTATTACTTGTATTTTTTTTTTTATTTAAATGAAAGTCGTTTCCTTTTACCATGTTTGTAAATATGTGAGCACCATGTATGTATCTATCAGATAAGTAATTTATATGTCATGGTTACATTTTGCTAAAAATGCAAAGGCACCGCTCGTTGCGCGACTTGCGGTGCCTTTGTGTCGCGTGTCGCGTCGCGCCTGTGTGTACCTTGCCTTTAAGCTGTTAACATAAGTACCTATTGTACATTTTCTTTTCTGTGGTGAAATCCTCATGGATACTTGGATACCCTCCGTCTAGGGACAACGGAGGGTTATGTCGGACTCCTACCAACTAAAACCCCACTTTCTACTACCATAAGTCGGGGCCCGGGAGATACATGTACCTACATTCGCCGCAAATACCTATTGTACCTAAGTGAATGGGAAATATTCTGTGAATGAGTCAGTAATATAATAACATATTAGGCTATAAGTCACAGTGTGGATAACATCGGCCATTGCTCACGAGAGCCATTACGAAGAGTTACGTTAAAATGGCCACTAAGTAAATAAGCCTTCATACGGCTTTGAGTTTGAATAGATTAGTAGGTACATTTATGTGCGGTGCAATTAGAGTTTCTGCCATACCTACCAGCTGCATTCTTACGAAATGCAAAGTTTATCGGACAAAGCTTTAAGGCTCCTGCAAACAGGCGCGACACGCGATGCGAATCGCGCGCAACTCAAAGGCACCGCTCGTTGCGCGACTTGCGGTGCCTTTATGTCGCGTGTCGTGTCGCGCCTGTTTGAAGGAGCCTTTATGTCGAAATAGGTGTGCCTGCGACTTTGTGTTATTTATACATTATCTACTACATAATACATTATCATACATTATCTAGATTCATTACTAAGATACTCTATTTTTCATATTCAGTGAGAAAACTAAACAAAATACTTACCTAGCTACTGTGAGAGCTCTTGCAAGCTCTCCGCACCGGAATGAGTGAACTAAACAATTGTTATACAACATCCATAATTATTCCTTGAATGGATTTACATTTTACATATTTTATATTCTTTCAATACCGAATCTCTAAATAATAGTAGTGGCACTCGGTAAAATTTGCATAACCGATGGCTGAACAGACCCCCTGAGATACTTACAGGTTCCCACCTAGTTCAGGGGATAGGGTCAAAACTTCATGGCAACCATCAGAACCACCACGTTATATTATTGTATACTTATACAAATATTGTTTGGTTTTGTAAAGTATATCGAAGTGATATTCCTAGAAATTGTAAAATGTATAGTGGTGAGAAGTAAACAATTTTATTTTATTCATTTATATTTTTTATCTTCTGTCTTCCTGCTTGTCAGCGAGAGAAACCCCTACTTTTTTGATATTCTAATCTTAAACTTAAGTAATGTTTATCTCGTATTTCTAGTCAATAACTTTTTAACAGACTCGCAGAGCTTGCAAGTAAGCACCAAATAGGCTATATATAATCTCTACAATACTTCGTTCGGTCGGTCGCTAGCAAATAGACCGACAGATAAGGTTATGTTTTAATAATTTATATGTGCTTTCAGATGTATTATTGTAGTAAAATAAAGGAAGAAGATAAATAGTAAAACGTAATTAAACAATGTGATAGGATATATCGCGGCCAGCCTACTGATAGTTTCATCACCGGAGCACCTGCGCCTATCAAGGACGATTCGATTACGTGAGTGATTTTACAATAACGTCGCTTTATTCCATTTAACTATTTATGAATGCCCGACTTCCTTTGGTTTTTATTTTCAGAAGTCACTCGCTGAATTAGTGATGATCACATTTTTTACAAATTTGAAATGTTTGTAAACGGCTTATAGCAAGAAATACTTAATGTATGTAAATATATTATTCAATAATTAAAATTATTTATTTGGAAACACACAGGCAATACAAATAATTGTAAAAAAGGAGCATTTAAAACTATTTACATTTAAAAAACCAAATATAATAATAATAATCCTGTGCGAAACCAAAAAAAAGACTCCTATCTCGGCTTATTTTAAAAAATAAATACCGCCATGCTGGTATTCTGATAGGGCCGGCTGGTATTATGGAGGTACTTCAAAATATAAAACAACGCCGTTTTCCAGGAAAAACAATCAGTCTAAAAATATTAAATTACCCAAGTAGGTATTAGGGAATAATTTTCCCGCAAAAAAGGCTTTTGACATTCATAATTCATTTAGCACAAAAAAAGCACAATAAGGAATAAGGATTGTCGTTACTCGTTAACACCGAGACATTTTCTCTCAAGAGAAAAGTTGCTTTATTTTTGCGTTATAAAACTTGAAAGAAAATACCTATAAGTAGGTAAACTTACCCAAGCTACAACACCCGACTAAGTAGGTAGGTAATAAAATTGATAATTTTATCTTTATTACATTTATTTATTCCATTATTAAACAAATTATTTCTATTCTATTTCAAACTCGTTGAACTGAAAACTATTTCTTTCCAAGACATAAGCTTTACTATTACAGTGTAAACTCTTTATAACGTTATCCTTTATAACAATAAACTCCCTGTAACGTTGAAGTGAGCCCAACTTGGTTGGTTTGCGTTAAAACCCACATATTGAAACACTCTTTATAGCGATACGCCATTCTCTATTACGAAGAAATGTGTTCATATTTTTAGACAGTAAATATTTATTATCGGTATTATTGTTTATGTTATGTTATCAGGTAACAAAAGACTTTGAAGCTCCGAAACATCTGAGGTCGGTCTAGCTTTTGTTATCCTTAATTGCCTTGAACACGTGCAGTATGACGCATTGTTTTCTCGGAAGTGATGGTCTTCGACCAAGCATACTGGGTACCGATCGTATTATCAGTCGTAAACCTACTTTGAAATTGTTAACATGGCCAGTAAACGGAAAGCGATTAGTGTTGACGAAAAAGTTTATGTGAAACTTGTTAATTTGGTTGTTTTTTTGTTCACTCCATATAACGATAACTCTCTATAACGACGAAAAATGCTCAGTCCCTTGAGTTTCGTTATAAAGAGTTTACACTGTATATCTTTCTAAACGACCCAAGTTATTGAATAAACGTTTATAACGTTGGTTAAGGCTACGCCGACCGCCTAGTGGCGCCCTCATCGTTTGTTTGGCTATTTCTTTTATTTTAGTATGGAAATAAGCACGTTAAGTTGTGCTCCACAAGATTATACGTTAATTTTATTATAAACGGTAGTTTTACATTGTTTAGTTTTATTATAATCACTAAAACGGAAAATAGTGGCCACTTTTATCCGTTTTAGTGATTATAATAAAACAAACGATGAGAGCGCCACTGCGCGGTCGGCGCCTGGTCGGCGCTTACATTTTCTCAAAAAAGTAAAAAATGCCTAAAAGACTGCTTCGTTGGTCTAGCTGTCGCAAGCGCTACTGCTGAGCATGAGGTCCTGGGTTTTATTACCAAGTCGAGCAAAGTGTTATTGGGTTTTCCCAGGAATTTTTCAGGAGCAACCTGGATCGGTGCGCGGTTGATGGCAAAAGGCTCGCCCCCTACATAGGACTTGAAACATAACTAGCGGCATGTGAGTGTACTATAGGTACCTACATCTCTGCCTAACCCTTTGGGATTACAGGCGTGACGTTATGTTAAAACAATTGCGTCAGAACAATCATGTTTCGCAATAGATTTCAAAATATTTGTCGAAGTACGTACTTATAGTATTTGCATAGGCACGGTGGCATGCAATGCGTAGTGCACACGTGCACACTGCAGGGTCGAATGACGACCTACATACTACACACACCTATCTGCATCGTTTGTGTGAACTCACTATTAACACCACCTCTCTAACTGCAGTGGTATTCTGTTAAAATCTTACCGTGAAAACTTAGGTGAAGTGAGTTGTCAATCCCTAGAGTCCCTAGCGTCACCGTCAGGTAAGGTGACAGTTGATTTCAAGCTCCACCACCCACCACACCTACATTCACCTACCACTACCTATCTTCCTTTCCACGGTGAGATTTTTACAGAATAGATCGACAGTTCTCAATGTAAGTAAGATTAAACCTCTCGTGTGTATTCCTACATAATTAGAATAAAAGTATAGATCTCCAAGCTGTCAATTATGAAGGTTTACAAATATTTCCATTTTAAACCCTGTGTGATATAATTATGTCTATGAGCACCCGAGCGCCTTCAAATTAGGCGCCAAATGCAGCGCGACAGCAGCGTGGCTGCGGCCGCGCTGCTTTGTATAAATCCTATAAATCCCTAAAAATGAAAAACGCGCGACTGCAGCGCTGCAGCCGCGCTGCGGTCGCGCGTCAGTTGTTCGATCGAGTGACGGTGTGCACGTAGTTTTTTTTTCAAGTCTAAACATGACCGAAAGTCAGGTTGAAGAATTTATCGATGAGGTTGAGAGTCGTCCAGCGATATGGGATTCAAAGTCCGACAAGTACAGCAGTAGAATCGAAAAGGAAAAGGCTTGGGAAGAAATATGCAATATACATATATTCATTGAGAATTTCACAAACAAGAACGTTGACTTATACAAAATAATGGCAACTTTTCTTAGGTTTCCTTTTTTTTTTCTTTGTCCGAAATCCTTTTTCGTTTTAATAGCAGTAACACTAAGAGCACTATTTCTTCGTCTGAGTTCATCGTGAAACTGTAAAACGTGAAATGTACAACACTATGATGGTAATGACACAGTATAAATAAAGACATACAGTACGTCGTCTTCATACAAACGGACGAAACGCGAGCTATACCTACGCGCCTCGACCACGGCATGCCCTCAGCATGATGACAGTCGCGACTGTGCTGCAGTGACGAACGGACGGTGTGTTGTTTTTTTTAACAATAACCGCGCGATTTTTTCACTAAAAATAAGTTCAAGTACATATTTAATATGACGAGTAGGCTATATTGTGCTGTTTTTGGTTGCATGAATTCGTCAATAACGCATCCAGAGATAACTTTTTTTAGATTACCTGGAAACTCTGAAAGGTAAGACTATAAAATAATTTTACTTACTTGTAGGTAGGTACATAATGTGTATTTGATTTTATCTCCCGAAAAAAAGATGTCTGGATTAATAAATGAAGTGAATAGAGTAAAGGAAAGTGATAAACACGAGTGAGGTAGGTAGTTATAGGCGGTTCATGAATCATTAAACGGTAGGTACGCTGGTGTTAAAACCTCGGGGCATGTGTGTTTTGTTAGTTTGTATAATTCCAAGTAAAGACGTGGTTTTTATTATTAATAATAGTTGTTTATTGTACTGTGTGTATGAATATTACTAGAAAAAAATTGGTTGTCTGTAAAGTCGATTTACGGACGATAGTTTAACGTGACAACATCATAACAAAACATTAATGAAATGATTGCATACTTTTATGAATAAAATTTAATTATTTTTATTGTATTATTAATATTTTGTATGAATGAAGGAGAAGGAGGAAAGAAAGGAGGAAGGAGTGAAATGAAATCTACAATTTAATTGATAAATTTGCTTTTATTTGCACTCATTAATTTAAATATGTTTATTACTTCAATGAACAGATTATTTTAATTATAATTTTTATATTATACATGTTTGCTATTTAACTTCTTCCAATCTGTGTTATTCTGTTAAGGATAGGACGATGATAGGAAAGATTAAAAAAACATTAATATACAAATTTTGAATTTTATTTGTAGTTCTTGAACGTTTGATTTAACTATAATAATAATAATAATTTAACATAATTTGTTTAAAAATACACACGAACAAGTTTTCATAGAAATAAACTGTAATCAGATTAATGTTAAATAAATGGTTAATTCGAAATGACGAATTATTTTATTATCTATGTACACACAGTAAAATACAATAACAAAACTAAATGGAAACACAAAGTAGGCAAATGTAATTAAAATGCTGGAGGCGGGCAGCCCTATCGCATGTTTACGTACCGCGCGGCTGTAGGCATTTAATTCAAGGTTACGGCCCAGACACAATACTGTATGTCTTTATACTGTGGTAATGATGCTCGAACCTACCGACAGCAGCGCGACTGCAGCGCTGCCGTCGCGCTGCTGTCGCGCGGCAATTTGCGCCTACTTTGAAGGCGCAAAATAATTCTTAATACAGTTGCTCAAAAAGTGGCGTATTGCAGGGACGTATAGCGTTCGGGATGTGGGCTATTACATACTCGTGCTTTTTCTTTACCTTTCCCGAACTCGTGCGTTCTTTTTTCCCAAATGTCAAAATAATGTCTATTAAAAAGAAAAACTAACCATGAAGTTTTTACTAAAAAAATTCATAGAAGTTTTTATGATTCATGCAAATACGTATATTTCTAAAAAGAAGCTACTAATTTGTTTCAATATCAGATTTAATGATTTGATTGAATGAGTTAGGTTAGGTTTCATTTCATTTCATCTCATTTTTCATTTTCATTTCATAGGTATCAATAAAAAAAATCTACTGAAGTCTTGGCTCTATGGGCATAGTTCCCTTTGCCTACCAGAATGGGTGAAGAAAAAAAAATTCTGCTTATATTTTACGGTTGGCGCCATTAGTTAGTTGAGTTTATTGTGTTTTTATTATTTTATTAAATTGCTCAATTTTTTCGCAACTGTATTAAAAATAGTCGTTCAGTACACGTGCGAAACCGTCATTGCAACTTGTTCCGACTGTCAACCCTCGCCTTCGGCTGCGCCTCGGCTCGGGTAGACATTTTGTCGGAACTCTTTGCAATGACAACCTTTCCGCACTTGTAATGAAATATACTATAAGTAACTTCATCTAATTGCGTAACACACTATCAATCTCAATCTGAATAATTTTGAAGGATATTGCTAATCCATTATTTCGATTGCTTCATAAGTTCGAAAAAAAATTCTGCTGAGCAACGTAAATAACGCAATAAATGGTGTTGAACTGTCAAAATGAAAGCCATTCAAACTCAAACTCAAAGCATTTATTTAAATTAAACCTTGTACAGGCACTTTTGAATTGTCAAAATTTAAATAGTCTGTCAGTTAGTCAGAAAGATAAAGCTAGTTGCCCATTCCAAAACGTAGATCTCTATGGAGAAGAACGGGCAAGAAACTCGATTGACACTCTTTTAATTTAAGATATTACAAAATCCTGGGTACATTATTATTGTTGCTTCTATATGTGAGAACAATGTAAAAAAAAGACACAAATGAAGAAACATTTCAAAATATAAGATTAAAAATAAGCCTTGGCAGTTAAGAGATGACCAGTCTCAACCGATGCCGCCCGTTACTACTGTTAGTGTGTTGCGCCATGGTCCCGCTGATGTAGATAGCAATAGGTACAAAGGATAATATTCTATAGGTACAGTCAACAAAAGAGATAAGTATGCAGGATCGTCGGGTATAGTTGAAGTTTAGTAAGAAACCGATGTTCTCCAATAAAATTTTATTTTATTAATAGAAAACAAACAGCCAGTCGATTCTGTAAAAATCTCACCGTGAAAACTTAGGTGAAGTGAGTTTGTTTTTGCTAGGAATTGACTCTATTGACAGCTCACTCCACGCTCGCTTCATCTTAGTTTTCACGGTGAGATTTTTACAGAATAGCACCACTGCTCATAATGGTGCCGATTCCCTTGTTCACAAACTAAACTAAATGTATGTTCAGTGCATCTTTTTCTTTGTATTTCATTAAGAAAAGGACATAAGATAAATAGTTTAGTCCTGTCAAATTAATCAGCGCCTGATACTACTCCATACAAGTTTAGACGTGATTAAAAACTTGCCTACTAAAATTACGTCAATTAGAGAATCGTCATTTAGAGAATTTACTCCGGAATATTTATGTGTATAATACACTAATATTATAAAAGCGAAAGTTTGTGAGTGTGTGTGTATGTGGGTTTATATGTTTGTTACTTCTTCACGCTCAAACGGCTGTACCAATTTTGATAAAATTTTCTATGGAGGCAGCTGACACCCTGGATAAACATATAGGCTTTTTATCCCGATATTCCCACGGGATCGACATTTACGCGGGTGAAACCGCGGGGCGCAGCTAGTTATATAATAATGCGACACCAGGTAAATACAAAACTTGAAAATGACCTAGGTACTATCGTTTTCCATTTTCCTGCAGTGATGCCCCGTCACTCTCTAGCAATTTCTAAAGCGTTTTTTACACTATGTCATTCAGAACATGAATCTAGACTGTAGGTACAGTCAACCTTTTTTTATGAATGAATGAACAGAGCACTGGGTACCTACCTTAGTCATTTCGTTATGGGCACTAAACGTAGGGACCTTTTAATAATTTGTTATTTATTGTTGATAATCGATTTTTGTTTTAACACTCCATTAACGATCAATATGCAGGGCTAAATTAAATTAGTTGATGAAACGCAGACATGATGGGTAACCAAACATTATAAAACAAAAAAAAAACTTGATGAGGGTCAGTTACTTGTAATATCAATAGTAAAAAAATGTGTAGACATTACAGACGTACAGTTGCGATCAGAACTCCAATGCCAGCATTACAAAACTATCACATCGTAACTCGTCGCACTTGAGACCTTTTCTATTTAGGCATTTCACACACACAAACACACTCGTATACTGCACTCTTTCATCACGTACTAAACAGAAAAAGCGCGGTGTATGATCATCATATTATAGGCCTATCGCGGCACGCAGTCTTTTTCTAATTATGGAAATGAGAAAAAGACAGCGAATATTTTAAACTAATCACATAAAAGTTGTGGGTAGATTTGAAACAAAATTAATTTTCTGATTGTAGTTATAATGGTATGACGTTGTTAGTTGGTGAATTTAGTTACGAGCGTTTGTGTTATTGATATTAGAGGAGTTGAGTTAGAAGATTTTTATTGAAAATGCAAGCAAGTGTGAATATGTGGGGGTGGATTAGTGCTCAAGGGCCGGGTGAGTTGACATTTATACCGACGCGGGCCAACAGCTGTAATACCACGGAACAGATAATAAGGTTGGAAAGGCCCTCGCTGCAATTTTGTACTAGGACCAGCACGTGTAATAACGTCGAGGTTTTAAGCGATATAATGCTACCTACTGTTCGAAATGTTTATCCAGTGTATGAAATTGGTGAATTTTATTTGGTTCAAGATAATTGTCCGATACATCGTGCCAGTATTGTTCATGAGTGGTTTACTGAGCATTCGGATGTTAAAGTTATTCCGTGGCCAGCGCGATCCCCTGATTTAAACCCTATAGAAAATGTATGGGGTGTAATGGTGCAAAGATGGGAAGCGCGAGACGAAAGATGTCTCGAACAGCTCAAGTCTCATTGCATTGTGTTGTGGGATAGTTTACGTAGCACAGATATTTGCAGCAATATTATGGCCTCCATGCGTCGACGTCTTCTTGACTGCATTGATACCTATAACGGAGGTCACACTAAATATTAATAAAAAAATTAAATGCTATCAGGGGAATTCAGGGGCCACAATATAATAGAAATAAGTGAATGATTGTAACATTGAGGTTTAGTTTCAATCTTCTTTTCCTTGAGAAAATGAATAAATTAAGCTGTAACCTCAATAAACCAAAAACATCCCATTATCCACAAAAGTGATTTATGAACAAATTAGGTATTTAATGTATTTCAAAGTTTGGAATAAGTATGTTTATGTTTTAAATCTTTTTATTAACATAAATAAATGTTCCTATGAAAAATAGTGTTTTTTTTTTTTCATTAAATTGCATAAGTATTTACTTTATTTTTACCCTGTATACCCTATTGTCATTGTATTAACGAAACTCAATAAATAATTGAACTCTGACACAAAAGCGAAAAGAACAAAAACAGTCGAGAGCGCGCACTAAGGTTCGAACCTTCTCCACTTCACGCACACACAATAACAGCAACCCACTTGTGCGAAGCTGCCCTGCCATCGCTGCTTATAATTTTCACTTCGAATTTTTAAGTAGGCGCTGTGGTCGATAATATAATTATGGTAGGTATGATCTATCTTTATTTAGTGTTGACCACACATGCATCTGACCAACCAACATCGCACTTTCGTAATTATACCGTGCGCGCGTTACTGTCTACATTAAAACAACACACATACAGAGATAGACGCAGATCTAGCGAGCAGGCCAAAATGAGCATTTTGGTGGCAGTCCACTTATGACCGTTGATTGTACTTAATGGGTAATGGGTATCGAAAAATGATGAAACAAAAAAACTGATTTTCTCAGCTCATACTTCAAGTAACTAGGCACAATACCAGCGATAGGTCCCATTATGTTTATGATGATAGGTACCGATACCCACGTTTGCGGAGTTTCGCTAACTAATTTAATTCGACCCTATAGTTAACGTTAGTTAAGGCGAAATCGCCAGGGTAGCCCGCGAAATTCAATTTTTTTTACGTTTTTTGGAATTTGTTGGTCAATATTAAGTTGTACCTACATTGATTAATATATGATTCGCGGCCGTAACAAATAATATGTATTTACAGAATTATAATCATTAAAGTCATCAACACAACTCTCTAAGACCAAGTAATCCCAAAGAATGACTATTTCATGAAATCTTGACATTTTGGGATTATTCTAGCCTAACAAGTTGTATTACTGATTCTAATGATTATGATTCTGTAAATACATACTGACCAGAAAATTGCAAAAAATGTAAGAAAATTTGAATTTCGCGGGCTAGTTTAGGTTTGTATTTCATTGAAACCTTACTCGTCCGAATTTTGAAAAACTTGCATGGCAGAGGAGAGACCGAATCATACTATAACTTAAAGATTCTCTGGTTGAAGCTGCTTGACCTTGCCTATTGGTAAGTAATCGTACCTAAATGCTGTGATTACAAGTGTGATTGATCCTTATTCTGTTCACGTAGGTAATCGCGGTTTAAACGTGACTCGCTGAGCTAAATAGTATCGCACCGGGCATTCCTTGAGTCGACTGTGTTACTGGATAATTTAAACCAACCTAGTACCTACCTACGTCCTACACGGTAAGATGTGTGCGTATGCGGAACATAAAGGCTCCTACAAACAGGCGCGACATGCAATATAATCGCGCGCGACACAGGCACCGCTCGTTGTGCGGCTTGCGGTGCCTTTGTGTCGCGTGTCATGTCGCGCCTGTTTGAAGGAGCCTTAATTCTGAAACAATAAGGTTGTAGTATGGTCATTAATTTAAAGTGTTAATAATTAATTTGACGGCATGGTTGGCGCAGTGATTAAGCGATTGACTGCTGCGCTGTGTGTCGCGGGTTCGATTCCCGCACGGAACAAATATTTGTATGACCTACAAGTAGTTGTTCCGGGTCTGGCTGTTTGTGTATGTGAGTTTAAATGTTTGTAAACGCATCCAGGAGAAATTCCTAGTGTGGGAAGCTACGTTTTAAAAAAAAAAATTCTGCCAGATGCATTATTATGCATCTGGCAGACATTATTAACACTTTAAATGAATGCTCATGGAACGGAGAGGAAAGTCCCTTCATCTTGCTCTGTAGATACCTTAATGATGTGCCTGATTGACAACAGAACGCACAGCAAGTTCGACGATCTTACCTATTATGGCAAACGTCGTGAATGAGCAAGTGTTCAGCTATTTCGTGGGGTTTCGGGTTCCGTGCTCATATCCATATCCACATCCATTTACCATAACAAACAGTTAACCTACATAAACAAACATTTCGTTGCGAAACCAATTTGCACAAATGATTTGTTTTCAAAGCAGTTCAGTCGTTTTGTCAGAATCTGGCTACGACAACAAAGACAGTAACTAGTGAACCAAACTATCAGCGTAGTAGGTACAGACGCCAGCACATCAAGCTACTACAATCTGGCAGATTTCTTTAATAGATTTCTTTAATAGGTTCAAAGTTGATTGGGAAAATTTGAGTTTTGGGTAGCTTGATGTGCTGGCGTCTGTAACTACCTAGTAACCTTTGTACGAGTATTATAAAATTATTATACCTACTCATGTTGCTAAAAGAATTGGGTTACAAAAAAAATATTTAAATCAATAACCATGAAATAAAATAACAACTAACAAGGCATGATTCTGTTGCTCTAGGTGAGCGTCACGCATATTAAACAGAATTATAATGATTGGTGAATAAACATTTCACACACAGTTTTGATCAAAAGTTGTATGCCTTCGGATGTCGGCCATTATGCTGGCCTGCTGTGCTAGCGTGACTGACAATGACTTAATCCTTCGAGTATTAGGTGATGGTCAGCCATCCTCATTTGCAATTTGGGTTATGTCATACGTCATAAACATAATATCTGAATTATCGGCACGTTCGTTAGTAAAAATCCCCAGATAAATTACCGAGGTTGCACCAAGGTAACTAATGAATTTGAAATCAATTTCAATTCTAATAAAAAGGATTGCTGTGTAGCTAATATTGCCTGATAATGTTACTAGATTCTTTGAATGTTCGTATCGATTAACAAAAAGTTCTAAGTTACTACTTAGAACTTTTTGTTAATCAATATCTAAGTCTTTGTTGTTGATAAATTGCTACTTACCTAGTTAACTATTCCTAAAAGAAAGATTTTCCAACTTAGGTAGGTACCTTATACCTACTATATGGTATTTAATATTTTACTTAGAAAAAACAAAACACTTCTTCTAGCAATTGTAAATATGGAAATTTAAGATCGCGAAAAGTAATTGGATTTCGGAAGAATGTTCTGGCGGCGGCACTGAAGAAAAACCTAATTTCAGAAGGCAGGCGTAGGTAATTTGCACAATATAAAACAGATTACAGCAGCATTGGCTAACAAGCAGTTTTACGCTCATTTGAAAGTTAAGAGATACAATCAGGGTGTAAATGTACCTACCTATTTGCTCACCACCCCTAACATCAAATGAATTGTATAGTTTTTGCGATCGATTGAATTGGAATTATTGATGAAAATCGGTGATGTATGTCCTTAGGTGGTAATTTGTATTCTAAAAAAACTCTAGGCCTACTGGACGATCATCGTTAACCTTCAAATATCTGGACGCACCGGACTGTCAAGAGAATTTAGATTGTTAAATTAAACATTGACAGCGTGAAGATCATCCACAAGTATTCCTCAGGTACCTATTACGGTCAGCGGGATTGTCCGAAAGGGTTACCGCTGGCCCGGAGCATAAAGGGCGAAGGAAGGAACACGGGTGGGTTTTAGTCAGTAAGAGTCTGACACTCCCTTCCGCTCCACCCAGAGCGGGAGGAGTCATTTCGCTCCCCCCACCGAATAACATGGTAATGTGGTACTACGACAGTTTTCGTTTTATTGCATATTCGGTGTCTAAAGCATTAATATTATCTTGTAATTTTTTTTTGTATTTTTTCTATGTATATTTATAAAAGTACAATAATTTCAATGGTACCGTAATGAACATAACAACATTATTCCCTTAAAATCTAAACACACTTTTTGCACGAATAATACCATAAGATGTTATTACAGATCATGCAATCGTTAACTTTTTCGGTAAGCGACGATTACCATTATATTCGCGTAAGAAATGCATGCCTTTTTCCACGTAAAGTATAAAACAATTATATTTGTGTATTATTTTTGTTTACAATATAATAGAAACGGCTTATTCGATTTAGATGCGGTTTTCACTAATATATTGTAGTAAGCTTCACTTAACATTTAGTGTTTATTTCATGTCAATCGGTTCATAAATAAAAAAGTTATGTCAATTTAAAGAATCACGGCGGACATTTTTAAGGTATACTATCAGAGTACGTACATGGACGCGCACTCTCGAGGCTAACTGATGAACAGCGTTTGATATTTGATCTGGTGAGCGTTGATTGTACTTTGGAAGAAATGCTATTTGTAGATGCACCCGGTGGAACGGGTAAAACATTTCTTACGAAAGTTATTTTGGCGAAGGTACGAAGCCAAGGTAAAATCGCGCTTGCTGTCGCTTCATCAGGCATAGCAGCCACATTGTTGCCAGGTGGGAAAACTGCTCATACAATGTTCAAAATTCCGATCGATTTAGACCGCACAGAAAGCCCTGTTTGTAATATTTCAAGAAACAGCGATAAAGCTAAGGTTCTTCGTGATTGTAGCCTTATTATATGGGATGAGTCCACAATGGCCAATCGAAAAGCAGTAGAAGCAGTAGACAGAACGTTGCGTGATGTCAAGCAAAATGATGAACCCATGGATGTGGATGGCATTACTATGCTTTTTTGTAGCGATTTTCGTCAGACTCTCCCTGTAATACCACGTGGAACAAGGGCTGTTAAAGTTAGAGCCTGCCTAAAGAGTTCTCGACTGTGGCATTACATTATACCTTTGCATTTGACATTAAATATGCGTGCGCAAATTAGAGGCAACGAAAATGCTCAAGAATTTTCAGATTTGCTACTTGAGATTGGTAACGGTGTGTTACCGCAGGAACAAGGAAAATTTGTTCTTAATGAAAACCTATGCAACATAGTTTCATCAATGCGAGACCTCATATCATCTGTGTATGGAAACGCAACGCAAATACCAACTTGCGAAAATTTCTGGCTTTGCGAAAGAGCTATTTTGACGCCACGAAACGACCAAGCAGCAACAATAAACGCTGAAATTTCGAGCTATGTTCCGGGGGATTATGTTGAGTATATCTCCATTAACAGAGTCATGGAAGAAGGAAAATCTACAAGCTACCCAGTAGAATTTTTAGAATCCCTCAATGCTCCTGGACTACCAGCACATAAAATAAAATTAAAAGTAGGCGTACCGATAATGCTTCTTAGAAATTTAAGCCCCCCAAAACTTAGCAATGGCACCAGGTTAAAAGTGACCAATTTACAAAGAAATCTGATAGAAGCAGAGATTTTAACAAGGTGTGGAAAAGGTAAAAGTGTTTTCATTCCTCGGATTCCTCTCATTCCAAACAATTTTCCATTTAGTTTTAAACGAGTCCAGTTTCCAGTCAGCCTATGTTTTGCGATGACAATTAATAAAGCCCAAGGTCAGACGCTGAAAGTTGTAGGTGTAGATCTAAGTATCAGCTGTTTCTCGCACGCTCAGTTGTATGTGGCTCTGTCACGGGTTAGCTTAGCAATCCTAGGAGCCTGTATGCTTTCATCCCCGATGGCCATACGTCAAATATCGTATACAGAGAAGCATTACTGTAAAGTAAATTTTTAGCTACCCAAACGACGGTATATGTAATTCAAAATATGCTGCCCGAAAAGTCACTATTCCACGCTGACGAAGTCGCGGGCACAGCTAGTTAATAAATAAAAGGACTGATTATGATAAATAATAAAACCTTTGTTTTATTTCATAAATTTTAATAAAAAGCTATTATAAATTATCCAGTATTAATATCAACTTCCTCTATTATTGTTATTTTTCTGCCAAATCAAATAATAAGTACTGGATTATTTAATAAAACATGTATTTGCAACATTATATTACTGTTAATCTTTTGACACCACACATCGACGAATATTACTGTAATATAATATTACATTATACACTATCGCTTGGATTTCACACGAATAATATCGTAATATCATATTGCCGTTAGGTTTTTTGACACTGTATTACAACGAATAATACTATAATGCATTAATATTGACTACGATATTGTTGCGTTTACACGCGAATAATATGGTAATGATGCGTTGCATACTATACTTTTGCCATTTAATTTCAGTAACATTATTTTTGTGAATAACTTAATTTTATTAAAGTATTACAAAAAAAGCATAATATAAATTAGATTGTAAAAAAATTAGCTTTGTTTTGACGTTTAAATGTCTACCTTACGATCTACCCGTGCCGAAATATACGCATAAAACAGTTTTTTATTTTTCCTGTAAAATTTTGATTTATCGATTACCATATTATTCGGTGGGGGGAGCGATTTGATGATTTCCCATCCACAAAAAAAAAAAAAGGTACCTATTACGAGGCTATGATCAACAACCAAGTAGACTAAATTAAGTTCGCTATCGAATGAATGAGCGCCTAGCAATGAAGTGAGGCCCTCTAAAAATAAGTAATACGTTTACTGATTATTCTTTTGTTTCAGGAATAAAGAATACAAAAACACATCATGCATGCATGGTTTTTCTACTTACTCTGCATCATCGCGGTCAAAGCATTTGACAGCCGGAGATTTATGGACTACTGGACCGACTTATTTCGACCTCTACCTCGAAACCCAAGAGAAGGTTTCATACCCGACTATACACCAAAAGATCAGGAAGAATTTGATTTCATTGTCATAGGAGCTGGATCAGCTGGTTCTGTAGTTGCTAACCGCTTAACTGAAGTACCACAATGGAAAGTGTTACTCATAGAATCCGGAGGAAATGAAAACTTCTTTTCCGACATTCCCATATTAGCAGCTTTTCTTTCCCTCACACCTATGAACTGGGGTTACAACTCAATGCCAGAGCCGAGAGCATGTAAGGGCTTAAGAGGGAAAGTGTGCTTCTTGCCCCGAGGCAGAGTGCTCGGCGGTAGCAGTGTGCTCAACTTTTTAATCTATCAACGAGGACATCCGGAAGATTACAACGACTGGGCTAGAATGGGTAATGAGGGATGGAGCTACGACGAAATATTACCGTATTTCAAGAAATCAGAAAACATAGGTATCAAAGAATTAAGGAACTCGTCATATCACGGCGTTGGCGGATATTTAAATATTGAATATTCGCCGTACCACTCACCCCTCGAGAAACCATTTAAGCAGGCTGGTGAGGAACTGGGATATAAATGGAGAGACCCGAATGGAGAAAAATTACTCGGATTTTCTAAACCACAGGCGACCATGAGGCAAGGAAGACGATGCAGTTCCTCGAAAGCGTTTTTGGAACCAATACGCTTTAGGCCAAACTTAAAAGTTACGAAATTCTCTACTGTTTCAAAAATCTTAATAGACCCACACACCAAAACAGCCACCGGCGTAGAATTTAGGAAGTGGAATATAAGGTAACTTGCTAATTTTGACAGAACCCCTAAAATTATGTTGTTTTCTTGATAAGACTTAATAGACTAATAGTACATATTAGTATACATACATCACTATATTGATCTACACCAAATCAATTTTACAGTATGCAAGTGCGCGCTCGTCGTGAAGTCATCTCATCTGCGGGCGCTATAGGCTCCGCTCAACTGTTGATGGTGTCAGGAGTAGGACCAAAGGAGCATCTGTCAGAGTTTGGGATCCCTGCGGTCGCTGACCTCCCCGTTGGATACAATCTTCAAGACCACGTCACGTTTTCTGGCAACGCCTTCATTGTTAACCAAACTGGAATGACCATGAATGACGTAAGTGAAAAATAAAATTACATCAGAAACATAAAATAGAAGAACAAAAGCCGATGAGTGCGAAGTGAGTGCGAACCCAGTCCCCTTTCTAAAAGTATTCTTGTACTTGACCTTTGAATTACACTCAACTAGCGCATTCGAATGTGCACGAGTATATTTAAGTAGGTTACAAGGGAGAAACCGTTTCTTTTCCTCCATAAATGAAAAAAAGTTTTAGGTAGGTACCTAGGTACTCATAGGTATTTGTGGCTACACGAGGTAGGTACAGTTTATGTATTTAACAAATATTTTATATTCATTTGGTTAGGTATTCCTTTCCGTTAAAGGATTTGGTTGACTCGTCTTAGCGGATAGTTTAGCTCCTCGTTTTACGTTCAAAATTATAAAGCTCTCAACAGCAAAAAGTTTAGGTAGTCTCAATACATGATTATGGAGATTTTTTAGATTTATATCCCCAATAGTATCGTCTTTCAAATTAATTGATTACGTACAAGTACATGCAAAAATAAACAGATAGGTACCTTCCTATAACGAAAAAGCCCCCGTCAGATAAATTTTCAACCCACAAATTCACAATAGGTAGGTAGATACTTTAAATATTAAGTAGGTAGGTATGCTAATAATAATTGGATCACGTTTTTAAACTGATATTAAAAACGTTTTTAGAAAGGTTTTTAATTTCAGTTTAAAACGTGCTAAAATTGCAAGATCAGTGCTCATCAGCCTAATGAATTAATTCAGCAAACTCAGAGTGGCGCCGATTATGCACATTAGTAGCTACTAGTTAGATAGGTATTTGAATTGTATTGCTGTATTTGTTTATTAGGTAATTAGGTAAGGTATTAATAATCATGTCCTGCCCGCCGCCGCAAGCCAGGCACTCCAGGCAGCGTATTGATGACGAGCAATTTAACGACTCTTTTTTTAAAATTCATCTTTCTATCCATAATCTTAGCCATCTTCCTAAGTAGATGGGTAGACAGGCTACCTATCTATCACCAGTTTCGGCATACTGGAGATAGAAAAACCTATCAATCTCTGGTTTTAACGTCCCAATAATCTATATCAGTAGCGATCTGTATGATTAATAATTATGATTAAGTATGTGATACTGGCAGTAAATGATTATAATGGCTACCTACCAAGTACCAGCCTACCATCAGTAGAGATCTGTTTAACTGAAAATAGGTTATTGGGTTCGGCCGTTATACTGTTTGGACTGTGTGACAGTCACACAGTGACACAGGTGTTAATAAAACCCTATAGATTCGATAAAAAAATAGGATTTAAAAAAAAACATCATAACAGGTCAAAATGCGTCATCAAAACATTTCAATTGATTTGCCCCTTGCCACATAGCGGCGCCTAAGGGCCGCTCCCTTAGGCGCCGCTATGTGGCCCCTATCTCAGTCAACCAGGGAACTGAAATATGTTTTTTGAACCAATTTTTAGCAAAAATTAACAATCCTATGCGCTGCTGACTTGAAAAACATTTTGGCGGCAGAATACTTAAGTAGGTACCAACACGTACCTATTAAGCCTAGCGTGTTTTTGGTACATAAGCTATTTTGGTTATAATGAACAAATTAACACTTGTCAGTAAATGACTTTTACGTGCAATCCGTAACTAAACAAGTGGAAGTTAACCGCTGACCCGATTTGTGCGCTGCTGACCATTGTTTTCCAACTTTCGCACCAGTTTTTCTGCATAATACGTTCAAAGCTAGCGTAGTTGCAAAACTCTGACAACACCAACATTTATGTTACAGTAAAATACCTACAACCTACGGTTACAGGGCGTGCCTATTACCTACTCATTATTTTTAAATACTTTTGACTGATAGGAAGTAGGTAAGTAAGTAAGAAGCTCATTGGTGAAAGAGCTGTAACTGTGATTATTGTGATTAAACATTTTAGGGTTTTGATAATGTTAAAGTTAAGTGACGTTCAAACGTCAAAAATGTATGGTTAAGCAGTCGCTAATCACTACTTATCTTTAAGCAACGTTTATAAATAAAGGGGAATGAGGTTTATTTATAAACGATGATTAAAGTCAAGAGACGTTTAAACGTCAAAAATGTATGGTTAAAAAGCCGCTAACCATTACATAACTTTAAGCAACGTTTAGTTTATGAGTAAAGGGGTTAATCTGCAAGTCACGTGGTCCTGCAGTTACGGTGTGGTGTACCTACGGGATATACTACATAATTTTATCAAAATCTCTGTACCTACCTAATTCGTCAATAAATCCCTTGAAATATTTATCTATCCCCTGTGCAGCTATCTGCTGCATCTCCGTTCGTGGCTGCAGCATACATGTCTGGACAAGGTCCGCTGACCCTGCCTGGTGGAGCTACTGGACTTGCCTTCGTACACACTAAGTTCTCCCAGGACCTCGACAAGACCAGACCAGACATCGAGCTCGTTATGGGAGCCGGCTCGTTGGCCGGTGATGTTGTTGGAATATTACGATCTTTACTTGGTAAGGTTACCACCAACTAACGAGCACACTCGCAACTGCAACATATTTTCCAAAGTGTATAAAAGCTTTATTCTAAGCAGCCAGTCGATTCTGTAAAAATCTCACCGTGAAAACTTAGGTGATGTGAGTTTGTTTTTACTAGGAATTGATACTATTGACAGCTCACTCCACGCTCACTTCACCTAAGTTTTCACGGTGAGATGGTTACAGAATCGCACTGCAGCTTTGTTTATTCCATTAAAACTTTAATGAAAAGAGATTATGAAACTTGACAAGTATCAGTGAACCGGAAAATAACCTTTTCCGAGTTAAGGACAACCACTTCAACTTTTGATGAATAACTTGAGTTTGTTGATATTGCAGGAGTAACAGATGAATGGTACTGGAAGGTGTATAGTTCTGTCCCATACATGGTGAGGCAGCGCACTTTTTCTTTAAACCCAGTGCTAATTCGACCGCAAAGCGTTGGCCGACTGATGCTCCGAAGCCCAAACTTTGTGGACCACCCCAAAATCCATTTAAACTATTTCGCTGATCTTAACGATTTGCGAACTATGATAGAAGGAGTTCGTATGGTAAGTAGAGAGACCTAGATGATCTAATTAAAAGTTTGCTCTACAGTCTAAATACCAGTTAAAATATATTGCTGTTTTTCATTTCCAGGTAGAGAAAGTAATTGGTACCAAAGCGTTCCAGCGTTATGATACTAAATTACACACAACGCCATTCCCCGGCTGCGAGTCTTTGTTGTTCGACTCGGATGAATACTGGGAGTGCGCTATTATGCAGACTTCCATCACATTAGACCATCAAGTAAGTGCATACCTACTGTGTAGAAAATATTTGAATTCAGTTTTTCTCAACTGTAAAAGAACTGTCCAGGAGTTCAGAAGTTGTGCATGTGGTGGCCTATAGAAACTCACATACATAATCTACGGACATAGGTACATACTATGCATGGACTCTGCAAAAAAATAACACTCCTCTTTTTGGTCAGTCGTGTAAAAAAATACCTAATCGTACTTATCCCATCTTTACGGAACATCCTACATTCCATGGCCTCCAGACCAATGAAACTCTTTGTGGTTGCAGGTGGGAACGTGCAAAATGGCTCCAGCGGGTGACCCTACAGGCGTGGTGTCACCGAGGCTGCAGGTCCACGGGATCCGAGGACTGCGCATCGCTGACGCCTCCATCATGCCTCGAATCCCCGCTGCGCACACGCACGCTGCCGTCCTCATGATCGCAGAAAAGGCTGCAGACCTCATCAAAGAAGATTGGGGAATATCTATTTAATCAAACTTTAGATGAAAACCAGTATTTATTGTTGATCAAGCAAGCCGCATAGCAAGTGGCTTATTTAGAATTAAGTAGGTACCTCCTAGTAGGTACTTATACAAAATTAGTGTTTGTGAATATGGTCAGTCTAGTCAAGTCAATGTACCAAATAAAGCACTTCTAGTTATTAATTAAGAATGAGATTGAACTATAAATTAATGTAGTAAGTTTTAGTAAAGCTTAGCAATAGGTTGCTACTAGTTAAGACATGCTTAGCGAAATCGTTGACTTCCACTAAAAAGCGTAGACTTTTTAGAATTATCTCCACTACCAATCATGACTATCGGCAAACTCTTTACTATCTTAGTACTCTGCCCCGTTGGTCTCGTGGTCGCAAGCGCGGCTGTTTAGCGTGGGGTCCTGGGTTCAATTCCCGGGTCGGACAAAGTGATATTGGGTTTTTCCTTGGCAATTTCTTAGTAAAAGCCCAAAGTATAAAGTTGGCGGTGTGATACCCCGTGCCTCGCAGCGGAAAGAACGTTACCTGCGCCTAATCTCTCTCCGGTCGTGTCGGATTGCAGTCCAATTGGACAGTGAGAGTAAGGGAAGAGAGTGTGCACCTGTGTCTGCACAGACACTTGTGCACTATAGATAATATCTCCAGGGCCGAAGGCTAGTCTTCGCTAACATTGGTCGCCATTGGCAAAATTCGGTCTGGAAAACTACCCCAAGAAAATAACTAAGTAAAACAAAATGCCACGCCATGCCATGTAGGTACTCTAGAGATGTCAGCATCAGCGAAGGGGCTCGTTAGGGCCGAAGCCTGCCGGGTCAGCGGGATTATGCGAAAGGGTTACCTTACCGCTGACCCGGAACATAAAGGAACAGGAAGGAACACGGGTGGGTTTTAGTCACTAAGAGTCTGACACTCCCTTCCGCTCCACCCAGAGCGGGAGGGGTCATTTGATGACTGCCCATCCTCAAAAAAAAATCCACGTACTCTTGTAGGTATGTAAAAAAACTCCCAGGACACAGATGCACTGCATCCGATCCGAACCCGAGAAATGACAGCAGGTACGAACAATACGTGATAAAATGTTCTGAATTCGGACTAATTTCATATTCATATTTCATATTCATATATTTATTTGCATTCCATAATGTTGTAGAGGTGTTACAATGGCTTAAAGCTAAGGTACAATTATGAACCCTGTAGGGCACAGCAAAAGGTATAAGGTGGTATTTCGTACGGACGCCAGCACATCAACCTACCACAATCTGTCAGATTTCTTTAAGAGATTTTCAACTTTATCGCTAAAGCATAAGGTTCAAAGTTGATTGGGAAAATCTGACAGATTATGGTAGGTTGATGTGCTGGCGTCTGTACCTACAGTACCTCTGAATTTTGCATCGCTGTCAAACATTACAAAATTTGTATTTCATATACACCAGAAACGAAAAAGAAAATAAAGTATCACAGCTTAGATTACACAGCGTTATACCAGACAGTAGAAAGGACAGTTACGAATATCTCTGGCAGTAACTATGACAGCCTAGAACATTTAATCCAGGAAGCAGTAAATAAAAATAGAATACCTAAATTTAAAATTCAAAATACGCTAAAGTCAGACTGGATTAATAAAGACATAATTGGAATGATAAATAAAAAAAATCGACTATGGTCCATACACAAGGAAAATCCAAACGATAAATCAATAAGAGAAGACTTCATAGCCCTACGAAATACCGTATCTGAACAAATCCAAAGTACTAAAAATAGTTACTATTACAAAGCGTTCAAAAACTGTGAAAAAAAACCTTTAAAGATGTGGAAGTTGATCGGGAACTTAGCTGGAAACAAAACAAAGTCGTGTTCTGCTCCCTCTAAACTAGATACACAATCGGGTCCAATTACAGACCTTAAAGAAATATGTAACTATTTCAACACCTTCTTTGCAACTATAGGGTCTACTCTTGCAAATAAAATCAAAACGCATACACATACGCAGCCAAGCACTCAAACGGTCTCAAAGTCTAGTTCCTGCGAACTACTATATTTAACGCCAACTACGGAAGAGGAAGTAAGCAAAATTGTGGATGATCTCAATCCGAACACTAGTACGGGCCTAGACGACATTAGCTGCAAAACTATAAAGTGCATTAAAAACCTAATCTTAAACAAGCTAACAATGAGTATAAATTATTGTTTACAAAACGGCTTCTTCCCTGATTCTCTCAAAGTAGCGAAAGTGAGTCCAATTTTTAAGTCAGGAAAAAAGTCCGATCCGGGCAATTATCGCCCCATCTCTGTCCTCCCGATAATCTCTAAAATCTACGAGAAAATATTACATAACCGTTTAGATAATTATCTCAAAACTATCAACTTCTTCTCTAATAAACAATATGGTTTCCGCGCTAAATCCAATACATTAACTGCAACAATCGACCTTGTGACAAACCTAAAAAACAATATTGATGAAAAACGCGCAGCACTCGGTATATTTATCGACCTGAAAAAGGCATTTGATACAATCAGCCACAGCCTGCTTCTCCAAAAATTGTATGATATCGGCATCAGGGGAACTGCCCACGGCATGTTTCGGTCGTATCTCTCTAACAGACAGCAAATTGTTCGGTTTGGTGATGAACAAAGTAACCGCGAAACATTAACCTACGGCGTACCACAAGGCTCCATTCTTGGCCCTATGCTCTTTATTATATATGTAAACGACATAAATAAATTAAATTTGTCAGGTGACATAATACTATATGCTGACGACACCAGCTTATTTTTGTTTGGCAACAATATCGATCACATCTTTAAACAAGCGCAGCAAGATTTAGATACTCTTTCTGGATGGTTCGAAGACAATTTGCTGACTGTTAACACATCTAAAACTAATTACATTATTTTCAGTGCTAGAAACAAAAAAATGGATAACCATTCAACTCTGTGTATTAATAACGAACCCTTAACCAAAGTCGACACAGAAAAGTATCTTGGTCTCCATCTAGACAGAAATCTGACGTGGCAGCCACACCTAGATAAACTAAGATCTAAACTATCTTCTATTATGGGTGCACTTCGAGGTATCGTTCGCTGCTTGCCGAAATCTGTTAGGTATATTATATATAATGCTATGGTTAAACCTCATCTAGACTAGGTACTTAATAGAAGTGTGGGGCACTGCATCCAAAAAAAACTTAAAACAAATCGAAACATGTCAAAATAAAATAATTAAACTCTTATTCCATTACCACTATCTAACTCCCACAGAAAAAATTTACAAAGAAACTAAATTGATGACACTATCGCAAATTTATAAATATAACACCTGTATACTAGTACACAGGCTGTTAAACAAAGATATACACTCTAAAATAACGTTTACAAAAAAAGGACAGACACAAAAACGTATTACTAGACGGAAAAACAACATCTGCCTAAGGCCACCGCGTACTAACTACGGAAGGAAAAACATATTATATGAAGGAGCAGAGTTGTATAATAAATTGCCTAACGACATTAAAGAGATCCAGTCCTTTAGTCTTTACAAAAAAACCTTAAAACACCACATCTTGAAAGATTTCTCTCGATTTTAAATCAATCACCTATTTATAAAGTCAGTATTGTTTCTTGGATTTGTTTATTTGCTTTAACTATGTACATTAAACTATTGCTTATTTAAATACATAAAAACTCTTAGGCACTAAACTATATTATCATTTTGAAACATTAACAAATAACTATAGTTATTTGTTATACAAGAGTGCAAAGTTGCTTTTTAACCGCGTGCTCAATTTTGATGACCGAGCAAGCGAAGGATTCTAAAATTGAATCACGAGCGCAGCGAGTGATTCAAAAATTAGAATCCTGAGCGTTAGCGAGGGAATCAAAAGAGCACGAGGTGAAAAATCTTTGCACTCGAGTGCAACACGTAACTTTTCATCCCACCTCAGCGAGGAAATTAGTAAATGCAAAAAAAAAACATTTACAATCACAAGATACTTTTATTTCAGTTAGGTATTAACTACTACATTATGATAGGTAAGTATTACAGAATAATCTTTAAATTACAACAAATAATACCTACGAGTAAATATAATTAAGAAAAACCTTCGATTTTTTTGGTTGATGACCAGATGAGGATCTTTTTAAAAATGCCACTAGTTTAGGATAGGTGTCTTATGTTTTTTTTTCATCTTATTGTTGCTTTTAGCATTGAATACGTACTCCATAGAGTGCTTGATTTCTTGTTCTCGGATAATTCAATAAAATATGCCAGCAAAACGTTTTCTGATAAAGTTTTGGCTCCTTTAGCTAGTCGCCACGTGTTAAACATATCGTACTGTTTCAAATACTTCTCGCGTGATTGTTGAGGGAGAAAGCTCATTTGCGCATTTTTTACAGTTTCAGTCAATTCTGTTGGCGTCAAATAAACTTCGTCGTCGCTAGATTCACTCATTTTAGATTTTTCACTTGTTTACAAGTTTCTTGTTTTTATTTTTAACCTAAGGTTTTAACAATATGACGTGAAAAGAAAATTGCGCGCGCAAAGCAAATTAAAAAAAAGTACCTACACCAAAAAGGTTCAGAGTCTGAGTTTTTAAAAAATTAAAAAAAAGTTGTATGATAAATTCGGCACCATGGAGGTAGAAGTAAATAGGTTTAATGATGTTTTGAATTCACAAACTTAGTGCACACGATGTTCTAAATTCAATTTACTTTATCCTCTAGCGGATAAAAACAGCTTTTGCACTCAGATATCGAAGAGCAAAAATACTCTTTCCGAGATGGGGGGATGAAAAAAATATTATCAACTTGCTACTATTAACAATGTGTAATTGCTATTGACTTGCTATCAAGAAACGATATGTAATGGTACCCTAACTTTTTCTTGTTACCCACAGCTTTGTAAGAAAAATATCTGCGCATCTACTACTTACTAGTTTATTTTACGAGTACCTGCCGTTCTTCATAAGTTTGTGTATCGAGTAATATGTATGATTATCTTGTATTTCTCATGATAAGTGAATTGTATTCTTTTTGAGAAATAAATGTCTTAAACCGTAAAATTTGTATTTCGCGGGCTACCTAAGCGCATGGGGGATGTGCTTAGGTAGCCCGCGAAATACAAAATATAAAGCTGAGCATATATTAGATCAGATACTGACAGTTACCAATAATAATAATATTTTCATGTGCAATACATTTACCTATCACCCTGTGTGTATTAATTATTTGATTTAGTTTCCGAGTTCTTTTCACTTGATTCATTCGAGAATCTTTTTCATCAGGAGAGCGGTTTCACTTCTTTGTACGCATTCCTTGGTATGGTGCACTCGGGTTGCATTCATTCTTGCGGTTGTTCTCATTTCCATCGCTGAGAGTTGAGAACGTGTCATACTCACTTAAATGTCCCACTGATGGTGGCGCGTGTGTTGGATCATTCGGTTCCCTACAAAATAGTTGAGCTGGATGGCGCTGATCCACGCGTCATGTTCGTGAACGAGCACCGTCAGTTGAGACTGGTCATCTCTTAACTGCCAAGGCATATTTTTTTTTAACATTTTTCTCACATATAAAAGCAACAAGAATAATGTACTACCCAGGATTTTGTAATATCTTGATTTAAAAGAGTGTCCATAGAGTTTCTTGCCCGTTCTTCTCCATAGAGATCTAAGTTTTGGAACGGGGAACATCTTCAACTTTCTGACTAACTGACAGACTATTTAATTTTGACAATTCAAAAGTGCCTGTACAAGGTTTAATTGAATAAATGCTTTGAGTTTGAGTTGTTGGGTCAGCGTTTTCTTTGGTCTGTCCGTTGTAATTTCCTTGGGTAAAAACCCTTTGCCCCTGGGGCCAGAATAGGTACGTGGTGTGTACTCGTGTAGAGTGTAGAGTGTACTCTCAGAGAGGGATTCTCCGACGGATTCTCCGCCGGTACCCTCCTGGGGTAGTTTATTTTTAAGTCTTGCTTTTTCCATAGTTGCTATGACTTCTTCATTGTAAAAGGCTTTCACACTTATACTTTGACATAGAATCTTCACTCGATTCTGTTTCTGACCACACACCAATAAAATAGCAACTTTTAGCGCAACTACGGTCAAAGTCAAAGTCAAAGCATTTATTTCAAAATATAGAAACATAAAAGGCACTTTTGAACGTCAAAAATTACAACAAAATATAATTGATTCTAGTCACCCATTCCAAAAGGTAGTTTTCGTATGGAAAAGAATGGGCAAGAAACTCCACCGTTACTCTTTTAAAATGTTTTACAATATTTTGCATACATTAATTGTATAATAATAATAAGCGAAGACGATGCACCTAAAATAAAATTACTATACCACAATAGGTAAAAGAATTAAAAATGAAACCATGACATATAAATTAATTATCTGATAGATACCTACATGGTGCTCACATATTTACAAACATGGTAAAAGTAAACGATTTTTATTTAAACAAAAAAAATTACAAGTAATAAGTTGTTTCGGTATTATTGCGGTAAGTACAACACCAAAATCAACCCTATACAATCACAAAAATGATTGGGATTCAATCACAAGTTATCTGGAAAGTGAAGTAAATCTAAAAGTAAAACTCAAAACAGATGATGACGTAGACGAGGCTACTTTGTACAGACGCCAGCACATCAAGCTACCCGAAACTGTCAAATTTTGCCAATCAACTTTGAACCTTATGCTTTAGCGATAAAGTTGAAAATCTATTAAAGAAATTTGACAGATTGTAGTAGCTTGATGTGCTGCCGTCTGTACATAACTAACCTAATACAGGTCGCTGCTCGCTGCGTGGCGCCGCACACCCGCCCTACACCCGCCCTCAGCAACAATGTCCCAAAAAATAACATACCGCTTAAAATAAGGCACAAGTTGGCGGAGAAGCGGAAGTTACGAGGGCAATGGCAAACAGGCAGAGACCAAACAGATAGAACAAGATACAACAAAGCTTCCAGAGATCTAAAAGAACTCATAAGTACAGCAAAATGAAAATGAATCTTTTTAACAGAAGTTGCAAACTCTACCCATAAAAAAAGCAACTATTCCCTATGTAAAATAACAGACTTCAAAAGACCACATTCCACTTATAAGAAAAAACACCGAAAAACCGTGAGCCAAAGGCGAAAAAGAGAAAGCAGAGTTGTTTGCTGAACACCTAAGTGAAATGTTTACTCCAAATGAATTATCTATGACGGAATTTGAAGATGAAGTAGACAAGGTACTCCTGAGTGATCAGCAACTATCGCTACCATTAACACTTGTAACTCCCAGGGAACTTAGGCGAACGATCTGCAATCTAGAAAACAACTTAAAAAATAGTTATTTGTTATACAAGAGTGCAAAGTTGCTTTTTAACCGCGTGCTCAATTTTGATGACCGAGCAAGCGAAGGATTCTAAAATTGAATCACGAGCGCAGCGAGTGATTCAAAAATTAGAATCCTGAGCGTTAGCGAGGGAATCAAAAGAGCACGAGGTGAAAAATCTTTGCACTCGAGTGCAACACGTAACTTTTCATCCCACCTCAGCGAGGAAATTAGTAAATGCAAAAAAAAAACATTTACAATCACAAGATACTTTTATTTCAGTTAGGTATTAACTACTACATTATGATAGGTAAGTATTACAGAATAATCTTTAAATTACAACAAATAATACCTACGAGTAAATATAATTAAGAAAAACCTTCGATTTTTTTGGTTGATGACCAGATGAGGATCTTTTTAAAAATGCCACTAGTTTAGGATAGGTGTCTTATGTTTTTTTTTCATCTTATTGTTGCTTTTAGCATTGAATACGTACTCCATAGAGTGCTTGATTTCTTGTTCTCGGATAATTCAATAAAATATGCCAGCAAAACGTTTTCTGATAAAGTTTTGGCTCCTTTAGCTAGTCGCCACGTGTTAAACATATCGTACTGTTTCAAATACTTCTCGCGTGATTGTTGAGGGAGAAAGCTCATTTGCGCATTTTTTACAGTTTCAGTCAATTCTGTTGGCGTCAAATAAACTTCGTCGTCGCTAGATTCACTCATTTTAGATTTTTCACTTGTTTACAAGTTTCTTGTTTTTATTTTTAACCTAAGGTTTTAACAATATGACGTGAAAAGAAAATTGCGCGCGCAAAGCAAATTAAAAAAAAGTACCTACACCAAAAAGGTTCAGAGTCTGAGTTTTTAAAAAATTAAAAAAAAGTTGTATGATAAATTCGGCACCATGGAGGTAGAAGTAAATAGGTTTAATGATGTTTTGAATTCACAAACTTAGTGCACACGATGTTCTAAATTCAATTTACTTTATCCTCTAGCGGATAAAAACAGCTTTTGCACTCAGATATCGAAGAGCAAAAATACTCTTTCCGAGATGGGGGGATGAAAAAGTAATTTTAAAAAATAACTTAAGTTTTTTTACCGCAGTCGGGTTTTTTATTTTTTTAAATTACTTTTTTTATTTCCAGCTTTTTAGTTTACAAAATAATATGAAAGATTTCGCAGACGATTTAGTTCTTGGTAGGTACGTGTTTTTTACGATTTCTCACTACGAATTACTTTTAACCATACAAGTTGTAAGTATATTTTTGTAATCACCTTTTAAAACCCTTTATTTTGATACCAAAATCGATAGGTATGAGGAAAAACAAATTATTTGAAGACATGGCGCCAAAAATCGGCCATATGTAATTTTTTTTTTTTTCAATTTTGATATACCCACCTCTCAAGCTGAAATCGATCAAGCCGTTTAGACTACGGAGCGTGCCAAAGAAATATACATACACGCATACATATCTACATACATAGTTACATACACTCGAAAAACATAATCCTCCTTCTGGCGCAGTCGGTTAAAAAAACAAAAACCTCCTTCTGGCGCAGTCGTGTAAAAAGCACCCGGCTTTGATCTGATAAGAGGAGAATTCCTTAAGCAACTGCCCAAAACACCGATAGCCGTGCCGATAGTATTTTTATGTAGTATGATATATTATAGTAGGTAAGTATATTCATTATATGATAGATATTTTATATGATATTTTAGATATACTTATGTAGTTTTTTAGTATTATTTAACGCCATCCTCAGAGTGCACCACTATCCAAACATACGGAAGATATCTACAATGGAAAATTTCTATGCATAATGGCCAAACCAGGAAAACCACCAAATTTAGTTGGTGGTTTCCCAGCTCATACAGGCCTCTAAGCCTACTCCCAATTCTGTTAAAGCTGTTTGAAAAAATCTTGATGTCCAGACTAAAACCAGTTCTGGCTGAGCGCAAGATAATCCTAGACCACCAATTTGGATTCCGGGAGAAGCATGCTACAGTCGAGCAAGTCCACGAGTAGTGCACAAAATCAAACAGTCCCTTGAGACAAAAGAGTACAGTTCTGCTGTATTCATAGACATCCAGCAAGCATTCGACAAAGTCTGGCATATACAAGCTTAAAACTCTGTTTCCAAACTCATTTTACATGATTCTAAAATCATACCTGGAACAAAGATGGTTTCAAGTAAAATACGAAGAAGAAATCTCAAAGCTTCATCAAATTAGAGCCTCTGTACCACAAGGACCAGTACTTGATGTATTTTATTTTTATTGCATAGGTATATACGGCAGACCTACCTTAAACTGCTGATGTAGTTACGACCTATGCAGATGATACCGAGTGTCTTGCAAACGATACAGACCCCGTAAAGGCATCCACTAAACTGCAGAAAGGGGGATTGCGCACCTGTTTGCATGGAACGAGGAACCTTGCCAACCAGAACCACGGTGAAATACCTAGGGTTGCACCTAGATAGACTGACATGGGCAAACCACATTAAAGCCAAAAGAAAAAGAACAGAAGCAAATATACAATTTTCAAAAATTTCTTGGCTATTGGGCCGAAAATCACGGCTCTCTCTCAGCAACAAATTGCTCGTCTACAAGGCCATCATAGAGCCAATTTGGACCTATGGAGTAGAGCTCTGAGGACCGGCTTGCAATTCCAACCTTGAGATACTCCAGCGCTTCCACACAGACAGACTGAACAACCACAGCAACTCGCTAGCCAGAGATCTACTCCAAGACAAAGACCATAATAAAACGCCTTAAAAGATGGCACATACTGGAACTCGATCAAAGGAACTGAAGTGTTCCCACGTGTAGATTTAAGACTATTCATTGGAATGGCCATCAAAATAATTCCACCCTAGTAGACCACATCTAATTATGGATAAACAGCCGATTGTAGATAAAATGGAAAAGAAGGAAAAAAGTGCAATTACATAATAGATAAGTGCAGGTGATTTTTAGTAAAATGGTTACATTTTACATGTCTGTATAGCTACACAACTCTTTGTCTTATTCTTTCGAAAGTCAAATTACCGACAACTGAAAGAGAGAAATCAGTGTGTAACTATTCATTTGATATAATACATTTATTAGTAAAGGGGTAAGTAATTATTATGCAATGTGGTTTACAAAATTCTAAATGCATTTAGTTTTTTAGCAAACAAACAATGTGGCAATCCAAAAAAATGCCCATAATAATATGTCGAACATAAGAAACCAATTCTTACAAAGGAATATTACTGTTAGGTACTCTTACTCAAATGAAAATGTATCCAGAGCATTTTTTTTTAATACCGCTTATAACTGACTTTACTGATGGTTCTAAGATAATTAAGAAAGACAATTAAGAATACAGTTTTTTAAACACTTTATTCCTAAAATTACAATACTACAACAATATACCTAGTAAAAAAACAACAAACAATTTAATCAGGAGACGGTCCTGTCTTTGTTTTCCTATTGAGCTTCCTGTACAAGAAGGATACTCTCCTCTCCAAGTCCTTCCATTTAGTTGGCCTAGTTTGACGAGAACCAGTGTGAAGCCACATTTTTCTTTTTCTCAGCAACATCTGTAACATTAATAAGATTTATACGTAGATTATTTAGTGATAGATATTTAAATATTTTGTACATAAATAATGTGAGTGCAATAAATGTATTGGCTGTTTAAAGATTGTTTCATTTAACACTTAAAAAGTGTTCCCTGAACCTTATTTCTATTCTTCTACTCTTATTTAAGACGTATGTACTTACTTGATATTCATTGCCGCTTACTCCTCTTATCCATGATGGCACAGTGTACAGAGTCTTTACTGGGTGCAATTCTCCAGATCCAAGTATATCAATATAATCATTTTGACCAAATAGAGCTTTACGCTCCGTCCAAGCATTTGCTGGCCTGAAACAAAACTTTTTAATGGTAGGGCTAGAAATAGAAGCCTTTTTATACGACTTTTTAACAGTCAAGAAAAATGATAAATATATTACATTGAATGATGAAAATGTAATTGTTGATAAAGCATGAAAGAATGCTGCCGAAATGCCTCGTAACATGATTTATTTCAGATGCATTTTACAACAACCACAGAAATATTATTACCAGCCGGGAATAGTTCGGCCACAAAATAGAAATCAAGTCACAGTTACACATTGAAATGTTGATTTAACTGATAAAATTTACTATACTTTATAAAAATATTTTTTTTTAAGTTACCTGTACTCTGGTATAGGTAAAGGTTTCCCTAGTGTCCGAGGAAGTAAACCACCACTCCATAGCTTTTCTTCATATCCGTATCTTTTAATCAGGCGCGACTTATCAGCATGATACCGTGTTCTACAATGAATAAAAATGTGAGACTACATAAACATAGTAATAGATATGGTACTCGCAACAGACTTTTCAGTTATTTCTAACCTCACGATGTTTACAGTAGGTTTCCAAAAAACATTCAAAACAGCAGATCCCAACCACGCCATTTTATTAAAATTGTATCATCAGTTGTTTTTTTTTATTGTTCAAAGATATTAAATTAAATGCTTGACTATATTCACAGAGTACTTTTTGATAAACTGAAATAGAGACTAATCTTGTATCTCGACTATATTCCTAAATCCAGCAGACACAGCGCATGTAACCCCTCTATATTTAATTTTTGATGTAACCTTTCCACTTTTCCAGGCTTTCCAGAAGACTTCAATGACAGCACAGATAACTATATAGCGACAGATACCATAGATAGTACAATACAGTTTATTATTATATCTTCAGTTAGCACAGACATCCACAGGCTATTCAGAGATAATGAAGTGATAGACAGTAAAGCGCTTATGGGGGAAGCGCTAAGGTAGCCCGCGAAATTCAAATTTTCTTACGTTTTTTGCAATTTGCTGGTCAGCATTAAGTTGTACGTTGATTAATATATGAATCGCGGCCGTAAGAAATATGTGTTTACAGAATTATAATCATTAAAGTCATCAACACAACTCTCTAAGACCACGTAAGTCCAAAGAATGATGATTTCATGAAACAGTTATTCTTGGGACTTACGTGGTCTTAGAGAGTTGTGTTGATGACTTTAATGATTATAATTCTGTAAACACATATTTCTTACGGCCGCGATTCATATAACAATCAACGTACAACTTAATACTGACCAGCAAATTCCAAAAAACCTAAAAAAAATTGAATTTCGCGGGCTACCCTGGCGCTTTCGCCTTATTACACTATCCAATTTTTAGGAAATCTAACTAGGAAATCGACAGATGTAATCGCAGTTAGAACAGATTGGATCCGATTTAATGTAAATTGGAAGTCAAACCGCTCTACTTCCTAAATTGTCTACGATCTAGGACAGTGTAATCACGGCGGCGCGCTACGATTTAGAACGACTAAAGTCTTTTCGCCCTATGAGTTCCCTGACAGTTCTGGTCTGACAATTGTAGTGACGTGACCTAACGAAATATAATCGATTTTTTTATAATATCGATTCAGTTGGCAAAGAAAATGGAATCGGATTATCGATTTTAGATTTTCAAAATATTTTTTTAATAAACTGGTTATCCTACTTCCTACTAAAAATATTATAAACTAGCTTCTGCCCGCGACTTCGTCCGCGTGAAATTTCACCCTCCCCTCATTCACCCTATTAGAAAATGAGAAATAAAAAAATAAAAAAATTTTCCATTCAAATTCATCTTAAGATACGAAAATATGAAATATAATATATTATAAATGTGAAAGTTAGTATGTGTGTGTGTGTGGATGTTTCTTACTCTTTCACGCATAAAGTACTGTACGGATTTTGATGAAACTTTACAGTAATATAGCTTATACATCAGAATAAGACATAGGCTACATAACATCACGGGAGCAGAACAAAAACCTGACATAACGCGGGGGAAACCGCGGACGCGATGACGATTACAAAATGGCCGCTCCGAATTCATCTATTTTATTGTCGATTAGTGTATTGAGTAGTGGCAATCTCTATTGGCCGACGTTCCGTTCAAAGCATTAGACATTTTCAAGATTTATACTTTTTTATTTTATTTACTTAATTTATTAACAGTTAATTAGAACTAAAATAATTTACTTAGTAATTTACGAAAGGCAATATTTTTTTTATCATTTCTTTTTTAATTTTTTTGCCAGTTTATTTTTTATTCGTCTAAAGTAGTATGCGTGCCAGGGAAAAAAATGAACTATCAGGGACCTCATGGCGAAAATAGTATAGTCGGCGTCCGCGCTTTGAGCAAAAATACTCTGTGGCTTTGAGCAAAGTGGACGAGTAAACTGCACGCACGAATGCTACCAAAGAGTATTGTTTATATAAATGCTATATACAACATGGCGACTGTATCGAAAACGACACACTGACCTGTATTATACACTTGTATGATAAAGGTCAATGGAAACGACAGCATTGCCCACAAAAAAAGAAATCTATACTAAACATATACTATCCATGCTTTAAGGGGCTTTAAGGGGGAAGCGCTAAGGTAGCCCGCGTAAGTCCAAAGAATGATGATTTCATGAAACAGTTATTCTTGGGACTTACGTGGTCTTAGAGAGTTGTGTTGATGACTTTAATGATTATAATTCTGTAAACACATATTTCTTACGGCCGCGATTCATATATTAATCAACGTACAACTTAATACTGACCAGCAAATTCCAAAAAACCTAAAAAAAATTGAATTTCGCGGGCTACCCTGGCGCTTTCGCCTTAATCTATTAATATACAATGCGTGCCACGAAAGATGAGACTTGACACACCACGTGGTTTGACATGCGCAGTACACGATTTTAGGTATCTTTAGCGGTATGGGGTCTGAGTGCGGGACGGGACCGGACGTCATAGGGGCGGCGGAAAGAGGCGGGGGAGGCGGGGTCAAGTCTCTTCTTTCGTGGCACGACTAATGTCATTCGTGGATCTTTGACAGTCGTTACGGGTAGGTAGTCAGAAGCCCGAAAGTCTGACAACCAGTCTTATCAAGGGGTATCGTATTACCCAGTAATTAGGTTGTGGAGGTCAGATAGGCAGTCGCTCCATGTAAAACATTACCAATGTTCAGCTGCATCCGGTTAGACTGGAAGCCGACCTCAACATATTTGGGAAAAGGCAAATGATGATGACAATCCATACTAATATTATAAATTCGAAAGTAACTCTGTCTGTATGTCTTTATGTTACCTTTTCACGCCTAAACCACTGGACGGATTTCGATAAAGTTTGGCAGAGAGATAGATTGCATCCCGGGGAAGGACATAGGATAGTTTTTACTGACATACCTCGCGGGCGAAGCCGCGGGTGGAAGCTAGTAATATTATAAATTCGAAAGTAACTCTGTCTGTCTGTCTATCTGTATGTTACCTTTTCACGCCTAAACCGCTGGACGGATTTCAATAAAATTTGGTAGAGAAATAGATTGCATCCCGGGGAAGGACATAGGATAGTTTTTATCCCGATATTCCCACGGGATCGACATTTATGCGGATGAAACCGCGGGGCGCTGCTAAATAATAATAATATTGTAAATGCGAAAGTGTGTCTGTTTGTTACCTCTTCACGCTTAAACCGCTGAACCAATTTAGATGAAATTTGGTATAACGAAATTAAAAGGAAAACTATCACAACTAAGTAGACTTTACAAGTTTACGATCGTAATAGTCGACAACTTAAATTTGTAGTTGCTGTATGGGAGAACATCATTTTCAACTACAATTTTAAGTTTGTTCTTGTGATAAATTCATTCCAACTACGGAACCCTTCAATGTGCGTTCGTTTTTTTAATTCGTATCGGTGTTATGGGACTGTCTGAATTATTTTTATTAAAATAAAAACAAAAGGAATGATACCCGATGAATAATGCTACATGGTTATTACTATAAAATTAAATGCGGCTGAAGCTAAGCAGCCGCGAGGCTCTTATAATGGGGACTCGTTACAAAAAACAGCAAAAGCCTCGCGAGACTTTGAGGAAATCGAGAAGGTCGTTTTCAAAAACACTAGCTTAAAACAAGAGCTAGTAGACCTACATCAACAATACCTGGATGTTGTTGATGAACGGGACAAGCTGCGGGTGGTCACGGATGGTTTCAACAACTGCAGTAATATATATGAGGAGGCTTTATGTAGGGTTAGGGACCTAGAAGAGGAATTAATTCATGCAAATGTTCGAATCAATAAATTACAGAAAGTAAAAGAATGTACTCAGGCTAAGGAATCCAATAACTTATATAATGAATTATTAAACACTAATTGCAACCCCTTAATAACAATAGACCTTACTGAGGATTCCTTTTTGAAACATAATATTAGTAGTTACAAAGTTAGTCAAAATAAAATTAAAAAATATGCAAAGCTAAATAAAATCATAAATAAATGCAATAAATATAGGAATCAACAAAAACACAGTTCTAATAATATTAAACTAAGAAAAGAACGTGTTTTTCTCGTAAATAAATTAAATAAATATCAAATTAAATTAGAAGACAGTAAGAACATTTATGAGATTGACACTCAACGCTTACAGTCTGAAATTCAGGTACTTGAAGAGTCCATACATTCACTTTATACTAAGTATGTGCGGTCTGAAAAACAAATTCAGGAGCATATCCTTGCAGCAAATGAGTTAGTGGACATGTGCAACTCCAATGCACACAGAGTGGACCCGCTGACTCACAGCAGCCCTCATTGTTCATTGCAAAGCAAGTCCAATCTTGGCACTCTCCAAACTGAGGCAACGGAGGACCCGTCCCAGTCAGGAAGTGCTCATGTCTCTATTCCACAACAAGATATACCAGATATTGAACAAGGTCCATCACAAGTAGTTCAGACTGAAGCCAGTTCTCTCCCTTGTAGTAGTAAAGTTTGTTACTGCTCCATTATGTTTTCTGATAGTTTTGGAAAAGGATTAGGTAAATTACTTAGCAACAACCTGTGTCATTCTTCTCAAAACTTTTGCATGCCTCAGACTTCCTACAAACAAATAATGTCTTCAATAACTAGGAATGAATATGATCCTAATGCCATTATTACTGTACTTATAGGTAATAGTTTAAATGTTAAAAAAGATGATATCACTGATAGTGTCACCAACCTACTGAAGTTAAATTGTAAGAAAATAATTTTGTGTGCTTTTCCATATTTTAAGCACTTGTCAAACAGACAAAACGACTACATTCACATGTTAAATAATTACATGCATTTCATAGTTAGTCACTATAGTGACAAGTTTATATTTTTTGATACCAACATTTTTGTTGATAAGTTAAGGTCGACTAGGGATACTGTGTATCTGCCCATTAGTTTTAGACGTCAAATAGCTAGGCTATTAGCACTTATTATTAACCCAGACATAATTAGTATGTCGAAGTCATCTATAATTAGCACCACATTTAGTAATAGTACTAATGTTAAGGTGGTTAGCTCAGATAATTTAAACTAGTTTGTAAGACAACAGAAGGTACCACTAACAGTATAGTTACACTTAATAACAATAAGGTATTTTCTAGCAATAAAATAGTAAACTCTAGAATAGGGGCTAAGAGGAAATCCTTGAAATTATTTCATCAAAATATTCAAGGTTTTTCTTCCAAACAATTGGAAATTGAGTTGTTTTTAGAAAAAACAATGTTTGACATTATTTGTATAACTGAGCATTGGTTAAAAGATTCTGAAATGTTAATTAACTATGACAATTATAGTGTGGCCAGTTGTTTTAATCGATATTCGATGCTGCGTGGTGGTTCACTAATCCTAATTAAAAGTTGTATTAAATTCAAACCTCGTAAAGACATAGTTGAACTATCAGTTGAACATAGCATTGAACTGTCTTGTGTTGAGCTAGATAAGCATGTTATAGTGTGCGTTTACAGACCCCCAAATTATCAAAACTATTCTATATTTGAGTCAGTAATGGAAGATGTTTTGGCCACAGAGTACATTATACTATAATGAAATGTTTTGGCAAAACTTGCAACTAGTAATAGGTCAATAATTATCTGTGGTGACTTTAATATTAATATTTTAGAAAATAATTTAAATACCAGTAGATTATTAAAGGACATGTTAGGAAATGGGCTTAAAATAATAATTTTTTTGAACAGCTATCATGTGTGGTTTTTCTGATAGGGAAACTTATTCAGGATGGCCTGACAAAAACGGAAAAAATATTAAAAGCACCATTATTGAATAAATACATATTTTAAATCCAGATATTTTTGGTGTCATAATATTATTTTTGCACATTGAAACAAAGAAAAATGGTTAAATATCATTTTTTAAAGCAAATTATACACCTTATTGCTATTTAAAATATTCTAAAATAATATTAGATGGCTTAAAATAAAACCAACTCCATGATTTGTATGTATAGCATTAATTCCTTTGCCTCCTAATGGAATCTATGAAAATATTACCTGTGCCAGTAAGGTTGTCATACTTGTCAGCTGTCAGTACACAGGTCAAAATTGAATTGAATTTGACACTTGATTGACGTTTACAATTAATATGACAATAATGACAGTTGTCACTATGACAATAATGACATCCAACCGAAAAGTGTTGCCAAAATCAATAATTACTGTGGGTTGCAATTTATTTTTTAAATAATGATTATTAAAATGTATAATAATTAAGGAAAGGGTGCTTTCAAAAAAATTTAAAAAACGTACAAAGTCTCCATAATTTATGTACTTTCATAAAAATATGATCTCTTCCCTGTTCACAGTAGCTTCGAATAAAAGCCCAGCCTCCATACAAAAACCTAACATGTCCTTTGTTTAAATCGTTCAATTTGTCAAATGTGTTTGTAGAACCAACCCGAACAACTACGACTACTGCTACATGTATTGATAATGTTTTTTGTTGCTGCGACTATTTAGATAAAGCCGTTGTTAATTATCTCCCTTCTGATCACAGTGGTCAAACTGTAACTTTTGAGTCCAACATGCCAATACAAAAAGTGCAGATTCAATCCAGACCAATAACATCAAGTAATTTAAATAAATTTAATAGCAATTTAATTTGTAAATTAGGTAATCAGAACCTTACAGTGAGCAATGTTAATATTTTGTATAATGAATTCTTTTCGTTAGTCCAAGCCGAGTTCAATAATTCTTTTAAGATGAACACTAAAAGTATCAGCCCTAAGTTTTTATTTTGTGACTGGGCAACTAAAGGACTCAGAAAAAGTAGGGAAAGACTTTTCGAGCTGTATGGCCTTAAGCCTTATATTAACACTGAAACTTTTAATAAGCATGTTGCTACTTACTCTAGAACTTTTAAGAACGCTTGTAAGGCAGCTAAAGCCTTATACATTAGCAACAAGGTAAAATCAGCAGACAATAAAATAAAGACGGTTTGGAAAATTATAAATAATGAAACGAACAGGAATAAGAAGCATAATTCTGAGTACACACTGCAGACGTCAAGCGGTCTCATTTGCGATAGCAAAGAAGTGGCTCAAGAATTTGTAAATTTCTTTACTAGTATCCCACTCAAAACAACTGAAACCTTAAATTCCTCGCCCTCGCTCGCTTTTGATTTAGTAAGGGCGAACGTTTCAGCCTGCCCGATTGAATTTAACTTTAGGCATATTAACCCCATAACAGTAATTAAAGCTTTTAAGCAAATTAAGATCAAATTGACCGAAGATCTTTGGGGAATGTCCATTAAGGTCTGTACCTCCATAATTGAGACTATTGCGCCCTACTTAGCCTTAGTATTTAATTCGTGCGTGGATCAAGGAGTCTTCCCCGACTTAATGAAATACAGTAAGGTAATACCACTTTACAAATCCGGGGACAGTAAAGACACCAATAATTATAGACCCGTATCCGTTTTGCCGGTTTTCAGCAAAGTGTTTGAAAAGATAATGCTTAATCAGATGCTTAATCATTTTAACATGAATAAGATCCTACACGATCAACAGTATGGTTTCACCAAAGGACGTTGTACGACCGACGCCGGTGTAACTTTATTAAAACACATTTTTAACGCGTGGGAAGAGGCCCAAGATGCCATAGGAATCTTTTGTGACCTCTCCAAGGCATTTGATTGCGTCGATCACAAAACCTTGGTTTTGAAACTTGAGCATTACGGACTTGGAAAACTTGCGCTCAGTTTAGTTAGTTCTTATTTAAAGGATAGACAACAACAAGTTCAAATAAATGGTGTCAATTCACTTGGTTTAATAGTAAAAATTGGTGTGCCACAAGGCTCGATATTGGGTCCTTTCCTCTTTTTAGTGTATATAAATGATCTACTCCATTTATTAAAAAATCAACCACAAATGGTGTTATTTGCTGATGACACTTCCTTAATTTTTAAGGTAAATAGACATGCTACAAATTTTGACGACGTAAATAACGCCCTACTGCAGGTCCAAAATTGGTTCACTGCTAATAATTTAGTATTAAATGAAAAAAAAACTAAGTGCATAAGATTTTCTTTACCAAATGTCAAGGGTAGTGATTGTGAGATAATATTGAATCAAGAGAAACTAGAATTCGTCGATAAAACTGTTTTCCTAGGGATCACGCTCGACTCAAGGCTACAATGGGGTCCTCATTTAACATCTCTTGCAGGACGACTAAGTTCAGCAGCTTATGCTGTCAGAAAAATCCGTCAATTTACTGATGTAGATACCGCGAGACTAGTCTATTTTAGTTATTTTCATAGTATCATGTCTTACGGTATTTTACTTTGGGGACGGGCTGCAGACATCGATTCTATTTTTATTCTGCAGAAAAGAGCTATCAGAGCCATATATAATCTCCGCAGGCGCGATTCTCTAAGGGAACGGTTTAAGGAAATTAACATCATGACGGTACCTTGTCAATACATCTATGAAAACATCATGTATGTAAGGAAAAATTTACATCTTTTTAGTAAAAGAGGTGAAAGACATAATTATAGTACTAGAAATAGGGACCTATTAGTTCAACCAGGTTTCAGACTGGCTAAAGTAGACTCATCTTTTATGGGGTACTGTTTAAAATGTTATAATAAAATACCTCCCCACATTCTTCAACTGAATGAGACAAAATTCAAGTCTTGTATAAAACGCACACTATGCAGTCAGTCATATTATAAGTTAGGGGATTACATTGCTGATAAAAATGCCTGGCTCAATGCTGGTCCTGCTCCACAACCACAACTAATTGATTAACACATGAAAATACTGTTGGAGCTGCTGAAGATTGTAAGACTATCTTTGCATTGTATAAAATCAATTTCCTTTGTTTTGTATAATTGCATAGCACAGATGTGAGTTCTATGTACCCTATAGCTACCATTTACCGGGTAATAATATGTCTTTCATTGACTCGAATGTGCCCTGGCAGCTGATGGTGTGTCATGCTCACTCAAATGTCTCGCTGACGGTGGCGTGTGTGTTGGATCATTTAGCTCCCTTCAAAATGGTTGAGCTGAATGGTGCTGATTTATGCGTCATGTTCGTGAACGGGCGCCGTCAGTTGGGGCTGGTCATCACTTAGCTGCCTCGACTTATTTTTAATTATTTTAATTTTGGATTGTTGTTAGTTAAGTACTATTTCTTGTACTCTGGACGCTTTTAACGCGTACGTCTTTTTTAATTTTTTACATCGTTCTCACATTATATAATTTTAATATCAAAAGTAATGATGTAACTAATATTTTTGTAAAATATGATTTAAAAAGAGTGTCCATGGAGTTTCTTGCCCGTTCTTCTCCATAGGTACCTACGCTTTGGAATGGGCAACTAGCTTCATATTTTCTGACTGACCGACTTCTTGACAATTCAAAAGTGCCTGTAAATGGTTTAATTGAAATAAATGCTTTGAGTTTGAGTTTGAGTTTGAGTTTGAGGCCGCGCGGCCCTCGTAGGGACGTGCCTTGAGCGAGGCCAAGCCGGACACTCTCGACCCTCTGGTTGTCAGTCTACTTCAAAGAAAACGGCGCGGCTCTGGCTAGTAAGAACGGGCCGCGCGGCCGGCAAAGAGTACTGTAAGATACCGGGTGGCCGGTCAGTGCGCTTATATTAATTGATTTGTATCGGTGTTATGGGACTGTCGGAGTTGTTTTTAATAAAATAAAAACAAAAGGAATGATGCCCTTATAGAGATTGCTACATGCTTATTACTATAAATGAGGCTGAAGCTAATAGCATATCCACTTCACTTCTTCGTAAATCTCGAAAGCTGTTGCGCAAGGTGTTCTTATAATGAGGACGCGTTGCAAAAAGACACAAAAGCCTCGCGAGGCCGGGCCTCGAGGCCCCAATAGGCCGCGCGGCTGTAGTAGGGATGCGCCTTTATAAGTTCGATAGGTAAGCTTTGGGGGTTGCGGGCGCACAGAGTGGGGACTCTATCCGCCCACCAAGTGACCCCAGGGACACGGGCAGGCACAGTGATCACATGCTGCCGTGCATAGCGAGGTTCAGGGGAGGCCCCTTTACAGTCTCCCCAGGGATGTGCCTTACAGGCGTTGCACGGGGGGGTTCCGGAATTGGTCTTTTAAGTGGAACCGGGAATACTCCTATGTGCTGATGGTGATCACCGGGGCGGTTTTAGTGAGGTAAAAATCCCACTCCACGACCTCTCTCCCCAGAGGTCGGGCGCCTTTTGAAGGTATCCCCCCGACAAAAAAAAAAGGTAAGCTTTGGGATAGAAGATGTTTCAACACCTTTCATCCATCCCAAATTCGTCATCCGACTACGCGCTTACTTTTCCGGGACATCTTTTCAGAAAATCAGGACTGGTATAAAACGTGCTGCCAGCCTTTTCGGCACTTTATCAGTTGACTGCTATGTTAATATTTTTTTGCCATTCTAATAATAAGTTTCAGTCTGCACGACCGTAACGACCATCAGCTTATCTGCACCGCATAGTCTAGGCAATTAAAATCTCTTTCACTTATAAGCCTATGTTTCCAAACTTTCAAGGAACTGTATTAAAAAAAAAAAACAAAGAAACTAATCAAACAAAATGGCCGATATTCTATAAAAATAGTTTTATGAGAATATTGATAATTTTATGGAAAGGCATAACGTAGTACGTATTACATTTATCAAGTTATTACTTATTAATTTAGTTTAATACAAAGGTGTAAAATATGTCCCTGTTCTGTTTGAAAAAACAGTTCACATTAATCATTTACGCAAATAACAAGGGAAGCAGTGTTCCTTGTTTATATTTTATTCTTTGATAAATACTGACTGATAAAGTCTTAGTTTCATTTAGATTAAAAAGAATTTGAATCTTATTTCGTTTTGTTCACAAACGTTGTCTATTCATTCAGTGTGTAAAATAATAGAGTTGTGCTTGTGTTTACTTGGGCGCGTAATTGCGTTGTTTGTTTACGTTTCTGGATGTTGCAGTTATTTATACAATAAATCCCCAAAAATGAAATTGTAATGTAAATACAAATTTCGTTTCCAGATATTGTTCTAAAATAATGTCTAAAAGAGATCAAGGCGACCGAAATGAAAGAAAGTTGGATTCGAGTGACTACGAAAACTTAATATCTCAACACAATTTATTTGAATCGTCTCGAGCAAAACATCAAGAATTGCCTAGTTTCCCCGGATTTTCGAATGCTGAAACACAAACAAAAACAAGCGACATAAAAGAACAGCCCGTACACTCTGGTCTAGGTGCTTGGCATTACAACCCGTGGTGGATGCTGGCCAGCACGTCGCGGAACCTGCCGTCTCAGGATGACTACTCAGAAAACAGTGATCAAACTAAAGTCAAACAGGAGCCCCCTGGAGCTGGCACTCCAGATAGAGACCCATTACATACTGACTTGGAGCAGTTTCAAGCAGAAACAGTAACACCTCCAGTTGGGTTAGATTCGTTTTGTGATGACTGCTCCGACCCTTTTTGTGACTCAAGTGGAGCAATCTGTCGCAAACTTTTTCACTGCCCTCATTGCAGAAAGAGCTATCCCACAATTTTAGAGTTTAACACACACTTGACAGGAGTACATCCAGCACAAAAGCCCTTCAGATGTCAGATATGTTTGGAACCATTTCACAAGAAATCTCATTTACGAAGACATTTAGATGCCAATCATACACGGAAAGATGTCAACAAGTGTTCTGTGTGCTCCAAATATATAAAAGATAAGAGCAACTTACGCAAACACATGCAAGTGCACACTGGACGTGTACCTCAGAAACAATTCAAGTGTGATTTGTGCAATAACAAACGCTACATGTCATTAGACAGACTTAACAATCATAAGGTGGTGTGCACAGGTGAAAAAGTATTGAAATACTGTGACATGTGCACTAAAGTTTTTGATAATTCAAGATCACTCAACAGTCACAAAAAAGTGCATGCAAGGGAATTGAAGTGTGACAACTGTGGGGAACAGTTACGTTCATTAGAGCAGTTTACAAATCATAGAATGATTTGTCAAGGAACAACATCGGAAGCAAGTGGCAGTCACGGCCATGCTGGTCAAGGGCATGTTGGTGGCCCCTCCATGGGCCGCTGCTGCACTCAGCCTGGGATATGTGAACATGACAAACCGGCCTATCTAAACATACCTGGATATGCAGCTGGCAGAGTGCTCGATGCCACTCTTTCCTCTTTGAAATCAGAGCTGAACTGATGACACATGCCGCAATGGCTTACAAAGTAACTAATTAATACATATAAATTAAACCGTTTCTTTTTTTACAAGATTACCAAATAGATAAATAAATGACAGTAATAATTTTCACAATTGAGAATTTCACAAGACTGATGCAAATATCCCGCCTCACGACTTGCTTTATTATTACCATTTAAATTTAGGCTTTAGTTAGTAGGTTAATACAGGTAGAGTAAGTAACATAGCTGTTTGATCATGTTCTTATATATTTACAAAGATGAGGTTGAATATATTTGAATATGCTGAAATTGTTATAACCACCTTTAAGTTTTAACTGAAAATATTTCATAGCTGTTCAGTGGACAGTGATATAGAACCAGATCATACATGCAACAATTATTGTACGTTTATCAGTTTTTTTTATTATTTGATATCTTTTCTATAACAATGCTTTTGACTGATTTAGAGTAAATGTGAATGTGCAGTATTACAAACATTAAAACAATTTTTATTTTTCTATTTTGGAGAACTTTAAGAGTATGTTATTTTTATAATTTTTAGAACATATGTTAGTTTTACGTTATGTACCTAAGTTATATGTTGTAAACAGTCGGTGGAGACGTATGAGGAGCATGATATATTTTCCTGTGCTCTGATATACTTTTTTCTCCAAAGACATAATTATTATGTAGATGTGTGTAGTTTCGTATACAATAGGTAAACATGTATTTCGAATATTTTCTAAAGACAACTTTTGTACACATAGCTATGGGACATTAAATTTGTTTCATAATGTTACACCTCTAGGGTAAGTTAAACTTGGTGAAGTGCAATGTACCGTTGGCAAAGCCTTGTGCATGTTATGGTTATTGGAAGTATTTGTTGTGTTCTCCCTACCCATAATATTTATTCTTGAAGTGTTATACACTGAAAAAATTATTGCTGCAATTTATAAGAATTATGTATGTGTAATGTTTTATTAAATATTTAAACACGATATGTGTGCACACACACATTAATTATAAGATTCGAGGCTATAATATCTAAAGCTAATAAGCCTTTATTATGCTAATATGTCATAGGAGTCTATTACTATACTCTCAAATTGTATCTTGTATACTTACTTATATTTTTTTAAAACCTTATTATTTCTAATTTTATTTATTTTGTTCATGTTATGTGGAAGGAAGAGTACTTCTATATGGAGGCTTTTTATTCATAATCAGTTGTTGCTATTTACAATTGTTTTTAATACTAATAGCTTAGTTTATTTTTAATATCTTTATCGATTAGTTACGTAGTTTATATTTTGAAGAATTTTAATATGTAAGTTCCATAATGGAATCTTGCTTTTACTAGCCACCGAAAAATTTATTGGGTTTATTATACCAAATTCGTTTTATAAAGATAATACATAATATTATATTGTAGTTACTTAACTGGTGACTTTATAATGGCGTCTTGGTTGATTATGATCTAGTTTTAACATTTGTATTTAATTTTTTCTTTTGTAACTATATCACACTTCGAGGAGCAGGGCAACACTTATTTTAAAAGAGAAATCCTTACTACACGACGTACCTCTTAGCGATTCTAGCTATGTAAAGAAGTATCTAGTCTGTCTCACTAAGAATTGTCAAAGACAAGCTCCGACCGAATAACATGCTTACTCTTATTACACCACGCTAGTTAACAGTCTTATTAAGACAGACTTGATACCGCGTGTTGTACCCTTAAACGTAATGCCATCTGACATCGCATGAAAAACCAAAAACCTTCTTGCAGTCTGTTAGCAGACCAAACTATTGAATTGTCAGCCTTATTCAGGATTTTTTTCATAAAAATAATTCTGTTCTTCCTTGTGGAGTAAGTTAGTTACCCTGCTTGTCGGAATGAATGCGCCACTGATACCCATTTTAAACGTATAAGATGGTCTCTTTGAGAGTTAGAAGTCGGTGAATACCGAAAATGTGTTCTTTAATTCAGTAAAGTAAAAATAAAGAAGCTATTTCGAGCAACACTGATTTAAATGAAAAGTGCGAATTGTAATCGCACGCCGAGGGTTCCGTACCTACCTTGTTATGAACATGAGCGCGACGAACATTTGTGGTACGCAAGAAGACATCGAGCTATACATTTCCAGAGTAAGCTGACTTCTTATTGTACAAAAAGCCTATACTATGCGAGGTCAGCTAATACTGGAAAGGTAAAGCTTGAGTACCTTCGGTGATTTTGATACGACTTCTTTAAAAATACATAACTCTTGATATAAACCGATGTACCGTGTGCTCTGAACATTAATATTTAATTATTCTTAATATTTATAGACTCGTTCAGAAATAATTCTACAGCACAGCTCCAAATAACTATCGTAACACCACAAAGTTGTCAGTCGTCTTGTTATTGGCACTAACCTGTAAGAAAATGTAATGTAAAGAATATATTTTATTATGAAATATTCATAAGTTTAGTATAGAAACCACATAACATCGGGTACTGAAAAAAAACTGGGGGCGGCGGAAAATGACAATAATATTGTGTAATCTATTACAGAAACAGTCATATTCTCTTTTGTATCGCCGCCACGTCCTCGTGTTTTAGAAATCATAATTACACTTTATTTCAAAAATATACACCTGTAAAATAATGTACTTACGATTCGTGTTGATCATGATTATCAATACTTTTGCCGTAACCTTATCTACTCCTGTCTGGACAAGTTAACTCAAAAAACTGTAATGTTAACCATAGGATTTTATTATGAATTTAAATAATGCACTTTAAAATTAGGGACATAAAGCGCATTATTGTACGACCATCAAGGCAATCATGAAACGGATCTTCGGACGCTCAAAAGCGCACACGCACGTGTTTGCACCTTATGTCACTAAGGATAAGATTTAAAGTCATTAAAAATCTGCTCTGCAAGTCTCTGGTCTGCGCCATAGAAGGTTCAAGTTGTGAATGTTGAGACCAACGTCCAACGCCTACAACTTTTATCAACAAATTATTATATTCACCGCTGGTTTTCAGAATTTTTACTAGGTACCTAGTTTTGATTGTACCTATTTAGTTGCTGAAAGAACAATATGTGTTATTAAGCCGAGCTTGAACTAGACAGCAATATTGAAAATGTATGTACCAGTAATATACATTCAGCTAAAAATGTTTTTTAGTGCTTTGGTAGGTAACGGTTCAGTGTTCATAAATGAAGTTTTAGAATCATGTCGTCAAGTACGGCAAAGCCTCAATTGCCAAAACTCTGTAGCCACCTTTCAAAGTATTAATAAGATAATGCTAATCACTGAAGAATATCAAAACCGATGATTTGATTTACGCAGACCCAAATCAATGATTTAATTCATACATTTAATGAATTGAGATTGAGACACCTTGAGTCGATGTTATTCCCAAGACGGCTGTTTCTAAACTAAAATTATCATTTATACCGCCGACTTTGTGACTGATTCTGCCATTTGTTTGGATTGATATTATACAGAAAATATATACCATTAGGTACCTAAATATTTTGTCTTTGTAGTTTTTTAGCATGGTGTGTAATTTTTAATGCACCTAGGTTTAAGAAAAAATGTGTTCATATGAATTTAGTTAGGTACATAGAGTATAGTTCATCTATTTGATTAGTGACGTAGACTGTAAAACAGTTTAATGTGAATTACTGTACGAACGCATTATTTTCTGACTAAGCCTTCCATTGCGTATTACATAAAGTAAGCCAAATTCGATTTTTTACAGTTAGGTCTTGTTATCTTATGGCTGTTGTGAAAACAATGCTGCCTTCGCTAACATTGCCCCCTTTATTTATTATGTATGTACCTACTCTACCCGAATGTAGAACTTAGTTAATCAACGCAAGTTAAAAAATAGCGTGCCTACCGTTACTAAATATCACGAATAAATGACATTTCCTTTCTGTTAAAATGTTTTATTATTTTCCCCGTCTGCACAGTCATCACACTAATGTTATAAAGGCGAAAGTTTGTGTGTGTGTGTGTGTGTGTTTATATGTTTGTTATGTGGCTCCATTTAGACTGCAGCATACCTGCAAGTACCTTGTAAACTTATAGTTATGACGCTACGGCTAATTAACAGCCGCTCGGGTCGATCGATCAGGTTAAGCTGCGCTTGCCGCGGTTGGTCCCTAGATGGGTGACCATTTTTACATACGCGTATCGGGGAAAGCACGTTAATCCGTTGGTCCCAGCTATCATTCGTGGATCTTTGACAGTCGTTACTCTCTAATTCTATTGGTCATCAGGCTAGGCTCTATACAAAAATGCCCTTCATTCTTTGTAGTTAGGTACTTAGGTAGGTACATTACAAAAAAAAACCTTGATAACTATTTACATACACCTACACATTTTGCGGAACCCTCGGTGCGCTAGTCCGACTCGTACTTGACCAGTTTTTGAAGAAGAGTACCACCGCACCTATACTCCACGGCCACGCCTCAGGCGTTGTAACCAGGGGCGGTACCTTCATAGAAGCCGAAAAGCCCGGCTTTCAATCAAACGTAAGCCTAACAAAAAAAATTAACCAACTCAATAATGTCGCAAGAATTGATAAGAATAATAAAAAATAAACTCCGCGCGTCCCGGCCGCCCGTTATACGTACGATGCAAGGTTGCCAGGTTTACATGCTCAAAGAATAATATTTCAATTCCGCGCAGTTTTCATTACGCGCATCGTTGCCAAACATCTCCAATGCCGCTTCGCTAGAACGCAAAAACAAAAATCGTCCCGTCTCGCTCGCACGAGCTGGCTTCAGATTAGGCTTCTACACCTCCGACTATTTGTGTAGAAATTGTTCACGTTGTTGATAACATAAGTATGTACAGTCGCCGTCAGATATATTGTAGCAGACAAGGTGACCAAATACTTCTGAACAATTTAAAATGTCAATAAGTTCCATACACTAAAAGTTACCATTAATATCTGAACATTCATTAGTTCAATAATATCTGAGCAGATGCTTGTCAATAATTTCTATACACACAACTAACCAAAAACATCTGAACACTTACAACGTCAAGTGTATCTACGCAGACAAACATTGAGCTTACCTAATTCGTAACTGGGTGATATAAAGTACGAACCAAAAACGACTATCGACTTGACTATCTGTGGTTAGTCCAGTCATTTAGTAGGTTTACCTGGAAAGTTTTTAAACTGGTGATTTTATTGAGTTCGACGTGCTCTCTTCGAATTTTCACATTGTCGCTCATTGTTTTATCTTTGCCGCTCGCACCGCCATATTTGAAAAATGGCGCTCAAACTGCCAGGGTCATCATAGTATAAAAATTAGCAAAAGAGTTCCTATATTATACAGGGTTATTTTGCAACCACCATCCAAATTTTCAGAAATGATTTAGAATCGATAACCTTATCAATTAATGAAATAAAAAAAAATAAAAAAAATTACATGATTTTCACCATTATCCGCTACTAAAATCACAACGTGTGGAATAAATACAGTTGAACAATAGGTTGTTGAACTGTATGACCGCACACGCGCTTACCTCAAAATTCGGGAAAGAACAACATGCACTACGCCCCCCTCCCTCACACGTCGCAACCCGCGCAGCCCCCGATCGGCCCTGCGCCCGCGCCGGCTGTCAGTTGACCGTGACCTAGTTACGTGTGAACGTGTGCCATATTTTTTTGTCACTCTCGCTGCATTTTCGCTTCAGAATTCCGTTCGATCATCATCGCACACATGGCGACTTTTTATTCTAATGCAGAGTATTATGAAATGGTCAGGTGTTATCTTTTAAGTGGCGAAAGTTTAAATAGCGCGCAAAGAATGTACCGTACAGAAAGTTTACCGCGTTTACAAAGACGAGGAATTAATTCGCGAGTGCCTAAAAAGACGTGTTTACGTTGAAGAAGCACAAAGTGTTGAGGACCTCCGTAGTAAAATAATAATAGCATTTAATGACATTAAAAATCAAACAGATACTTTAAACTTATTAAAAAATAGTTTAGAAAAACGTGCACGTTTGTGTATTGAGAGAAACGGACTCCATTTTGAACAATTGCTGAAGTACACGTGATTTGTAGGTTAATCGAGTTTATTTGGTAAGTTTAATTATTGTAAATAGCTAGTTGATTCCAATTTTTTAAATACGCCATAATAACAACTAATAATTTCACATTCCTTATTTTATTATGTCGGTCCTAAGCCCGTAAAGTATGAAGGGAAAATTGGAATCAACCCTTTTAAGAACGCGTAGGTACCTACATCAGTCGCACTCGCAGCGAGCGAGGTCAATAACCTTGCTGTGTCTCTCTACATTCTGTTATTTTTCGGATATTTTCTTTTGAATGTTTTTTTTTGTTTTTGTTATTATTTGATTATAATGTTTCACATATGAAAATAAGTTAATTAAAAGTCCTCGATTTTAAAATTTGGATGGTGGTTGCAAAATAACCCTGTATATTGAATTTATAGTAAAGATGGAAGCACTTCCTACTGCAATTTGTCCTCAACTGCTCAGATATCTAAGACTACCCCATCTGCATAGATACACTTGACGTTGTAAGTGTTCAGATATTTTTGGTTAGTTGTGTGTATATAAATTATTGACAAGCATCTGCTCAGATATTAATGAAGTAATGAATGTTCAGATATTAATGGTAAGTTGTAGTGTATGGAACTTATTGACATTTTGAATTGTTCAGAAGTATTTGGTCACCTTGTCTGCTACAATATATCTGACGGCGACTGTACTCATTCCGAAAATTGTACTGATTTTAAAGCATGGCTTTTGATTTTTTATGAATGAAACGTGTAACGATGCGTGTGTGTGTAAATAGTAAGAGCGCGCTGCGCGAATCGCTGCGCAGAGCTCGAATTTCTCTATAATGATGATGCAATTTGAAATTACTTTAAATTTGTTTTGAGCGGTTACGGTACTGGTGCTTTTTTTTGCTTTGATTTATTTTTTCATTTTCTGTGAAGTTAAGTGTTGTGATTAGTTTTAGCGGTGATTACCTTTGTTTTAAAGTTATTAAAAAGTTTCTTATCATTAAAATGAATTCGGAAATGCATGCAATTGTTCCTTGTGATGGATATGGATTAAAGTGTGTGCAATCGTTACGCGGAAAGGTAAATACTTTGAGTTTTACAGACAAATATACGGTAGGTTTTTTTTTTTAAGTATTATGGCTTGCCCTAAGTTTGACCCCTAGGCACGCCACTGGTTGTAACCTCCTGGATGACGGACGGAGTTGAAGAGACTGTTCGCTAGCACTTTCAGGTAGGTACGGACGCCAGCACATCAACCTACCAAATCTGTCAGATTTTTTTAATAGATTTTCAACTTTATTGCTAAAGCATAAGGTTCAAAGTTGATTGGGAAAATCTGACAGATTGTGGTAGGTTGATGTGCTGGCGTCTGTACCTACTTAATGGATAATTATGAAGGCGCGGGCCCACCGCGGTGCACGGAGAGGCTACGCACGTGTATTAAGCTTCGCTTTGGAAGAAAATGTATGTGATTATACAATCACATACATTTTCTTCCAAAGCAGCCTCTCCGTGGGTTGCAGTGGATACCCACTGCAACCCACGGAGAGGCTCATTGATACACGCGTGGCTTGCTCGAATAGGCGGTTACATAGCTCAACGCTGGCGACGTGGGTCTACGTTTCTACTAGAGTACACGAATATGACCCACGAATATGCCTTCTGCTCTTTATAAATTAAAAGCACCATTAAAAGTAGCTTAGATTGAAACGAGTAGAAAAAATAAACAAACAATTTAAAATTATGGATTTTTTAAACAAAGATCAATAACTATTCTCGTTGATATTATATCACGACACGCCCTCTTTTAACTGACGTTTTGATAATTTTAGATTTCTTCTCTTTCTTTTTCTTAGCAATATTTTCTGTCCTCTTCTTTTGTCTCTCGTCCTTCTTCTGTTCCACATTCTGTACTCTGGTGTCCCACTGTTTCTTACTTTGTTTCTTCTTTTGATCCTATAAAACAAAAGACGAACATAACATCACACCTTTTTTTCCCCTCAGGGTTGGTCAGATGTATACACCTATACTGCCGTGCTAAACGCAAAAGCGGTATCTCAGGAAAAGCTAGTTTCGAGAAAATTGAAGTTTTGTGTTTTATTCTCTCAGTGATTTGAGATAAAGCTGAGATAGGGAACACTTTTCTAAGGACTTTTTTACTAAGATACCGTTATTTGGCTGAGCTCATTGGATGGATATTTCTTTAAGCTATCTGATGCCACAAAAATCAACGTTACAAATTTTTTTGAGATACCGCTTTTGAGCTTAGCACGGCAGTATAGTACACCCACATTTCGCCCTGTTTATGTTTCAAGTGCCATGTAATAGGGGGCGAGCCTATTGCCATAAACCGGACACAATTCCCAACTCCAGGCTGCTAATGAGAAACTCCAGATAGAAAAATCTAATAACACTGCCCGACCTGGGAATCAAACCTAGAATGTCATGCTCAGCAATAGCATTTGCGACTATTAGACTAACAAGACAGGCAGAAGATGAAATCAATTAGAAATTACATACTTTTTTTTTAGCCTGTACTACTACTACTACTACTACTGGCAAAGGCCTCCCCCAAGTCATTCGAGGAACTCTTTTCCCGAAATTAAATACTATTACTCTTTATATTCTTTGTCAAGTTTTGCTAAATGAAATATTTTTGGATGAAAATTAATTACATAAAAGATCAAGCTAAAGTTAAAATAGGAAAAAGGATTTTTATGTACCATTTTCTTTATTGACTTCTTCAGCAATATGGGGTCATCTTTAACTTTCTGTCCTTCAGCTTTGTTCAGCACATTTTTCCATGCTAGTTTCTCTTTTATTTCTTTTACTTTACCCGTGTCTTCATTTTCTTCTAACTGTTTGAACCTGTCTTCTTGTTGTTTAAGATTTTCTAAAATCTTTTTAGGGTCTCTCTCTGCTTTGTTTACTCTTTCTGTAAAAAAGAAACTTGTTTCAGCAGGTTTCAATACTTCCTAGAACTTTTCTTTAAGTTTTATGACAATATTTCTCTGTGTCTGTTTGCAATGTCAAATTAACAGTGTATGAATAAATTATGAAAGTATATTATGAAACTTATAACAAAAACATTTTATAAAATTTTTGTCTATCTGTTTGTTCCAGCTAATCTCCAAAACGGCTGGACCGATTTGACGGGACTATCACTGGCAGATAGCTGATGGTATAAGAAGTAACTTTGGCTACATTTATTTTAGATAAAGAATTAGCACAAAAAAATACCCATGAAACCAATTTATTTTCCGACATGCACACAACTGAAGTTGCAGGCCCAGCTAGTTTCTATTATATAGAAACAGTTGTTTCAAAAATGTAATGCAAACATTATCAATTTAAACAAATTGAAATTATCTTACCTTTCTTGCCAATATTAGCAAAGTCAAACTTGGAGAACACGAGTTTGCCTTCATTGTTGAACACTGGTTTGGCAATATTTACTTTTGGTTTCTCCTCTGTGCTTGACTTTAACATTTCTGCAAAAGGTGCATCCACTACAGGCTTAACTTTTGGTTTATTTACTCTCTCTGTTTTCTTTATTTTTTTTTTCATTTTACTACTCAAACTTTTCTTTTGTAGTTTATTTTTGAAACTGAACTTGTTCTGTGATTTGATCTTCTCTAATTTTTCTTCAAGTTCTGCTATACTGCGGGCTCGCTTTGGCATTTCAACATCTTCATTACTCTTATGATTCTCATTTACTATTTCAATATCCATGTTATCATCATTTTCACCTGCAATTAATAAGTCAATTGTTGTAAATTCTAAACCATTACATACAATTACTTTGTGGAAAGCCTTATTTTATACAAAAAATGTCATGTGAAGAGCCCTTGAATCAGAGGTAGTTTATTAAAAATAATTTTAGTTGGGTGTATTTTTTTTTCCTTAAATAGAAAAGTTATTTACCTTTCATCTGCAGTGGTAAAGACATAACTGAAAATACATTTTTCAGAAAACTGAATTCTTTGCTCAGGTCAGCTTTTATTTTTTTAATCGCTAATTTCTTCTGTTGTGTCATTGTAGTTAATTATGCTGAAACGAAAATTTTAATAATGTTACCACAAGTCAGTATTTATATGTCCTAATTATACTTAAGTTTCTAGTAACACTGGTTGTTATTTAGCTATTCACATTCTACTTCTTTGTCCTCATATTTTTTTTTAATGTGCAGACACCAGCACAAGCTACTACAATAGGTCAAATTTCTTTAATAGATTTTCAACTTTATCGCTAAAGCATAAGGTTCAAAGTTGATGGGAAAATTTGACAGTTTCGGGTAGCTTGATGTACTGGCGTTTGTACTTAACATAGTTTATATGTTGTACTACTAACAATAATAAGGGCAAAATATGTCTGATTTAAAAGTTTTTATACTTGTTTTTATTTGTATAGCTCAAATCTATTTTTAAGCAGGTAAAAGAAAATTCGGGTCAGTGGGTCGTCTTAGCGACGCAGCGGATTAAATATACAAATAAATAACACTGTCTGAACAACATTGCATAAAGGTTACCTCATAAGAGCGTTTACGACGTACGGCATTTCATACAAAATTTGAAGCCCTTGTTTTCCGAAATAACTGAACCGATTTTAATGAAACTTCATACGAATAAGCAGGATACAAAGGTCTGAAAAGTTAGTTAAGAACGTTTTCGGAAAGTAGTATTACAGCAAAATTAGACCGATTTTAAATTTTCCATAGAAACAGATTTCCAGTTATCTTTTTTTAACTATGACATTTCGAAAATGTTCTTTACTAAGTTTTTGGACCTTTGCTGCATATGAAGTTTAATTAAAATCGGTTCATTCATTTCGATAAACAAGGGCTTGAAAGTTTGTATGAAATGTCGTACGTCATAAACGCTCTTATGGATTTTAAAGTAACCACAGGCGTAGCAAAGCGGATGCCAGGTGAGCCCCGTCCACTGGGTGCTCCCTAGAACTAACTATTTACCTATTCAAATCAATATCTACAAAAGTGGTAGCAACAGCAGTCATGCCTCCAGTAGGAGATCCTGCTCAATTCAACAAAAAATTACTACGCTACGCGTTTGATTTTGCCCAAAGAAACTTGAATATCACAAAATATAAACTTAAACGAATACGTAACTTACCTTAGAATTATTGACGATTTTAGTTCTATCTGATAAAATAAAAATATTACGAATTCTAAAGACCACTCATCATAGCGATGGGCGACTCGAGTTATCTAACTCGAGTAACTCGGGTCAGACCGTAAGCGAGTCAGCCCGAGTCAAAATATCTGCAAACCGAGTTGACCCGGAGCGCGCGCGCGACGGGCGAGCCCGTCGCGCGCGCTCTCGGGTCAACTCGGTGCGGTGGGTTGGCGGCCCGCGGCTAGCCGCCTAGCCCGCGAGTCGCGAGGCCCGAACGACTCTGAGCGAGCCCGAATCAGCCCGACGCCGAACGTCCGAGCCGCGAGTGAAAGAGATAGTTCTCGTTCTTGGTTTCTTATGTTGAATTTAAGACTGAAATTCAGAAACAAGTGCCATTATACATAATAATTTTTATATAATTACTTACCAAGTAAGTATTGTTGAATTTAAAACTGATATTTAGAAATCAGAGCCTTTAGATTTATAGGTATATACGGTCGATTTCAAAGCTGATTAGTTTATATTACAGTTATTTTTATAGAGTTACAAGATATTTTTTAAACTTAAGACTGGTATTCATTCAGAAATAAGTGCCATTACTTAGATGTTGATTAGCTTTTTTTATAGATGTTAGTTGATAGATAGATGACCAAATACCAAAAGGTGCGGTGTTTAATTTAAGGAATAAAGTGCCATTAGATTTATTTTAGTTTCTTATTATTTACTAGGTAAAAATTAACATTTTTACCTCGTTCTTTTGCGCTACATAAGTAGGTATGTACTTCGTTTTGTGATGTGATGTTTGTAAACACTTTTAATAATAATAAACGTCTGATTTTTGAATGGGCTCAATTTGATTTGACTTCCATTGACTCGACGCGACGACACGCAGCCCGCCGGACCCGACCCGGCGAACCGTGAACGTAGCAAACTAGCAACCCGCGGAAAGATGCACCGAGTTGAGCATTTCCTGACTCGGACGGACAACGCGGCAACGCGACGCATCTTAAGGCAGACTGAGTCGAGTCAACTCGAGTTGCAACCCGAGTTGGTAAGCGAGTCAACTCGAGTTACTCGAGTTGCCAAAAAGTCAACTCGGCCCATCGCTAACTCATCACACGAGTAAACATACCTAACCTCTTTCCAGTTTTGTACATTTTTTTTTAATTTATTCCTGACCATGGATACATGTCCTTCAGTCATAATCATTAAACATACTACTCTTAGGGGGAAGCGCTAAGGTAGCCCGCGAAATTCAAATTTTCTTACTTTTTTGCAATTTGCTAGTCAGCATTAAGTTGTACGTTGATTAATATAAAACACATATTTCTTACGGCCGTGATTCATAAGAAATATGTGCCGTAAGAAATATGTGTTTACAGAATTATAATCTTTAAAGTCATCAACACAACTCTCTAAGACCACGTAAGTCCAAAGAATGATGATTTCATGAAACAGTTATTCTTTGGACTTTCGTGGTCTTAGAGAGTTGTGTTGATGACTTTAATGATTATAATTCTGTAAATACATATGTAAATACAAATTATTACTGACCAGCAAATTCCAAAAAACCTAAAAAAAAAAACACTGGCGCTCCGGTAGTGCCGACAGAAGTGAAAACTTGAACAATTACGAGTGTATTTTGTGAATCGTCTTATAAACAAAACACGCGTGTTAAGGTGTGTTCCTTATTTTATAGGGTTTTTTGCAAATCAGGTATGATGACCAAAGTGACTGGTTTATTCTTCTCGTGAAAGGAATTTATTCAGATTTACAACGCCATCTCGTCGTTGTTGGATGAACTACGTAGTTAGTACGCGAAGCCCTCGTAGTTCTTCCCGATGTGCATAGATGGCGCTGTCCTCAACAACGCGCGTCTAAGTTTTACGTCTGACGTTAGTACGCGAGGCCCTCGTAGTTCTTCCCGATGTGCATAGATGGCGCTGTCCTCAACAACGCGCGACTTACGTTTTACGTCTTACGAATTTTCGATCAGGGTCACGTGACCTGACGCGAATTTAGAAGTTTTTACCCATTCCAAAAAAAGTACACAGCGCCGCTAAAGAAGTTTTCACTTCAAAAATTGAATTTCGCGGGCTACCCTGGCGCTTTCGCCTTAAACACATATTTCTTACGGCCGCGATTCATATATTAATCAACGTACAACTTAATGCTGACCAGCAAATTGCAAAATACGTAAGAAAATTTGAATTTCGCGGGCTACCTTTCATCAAGTGTTTACCGCTCATACGAGCTAAGGAGCTAAGTAACTATTTATGTTCTGTGAGCAGTGTTGCTATCGTAAAAATCTAAGCTGCCGTATGTCACAGTCTGGCGTGCCGTATTTCAAGGAAAAAAATACTCAAAGTCAAATCATTTAATTCAAATAGGCACATTAAAGGCACTTTCGAACGTCAAAACTTACAGTAATTTAATTGATTCTAGTCACCCCTTCCAAAAGGTAGTTTTCGAATGGGGAAGAATGGGCAGGAAACTCCACCAAAATGTTTTACAAGGTTTGTATACCAACATAATTAAAAATATAAATTAAATTAGGAACCAGTTTGATTTTGTCTAGACACTAGATTGTCCTATGGAGCAGGACCAGCATGTTTCCAAGCATTCTTATGTTCGATATAATCTTGGATATAATACTAAATTGCCGTATTGAATAAAACATGTCTATTCCTCATTTGTTTCTGGTTTGTATTACCAGGGGGGCAATTGCGTAACACATTATCAATCGGAATCGGTTTCATTTTGACAGTTCAACAACATTCATTGCGTTATTTACGTGTGGAGCAGACAAATTTTTCGAACTTATAAAGCAATGGATTAGCAATTTGCTTCAAAATGATTCAGATTCTGGTTGATAGTGTGTTACGCAATTAGGGTGCTGATTCATGTTTATCTAAAGCATACTAACGTACGTGGTGTCATTTGCTACCTTTTCATTCATTTTTAACCAAGGCGCAAGAGATGCCACTTTGGCGTGGATTTTCTCGGCTGAGCTCATAAAATTACCTGTGTACGTTTCGTTTCAATCATTATGCTAGTGAAAAACGTTTCGTATCACCTATAGTCTAGCCGTATTTTGTGATACGGCAAGGAGAGGAAGGCCGCATGCCGTATTTTGTGAAAAAAAAAAACGTGGTTTGCCGTATAATACGGCAATTGCCGTATAATACGGCAATTGCCGTATTAATAACAACGTTATATTTGAGTATATTATTATGTATCCTGTGGTTTTGCCTATTTACCACAGAGCATGTAGCACTACTCACCTGTCAAGTAAGTCACTGTCAAACACGCACTGGTCCGTTCGTGAGTTGCTCAGTATCTCTACCATGAGTTGTTATTGAAAACTTACTCGCTAGCGCTAAACTCGCTAGCGTATTAAGTCGTTACTTGTACGCAGTGGTTTTACCGAGTTGTCTTCTACCCAATTAGTTCGTAGTAGTACCGACTACATGAAGTCTCGACCTCCGCTAGGAGTATAGTGTTCTGTGGTCTCGACAAGTTTAAAAACGTGATCATGATCGAAATTTGCGATCATGATCACGTTCACACGTCTTTATCTGAGGGCATGCTTTTCGAATTGTAAAGCATGCCATCAGATAAAGACACAGAGTACACTATAATATACTGAAAAAAGACGAGACGTTCTTGCATTTATTATGACCATGTTGCATGATGTATGAATATTTCCTAGAAATATTTTCTTCAAATATAATTTCGAGAGATTTAGCTGCATCCTTAGACTGGAAGCCATCAACATAGTTGGGACAAGGCCAGAATTGATTGAGTAATGGATAATTTCGAAAGATTTAAGGATAATGAAGGTGTTTATTGAATTTGGATCAACTTACTAACGTACCGATTAAAATGGTTTGAAGCAAACTGTTTGATTGTCTCAAGAGCACAAAATTATTGCCACTTGCCATATTGATCGTCTATGTCCGCCCAGTTACCAAAAATTACCAAATAAAAAACACGGCTGCGTTCTGCGTGTTGTTGTGACACACCACGTGGTTTGACATGCGCAGAACACGAGTTTAGGTATTTTTAGCGGTATGAGGTCTGAGTGCGGTACGGGACCGGACGTCATAGGGGCAGCGGAAAGAGCGGGGGAGGCGGGGTCAAGTCTCTTCTTTCGTGGCACGCATTGTAGATGTATGTATTTGGAGCACTCATTCACGTGAATTTACCGCACTTTCCTCTTATTTTGCCGAATAATATTCTTCCAAAGAATTTATAGACCTGTAATATTTAAAGAATTTCTCGCGATTGGCTTGTGTTTTGGATCTTTTAATGTATTATTTTCTTTCTTGCAATCTTTGGTTGTTTAATGTAATGCACCCATGCGCCATACGGCCGTCTAACGGCGACGATTTTCCGTTTTTTTAAGCAATATAGAGCAACAACGCAATCGCAATCAGAAAATCGCCGTCAAGGTCCATAACTCATATTGCCTTCCAGATCGTCTGGACTCAGTGCCTAGCGTCTATCAAGACTCAACTGAGACTTGTTGTTTCGAACGGAAATAAACGTTTGAATGTGATGTATACGGAATCTCGAATCGATATTTTGATACGGAATTCCGTATGTATGTGACAGCCTTATTAAAAAAATTTGAATCATCCGACCTACGACTGTCTGACTCTGACAGTGACAGTATTTACAATTCACACTATTATTAATTTATTAATATTTGTCAACAAGGCTTTCGGAACAATAGTATTTTTGTTCATTTTGCAGGACAAATAAAGTATTGTATTACAAAATGCGTCTTCCTTTCGTATTAATTAGAAAAAATTGCACTACTGCGCCTAAAAGTAATCACTTTCATGAAGAAATGAAGAGAAACTTCATTGCTACAACTTCTTTTCAAAAAACGTTATTATCATGTGGTTCGGCAGCTATCGCTTTGCTAAATCCTCATCGTGGAGATATGATCGCTTGTTTAGGCGAAGTTACTGGAGAGGGTGCTCTAGAGCACATGCGACAAAAGATGATTGAAACTCAGGAGGGTGCTGAATTACTGAAAGAAAAGCCGCGCATAAATTCTGGAACAGTTTCTTTTGAACAACTTTCCCAAATGCCGGAAAACACTCTGGGTAGAGTGTACGCAGATTTTATGACAGATAACAACATTTCAGCTGATTCACGTCTACCAGTTCAATTTATTGAAGATCCAGAACTGGCATATGTTATGCAACGTTACAGAGAAGTACATGATTTAGTGCACGCCACTCTATTCATGAGAACCACCATGTTAGGAGAGGTGAATATTCTACCAGAAACATCTGGGCCCTGATTCACTAGACTATTCAATGATTCCTTACTTCGAAACCACATCAATTCCTTAGCTAATTCCGCCAATCTCTCGTGGTTTTGTTCATTGTGTCAGAGAATACGGCCCCTGTAATTCTATAGATTCTTCTTATACTAATTGTATGAACCTCTTTTTAAAGGTAACAGTAAAATGGATTGAAGGCATTCAAACAAGACTACCCATGTGCATCAGTGGTGGAATCTGGGGAGCAGGCAGACTGAAGCCAAAGCATCGCCAACTGTATTTGAAGTATTACTTACCCTGGGCAATCATAACTGGAAATGATTCAAAATTTTTACAAGGTAATTTAAATGATGAATCCAATTTTCAGTCAGCTAATAGTCCAGTTAACAAAGCAGTTATAGTGTGTGAGCTAGGCCCTAAGCGATTTCTTCAGAAAGTTGTTCAGGGTACTTAGGGAGCAAACATACTAAAAGTCCCCACGTGTAGGAGGTGAGCTGGAGTAGGGGGGGCAGGGGTTAAAAGTTCCCACTTTTGAGTTTTTCGCTAATATCTTTAAAACCAACCCTCACTGGGCCCGCGTCGTGGATTAGGGCCCACTCCCTCTCACAGAGGGGAGGCCTGTGTCCCAGCAGTGGGAACAATGTAGGCTGATTATGATGATATGATCTTTAAAACGGAAAAAATATCTTCTATGTAATGAAAGCTTATACAAGCTATTTCGAAATTTTTCACTTTTCCGGAATGTGTAGTTCGAAAATGGGTAGGAATTCGAAAAAGTGTGTAAGATAAAAGTTGTAGAAAATTGTAAAAGTTTTCATTACATAGAAGATATTTTTTCTCTACGACGCACTGTTTTAAAAATAATTTAGCGAAAATCTCAAGTGGGAAATTTTATCACCCCCACTCCGACTCACCTCCAAGACGCGGGGACTTTTATTAGTATGTTTACTCCCTAAGCACCCTGAACAATGTTCTGAAGAAATCGCTTAGGGGCTAGCTCACACATTCCTACACCTCCTTTTAGGTCATTCATTGAGTGGACTATAAGAAAGCTGATAAATCTTAGGGCCTGTGCACACCACGTTTTTTAAACGCGCCGTTGACGCTCGTTTGTAGCGATAAGCACGCGAGTCAGACGCAGCCTGTAGACCTTCTGTAGGATAAAAGCGCGCCGTCGACGCACGTTTCTAAAACGCGCGTCAACGGCGCGTTTAAAAGACGTGGTGTGGTGTGCACAGGCCCTTACTTGTAAGGTTTGAAATAATCTTTATGATGAATTTATTACAGGAATTTACTATGAAAAAAGATGGGATCAAGATATAGATGACTTTCACAAAGAAATGAATATTGTGAGATTAGTGAAGAAGTAGTAATTCTTACCTCATGTTCTGTTTAAATAAAATGTATGTGTTCTGTTATTAGTTAGTGTGTATTAAAACTCATAGATGATAGTATGTTGTTAATATGCTGTACATAGTATTATTATCTTTGTTTATGTTGAAGTTTGGAAATAAAATACAAAATAACTCTGTCAGCAATTTTATTGCCAAATAGAAATTTTCTTATCAATATTCTATAGAAAAGTAATCATAACAACATTTCCGAACTTCTTCCATTAGCGTTATGAAGGGTTGTAGTGCGATTACCCACTTCCACTATCCATTCATACCAAACTCTCCGTGAATCCTTGCAACGCCAAAATCTTGCAGTAATTATTTCACCTTTATGCACTCGAAGAGGTGTCTGCAAATCAGATATACAAAGTCATTAATATTATTTAAATGTCTTTGGTTTAATGGTTTACATTTTAAATCTTTTTTTTTTTGACGTTCAAAGTGCCTTTTATATGCCTATTTGAATTTATTGTGTAGTGGGTTTCAAATACCTTAATTGGAATGAAAACTGGGAACCAAGATATCATCCCTGGGCTGTGTGTAGAAGGAACTATGCTGATCATTTCTTTCCCATACAAGGTACAATCAAAATATCCTCCAAATCCATGCATGACATTATCCTGCTGGACCTCCCAAGTTAATATTTCTGATCTTCTATTGTCTGTCAATGGTAGTTGTCTGTAATCTGCCATTTCTTGACCCTCATGATCCTTTGAACCTTTTGCTGGATGTTCAAAAGTAAAAACAAGCTAAAAACAATATAAACAAGATTTAATTTTAACCAGCTTCCTTGATAAAAATTGTAATCATTTTTATAGACCATCTCTTTCATATTACCTTCGTTTCAGCTATGTCATGTTTATTTTGCATGTAAACAACCCACAATGTCTCTAGATTTTTATCCTTTTGGTTTGATTGAGTAACAGAGGCTGCTTTTGCTGCCGCCCACAATCGAGGCGAAGAAATTGGTGCCACATAAGATTTGTATTCACATGGTATTGATATACCACCTGGCTTCAAGAGACCAGCAGCCCCATCTAGACATTCTGGGGACAATTCGTTGTCACCCCATGACCCTGAAAATAACAACTGGTTATTTATAGGTACAGTCACTAGTACTCCAATGAGTTTGCAATATTTAGCGATTAGAAATGGCAAGGTTACTTCTGATGGCAGACATTTCAATTGAAAGGCATACATAACATTATTTAATACTTTGCTTTACCTAGTAACTCGGACACAATAATATCTGCCTTAGGAGATAGATTGATCTGGCGCATGTCGCCGGGTATGACAACCACATCGCGGTCACGCCATACTTCACGAACTTGAGCCGCCAGTACAACCACAGCGCAAGGATTCTTTTCTACTGCCACCACCTGTTGCAACATAACATTAACAAATAATTAATACACCCTATTCCATGACTATAGTTCAATCTTTGGATAAACTAATATTATGAACAATATTTGATGTTTTGTATGTTTGTTTGTTAGGCTTTCATGCTAAAACTCCTGAATGGATTTGGATGAAATTTGGAACATATTTGGGTATACATATTCGGTATTGAATAGGCCATAGGATACTTTTTACCCTGATATTCCCACGGGATCAAGACTTGTGCAGGTGAAACCACACAGCTAGTAGTTAGATAAAACATGGAAAGTTCTTTAATTAATTTTCACCTTGACTTTACTGTTAGTTATATCAGCAGCATTTAGTGTAGCCCTGACCAGTGGGCCCCTGCCAGCTCCTAGCACCATTACTGTAATGGTTTTCTTTTTTTTGTCTGCACTATCTCCCTGTCCTAGTTCTTGTGCATTTGCTGTAGAAATATCAGTATTAATCTGAAAATAAAGTGTAATGTAGCTATGGGTTACTAGAAATAAACAAATACCCTGAAATCACGGCAACAATAAGTAATAAGATGAGAGCTTTTAATTTTTGCATGATAATGATACTACTCAACAAGATATAAAAACAATAGGGATTGTTAAGACTTGTTGGATTGTTAATGCACTCTAGATAAATCTAAAAAAGAGAAACAAAGTAGCTGGATAAAAACAGTTACCACTTGAGATGGTGCTTTCTGCAAGTCAGTCAAGGCTTGAGCAATGGCTTTTTGGTACTGGTCATATTTAATTGGGTCTTTTTCAAACACATTATAAGTATGTGTGTCTAAGTTATCTGCCAAAGGTTGCAGAGGAGTCTGGAGGTAATCTTCCCACCTAAAAAATTACATATTGATTATATCATTAGATCTTTATTAGCAGTCACTCTACAATGCGTGCCACGAAAAAAGAGACTTGACACCACGTGGTTTGACATGTGCAGTACACGATTTTAGGTATCTTTAGCGGTATGAGGTCTGAGTGCGGGACGAAACCGGACGTCATAGGGGCGGCGGAAAGAGTGGGGGAGGTGGGGTCAAGTCTCTTCTTTCATGGCATGCATTGTACATATTATTTCATAATGCACAGTTAAAGGTTTTTAACTATTCTTTTGTGATACTCAACCCTGTAAGTTATCATGAAATATGTATAGTATAAAACATAAATTTTATCAATAATATAATGTAAAAAAATAATAACCTACCCTCTAGCATAACACAGCATTGGATCATCACCTAGATAGGGTTTTCTTTTCCAAATCCTGTACAGGTACTGCAGATAGAACTCTACATTGGATCTCCTAGCTCCACTCACAATGACCTGAGCTTCATGCTCTACCAAGCTCACCACTAAATGCTGATGAGCACGAGATAGCACTGGGAATCTACAATGATTACAACATGTGAGTAACAACACTACATAACATGCGTTTACATAACATTATTTTCGATTTAATGCAATTTTGAATTGCTGTTTGGCTTATCAATTTTATACATTTTGTAAATTATACAATTTGAAGTGTGTTACTAATTTTATACATCCTGTATATTTTTACTTTTTGATATTGTGTCTTAATTTATCAATTCCTTTTACTATTACGGGTTTGTTTTTCTTTTATTATTGTTACCAATTTTATACATTTTATCAATTTTATATGTTATACAGTTTTATACATTTTTTTAATTTTATATGTTATACAAATTTGGGTGAATCAACTTTTAAGGCACTCCTTTCATGTCCTCATCATAGAAGTGACCATATTTTTTTAATTTCTCTTAAAATTCTTAGTTTTTTAGCCTTATCACTTAATACGATTTTCAATTACCACAGCAGAATAATCTTTTTTTAAATTTAAAGTAAGATTTACGAGAGTTTTTGGTAACTCAGCGGAACAAAATCATTCTTCATACTAAAAATACTTGTCCCCAAGCCTAGGTGACGAAACAATTTATGTATTTTCTTTAAAAAAAAATATGAAACCTTTGAATATTTATGAGGAGTTTAGATTCAGAATTAAATAAGCTTTACATTTAAGTACAAAATTGTAGTTATTTTACTTAAATAGTATTTATTTGACGTCACTAAACATTTGTCCCAAGTATTGTTAAAAATGTCTGTTCTACTGCGTTACTGTAAAAAGTTGAAGACAATTTTCAAGAGATGGCGTCTAATTCAGTGTCAGTAGAAGCGACTATTGTCTAATTATTCTTCGGAGTGGTCCGACAAGACTGACCTCACGCCACCCGCCCCTCAGTCCGCGGTAAGCTCTCAAGGAGTGCGCGTGGGTTTATTGCCGATCTACTGCGTTACGACGGAAATCGCGGTGAGTTTTTTAAATATTCTGCTATTATTACGTTATAAAGTGACCCATAATGTCTGATTTGAAGGTCGTGACCTTCGATCAATAATAGTACTAGATGAATGATCAGGAACAAAAGTAAGTCGCTAAAGTGGCCACGTTTGCACACACATAAACATTTATATTTCTTACTACGAACTGTAGAAAAACGTTTAATAATATTAACAACTTCAAATTATTATAAACCTTAACACTCTAACATAAAGTTGTATTACGAATGCAAATGATAAATATTTAAGTCCTTCTGTCATCGGAGATAGGTTAAAAGCAATAAATTTAAAATGTCACTTGAAAATAAAAAGTCATTTTTATAATAACTACAAAAATATTTATTCTAAAATGAAACTTAATTTCTAAGCAATAAGGTTAAAAACATTTTGTTGACAATTTCGTGCTTACTGTATTTTGGAACTAGACGTAGTTCTTGGTATTGCATTTCAATGCTTAGAACACAGTAAGTATTGGAGTTGCAGAATATAATATTTTTAGGCGAAGGTTCGTTTTGTACGGTGGCAAATATTTTTAACCGATTTAAAAAAGTAGGAGGACTAAAATAGTACCATTGTGTTAATCGGTGTATTTAAACGTAATGTATGTTTAATTTCCTTTAAACAGATTCAGCTTGTTATAAAGTTGTCTTTTGGAATCAATTTTTATTTGAGCGGTTTCTTTTTCAAAACGTTATTTTACTCCAACTATTTTAATACTTTATGATAATTACCTGCAATTTGGGAACCGCTGTTTTTAGTAATCTACGCCTTTGCGTGTTTCCTGTTATGTCCAATCTGTCAAAATGAATCGAACATATTGTCGAATTTTTAAAAGGTTTGTATATTTGTTCTCCCCTTTCTTTCGCGACAATAGATACCCATTCTGCACATCGAAATGGGTTGCTAGGAAATCTACAAACAGAAATAACATTTAAAATAACACCACTCCATGCCCCTGTTCCACAATAGTCGATGTTTGCTAAAATAGTTGGCGCGTTGTCGCAAACATTGGCCAAACATTCATAATATTTGCTCATTTATTTATATTTACTATTTAATTGTGTTATTATTTTATGAAAAACATTAAATGATAGAAACTTACCGAAAAAAGAAATTCCTTCCAAAATTTACGGTGGTTATTTACACAATTTTTGAACGCGCACTGAGGCATTTTGACGTCTTAACGTTGGCTATGATTGGACCATACTAATTTGAAATAAGAGCACAAAAGTATTTGTGCTCTTATTTTTCGGGCCGTTTTTGAAGCGCTTATCGGGCATCTAGTACAATTATTGATCGAAGGTCGTGACCTATTTTTTGGTTAGTTTCAATTGTGCAATTATCTGTCGTCATTTTAAGCAAAATTTTCCCCTGCGTTATCAGTAACGCAAGATACTGTTCTCTTGAGTTACCGGTAACGCTAGAGAACTTTCTCTCGCGTTACCGATAACGCCAGAGAATGTAAGACAAAATGGCATAGCTAGTTAGGATATTTTCAGTGATTTCTATTCTTCTGAGAGATCGATAATAGTTTATTTTGTCTCAGATCTGGGCAACATAAACGAAAATGCCGCTAAGTGCAGCTGAGAAACAGAAACGCTACAGAGAAAGACTAAAAAATAATAAAGAAAAGTACGAAGAAGCGAAGAAAAAGCACCGAGAACGATATCATAAGTCTAAGAGATTAGTAAAAGATTTGACTCCCAAAGAAAAATATAATGCAAATGTGATATGGAGATTACGAAAACGACAGCTAAAAGAGCGAAAACGGGCTGTAGAAAGTTTATTACAACAAACACCCCCAGACTCGCCTAGATCTGACTCCAGGTTGGAAAACTTTGTAGAATTAAACGCAACTCCACCACCAACACCTCCCCATGCTAATCATCCACCAGAAACGCCACCACCAGTATCACCTACTCCCCTATGCGCATCGCTATTATCTAGGTCACCATCGCTTTCAGCAAAATTAGGTAGAAAAAAAGTGAAAAAGGACAGGTCGAGAGTGCACAGAGAAAACGCAAAACTAAGGCAAGATAATAACAATTTACGACGAAAGTACGAGAAATTTAAGAAAAGATATAACAGACAAATCGAAACTAAAACCAACAAAGTTGAAAACAATGAAGACTTAAGGTACAGAATATTGAGTGGAGCTATTAAGAAGACATTCAAAAAGACAAAATCTAGGAAAGAAAGAGAGGTAATAAAGAAGATATTTGAAACTGTAGATGTGAAAGACTCACAAATGAAAAAACAGATACTTAGAGAGAATTTAGGCATTGACAAAATTGTTAAAAGAAAAGAGATCACAGATAAAAGCACAGTGTTAGAGAAGAAAATCAGGGAATTTTACTTGAGAGATGACATATCACGTGCAGCAGCTGGTAAAAAAGAAACGCTCACAAAAGCAGGCATAAAAGCACAAAAAAGATTTATGCTAGACACAATGAAAAATTTGTTTAAAACCTTTATGAAAGAGAACCCTAATCTCCGTTGTTCCTACTTTTATTTTACAAAGAATAAACCTTTTTATGTCGTAAGTGCTTCTATCGACGCCAGAGATATGTGCCTTTGCAAAACCCATACGAACTTTGCGTATAAGGCAAAGGCTTTAAAAAGAAGTGGCATAACGGGCACTGATAACTTAAATCTTCTTATCGAATCAACAGTTTGCAGTACTAACTCCAAAGACTGTATGTATGGTATATGCATTCAGTGTGTCAATAAAACAAATAGTTATTGTATTACAAATGTAAAAGATTCAATAACATGGACAGAATGGGTAAGAAAGGATGAAAAATACACAAAAGATGGAAAAAATCTTAAAACTATTAAAAACATAAAAGAAGATAAAAATGAAGAAGCAGGTGCATTTATAAAAATATTTGAGAACGACCTTGCAGCATTTAAAAAGCACGTGTTTAATATTAAGACACAATTTAAAAATTTTCGTTGTTGTCTTGAATGTATTCGCTCGAATGAATGCGTTGTGGTCGCAGACTTTAGTGAAAATTATAGTTGTAAGTATAGCCAAGAAGTACAATCACATCATTTTGGAGGATCACGCAAACAAGTTTCACTTCACACGGTTGTGGTCTATACTTTTGACAGTGATTCTGCAAGAGGTTATACAGTCAATTCTTTTTGCAGCATTTCTGCATCAAATAATCATCAACCTGCCGCTATTTGGTGTCACTTAGATCCAGTATTAAAATGGATAAGATCTAAATTTGATACCGTCAACACTGTGCATTTCTTTTCGGACGGTCCGAGTACACAGTACAGACAAAAGCAGAATTTTTACTTGATGTGTACTAAGTATTATGATTACGGGTTCTCTTACATGACGTGGTCATTTTTTGAAGCAGGCCATGGGAAAGGCCCAGCTGATGGCGTTGGAGGCTTTCTGAAAAGAACAGCAGATAAAATTGTAGCCAATGGTGATGATATTTCTGACGTTCTGCAATTTTATGATAAGATGAATAACGTCAGCAAAATAAAACTATATATAATCGATGAAAAAAAAATCGAAGACCAACATAAAGCCTTGCCAGTCAATATTCCCAGACTTGTAGGAACCCTAAAAGTTCATCAAGTCTTTTCGAGCTGCTATGGTACATTAAGATTTAGGGACCTAAGCTGTTTCTGTGAGACGGGTAGCCCGGAAGGAAGAGGATTCTGTATGTGTCTCAATCCAAAGGCATACGATATCGGAGTGTCCTATGATGCGGAAGTAATTGGACTGAGTGCTTGCATTCCTGACTTGACGAACGATGAGACTTTGTCAAACAATTCAATAACAAAAGAAATAGTTGATCTCATGGCTACGAACGCTAAGGAGCTCACAAATCGTAATCCGACATCAAAAATACCGGACTTGGAAACTGCTTCAGATGATGATGATGAACCCTTATGTAATCTAAAAGTTACAAAACAATTACAGGATATGACGAACAGACAACGAAGAATATATGACGCAATATATGGTGGCTCTTCATCGGACGAAGAATTGCCATGTGTGAGCCATGACCAAAGTACGAAGATTGGACGTGGAGATTTTTTGTTAGTGAAGGTTTACGTAGACGCATCTATAAACAAATCATACACATATGCGTGCAAAACATTGACTGATGTTGAAGAAGACGGAGAAGTAAAAGTAATGTTTTTACGAGTAGTGGACGAAAATGCCAGACGATTCCGTTTGGATGAAAAGGATATTTCTTACGTGGATTATGTAAACATTATCCAGAAATTACCGGCACCAGACATTATCAAGAAAGGACATCGCTCGTATTACCAATTCGAAAAATCGGTAGATGTGTTTGAAAAGAAATAAGACTAATTATGTTATAACTCAATCATGGTTCCTATTAGAATAATTCAGATTACCTGTGATCTCGTTTAATTTTAAATTTTGTTTTAATTTATAATAGTAGATTTGTTTTTAAAATAGTGTGTACCGTTCAAAAAACTGATTGAACAAGTTGATTTAAATTGTTATTATTATGATTACACACATCATATTGTTCTTATTACTTTTTAGATAGTCTAGAATTCTCAGGCGTTACCAATTTTTCTCTGGTGTTACCACTATGTCCCTTAATTTTTGTAAGGATTTTTGGATATAGCTTGTGTCAAAATGTTATTACATTATTAAATACTTCCCATTAGCAAACCTCAGGGTTAGAATTCAACTTAGAAATATGTAATGAATGACTGATTAGCTAATACAGCGATTTACCTAAAAGTTATAGCATTTATTATGAACAAAGTAACGCAGTGGACTTTCAACTGTCTCTATTTATTGTTACTGTTATTATAAAATAAGGTTGATTATTTAGAAGACTGCATTTTAAGTTGAAATAAATATTTACTATTTTAGTTTTGCAGTTTATGTAGTTTTATTTTAAATTTCCATACTTTAAAAAACGTAACTCAGGGGATAGTCTTACGACACAAGCACCAGCTTTTTTAAAAAAAACTCATGAATACTAACATAGATGTCGTGGCCAACTACATAATCTAAAAATAAGACAAATAATTTAACACATAGCACTTTATTTTTGTAAGTATTCGTTATTTAATTTTTTATTTTTACTGTTGCAAAATATTTTCAAAGGAGTGCCTTAAAAGTTGATTCGCCCATTTACCAATGTTACTAATTTTATTTTAAATTTTTAACTTTATATAATTATTTCTAATGTATCCATTTTGAAGGTTTTTGTCATTTATTTTTATTATTGTTGTTGTTATTTTTTCTTTTACTTTTACAATTACTATTATTGGCTTATTGGCATTTTGGCATTAATATTCTCATGCTCTTGTTGTTTATTTAAGAGTCGCAACATTTGATTTCAGTACATTCTTATTTTTTGCAAATATTTTAGAATTTTTAAATGTGTTTATATTTTCGAGCGTATGGCACTCGTGGGCAGCAGCTGAAAATCAGCGTCGGGTGGTGCACTTTGTGTTGCCATCTGACATTATGCTGAGCTGAGACCCTTTTGGCAGTATTATTTTTAATCATTTTGAATTTGTTTTGTTTATTTTTAAGGTTTTTTTTTTGCCAAATAAATGCAATTTTCTTTCTTCTTTCTTTCACTAAGGCTACATATTAGCATGCACAGTGACTATGTAAGACAAATAAATTGTTGTTATGAAGCAAAATATAAAGTAAGAACATGATGTGACACAGTAAAATTAACAATTTGAGAAACAAGAAAAGCATATATACCCTTTTTTATTGTTGTGGAAAATAGATGTGGGCACAATGATAGCTTTCACAGGCTCTCCCATCCATCTTTGAATCACTTCTTCTGTTGGCAAATCTGCAGACAGTTCCAGAGCTACACCAACTCGCTTATCCCACTCCAGTCGCTCATGGAACTTTGACCACCATAACCAAGTCTCATTCCAAGCAGCATCATCTTCACTATCACAGTTTTTCATTGTTTTGGTGCATGTCATAGGCACGTGAACCCATATCAGAGATGGATGGTGGCTATAATACAGAAAACGGAAAATTATAGCCAGGTTAATAGTACTATCACATCCTTATTTTCACGGAAATATAAATTTACTAACCTGGTTTCATAATATGAATTGAGAATTCTTGCCAAATTATTGGATTCCCTACCATGTAAAGATAACATGATGGCAGGAAGACCAAGGCCTCGGCAATAACTTAGTTCTTCGTTCAAGCAATCCTCATGACGCTGCCGGACGCCGGGAGACGCAGAGTCAACGTTCAGATAAGGAGACAACCTTCCTACCATCCTATTCGTCCAGTCTTGAGGTGATAATATCATATCAGATCTTGTGAATCCACCAACCCTGCCGGCACTTGAGTTTGGTCTTCGAAAACGTGGGTGAACTATTGGTGAAACTATAAAGGAGTAATTGCAACGCAAAGCCTCTGTTAAACATTCTTGTAAATCTGGAATAGATGTATATTCTAAGCCGCAAGATATTTCTTGCTGCGACATAGTGAAATTCTTATTTCTTCCCCCTCACTGTCTCGCGGAAAATTAAAGAAATCAAATCAATCAAACAAATTTGAACGCCAAAGAGTAAAGTAACTATAGAGGAACGCACACACAGGTTTTACCACAGAACATATATACCACGATATACCACGGTTTCACGCACGACCACAGAGTCGGGCGCACGACCCACTGTACTCTGTGCGGGAGCATGGTTTTTTTTTATAATAGTTTTATGGCTGGTTGCTAGGGATTGCAATCCGGAAAAACGGATCCGGTAATCCGGCGGATCCGGCATCATTAAACGTTTACCGGATCCGGTACCAATATACCGGATCCGGCGACCGGATCCGGCGACCAGATCCAGTGCTAGCAATTTTTGACAAAATAATAGAGCTGATGCATGAGTAGGTACTTTAAATCCGTTGCGCGTGGTGATCATGTGTGCGAGTCGAGTTATTATTCAAGAGAAGAGTTATTATTCAAGATGATAACACTAAAGAAAACATGGAAGAAATAGTAGAAAGGAACACAGATTCACCATCACTATCGAAAGATTTGACATTACAGGAAGAATTACAATTACAAATCGAACAAGAAACCACGTGTTATAGCCGGGTGAATTTCCCAAATGACTTATTTTTTTGTCTTCGGTGAAATTAGTATTTGAAAAAAGGAATATTGTTCTGAATTATTTTTTTTAATATTCAATAGTTAGTTATTGGATTGTGGCAAAAATATAATTTGCCTAGGACTATTACAATGGTAAAAAATAAATACATAAACCTCTATTTTTTTCAAATCGGTGCTGTCCCTCTACTTTTTTTACAAACAAAAAAGCTTATACACTAATAAAAATAAGTAACTTAAGTATATAACTTATTCTATTTCATAGAATATTAGTTTTGTTATTAATATACAGCATATTTTATTACATAATTAACGATTATTATTACTGAGAGGCATAAACGTACTTGTCCTGCAAAATGTTCTCACATCGCTGGATAAAAGTAATTTAAACCTAACTTTACATCGACCAGTCTGACAGGGTCTCCACCCCTATTTTATTTCCCTCGTTAGTGTGTACTAGTACGCAGTCAGGATGGACGTGTGTCAAATCGCTGCATATTCCCGCCAATAACGTAAGTACGCCATTTCAGTAGCTCCCGGACAATTATTTTATATTATCGGTGGTTGCATTTTTCTAGTGTAATGAGTAGTTTTATTATTGTTGTTTGGTTCTAACAGAGGTAGTAAGTGAATTAGCTTCATTGACTGTTATTGAATTTATCCTATATATTATGCATTTTTTGTAATTTTCTAAAAAGTGTGTTATTTCTCACGTCGCTGTTCTCATATCGCTGTAATCGGTGGTCTTTATTGCCATCGATGTGATAATTTACACCGAAATGATAAGAAAAAATCAATCGGTGTCTTATATCTAACATCGGTGTTTTGATTCATGATCAACGCACAGTTTTGTCACATCGGTGGATTGCTTTATCATATCGGTAGATCATTTTATCATCTCGGTGAGTCGTTTTATCATATCGGTAGATCTCGTGTCATTTCGTTAATTATACAAAGAAACAATGGAACATACAAACATACATACAAACACATACATTATATACATACATATATACCTATATACCTATATACAAACATTCATACATACATACATATTTACCTACATAGACTGCCAAAATCATTACCACGATACCACTGAGTAGTAGATGTATAAATGTATCATTAGGAGAGGTCTGTATTCGGTAATGTACGTCTATAGGCTGAGATAGGCTGAGATGATAGTGAGGTGGAGCAATTGAACGCATTAAAGGTTTCTCTAGAAAATATTTTTTTGTTAAAAAAATAGTAAGTACATAATAAAAAGATAAAAAGAAAACATCATAATAGCTTAATTTTGTTTAAGAATGTCGAGGCCAAAACTAAATGAGGAGGAGAAAAAAGAGAGAAAAAAGTTGCTGGAAAAGTATAAGAAAAGCTAAAATCAAAAGCGATCCTGTGTTAAGAGAGGAGCATTTAAGAAAAGATAGAGATAGATATAGATACCTACTAACTATTTCCTTTTTGATGTTCAAAGATGGATAGTTTATCATATCGCTGGATATGTACATAATTTCGGTGGATAAACTTATCATATCGGTACCTATACAGAAAAAATAATCGGTGCCGGTTTGTCATATCGGTGGAAACCAGAATTCAAATTGAATTTTCTCCTTAGTCTTAAATGATACGTTGATGATATTAAATTTGGGGATATTTAATACCCTAAAGATTACAAAAATCCTGAATAATATACAAAAAAAATATAAATAAAAAAGTTCAGCGATATGATAAAAAAAATGGCATTTGTTGAAATTCACCCAGCCCTTATAGCATACATACTAAAAATGTGAAAGATTTTGATAAAATACTAAGAAAAGAAATGACTACATTTGAAAGTGATGGAGTTCGAGGAGAATACTTGTCTGCTATTCATGATTATTTACTGACAATAAAGCCGACAAGTGTAGAAGCTGAAAGGGCTTTTTCGGCCGCAGGTTATATTTGCAGCTCTATTAGAAGTAGACTAACAGATGACACAATTAACACTATTTGTTTTCTACGGTCCTTTTTTCAAAATCTAAATTTATTTCCTTATAATATACAATGAATACTAAGACAGTTATTACTTAAAATTCTACAAAAAATAATTATTTATCGTAAGTTGATTAAACTAAAGAGTAGTAGTTATAGTACAACTCATTATTGTGATAATTGTGCTATTCATTAGACAGATTCATCAAATCATGATGGTATCTGTCATGACATAGATAGCCTTGTTTGTTAAAATTTTCAAATACATACTTTAATAATATAATTATTGTGATCTCATCTCAGTAAATTACGTAAGGTTAATTATAAGTATAAGATTTAATAAAGTTACTAAAATAATTTATCTATCTGTGAAAGTGAAATCTAGACTGAGCTACTTGTAATATCGTTAAAATTTTATTAGTTACCTACACTACTGGATTTTAATTGTTTGCTTGTTGTCTAATCTTAACATTGGATTGGAAATAAAGTTGATTTTATATACGAGTATGTTTTATTTTTTTATAAAATACCTATATTAAATACATGTTTACACCCGATTAACTTAGTAACAGTTCAATTGGAACCAAAAATTGAAAATCATCCTGATTTAATCAATCCGGCCGGATCCGGCCAGGATCCGACCGGATCGATGGGAACCCGGACGGATCCGGCCGGACTAAAAATGACGCCGGATTGCAATCCCTACTGGTTGCTAAGACCTTTTAGCCACGTCTTTGTTTCATTTTATTTATATCTTGAGTCTAACATGACATTAGAATATGGGTGTACACATTCTAATGTATTAGGAGTATTTGGCAGCAAATGTATCGAATCAAGTTTCCCGGTAAACTTCGCTGAGGTAGCCAAAACTACAAAAAAATTCTCAGCTCCATTTTACCGGGATCGCGTCTGTTTCAATGATTACACATATTGTCCAGTTACGCAGACACTTGAGATACAAAACTACACCAATTTTACATCACAATATCCACTAGGAATCAATTTGCGAATAATTAAAACAGCCAACTAGACTTCACTCGAAGAAATCCCGCCAAAAACTCCACTTGCGGGAGCATGGTTTCACGCACGACCACAGCAGAGTACTTTTACTATACGGGCGCACGACCCACTACTCTGTGTGCGTGTGCATCGTAGACAGAGAATAGAGTTTGGTATGTTAATCTATGAATATTACTGTCAACGGTGTGCATATACCTCCATACTCCATGGTATATTTTTGAAGTGAAAACTTCTTTAGCATCGTTGTGATTTGAAAGTTTATGAAACGAAAAAGCGACAGTAAAAAGAGACATGTAAAATCATAAGAATTAACGTGGGAGAAAATGAGATAGGAAGCATTGTAGTGTTTTTGAAGGTTTCACTTCTACCACGTGTGAATGAGGTCTTTTCAATAGCATGATTAAAAAAAAAAAAGTTTTCAAAAGCTCCCATAGATGGCTCTAGTAAAAAATGATCTGTCAAAATTGGCTGCATAAATTTGATATCTTTGCTTAAGCTATGATTAAAAAGTTTATCACTAGTTTGACGTTTGGTTATTATTTGTTTTCACTCACTTCGATTTGACGTTGTCTTGTGAGCATAATCTATGGTGGTGTTTTATTTTGGACTTCTGTGAATTGATAAACGCTTTGTACCGGACTTTGAATTTTGCCTACCTAACTTGACCGACCTTAATGGAACATCATTTCTTTTCAATATTTTAGGAGCACGATCTGTAAATAAATATAACTATAATCAGATTGATAGAGGGGCATAATTTATTAATTTATTTAATTACTTATGTGTATTTACTGACTGAAGCATTCTATGCTCTGTTAGTGGGTCTATGCTGGCATGGCAGGGGCTGTAGTAGCTTTTTCCGCTCACAAAAGTACTTACATACATTTGACGAGCTGAGAGGGATCATGACTTTCTTCCCCTGGAACTGGTCTTGTATTGAAATATTGTGCTTATCACAGTGCTTAAGTACTTATCTACCCAACAATTTACTTACCTAATTTTGTAAAAGAAGTAGGAGTTACAGCAAAATCGGCTGGACGAAAATGAGCAGAGCATATCCGTGAAGTTTTTCGTATAACATGCTTGTATTTAATGGCTTGTATCCATTGGGTCTTTCGCACTTCGTTCTTAGGAAAAAAGTGCGTGCCGATATTTGTACTGTATTGTACACAGCACGGGCTAGCCATGCCAGATCAACGTACCTAGTAGATGTAGGCAGTTAAAAAAAATATATTTAATGTTGCTTGAACTTTTTTCACGGCTGATTGAATTGAAACTCAGATTTGAAAACAACTTTGACATTTTAGTTTTAAGCTATGCCATCTATCGGGGATATAGAAAACTTATTTTTTTTTTCTTATGTCAATTTGAAAAGAGCTCTTAATGGCCTGGTTGCTGGGACCTTTTAGTCACATGGTATACTTCTAGCGTTCTAGCGCACAGAACAGAATTAAACTTTATAATCTGTATTCTGCTGCTAATTTCAAAGTGATGCACGCGATATAATCGCGCGTGACACAAAGGCACCGCTCGTTGCGCGACTTGCGGTGCCTTTGTGTCGCGTGTCGTATCGCGCCTGTTTTAAGAAGCCTTTAAATACAATACATCTACGTCACGCACGCTCGCCATGAGCATTATTACGGTGCAAATCCGAATTACGCTGTAATCGATTTGAGCGTGTTTATACCCCTTCCAAATTAGCGTGAGCGCGATTACGATGTCCCGTGAATTGTCATAGATGGCGTCATGACGTGCGCCCATTGACCTCTAATAAACAAGTACGCTGGACTAAATATAGGTACTGCACGAAATGACAGTAAAGTTGTTTTTTGTGCTGATTCAAAGCGCCCCACTCGAGGTTCTCAGGAACTAAAATTCAAATAAATATTGTTGTGAATGTTCCATGTCGATATTTCTTTCAGACAGTGAGTAATTTTAAAGGACAATGGAAAACTCTGTATGGGCCCCATACACAAAAAATTTGACTGTAGCAATATGACCTGTCTATATTCTATGTCCTCAAGGAGTAGTTTAATTAATCCTAAGAAACCATATCTGAATTCACTTGGAGAAAAAAGATATTTGACGAAGTAAGATTGATTTTATAAAGAGACATATTTAACTTATCCTCTAACAACTTATTGACCTGTTGATGATGGACACTTTTAGCAATTAATGAATCTCCAAAAACTTTGGATTGCACTCGATTGAACTTGCGCTTCTAATAATGCACTTTAAAAAAATTATTGAGTCTCTTTTTAAGTTTCTGGCCTTTTGTCACAGTTGGTGGTGGTAACTAAGCTGGGGTCAATCAATAAAGTCAGCCTATCGCAGATCACTGCTGGAAATAGGCCTCTCTTTACACAACACCCTATCCTCCGACTTCCGCATCCAGGCTGTCCCAGCCAATTTTTTGAGGTGGTCTGTCCATCTAGCTGGGGGGCGTCACACTCTACGCGGTCGCCACTCCAGGACTCGTCTGCTCCATCGACCATAGGTCCTTCGACAAACATGGCCAGTACACTGCCACTTCAGATTGCTTACTCTGCGATCTGGTGGCATACTCCTTCACAACTTAGAGAAACGAACTTTCGATGTGGATTAGACTCGACATGGCGTGCGAATATAGATGATTTTCGTGTTTTCCAAATTCATGACGACGCCAACCCGCCGAGAGAATATATTTAGGCTATGCAGCATCTGGTCTAACGAAGGTGTGAGAACGGAGGTGTGAGATCGACGTGAACGTGGAGTAATCCATGAGTGAGTATAGGATAAATATGTTTATTTATAGCCAAATACCATCGGATAGTTTGTGCACATTCGATGTTTACAGTTATATCTTTATGCTACTAACACACTTTATCTGAATCTATGTATAAGCAAATTACTCGTAAGAAAATTATTCATCTGTGATTTAAAATTTAATATTTTTTTTACACAATTTTATACTTATAATTAATACTGATCTGTGATTTTTTGTGATGCGAATTTACTAATTATATGTTAGACTTAGACGAAAAACTGATATGTGATTTAAATAATAATGACTACACAACGTGCAAATAATTTCTAATATTTATAGGTAGGAACTTTGATCTGTGATTTGATGCAATAATTACTTTAAGAATTAAAATTAAGGAAATAAAAATAATAATTTCCACATCAATAAGCTGTTTCATTTATTATAGTCACAAGGTGCATTTAATATATTTTTTAATTAGCCCCCAAAACTTTCGAACGCGACTGTACGGACAGCTTAGGTATAATACGTCCAATAAAGAAGGTCATCGATATTATATGTATGAATCAGTAGCTTTTTAGTAGACATTGGAATTTGGTGAAGTCAGAACGAATACAGCCCAGCCGCGCTCCAGTGCGGACAGGGCCTGGGCCTGTACTCCGGCTCCGCTATGGGTATAGATGTTCTGTGGGCCTGTAGCACTGGCCCTGTCAAATAAAATGTCAGTTGTCATTTTTTTGAATGTTAATATAATACCTAATTAAAGTTTTTACTCTTTGATGATAGGTTTGGGGAAAATAAATGAATGAGCTAGTTTTTATTATTTAGATAGATCTCACAAAAAACACTTCAGATTTACAGTGAAAGATTAAATTAAACCAAACCCGAGTAGGTACATTAAATCTATGACACTGTAAATTAAACCAAGTTACATTCCATGAATATCTATAAATCCTATTAAGCAAAAAAACAACCTGTCTTGTTCAAAAACATCTCATAGTTTTAATCCTCAAACATAATGGATGAGATAAACCCATTGCAAATTTGGCCGGAACCGTCGTCAGTAAGCAATAGTGAGGATTTAAATAAAGGAGGAAGACCTGCTATGGACAGTATTATAAAATTTGGCCCTCAACCACGATCTATAATAGCTCAGATGTTGTCAGAAATGAAATCCAAAACTGTTGTTATTGAAGAAGAACCAACGAACGAAAATGAGCAATCACAAGAGTGTATTGAAACAAATAAAACTGAAGGACATGTGTGTCAATCTTGCTCACATAGGTAAATTGTGTACTCTCCATTTTCTTTAGGGTAAGATTATTTTGTTGCTGTACATAACCTATTTACTGTTTTCTAGGAGCTGCAATGTCGCCGAACACAAAAAGCATCAGTCTTCACACCAGCCACTGTTATGTGACTTTCCTAGCTGTAGTTATTCTTGTAAATTATCATCGAACCTCATAAAACACAAAAGGGTTCACACAAACGAAAAGCCATATCTTTGTGACAGATGTTCCTTTAGGACAAATTTTGTGAATTCTTTGAAAACTCACAAAAGATTACATACAGCTGAGAAACCATACCAATGTGACCAGTGCAGCTACAGATGTAACAGCAGTTCAAATCTTAAAAAGCACTGTCACCTAAGGCATCCTGATGGAAATAAATGCAAATTTAAGTGATTTGCTAAACTGGCCATACATTGTGTAAGTAATTTCAATAAGGACTGTATTTTATGTAAAGTATGTAGAAGGATTTTCAAAATACTGGTCTAATAAATAGTTATAATTTATACTACTACAATTTAACATAATTGTTGTTAATGTTAAATGAGTAAGAAATAAACAAAGTCATGTCCAAAGCATTATATTTTTTACATTTACCTAAGTATATAGATATAATATGATCCTAAAAAGTATATAATAACTGGTATAAATGTTGCCCAAAGTACTTATATCAAGGCTTTCCTCTTAACACATGATAAAATATTCCATGATACTTGTAAAATATTTTGAGCTCAAATAGCGAGGTTACATGAATAATAAACATAAAATTAAGAAAATAATACTAGTCTGGTTCACAAAACATAGGTATTTTAGTGTGTATCAGTGGCAATGTTCTGTAAAGTCCACTACAACGGATTCACGCCATCCAAAGAGGAAGTAACCAGTTGCTGATCCCAGGACCACGGCAGCACATAGCCATGTATTGTATGTCATGAACACCAGCATCAACATATAACTCACTAAAACTTGCATCCCATGAAGCACTGTCTGCCACGCATGCGCTGTACTCAACATGGTAGGACTGAAATTACATAAAAACATGGTTACATTTATATGACTATTGGAAATAAATGTACATTTAATTATTATTGTTTTGAGTGTTTTAAGTACTTACACATTTCTTTCGAGAACATGAGGCACCGGCCTTAAAAAGAACACACATTTGTTAGTAAAAAAGATTACAAGTTAATCAAAACCCAAAAAAGAATTAATTTGACATCAATAGGTAAAAAAAAATGGTTTCAGTCTATATGATTTAATATAAAAGCTAAGATGGTATTAGTATAGGCTGTGAAAGGAACTGCAGGACGAAAGATGAAAAAAATAGCGAGCATTTCCCACCCTTCCCCCACCATGCATCACTATCAAAGTAATAGTAATTTTTTAACTGACTTCAAAAAGGAGGAGGTTCTCAATCCGGATTTATATATATATGTATATATTTTATGTATGTTCGGGCATAACTCCCTCATATACAACGTGTAACGGAAAGGGTATATACATACCAAGGGCACGGCTTCTTTGGATGGTATCAAACGGTATTGGAAGAGTTTTTTAATCCTATATCTACATGTTCGGAAGTTATGAAAATTTTTAATACATTGATACCAGAAACCGAACTTTTCAAATTGAAATAAACACATCACTAGCACTAAATCAGCTGATCGGTGTCAGTGAACTATTTTTGAGTAAAAATAAACCTCTTACTCCTGGTATTTCTGAATAAAATGAATAAAAGGTTCCGCATGTTTATTTTTTGTTTACCAAATATTATTACTGACGTTTCCTAAACTTTGATTTTGGTCTAGGTATTAAAATTTTACGAAATAATATTTAGGTACCTGTTTGCACTGTCACGTATTATTTACACACTTTTGGTTTTTTATGCAGTTGTCCTTTTGTAGAAGATTACTTTGTAGATAATTATTATCTACATAGTAATCTTCCACCCACCCCGCCTTACCATCGTACCTAGAACACAATAAATACCTAATTCAAAAACAATATTCCTGTATTGAATTTCCCAACGTTATTCCTAACCTTTTATTTTGGTGGCGATAAGGATAAACGATGTTTTGCTTTAAGGTGATTGGATACTGACACTTTTTCATACATTCTATCGGGGTACAAATCTCGATACTTAAACGATTTTTGCAAAATAAAAGCACGTACATTAAATGATTATGATCTATTATTGACGCATATCGTAAAAAACTTATAAAAAAAACACTATTTGTAGGATATTTAGGCCTGACAAAAAACGATAAATCTTTGTATGTGTGCGCGGGCGGAGGCACGCCCTCTACAGGATATTTCAAGAACCATCAAGAAACAGAACAACATTTTTGCTAAAGTTATCAGTTATCATCTAACGATCAAGATCTACTGTAATCTTGATCGTTAGATGGCGTTGTTTGTCAACGGATGGCCAATTTTATAACATGCGTGATATTGTTGACAAGTTTCGAATCGTAGGTACTTATGCTGTGTGTGTGTGAGTGGGTGTGTGAGTTATATTTTATCAATTTAATCATGAAGTGAGAAAAAATGCATTACTTACTTAGTGATAGGATTATCTGCGATCTACCCTGGGTTCGATATTACTGTAATGAATGTCTAAGTTCAAGTAAGTACCTACATGCATTTAGTAAGTAGGTACTAACTTACACATGAACTCTTCGAGAAATTTTCTGATATAAAAATCATTCTGCATTATGTAGGTAGGTAGGTACCTATTGAGAGAGCCCTTTCTTTTAGTAGGAGTGGGCGATACAAATCGTATATAGATAATATCTATGTATCGGTACAATATCCAATACCTACCTATATATCGGACGGCACTGAATCTATATTATATCAGAAGGCCAATTCTCGTAATTTAAAACGTTCAAAATCTAGTCGCAGTCTCATCTCAGCGACAAAGAAATGTCAAAAACTTGTCAAAATGTAGGGAAATTTGAAGTATTTTTTGACAGATTGAGACTGAGATCAGACTGTGAACGTTGTTAAAATTAGTAGAATTGCCCCTCGGGTATCCGCGTACCTAGAACGAGACACTATACCGATATCGTATCACATGATCTATGATATTCGGTTCAAACTGATTCAGGTACAATGCGTGCCACGAAAGATGAGACTTGACCCCGCCTCCCCCGCTCTTTCCGCCGCCCCTATGACGTCCGGTCCCGTCCCGCACTCAGACCTCATACCGCTAAAGATACCTAAAATCGTGTACTGCTCATGTCAAACCATGTGGTGTGTCAAGTCTCATCATTCGTGGCACGCATTATACAGTAGTAGTTACACGGTTTTAGGTACCGTATCCTTGATGCGCGCGGGCGGGAGTGATGTACTAGCTAGAGATGAACGAGCGAGAAAGCGCGCTAAGCTAACGTCTAATACTAATTTTAAACATTATTTACAGGAGCATAGAGTTTAATACCGAATACATTATTTTGTAAACAGGTAACCATCAATAAACGTCAATGGATTTTAAATCGTATGGCATTCTCAACAAAAATAGGTAGGTACTCGTAGTTTTAAAATCATTTTACGTTGACCTTGATTGCACTTTGCTGTTTTCGTAGGTACTTTTCGTGTTCTATTTTTAGTTAGGTACTTACGCGTCGCGTTAGCTGCAGTTGGCCGAATTTCTCTGCTTGATTTCTTTACTTTATAAAGTAGACAAAAAAAAAACCGGCCAAGAGCGGGTCGGGCCACGCTCAGTGTAGGGTTCCGTAGTTTCCCATCCGTCACAATAAGTGTTCCCACTTATGAGTTTAAAAGTGGGTATCCATTATGTTCGCACTCCAGCAGCACTCCGCGCTCCTGCAACTGCTCCCGGTAGTGGGTACGTGCGCGAACACGGAGCGTGCAACATTGCACGCTCCGCGGCAGGCACTCCGACTCGTGACGGTTTTTAGCGCGAACACAAAGGGGTACGTTCAGGATAATAAAATATGTAAACGAAGTTAAAAAAATGCTTGCATATACGATTATACTACAAACTTAGTCCAGAAATTATTTTGTACAACTTTTTGTCTTTTTTGTACAAAAACTGTTGTTTCCATCAAGTTCAAAATAATTTTCCTAGAAAGTCCTTACCTATAGATATAATATAAGTCCTTATAGTTCTACTTTGCAGATTTTTTTCATAGTTTCTAAACTTATGGTTCAAAAGTTAGAGGGGGGACACACTGTTTTTTACTTTTGGAGCGATTATCAACAATACCAAACGATACATTCACTGATTTCGAGTACTTATACAGTTACAAAAAAATACAATGATGTACAGACGCCAGCACATCGAGCTACTACCATTTGTCAAATTTCTTTAATAGATTTTCAACTTTATCGCTAAAGCGTAAGGTTCAAAGTAGATTGGAAAAATTTGACAGTTTCGGGTAGGTTGATGTGCTAGCATCTGTACATGAATCGAACAAAACCGAAACCTAAATATCACAGTAGGTACTACTTTCGATTCCGAGTTCCACACTGATTCAGTCAATACTTATACAAGATGTTGCTTTGCATCCTCGTCAAAATTCAGGAGGTTGTCATAAAAGACGTAAATAATCAATTTAAATTACGGTATTTACCTGGCCAATAATTATAAACGCTCCTTTTTTTTGTTGTTTACATTTGACACTAATTCAGAATGAAGCTCTTCATAAAAGAGGAGAATCACCGTCGCCATTCCACGCGCGAGGCACCGCCCGCTTAGGTACTACGACACACATACACGCGCTTGCGCACGTGCGCGCTTTATACCTAGAGTGACCGAATAAATGGCCATAATTTATCCTAGTTCGAATTCGAAAATCACCTTCATTATTGTCATAAATTACGCTAGATAATTAACTCATTTTTAAGTACCGTAAAATGCTGCAACTTTGCCTGGATTTTGACGTTTTTTGTTAGTATCTCTGAACCTATTTATTATTACGGCTTTTAAAGACTTTCAGATGGAAAACAGACCTTATGCCTTGCCAGGTAGAATCCAAATCTATTTAAATGATGCCGTTATTCAGAATTACGAACACTCAAAGTCGTAGGCAAAGTTGTAGGTAAAAGACACAACTTTGCCTAGAAGGATATCTCAATAGATATATTCCTGATCTTTTTTTAATATTTTTTTCCATGTAAATGAGACACCGTGCTCAACCCCGGCAGTTAGATTATTGCCATGACGGTAATATATATTTTTTTACTGCTAATAGGCAATATTGTAGCAGGTACCAGAAACTTTTCATACAAAAATGTCGTTGACTCTAGGGTTGTCCCAAAAAAATACGGATTATTTTCTTAAACTTTTATTCAATTGTAAAAAAATTAAACAAATTCCTACTTATGAGTAAAACTCTCAAATGTAATGCTTTTTAAAGCAATGCTGGCTTGTGATTACTATTAACATAATTTTTTTTTTTATAATGTGGTTTTACTAGCTGTAATATTCACTACACCTGCGATGTGGGCTTCTTCCTCAGTTGTCAACTCTGTAGATCGACCAGATGGTTTGTTATGCATGTTTTTTGATTAATTAAAAATGGTCCGACGCGGGATCGCAAATTGCTGTTCCGCTTCGTATGACGAAATTAATTTTTTTTCGTACGAGATCTGCAGCAACTTCTAATATTTCTACAGAGTAGGTTATCGGCATAACTACGAGCTCCTGGTTTTCTCTTGCTTCGTTATGTATTATTCGGCATATTTGCATATAACTGCAATAGAATTAAGACTTACATACTTATATACAAAATCACGCCGAATACCAAAGGGTTAGGCAGAGATACACCTCTGCCTCACCCTTACAGGCGATCAAAAACATAATTGTCGAAATAAAAACAAAGAATGTTTATTGACATAAAAAAGATGTAACATTTTCTATTAAAGCCCTAACTATTGAGCTAGGTGATACCTGTGTTACAGGGGTCAGTGTCTTCACCCGATTTCGGAACATTAAGAATATATGCAATAAAATTAAAATATCTAAAACAAAGGGAATTTAGTGCATGCAAGCTCTTGAGTTTTGATTTAACCGGGTTCCAAGCTGTGCAAATTTCATGCAAATATGACATTTATATAGTAAAAATATATCAATATTAAAATCCGACTAGTGACAACCCTAGACCCAGGTAAAGTTGTGTCACTCAAGTTTCCAAAACAGTGCACAACATTGCCTACTAAGTTATTTTAATGAAATCGTGTCCTTTTAATAAAAATATCAAGCAATATGGAAAGTAGATAGTATTTTCTTACCCTGGGATGTTATAGCTGCACGAAAACACCTTTTCTTTAGCTAAAACTTCAAAAGTTACGCGACACTAAAAATTTTCACCTACTCGCACCGCTGTTTGTCGCACAACTGACAGAGTACCAATGAAGTTATCATTACAAAAAATGAAAAATATGTTGCCCTAATAATGTAAAATCATTACCAAATGGTAAAAAATACGAAAAAACTAAGCAAACGCGAAATATCGCAATTGAAACGAAATAGGCAAACTTGGGCTTAGTTGGCAAAGTTGTAGCGTTTTACGGTATCATAAGAATGCGGAAATCTTACTAATGAAAGTAGTAGTGCCCCAAAGAAAAGTTCATTGACCTACTGTAAGTAGTAACTACGGTAGTTATCAATCAGTTGATTAACAAAATGTTAGTTTTGCTTTATTGCGTTTTATTGCAATCCTGCTGAAAGAACAATCCTAAAATTGGTATTCTTAGATCTTAGGGCTCTTTCAATTTAGAGGTTTCGTGTCGGACCGCTGCCGCACGTTTACCGTGCCGCATGCCGGGCCGCTACAGTACGGTAGCAGTCCGATACCAAACGCCTAAATCGAAAGCGTATTCCGACTGCCGTGCGTTTGTATGCTAGTGTTAGTGTAGTGTTTGTTGTGTGTTATTATTGTTTGCGACGTTGCCGTCCTGTTGTCGAGCGTTCGCGGTACCGATGGCGCACTGTTGCCGCACCGCGCGCTTTGTATAAAAACAAACGACCGTGCGTGCGCAATACCGCTTCGGCACCGCAGCGGTCCGAGAGATTGAGATTGATAATGTTTTACGCAATTAGGGTGCTGGGTTAGGACAGGACATAATTATGTAGGATACTTTTTTAAACGGTTTTATTTAGCTTAACCTGTTTGTTATTTATTTGGTTCAAATTTAGTAGGTAAGTACTTGAAATTTTACCCCCTTCCTGTTGGCAAATTGATCTGATATTTGGTACACACTTTAGTTTTGATGACAATACATCAGTATCACTGTAAATCCAAGATGGCCGCCGCTACGAAATGGCGGATTACATATTTTCTCACAACCCCCTCAATGTGGGTATCAAATGAAAGGGCTTCTTGACTAGTAGAATATTGCCGTGCGTTTTTGCAACCCTCTCACCGTGAAAACTTAGGTGAAGTGAGCGTGGAGTGAGCTATCAATAGTGTCAATCCCTAACAATCAGGTGGGATGACAGCTTACATCACTTAGGTTTTCACGGTGATATTTGTACAGAATAGGCCGGCTGTACACTATAAAAATCGAACCGAGCGGGCGCGCCAGCGGCGCTCGTCAATCAAGTTCCCCATTTCACCTCGCCCCGACCCCGCACGACTCGACTCCCGCGCACCTCTACGCGCCTGTCGACTAACAAGCAAGTGAGAACGCGATAAAATTGAACGAAAAATAGTGTGCGGAAATATGAAACTTGTTCCGGGAATTCCGGGAAATACGTGTTTTTGAGCAAGTTTCAAGTTTGGCTGCTCCACATTTTCTGACACGATTACCCTAATCCATGGTCTGGGGTTGAAGAATCCATAAACTTGGTATTTACTAGCTAGAAGTTCATGCACGGCGCGGCGGAGGAGGTCCAAGGTAGGTATAAGTACAAACTATTTACCTATTTTTCCCTAAGCTACGATTCACCGTTGCGTAGGTAGTACCTAATCGAATAATTGAATTATATATAATTCTTGTGAAACCAGCATTCAAATTGAAAAGGTAGATACAGGAAAGCGAATACACAAACAAACGATTTGTTTTTTCATAGTATTTGCGCTTTTCAGTGTTATTAGCACACAGTGCGTCAAGGTCAACGTCATTCTCAACTAGCTAGGCGTCTCGCCTACTGAAAACCATTCGTTCAGAAACTAAACTGCAAACTAATTCAAATAAGAATAATTTTATAATTTATTAATTAGGTACAAGCAATACGAAAACGTTATTTCAATCAATATAAATAAATGTTTAGCGAACAGTGAAGCAAGAGTGAGGCAAGTAGGTACGACGTATTTTTAATTTTTGAACGTATTACTTATATTGTGCCTTGTGAACTACATTTCAATACGTGAAACGAGCATATATTTCACCTAATTATTTATAGGTATAGTAATGTTTATTAGGGTAAGAAATGTTTTATTATAACAAGTTATAATAACATTCGTATGATGTCGACGATGATGTACGACGTATTTTAAAACTGACGTATTTTATTAGTATCAAAAATAAATATTCACAATAAAATTGAACGACTACGGACCTTGTTATTATACAAAAAAGGCAAGTCTAATGACATTCCATCTGAGTTGTATTGGAGCGGGAAAGTGGCAACTTCTGGAGAAGAAGTAAGTAAACTGTTTGCCTCACACTTTTCTGCCACCTTTGCACCTCCGGCTGGTACACTAGCGGTACAAACAAAATCAAAAGAGTACCCTCAGCTTGCGCTGGGAAGCCACTTTTTCACCGAGCGAGACGTACTCAAAGAATTAAAAAAACTAAATATCTGCAAAGGTCCAGGCCCTGACGGCCTACCTCCGCATTTCATAAGGCATTGTGCCAAATATCTATCATTACCGCTCAAACTTATTTTTAATAAGTCCCTTATGTCTTCAAAGTTTCCCACGCAGTGGAAAATCGCACACGTAGTTCCAATATTTAAAAAAGGGGAGCCTAAAGATGTTAAAAATTATCGGCCCATATCTCTTCTTTCTATTTTCTCGAAACTTTTCGAATCATTAGTTTGTCCTGTATTGACTTCGCTCATTAAAACTCAGTTGGTTACGCAGCAGCACGGTTTCTGTACCAATAAATCCACTACCACCAACTTAGTTCACTATATTAATGATATCAGTAGATCCGTAGACTCCGGTGTGCAAGTGGATTCAATTTATACTGACTTCAGTAGCGCGTTCGACAAAGTAAATCATGTGCTTCTACTTCAAAAACTTGAGAACTATGGTATACATGGTCTTATGCTACGCTGGTTTGAATCATATCTTTCAGAGCGACAACAGAGAGTGATTATAAGGGGTTATCAGTCGCCACCTTATTACTCAACCTCTGGGGTGCCACAGGGATCGCATCTTGGTCCTATTCTTTTCCTGGTATTTGTGAACGACATCATACACTCCATTAAAAACTCAAAATGCTCTATGTTTGCAGATGATCTAAAACTGTACAGGGAAATTGAATCAGGTACCGACATTGCTTTGCTTCAGAAAGACTTGGACGCAATTCATGAGTGGTGTCATAGTAACATGATGACTCTCAATGCCGGAAAGTGTTATCATATAACATTTACACGGAAAAAGCTGATTCAGCCTTCAGCATATCACTTAAACGGCATAACTCTTCAGAGAGTCGATACCATTCGTGATTTGGGAGTTCAACTTGATAGTCAACTATCTTTTATAAATCACTATGACACTATTGTCGCCAAAGCAAATAAAATGTCCGGATTTTTAAAAAGAACTTGCAAGGATTTCCGGTCAAGTGGCACACTTAAGGTTCTCTATAACTCTCTGGTGAGGAGTATACTGGAATATGCATCTCCAGTATGGAATCCAGCGTATCGTGTCCACATCGACAGAATAGAGTGCATCCAAAAAAAGTTCACGAGATACCTGCGCTACAGATCACAGACTTGTGATCGCGGAGCTGATTATCCTCAAAGGCTCTGTCATTTCAAGCTGAGCTCCTTGGAGCAACGAAGAAGTTGCACAGATTTAATTTTTCTTTATAAGACCGTTCATAATTTGGCGAATGTGCCGGAGTTGGTTTCGGAGATCGGTCTAAGTGTTCCCCGCCGTACCTCATACAGATCCAATTTTAAAACGGAAACATTTAAAATGCCCAAAAATAGAACTAATCTTGGTCGTTCAGCTCCTTTATACCGGCTTATGTCTAGCTACAATAAGCTTAGTACGCGCACTAACAACTTGGACATATTTTCGAACAGTCTGAATGAATTCAGACGATACGTCCTCAGTTCCTGATGAATTTGTTTTTTTGTTTTGTTTTTTTTAATTCTGTTACAAAATGATAATTTGTGTCGTGATTTGTGACTCCATCAAATGTTTTTAATATTGTATAATTTAATTTAATTTAATTTTTGAACTCAAATTTTAATCTATTGTATTCTTTTAATTTTATTGTAATTAATGTGATATGTCTGTGTTTCTTATTTTTATAGTTTTAATTTATGTTTTTTTTTTCTATTCCAATTTAATTGATGTTTATTTAAATTTTTGAATTTACTGTATTTTAATTTAACTACTTGACATTTTAAATTCAATGTAAATTTTAATGTTGTAATTAACATAATTATATTTCCGGTTTAGTATTTATTATTGTTTATACAAGTGCTGTGCACGCCTATAAGTGACGAATTCACCGCACAACAGTTAAATACACTAGATATATTAATGTAATAATTTAGTGAATAAGTCGTTGGTGTGTCAATAAATAAATAAATAAATAAATATTTTAAAGATTGTGACAAGGAGTTGGTCGTCCACATTTGTAACATCACACTAAAGAACAAACTTCCACTTAACTATTTAAAATCACCGACCATAAGTTTATTGTGTTGAAAATTCTGTTTGCGCGATGTAGAATTTTTGATTATAACTTCGTTGTTTTTGAGAAATTGTTAAGTAATTTTATGTCATTAATTGTGTAACTACTCTATAAACATATACTATAAGTACTTGTTTTGTTAACATTGTGATACAGTGTAACTGTTTTCCCGATTTTTTGAAATCATATAAATTACTTTTACAACAGCGCCATCTAGTAAACGACAATTTTTAATTATTTGTAACTATTGTGGTATAGTAATTGTATTCTAGGTGCATCGTCTTCATATATACCTACTTATATAATTAATGTATACAAATATTGTAAAACATTTCAATCAAGTCAGTTTTTGTTATAAATATTGATGTTAAAAAATGCCTTTTAGGTGCCTATTTGAAATAAATTATTTGACTTGACTTTGAGTCTATTATTTATTTAGGGCTGACTTTTCAATCATCTGATAACTTTATTAGTGGAATAATTTTGAAATTTTTACAGTTCATACAAAAACTGTCAAACGTCAATTTTATTCCTTGAATAAAAGTTATCTGGCGATGGAAAAATTTGCCCTTAGTTGTAATAACACGACAAAACCATTTAAATAATTGGATAATTTGTGGTGTTGAAAAGGTGGTCAATCATGATAATATATGAGCCTTTATGAAACAAAATAAAAATATATAAGTATTCTTTTTTTCAGTTTTTACTTTATTGAATGAAGGATGGTTATCATGAAAATCTTTTATTTCAATTAACGCCATCTCGACATACTTATTTCAAACCAAGCTTATGAATTCAACGCCATCTAGTGGTATCGAAAGTAAAACTATTTTACTGTACATGTGTGTGTAATCAAATAAAGTGAAACGGCTAAACGTTTAGGGGTACAAATCTTTGTACGAGACGAGTTATCAAGCAAAGTGAATATCTCAAAAAATTAAGTTAATACTCTAGTTGACGCATATAATGAAGTTGTCCCTCAAAGATTTCTGAGTTAGGCGTAAAAATTGAAAATGTTCGAATTTGCGAATGTGCTGCCATCTCGCGAAAAAGTAGCTGGGAGATCAACTATTCAATAGCCTTAAATAGATTTTTTAATCGATTCACAGATCGAATCCCGTGCTCTGGAATCGATCTACTAAAAATTCATTCAAAAATCGTAATCAAAAAAATTTTAAACAACATTTAACACACCTTTATTTTGTGACATATTTACAATTGCCAGTCAGGTAGGTACCTACGTCTAAACTTTTAATAAATAATAATTGATAACCTTTCCAGCGTAATTAAATGACTTTCATTCAGATGGTACAGATGTAGTCGGTTAAAACCAAATGTTTCAATATGCGCTTAGTGCGTATGTGTTAGTGTTTATGTTAAAACAATGCGGACAAGCTAAAAAGTGTCGGCGTATGTATGTAATTGATCTTGTTTGAAATAAATAAACCTACCTATTCGCTGTTTATGATTGTCAGCATAATACTTTGGGCAAACATGAACTTGAACTATTATGTTATGAGCCCTTATCATAATAATTTTTACACATACGATCCAGGAGATTCGATTCACTTTACTATTGAATCGATTTGCTTGAAGATCGCATTGAAACGAATTGTTTCGAAAAATCGTCAGCTCGTACATCATAAAGAATCGAATCCTTACGTGTATCCTACCAGGAATTAATTGCTTAAATAAACATTATTATTTGCCATTAAAACTTAGAATAGAAAAAGGATTTAGAACAAGAATTTTTGTCCAACTGAACCCAAAACATCATTTCAATTCACCTCTTCGGTACTTATGCTTCTCCTAGTACAAATAAAATCACAGTTTGGTTCCACGGTTCCGTTCATAATTTTAAAAATAAGGTTATTTTTTAAAATAATTATGTCGAAAGCTACAACAAGTTAATAGTATTTTTTTAATTACAAAATAATAGCACGCTCACATAATTTTTGTCTGTAGGACTAACCGAAAGAATTATCGGAAGTTCATGGTCTGTCGGTGCTTTTTAAGTGGTACATGGGTTTTATTGATTTGAGCACGTTTAGTCTTTAGTATAATTCAAATGAAGTCAATAAAAATTGTCGCAAAACTGCATCTAAACTGTGGAAAGAAATTAATAAAAGTACTAGGACCGCATGAGTAAGGGATTGTTATTACCGAATTGAAAATTGTTTGCTCACAGAACCCTGATTACGTCGTTACACACACAATGTAAGCATCTTAGTGTGTGTAAACCTAATGGGTTAGTAGGGTACGTGCACCAGTTGCAGTCCTGTAGTTTCAATTACTCCTGGTAAATACAACTTCTAAAGAGATAACGCGGCCCCATAAATTATGATTTTTAATGGATTGAAATTAATAATTTTCCGGAGTTGCGGGAATTTCCGAGGTTGCGGGAATGTTGTTTTTAGTCAGTAAGAGTCTAAGGGGAGGCACACACTGCACCGTGTCACGCAGCGGGGTTCGTGGAACGGAGCCAAATTCCACGCGCGGAAGCACGTTTTTATTGAATTTGGTAAAAAATCACGCGCGGGGGCACGTTCAGCGTCCCGCTGCGTGATGTGGTGAAAAAAAATGAATGATTTTTCAATTTTGAATTTGAATTAGGTACGTAACTCTGGTGTGTTAGATTTACTTGAAAGTTTAACGGAGTTTAGTTGAAATTATTATTAAGATGTAAAATAATCTTGAATGCTTGAACAATATTTTTTAATAGTACTGGACACTAATAGGGACAGCCACCCTATACTCGTAGGTATCTAAATTTAACGAAATAATATTTAGGTACCAGGATAGCAGGGAATAGGAGATTTATTTAGCATTGTTATTGTTTTGCTCGCCAGTCAACGTCTGTTCCGTGTCTAGTGCGCTCGTTTCTAGTCCCTGTGACACGCGCATCAGTTCAGTACGGCTACACCTAATTGACTTTTTTTTGTTGTGTTTGAAAATGTCGATAAGTAATAGCGAATATTACGAAATGATGTTGTGTGTCGGAGCAGAACATGGTAATTTGCGAGCTGCCCGAGAACTGTACCGTCACCGTTTTATTGAGGGTAGACCAGATGCTGACCGTCGACAGCTGCCTTCGTCGGCATGTTTTAACCAGATGGTACATCGTCTGTACCAAACTGGGTCATTCCACGCACCTGCTTCAGAGGGTCGCCCAAGTACTACCGATCCAGAATTTGAAGAAGCTGTTCTGGAACATTTTGAACTCAATCCACGCACTAGCACACGTCGAGCTGCATTAGCGCTGGGTGCCTCTAACCACATGCAGGTATGGCGAGTGCTAAGCAATGACGGTCAGCACCCATACCACTTCCGTCGTACCCAGGAGCTGATACCGGCAGATTTTTTGCCTCGCGTGGCCTTCTGCGAGTGGTACAGAAACCAGTCAGAAGCTTCGCCAGATTTTGGTTCAAAAATACTATGGACCGATGAGGCATCCTTCACGAGAGCGGGAATAAGCAACATCCACAACGAACATGTTTGGTCTCACACGAACCCGCATGCTTCGACAGAGTCGTCATTTCAACACCAATGGCGACTGAACGCGCGAACGTGTGGGCAGGTATAATTGGAGACGTTGTCGTAGGACCAGTTTTCTTGCCGCAAAGCTTAAACGGCCAAAATTATTTAAGCTTCCTGAGGAATGAATTAGACGATGTCCTCACAGTGCTACCAGTGTTAAGCTATGTCAATCTCGTGATGAGGAATAATTTAATTTTCCAACATGACGGTGCACCGGCACATTTTGCTCGAGATGTTCGCCATTGTTTAGATGCGCGCTTTCCTCAGTGGGTTGGGCGTGGTAGCACAAGCGTGGCTTGGCCTCCGCGATCCCCAGACCTAACCCCGTTAGACTTTTTTTTGTGGAAATGCAGTGTACGCAGTGCAGTGTGATACAGTGGACCAAATGAAAGTACGGATTGAGGCCGCTTTCAGGACAATCACACCAGACATGCTATGCAATGTTCAGGAGTCTATGAACAAGCGAGCGGCCTTGTGCATATAGTACCAAGGCCACCACATCGAACCCCACCTTTAAAAATGTAGGTAAGTCAATTTACTAAATTAAGCAATAAGACGACCCACTGACCGTAGATTTTACTGTTTTCTCGGTAATAAGTAATAATAAGAGATGAAACTAGTTAACCTACCTAAACTTTGTTTCGATATTTTACGTAAGTTTTGTTATCTCGGTTTTTACGTGCAATTTCTGGCTTAATATTAACGAGTAAACTGAAAATCAATAATTACACATTAATTTTTACATCACGGTAAAGTAGGTATGAGTATTGCGCGCGCGCACATGCCGCCTATGCTTTGGCGGTACGGCGCGCCGCACCGCCAAAGCGGTAGGCGGCATGTTTGATCTCGTCAGTTCGCGCCGACAAAGACGCCGCGTTTGGTAGGCTAGTACAGTACTAGGCGCGCAGAATTACGGAAGAGATTTATCGTGATATTGGCAAATAAAGTGATTGACCTACGTAGTGCGGTGACATGTTTGTTATGATTTGAATTTCAGAAACCTAAGATACCGAAAATTTGGTATCAATTCTTAGAGTATTTTATTTTGAGTTGAAACTAAGTGTAGTGACTCTATACCAGCTGTTATCTTTAGTGCTTAAGGATAGCTATAGGGTTTCTGTTACACGTTGTATAGACGGATTTGTAAATTATTTTTTTGTTCGAAAGAGGTTTATTCCGAAATGGTCCCATTTAAATTTTGTAAAGATCTGATGATGAGTTTCGGAGACAGACAACGGAACTCGATAATAAATGCCAGCAAATCAACCGCGATTGCTGCTATAGCATATGTATGCATTGTTTACGCAATCACACAACATAACAGCACGCCTGTACCCTTTAAACGGGTAGGCAGATGTGTTCAATAGCTTCCTGTCACTGATATTCACATATTCTGTATATTCAAGTTGAAAAAAAAAAAAACAATGTTAATTACACAGATTTTTTATGTGACCTCACGGGCCCTTTCTGCGTTTTTCTCGAAGGATTTCATTTACAGGTACTTTTGAATTGTCAAGGAGGCGATCAGTCAGAAAAATTAAGCTAGTAAAACCCAAAAGCCTATTACTTTACCTATGCCTGTGCCTATTACTTTTGGCCCATGCCAAAAGTAATAGGCACTAGGTACCTATGGGCAGGAAACTCAATGGACAGTCTTTGAGCAATAATCATTTTCAAGAATATAGTTTAGCTTACCAATACCAACCAGAAAAAAAAGCCACCTGTATATCCGTACCGGCTGGCTATTTTAATACATCATTAGAAAGTTTTAATATGTCATGACACAAAACAAACCATGTAAATTCTAATTTTTACGCATTTCCACGTTATTTTACTGTGCTTCGACACGGTCTTTAAATCATTAGTTAAATACCTATTATGTTTATGTAAGTAGGTAGCGGAAATAAGCGTAACTAATTATTGTTTTCTTAGATTTTTTTGAACATGGTGACTGATAAAGTGATATACCAATTAAATATCAAACAGGATAGTGTAGAGATAAGAGCGTTTTTAGTGTTATGTTATGCAGATTTGTTTTTCGTCCAAGTGCCGTTCGCATATAAAGCTGGGTCCACACATGTATTACATTTAAGTTCAAAATCAGGCGTGTCGTATCGAGATTTCGTATCCTAAATGTGGAAGAAGGGGCGGAGCCCGTCGCTATGGTGCGTCTTCCTCTACCGCATTTGATACTACGTATATTATTATGCTCTCTCTCTCGCACTATTTCAAGGATCTGATGTGGCGCGAACAGCTGCAATGCTGCTTCCTCTTCTATCGCACTGGATATAATGGGGAGTCTCTCTTTCTTGCACTTTCAATTTTTCAATTTTCAAATTTAATTACAACCCTGATTTTGACAGGGTTTTCATAGGCAACCTTGTAACATCGTATTCGCAAAAAAATAATCTTCATTTTGATATATAATTTATTTGGTTACTCGATCGGTGAAGGTACCATTTTCGAATCACCTGTTTAAACTAAGCAACCCTATAGCCTTGACAAGAAAAGGATGTTTACATATTCTATAGACTTCATACTTTCGATTAGCGTTATTTTTTTTTGGTTACGCTATCGGTGAATGTATCGAAAAAAAATTACCCGTTACATAATTAATTAAAAATATCCTTGACAGGATTTCATTAGGCAATCCGTCACCGTTACTTTCGTTAACATATTTTATTCCGTAAAAAACACATTTCGTCCGGTTACTCGATCGGTGAAGGTCTTTCCTATAAGTAGGTATCTAAGACTATTAGCTTAGCGTCGTTCATGCCAAAACGTGTCGTTGCTGAACGCGCCAAAGGGGACCGCCAACGGACAAATTAGATCAACCGCGTTTCAGATTGTCTGACTAAAGTAAAAACTTCTTTTATGGATTACTGTGTAAAATGTTATAATAAAATATCTCTGCCGATCATGAAACACTTATCCAATACGACATGTGTTACATGCGGATCGGGGTGTATCAAGCTACGGCGTGCAACATGATCGCGTATCATTTTGCGTCCACACTAGCGAAAATGATACACGTCGATGCTACGCAGCCCCGGATCTACGATTTTTTCGAACCGGGGCAAAACCTTGATAGTGGCGCCCCCTCCCTTCAGTGTTTGAGAAAAACTTGCAAATTGTTGATTTCCACTACGATAATATATGATTTCACTAATAAATTACCTAATTTACTAACGCTGATTACTCGTAAACGCAATCAACCACATAAACAAACAGTGTTGTCACTTGACGTTCAACTGTTTGAATTTGTTCGGCTCGGCTCGTATAGATATGTGACGGGGATTCCCCTTGGCAGAAAGATCACGGACACTACGCACGCGTTAAAAAAATTACTTGATCTGTTAAGATGCGTTCATAAATCACTTAGTATGTGTTCAAAAACTAACTGGGCGTATGGAAATAGAAAAGTTTGTTTTTCAAACATATTATTTTAAGATTCGATAACTTGTTAAAAACCTATGAGATTGGTGTACGTTACCCCAGCAAGAAAGTGTCTCCTAGAGTTATAGGAGTAGAACGTATAATTGGTGCCTTATCTGCTGTAAATGTGCCCCCACATAAAAAATGTGTGCCCCCTGTCGTTTTGGAAAAAAACGGAAAAAACGATTCCTGCTGGGGTAACGTTTTTCTAGCAGGAAAATTCTAATTTATTCGTTTACGAATGATCGGAGAGAGAAAAATTGTGCATGGCCAGAGAGCTTATATGTGTGCCAAAATGTGCCCCCAAAAATAAAATCTGTGCCCCTTCAGGTTTTCGAGATATTGCATTTCCTGCTGGAGTAACGTTTTGATGAATCGTATATCTCTACAACCATTGCATGTGCCCCTGTAGAATAAACATACACGAGTAGCTCTTAATGTGTGCCCCTTAGTGCCCCAATTAGATTTAAGAAAATATTTATAGTTTTCAAGTTATAGCGGTTTTATGAAAACCCGAAAAAACTTCGCAGCGCCTAAATTAGACAAGAAACAAGTTCGCTGAAAACTGTATTCGGTCCTTCTTGACGCTAATAATAACCATACAAAGTTTCAAAACTGTTCATGCATGCGTTTTTGCTAAAATTCAAAACGATGGTGTCATAACTTTGACGGCAAAATACAAGGAACCGGCTCAATCCGAGATGTGTAGCTGTAAACCAAAATCATGTGCCTTTAGTCAAAAATATATGGTGAAAATATTCAGCTTGGAATGTTTCGCATTAAGTAAATAAACAAAAAACCAAAATATGTAAACAACGTCTGGTTATCCGACCAAATTCCAATGACTACTAAAAAGCGACTGATTCATACATATCGATGACCTTCTTTATTGGACGTAGTATACCTAAGCTGTTGTCCGTACAGTCGCGTTCAAAAGTTTTGGGGGCTAATTAAAAAAATATATTAAATGCACATTGTGACTATAATAAATGAAACAGCTTGTTGATGTGGAAATTATTATTTTTATTCCCTTAATTTTAATTCTTAAAGTAATTATTGCATCAAATCACAGATCAAAGTTCCTACCTATAAATATTAGAAATTATTTGCACGTTGTGTAGTCATTATTATTTAAATCACAGATCAGTTTTTCATCTAAGTCTAACATATAATTAGTAAATTCGCATCACAAAAAATCACAGATCAGTATTAAGTATAGGTATAATATATTGTGTAAAAAAAATATTAAATTTTAAATCACAGATAAATAATTTTCTTACGAGTAATTTGCTTATACATACAGATTCAGTTAAAGTGTGTTAGTATAGTAAACCGCATAAAGATATAACTGTAAACATCGAATTTGCACAAATTATCTGATGGTATTTGGCTATAAATAAACATATTTATCCCATATACGTAACAACATTATCACCTGACTGTGGAATGACACTTATATATCTAAAACGCCATCAAATCAAAATTATGTGACACTACATAATCAGCTTTAATATAATCGTTGGTAGAATAGACAAAATTGTACAGGGTTATGATGAATGCTCCAGGGTAGCCCGCGAAATACAAATTCTTACGTTTTTTGCAATTTGCAAGCCAGTGCTAGGTTGTATGATGATTAGAATATTATTTTTATGAGAATATTATTTGATATTTGATTCTGTGATTTTTGTGATGCGAATTTACTGATTATATGTTAGACTTAGATGAAAAACTGATCTGTGATTTAAATAATAATGACTACACAACGTGCAAATAATTTCTAATATTTATATGTAGGAACTTTGATTTGTGATTTGATGCAATAATTACTTTAAGAATTATAATTAAGGAAATAAAAATAATAATTTCCACATCAACAAGCCGTTTCATATATAATTATAGTCACAAGGTGCATTTAATATATTTTTTAATTAGCCCCCAAAAGTTTTGAACGCGACTGTACGGACAGCTTACGTATAATACGACCAATAAAGAAGGTCATCGATATGTATGAATCAGTCGCTTTTTAGTAGTCATTGGAATTTGGTCGGATAACCAGCCGTTGTTTACATATTTTGGTTTTTTGTTTATATTTACTTAATGCGAAACATTCCAAGCTGAATATTTTCACCATATATTTTGCCGTCAAAGTTATGACACCATCGTTTTGACTTTTAGCAATAACGCATGCATGAACAGTTTTGAAACTTTGTATGGTTATTATTAGCGTCAAGAAGGACCGAATACAGTTTTCAGCGAACTTGTTTCTTGTCTAATTTAGGCGCTGCGATGTTTTTTCGGGTTTTCATAAAACCGCTATAACTTGAAAACTATAAATATTTTCTTAAATCTAATTGGGGCACTAAGGGGCACACATTAAGAGCTACTCGTGTATGTTTATTCTACAGGGGCACATGCAATGGTTGTAGAGATATACGATTCATCAAAACGTTACTCCAGCAGGAAATGCAATATCTCGAAAACCTGAAGGGGCACAGATTTTATTTTTGAGGGCACATTTTGGCACACATATAAGCTCTCTGGCCATGCACAATTTTTCTCTCTCCGATCATTCGTTTAGAATTTTCCTGCTAGAAAAACGTTACCCCAGCAGGAATCGTTTTTTCCGTTTTTTTTTTCAAAACGACAGGGGTCACACATTTTTTATGTGGGGGCACATTTACTGCAGATAAGGCACCAATTATACGTTCTACTCCTATAACTCTAGGAGACACTTTCTTGCTGGGGTAACGTACACATGAGATTGTAGGAAAAGAGGCTTCATTTGTTCGATATTTCGAATTCTTGTCACAAGGATTTGGCGCCCCCATGAAACTGCCGCCCGGGCAAGTGCCCCGGTTTGCCCCCCCTTAGATCCGGGGCTGGTGCTACGCTACGCGTCGAAGATCTGATGTGTATCAGATCTTCGAGGCGTAGCGTAGCATCGACGTACGACGTAACCATAGTGTTATGGAAGCACTAAAATGATACAAGTGTAGATCCAGCTCAAGGTGCATTGCAGGTGCGGGCAAATTCCGCGTTCATGTGCAAGGCGCAAAGCACTAAAAACGCCCTAAAGAATTAAAATTAAAGAAACCCCAACTAGAATTTAAAGCTAGACTGTGTGATGGGTAGGTAGTAGGTACAGTCAGGGAAATTAATTGTTAGGTATATTGACACTAAGCCAATATGCCGTGTTATATAACTAAGTATTTATATTTTACGGCCATTTTAAATTTGTAATCAATTTGCTAAACAATTTATTTCCCAGAGTTTACATAATTTTACTCAACTGTATAACTTGCGGCTCATCTGGAGTACATAGATTTGAGGCACCTTTATCTGGAGGTGCTACTGCACAGTATTGGAGCCCTGTATACGTTTTCCACAATAGATGTTTTCTGTAGTATTTTAGGCTGAAACAAAGAATTTTAATTGTAATCGTGATTAATATCGATATTAATATTATTTGTACACCACCAAGTGGTAGGACATAGAGATCATATAATATACTTATTGACTGTAAGACCTATTGTCACCTGTTTACAAATAAATGAATCGAATTGAATTTATTATTTATTGTCTTGTGGCGTTCTCGGGGTTCGTTCATGGGGGCAATTTTTATTTATATCATTATTTTAAATTATGATAATGATTAAAAATGTAAGAAACTACAAAACTGCAACTGCTACTTGTAATCAATTATGCTTTAAGTTTATATTTATTATATTTTTTTTTGTTTTCAAACTTCATATTATGTATTAATTGTGTTATTATCTGCGCGTAATGTAGTGCATGCTATGCTTTTCTGTAAGTGGTGAGGCGCTTAGACTTAAGTTTGCAATGTACAAATTATAAAGTAACAGTGTACTTATTGTTGAAAAGCCTTAAAATATGTACATAAAAGTAGGTTTTTACAGGCAAGTTATAAGTAGATATTACCATAGTAAAAGAAATAATACAATTCGTTTAGAAGCAAATAGGAGCACCGAAGGGACTTTAACTTGCTTTACATAATATTGTTCTATTTCTATGGTTTTACTTGGGGAACTTCGTTTTTGCCCTTTCTAGGGACTCGACCTAGCGCTGGTGTTGCTACAGTGATATTATGACGAAGTACTTTAAATTATTAACAAAATTCTATCATTATGAACGTGAATATTAAAGCATAGCTAGACATAGGGAAATGTATGGAATTCAGAACTTTTTAAAGGAGAATGACCAGACGGGCAATTCTCGTAATTTTAAGAACGTTCGCAGTCTGACATCAGTCTCAATCTGACAAAAATACCTCTAGTTTCCCTACATTTTTGACAAGTTTTTGACATTTCCTTGTCGCCGAGATGAAACCGCGACTAGATTTTGAACGTTTTAAATTACGAGAAATGGCCTACAGGCCAAATAGAAACGTGGTTTCCTGACTTTCATCACGCTTGGCAGGTGGACTAGGGAAGGCTTATTTTTGGTTGGTAACCTCCGGGACGATACAGACAAATTTTTATATACATATACCTCTCACTAACAATTAATATCGCCCAAACGGAGACAATTTATTCACATAAACAAGAATCATTAAACATAAATCTTACCCTTCATAAAGTAAAGCCATTAAGAATACTGCAAGGAAAGATCCAACAAATTCTCCTATATCTGTTACTTTCCACCAAGAAAAGAGAATGACTTCATCGTAACCCCCGTGAAACTAAAAATAAGATAATACACATTTATGTGAAATATTTTGTGTAGGTATCAACTTTAATTTCAAATTTAAATTCACGAAATCTATTACAGTAGGGAGAGATCTTTTAGTTTTCAACTGCACGCCCCTCCACAAAAAAAATCTATTCAATTATTTGAAATGTATAATCAACAAGCAGTGGAGGGGCGTGCAATTTTAAATAAAACGATCTCTACGCGGTCGTTAATTTGACACATTCGAGTTTTAGAAAAAGTGCGGGTTGTAGAGCTTCATTTAGGAATAATTCTACCTTCATATATCTAATAATATTATTAAATAAATTACGATTAATTATAAATTCAGTAATTATTATTATCTATGTCACTCATACTTGTGTGACAATCTCTTAAGCTCTATGTATCATATTAACACCCAGCGGGGTAATTGCGTAACACGCTAACAGTAGCAATGGCTTTCATTTGACAGTTCAACTACATTCATTGCGTTATTTACGTTGTTGAGCAGACAAATTTTTCGAACATATGAAGTAATGGATTATCAATATCCTTCAAAATTATTCAGATTGTAATTATTGTTAGTGTGTTACGCAATTAGGGTGCAGGTATTGTATAGGACCTTATAAGGGATGCTGTGAAAGATGATGATAAGCGATTTGGCTTAGAATATAAAGCAAAATGGCCTTAGGCAAGTAATAATAAACTGCTTGTAAATCTTTCCCCTCCTAATTTAAAAAAGTAAAAGTTTACAATTGTAATGACTGAAGCGTGTTAAAAACTTCGCCATTACCTCCCAAGATTCCGGTTAAAGTCAATATGTGGACATTAGTTTATTAATACGCGCCTATAAAACTAGTAAAGCAAGAGCAGATGGTTGAAAGAAAAGAAGTAATGTGATTATTACAGTCATAGCCATATCATGACCTCCAGCCATAGCATGATCCCCGTGAGTTCCGTGTCCGTCATGTAAGGCATGTCCCTCATGTCCGTGGTGTGCATGTGCTCTTAACTCTGATCTGTAATCTATACTCTCTTCACTGGCATTAAAGGTGTTCTGAAAAAGTATACGTCATTAGGTACAATTAAATGAAAAAAATTAAAGACTTCGTTGGTAACCGCATAACTTGAAAACGGCTGGACCGATTTGGTTTTTTTTTTTGTAATTTTCGTAATAGGGCTAAGGTCTTTAGGGAAAGAAAACTTAGAAAAGTTGCCCGGAAGATTGGAACGTACGGCAAAAGCAGAAAATCCTTTTTCTTTGGAATTTTGTATGAATTATTGGAACTTGGACAAGATGAATGTCTGTCTCTCTGTAATTAGGTATATAATTTATTATCAGTTTTAATAGGTTTATGTGTATCTTTATATTTAAAATATTTATTCCTCAATGTTCATGATTGCACCTACCACTGTTTGTCTCTGCATCACCCAAAGGTTGACTGGTAGAAAATGCCTATGGCATTAAGTCCGCCTCTGTACATTTATGTGCTTGAAGTATTAAATAAATATAAATTCCTGCTAAATTATATCAGTAAGCATGAAGGGGCGCTGGCCGCTGACATTCTGGTAACCTGTACGCGCTCTCCGCACACGCATGCTAGTAAATACCAATCATGGTATGTGCCTGCGTAACTTGACCGAGATAAATTCCGTTTAAGGGTAAACATAGTGTATCATACAAGGATCCCAGGATCAATTTCAGAGAAAGTTATGCGTTTGTCTAGCTGTCCTCTGTCCTTTAGTATACCGTAATACCGCTATTGTTCATAGTTAAGCATTATTTTTCATTGAGCAGTGCAGTGAAGCTGGGACTTATCTATCTATACTAGTATAATCTATAACTAACAGGAATGTTGAAGAGTGTTTGTTTTTAGGGTTCCGTACCTCAAAAGGAAAAAACGGAACCCTTATAGGATCACTTTGTTGTCCGTCCGTCCGTCCGTCTGTCAAGACCCTTTTTCTCAGGAACGCGTGGAGGTATGAAGCTGAAATTTATATCAATTACTCAGGTCTACTGTCCCTTGAAGCTGTGAAAAAATCAAACTTCTAAGCCAACGCAATCAAAAGATACAGCCGTTTATGCCGCAAATTTTCGACACTTGCAAGGGAATCAAAACCTACAGGGTGCTTCCCGTGAACTCAGAATCTTGAAATTTGGTACGAAGCAACGTCTTATAGCATAGATAAAGGAAAATTTACGAAAACCATAAATTTTTAGTTACATCACATAATATATTTTTTTTAAATAATTTTAAACTTACTACCCATTTCCTCATAAACGCGTAGAGGTATTAAATTGAAATTCATACCAAATACTCTGTACCCCTAGCACGAACAACTTGCGAAAAAGTATTCGTATCGTTAACGTGAGCATTTTATATGGAAACATGAACAGCGCCTCCTGGTGTGCGTAATTTGAACTAATTTGTGAGCACGAACCTATTCAAGTAAGTTTCGTATCGTATTCGTAACGTAAACTTGAGCCGTTTGTATGAAGATAACTAGCACGAAGGTATAAAATGACGTATAGTATCGTCAATGTCGAAGGCTGGTTTGCGAGTTTCACGAAAGTTTATTCACTATAAATTTGGCAGTGAGAAAAGTTTCGTCGGAGTTTATTGGAAGCTTAAAATATTAATTTAAGTGATTGCGTAAATAAATTTTGTTAGAAAATGCTTAGATTAACAAGAAGGACCCCTCGACATAGTACATTGTACTATTATCTTGCGGCGCGATTGATTGTTGAAAGTAGAAATGTACGAAGAGAAACAAGGTGAGTGATGTATTTTAGAACTATATTTTTATAAAATATAAACCAAGTTAGTTTATAAATTTACTACATAAATATTATGATTACAGAGAAATCTCAAGGAGAGCTCTTCTCAGAAAAAATTGTCAATGGCAAATATTAGCCTACAAAACCTAAGCGACACAGAATTTAGAAATAGATTTCGTCTAAGTAAGGAAGCATTTTTGTATTATTAGATTATTAGGGTAGATTAAATATAACATACTAGGTATGTAAGTATTTCTGGTTAGTTTATACATTACAGTAAAACTATTAACTTATTATTTGTATTTGTAGGTGCTGTGTGCTTTATCATTTTATGCTACAGGCTCCTACCAAAGAATAGTAGGAATGGCCAAATATTTAGGGTTCTCATTTTGGAATGATAAATTGTTGCGAGAGTTATGTTTTAAAACTTTTAGATGCAAAGAAATAAAACTTCACTTCAAAAAAAAGTTAACCTTGAATGAGCTTGGCGTCAAAAAATGTCAAGTGTTACGCGTCGTTCGTTTAGGAACACAGTCTCACTAAACACAAAGTTTTAATAATAAATTAAATAAATAAACCATTTATCATAAATTAATATTAACTTTTACTGCAGTTTCTTCGTATTGCATCAAAATTTGAACAGTTTTAACGTTTTAAAGGCCCTGAAATCACTAATAACTAAATACGTGTATAGTTTTTGAACGAAACGTTCAATCACTTCTAAGATCTTTCGTTCAATTTTGTACATCCTTACTTACATTAGTATGACGTCACTAACGTAATCGTATCGAGGTCTCGATACTATTACGAAAGAGCTTCGTGCTTCCGACATTAGTTTTCTTCCGTTATCGTATCGGCAACTCGATACGTTTACGATACGAAACCTACAAATATTCGTGCTAGAGGTACAGGTCTATAATACCTTTAAGCTGTAACAAAATCAAACTTCTATGTCAACGCAATCAAAAGAAACAGCAATTTAAGCTGCATATTTTGAAACTCGCAAGTACTCGCAAGGGAATCAAAACCTAAAGGGTACTTCCAGTCGACCTAGAATCTTGAAATTTGGCATGAAGCAACGTTTTATAGCACACATAAAGGAAAAATTCCGAAAACCTTAAATTTTTAGTTACATTACAAAATATATATTTATTTTTTAATAAATATAAACTTATTACTTTTTTCCTCATGAACGCGTAGAGCTATCAAGTTGAAATTCATATGCAATAAAAATACCATAGTTATGACTCGATTGTCGTAATGAACGAACTTTGTAAACCTTGCAGGTTTGTACGGAACCCTCGGTGCGCGAGTCCGACTCGCACTTGGCCGGTTTTTTTGTTTGAACGCGCTTACCTCTGGAAGTACCAGTCGGATTAGAAAAAATATTTTTGCATTTGATATCCCAATTCTTGAGGAAGGTTATAGGCTATTTAACATCACGCTACGTTAGGAGCCGAGCAAAAAGAACAAAAGTCAGAAAGAACACGAAGTACGTAGGTAATAGCGTGGGCACCGTTTTAGCATATTGTGGTGTCTTACGAATTTCACGCCAACGAAGTCGCAGGCAAAAGGTAGTCCCGTATAATTATACAATTGTATAACAGAACAAAAAGACACACACATTGGTCGACTCCCAAATCTATCTTAATTTGCCTGTTAAGACTCCTTGCGAATTACAGTAACAACACAGCATGCCTAGCTTACAATAAAACATCAACACCCCGAGTTAATAATTATGTCTCAATGACTGCGCGTATGCAGAAAGTGAAATATCATATTGATAAACAACTGTAAGACCTAGGTTACTGCGCCGTGCGCACGATTCACGTTCGTATTAAAATTATGCGGCGTAAACCTGGCGAAGTACTGGCGCTATAACACGAAATAAACAATTAAAGGTCATAGCACACATATCAACTCGGAAAGGGATCGTTACCGTCTCAACTCGAGCCATTCAGTATTCTTTGTATGAAACTCCCTACTGCAACGCACACTAATCGGAATCGTAACGTAATCGCCTCGCCTCGGGACAAGCTCACGAACCCCCGTGTGGTGCGTGGTCAACTTGCAGTTCCCGCGCGCTTACGGCTCGTCGTCCCCGCGCGCGTCGCCAGCGCCATTAACGAGTGGTCGGCGAGCCGTAAGCGCGGCGTCGCGTCGCCTAGCCGTAGCCGAGTCAACGTATCGGAGCTGCTGATCCGCTTTGATTACGTGCTTACAGTAAGATTCACGAAAGATGACCACTGCGCAGAAGGCATATTTTAGGTCCCTTTTGAGGTGCGAGGTGAGGCGCGGGCGGAATGCGTCATGACCGGAGCGACGCCATTGGTGCGCGCGCGTCTCGTGATAGGCCGCTCAGTCGCTATTCGTCTATAGTGGCGTTGACGCGCTCACACTGCTCTCGAGTACAGTCGAAAAGAAGTGTTTCTTTGTTTTAAATTGTTTTTTATTTGTTAAGTTTCGTTGTTTGTTAAGTTTTTTGTTGAGATTTGTTATTGTGTTGAACTTATTTGCTATTTTAAGCCATCACAATGCCGCGAGGAAAAGGCAATGCTTTGAATAGACAGTCGAGAAGTTTGGTGTACAACGTGTTTCAATATTTTTCACAAGATTTTAAAATACTCGAAGCTTACAAAAAAACGGCCGCGGCAACAAAGACGTCTGTATCGACAGTACAAAGAATTATAAAAGAAAGCAAATCTTCGCCATTCTTAGTGGTTTTTAGAACCCCTGGTAAAAAGAGACCGCGCCGTAACCCTGCCTCCGACGTTGACAACTTTGACAAAGGGGTAATTAAGAGATGTATCCATAACTTTCATTTAACTGAAAAAGAATTGCCAACTTTAGAGAAGTTACGAGCAAAATTAAGTCAAGATATTAACTTTAAAGGATCCAAAACAAGTTTGGGTCGATTAATAAAAAGAATTGGATTTAAGTGGAAAAAAACAGAAAATAACCGAAATATTTTAATAGAAACATCAGCTCTTCGGTTGTTACGAATCAATTACCTAAAAAAACTCCAAGAATATCGAAGACAAAATAGACCAATCATTTATACTGACGAATCGTACGTCCATGCTACACATGCAAAACCCATGGGCTGGGCTGACGGTTCTACAGCAGGTCTGAAAAAGCCTATCTCAAAAGGCCAACGTGTCGTAATCGTTCATGCCGGGTCAGAGGCTGGATTTGTGCCCAATGCATTATTAACTTTCAAGTCGGGCACAAAATCAGGAGATTATCATGACGACATGAATTTTGAAAATTACCAGAAATGGATTCGAACTCAATTGGTACCCAATCTCCCACCAAACTCTGTTGTTGTGGTAGACAACGCCCCATACCACAATAAAGAATATGATATGGCTCCGACATCTAATTCCCGAAAATCCGACATGCAAGCGTGGCTTACCAAAAATGGAATCATCTTTGATTCCAATATGTTGAAACCTCAATTGTACGACATAATAAAAAATAACAAATCTCGTTTAAGGAAATACTCAGTAGACAAAATTTTGATGGAAAATGGTCACGATGTTCTCCGTCTCCCACCGTACCATCCGGATTTAAATCCGATAGAAATGGCTTGGGCCTCTATAAAGGGTTACGTGAGTAGTAAAAACGTAAAGTGGAATATTGGCTGCGTTATAGATTTAATTAAAGAAAAAGTGAATCTGATGGGACCAGAGGAATGGAAAAAACTATGTGACAAAGTAAAATCTATAGAAGAAAGCTATATAAAAAGTGACCACATCGTAGATGTCCTTACGGAGGAATTAATTATACGTGTGAGAGAATCTGACGAGAGCGAAGATTCGACAGATGTAGATTTTCCTGAATCATCGGAAGATGAAGCGGAAGACTTTAATATGGAATCCGGCCCCAGTTCCTCAAGTTCCACGATTCCCTCAAGTTCCATGATAGAGGGAATCATGGAACTTGAGAATAGCGATAGCGACTAAATGTGTTTTACATAATTATTTATAATATGTTTAGTTCAATTTATTTTAATAAACATTTTAAATTACTTACGTTTGACTTATTTGCATAACCAGCATTTTACAACATTACAAAAATTATTTAACTAACATTAAAATATTATTTTGTCTTAAGTCTTTTCTTCATGAGTGTACGTGCGCAGACGGCCGCCATTTGTGGTCATCTTTCGTGAATCGTACTGTACGTTAGGTTGACGCCTGTTTGATGGAGAGGCGAAAGACGATACGGTGACGATCCCTTTTCGAGTTGATATTTGTGCTATGACCTTAAATCATTACTTTTGTGTGTTTTTATTTGGATAGGTACAGACGCCAGCACATCAACCTACCCCAATCTGTCAGATTTTCCCAAACAACTTTAAACCTTATGCTTTAGCGATAAAGTTGAATATCTATTAAAGAAATCTGACAGATTGTGGTAGGTTGATGTGCTGGCGTCCGTACCTTAAATATTTACGCTCTTGTCCGTATTTAATTGATTGAAACGAATTAAATTATACCCTGGATATCGAAAAATTTGATGACAAAAAAGGAGAAATAAAAGTTTAAAAAGGATTGTTCTCACACGCCAGTCTTCTTTTTATGTGACCGCTCGCGCTAGTGACGTGACGTATGATTGATAATATCGATAAATTCTTACTAAAATTAATGTGAAACTTTAACTTAATGTGAATATGGAGACGAATATATTTAATACCAACTGATTGAAATAACAATGATTAAAAGCTAATTTAAACTGTGTTTTATTTATTACAAAATAATATCATTCTACAAAGTATCGATAAGCGAGATGTTATGTTGCTCGATCCCTAATTCCGATACATATCAAAATAGCTTCCGCCCGCGGCTTCGCCCGCGAGGTATGTCGATAAAAACTATCTTATGTCCTTCTCCGGGATGCAATCTATCTTTCTGCCAAATTTTATTGAAAACCGTTCAGTGGTTTAGGCGTGAAAAGGTAACAGACAGACAGACAGACAGAGTTACTTTCGAATTTATAAAATTAGTATGGATATCTGATATTTATCATAAATATCGGATTTTTATGAAACCTGATATTAGATAGAAGCGATATTCTGTACTGCTACATCTCTAAATCAGATGCGAGGAAGTCATAATAATGCGGGCTGGCCGCCCACGCCATTGTCACAATTTCAAGACAGCAGATCGAGAATATTGTACCTTAATGTAATTTGATTTAATTTTTATTGTGTCCTAATGTCTGCTTTTAGGTAAGTACCTACTTATTTTCAACTAACGAAAGTTGATATTTATTTTTAAGAAAAACGTTGCCCCACACTAGGAATTACTCCTGTATCATGGGTATGTTTACAAACATTTAAATTCACATACACAAACAGCCAGACCCGGAACAACTACCTGTAGGCACTACAAATATTTGTTCTAAAAGTGTTGTTGTTTGATATAAATATCAACTTTCGTTACTTGAAAACAAGTAAACAGCGGTGCTATTCTGTAATAAATAATAAAAACGGGTTAATTGCGAGTCGGATTCGCACACCGAGGGTTCCGTACAAATTTGTAGGTATGTAAATAGCTTATCACGGGATTTTTTTATGTAAAGTCTACAAAGGACATGTTAGGTTTTTGTATGGAGGCTGGGCTTTTATTCGAAGCTGCTGTGAACAGGGAAGAGATCATATTTTTATGAAAGGACATAATTTAGGAGACTTAGTATACTTTTTTTATTTTTTTTAAAAGCAAAGGATGCTTTTTTAATTATTATGTTTTTTAATAATTATTATTAAAAAAATAGATTGCAACCCACAGTAATTATTGATTGTGGCAACACTTCTCGGTTGGATGTCATTATTGTCATTGTGAATTGTGAACGTCAATCAAGTGTCAAATTCAATTCAATTTTCACCTGTGTGACACTGACAACTGACAAGTGTGACAACCTTACTGGCACAGGTAATATTTTCATAGATTCCATTAGGAGGCAAAGGAATCAATGCCATACATACAAATCATGGAGATAATTCGTTGGTTTTATTTTAAGCCATCTAATATTGTTTTACAATATTTTAAATAACAATAAGGTGTATAATTTGCTTTAAAAATAGTAGTTTATAAAACTGTCGCATAATGAGGGGTATATTAAACACGAGTGTGTGTTTACAAACCGAGCGGAGCGAGGTTTGTAATAGTATCACACGAGTGTTTAATACCTTATTATGTGCAGTTTTATACAACTTTTTATCTACTTTCATACATTGAGATTGAATATACTAAAAAAAAGATCAAAAGTTCAAAAAGTAAGACATACTTTACTGCTTATGATATTATTGAAGTTTTGTATAAGTCATTTCCGTCGCCGCATCTAAAATATCGGGCGGAGTCAAATTTCCTTCACATTCACTGGTAGGTATCAGACATTTTTAAGCAATAATAGAATAAAACACTAAATTCAGAAAAAAACGTAAAAATGGCCCCAAAAACCCAGCTCTTCACCGCACTTTAGCGCAACCACAGATAAGTAAAATTTACACAACAAAACTTCACGCTTCCGTATATATGTAAAGCCCCATCCACACGCTGGCTGTTTGTCACAAACACCGCAAACAGCACACAAAGTGACACACACATCCTTTGATCTGGCAAGAAAAACCGACACCGATGCCGAACACTGCCCAACACAAACACAAACAGGCAAACAACGACAAACACCCATCCACATGTCCGTGTTTGCTGTTGGCTGTTTGCCATTGTTTGTCAAGCATGTGGATGGGGCTTAACGAGTTCGATTAAAAAAAGTTATGCATTCTCCTTCGTGATTTAACTTCTTGGTTAACCTGTATCGTAATGGAAAAAAAATTATTTTATAACATTATTTTGTTCGAGAAATAGTGTTATAATGAAATTTTTTTTTTCTATTTCGGTATTGTGTTTATAAAGTATGTCAATATAAACTCGTTTAAAATTTTATAATTAGAATTTTACGACATGAAAGTAGATAAATGATATTTAACCATTTTTTCTTTGTTTCAATGTGCAAAAATAATATTACGACACCAAAAATATCTGGATTTAAAATATGTATTTATTCAATAATGGTGCTTTTAATATTTTTTTAGTTTTTGTCAGGCCATCCTGAATAAGTTTCCCTCTCAGAAAAACCATACATGACAGCTGTTCAAAAAAATTATTATTTTAAGCCCATTTCATAACATGTCCTTTACAGTTTTCGGATTTTTTCCTTTACTTGTGCTACATTGCTTCTTGCAATATTTCATGATTCTAGGTAAACTGGAAGTACCCTATAGGTTTTGATTCCATTGCGAGTGTCAAAATATGCGGCATAAACGGAACATAAACGCTCCTATCTTTTGATTGCGTTGACTTAGAAGTTTGATTTTTTTCACTGCTTCAAGGGATTGCAGCCCTGAGTATTAGATATTAATTTCAACTTGATAACTCCACGCGTTCCTGAGAAAAAGGGTCTTGACAAACGGACAACAAAATGATCTTATATGGGTTCCATTTTTCCTTTTGAGGTACGGAACCCTAAAAATGATCCAGTTTGTGATTGGTAGTGTGTTACGCAATCAGGGTGCAGGTTTGCGTCGGCCCTAAGGAATCGGTTTTCATCTTTTTACGAACTCGAGTTTCCTTTTAAAATACTGAGCACCGATACCAACTTCGCGCTACTCAACTACTAGGGTCAACTCACACCGAAAGAGCGGCGAAGGGCAGCGAAGCGCAGCGACCCGCTCGTTAGAGAAGGCGCGTTGTTTATGGAATTCGCAGGAATTCCCGCGGCGCCGTCGAGTTGAATTCTCATGCGATAATAAGTATTATAGTAATGAAAATAAAGTTAAAATTCATATGACACTGAAACTGCGCTCCGCTTCGACGCTCTTTTGGTGTGAGTTGAGCCTTATGCGCAAGGACTGTGAATGGCCACTAGGTATTGAAGGTTAATGAACATTTTATGTATCTACTAGCAGCGCGATTTTCGGTGTCAGATGTCACGGAAGCAGGTAACCCTTTTTCTTCTGATGATGAGCCAGCCCCGGATCAAAGGGGGGGCAAACCGGGGCACTTGCCCCGGGCGGCAGTTTCATGGGGGCGCCAAATCCTTGAGACAAGAATTCGAAATATCGAACAAATGAAGCCTCTTTTCCTACAATCTCATAGGTTTTTAACAAGTAATCGAATCTTAATATGTTTGAAAAACAAACTTTTCTATTTCCATACGCCCAGTTAGTTTTTGCACACATACTAAGCGATGTATGAACGCATCTTAACAGATCAAGTAAATGTTTGAACGCGTGCGTATTGTCCGTGTGTCCGTGATCTTTCTGCCAAGGGGAATCCCCGTCACATATCTATACCTACGAGCCGAGCCGAACAAATTCAAACAGTTGAACGTCAAGTGACAACACTGTTTGTTTATGTGTTTGATTGCGTTTGCGAGTAATCAGCGTTAATAAAATAAGTAATTTATTAGTGAAATCTATAGCGCGACCGTTGTCAACTCCCCGCACTTCTAGGGTTCGTCGTGTACCGGCCAGGTTACGTGACTAGTTAAGGATATAGCACAACCCTAGCAATGTCGCCGCCCGTCACCACCAGTAAGTCACAAGCGCCCGGTAGGCGGTAACTGCGCACGCGCTCGGCGCTAACAGACTCGTGCGCCTCGCGAGCCGTCCATTACCGATAATTATGTTATTTATAAGTTAAATGTAACAGTTTACTATACATACGTTTTTTACAAATACAGTTTACATGCACAAATAGTTGGAGTTTCTTTTACCAAAAGTACCCCGACTATAAATCATATATTATCGTAGTGGAAATCAACAATTTGCAAGTTTTTCTCAAACACTGCAGGGAGGGGGCGCCACTATCAGGTTTTGCCCCGGTTCGAAAAAATCGTAGATCCGGGGCTGTGATGAGCCCAACTTTGTATAAAAACACTGACTGCCTTGAGAAGCAACACAAACTTCACACACGTAAATGTGGAATAGGGAGATGAAAATAATGAAAGTGATTATTGATTATAGCTTCTGCCCGCGACTTCGTCCGCGTGAAATTTCTTGTTACTCCGACCCACCCCGTCGCATCGCATCGCCTGCCCGCGCTATTACTTCGTTTTTGCTTAGCGTTCTTTCTGACTTTTTTTCTTTGGAGCCTAGCGTGATGTTAAATAGCCTATAGCCTTCCTCAAGAATTGGGCTATCAAAGGCAAAAAGAATTTTTCAAATCCGACTGGTAGTTCCAGAGATTAGCGCGTTCAACCAAACAAACTCTTCAGCTTTATAATATTAGTATAGATGTAAGTACGGCACACTGATAAAAAACATATTCCACTTAGCTAGTTAATAAATTACTTAAGTACGCACGACGACATTATCCAGTCATTCATCTCCAGTATAAGCTGACTCTCATTGTACGAAAAACCTACACAATGCGAGGTTAGCTAAAACTGGAAATATATAGCTTGATGTGTACATATTTATATGGCGGTACATATTTTTCTTCGTATGGTAGAGCATCATCTCCGTGACACATATAGATGCAAAACGGGTTTTAAACTTTTAAACCCTCTTATTGGTTGAAAACAATTTAAAAAAACTACACTCAGTGGTTTAATAATAGTTTAAAATGTTTTTTTTAATAGAATGCACTGAGGCTCCACTGAAGTGATCTAGATAACACCTATTCCCTAATTTAGGATATATCAAGGGTAAATTAAAAAAAAAAGATTTTTTAAGAGTCCCAAGTGAGCCGTAATGCACCACATAGGCCCAGTGCGGGTTCAAATTTTTGGTTCTAGGACATGCCGGAAACCCTCACAATGTTTTAATTAGGGATGCATCCGATACCGATACCGATACCGATATATCGGCGATACTTCAGGTTTGCCGATATATCGGTATCGGCGATATTTTTATGGCCGATTCAACGATACTTTTCAAATTTCGCGCTTTAAAAATGTAATGTAAACGCGCGTGTTGTCCCGTCTATTTCGTTGCAAACGAGGCACGAATAAGTTTGGTCGGGGAAACCCCGCGCTTTATTCAGTGTTTTGTTTCGCCCGCCCGCTTTGGCTTCGCACTTGCACATCTATCCCATTTCGTTAGGTTGAATGTTGTTGCGCGTAGTATTTTTCCATGCAAATAAGATTAAGAATTACATATCGTAATTGTTTGTGTATTGTATGTCATTTATCTAGTCGTTTGAGTCAAATAAAATAAATAGTAGTCATATCAACTTCAAAACACAAAAGTGCTAGGTATATGGAGTCACTTTGAAATTTCGACAATTGATAATTCCATAAAAATCTTATAAATGTTAACTTTGATTACTAAAACTATTGATTAATTGTGTTTTATTTAATCTTACCTTCCTTTTTGAATTCATTAAGCGTATCGGTATCGTATCGGCAAAAAGGCGTATCGCGGCATCCCTAGTTTTAATACATATTGTAATATTGGAGCTTATCAAATAAGGCTATGTTATTCATATTGTCTGCCATCGGGGCAGACAATATGAATAAAAACTTACTTGAATAATATCATCCTGAAATGTACCATTCATCGACATGTCATGGTCAGGAGCTGGCATCATGTGTTCTGTATTCATATGATTACCATGTTCATGATTTGCATGACCCATACCCATTCGCTTCATTTCTGTAATATAAAAAAATACCAGTTAATAATAATCTCACAGTATTTAATCATGTTTTAGCAGTATATAAGGTGTAATATTTTGAATGACCATAGTGAAAATATAAATAAAACAAAATGTCAAATAAATGAGAAACACACTTTGAGGAGTTTTAGAGGGATCATCGGTGTTTATGCTACTTTTGAGATTTCTGCAGATCACATTGTCATACTAGCCTATGTTCTTGGTGTTTTCATTTTATTTTAAGTGTAATTCAAAATAGATCAAACAGATTGTTGAATAAACTATAAGATGTTTTAAAACTGTGCCATGGAACTACAGAAGCAATGGCAAGTTTATAAAACAGCTAAGTGAATAAACTAAAAACAAACAATGTTATGTTACAGGTATTTGCCTGTAGCTCAAAACAGATGTAAGAATAAATTTATTGAGTTTATTACTAGCATAAATATCAATGTGTGCATTCAATGTTAGCATAGAGCACACAACTTTAATTTAAATACTTCATGATAGGTACCTCACTCATTATCTAACACTTTATGATAGCAATACAAATAAATGTATAAAGTTAGTGAATCACTTCAGATTCAATTTTGAAATAGATCACCCATTGTTATTTTACTATTTAGAATGAATAAACTAATATCAATAAGGAGAGCCTTTCTTTATAGATACATAATAATCTATAATATATATATAAATCTATGTACAATAAAATTATACAAACAAAATAGGATGTAAGACAGTAATAAACCTACATATTATTTGGTACTTTTAGGTATAACAATATCTGTAAGTAAGCATAGTGAAAGTACATGATAACATTAAATTAGAAAGTATCTTTTACCGTTCACTGGTGAACTCAACAGATAATTAGTGCACAGTGAAAGTAGAAACAGGAGCAACTTTTATCAGAACTTGATGAATACTACAAGACATAAAGTGTTAAATAAATATTCATACACACCTGTGTACACCCTTACAGGCTATTGTTATTCAATTCAAAAGTGCGAGACCTTGTAATGTGGTAGAAGGTATCAAAAAATAAAATAAGCAATAGTGTTCTTGAACACAATTTATAAGTACAGCTTGCAGTATTGATTCAACATTTATGTTAATACCTATAGAAATATCTCTAACAGAAGACGTTGAGTTTCTATTATAAGTCAGCGTAAGAAACATTGAAGTAGTAACATTTACATAATTACCTATTAACACAAGCACTTACTCGATTTAAAACTTTAACGTGGCACTTATTGGTATACAATTTAAAAAATAAACGACTGAATTAGATAAAATGTTAAAGTTCTACGTATTACAGATAGCAATTTTAAGTCATTGTATGGTGCTCGAGCTCACCAAAAATCTCAAACCATTAGCAAAGCCAACTGCTGTCGTCTGACCACTGACCTGTGCTGTCAGTGTCATTGTCAATTAGACATGCCAGTGATTGACGCAAATTGTTAATAATGTCTTGTCAACTTGAAATTGTCAATCATGGAATTAGTAAGTACTGATGTCAAAGTATAGTAATAATACCAGCGCATTAATGTCCCACTGCGGGGCAAAAATTTCTTCTCTTACAGAGAAGACACTAGCATTAATCACCAGGCTTGCTTAATACGGGTTGGCGATTTCAGGCTTACATCGACTATAAGTCCAGGTTTCCTCACGGTGTTTTTCCTTAACCGATGTCAATAATTTCCTAAATAAATTATTCGGAAAGTATATAATTATACATATTAGACATGAAATCGAAAGTCTTTATACTTGCCTGGATTTGAACCCACAGCCTCGTGCATGAGAAGCAAGACAAAGGCCTTGCTTCAAATTCGCAATGGCCTAGTGGTTAAAGAACCACTAGGCCATTACGTATTTAGTAAATATATCTATTAAAAGCGGTATTAATATTTTCCAAAAATAAAATCAAAATCTCACTTCCACAGATTTGGACATCTCTAGCGACAAATTTTGACAACTGAAAATGTGCATCCAGACTGGGGCGCGGGGGGGCGCGTGCGCGGGGCGAGCGCGAGTGCGGGAACGCGCGCGGGCTGCCTGTCCACACTGGAGGAGCGCGGCTACGTTAGTTCAGACGCCAGCACATCAACCTACCACAATCTGTCAGATTTTCCCAATCAACTTTGAACCTTATGCTTTAGCGATAACGTTGAAAATCTATTGAAGAAATCTGACAGGTTGTGGTAGGTTGATGTGCTGGCGACCGTACGTTCTGCGTGTTAAGGTGTTGTCGTGTCCAGTGCAGTGTGACCAGATTAAATTTTACGAAAAAACCGAAGCACCTCACAAAAATACTGAATATCTTATTTGAATGATATAGTAGACTAAATCCGGGTAATTTCCTGAACATCAATGTTCGCGGGGACGATCGCTACGGTGTTACCATAGCTTTTTATCCAAAATATACCCAAAAATACTCTATAATAACTAGAATAACTGTTTCATGAAATCATCATTCTTTGGACTTACGTGGTCTTAGAGTTGTGTTGATGACTTTAATGATTATAATTCTGTAAACACATATTTCTTACGGCCGCGATTCATATATTAATCAACGTACAACTTAATACTGACCAGCAAATTGCAAAAAACGTAAGAAAATTTGAATTTCGCGGGCTACCTTAGCGCTTCCCCTTAAGGCGAAAGTGCCAGGGTAGCCCGCGAAATTAAATTTTTTTTAAAGGCCCTTAAGGCGAAATGTGTCCCAGAGAAGATGTTTTGACGCATTTCGGCTGCACGTAAAATCAATTTTTGTCCTCAAAAACTACAAATTTGCCTTATTTTTTTTCATGATTATTAAAATTGAAGATTTTCTTTAGTGAATTATGAGGGCCAAAACACGATTGACATTATTTGACTCGATACAAAAAAATCGCAAAGTTTCCTCAAAATTAGCATTTTTTATGAGAAAAAACGGTTTTATTCGTTTGTAAATACAGCAATTTCAATAAAATTTCGTCTATACGTTCACCATTAAAGACTTTAGGGGATTATGGTTTTATTTTATTGTAAAAGAGCAAATAGAATTTTAAAAAGAAATATTTATAAAAAGCGGGCGCGCAGGTCAGACATCCCACCGCTCCTGCAGTCCCGTCAGTCGGCCGCAGCGCGTCTTAGAGAGCACCCGTGTACAACTTTATTGCGCCCGTTTTCGCCGACTACTCAAGCGGATATTGAAATAAAGTAATAAAAAATATATTCAGCTCAAGAAGCAGAAATTGATGAACCTGAATAGGTAAGTTTTTTTATTTATTATCCCAAAATATACCAATTTTGACATTTGACATTGACGTACTAACTCGTATTTATTGTAGGTATAAGCACACAACTTTCGTTTTGAAAGTCCGTTGTATGAACCCCGACATACGACGCCGCGAAGGCGGCGGCGAGTTTTGATAGGTCTTATCAAAACTCGCCGCCGCCGCCGCCGCCACTGCGCGGCGCCGTGTGGGGTTCATACAAATCCAAGAGTGACTGATGCAGCGGCGCCACTGCAGTTGCAGCTGCGGCATAATGTGTAAACGGCCTAATAAAGATAGATAATTATGGTCTAAGGGTCAGCTCACACCGAGACGCGACGCGGCGCGACGTGACGTAACAATAGTGCAAATGTGTATCTTTTTGTGTAGTAAATAAAGTTAGATTTTGAGTCGCTATTAAAACGCAGCGCGATGAAGCGCGGCGCCGCACTGCGTCGAGCTGCGTTGCGAAATGTGTATCTTTTTGAGTAGTAAATAGAGTTAGATTTTGAATAGCTCTATTGAAATGTACGCGCAGCGTCGCGTCTCGGTGTGACTTGACCCTAAAACTTTCGTGTAGGTAGGTACCCAATTGCTTTATTTATACATAATATGGTTTATTATTTTGTTTTTACAGAACTGGTATCAACACTGAGTCTGACATTACGGAGTTGCCAGCTGACTCACAAGAAATAAGTAAATCTGTCACACCACCACAATTGCCAGAAACTTCTGATGGGGGCACTAGTATAATTTCAATCAGTATCACCCAAGTTTTTTGACTAAACTCTCTTACTTATCTACTTATGCCCTATTAAATATAACCGTCACGTCTGCGGAGTTTCGCTAGCTTATTTAATTTGACCCTGTGTACTAGTGAAAGCTTTTGAAAATTCTAAAGTATAACAAAAAGAATACCCAAGTTACTATAAATAAAAACAGTAACTGGTACTTTCAGGCTCAAGGACAGCTACGAGTGACGGGCAAGCAGCGATGCATTTTCGGGACATGGGGAGGAGAAGATGAAAAAATGGAAATTGTATACATCCAAAAAGATGACGACTTTTGGAAAAATAAAATGGAGCCATAACTTGTCAACTTTTATCACACACACATTCTTCCAGAGTTGGTTGATTCCCGCCGAAACCGTGGCATGCCTTTCAGAGGCTCTGAAAAATAATTTGCAGCCGATAGAGAACCCGTTATGAAACCCCGCTAAAAACATGAATGATACACCCCCTATTTTATTTTTTAATATAATTACAAAAGCTGTTATACTTACCTGTTTTTTCATTTCTACAGGGTATTTTTTTATCAATACCCAAATTTTCACAGGGTTGTTCTACCCATGAATATGAACAACTTTTACTATGGGACCAACTCTGAAATCACGAAAAAAATCTGCTGATTCATACATTTTGGTCGAGTACCTATGTATTAAATTTTTGTAAGAAACAGCAGATTTTTTTTCGTGATTTCAGAGTTGGTTCCATGGAGAAAGTTGTTCATATTCATGGGTAGGAAGGACACCTTATGAAAATTTTGGTAGCGATAAAAAAAATTATCCTATGTAAGAACCGGTTTTTTGGTAAAACCGGTTTGGATTCTACTTTTCATACTAGTACCCATTCATTTTCAAACAGCGAACTAATTGGGATTGTTATAGGAACTCATAAGTAGTTATTTTATTATAAGAAAGCCAGTATTCGTAAGTAGATAGGTATAATATGGTGCTATAAATAAATATAAGATAATAATATAGATAAATGCCCAAGGCATTAAGTCCGCCTTTGTACAGTTTTTTTTACTTGTGCATAAAGTTTAATAAATAAATTAATAAATAAATAATATTGTAATTACCTAATTACAATACTATACTACTAGACTGTACTTGTACTATATTATGTACTCAGTATATATTTTGAGAGAATAAATAAATTTCTATAAATCCCTACTGCGCAATTAGTACCAATTAAAACTGCTACTTGTCGCTACAGTCCGACCGCCGTCGCGCCGTATGCGCGACCCTCTGCAGAAGTATTTTGGTTCACGAGAGACGGTCGCGCTAACAGCGCGGCAGCGGTCGGACTATAGCTTGCCGGCCGAGTGCAGCAGAGCGCGGGGCCCCGCGCGCCTCTTACCCGTCCGCGTCTGCTTCACCCCCTCAAAACCTACGTGACTACGATACCATTTCGCCTTAAAGGACCAACAAGCACAAAAACCATAATTCTCATAATGATCATTTTCAAATACTCGCAGCTGCAACTGCAACTGGGTGCTCAAGTAGGCTTGTAGCCGTTACAATTTTTGGTCTTGCAACTTTAAATTGATTGAATCAGAAACAATAATTTCTATATTTTCTATGCTCTGCTCTATAATATCCGTACAAAATCCAAAGAATCTCAAGCACAGAGCTATCGTAATCAATCCTATGATTAATATGGAATCCTGAAAAATATTCATATGAGAAATTAAAATACACACGTTTTCTACATTTTCTTATGCTGATTTTATAGAATTTTCCTTTCCAGTGCAAAATGAAAATTTTTGCTATGCCTAGAGACGCTCGTCATTCTTGGGTCTTGTTTGGCCGCCATGTCTGAAGTTCGTTGTGTCTTCGGAGGTCGTGTTGTGCTACTCTTTAATGTTTATAGATTTCAGTGAATTTAGTTACTTTAGGACGATGAATTTATACAAATAATAAAGAACTATGATTTAGTTTCTTGTGTGGAGTGACTGTTAGACTGGAGCAAATCGATACATTTTGCGTTTGAAGAAGTTACTCTAACATCGTATTTTTAGTTCATCCGCCATATTGGCGTTAATATCTCTTCGTAAGTCTTTTTTCATAATTTTTAGCTTTACTGGTATTATTTTGATGTATTTTTCGTACTATTTTGTTGCTGTTTTCATAGGGCTGCATAATTCGTTCAAGTAGAGTATGCATGTTACTTTTATTGAGCAATATTTTAAACTTTTTGTTCATGGCCTCTTTCAAGCAATTTTCTCCCATTTCTAGTTACTGAAATTGAGGTAATTTAAGTGGTATCTAACATAGAAGAACCCTATATATTTTGACAAAAGTATTGGCCACAATCAGTTTGTATTAGAATCAAACATTGTTTTGTAGATAGTTGTTTTATTGTACCTGATCATATTCTTATGAAATAGATGTTAAGAAACAAAGCTGTACGTTATAATTTGTCTCTCTAAACTATATTTTCAATTAAATATTCGTGCCAAATCTGTTATTTTTTATTGAGGTTTCTGCCTCTGTACCTGATACCTGCAAATCACTTGAATGAATGTAAAGCTGAGCCCAAAGAATGTTCTAGAACGTTTATACGCTCTCTGAAGCGTCATTCTGCTATGTATGTTGCTGATGACTCATTTGACCAGTTTAAATTTTCCATAATTCACCTTTAAAAAGCTTGAATTAGTGTATGGTGGTAGTGGTACACAACTTGCAACTAAGTATAAAAAGATGCATGATAAAGTTACATGCATGATGCATGACAACAATTTGCAAAAGGTTACCTGATATAAAAGTAGGTTATGTGATTTGATGTCTATAGTAATCACTCAAAACACCCTCTAATGTTTTGAGTCCTTTGGTAAGACTATCTCCAATACAATTTAATTAAAAAGGTTTATCTTTTAAACATTATACATTCATTTGAAATTGTGTATCATAACCAAGTTATATAGAAGCTTCAGTTGCATTTGTCTATCAATTAGCCTTGGTCATCGAAAGGTGTTACATTCTATGGTGGCAGTGAATGCTGTTTATTTTAAAGTAATGTGTGTTTATTACCTCTCTGTTTATTTATACAACTGATTGAGATGAATTTAAACAATATGCTTATTGTTTGAACCTTTCTCTCCAACCTATGAAATTAGTTGTATCCAATCTGTGTATGGTGAAATTAAAAAGAATACCCATGGATATAATAAACAAATTTACTATAGTGTAAAAGGCAAACCCCCTTACTAATAAACATATTTTAACAGATGAATAGTTACACACCGATTTTTCTCTTTTAGTCAGTAATTCGTCGTAAGTAATAGTCAGTAATTATTTGACTTTCGAAAGAAGAAGACAAAGCATTGTGTAACTATACAGACACTATACGTTTATTAGCCCTTATTAATTGCAACTTATTAAGTGCAATGTTACCAAACATACTTTTATAATTAGTTTGTTGGAACAGTAATCATGGAGTGTCTTGTCCACACTTGTAAAAAAATGAAAGTGGTACAGGCACTGGTTGATTCCTCGACTCATTAAAAATGAAAATCATTGATATATTTTAAATGGACTCTGCCATGGATGCCAATTTTGTCTATATACAGACAAAATTGCTCTTTTAATTTTCCTTGCATATTATTACATGTTTAACTGCATGGCTTTCCGATATAAAATCTTGTAAAGGTAACTCTTACATCATTAGGAACAATATTGTAACTTTAAGGTGGAAGAAAAGACTTCTACCTATTTGATCAGTAATAAATAGAATTTAGAAGTAGTAAATACTACCTAAATTGATAAATTTATAATTCTCTGAGCAGTGCATGCTCAGAGATAGCATTTTACGTAAATTTTGAAATACTTGCAACAAATATTAAACTGGGCCCTTTTTACACATTGAAATCATGCAAGCAATACAGCTGTTATCATTTAAAAGCCAGACAAAATAGGATATTACTAAAAATCAAAATTACTGTAATTGACACAGGTATGTAATGCCACTGTGCTATGCAAAGTATGTGATTTTTGTAAAGTACCACACCACCAGCTACATTATTTTATTAGGTTAAGAAAATTTATCATCAATTATTATAGCTCTCGGTAACACTATGAGCAGACCAGGGAGAAGCAAATAATTCGAGATTACTTGGAATTTTTATTTTTTTTATTCCTATCTGCAATCAACCCTTGAGCTTTAATCAGATTGGTTGTTTCTTCACTAGGCAGTTCGAGATTGTTCACATCCAGCGATGTGTCATCTCATTATTAGATTTATCAGTGTTGGTTAGATTAAGAAGTGTCACAGCGAGTTCATTTTTATGATGTTGGAGTCTTGCCTTGTATTTCTTGTAGGACCTTTCTACAACCTTGATAGTTGGGATTTGTAGGTACTCATATACTTCAATGTTTCTTGTAAACCAAGGTGCACCACTTAAGGTTTTGGAAACACCACTTGGAAAAATAACACACTACAATCATCATCCCAGACATCAAAAGCATTCTCAGGGCAGCATACCTGAGAATGTTGTTTGATGGCAACGCCTCCTTTAGTTTGATCTTTATGACACTGATAATACGGTTTAATATTCAATGTCCAAAACTCCCTCTGCTCTTCATCTTTTATTTGCGCTCAGCCTATAGAGTAATACTAAGGTGTTCTTCCAAAGGAGACCGCAAACTGCAGCGTCAACGCCGCCAAATCGCAAAAACAGAATAAAGCGACAACTGGTTTCTATGTTACTATGAAAACGGTAACAGTCTGCAATGTGGCGTTTGCGGTTGCGGTCGGTCGCCTTCGGAAGAGCACCTTAATATTAATCATGTTTGTGTTATAATTTTTTACCTGGGTCGCATTTGTAATCAATATAATGTGTATTGTTACAGATCCGAAGACAGTGCTGTCAATAAGCTGAGAGCCTTTGGTGCTTCAATTTCTCATATTTCCCTACCCTGCATTCAGATGCAAGGTAAGACATTTTAATCCAAAGATTTTATTGCATAGGTTAAATATCAAAGTTTTCTAACTCACGGGAAACTATACTTAACAAAATTTATTATTTAAAAAGAAAGACATGTGAAATTTTTTAACACCTTTGCAGATTTCATCTCTAAAGAAATATTATGCTAGAGGGAGTTTTATAACTTTCACTATATTTCTTTCAGGTAGGATTTTTATTTGTCTATGAATGGGATGAACTGAATCTAGGTGCAAAAGCACCAACATATTTTATTATGATAGAATGGTTTAGTGTTATAAGAGGATATAGCTGATGCCTCTTAGTCAGAAATTGGATGAGCCTCTTGTTACAATTGAGGTGAGAGTTCTTTGTTGAATACTCCTTACTATTTCACATTTGGTTGTAATATCTACTACAGTTGTGGTGTCACTTTGGCAGGTAGATTGCTGACTCCAGCACAATGCAGCAGGCAGTCGATCCTCTCGCTACCACCAGCACGGTAAGTTTAATCAAACTTTTTGTAAGTCCACTTCAAAGTAGTTACAATAGTTAAAAAAGGGTAGGCAATATCTGTTACTATCGAAACTGAGAACCTTATAACTTTTATTATTATTGTGATACACAGACAAAATGTCACTATAAATTAGTAGAATTTATATTAAAGTACAATTCTTTAAACAAGAGTGACCATAGTAATTAACCCAAATGTACGTTTCATACAGCCAACGGCGGAGCCAGTCAATGGCGCGCCCCCTGACGAGCCGGCGCGGCGGCAGGGCCGGATGACAAATCAGCTACAATTTCTTCAAAAGAATGTAATGAAGGCAGTATGGAAGCATCAGTTTGCTTGGCCTTTTCACCAACCAGTAGATGCAAAAAAATTAAACCTCCCTGTAAGTACTTTTGTATTATTAGTACATAACACATATTATACACTAAAAGTAAAAATGGGTATGTATTGCAATATCTAAAATTAAAAGAACTAACGTAAAATAACCTATGTTCAAAATCCCTAATGTTTGTTTTACTTATATTCAAAATACCGAAAGCTTAAAATGTCAAATGTATATGTTACTGAAGTTCATAAAGCTAAAATTTGAAATTCCTATGTACAAAGTTCCTTAAATTGGTTTACCTCACCATTGACCAAAATGAAAAATACCGATCTAAGGACCTATGTAAAGTTTAAAATCCAAATAAAAACACAATTATTATAATATAATGGTTACATATTATAATAACTACAGTTATTCTAACTATTTTCGATATAACTAGGTACCCGTACAGTTGATTCACATATTATGTTCATAACACATATTGGTCGACTGAACTACTTGGTTTACATACTTAAATAAGATTAAACTAAAATTAATTGCACTAACGAACGATTAATCTAATGGTTTTTTAAGATATTTGATATTTCAACTATGTATGAAATAACTAATGGACGACTCGCCTACAGCTTATTAATACTGCGAACTCGTTTAATTTCTAACGACGTCAGGTCGACGGAGCCTCGCTGCGCGGGACTCCTATGGCCTCTGAAGGAACCTAACCAAACCGAACCTCGGGGTGTATCAATCTACCTTCTTTTACGCTCGCAGAACCTGATCTACTACTACATACAAATAGCTCGCAAGTGATGCATCATTTAGGTATTTTGACCATTTGGCATTTCAAATGTTGGTGTATCAAACTTAGGTGTAATAACTGTTGATATTTTAAACATTTGATATTTAGTCCAATCCTTATTTTAAACTTAGGTAATTCGTAGGTAGGTTTTAGTTGCTTAGGTAATTAAAAACATTAGGTATTTCGATTTTAGGGATTTTGAACGTAGGTTATTTTACGTTAGTTCTTTTAATTTTAGATATTGCAAAAATTACACAAACTTGAAAGTGAATAAAACACAACAAAAAAATAATTATCCAATTTGTTGCAGTCATTCGAAAGTTACGCGCGTACAGACATTTCGGCGACTTTGTTTTATACTATGTAAGGATTAAGAGTTTTAATTTAAACTGACTATTTATATTTTAGGACTACCATAAGATAATTAAGAAACCCATGGATTTAGGAACTATAAAGAAGCGGCTGGAGTCCAACTATTACTATTCAGCTCAGGAATGTATTCAAGATTTTAACACCATGTTCACCAACTGTTATGTCTACAATAAACCAGGCGAGGATGTGGTGGTCATGGCACAAACCTTGGAGAAATTATTCCTGAATCGAGTAAGTGACCAACAAACTTCATTTTTTTTTTGCATAATTTTGCTACTTATAGGTCAAAATTTATTCATCCAAAAAAATGTAAACACTCATAAAGAAATTAGCTCTAGTTGTTTTATCCGATTTCGTTGGGACTTTGATTAACTTTATTGCATAGGGAAAGAACACTCAGTTTCGATCCTGACTGCAGATATTTAGATTTCAACGACAAATTTCGCCATCCTCAGATAGCACAGATGGACAAGGAGGAAAAGGAGATCGAGGCACCGTCGAAGGGAGGCAAGGGCGGCGGCGGTGGGGTGAAGAAGCGCGGCACGTCGACGCCGGGCGCGGCGCCCGTGCCGGGCACGCCGGCGGCCCCGCCGGCCCCGGCCGCGGCCCCGCGCGCCGCCAAGCCCGCGCCGGCCGCGCCGCACCCGGCGCTCGTGGGCTCCACCAACACCACCACCACGCCCGCCATCCCCGCGCCGCCCGCCACGCCGCCCGCCACGCACACCGGCCTGCCGCAACAGGTCCGCAGCTTTTTATCTCGGTCATTATTACGACAGCGCTTTACGAAATCGAACTAAATTAGATTAATATAAATGTGGGTTCTTCTCAGGTGGCGACGCAGCCTTCGAGTTTCCACGTGGCCCAGCCGGCGGCCCCACCCGTCTCCACGATACCGGCGGTAACATTATCCCAAACGCAGCCGGCTAAGGTTATTATTACTCTGTATTAATTGTATTATTGTTAGGGCATTTGTTATTTTTACGATACTCACAGATTTATTTTATCCAAATAGGTAAAAAAGGGTGTGAAGAGAAAAGCCGATACTACAACACCTATGGGGAGTTCTTTTGAAGGAGGATATACTACACCTACCATTGATCAGCAGAGTGGTCCCAAACCTGCAAAAATTTCCACAAGGAGAGAAAGTGGTCGCCAGAAAAAGGTGTGTTGGAATATTACAATATTGCAAATACAATTTTGTACCATCTTAAGCTTGTTGTATTTACAAATAATACCACTCCCAACAGGCGAGCAGAACAGTAGACGATGGCTTCAAAATGGCTGGATTATCTCCGAGCGGGGCGGGCGCTTCTCACCATTCTGCTATGACTCCTCAGCTTGCGAAGAGCAAAGAGAAACTTTCTGATGCTCTCAAGAGTTGTAATGAAATTTTAAAAGAACTGTTCTCTAAAAAACATTCAGTAAGTTACATTTCAAATAACTCAATATTACTCTTTTTCTGATTCTCAATGAATCCTCTGCTACACTTATTTTTTTCGACAGGGTTATGCCTGGCCGTTTTATAAACCTGTAGATGCTGAATTGCTTGGACTTCATGATTATTTTGATATTATTAAGAAACCCATGGACCTTGGCACCGTGAAACAAAAGATGGACAATAGAGCATATAAAACAGCAGCCGAATTTGCCGCCGACGTACGTCTAATATTCACAAATTGCTATAAATATAATCCGCCGGACCATGATGTCGTTGCAATGGCTCGGAAACTACAAGACGTCTTTGAAATGAGGTAAAAAAAAATGTTTAAATTAATGTGTGGTTTGGTTAAAAAAACGAAATCATTATATTGTTTGTCGTCTTACAGATACGCCAAGATTCCTGACGAACCCGTTCATGTTGGCGTTCCACACATGGATAAGGGAAGCTCAGCGTCAAGTTCGGAATCGGGCTCTGAATCAGACTCTGAATCCGACGATTCAGAAGAAGAGAGAAATAACAAAGTTAAGCTTCTAGAAAAAGAATTACTTGCGTTGCAAGAAAAAATGAGGAAATTAGTAGAAGAATCTAATAACAAAAAGAAAGCCAAGAAAAAAGTTAAGGATAAGACGAAAAAACCATTACCAAACAATGCTGTGCCTAAAACTAATGCGGCAGCCGCATATGCGGCGAAAGCGAATAACATTGGTGAGAATTTAGGTAAGTTATATTCCTTTTACAATACAAAAGTAGACAAAACAATAATTATGAAGACCATTTGTACAGCCGCTTGTGAAAGTTCTTTCCTTTTTTCCACCTGCAGTTGGTGTAGTTGGAGGCAGATATGACATTACAGCTTTGTCTGTGGAATGGTATTATTTGTGGGACACCAAAACATTCAAAATCTAGTCGCATTCATTCGAAATTAGAGGTATTTTTGACAGATTGAAACTGAGATCTGAACTGTCAATGTTCTTAAAATTACGAGAATTGTCCCTCAGGTCACATTATTTCTTAAGTTTGGTAGCATAAAGCAGCAGCATACTATTTTCGACTCTGCAGTAGTGGTTAAAAAATCGGCGTTGATCTGAATGGAATGCATGCAATATTATAAAGGCGAAAGTTTGTGTGTTTGTTTATTACTTCTTCACGCTCAAACGGCTGGACCAATTTTGATAAAATTTTGTAGCTGACCCTGGATTAACATATCTTTTTATCCCGATATTCCCACGGGATCGACACTTATGCGGGTGAAACCGCGGGGCGCAGCTAGTTGTCCATAAAAATAAGAGCCAAACCTCAAAAGTGTTATTTGATCGTAGCGCCCAGCAGCGTCCGAGGGAAGACGGGCAGCAAGCGCGGCGGCGGCGGCGGCGCGGGCGGCAAGGCGGGCGCGCGCGCCGCGCCGCCCAAGAAGAAGAGCGCCGCGCCCGTCGCCGCGCCGCCGCCGCACGTGCCGCCGCACCCCGACACGGACGACGAGGACCAAGCCAAGCCCATGTCCTATGACGAGAAGCGACAGCTCTCGCTCGATATCAATAAGCTGCCCGGTACGTATCTTGTTCGAGCTTTTATACATTTTTTTTTTCTATACGACTGGCTATTACTGTTTTAAATATTTGGTTGAAAACTTTTTGACAGCAGTAATAAATTACTTTGTTCAACAGGTGACAAACTTGGCAAAGTAGTCCACATCATACAAAGTAGAGAACCCTCTTTACGAGACTCTAATCCGGACGAAATTGAAATAGATTTCGAAACTCTAAAGCCGTCTACACTTCGAGAACTGGAAAACTATGTTGCATCATGTCTTCGAAAAAAGACACGTAAGCCTTATTGTGAGTTGAACCGACATTATTTACCTTTCCTTGCTCCTATGTTCTCCTTTACCTTACCATATTCTCATTGTGTGTGAAATAATTAACCTAAGAATATGTATAATTTACCTGTGCAGAAACTGAGTGAGTACTAACCAATCGCTAACATACCCGTAGACTTGTTTCATCATAAAATTCATCAGTAATTAAAATTATGTAGAACTTGAACTCCTATTTATTTCCAACTTCCTTACTGACACTGATAAAACCCCTCTCCCTAAACCCTTTGGCAAATAATGTTGGTGATACCAAAATTGTCCATTAAATGTCTATTAATATAAAAGTAAATCGAAAATATATTGTTGATGCTACACTTGCAGATCGAAAAGTGTCTGGTAAATCAAAGGATGAACAAATAGCAGAAAAGAAACAGGAATTAGAAAAAAGGCTGCAAGATGTATCTGGACAACTAGGAACAAATAAGAAGCAGCAACAGAAAAAAGGTCAGTAATTAACTCTTGTCTAAATAGTTCGTTTGTATTTGTTAGCGGTGAGTTCCGCCGCTGTAAAGCTTTGATTTCCAAAGAACTCAACTTCAACTCTTGATTAATGGCTTCTGTGGAATAAACACCACAATTTTGCCAATTTCACGTACTTAGAATGATAGACCATCAAACGAAGGAGATTGTTCAGTGAAAAGAAATTTGGACGGTGAAAATGAAAAATGTAAAAATAGTATACTTGGCAACGTTGGACGGTTCAATAATATTCGTGTAAAATCTAATAAAAATCGACGTCAATCCGATTTCCAAAGAAAGTGGTGAATGGTCACACTAACGGCTGTCTAAATACAGAGCGTTTTTGACACCTTAATGTCAAATACTGATGAAAATGACAGATTCTCATGAGAACTGTAATAATATGATTGAACTAGGAAATCCAGGCTTACAATATATTAAAAAAAAAAAACGACCAAGTGCGTGTCGACCCACGCGAAGTGTAGGGTTCTTTAGTTTCCCACATAGCCCATAGGGTAGGACGATGATAACTGAAGGAGTTATAAAATCTAACTTCGAAAGGAAAGATCGAAAATTTTGATCTATTTGAAATGTATTTTTTTGCACTGGTAGTACCAGTACTAAAAGGCAACGGTGTAACCACGTACCAGTGTAAAAAAATACATTTTATTATGAAAACTACATAATTCGCGAGCTTATACAATACTGTCAAGTATTGTATTAAGTAGTTTAAAAGGTTTATAAAATGTGGAATACCTAATAAAATAAAATATTCTACAGAAAAGTAAGCATGACATGTTACTAAAATAAATACAGTGAAACTAACTCATCCATTTTCGGCTCTCTTGTAGAATTGACTTTTGGATAGTGACTGTATTGGATTAAGCGTGCGTTAGTAGTTTAAATCATAAAATGTTTATTTTTTACATTTTACAATAACGCACGTTTTAACTTATTGGCAGAATGTCATCTAAGTAATTTTCTGCAGAAATTTTACGAAATATTTACTTAGCCATGATAGTTTTCCTTTTTACTTCGTTTTAAACAACTATCGTAAATGCTTTTCTCACATATCTACAATGATTTAGCTGGTAGGAGGGGGAGAAGGACGACACATGATTCTAACAAAGTTGAAAACTTTAAGACTCCATCTAGAGATAAACTACGATAACATGGCGCGCCCCTCCAAATTACTGTTTCGATGTGTTTAGCCATATCCTTACGAAAGTTTTTGTATGTAGTTGTAAGTGTTCGTCTTCAGTAGCAGGCCGGCAGCGGTCTGAGACAGTCAAGTTGTTGATACTACATCGCTCAGTGACACGAAAGTACTGATTGCAAAATAAGTTAGTCATGGAAAATTTGGGGAGTGTTAAAAAACTATGTTGCAAACAAAAATATAGACCATAACTACACATCTATAATGAAATTACTTCATGAACATCTAGACATGATCGATTGCACAATGTGGACCAACACTTGCAGACATGTGGAGGAGACGGAATCCAAATACTGGGATAACTACGACGACGAGCAAGAATTTATTATTCACGTAGGAGAATCAGATTCTGAAAACGACACATCAAGCTTCTATGACAGCGATGAACAAAATTTTAGTTCCTGTGCTAATAGAGATAATTAAGATTTTTTATTTTATATAAATGTTGTGGGCCAAGTGATTAATGAGGGTATTATTAATAACGCCCGGGCAGTATGAATAATGCCCTCATTGTCACTTGGACCATAATGTATATTATGTACTTTTTTATAATAATTATGATTACGTATTTTTGTTAATTAATGATTTTGATGTCTTAGTAACTAAAAATAAATGTGTTACAAATATGTATATTATAAAGGTTTCATTTATTAAATATTTATTTTATAAAGCATTAATGATTAATATAATAAACAGTCATAAATTATTAATATGTATAAAAATAATAAGAGTCACATTTCATTCATTCATTCATTTTATTGAAAACATTAAACATCAAAATATTAGATTTAGAGTAAATTAAATTTCAATATTTGAACACAATAAAATTTATTCATAGTTTTGTGCAATCGGTACTCGTAATATCTCACTTATTACCAGATTTGTTGGTCAACTAATCATAACTAGCCGACCGCGCAAGACAACGCACGTGTTCGTTTCATAGAATACCTCAGTGCAGCGCCATACTAATAATAATGAGCGATTAATGACGGCACTAGTCGAGCAACATATCCGTGGATTTGTTTTTGTTTGACGGTTTTTGCATTACACACACATGCGTTGTGAGTGTTGGTGGTGCTTTGTAAATACTTACACAAATACTTTCAAACGTTTCTGAATTTTGGAGGGGCGCGCCATGTTATCGTAGTTAATCTCTACAATGATTTAGCTGGTAGGAGGGGGAGAAGGACGACGCATGATTCTAACAAAGTTGAAAACTTTAAGAATCCTTCAAACAGGCGCGACACGCGATAAAATCGCGCGCGACACAAAGGCACCGCAAGTCGCGCAACGAGCGGTGCCTTTGTATCGCGCGATTTCTTTATTTATTTATAAATCGATCTTCGCGTCGCGCCTGTTTGTAGGGCCTTTAAACTTTTGACCGCCACAGTCATGTATAGATGACAAACCAAAATGTGCCCAGCACGCCACGATTAAACTCACCACTACAATTATTATGACAGACTTTTGTAGATAAATTTTTGTTTTTTTGACATGGCGGTCAAAAGGTATTATCCCCAGTTTAAGGCGGATACAGACATTGCGAGGCATTCGCAGCGCACGGCGCTCATCGCATGATTCGCAATGTCTGTATCCGCCTTTACGTGTATGGGTACCGTAAAAAACTACATATTCGTAAAACAACTTTATTTGGCGTGATTACTATGTATAATTGTATAACCATGCCAAATTACAGCTTTTTAGTATCAAGAGTAGAGACCCTTAATCTGAGGTTTTCTCCGCGGTTTAACTCAGAGAAGTTACCGCGGATAGACAGACCAACTTGGCGAAACTATAAGGGTTCCTTGTTTTACTACGGAACCCTAAAAAGGATAAAGCTGGATCAAAATTTGACCCTTGATATGTATTGCGTTGTCGTCGTAACAAGATATTGAGTGAATGTAATTGTAACCGTATTTTTATTGTCGGCAGACGGTTGTAAGGAGGCGCTGGGCGGCGGCATGTCGTCGTCGTCGAGCTCGTCCGACTCGTCCAATTCGTCGTCGAGCACGGACACCAGTTCGTCAGACAGCAGCGATAGTGAAGCAGGTTAGCCCACATTGCCGACGACTTACGTAATCAATACTATCATTTCGTTCACAGACAGACACAAAGTATAGCACTGAGTGGTACCCTATTTGTACCATATGATGTAAATTACAGTTATTAGTAATAGATTTTAATGATACTTGCATTTAAATTAAGATGGATATTTCACTTTGTATGGATATGTTCAAATGCTTGAGATATATATAAATAGATTTAGGTTACTAGCAATTTTTCTTAAAGATTTCAAAGACGGAAATATAAGTTTTTTACCTTTGCCAGTATTTTTTGAAGATATGTCCGAACACAGCCTTTTTTTATTTAAAATGTGAAATACAATTTTTACTGTTAATGTGTTTCTAGTCTGAAATTGATGTCAGTGACAGAATGAATGATAATGGAATGAACATGGGAAAGTTGCTCGAGTGTGTTAACATCTGCTGAGAAATTATGTGTAGGTGTGTAATAAGCATGAAGTTAATTTTCTGAAACTACATCTTGGGGCCAAGGGTGACCCACAATATATTATTTATATTATAGTATTTATTTATTAAAATCTCATTGTTGAGGATTTAACATATTTTTTTTATTTTATTGGCAGTTTTTTTTATTTTTTTCTCATTTGTTATAAATGAGAGTGGAGTTTGGCTCCACCAAGTATTTTTTTAGATTACATACGACACGAAAATGATTGCACGTCGGTAGAAATCTGCCGCGTCCTCGAGTATTTTCATGGCGTTTGTGAACTTAGTTCCTCTAATTTACAATCACCATGAGCGTACTCAAGGGGGCGCGTGACGAGCGAAAGTTTTCGCGGCTAATAAACGCGCCCATAGGCAATAATGAAAGGATGATGTGAATAATTATTATGTCCTGTTTTGTTTCATTTAAATTAGCCAATATGCAAGAAGAAAAGAAATGTTAGCCATAGTGTGATTGTGTTAGCTAATTGGAATTGTTGAATGGGGATATCAGGTGCTACAAGAAAACCAGAAGATGACAACAAAGAATGGGTTTATTTGGCACCATAAATGAATACAAAAAAAAATAATGAATATCCCCCAGTACTGTGTAACATATTGTTTGTGTTGAAAGTATGAGTGTGATTACTGTGGTAGTAGTGTTGAGTAAACATTATTTTCATAACTGTGATACTGGAGAGGGATACCACCTGAAGTTTGATTCAAATAATATATAATTCGAGTCTATAGTCTGCTGCGAAATATAAGAAATGTTGGTAAAGGCACAAAAACAGTTGTTAGTGAGGAGGAGAAGCCAGCTTTGGTGTTCACTGATACTATGATATTGGTGCCGGTAAGAGTAATATGTTATTTGGTTTGATTTCATAAACCAATAGGAAATACCTTTTCACATTAATATTTTTTTAACTATATCATGTCCTCAAACGCGATGTTATTTCATTTGCATCCTTGAAGTTACGATCTCTTTTTATGGATTATTATTGGAAAGTTCAGATCTCACGGTTACTAATTGCTTTTGAGTGTGAAATTTAAACCCACTTAATATTGATTGAGGCTTGAAAAGTATAATAAGAACAAGGATAGATAGAAGTGTCGGTACGTCCAGTGTTGCGAAGCGAAGAGGATCTCCGAAAGCAGCTGGCGAGTCGAGCGCAGCCGTAGGGACTATTGCAAACAATTGTGTAAGGACGGATACCAACTTAGCAAGCAAAATTAGCCCCAAGATGGACTCAGTTCTCATTTTGTTACAATGGAGGATGTATTTTTGTGACATGTTGTAGTTAAAAATTTATTTGATTTGAAAAGGTATGTTTTATTGGTTTAATGCTTGATACACTTTGATGCTTGCTCTGAAAAATATGATGTGACGTGTGAATCAAAATTGTCTATATAAACATGAAAAAATACCTAAAGCTGGCCTCCTTCCTTCACAAATTGTTTGCAAACTTTGTTATTGATTGTCGAGGATTAACATACTTTTATAATAGTAAGCAAAATGTTATGGGCACCAGGATTTTTCCTTGTATCTATCAGTGCAATATCAGCACATTTGTTTGACAAGCATATATTTTTTCCCATATATCTTTATAATTTGTTACCATAAACTGACTATTAAGTATCCTATCTATTTGGCATTCACTCTTTGAGATTTTATAATTTAATTGTTATAACAAAATCTATTGGAATTTTGGTTACATGAGCCAGTTTTAGTGTATCAAACATATATGAGTAAAGATGTAAATGTTTGTAGTAACATTTTTGATTGCCTGATAGATCAAAACAAAATTTTGTTTATAATGTAGGTGCTACAATATAAAATAATACTGTGAGCATTGTAAGGAATAAGTGATGTAATGAAATTCGGATATTTTATCCAAGTTGTAGTCTCATGTTTGGTTGTAAAAACTCGAGCCATTAGGTCTTCAACTAAATCTGAACAAAATAATGTTTCTATTCATTCTTTGTATATAATTATTTTCTGTAAGTAACGCAATACGCACTGTAAACCAGTGTCTTGAAGACTGGAATACATTACGTTTGTAATTTTAGTTATTTTTTTATGACAAGATTTAGGTCACTAATCAAGGTTTAATGCAAATATTTCTCTTTGTTCGCGTTCTGGAACAAAACAATTTTAGTGGTTCTTTTTCGTCCATTTTGTTTGTATAATCGAAATTTTTACAAATTTAAATAAACATAGACTAGTATCTCTCAAATCTTGTAATTTATTAGGCTGATAGAGGCCTAAAATAAATTTTATACTGAATACATTACACTTTTTACTAGGCATGTTAAACCGATTGTAAATTAATTATTATTTGTCAAAACATCACATTTTATGATTGACCTGCTTAGTGAAATGTTGATCATTTTGCTTGTTTACTTATGTTTTATTGTCCTCTTATTTAGAAAGTTTTACACTACGCATATGTACCTATGTTTTATTTTAGATAATATATGCACATTGAGTAGCTCAATTGAATCAGACTAGAACAATTAGTATTTTAAATTTTGTTGGATAATGCGAGAGTATAAGTGGATTAACTTCCCAATGAAATCACTATAAACAATAGTCCAATACTTACATAGTATATATTTTTATCAAGTACAATTTGCAGGTTGCTTCAAAAATCTATAGTATAAGTTAGTATGTAGTAAACATAATATTTTATCTAGAAGTCCCTTATGTTGTCCACAAAGAGACAAGGGAAAAGAACAAAAAGTTTACTGTATACATGATGATCTTTTATTTTGTCAAAATCGAGATTATCTGAAAAGACTTGGTAATCAATACTTGCTTATTTTGGGGCCCGTTAGATAAGAATGGATAAATCTCATTAGTTAAAGTTGGTTTAATATTTATCAATATTATAGACAAAATATTTTATAGTTAGAATTTAAAATAAAACAAAACTTACCAGTTAAAATTCAATACAGAAATGTTTTGACTAATCTAACGGGTTCTGAAGTGTAGCAAACCAATGTAACTTTCATTTTAAGCGAATAGTATGTACGCTTGGTGCAATTAGTTATTTAAAGGCAACATTTTGTTGTAATGTTAATGTAGAGAGTTGACAAGTAAACAGAAACACCATGTGTGGAAAATTTTATGTAAGATTGATTTAATCAACTCATGACTTAAAATTAATAGATGTAAGAGTGAGTGGAAATAAACTTTGTATATATTTCAATATATAACGATTTAAGTAAATCTCTTAAGTAATTTATATTGAATTTCATTTGGCTGCCCTGAGATCTGAACAATAAATTAGTAATTAATGTTATATTTGATGAAAACTAGAGAATTTATTACAAATAGTGTTCGCATAATATTTTAATACGACAGTGTGGTATCAGTGAACCTAAACTATATACACTTTGGCTTCTCCTCACATTATTTTCTTTTACTTCGAAGAATTTGTGGTTACTGGATCGTGATGCTGTGTCCCAAGTTAAGTATACATTCGTGCAGTAGTAGGTTAGTTTCGTGGCTCGCAATCCATTTTGTGCATCGTTATTTCATTTCAGGTACCGGCCCCAGTAGGACGCCAAAAAAGAAACCGAAGAAGCAGCATCAACACCCACCGCAAACTGTAAATATTAGTTTTATTATGAATTGAATATTACTTAATACAATACTTAATGTACCATGCAAAATTATTTGTTTATGATATTGAACGTTAATAATTTGTAGCAGAAAACCGTGCCTCCGGTGACAGTAGCGACGACCGTGTCCGCGCCTATGCCCGCGCCAGCCGCGGCAGAGCTGGCGGCGCCCGCGCCGGCCGAAGTGAAGCCCGTGCCGCCCGCCCCGGAGCCGGCGCCGGCGCACGAGCTGGAACTCAAGGAAGCCGTCGCGCCGCCGCCCGTCCCGCTCGCAGTGCCCGCGCCGCCGCCGACAATACCTGTTAACATTATTCCCGATTCTTCCATCGCGCCCATTGTTCGCGAGACAGAGGATCAAAAGCTTATTCCTAAAATTGAACCTCGAAACGGTCTAGATAAGGTTGATCCGTCTCAATACATTGATCCCATTGAACGGTCCTTGGCTAGTCTCGAACGAAGCCTTAAGGCAGATGTGCCTATGGATGTTAGTGTTGGAGTATCAGAGTCGTCGATGCGTCTCGAGGAAGAGTTTTCACTACCGAAACCTCAAATGATGCCAGATACTGCTCATCAGAACTTGATGGCACAACTAGGGGGTTTGACAGAGGCCCGTGTTCCTGAACAGATTAAAACTGAAATGTACCTTCCACCTCACAATGGGTTTGTAGACAAGATGCCACTTGAACGCGAGATGTTACGACCCGAAATAAATCCTATTATTCCTGGCATGACCGGTGTTCCACCCGTGTCATCTATATTTGACCCCATACCTTCAGCACCACACAGCGTAATCTCCCAGTCTCATCACAACATACAGAATGCACCATGTTTAATCACACCTGCAGCGAAAAAAGAAGATGTGAAGCCTTTACTCACACCAAAACCAATCGAAGACCTTATGGGAGTTCCAAACATGGTTTCTAATAATATGTCCGACCGAGCTAAATATGAAATGGAAAAAAAGATGGAAGACTCGAAAAATACAAACTTTGCTCAAGCTTTCAAACTCAAACAAGAACAAAACTTAAAAAATGCGAGTTCGTGGTCGTCTCTTGCGCAGGCTGGAAGTCCACAGAGTATACCAAACATGGGAACCAATCATCAAATAAAACAAAAACCTGTCATGGATAGTTTTCAAGTAAGTTTAATTGTGTATTTTTTATTCTTACTCAGAAATAGCACAAGATGGTTCACAGTAAAATTTACATTGTTGTAATTTTTTTGTAGGCGTTTAAAAAACAAGCTAAGGAGAAAATTGACCGCCAAAGAGCACTTATAGAACAGCAGGAGTTACGGAAAAAGGAACAGGCTGAGAGAGAAAGACAGCGCCAAGAAACTGAAAGGCGACAACCAGACGAAGAAAAAATGAGGTAAGTAATATTACTAAAATGCCACTTGTAGTTATTATATACAGAGTGTTTTTTAACTGGCGAGTTTTGGGTAATCCGAATACATAGTAAATATGTACGGGGAAACTGTCTTTGGAACCATTTTTTTTTTCAAATAACCATTTGGGCATATTTAATTTTGTTTTCAAGCCCGAGTTCATTAAAATTAGTGAAATTGATCAATGTTTCTTTTAATTGGTTTGATCTTGTTTCTTTACTCTGTATGTACAGACGCCAACACATCAAGCTACCACAATCTGTCAAATTTCTTTAATAGATTTTCGACTTTGTCGCTAAAGCATAACGTTCAAAGTTGATTGGGAAAATTTGACAGTTTCGGGTAGCTTGATGTGCTGGCGTCTGTACATTGATAGATACGCATAAGGTGCTTACATAATGCATACGGTGTCGATTCACAGAGTACTCACAGGCGTGCGCAAGGTAGAGAGCGCGGAGGTGGCGTCGCCGCGCGTGTCGCCCGTGGCGCGCGCCTCCCCGCCCGCAGCCGCCGCCGCCGCCGCCGCCGCCGCGCCCGACAAGCCGGCCGCGTCCGAGCGCGAGCGCCTGCGCCAGCGCGAGCAGGAGCGCCGGCGCCGCGAGGCCGTGAGTACAACTGCCTGCTACTTACTGCCTTTACTACGGGACGCACCGCGATACTGCTATAGGCAGTTATGGTGGTGCAGGCAGTGTTAGGTCAATCAACTCATGTTTCCAATCTGTTGATCAGTTATGAATAATTTCGTTATGACTAACTTAATCATAGGAATAAGTGCTGATTTTTCAATCGACAGATAATTTGTTATTCCTGGAATAAAATTGAAGTCTTAGGCCCGGCGCACATTGGCGGCACGGCACGGCAGGGGATCCTTCGGCATCCCTACATGTAAGCGCACACTGGCGGTAACTATGCCATGGCATCAACTATGCCTGGCACCGAAGCGCCTTTAGGCATGCCGAGGCGTCCTTAGACACTGCTCACGCCTAGCATTTTCACATTATTCGTATTTCTTCTTCAGAGCGGTCTTAACGCGCAGTTCATGCGCGTTTAACAACGACACGTTTTGGCATGAACGACGCTAAGCTAATGAAGCTGAGCTAATGGCGCTGTCTTGCCGCGGTAGCCAAATCGTTCCGAGGGATGACGAAGCGTTCCAAAAGCTGCCGACACGGCATGCCTAAGCATACCGCGGTATAGTTTTTGTACTTACGACCGTTAACATCCATACTATTAAGTTATATTTTTTATTCGTCGCCTAAAAATACCTTGCCATGCCGTGCCGCCAATGGGCGCCAGGCATGACAGTTTTTGTATGGAAGAATTGTCAAAAATTCAAAATTATTCGTCGGATAAAATTATCTGGCGTTGGAAAAATCAGCCTTAAATCAATAAGTCACAGCACAGTTTTAATAAAACAAGCCCTGCTGGGTATTGTCTTAGTACAAATTGTGTAGTCCAATTTATAATGTTATGTAGATCTACATCAGTGGTCTCTGCCAGCCAGCCGTGAGGTCCAGAATGATTACAGCTCCCTAAGTTGACCGGAGTTGGGGGAACTGTTCCAGCTGACCTTTAAAAGGCTCAATATCCTGACTACAGATACAAGAAATATCAAAACTTGTTACAATTGTTTCAGATGGCGGGTCAGATAGACATGAACATGCAAAGTGATTTGATGGCCGCATTTGAAGAATCACTGTAATGTGCTTTAAAGAAGACACTAATAAATTGTACATATGAGTATATAAATATTAATTTTACGTCAATGCAATCGATAATTATGGTGATAGTATGACACCGAAGTGAGTTTGTGATCGTTTAGTGCGTGAAACAGTTGACTAACATGTGGTTAAGTGCTGTGAATAGGTATACTTAAACTGTTGTAACGTCATTATTGATTTCGTGGTCACATATTATGGGCCTTTACTAGAGGGTTGCATTTTAATTAAAATTAACTTGTATTATAAGTTTGTATGTAAGGTCTTAAAGGTAAACAACTCTCTTTACATTCGTAAGTCTATATTTATATTTCGTTTTAGATTCGTCTTCTTCCTTCCATAATTGTTTTATAGTGTCTACTAATGACGATAGAATGGTAGATTGAAATTGGAAAATCAACATGTTTTATGTAATTGGTAAATAAACAATCAAATAAACTATGAAATCTGTTACGCGACTTCACACCATTTCTCATTGCATCGCTGTATTATTTGAATGTTTCGGAAACAGCAGTAAATGTTGATGCTTAGAAATTAAATAAAAATAATTAAAGTATATAATGCCATAATATTAGAATGTCGCTTTAATCCAACGTGCAATGGGTGACGGCGTGGGATTATATTTATTAGTAAATGGAATTTCTGTTACGTATTCGATTTTCGATAAATATTGCTTAATGTTAGTAGATTTTTTATCAGTCTGTCATGGAAAACAGATCAAATGTCATACATTTGATTTGAAATATATTTATTTTACATTGGAATATGTCTTTTTGTGTTTGTAGATAGATAACTCCAGTGCAAATGTAGTAAATTTTAAACAAATTCTGCATACAAACTCATTAATATTAATGAGAATATAAATATTAATACCAATAATACAAATCTCCATAAAAACATTGTGTATTGTTAAGCAACTTTTTAATTTCAGCCATTTACTTCTCAAATTCGAAATCAAATGTAGATATGAAGTAAAATATATTGACATTCCATATTGTATATATGTTGTTTAAATTGTTATTTATATTTTATTTTCGCCAATTTGTGCAGCTTTGGGCATTTTTGACAAGGCATAGTAAATATAACTGTGTCACTGAATGTTATGCGACGTTCACTACAGTAAATTAGGCTTATATAAAATATAAGCACAGCAAGTGTTTCTTATAAACATACCAAATTAAACGTTTTAATGTTCATATTATTTTTTTGAAGTCGGTATAGTTTTGTTTTAATTTCTTTTGGATCTCGTTCTATTGAACCCTCTTTCGTGCTTAGTTGCACATAAATGTCTTGTTCCCATGTAGCTGATAATGCTATAAGGTCGACCCGTCCACTGCGGGGCAATTGCGTAACACGTTATCAATCGGAATCAGTTTAATCTTAACAGTTGAGAAATAAATAAATAAATAAATAAAGTTCAACAACATTCATTGCGTTATTTACGTTTTGAGCACACAAATTTTTCGAGCTTATGAAGCAATGGATTAGCAATTTGCTTCAAAAGTATTCAGATTCCGATTGATAGTGTGTTACGCAGCTTGGGTGCTGAATCGTAGGATGTGCATGGAGGGGGGTTACCTGCCGGTTCACTTGTTTACCAGCAACGCATTCGTGTCTAGCGTTGCCGTGGGTCGCACTGGACGAATCCCACCCTCATTTTCTTACAAAGCGAATCTCACGTGCGTAGCTTGTGTTATGTGAATTATATGTATTATGTGGAGCGGCGCCTAAACAAACAAGGGCACAAAAAAAATCATAATTTTGTAGGGTCTAAAAATAATCTACACATGAAGACTGATTTAGATTGGGCCAGTATTTCCAGCACTGGAATCCAGTGATGCTGGATCTGTCACGGCACTGGATCAAATCAGCGTCATTTACAGTAGGCCAGAAGTTATTTTAATTTTGTTGTACAATTATATGCCAGCGACTCGTTTAAACGGGTCCAGCGGGCTCGTTCCACTAAAATCCCCTAGACCAGTCCCCCAGGGGACTACACAGCACTCAATGTTCCACTACGATGCCCTAGGGGATCATATAAAACCCCAATTTCCTTTTTGAATCCCCGAATTGTTTGAGAATCTTATAATATCTAAGGCTAAAAGTGTCTTGGTGTTTTTTGTCTCCGACTAACCGTTTGTCGTAAAAACGATGTGGAAGGGATCCATAGGTTAGGTTAGAACTGTGACCAACTACGCGCGAGCCGAGCGAGCGAAGCGAGCGGTGCCGCGGCAGCGGCCGGCGAGCGCTACCTCGTCATAAGTATTTTTTCATTCATTTAAGACAAAAATCACTTAGTAAATGTTTCTTTCTGAGTATGAGTGAAAATATTATAAGTAGTAATTATGTTTATTATTTTTATTATACGAGTGTATATCACATATTATTTTGTAAGCGGCTCTTTTATTTAGAAGGGACTATAAAGGAATAGCATTTATTAGTACTTAGAGAATCCCCAGCATAGGGGATCGTAGTGGAACATTGAGTGCTGTGTAGTCCCCTAGGGGACTGGTCTAGGGGATTTTAGTGGAACGAGCGGTCCAGCGGGGTTGCGGAATGCGGTTACCAGAGAAAAAATAGAACATTTACTCTATTCTGATCTAATACTGGATGCTTTGTCCAGTATCGATCCGGGTTCGAGTGCTACATCGAATGGATAATGATAATAATACTGGATCGATGTAAATCAGCGGATTATCCGTTTGACCACCCCAAAGTAGATATGCGGAAACGCATGTCCGAGAATCCACCCTAGGCCTAGTTGGATAAATGGAATTTATAGGCTTAGGGTGATTCTCGGACACGCGTTTCCATGAAAGTCCACCTTAGGGTATCCACCCTAAACGGAATAACTTAAGTCAGCCTGTTCTGTTTAGTTGACAAGCATTAACAGTTCGTGCCCCAGTTACAGTCCTTTCAGTTATTTTACCTCTGCAACTTAACAACAACGATGTCGCGGTATGTGGTAGCATAATCAGCCAATACTGCCCCCACTGCTGGGACACAGGCCTCCACTTTGTGAGAGGGAGTGGGCCATAATCCACCACGCGCACCATGCTAGAACCAAAAATTCGAAGATAATAATAATCTTCGAATGTTTCCTCACGATGTTTTTCTTCACTGTTTGAGAGCAATGGTGATGAAATTAAAAATACGTATACAAAGTACCTGTCTGGGTACGAAAGCACGACCTACAACTCGTAAGTCGGGGCCGGTACAGTGGTACCGGCCAGGGCCAGCACTCGTATCTGCTCCGATAGAAAAGCGCCCGGCACATAACTGTGGCGTGACGCTAACGAATCAGCGGTGCTATTCTGTAAAAATCTCACCGTGAAAACTTAGGTGAAGTGAGCGTGGAGTGAGCTGTCAATAGTGTCAATTCCTAGCAAAAACAAACTCGCTTCACTTAAGTTTTCACGGTGAGATTTTTACAGAATCGACCGGCTGTTCAGTGACATTAGTTTTGATTAGCTAACACTGAAGGCAGGCGTCACGACACAACTCAAGCTTTCAAAGTTAAATTTCTCGTTGGCTCGATCTTTGCGATAGCAGACCGATACGGTATTGATTCCTTTTTAGGGTTCCGTACCCAAGCGTAAAAACGGGACCCTATTACTAAGACTCTACTGTCCGTCTGTCATCAGGCTGTATCTCATAAACTGTGATAGCTAGACAGTTAAAATAACCATTTTGTGCCATAGTAAAATCTCCGTTCCATGTCGTGGTCGGGTCAGGAATCACAACACCGCCGCTTTAACAACAAATACTAAAAACAGAATAAAATAAATATTTAAGGGGTGCTCCTATACAACAAACGTGTTTTTTTTCGGCGTTTTTGCCATGTGCCACGGAACCCTTTGTGTGCGAGTCCGACTCGCACTTGGCCAGTTTTTTTATTATTTAGGACAATGAAAAGGAATCAATATCGTATCGGTCTCAATGGAAAACAAACCTGATTTTAGTTAGTTGGATTACGTTTTTCAAAATTACCCAGATATAACCGCTAACAAGTTACAACATAACATCACGCCTGTAATCCCCGAAGCGTTGGCCAGAGGTGTACATAATAGTACACCCACATTTCTCCAGTTATGTTTAAGTCCCATGTAATAAGGGGCGAGCCTAATTATGTCCATCGACTGGACACAAATCTAGAACCCGGGCTGCGACTGAGTAATTCCATTTGAAAAACCCAATACTTAATACCTACTGCATGACCTGGGAATCGGACCATGGAATGCTCAGCAGTGGCGCTTGCGACCACTAGACCAACGAGGCAGTCCTGAAAGGATTAAATGAACAGTCTGCTGCTTTGCTTTCATTGTTCCGATACGGCGCGCGGCGATGGGAAGAAGGAATCCTTCACACAGCTTATGAGTGTAAGTTGGAACTCGAGACAATGGAGGGCGGGCCTTTAATTAACATCCTGGATGTCTACTAAGCCTAGGGAACTGTGAACTGATAATTTATCAACATTCAACAAGCGGCATATTATGCCCTTCTTCTGAGCCCTTTATTATTATATAAAAAGTAAGTACCTACTCTTGACACTACTTTGCGTGTCAAGTAAAAAACTCTAGGTATACAAAATGGTGCAAAGATGAACGAAGTAGAACTTGTCCACTCTGAAATGATGCGCCCTACTACCGCACTTACCGTAGTGTACGTACCTATACTTAGTAGTGGGGCGCGCCATTTCAGAGTGGACAAGCTATACCTACCTACTCAATAACAAATTTACTATCTACTGAATATACATACAATAAAGTAAACGATGGTAAGGTGCCACCGCTGCCATTTCATGTTTCTCAAATCGAGGTAGGTTCTTACAAGACGGTACAGATCTCGGGACGACACCAGGGGGGCCTAGAGGCCACTTTGGCAGAATCATAAAAGGGTAACATTATAATGGACAGTTAACTGTTTAAATCCCATTGGTGAAGGATTTTTCAGTTATTAGGGTTCCATACCAAAATAGTAAAACGGAACCCTTACGGTGAGACCATGTTAGATATAATAGTATTTAAAATAAAACATCGAAATCCAATTGGAATAATAATATATCACATTCCTTGATCTTACTGTACAACTAGACTACAGACAAGCACTTATATATTATTACAATAATAATATGTATAGATATTTAAATAAATTCATGTTTGCCAAACATCTAGCCCAGTCAAATAAGGATTAAACCTTGGAATGAAAGTCAGCAAGCAGCTTTTTTTTTTTGAACACATCTTTGTTTCGAGATCCTAAACACTTTTTATTGACCTTTGAATTTTGGCTCGCTGCCACTAGACCCGATGGTTGGATCTTTATGCAAGTTCTCAGAACATAGAACAAAAGTTTAAGCAAAAACTCGTCTTGCAGTCTTCCATTCCGAGGTTTACCCTTTATTTACCCTATTTGACGGTACTCATTAGGAGGCGTTAGTGTCCCACTCTATGAGGTATGCGGGCGGCGCGCCGGGCTCCAGGCGCCGCGCGTGCACGTGGCACGTCTGTCCAGCGCGGAAGTACGACTGCACGCTCGACTTCAACGCAGACAGCTGCTCCGCATCCACCTCCGCGGCAGTAATGTTAGCTTTGTGAGGACTTAATTGTAAACTCTTCACGCTGTTATTATTACTAGTGTTATTATTCGTATTTCTTCTTGCATTCTCATAATAATTCTTTTCTTGTCTCTGTCTCAGTCTTCTACCGTGAAATTTCACGTTATTGATGTGCCCCCCGCCTTGTGGAGTGACTTCACCGTTTTCGTTTGGAATTTGAGCAGGTTTGTTGTCATCAGGCAGAGGGCATGACTTGTTCAACTGTAAAAAAGGAATCTTATTTAAAGAAAATTCAAAGTCCTGACTGATATATCAACGCACAGGCTAAACCGCTGGTCCTAGAGAATCCATGAATTTTTGAGGGTGTGTTCTTTGTGAAGAGTAGGTATCCACTAAAGGGTTTTTGGAAATTCAATCTTTAATGGGGTGAAAAGGGGAGATTTTGTTTGTATGAAACATCTTATCCCTTGAGTTAATAACCTTGAAACTTGTATGAATATCTAAGTAAAGTATGAAGTTTGGCATTTTTGATTTTTCTGAATTACCCCCTGAAGGGGAATTGGGAGGTATCAAAGTTTGTATGGAAGAATTATAACGAGCGATCCGATTAACTAGAAACTAATATTTATACTAAGACCAAAATAAAGAATAACGTGTATCAGGGTTTTTCGAAAATCTACCCCTAACGGGGTGAAGAGAGATAGTCACTTTCACAGGGGAGTATTTTACGTGGCTAGATTAACAGGAACATTGGTATAAATAATCTTTAAGTCAAGTTAGAGAAACATCCCAGACGATTTTTCAAAATTCCACCGCTATGAGGATAAAAAGAGGTGATACAGTTTATATGAAAAATCTTGTTCATTTGGTTAATAAACTTGAAACTTGGCAATATTTGGCTCATATAGTTTCGAATTAACTAGAAACTAGGTACTACAAAAACGAAAAATAAAAAAATACATGTTTTAGACTTTTTCAAAAGTCGACTCCTACCAAGGTTGAAAAGGGTAATAAAATTTAAGAGGCGGATTTTACTGCTTGCTTCCATTAACTCTAAAATGGGTATGACTCTTTGAATCAAGTTATGAACACATCCCAAACGATTCTTTAAAATTGCACCCCTGTGGGGGTGAAAAACGGGGGTTACAGTTTATTTGAAAAATCTGATCCCTTATTTATCTAAATAAATGATAAAGATCATAAACATACATTTTCGAAATTTTTAGAGGAAAGTATGAATTATTTCATGCGGACGAAGTTGCGGGCAGACTAGTGCTATTATAAATCGAGGAATAAAATGTAATAAATGTTTATTTTATAGATAACAATTACAAATGCCAGGTAAATCACACTATTATTATAAAGGCGAAAGTTTGTGAGTGTGTGTGTTTATATGTTTGTTGCTTCTTCACGCTCATAATGCTGGACGTATTTTGATAAAATGTTGTATGGAGGTAGCTGACACCCTGGATTAACATATAGGCTACTTTTTATCCCAATATTCCCACGGGATCGACACTTATGCGGATGAAACCGCCGGGCGCAGCTAGTATAATTATATATTGAGGTATGTACCTGCGCCTGTAGATATTTCCGCGGCCTCCTGAATTTCCTTCTTTTTACCTCCCCATTTGGCCCGATCACGATGTCCTTCTCGCAAAGCTTTCTTTTTAATGGCCTCACTAGAGGACCCATCGCTGGATTCAAGTTCACCGGTAATGAGAATCGTGAATGGTGATGGTTCTGCTTTCCATTTTGTTTATTGTATATGTTTGTTGTTGATGAGAATGGTTTCTTAGATGGGTAAGACATCAAAAATGGATTATTCTTTCCCTGGAAATCTTTCAGCGGTGGTATAATAACGTCTAGGGTGCCCCTGCTGGAGGTCTCGTCGCCTGACGACTCCATGTCATGGCTGAAGTTGCTAGTGTACGGAGGTATGCTATCCATGTGCTGCAGAGACATTATTTTGGAATGTTCGATAATGTTTTTAGTAGACAACTTAGATACTTCTAAGTTCATTGTAGCTATTCTTGTCGTGTGCGTGTTAATGCTGACGTTAGTAACGTCAGTCTTGCTCACGTTCGTATCAACTATTTTCTCTTTGGATATTTTATCTAACTTTACAGAACATGGAACTAAAGAAGTGTTGAGAGATGGCACTGGAGGACTTTCTTCACAGATCGATTTTGCTTCATTCGTAGTGTTATCGATTAGCTCTGATATTTTCTCTATGTTACCGGCTTTGGCATCAGAATTTCTAGCAGTAGAGGTGCAAATGGAGGGTGAAGGCTGTTCGTCGATTTCAGAAGGTTTAACAGACTCATATGAACTAGTAGAATCATTTTCTGAATTTGAGTTACAGTTGAGATTTTCATGGAACCGCTTGCCCATCATTAAGTTTAACCAATGACCATCTACTGGCACAATCATACGTTGAGTGTGATTTTTATAGGAACTTTTATCATTGTTACTACTAGAAGGTTGAGAACTGAAACAAACAAATAATATAATTAAAATTATTCTTCATGGCAATATCTTTCAGTATGAATAAAAATTCCCTAAAACAATACCTGTCTTCAACAGTTGGTACTGTCTGCGGCGACGGCGCTCGCGGCAGAAACCTAAGTCGCGGTGCATATTCCCTCACTAATTCATCTGATAACGGCTCCCCTTTCCGGATCTGTTAGTAAAAAGTATAAATATAATGATAAATAATTTATTTCTGTAAGTAGGTTTGTACAAACACTTTGACACGTCAATCATATTTTTTTTAAACTAGATGAGGTCGGCGTTTCCTATCTGACTATTCTGAGAAGAAAGGCCATAACAAACTCAGAGGTCACAGTCTCTTTTAAAGTCCAGACAAAATCTTGGTCAGATCATGTGAAGACCATGTGGATTGGTGTCTGAAATGGTCTTTTGAGGATAGAACCATACAGATTGAGTTGACCTGTCCAGTCAGTGCACGCATTTGTCAGTAACCGTGCAGCTCAACAATTCGACGAACAATACCAAAGACAGAACATTTGGGTAGGCCGCATAAACTACTTAAAATAACATAATACTTTATACAGTAATCGATCGAAGTGATCGATCGAATAACACAGTGGCTATGGATATCAATTAACCTTTAACTATGGACGCGCGGTCTGATAGACCGCTCGCAGTTTTTAATTTTCGTGGTCACGCACTTCCCCGCCCCCCTCACGACTGACGCGCTCAGTAGCTTCGGTTTTAGTAACGAAACGACTGTTGAAGCGGGAGGTTGCGTCGTTGGCTGCGAATCGGGTGAGTAATTTGACTTTAAACTTTGATCGCGGTCTGTGAGACCTCGGGTCCATATTTGCAATACATTTTATTTTTTATCAATACTGTGTTTGTTTTAGGTTAGGTTGGTTCAAAATGTCAGAAAATAATCCATCAAATACTAATAGATCAAAACGCCCACAAAAATCGCCACTGCAACAGAGGCCAAGCAAAATATTGCGAGTTGATGATCCTACTTTCGAAAATGAAGTAAACGAACTACTTTTGGAGTCTGACCAATCCGATTCTGAAGATAATATTGTTGACTGTTTAGTATTTGAAGAGGATTACATACAAAATCATGAAAGTGACCAAGGAGAAGTTGAAGAAGATCCCAGTTTTGTAGGGAATCCCACTTCTGAAAGAAATTCCAGTTCTGAATCTGAACATGACAGCTCAGATGACAATGTGCCCATTGCACAACTTCAACAACGCCAACGACGATCTCAATATTATTATGGCAAAAATCGCTTCAAATGGAGTACTAATCTACCTTCCAGTAGGGTTAGAACTGCTCAGCATAACATTGTTATAAGCAGACCCGTCTCACGCTTGACTGAAGATGAAAGAAGGGAACCTTTCAGTATTTGGGACAAGCTTTTTGATACAGAAATGAGAGAGACTATTTTGACTTGGACTAATGTGAAAATAGCTGAATTTAGAGCAAATTTCAAAAGGCAGGGAAGACCCGAATTGAAAGAATTGGATATGGTCGAGTTGAATGCTTTTTTGGGATTACTGTACTATTCTGCTGTATTAAAGTCTAACCATGAAAGTACAAGTTATATTTTCGCCACAGATGGTACGGGTTGCGAAATATTTAGATGTTGCATGTCTGAAACTAGATTTTTAGTTATTTTACGATGTCTACGTTTTGATGACCAGGCTAATCGTGCAGAAAGACAAAAGAATGATAAGCTGGCGGCTATTTCTCCTATTTTTGAGAAATTCGTCACAAATTCTCAAAAACTTTACGAAGTTGGCGAGTGCGTCACTGTTGACGAGATGTTGGTGAAGTTTCGTGGCAGAAGCCACATGATCTCGTACATGCCAAAGAAACCAGGAAAATATGGGCTTATTGTGCGCGCCTTGTGTGACGCCAAGACGTTTTATTTTTACAACGGCTATATTTATTCTGGTAAAGGTTCTGATGGCATTGGGTTATCAGAAGATGAAAAGAAGTTTCTCGTTCCTACTCAATGCGTTATTCGTTTGACGAGACCAATTCAAGGGACCAATCGCAACGTGACCGCAGACAATTGGTTTTCGTCCATCCAACTTGTAGATGAACTGTCAAAGAGAAAATTGACGTATGTTGGGACTGTGAAGAAAAATAAGAGAGAGATACCAAAAGAATTCCAACCAAGGAAGTCTCGAGAAATTCAGTCAACTTTATTTGGTTTCACTAAAGATAAAACTCTGTGTTCACATGTCCCAAAGAAAAATAAAGCCGTTGTCTTGATATCTTCTATGCATCACAGTGACACAGTAGACGAGGCCTCCAAAAAACCTGAGATAATACAATATTATAACTCCACCAAGGGAGGAGTGGATGAGACGGATAAGAAGTGTTCAATTTATTCGAGCAGTCGACGAACAAGGAGGTGGCCTCTGGTGATTTTTTATAGAATCCTCGATCTGTGTGGTGTAAATGCTTACGTTCTACACAACCAGCATCAGGTCAAAGAAATCGAGAGAGGAGATTTTCTCAAGGCATTAGCACGGTCTCTGGTAGTTCCTTGTATGCAAAGACGTGCTCTAAATTCAAATTTGCAAAAGGAGTTGAAATTGGCATTGACACGAATTTTAGGTGCAGATATGCCTGTTGGAGAGTCCTCTACACCGGAAATGAATGATTCTAAGCGAAAGACGTGCAGGCTGTGTCCGTCAAAATTAAAACGAAAGACTAACTACGCTTGTGTAAGTTGTAAACAAGCGATTTGCCTGCAGTGTTCCAAGCCCTTATGCAAAGACTGCCAATAATGTTACCAATGTTGGACCATTGTCAGATTTTTTTTGTTTTATTTTGAGAAGTACATTTTTTGTTTTTTATATTCGTTAAACCTTAGATTTAAAGATATTTTAGATGATTGTTCAAAATACTTTAAAGTTTAATTTTTTTTTCCTTTAAGTGATCTCAGGTAAAATTTAGACTGAAAGTGCCTTAAAATGATAATTTGTTAAAATTCATAAAAAATAAAATAAGTTTTGGTTAAATACATGTAAAGTCTTTAAGTTTGAAACCTCTAGTTGATAATAATAATAAAAAACTAATAAAAATACAAGCATCTAATCATTAATTTTACCATGAAATATAGCGGTCTGTGAGACCGCGCGTCCATGGTAGTGTGACAAAAAAAGAACGTCCATAGTTAAAGGTTAAAAACCAGCCTACGAACCTGTTCCAAAGCAGAAAGCTGCAGTGGAGGCGGCGGCGGCCGTCGCAAGCGCAGTCCCCAGATGGTCGCACGTTTCTTCATTTCGCGACCACATTTAAATCGTTTACGAGACGACGTCAACGCTGTTAGGATTTTTTCTCGGCGTTCTTTTACTGGGGTTCGCCACATCTAGGCACAAAGAGAAAAATAATGAAGTGAAATTTCTAGAAATTTAACCTTTCTTCTTTCTTTGTCATGTTACTTGTTGAATAAATATATTATTATTATTAACTTTTATTAATAAACTAACCTTTTCAGGTAATTGCAGAGCATGCCAATTGTCCATGATGTAGGGCATAATAACACTATCTAGGTCAAAATAATTCGGCGCATTATATGCAGTAAGATTATACAGAGCGAGATGCGCCAGGTCCAGCCAACAAAGCTCCAGTCGGCGCAGATATTCCGCACCTCCGTTGCAGTGAGCGCACGCAAATATGTACAACCTAAAATTAAAATGCATATAATAAAACAAATTGATTTAAAAACCGGCCAAGTGCAAGTCAGACTCGCACACGAAGGGTTCCGTACCACACAAAGCATAAAACGCCGAAAAAAACGTTTCTTTTATACCCCTTTACATTTATTTTATTTTTATTATATTTTGTTGTTATAGCGGCAACAGAAATATATCATCTATGAAAATTTCAACTGTCTAGCTATCACGGTTCATGAGATACAGCCTGGTGACAAACAGACAGTGGAGTCTTAGTAATAGGGTACCATTTTTACCCTTTGGTTTTAAGCCAAAAAATATGGGCCACCAGAATGTTCCATATCTTGGATCCGATCTCAGACAAAATTCCGTGTACGTTTTAGTCATTCGATAAATCAGTGATGTCCAAGTCTGTCTCGATTTTAACCTTTTTATTTATTGATCATTAAAATCGAGCAAATCTGTAAAAGGTGACAGATGTTATTGTTCGTCAAAACACAGTATATCGAACGTCACTAATGATCGTCAAATATCGACCTCTGCAGAGACTACGAACCACGGGCTGTGTGCCGCGGCGACCAAGGATCGTAATATTCGGAACGTAACCCAATACGCTTCATGCACTATGCGGCCAGTCGTTTTCATGGACGCGTAGTGCGCTAGATCCTTAATCAGGTTAAATAGATTTTACACCCATACTTACTTATCGCCAGCATACAACGGATATTGTAAACTTGATACGCATCTTTGGTGAAACCAACGAGAACACCGACAACATAGCAACATCTGTAAACAGAAAAAAATATTTCAAATAATTACATCTTGAAAGGATAAGGTTTGTAATCACATAGCGACGACTTTGGGGCCGTCCATTAATCACGTGATGTTTTATTGGCATTTTTTAATTTATTATCGAAAAGTTTATAGAGGTCAACTTTGCAAGGCACCTTTCAGGATTTTCCGCTTTACATATTATGCGGAGTAGGATTATTGAATGAGCATTGGGCACTAGTGCCTTATTTCCTGTCGATGGAAAATATTAAGTTACCTAAATATCCAGTTTGGCCCGCAGAACTCGGCAACGCTGACGCTAGCGCCTGTGGATTACGAATAGCTGCCGATATTTTGCAGCGATATAAACGCAGTAAATTGAACATACCTGTGCAAGCCAATCGCTTTTTTCGCCGCAGTAACAATGTGTTTCATTCTGATCTTTACCAGCATCGGATACTGAGGCCGATGATGTTGTAGAAGCAGTCTGAAAACATACGTCATTTGATAATATTTAATAATTGAAAACAATCAAGTAAGCTTGTAGTTAGTTCGGAATGGTAATAAACCTACATCGCAGGGTGGGGTGAGTTCCTGTTGTTGCCGCCGTTGCTGTCCGCCCTTAAATCTAAACATGTCTGATCGCTTGAGCGCCCTGTTCTCCGCTGCGGCCACTCTATACCTTTGGTCCACGCATCTTTTGCAGTGCCATGATGCACCTGTTACAAATTTTGAAATTTAGAAAAAAATTATAAGTCTTCGAAAAATTATTCAGTCAAAAACAAATTGTAGGGGCGATGTATGTTAAAAACAATCCAATACCATAAATGACGCATTTCTTCTAGCCTGCCTTTAATGGTAATTTGAATTAGGTGCATGTTGGTAACAGTATAGTTGGGGTGATGTCAGTGTTCTAAATACGATACGTGAAGCGTTTACCAAGATTTTAAATTCATCACACCTTTCATAAAACATTTATACGCGCATTTGTAATGTTACCGTTACAGTGAGGAAGCAGGTAGGGCGCACACCTACGAGTCAATCTACAGATAACTGATGTTCAGTACAGAATTTTTATCTGATGACTTTTTGGTACTACATACTTGAAAATGTACGTATGTGTACGTGTATATATGTATGTATGTGTAAATTAAAAAATACTTCTGCAGATAATGAGAAAAAAAATATAAAGATCGTTGTATGCACTGCTACGTTTTTCAATGAAACTCAGTGCCCAGTACTCGTTTCTTTTAAGAACTAGGCGGCAGCTAGATTAGGAATACCACATTGAAGTAGGTATTCATCAGATACATAGCCTTACATTCCAGTTGCGTTATGTTGCGCGACTGTTTGCGAGATGCAAGTTTGTGGGTTGCACGCACACAACCACGCTACGTAATGTTCCTTGCTAACTTAGAGTCTGCTTCTAATAATTATCTAGTATACGGTCCAGTTCGCACCGGCTGTATACAGCAGAGTTATCAATACAATGGAGTTCAGACAAAAATATCATACTCTACGCTCACAAAGTATAAAGGAAATTATTTTTTTGTTATCATAACATTCACATTTAACTTTAATGTGATGATTGACCCTTTAATAATTGAACGGTGCCTCTGTAAACCATAATTGATTATCTGCAGAATCAATAGTTACCATGAGAATTTGACTACATCTTCATACATCTCTACGAATTTGGTCAATGAAACAACGGAGTATGTACGGACGCCAGCACATCAACCTACCACAATCTGTCAGATTTCTTTAATAGATTTTCAACTTTATCGCTAAAGCTTAAGGTTCAAAGTTGATTGGGAAAATCTGCCAGATTGTGGTAGGTTGATGTGCTGGCGTCTGTACTTATCTTGATTTTGTGCACACAATCTGCTTTAAACACATAACGGCACATCAAGTTACTGCAATCTATCAAATTTCTTTACTAGATTTTCAACTATATCGTTAAAGCATAAGGTTCAAAGTTGATTGGGAAAATTTGACAGTTTCGGGTAGCTTGATGTGCTGGCGTCTGTACATACATAATCACGTTTCACGCTACGATTGTTTGGGCGTGCAGCAGCCCTTTACATGTTTTGGTTTTAGGAGTTATATTCCCATTAAGACAGAGTCTCTTGCATGAGAACAATATCAAATATTAGTAATATGTTCCGAGTGCGGGTACAAGAAATATAAAATGGTTAGGTGTCAACTAGTTGGGAACAAATTTAGTTTCCTGCGATAAGGCAGGTGCCCAAAAAAAAACAGTGGCACTCTGGGAGTGCCGACAGAAGTGAAAACTTGAACAATTACGTGTGTATTTTTTAATCGTCTTATAAACAAACACGCACGGTGTCGGTTACGGTAACAGTGTCGCGAGTTCAATGGTTTTTTTCTACATCTCAAAAAATGCCCAACGCGATAAAGAAGTTTTCACTTCAAAAATAGGTGTCAATTGCCGCTGATGTTCATATTACTACATACCGCTTATCCACGCGTCGACTGGCGGTGAGTGACACTTGGCGTGGTAGCCTCTGCCGCACATGTCGCAGGCGATGATTGCGTTGGTGGCGGGGCCAGCGGCCGGGCCCTCGCGCCGCTTACACACCACGCACATGATACGCCCGTCGTCCGCAGGCGGGGCGCTCAGCAGTTTCAGCGACGCCACCGGCGCCCACGCCTGCGTGCCATCCCCGAACTTCACCAGGCACCGCGCCGTCCCCGTTCCCACCTCGCACGAGTCGTTATCATTGCTGGTACTCAACTCTACTATTGTTCCTAGTTTGAAGGAAACGCTGCATGAATATTCTGCACTAGCTTATTACTCTTGCAGTTACTAGGTATTATTGCGAAAATAAGTAATCGATTTAAGAGGACAGTTAGGCAAAAATAAAGCTTTATAATTATTATACTAGAAGATTAATATAAATTGAGTGCAGGTTAGCAAACATGGTCATTCTCCAAATTTGTAAATGGTTTGAGTTTCTGCTGAACTCACCTGTACCTCAGATAGGGTGTGATTGCAATGTAGGGGCTAATGTAATATACAAATAAATACACACCTAAATAATATCGCCCATCTTTGTTTGGTACAAGAACATCATCCCCACAGTGGAATGGATTATAATTAGTTTTTTCCGTGTTGGTTGTAGAGTCTGGCATGGCATCCTGTGTTTCTTCTTCTTTTTTTTCATTCTTTTTGCTAGCACATGGTGTGATCGTTTTGTCAAGGTCGCTCAGGAGGGCATCGATCAGAGACAATTGCGTTGAGACCTCTTTGAAACAAAACAACAAAGTAAATCAATGACATTTTTGGAATCTTACTGCATCTTAGTGGTATTTATTTGCTGAAAATAAATATTATCTCATCTAATCGTCTATTAATCGTCAATTTATTGTAGTGTTGATTTTTCAACATAAAAAATATGTGAAAAGCTACTTATCAATCAATCAGTCAAAATAAAAGTATACACAAAACTAATTTATAATTCAAATATAATTTTTTTAAGAATAAGAACAGAAACAAAACCGGAACCTAACGTAATTAAAATTAGCTGTCTTTCATTTCAAGTTTTGAGGGTCTGAATAATTTACTTAGATACAGCATTCACCAAGGAACCTACATAATTATGTTCAAATTATAATGTAATATAGCACTTTCAGGGTAACAACTGCAAAAATGATGTATTTTGGAAAATGCCAATTCTCACCAAATTGGAAAATCGTTGTCCCAAGTACTTTTCTTGCATAAATCATGATTAATTATTAAGTTCTCATACCAGAAACAATATAATGATACCTATCTAGCCTGGACCAACTTAATATTTTGATAAAATATATTCTCAATTTTATCATACTTCTCAACCCCAAAACACAGCTAGATGCATCCTATTTCCACAATTATGAGTAACCTGACAAATATTTCTTTTCGGTATTAAAATTACCTAATTTAAACATTCTTAAGTAAAACTAGAATACAGTAAACTTAGTTCTTAATAACAACCATAACTTTAAATTGAATACTGATATGAAAATATGCCACTTCAATGATGACCCTGGCTTGCCTTGACTGGCACATTTTACAGTCCTCTAATAAGTGGATTTTGTCTGAAGGCCAATACCCATAATTAAAAACGTTCAAAATCTAGTCACAATCTCATCTCAACGACAATCAATGTTAACAACTTGTCAAAAATGTATGGAAATTAGAGGGATCTTTGACAGATTGAGAGTGAACTGTAAACATTCATAAAATAATAGGGGCACCTATTATTTTAAGTGATTTAATGAGGATAATTGTATGCATCATTCCTTCAGTAAGCTCTTCATGACTTTTGATTTTAAATCTAAAAATAATCCCAAGCTATGATTTTTTTCTTTGGTAAAATAACGTTCCCCCAGACGCAGTCTCCTGATTATTTTATATGTAAAATGCTAAAGGACAGTTTCGTTTCCTAACCCTGACTGATATCAGTTATTTCTGGTTTTTGGCACTGACAATATACTGTTAGTATAACACAGCAACTGAATGTCAAAATATCTTCAAATCAAATCTTGTATCAAAAATGTTCATTGAGCTTATATTGTGTGTGATAAGTTCTATTAAGAGGTATAAACATTGAGAAATAAAATATTGATTGGTTTAATTGCGCTAAAAGATGTTTAACATTCCAATAAATAGTTTCCTGGAAAAAATCACAGATATTTTAATTCATCCATGCCTCGAAATATGTAAAACCTTTTGCAACAGCTGTTTGATAATATTAATTCATACCAAGTTTTTCATTTTTAAGAAAATGCCTGCCTGGGGTGCCTGGGATGCCCTGGGGTGTATTGCATTCAACTTTCCAATTGAGTGAGAATTACACTAAAAATCTTTGCTTCATTATAAGAAAACATTAGCAAAGCACCTATTTGAGAATTGGGACGTCTAAAAATATATGAATTCTTTTACAGATTCAGCAATGGATTCAGTCTTGTGACTTTGCTTGAAATCTTTGTTGATTTCTAGTTTAAATCCTAACTTTCATAGTGATGCTGACTTGAGGTGGTTCTACAATGCAAAAGAAAAAACACAGCAACTAGGGGAAATAGGAAGTTTTTTAAAGCAAACATAGTTGTTGAAAATCTGTATGGTTGGAATATATTTCTTTATCATTCAGGGAAGGGTTATGTTTAATACACTTTGATAAATATGGAGATTGATGTAGTTCATTGCTATAAACCTGCAAACAACTAATTGGTAACACACCCCCCTTAGATTTTCGACCCTACAGTTATAGTTTAACAAAGAATTTAACTACTGTATAAAAATAAACTGTGAGCATGTAATTAATAATTATCTTGATCTAAGAACTACAGAAATAGGGGCATACTTACACTTTAATTATATTATGGGTCCAACATGGTAAGCAAAAATAATAGAATCAGTGAATGTTTACATGACATAATAATAAAGTAATTGTATCCAATAAAAGCAAGGAAATTTTATATAAAGTAAATAAACAAACATTTTTGGACAGACATATGCCTTGTACAAAGCCCATAAAAACTATGCAAGCAGCAAAAGCTATTAAAGCATTCTCACAGAAATTGTGTTGATATTATGTTTTGTTAAGTACAAATTGTCATGTTCAACTCAATCCAAAGGTTGCGTTCCATAACTGGTTAAAAAAAATATCCAAGAGATCACAAATTGTATCACAACTGTAACTCTGGACTTCAGCAAATGGAGGTTGAAATAGATTTATTTGGGTCATTTTATGTTATTTCAACATATTTTCCCTATACCATTTACAAGGAAAAAATATTTTAGAGGCATGTTGGAGCTTGCTGGAATGGAAAAGGGTACAACCAGTTTAATTATAATCTGATAAGAATACAAAACATTAAAAAACTCACGTAATCAGTTTTAATTAAAGGTGGTTTTTGGAAATAACTTAAGTTCAGGTTAGAATTTACTCTCTATAACCTTTTGTAAACAATTTTGTATATTGTTCTGAATGTCCATAGTGAATGCTTACCATGCAAAGTGTAAGTTGTAAACTTTTCTTTCTGCAAATAAGTACCAATATGTTTACAATTAAAAACTTCTTGCTTTGTTTGTATTTATGGGCGTAAGTCATTCAAAATGACAACAATTGTAAATGGGACCGCAAGTAATAAAAGTTTATCCAGAATCACAGAATATGGTAAGTTTATGTTTCTGTGTTACTTACAATTAGATTTATCGTTTGTCTCAGTTATTACTCGTCGAGCGTGCCTACGTATATTTTACCAGATACTTTTTCTTAGAGCGGTGTACATATTGTTCGGACACCGATTTTAGTGTAATTGTATTCTATAAACAATTAAATAGGGCTGTTAATGAAGGCGCACGCTGAGAAAAGTTACGAGTAAAGCTATCATCACAATTATCAAAGCATTTGAAAAAATAAGCTATAATCGTCTTGTAACAATTAATTGCTACTTACCAGCGTTGATGTCCATCTCAATTATGATTTTTTTAACTCATATAAAGCATTGGAGAAGCATAATTTGGACTCAAATTTCATACTTTAGGAGCAAACACGTAAAGCATTGGCGCTTTTGCGGCCATTATACTAGTCAAACGTTTCACAGTTTTCCCGCGGTAACAAAATCTAACATAAAAATCATGGGTAAACTTGATTGATAACGATTTTGTTAATTGACTACACTTTCGTTTCTTTTAAATAAACACTTTTATTGCTAAATTCATACTAAATTCCATTATAAATTAAACAAAATAACCTTTCGAATTTCTTCTATCGGATATCAATCCCTTATCCCTCTATGCACGTCACTATTGTTGAATGTTGGAAGTACTGTTTTGAATGAATCTATGTCTGTAATCAACTAGCTTATTTGCTCATAATTACCGGTTTTTGCAAAGTATTTTTATTTTATTAGTTTAGCTTCAAATTTTGTAAATAAAATCCACTTCATAAAATTATTACTACTATCACCTGATTAATTCTAAACATTTTAATTTATTTCATACTAGCCTGTAAGAACCTTTATAACTCAATATTTTCTCTATGGTTTAGTGCTAGGCCACACTGACTGCGGCAGATCGCACGCGGTTTTTAGCCGCAAGATTTTGAGGCATAAAGAAAAAGAAAGAATAACATATAATAAGCAATAGACATGAAAAGTGAATGCAAGCGCACTACTTGCGGTTTTTTGCCACAACTGATGTTAAAACCGCAACTAATGAGCACTCGGGTAATTTACCCCGCCAAATAAACATTTTTTTACGTTTTTCGTATGAAATGTGAATTTGTGTTTTGCATTACTTCAATCCGGGCATTAAGTATAAATTTATTACAACAAAATCAATCTGAATGAGTAAAAAGCAAAATGAAGGGATTATTTGCGTCTATCTGGCACATGATCAATCTTACTGAAATCATAGATTGAAGATTCAACTGCTATCCTGCACAGCTATTTCCCAACCGCTCAATTCGATATTCGATTCGATTGTTAAGATTTGCTAAGGGTTTTGGTAACATAATGGTGGAAAATGTTTGAGTGGTCATTAATAAATTAATACTATTAGGTATTTCGTAACATAACGTAAGTGCTATTTTATAATATACATTATGTGCTTAAGTGTAATTCTATAATAGCAGATTATTTGCCAAGGGAGCAAACAACTATTTTGAAGGCGAGTGTTTTTTTGAATCCTTCGCGCCGCTCTGGATTCAAAGTGCGTCATTCGAGCTTAAAATAGTGTTGCTTCCGAGGTGGACACTCACTTTTTATCACCCTCTATGAAAAAATAAGTAAGTGCAACTTATGAATAAGAATAGTAGGTACGTTTATTTATTTACATACAATGTTGAATAAACAATTATTTATTTAAAGAAAATTTGAATTACGCAGTCTACCACTGCGCATTCACCTTAAAAGAGGCGTTTATGTATCTTTCTTAGTGTGCGTCCACATTGCGAGCCTAGTGCGATTGCGACGACGGGCGCGAATTATCAAACAAATAAAACGCGCCATTGCGTCCATAGTGTAGTGACTAAGGCGGAAGCCTAACGCGACGGGCCTGAGCGAGACAACGCACGTAGTTTTCAAACGTTCCCGTCCGCGCGTTCTGGTCGCACTACGGGCCTAGTCAGCAAGCGACACAACGTGCGGGTAGCGGGAGTAACAAACCAGTTCAGTCTTATCGCTCGGCGTATGCGCGTCTGTATATTGTTTGTTGTAAAATGGCGGTGAATACTGAATTGTTCATAACTGCGATTCAATCTTCATAATAATCTCAGTCTCTCTAATCTCAGTTCTTCATATAAATTTAAAAATTCACCACATACTTCCCGGTTTTTATTTATTTCGTGCACACCATCTCTAGTGTTCAACACCTCCCATCTCAGGATCGGACTGTCTAGTAAAAATATCAAATCCTCGTCCATAGTTTGCAATCCCTGAAATACGTCGAACCGCTACAAGAGCTCGCGCGTCACTGTGGCCACCGCACGCGCCCGCTCGCCGCGCCCGCGTTAGGCCCCAGTCACTCGCATTCAGTGTAGACGCACACTTACACCTAGCCGCGCCGAACAAACCGACCGAGTGACGGGCGGAAACAATCGTTGTGTTAGGTATGTATACACGACTTTGGTCACCAACGACTCGCTGGCGATTTCAAATCTCACGTCCACACAGAATTTGACATCGCTTGCGACCAATCAGCTGTCAAAATCTGCATGAGAACGTCATATTTTGAAACCTCCTGCAACAAAAGTCGCTGCTTGTGTACCAAGCGTGTGGTACACTGGTAGATATGTAAAGCTCGTTGCCCGAAGAATGCGGGCGCTTCGTTCAAGCCGAATCTGATGACATGTCATCGTTAGGATTTTCCGAATTCTTCTAGCCATGCAAATGATTCGGTTCGAATGGATGTGCGAGGTTTCATAGGATGTCATTTATTGAAGTCTTAAAATTCTGCTCGTTTAGCGCGAATCTATGTGCGTCCACCATATAACGCGCTCGTAACTCTGAGACTCTCTTTCCACTCGGCTCGGTTATCTCTCTCACACCGCTCTTAGCTCGTATACCTATAGCGTATTTTCTATGCAAAATAGTTCCAATGCTGAATATATGCCAGGTGTCCCGCGATTTCTCAAACAGTCTACCTTAGGGTGATGCAGAAACAATACTCAGTAGGTGCAATAGCAAAAACACAAATAGAAAATATTTATAAGTAAAATATAAGAATAAATACATAAATATACATACATACAAAAAACATTCATTAACCGTGCGATTATCTTTAAGTCCCTCCACCGCGACCGCCACCGCTTATGTCTGAACAATGGGGGTTTTCGTGAAAATTTACGACACCAGTTGGCACCACTTTGACAAGAGGTCTTTCATTTCGACAATGAATATAAAATATATGATGACGTTCATCATTCGATTCATTCATTCGTTCATCATTCAGTCATGACTAAAGAAAATATAGGCTCTTTTGACAGATGCCTGGACCTGACGTGTCAGTGCTGCCACCTAGCGAACATCATTTGAGAATACCCTCATTCATTATGGGCTGACACTGACACTTTACGGTGTCGTGTTCTGTGCGGGATACACCAATCAAACGATTCACTTATGCTAGGTACACACGTAGCAATTTTGATCGTGAAGATGTTGACAGCGGCAAAGATTTAAATCTTTAGATTTGCCCTATCGTGTTAAAAGATAGTAGCGTTCCGTTTCGTTTTGACACCTGTTGAGACCGCGAAATTCAAATTTTCTTGTTTTTTGCAATTTGCAGGTCAGTGTCAGGTTGTATCTTGATCAAAATATGATTCGCGGCCGTAACAAATATGTATTTACAGAATCATAATCATTAGAATCAGTAATACAACTTGTTAGGTTAGTATAATCCCAAAATGTCAAGATTTCATAAAATAGTCATTCTGTGGAATTACTTTAAGTATTAGTAGGTAGTAGAAACTTAGGAACGAATCTCAACTTCAACTCTTGATTAATGGCTTTTGTGGAATAAACACCACAATTTTGCCAATTTCACGTACTTAGAATGACAGACCATCAAACGAAGGAGATTGTTCAGTGAAAAGAAATTTGGACGGTGAAAATGAAAAATGTAAAAAGAATACTGATTTGATTTTCAACCGGAACGAATCTCATTAATGTCTTTGATCTATTGTCAATGTCAAACGTATTTCAAACAAAACGTCAATCGAGAAGTTGAAGTTGTGAAAAAGTGAACGTCAATAAATTACAAAAGAATAAAAACAACACAAGAATACCAAAAAATAAATTCAAGTTACTACATCCTTTTCTCATGAATTTATGTACCATTCTTCAGCTGTTTTACATTAATTTAACATCATAAATTACAAGTGAATTAATTGAAATGGGCAATTCTGGTATTAAACAACATTATGAAACTGCATCTAAAACAGGTGTTTTACAATTATCTGATTGCAAGCTGAAAGAAATACCAATTGAAGCTCTTAATCTGAGTGATATTTTAAGAAACTTAGACCTATCCAAGAACAAATTGACATCGTTGCCGGATGATATTTGTAAATTTAAGCTCATGAAACAGCTCAACCTAGACACAAATAAAATAGATACCATTCCAGAGTTCATAGGTAATATGAAGAAACTCGAGTTGTTCAATATATCTAATAATTTAGTAACATTCCTGCCAGAATCTTTTGCTAAACTGAGTAATTTGAAACAAGTCTATCTGAATAACAACAGGCTAAAAGAATTTCCAAAACAGCTGTTGGGACTACATAGCTTGGATGTTGTGGAGCTTTCACACAATAAGATAACAGAGGTCCCTAAAGGAATGTCAGAGCTATATGCAGCTGAACTAAATTTAAGTCAAAATGAAATATCAGTCATTAGTGAAGACATGCATCAGGCTCCGAGACTTAAAATTTTAAGACTGGAAGAAAATTGTTTAAGTTTGGATTCCATCAGACCAAGTTTACTTAGAGACTCTAAAATGCACACAATTAACTTGGATGGTAACTTGTTTGAACCAAAAGAGCTGGTGTCTCTTGAAGGATACAACGAGTATACTGAGAGATACACTGCTATGAAGAAGAAAATGTTTTGATGGATTTTCATATTGTTTTTGGAACTCATCAAGCAAATACAAAAATATAGAAATGCAAAACTCAAGATTTATTTTAATATGCTTATAAGGACACAGTACCTATTCTTGTAATAAATTCTACACCAAATCTAGTTTGCTTACTTTAGTGTTTATTATTACTTAGTTATACTTGTTACGTGATTAAAGATTATAATAATTATAATATAACATTATTACTCTAATACCTATCTGTTTTTTGCTTTACTTTTGTCAACTGGTTTTTTGATAAAGATTATATTATTTGTTTTGATATTATTGATTATAGCAATTAGCTGACCCATCTTTGCATGTAGTTGAGATTTTTTAGAATAAGAGTCGATAAAATTTTATAATTCTTTTGTATTTTATTTACTTTGCTCAAATAAATAAAATACAAAAGAATTATAAAATTTTATCGACTCTTATTCTAAAAAATCTCAACTACATGCAAAGATGGGTCAGCTAATTGCTGTAACTGACTGTACCTATTGCATTGCTATAATATAGCAAAACCTACAGCATACATTTCCAGATATGCAGTGTGTTCCAAAATACAAAATTAAGTGTAGTTTTAAAGTGGAATTTTAATGCATCTTTGTGCATGAAAATTCCACTTTGACACCTACCTACACTGATTTTGTAAATGCATAATATTTAAATAATATTAACTTACAATCTTAAATTTAATAACAACGCGCCGTGTTAGGAACATGGGATGGAGCAAGACACATTTCGCATCCTCACACGTATCCAACTACCAAGCCATTATGGACATTTCGTCTGGTCTCTTCCTATCGTCGCGTGCCATTCGATTTGTAGTATAGGTGACACCCCAATCTAGTGACAAGATGACGGATGATGTCTTTAGGCGATTTGCACAATGCATCGCACCACGCAGCGGGACGCAGATAACGTGCCCCCGCGCGTGATTTTTTACATATAAATTCAATAAAAACGCGCTTCCGTGCGAGGAATTTGGCTCCGTTTCACGCACACCGCTGCGTAATGCGGTGCAGTGCTGGCGTGCCGTGCTGTTCGACCTGCGCTGCGCGCTGCCGATAGCTTCACCGCATTGACAGCGATGTGGAGCTCTAACTAGACGCAAACATGTTGCAATAAGGCAAAATCTGAATCAGTGGACAGTTTGGACACCCAGTTATAGTAATAGCAACCTTTGACCGCTGACCTCGACGGTCAAAGGTAGTCTGCGTCAATATATAGTACCTCTCTGATAGTAGGTGTATAGCGCGACGGACTGTAAACCATAAGGTAAAAAAAAATAAAAAATACGCGACTACTTTAGTACTTCGTATTTTTTTCGTCAGTTAACAAAAATCTATAAGTACCTATGTGTATTGAATTGAAGTTTTGTATGGGACAGCTGATTAATTTTTCGCGATTAAGATGTTAGTCCCATGGAGAAAGTTGTAAGTATGTACATTTTGATGGTCTACACCACACTCTTAAATATGGCCATTGGCCATGCATTTCTGTTACACACTGCGTAAAAAAGAACAGGGTATTTTATTAAAACACGTGTTAGCGCGGGGAGCAATAAAAGAGTTGACTGTATTTTATTGTTTACAAAATTAACTTCCGGACAAACGATAAGTTAATTTCAAGAGAGGAGTATCGTCCGTCGCGGTGGAGTCCGTGGAAGCGAGGTGGTCAACGGGCCCGGGGCCGAGCCGTGACGTCGCGTCGCCTCGGTCGCCGCGCCGCGCCTCAGCTTGCCGGTGACGCGCTGATCACGCTGCACTGCCTGCGCGTGCAGGCCGCGCGCCAGGAATTGTGTTGGGTTCGATTCCCAACAACACGCAAAGCAAATGTTTCAAAACCTCTATCGAACAAAAAAAAAATTTGCAAATCCGTCTATATGAGGGAGTTATGCCCAAACATACATAAAAAAAATATAAACATCCGAATTGAAAACCTCCTCCTTTTTTGGAAGTCGGTTAAAAAATCTACCGATGTCGGGGAGAAAAAGGGTATGAACATGAACATTTTCGTTCTTCTCGGGTAGGTACGATTTAGAAACTTGAAACTTGACGACTAATTTACCAAAACTACTCTTGGGTGGAGGGGTGTGTCCTTCTTTCATATATCTATGGGTGTGCGTGTGTCGAAGTTCGCAGGGGAAGTGCGAAATCCGCGCGAGTGAAGTTGCGGGCAAAGTGCTGGTAATTTGATAATCCGTTACATCCATAGATATAAAAAAGTAGTTTTTTACATTTCTTTGGTTACATCTGACGATAATGAGCCTAGCTTACCAGGGTGACACTGAAAGTTCTTAAAAAATCAAAAACTGAACAAACTAGCAAGTTATTATGTAGTTTTATTATATCTTTTCAAAATAGTGTCCATTTACATCAATACATCGCTGCATCCGATGGAACCACTGAGAAAAGCATTTTGCCCACTCGTCCTTAGGGGTCTCTTCGATGGCATTTTGAAACGCAGCCACTGCTTCCTCGGCGTCCATAAAACGTTTTCCTCGAAGTTTTTCTTTTATTCTCGGAAATAAATAAAAATCGCAAGGTGTGAGGTCGGGTATAGGGCGGGTGACCCAGTAATTCTACGTCTGACGTCGCCAAGTAGTCAATTGTTTGCTTGGCGGTGTGCGACGAGGCGTTGTCGTGGTGAGGGAGCATCCTACTGCGAGGTCGTTTCTCCTGAACTTTTTCCAAGACAAGTGGCAAACAATTGTTAGTGTACCACTCTGCAGTACCTAACTGTTTTTCGATCTTCTAAAACAATTGTTGCGTAATGACCTGTCCTTCCGGAGAACGAGGCCCCCATCTTTTTTCCCACGCTTCGGCCTTCTTCACTTTAGTTGGCAACTCCTCGGAAGGAAACACCCAGACAGCAGACCGTCTCTTAGTTTTAGGATCATAACAATTAATCCAGCTTTCGTCACCCGTAAGTATGTCGAACACAGCATTTGAGTCATCTCCGTTGAATCTTTGAACCATTTGACACCAATCAAGAAGACGGAGTTTTTGGGCCTCTGTCAAATTATGAGGTATCCATCGGGCACAAAGCTTTCTCACCGATAAATGTTCATGGAGGATTTTGTGCACTTGACTCATACCGATGCATTTGAGTCATCTCCGTTGAATCTTTGATCCATTTCACGACACCAATCAACAAGACGGAGTTTTTGGGCCTCTGTCAAATTATGAGGTATCCATCGGGCACAAAGCTTTCTCACCGATAAATGTTCATGGAGGATTTTGTGCACTTGACTCATACCGATGCCTAAGCTTGTCCAAATCTTAAACGTTTAAACTCATTAAACCAGTTATAAAAAGTGGCACGAGATAAGGCTTCATCGTGAAAGGCCAATCCAAGTCTATCATAACTTTCTTGTTGACTTTTAAATGACATTGAAAGTCATAAAAATCATTGTACGGACGCCAGCACATCAACCTACCACAATCTGTCAGATTTCTTTAATAGATTTTCAACTTTATCGCTAAAGCATAAGGTTCAAAGTTGATTGGGGAAATTTGACAGTTTCGGGTAGCTTGATATGCTGGAGTCTGTACCGTCAAACAAGCCAACTTTGCCCGTTTTTTTAAGAAAATCGAATATATTACAAGTTTTTTCTATAGGACTTAAGTATATTTTTTCATTTACTACAACTATATGACCATATTCACGCATTTGCTATGTAAAACATTTAAAAAATTAAAATTTTAACCAAGATTTGATCGATTTTGATGGTGGGCAAAATAATCCGGACTTTTAGCCAACATTGCCCACTTCGATTTTTGACGCAAATCAAGCTCTTATAAATACGTAGAAAGCACCACGACTACAATTTAAGGCAATCTTAACCTGAGTTTTAAAATACTGTTTGTAGTTTAAATATTTTCGTGATAAAAACGGTGGGCAATGTTATCTAGCGGTTAGTGGCCTTTTCCATACAAGGCCCAACAAACGGTTTAAGATTTTAAGGGTTGTCACATTGCAGTAAAATTATTAAATAAATGTTATTTTCACTTTTCTTTTGTAGGGTATTGGTTGCTATGAATAGACGTTAAAATGGTAAGTAATTAAATGAAACATTGTGTTCAAAATTAAATGTTTATTCCAATTTCGTCGACAATTCGACATAATACCGTTGTTCTATTTTGAATATTTCAATAACGTCAGCTTTAATCTGTAAAATGAGATCAATATATGTCCAAACTTGAATAATATTAATCAATACCGTTGTTCTGTTCTGAACACTTCAATAACTGCTTCGCAGGCAAGCTTTAACATCACGTCGGAGTAATTTTTATATGCTCGGGACCCAAACTCACGTCTTGGCTTTCTTGGTCTAATTCTAGACTTGTTTGTTTTTCTGAAATTAAAAATAACAATAAAATTAAAGCTAAGTGATTCTGCAGATGTATAATAAAAGCTACCATCTACTCTAATGAAATATACCCTATTTCCTATCCCTATACACAAACAAACATACAATCAGAATCTTCACCTCTATACATATACTGGGTGAAATTTTAATCACTGTTTCCCTCTTACGGGGTCATTGTACTCATCATTATAAACAATTTTTACTATGGAGCCAAACCTGAAATCGTGAAAAATAAATCAGCTGTTCCCTACATTTATGTTCGCATAACTCGTCAAAATGTAGGGAACAGCTGATTTTTTTTTGATGTACAATGTACAGTACAATGACCCCTTAAGAGGAAAACGGTGATTAAAATTTTACCCTGTATAAACTATACATCAACTGCACTAGGTACTAATATATTTTAAAACATAAGAAATTAAGTACTTTATTTTAAAGTCGTTACTTAAGAAATATGTCATTGAGGTGTTTGATGTTTTGTTTCTGTGGTTTTGCGTTAATTCAACCTGTTACAAAATAACTAAAAGTGACAACCCTGAGTGCTTTTTGATAACGGGCAATGTTGGCATGGATGATAATTCAGGGTAACTTTGCCCATCATTAGAAGTTTTCATTCATAAAGTCCTGAATAATGAAACTATATTTAAAATACTCAACAACTGATATTCTATAACATACAGTAAAATACACTTACCTGTGTTTTCGCCATGAGGTAAAATCCACAAACACTTTTCTTAGGAAATTTGCCCGCAAAAACATACACCGCACTCTACAAGTTCTGGCAAGTTACTAAATGAACTTTGGAACGAATGCGTTAGATAGTTTTGCCACAAATATAATCAACTTTCCACCCAAATAATAAATGTTGCCATAAAACTAAAATTGTTTCTTATGTTAGCGGATTTGCTTATAAATTGCTTTTAGGGCAAAGATACCTTGATTGGCAGGCAAAGTTGGCTTGTTTGACGGTACAAAAGAAAATTTTCTTGACGTATAGTAGACAATTTTCAATTTGCCGCTAAATCGTAAACAAATGACAAATTAATAATAGTATATTTCATTACAAGTGCGGAAAGGTTGTCATTGCAAAGAGTTCTGACAAATGTCTACCCGAGCCGAGGCGCAGCCGAAGGCGAGGGTTGACAGTCGGAACAAGTTGCAATGACGATTTCGCACATGTACTGAACGACTATTTTTAATACAGTTGCGAAAAAATGAAGCAATTTAATAAAATAATAAAAACACAATAAACTCAACTAACCAATGGCGCCAACCGTAGAATATAAGTAGAGATTTTTTTTCTTCACCCATTCTGGTAGGCAAAGGGAACTATGCCCATACAGCCAAGTCTTCAGTAAATTTTTTTTATTGATATGAAATGAAAATGAAATTTTATGTGATGAAATGAAATGAAACCTAACCTAACTCATTCAATCAAATCATTAAATCTGATATTGAAACAAATTAGTAGCTTCTTTTTAGAAATATACGTATTTGCATGAATCATAAAACCTTCCATGATTTTTTTTAGTAAAAACTTCATGGTTGGTTTTTCTTTTTAATAGACATTATTTTGACAGTTGGGAAAGAGAACGCACGAGTTCGGGAAAGGTAAAAAAAAAGCACGAGTATGTAATAGCCCACATCCCGAACGCTATACGTCCCTGCAATACGCCACTTTTTGAGCAACTGTATTAAAAAATACATACCTACACAATAATATTGGCAGAGTTCCATTTTCAAAATTTGAACTTATTTTTTATTATATCGTTTACAATTGGCCAGTACTAAAAACTTTCAGTGTCGCCGTCGTATACGTTGTTACTCTTGTTACCTACTATTGCTCGCGTCGGCGTTTCAGTATTAGGTACTATAGTGTACTCTGTGCGTCCGCGTGTACGTGTTATCGTACGACGACGTGACGCGTCTAGCTCTAGAGCATATTCCATAGGAGGCCGAATGCCGATGTTAGTCGAAGTTCAGTTCAGTAGACAGTACATAACACAACTACACAAGTCAGTCTGTCAGTGTTGTCGTAGTACTGCCGCGGCGAGGTCGCGTGACTAATGCAGCGGCCCCAAGTACATCGCGATCTCTAACATTCTAACATAAAATACAATTATTTCTCGTGAATATCGGTTGTTATTGTTTAATTGAGTTATAAGCGGTATTGTGAAATTCATCAAAGGGTTTTAAAGTAAGTTATGAATTAATTTGTTTTTATTTGTTAGAAAACGATGGTAGGTAAGCGCATGCATGCATGTTAAAATCTACAGGATAGGCTTTAGTTGTTTATTCAATAACTGTCGCGTTGTTTTGTTTGCGGAGTGCTGCATGGACTGCATGGTCATGGTTAAGAAAACCATAAACGACCACCCTCAAAATAATTATAAAGTAAATCCTAAAGTAAACACAGCAGATAAAAACAATCCGCTGGTTGCTTTAAGGCGAAAGCGCCAGGGTAGCCCGCGAAATTAATTTTTTTTTAGGTTTTTTGGAATTTGCTGGTCAGTATTAAGTTGTACGTTGATTAATATATGAATCGCGGCCGTAAGAAATATGTGTTTACAGAATTATAATCATTAAAGTCATCAACACAACTCTCTAAGACCACGTAAGTCCCAAGAATAACTGTTTCATGAAATCATCATTCTTTGGACTTACGTGGTCTTAGAGAGTTGTGTTGATAACGTAAGAAAATTTGAATTTCGCGGGCTACCTTAGCGCTTCCCCCTTAATCAAAGCCTGTGCTGTGCTTAATTTATTAATTGCTAAAAACCCTGGCTAGGGCATGACGCCCCCTAACCCAGCCCCTTGTCTAATAATAAAGAAGATCATGTTAGGACTCTATTTTGATAGAAGTGATCCACTGAACGAAGCGCAATTTAAAATTGGTTGTCATGTCAGGGCTAGGGTAGTTTACATAAGTCAGGGTCAAGGCGACCAATACCTAGGTCATATAGGTACATAGATAATAGACACAAGATGATCTGAGGTCCCGTACATATCTATATCACTAAAATCCCTAATTTGATTAGGTTTTCATAAAATTTCCAAGAGCTGGCGTAATCTTCGTGGTTACCTAGGTACCGATCTTTCTCTGCGTCCTCGTGATTTGGTTAAGGCGATAGTTGTTCTCTATCTGCCAAACTGCCAAGTCTCTGATAAGTTCCTAGCCAACTCATTATTTAGGGGTGTCCAGTGAGGGTGAGGGTGGGGATGTCTTATCACTATGGGTACGGATAATTTGGTAGGTAAACTGGGGAAAAGAAATGCCAGACTTCGATCCATAGTTGTTTATAAACTGGTATTAACTATGTTGGTAGGTATAACGTTACATTTGATTACGCACGTCGAAGATTTCATTCATATAAAATATTTAAGTACATAACGTTCTCCACTTTCGATAAATGTATAAAGGCTCGTGCACACAGGCGCGACGCGACACGCGATTCGCGTTTCGCGTCGCGCCTGTTTGTAGGAGCCTTAAAACTATGGTTAGGTTTTTATGAATATTTTATTTATTTAAGTAGGTAATCGTTTTCTTTTACCCTTTCATGATGTAATAGGGTCATATCTGCTCATTTCAATTATTTTATAAATCTTACGAGCTGCGCCCCGCGGTTTCACCCGCATAAGTGTCGATCCCGTGGGAATATCGGGATAAAAACTATCCTATGTCCTTTCCCGGGACACGAAATACCAAATGATACCAAATATACCTACCAAATTTCATCTAAATCGGTTCAGCAGTTTCAGCGTGAAGAGGTAACAGACAGACAGACAAACATTTTCGCATTTATAATACACTAGCTTCTGCCCGCGACTTCGTCCGCGTGAAATTTCTTGTTACTCCGACCCACCCCGTCGCGTCGCATCGCGTGCCCGCGCTATTACTTCGTTTTTGCATAGCGTTCTTTCTGACTTTTTTTCTTTTTGCTCGTCTCCTAAAGGTCATAGCGTGATGTAAAATAGCCTATAGCCTTCCTCAAGAACTGAGCAATGCAAAAAGAATTTTTCAAATCCGACTGGTAGTTCCAGAGATTAGCGCGTTCAACCAAACAAACTCTTCAGCTTTATAATATTAGTATAGTATAGAAGTATACATATAAGTATGGATAGTGGCCGGCTACTATAGGGTCTACAGGTAGGTACAGTGCGTGCCACGTAAGAAGAGACTTGACACACCACGTGGTCTGACATGCGCAGAACACGATTTTAGGTATCTTTAGCGGTATGAGGTCTGAGTGCGGGACGGGACCGGACGTCATAGGGGCGGCGGAAAGAGGCGGGGGAGGCGGGGTCAAGTCTCTTCTTACGTGGCACGCACTGTACTGTCCCATGGGGTTGCTGCCTATTCTCATCAAGCGATGAGTTTAGGCACTCATCGCTTGCAAACGCAAACTAATCAATGTATGTACAAACAAAATACCTACTTACTGCTATCACACGGATAAGTTCCAACTTCGATTTATGAAATGACTTTGAACATATCAATTATATACCTACTGTGCTGTTCTTTGCTTGTATCTATAGGTATATTATATGTATGGGATATCGGATTAGTAATCGAATTCTTTAACTATTAGGTACTTACAATACTGACAATCTATCGGATGGCCGAAGGGTCCGAAAGGTTCTGGAGTGGCGACCGCGTAGGTACCCGAAGATGTAGCGTTTTGGTAGGTCTCTCACAAGGTGCACCGAACACCTGGTGAAAGCCGCAGGAATACGCTGGATGCGAGAAGCTCAGAACCGTTCGAAGTGGCGGTGCTTGAGGGAGGCATATGTCCAGCAGTGGACGTTTTTCGGCTAAATGATGATGATGATGAATCTGTCGGGGAATGATTACAGTAGGTACCTACCTAATCCATGTCTTTGGAAAAAGTTGTCAGTTAATCAGCGGTGCTGTATGATCACTGCGTGATTAGTGGTCAGTAGGTTATCGAATCTCACGTGCAGAGTCATAACGAAACTGTAAATAACTATTTCCAATCAGCTCCATTTATTAAACCGATATCCAATTATCTTACTAGAAAAGTAATAGTTACTCAATATGATTGATGTGATCGTATACCTACAATAAAATTGTAAGGACAAAATTATACTAGCTGCGCCCCGCGGTTACACCCGCATAAGTCTCGATTGAAGGAATATCGGGATAAAAAGCATTCTATGTCCAATTCGTGGTATACCCATGTGCTAAATTTCATCCAAATCCGTTTAGCCGTTTTGCGTGAAAGCGTTACAATAACAAACAAACATACAAAAAATCAAACCTATTCTCATTATTAGTTAAGATTAATTTTAGTTAGGTTACACTTACGGTCTACCTAATGCAGACAGATGATAAAACTAAAATAAATTTTAGGTGGTACTTATGTATTTATTTGCACAAAATGTTTATTTAAAGCTTTAATTAGATAAATCTTCGATCAGAGATACATGGAACTCCAATCGTCGCCACGTGAGTTGTTTAGATAGAAACATCATTAGTTTCCTACATATTTAGTTAATTATATAAACACGATTAGTTACATGACGCTTGGTGGATCTTCTAAGGAAAGGGGTACATGGTTTGCAGCTCGACGGAGTTATCCGAACAAGTAGTATCAAGCTATATACATTCAGTATATAAGCTGACTTCTCATTGTTCGAAAGCTTACACAATGCGAGGTCAGCTAAAACAGGAAACTGGAGCTTGGAACTTCTGTTTTGTTTTCCTTCATTTGTTTTGCATAAAAACACGGTATAAAAAGATGGTAAAAGTACAATTTAGAACAAAACATGTTTTGCCAATATAATAATAAGCAATTGATTAATTTTTGCCAATTCATTCCATTGGCCTTGATCTCAATCTTTCAAAATGTGAACTATGTATATTTAGCGGACAGTACTGACAGACATCTCTGACACTTCCCAAATGTAACGCAATAGCTCCAGAATTCAAAATTATTGAGAAAAGCTCTCTTCGCCTCCTTGGGTCTCCAATTTTTGACAATTCCTTTCCTGTTTTTATTGAGGAAAAAATCCAAAATTTCAATGACGTTTCGGAAATATTGTTCCAAATTAATATAATATGCATTCGGCCATAACCTTAATCCGCTTCTGCTGTTTCGGCCCTAAATTAACTTATTTCCTTCGCGCTTCCCATTTTTGGAAGCATACTCACCTTTTAGACAAAATGGACCAAATTATCAGGCATACATTAACTTCCATTTTAAATGGACATGGACACATGGACGACCGAGCTTGGGCACAAGCTACTCTTCCCATTCGTATGGGGGGCCTCGGCGTCCGCAAAATTTCTAGTATTAGTTTACCAGCTTTCATATCTTCGGTCCACGGTACTGATAAATTAATCAGGAAAATCCTAGCCTCCACACTGATTAATTCTGATGTGCCGTGTTTCACCGAGGCTATGGATGCCTGGAGAGTCGCTTGCCCGAATACAGATCCACCCGACAATCCATCTTCCCAGAGACGGTGGGATGAGCCGCTCTGCAGAGTAGTACAGAGCAATTTACTTGACTCGATCGTCTGCTACTACTGCGGAACGTGCGCGCCTGCTGACTGTGGGTAGGTGGAAGTCGGGTCTTTGGCTTCATGCACTATCTTCGTCGAACACAGGCACTTTGTTCGACGACACTGCTTTTCACCTCGCTGCTTCCCTACGACTAGGCACTCCTTGCTGTTCTCCCCATCGCTGTCACTGTGGCGAGGATGTCAACAGCCTCGGACACCACGGCCTGTCTTGCAGCCGAAGTGCTGGTCGCTTAGCGCGGCACGCGAACATTAATGACATCATCTGACGAGCTCTTGTTGCCGTCGGCGTTCCAGCTGTATTAGAACCCAATGGCTATTGGCACGCGACGATGGGAAGAGACCGGACGGTATGTCTTTATTTCCATGGAAGGTGGGTAAGCCTTTAGTGTGGGACCGGGGACGTAACGTGTGTCGATATTCTTGCGCCATCCCATCTTCCTGGCTCGGCATGCTGTGCTGGCGCTGCTGATGCGGCTGCGGAAAACCTCAAGCAGCGAAAATATAATAACCTTATCGGAAATTATATTTCCCAGCCGTTTGGGGTTGAAACTCTCGGTCCGTGGGGTCCGAGTGCTCATGGTCTTTTTAAGGAAATTTCTAAAAGACTGGTTGATATTTCCCGTGACCCAAGGGCTGGCTTTTACCTTGGCCAGAGGCTAAGCATCGCCATACAACGTGGTAACGCCGCGCCAGTCTCTTGGGTACATTACCAGTCGACAGCGATGCGGATGAATTTTTCGACGCATTTTTTAGTTTCTGTATAGTTTTAGTTAAGTTAGAATTTAATTTTGTTATTTTTGGTTTTTATGTCTGTATATAATGTTACCTGAATATAATAAGCATGCAAATTTTTCAGTACGTAACAGACATTAACATTGTTTCTCTATGAAATCCTTAACACTACAAAAACTATTAACAGATAACCATTCGTACATTTTATTTTTAAATAACTTAGTAGGTATTTAAATTTTTGAGATCATTTTGGTAACTTATTATATAAACGTACACACATTGCGAGGCAGCTTTTATTATATTTAGTTAGCCTTGGAATCTCAGTACGAGCCTGTTGGGATTCTCATCGGTTTCGGACATCAACATTTTGGAGCGCTTGGGAAGTACTCGTTAAACTTTATGGCAGTTTTGACATTTGTCAGGCTTCAAGAACCCTTTATGCCTAAAAAGTTACGTAAACGGTCGCGTGGGGTGTGTGAAACCCTAAATTTGATCATATACATAAAACACGAAATACATGCTAAGTAATTTTTGTATTGATTAGAATATTTTGACTCACATATTAATTAACTTTTACACATATTTTAAACATAGACAAACAAATAGGTATCTTTGAAACAGGAACACAGATATATTAGTTTTCTTCTGCACATGTTTAGCAGATAACAGTCATGTGGTCATTGCATAATACATGTTTTTGACATTTTGAACAAGTAGTCTTTGTTTCTTTTTTCTTTGAATCTTGGAGATACGCGATATTTTTTATATGAAGGCCCTCTGCCAGCTCCATGAGATGATTCTTGGTTCTCAACTTCAATGTGCCGTCTTAGACGCTTTTGCAAAGGTAGTTAGTAGGTAGTTGGAATGCTAGATCTCACTTTTCGCTATGGTTTGGCCAAATCGACAGCTAATAGCTTCGGAAAAAACCTTTCGCCATATTGTAGATTCAACTTTGGCCTTATATTTGGCATAAGAGTTGATACCACTAATATGGAATTTATGACCAAAAACAATCAACAAGCTCACACAAAATTATCATAAATGTAATAAATGGGTGAATGGCCCAAGCAAAAAAAATACACGGCAAACCTGAGAACGGTAGTGCAATGTGTTGATTTTTAATTTTATATATTTTTTCTCAACAAAGTAAGTACTTCTCTACCTTGGCAAAAAAATCAATAATTTCTAAAAAAAAAAAATTACAAAGTGTTATTTTATCATCACGGCGGTGGCTGCCAATTCCGCTCATAAAATACCTTCCCCTGCAAATACGTTCGAACGTAATATGGATTTAATAAAAATCGATTTTGTTACCATTAAATTTCGATCAAATAAAACTATTTTTGTTTGTTTATCTTCTTTCTCATGGATTTGACAGGCAGTCAACTTTAGTCTGGAAAAAAGTTATCATTTCAGAGGACAGTAAGTTTTAGTAGAATAGCCATGTCAACATTGCGTTGTTACACCCCTCTCACCTTTCCTCACTTCGGATCAGTCCGGCTCAACGAGAGCTTGAGCTGGACTGATCCGAGCCCGAGTGGTCTGCAGCTCGACGGAGTTATGTGAACGAGTAGTTACAAACTAGCATACAAACCACAGTACCATCTAACCCCGAAAAGTCAAGCTGACTATCGTTTCACAACTACTATACGATTCTCAATTTGAACCAAACGTGACCCATGGTTGACAGTTGCGCTTGCGACTGCTGAACCTATAAGGGTATTGCGAGGCTGTTCCATTACAGGCAAACGTCGGCGGCGACCTATACGCTTTGGTAAGGACAACTAGCTTGCATCTTTCTGACTGACTGACGCCTTGACAATTTAATACTTCCTGTACCTAAATGGTTTGATTGAAATAAATCCTTTGAGATGAATTTTGTGACCTGTTAACAGCGGGGTAATTGCGTAACACAGTAGCAATGGCTTTCATTTTGACTTCAACAACATTCATTGCGTTAACTACGTTGTCGAACAGACAAATTTTTCGACCTACATTCACTTTTAGAACTAAATAGGATTGCAAATAACCTATCACTTCTTGTTTTTGTCTCAGTATATGCAGAATAAGGACAGTTTTTGCGTCATTACGAAGTGGGCAATGACCATATCGCAGTTTGTTATCAGTTAAGAGCACAGTTGTGCCAGAGTCTTTTATCGCAGCGGGGTGGCACTGTGCTGTCGATATAATCCGCATAATATTTTGTTGTATACTTATAATCAGTGGCGGGAAAAATAATCTTTATTATTATAGTGTGTTTTTTTAGGAATACACAGAGGCACCAGCTCCTACAATGACGGCCAACGTAGTGTTGGGGTGCGTGATGGCGCTGCTCGTCATACTCTTCACCATCAGTTCCATTGCCAGATATTACATTAAGGTAGGTACCTAACTGTTTATTTTTATATTTTAGGTTATTTTCAAAGATCAAAATCAAAAGTCATTTATTCAAATTAAGGTGAGAATTAGTACTTTTTGAAAATCTAAATTACAGAAGATAGTCCCCCAAAACACCCGCCCTTCACTACTTCCTAAGAGCCAGTCCACACGACGCATTGCGTCGACGCAGCGCTGTCGTTGCGTTGTTTTACATACAAATAACCATAGTGAATACACGATGCGCTGCATCGTTTGGCCGGCAATGCGTTAAAATTCATACGTTGCGACGAAGCAACACGCCGCCCGCCGCCCGTGTGGACTGGCACTTACAGTGCTTGAGAAATGGCCCAACAAACTCCCCAGCAGGACAGGGTCTTGTACCATAATAGCTTCTGATTTTTGAATGCTACTTGCATCACAGTTTTGTACAAGCTAAAGGAACCTATGTGTATTACGGGCTTCAAGTTAGAAGAATTAGATTCTATACCTACAATAGTAGTAGGTATGTGGTTTAGAAACCTATCGAAATAAGAGCACAGGTACCTGTTGTACTAAGTACAGTTATTACTGATAAATGATATAAGCAGACCGTGACTAATATCAATTTATTAAAATATGAAATTAAAAGGTGGATTATGATAGGTTTATCTACCCGTATTAAGGTATTAAAAATAATTAATATGATTCCGCAATATTATCTGATGATATATTATATCTGTAGACTTTGAAGTTTGGACCACCACGAACTTTGAACAGTAGGTTCTTATGTAGGATTTTTATGTTTAATAAAACTTTTACATTTCCAGTATAAGTTGACTAAGTACTCATTGTACGAAAATCCTATATAATGCGAGGTCAGCTAAAATTGGAAATGTATAGGTTCAGCTAAATATGTCGTCGTGTGTACTTACCATTAAGGCTCCTACAAACAGGCGCGACACGACACGCAACACAAAGGCACCGCAAGTCGCGCAACGAGCGGTGCCTTTGTGTCGCGCGCGATTATATCGCGTGTCGCGCCTTTTTGTAGGAGCCTTTACTATTAAAATACCTACTGTCGATAAATTGTTTTATGTTGTTATTTTATTTGCAGTTCACACTGTTCGTGGTTATGTCGTTAATATTTGCCACAGCCCCAGTACCACTTATGTTGATCAAACCATTCGACCCAAGAAATGCGTTGTAAGTACTTATTTGTATACTTATTTACTATTTATTTCAAACAGCCTGCCTAACGCTTCGAGGATCATAGGCGTGATGTTATGTCTTGTAGATATCTATGTTAACTGATAATGAAGCAAATAAACGTCCATAGATTAAAATTCAAGAACCAAGAATCCATCATTCTTGGTTCTTGAATTTTAATCTATGGACGTCTCGAAATTCTAGAAAAGAAATATGTGTACCTACGTTAACACTTTCTTTGTCCGCGAAGCAGTTAAACAACCGCTGTGTATAATAATTATGTACTTACGTAATTACCTAACTGGTCAGAGAAAGTGTTAAAATTATAATAAGTAGAGTACAGTCACGAGCACAAAGTATGAACTTATACACTCAGCAAAATTCAAAAGCGATTTTCTCGTTGAATAACGATTGCAACTTTGAGATATGACCTATTTCATAATTTAGTAGGTATGCATGGTTCCAAAATACCTACTATGTTCGCAAAACCATATTAATTTACAATGAATCAGTATGTGAAGGAGATGATTCTGAAGGCCGCAGGAACCCGCTGGATGCGGGAAGCACAGAACCGGTCGAAGTGGAGGTGCTTATCTGGTGCCTAGTCTGAGAAAATCACAAGTTAAAGTTGCTCTGTGTATCTATACTTATCAGTGCCCGTGACTGTACTATCGCTTCTGTAGTAGAAAATTCATCCAGTTATAGTATACGTATTATAAAACATCAAAGACCTTCAAAATGTGTGTCATTCCTATTTTACGCAAGAAGTATAACACAACTTGTAGTATAACGCGTGGTAAGTTATCTTTAAAACACTTATGTAAATGGATCTTGATAAGATTTCATTTTTATATTGTTAGTATTTCGTGAGTCATGAGTACTCATGATAGTCCAGTCAAAATAGACATTTGACTTAGCCAAAATTCGCATAGAGCTGAAAATTGGCAGAGACGTTATATACATCATTATAAATGAAATGTCAAAAATCCCCTTCGATCCTACTTCTGCTAAAAAAATTATTCAAGGTCAAAAGTACAAAATTAAGGTTTTTTCCATTTTTCTCGAAAACAGTAAGTATTATCGTGAAAATAGATCAGACAAAAGTTGTAGATCATACAATTCTCTACAAAAATGGTCCAGTCACTTTTTCTCTTACGACTCACCATTCGTGAGATATCGCGGTTTTAATCATTAGAAAATTCATATTTTACATAATATGCACACATTTCCGCACCACCTATGAGGTAATAATGTACTTGGCGCATTTTTTTAACGTGGTTTCCCCAGTAGGTATACTCCACGATCTATTGTTATAAAGAAAGTTCGATCAGATCGTATCCTATTAATTACAGGAATAGTAATATTGCTAATGATCAAAGTGGAATAGGTTGTTTTTCTACATGTTATATTGAAAGAAATACAACAGATGAAGATATTTATGATATTAATGAGGAGACAATTGATGCATCCCTTTTCTTAGAACAGCGAACTTCTGTAAGAAGAAGAAAATAAAGACGAAGAAATAATTGTCGAAGTAGAATTAGACAATTATCTTATATAATGACATGTGGAAAAAAACAATCTATTCCACTTTACTCATTAGCAATATTACTACGAGGATTCTTTCAATTAAAAGGATACGATCTGATCAAACTTTCTTTATTACAATAGATCGTAGAGTATACCTACTGGGGAATGATGATGATGATGGGACTCCCTTTCCCGCATTCGCGTTGTGCGTGGGGATTCTGGCTAACAGAGCTAGCCTAGCTCCCCCCAGAAGCACAGAAGCTTCCTGGGAGCTTCACAGGCTTCGCGGAGCGACCTCATTGTTCCGAGGATTTCTGCACGTTGAGAAGCCACGGCCTCGCAATCCAGGATGACGTGGGCGGCTGATTCCTCGGCATCAAGGCAGCCCCTGCAAAGGGGGCTGTCCGTGGCGCCTATGTTGAAAAGATGTTTGTTAAGGAGGTTGTGGCCCGTAATTGTACCTATTATTATTCTAAGGTTATTCCTACTCAGGCTGAGAAGTTTTTTGGTTAATCGCGGGTGTATCATTGGTAAAGCCAATTTTGACTGTCTACCTACAGTCTGTTGCCCGTGACCATCTGTTGTTATGAAGTTCGGTCGATCTTTGGCAAATCCACGAACGAAATTGTGAGAAAGGCAAAGGGAGAAGTGGGTACGGGCCTAGTACCCTCATATCAGAGCCTCTCTTCGCAAGTTCATCTGCAGCATCATTGCCCAGAGATTCACTGTGCCCTTTGATCCACTGGAGAGTAATACGATTAGACGTCGATAAACTCTCCAGAGCACTCAAAAATTAGCTTATTGTTAGTTTGTTTGCTTCCTAAAGCTTTGAGCACAGATAGGCTGTCGGATAGGAATTTAATGCCATAGTTCCGGATGCCTAAGCGCTTTACTGCTGTTGCAGCTTGTGTTAAGGCAACACATTCGCATTGAAAGATCGAACTATGTGTGCCTAGTTGGTATGTGAAAGTTAATATTTAGGTCAAGGGAGTGTACGCCAGCACCTGAACCGTTTTGTGTTTTAGAGCCGTCTGTATAAATGCGCACTTCATTAACTCCTGACTGATCCCTTTCTTCCTGAACTGTTTGTATAATGTGGTTCTTGTTGAACATCGGTTGGTTTGGTGTTCTGTCACACGGGGCAGCGATGAGAGGCTGGTACTCAATCGCCCGGTCCAGGATTTTAGCGTGTGGACTGGTAATGTTTTTGCCCCATATGCCCAGATGCATTAGCCTGATGGCGGCTAGCGCCGCTTCCTGCTGTATGTACAAGTCAAGGGGAGTTAATTGAAGGGCTATCTCCATAACCTACTGGGGAAACCACGTTAGAAAAAATGTACTAAGTACATTACCTCATAGGTGGTGCGGAAATGTGTGCATATTATGTAAAATATGAAATTTCTAATGATTAAAACCGCGATATCTCACGAATGGTGAGTCGTAAGAGAAAAAGTGACTGGACCATTTTTGTAGAGAATTGTATGATCTACAACTTTTGTCTGATCTATTTTCACGATAATACTTACTGTTTTCGAGAAAAATGGAAAAAACCTTAATTTTGTAATTTTGACCTTGAATAATTTTTTTTGCAGAAGTAGGATCGAAGGGGATTTTTGACATTTCATTTATAATGATGTATTTAACATCCCTGCCAATTTTCAGCTCTATGCGAATTTTGTCTAAGTTACGACTTATTTTTGTCTATTTTGACTGGATTATGAGTGAGACTTTTAAGTAGGTAACATTTAGCACGTCTAATACAGCGTTTCAAAATTCTTTCAGTAGGCAACATTTATTTACTGGTATAATACGACTTGACAATCGAGGTCTTCAAAGTTCATGACATAATTTCATTTTAAAAGAATTTATTAACTAAGGTACTCACCTATATTTGTTACCCAGTAATCTTTGACCCAATAAACTGCTCTAAATATAACTCTTGTGAGAATGGTAATCGTTTTCAACATAAATACGTCTTCCTACTTCTGTAGTGTACGCTGATAATTTACATCATCACCTACCATCGTTAAATTGTCCTTAAGTTTAAAGGCTCCTACAAACAGGCGCGATACGCGATAAAATCGCACGCGACACTAAGGCACCGCAAGTCGCGCAACGGGCGGTGCCTTTATGTCGCGCGCGATTTTATCGCGTGTCACGCCTGTTTGAAGGAGCCTTTCAAGGTTCGTATTAAGGCTCCTGGAAACAGGCGCGACGCGCGACGCGAATTACTTTACCTTAAACCTTAAGTAGGTAGTAGGTAATTTAAAATCACTGAGCTTGTATGTGGTCTATTAGTATCTCATAGCATAATCAGCCTTGAATGGTCCCACTGCTGGGACACAGGCCTCCTCTCTTCAAGAGGCAGTGGGCCGTAACCTACCAAGCGGGCCCAGTGCTGGTTGGTAGATGTCACATGTCTTCGAATTTTTCGTTCTAGGACATGACGGTTTCCTCACGATGTTTTCCTTCACCGTTTTGATAGATTCTATCTCAGATCTTTGCAAAATAATCTAGTTTTCTTTTTAAATAAATTCACAAGCTTAAATACACTTACGAAGATCCAAAAGCGATTTTCTCCTGAAGTATTGATATTTACTTCATTTTATGGCGTTATGAACATAGTATTATCGAAACTATACTAGATTCCCATACAGGTCTAGTTTTGTTCCACGAGAAAAACGCTTCTAAAATTTGACAATATTTTTTTCATGCATTTTTGCTCGTGTTTCTACAATGAAATTATGTTAAAAGTTTGCATTAAAATGTAATAAATTTAATAATAGGTACATAAGTAATTAAAACAAGTTCACCGAGTCAATGTCTTTATTGAGATGGAGACGAGGATTAAAACAAGGATGTTTTCTCCTATGATAATAACCTATGAACCCTATTACAAGTTATGAGAAGATCTAATTGGTTAAAGTTTAATTACGTCTGAAAACAAATAACATTCCGCATACTTAATGATAATTATAGCCAATATTATTGGCTTAGTATTGTGTGTAATTGTATCGTATATTTTCCGGTTTCTGGAGAGAAATTCTCTGATTAAATCCTGTACTTACTTGTACCTAATAATAATATATTGGTTATCGTGATTATCTAAGACCAAAGTAACAGCAACCAATTATTCAACTTGAAATGAGTTTCTCCAACAGGATATAATGTTTAAGCACCAGGGAAACAGGTAGTGTTAATATTGTCTTTCATTCTGCGTAGGCATTGACACCGCGTAGCGGTTCCGTAGGCGCTTCGTAGGCCTCCGTAGTCGCGGCGTCTACGCGGCGTAGGCGCTAGCGGCTTGATTGCTTTGCTTTCTCAGAACAAACAGTCTAGACCCCTCGCATTGTAAACTGCTATCTAAGGATATGAGTATAATTGGTACCCGTGCAGCGGGGTAATTGCGTAACGGCTCCTTCAAACAGGCGCGGCACGACACGCGACACAAAGCACCGCAAGTCGCGCAACAAGCGGTACCTTTGTGTCGCGCGCGATTATATCGCGTGTCGCTCCTGTTTGTAGGAGCCTTAATACACTAACAGTAGGAATGGCTTTCATTTAAAATCAACAACATTTATTGCGTTATTTACGTTGTGAGCAGAATTTTTTTTTTGAACATATGAAGTAATGTAGCAATAGCCTTCAAAATAATTCAGATTGTGATTGATAGTGTGTTACGCAATCAGGGTGCCCAATAATAGATAATGATCATATTTGATGATGATGATGAATGATCACATTATATAATATCATATCGGTAGGTATCAAAAAAGACAAACACACTTCATACCTAATAATAACCATAAGATAAGACTGCGTTGTCGACTAAGCGGCCTTGCCGTGTATCATATACCTATGTATGTATATGCTTTATTTTAATAATTAAACTATTCAAATTGAATACCATATTGTATCGAGTTATTTTGTTTTCGCATAATGTTGTTCAAATTGTTCTATTTTTGCCTCTTTTCATCTGTATGTCCTTGCTAAATACCTACCTAAGTAAGTACTTATCTACGTTTGTATGATTCATCGCTTATTCGTGATAAGCGATTTCTTTGATGCGGTTTCTCTTAGTTTTTGTATTTTATAATATTTGAGATGTTTTTGATAAGATAACGCATTATGATAAAGGAAGTTGTCAAACCAACCGAATTAACATCAAAGAGATTGTAAGTAGATAAATAAATATAGTTAAGCTGCATTCGCGATTTATTTGCCAAAAATGTAAGCGAATAGGTATGAGTTTATGGGAAAATAACTTTAATTCCTACACAATATAGTTCAGTTTACACTACAACTTTGAACATTTTTATCACTTTTTCAATAGTGCTTGCTAGTCACTCTGAAATCAACTTAATTTCCATTAAAATAAAGTTGGTATTTGTTTAACTTGAAATAACATCAATTTAAAACATAAGTTTGAATAGAATTTAGGTAGCCTTTACATTATATGAAAGTATATGCAACTGATATCAAAACTAAATATAGTAAGTAAGTATACAAGCTGGCAGGAATATCGAAGCGCAACCTTATAAGTACATGATTTCGGACTGAAAAAAAAAATGCTGTTCCATACATTTTGTCCGCGTAGGTACTGCACTTTTCTACAAAACCCCTGATTTTTTTTGATACCCGAAGAATAATGTCTACGCTAGGTTGTCTCGATGTCCCACCACCCTGTATCTGTAGGTTGATGGATTGTAAAACTCTGGTGCTAGATTTTAAACTAACTAAAATTAAACCATGTTATATTAATGTTAATATTAGATAATATGTCTGCATAATTGCGTAACACACTGTCTCAATCTGAATCATTTTGAAGGATAATACTTATCCATTGCTTCATATGTTCAAAAAATTTGTCTGCTCAACAACGTAATAACGCAATGAATGTTGTTGAACTGTCAAAATGAAAGGGATTGCTACTGATAGTGTGTTAAGGCTCCTGCAAACAGGCGCGACACGCGACGCGAATCGCGCGCGACACAAAGGCACCGCTCGTTGCGTGACTTGCGGTGCCTTTGTGTCGCGTGTCGCGTCGCGCCTGTGTGTACGAGCCTTGATGCAATCACCCAGCTGCTCTTATTAAGACAGTAAGCAATAGCTACCTTTCTATGTACCTTCTATTTTGTATCTAATAGCGTTGTCCTGATTGCGTTAGTGTACGATGTATCCGGGTAGCTATTTTGAAACAATGGACACCGACTGAGACGTGACATGTATCTAAGTAGGAAAAGAATTTAAACCTATTTGGATTACGATTTCGTAATTATGTAGATTCTACTAGCCTATTATGTAGTTCAAGACTTTCTTTTTTTTTCCTTGATCATATTTTTTTTGCGTGGGAAGTTATCAAATAACTTCTCCCACTCTGAGCGGGAGGGCTAGTCGCACTTTTACTGACTAAAACCCACCCGTGTTCCTTCAGTTGCCTGTACCAAGGGTCACGGTAACTCTTTCGAACAACCCGCGACACTGGCAGGCATCTCGGCCCTAGCGGACCCCGTCAGTTCCTTGATCATACTTCAATCTAGGACCGAGTCATAATGTTGTACGACTGCGACAGTCCAGTCTTTACAAAAAAAAATTAAAAAAACCAAAAGTACGTAATTAATTCGTGTAGGCACAAGGTACCATATTTTGACCTTCTTATCTTATTATTTAGGAAAATGCTATTCAGTGTACTCAAAATACCTCCAGGATATGACAGACATCTGCTTAAAATCCAACTATCATCAGCTTTTTGTCAGATTATACAAAAATAGATACTTAACAACATAAAGCTAAAAACAAAATTCAGGTTTTTTTTAGTAATGATGATGTTTTGATAATAATACCTTGGGAGGTATTTTGAGAACACGAATTGCATTTTTCATGATAGGTAAGGTAAGACTAAAGATACCGACTTGTACCTTGTACACGTACCTACTAATTACCTAGCTTACATAATCAGCTTTTATCGTTTCTACTGCTAACACAGGTCTCCTCTCTGTGAAAGGGAGTCGGCTGTAATCTACCACGTGGGTCCAGTGCAGAACCCTAGTTGCGTAACATAATATTACCTAATTATGGTAAATTAGATATGAACTACGCATAACACTAGCAATGCTTGTAAACTAACGTAGGCAATTATCGTAAACCGGAACTGATAGGTATGCAAATTGAAGCAAATGTTCTCATGTCAATTAGTGAAACTAAACAAACATGAAGACAGTGACAGCAAATGGTAATGAGATAAGAGTGCATGTCGTAACTAATTATGTAGCTTACTGCTTATCACAGGGTGCCTACGTTTTAAACAGTTTATTGAAAAACATAACCCTCCTTCTGGGGCAGAATACAATATTGAAGAAGTAGGTCAAAAACGTACTCCTTATGTATTTGACCGACTTCTTCAATATTGTATTTTTCTTCGAGAGCCAAGCGACTAGAATCAATAAAATGCTTCGGTTGTAGGTTTCCATATTAGGCTAGCCGCACACGAACAATAATATTGTAAATGCAAGATTGTCAAAAATATTAATCAATCAATATATCCGATACCGCACACTACGCCATATAATTGTCAATTTTTCGTGGTAAAATCTGACTCCTGACTCAGTCACGTAGCAGCTTAATTCTTGTGCGCACGTTTTATACAGGGTTATTGGTGAAACATAAACAACCTCTTAAGAGGTCATTGTACTCATCATTATGAACAACTTTTACTATCGGACCAAACCTGAAATCGCGAAAAAAAATCAGCTGTTCCCTACATTTTGACGAGTTATACGAACATAAATGTAAGGAACAGCTGATTTTTGAAGACTTAAGTATTCTACTTTAATAAACCCAATAAAATATAAGCGCAGTAATTATGGACACTTGTAACACGTTTATTTAATTTACGTCTTGCGAGATTGTTTAGAAGAAAGCAGTAATTACTTATGTACATTTAAGCACCTAAGATACCGCTAATCACTAGATAGATAATATGCTATGTACCTATGTGTATTTTGAAATAAATTCATTTTGATTTGGAGTTAAACGAATAAAATATATAATCATAAATAGTATTTAACCGACCTCAAAAAAAAGGAGGAGGTTCTCAATTCGGTTGAATATTTTTTTAATATATATTAGTAGGTCGAACGTCTGCCTTAAAATCTTTTCTCAACTGAAATATAGCCGCGTGGGCGCACACGAAAATATTATCGGCAATACGGGGGTATTGCCAATAATACTCCCTCCGATATTGCTGTGATAAAATCAGAATTTCTGGAAATCCACAATAATATTGAACAATACCGAAATACGGGCCGTACACACACAATATTATTGACAGTATGTATTTTATTGGCGGATGACGATATACCGGATGACGTAGCGTGGGAAGGCCTCCCACAAGGTCGACCGACGACCTTGTGAAGGCCGCAGGTACCCGTTGGATGCGAGAAGCACAAAACCGGTCGAAGCGGAGGTGCTTGGGGAGGCCTATGTCCAGCAGTGGACGTCTTTCGGATGAAATGATGATGATTTTATTGATAATATTATTGTGTGTGTGCGGCTAGCCTAACCTTTTTATTCTTCTGTTTACGTAACCTACCGAATGTTGATGGAACAAACTAATTTCCCAGTGTTACTTATCATAACATCACGCTTGTATACCGCGATTGGTTGGGCAGAGGTGCACCTATAGTAGGCACACCCGGGTACATTTCGCAAGTTATGTTTAAGTCCCATGCAGTGCCGTATAAGACTACTTGATGCTCTAAGCAATCCACGCCTGTGGGCCCCCCTATCGACTAGTAAACTAGTATCGGTCTTTCATTTTTTTTACGTATTTATTAATTAAGCGACACCGCGCGTTTTGTTTATAAGACGATTAAAAAAATACCCGCTTTGGATGTGTTCGGTTGTCCTCGGGATGTACTCGGTTTTAATGTATATCCGATATGTCAGTGAGTGATAGCAAAGTATTCTGTTTGTGTTTTGTTTTCACTTCTGTCGGCACTCCCGGAGTGCCACTGTTTATTATTTATAGAAATTAGAAATGTGAGAGTTGTTCCACTGCGCTCCAGGAATGCATTCCACTGCGCTTTAAAACAAAAGACCTAAGTAGAGTTAGCATAAAAGGAAAACCATAAGTTGTTCGTTATACACAAATATAAATATCGGTAAGTAGTATTTTTTTTACCGTCGATTCTTCTCGTGTGTCAAAAATGCTCAAGGCCATTTCGCGCTTTATGGCCCTAGTGTCGCATGATGTTGCATGACATAACGCGCGAAATCGCGCGCGCCGCGGTCATTGAAATGAAGATATAATTATGTAAAATTTTTTATGAAAGCTATGTATAAAACATATGTCGTTGGAATTGCAATAAAATAAGCTAACTAAATATGTACAACTTAATACAGTTTTACCTTGTGATGTGTTGTTTTTTTCGTTGTTTTTACTTTGTTTTGATTTTTCATTATTTATCAGCCATTTCTGTCCCAATACGGGGCAAAGGCGTCCCTTCCCTCCTTCCACTTATCCCTATCCAGGGTTGTTATACGCCAATCTCTGTGGAAAGAGTCGAGTTCCTCCTGCCATCTCATTCTGGACCTGCCGCGTTGTCGTTTGCTGCTGTTTGGGACCCATTGGGTGGTTACTTTAGCCCATAGCTCCTCTGGCATGCGATAGATGTGACCAGACCAGTTCTATTTTAGCTTGGCAACCGTGTGACCTACATCGTTTTTAAGTAAAAAATATTGTTAGAATGACGTTGTGATTATGCCTGAATAAACATATTTGATATGCATTTTTTTCTTTTTTTATGATATTTAATATAATGTTTCATGCTTAATTTGTATTTTTGCTAACTCTACTCAACATTTCTTGGAGTGCAGTGGAATCAATGTATGGACATTAAAATTATGAGAACAATTGGTTTTGGAGCGCAGTGGAACAACCCTATGTGACGTGCGACTTTTACGGCCCTTAAATTAGCGGACAATAGTTTTTAAATTCAACGTTTTTAGTATATCTGCCTCTGTATACACAAAATTGATATTTAGTAACGAATTATGGAAAATTTTCAAAAATACATAAACTAGAGGTTTCTCGAATCCCATGAAATTTCACCTAGGCTTTATGGGGTGCTTAATTGTTGCAAATGGGGTCCCTCTATCGTAATAGAGGGACCCCATTTGACCGTTTGACCCCCCTGGGAGGAATACGTGAAATTACAAGTCACCCTGTATAATATTGATAAAGCATTATTAAGCCTTTCCAACGTCAACGCAACATCTACCGCCGACAAAACGTGCGGGATTTCAAACAACCTTGCTTTTCATATGCTAGCAAATATTTGTTCGGTGCTGTTTAAGGCGCCCCCGAGACGTGATACCCCAAGCAATTGCTTAATTTGCTTAGGGGCTAATACGGAACTGGTCCCATGTAATAGGGGCGAGCCTATTGTCACCAACCGTACACAAATCCAAGACTCTCCCCCGTGTTGTAGGTATATTTAAATTGCTTTTCTTTAAAAGTATATTTGTTTTCCAGAATACCAGCATTTTTCCTGAGATGTTTCGCGAGGTTACTCGGTCTTAGGTGGACAGTAAGAGGACTGGAGAATGTGGATAATAGCCGGGGATCGGTAGTACTACTAAACCACCAGAGTTGCCTGGATTTATACGGTATGTACATACAATAACCTATTCTGCCAATTATTTTTTTCAAGGAGTTTGTCAATTTGTTAGGAAACATTATACCGTAGCTCAACAACGTATTCCGATGGAAGAAAAATAAATGAAATCCTACGGAAAAATTCTGTTTCTGGTCCTCTTTTGCGCTAAGGATCTTCATTATTAGCTGAAATTCGATATGATCTGTTGTTTGATTTTTAACAAACTTAAGTCAATTTTGCAGGGCTAGGATAGGATCAATATTGTATTGCATTGTTTTCCACATTCCTCGTAATTTTAAAGTGCGTAAAACATTTTCTGAGTAAGGTCTTGTCAGGTAATTGCGACACACCTGCATGTTTATAGAATGCAAATTAATCAGTGTTAGCTCTATAGCTAACACTGATTAATTTCTTATTTATAAATAAGATTATAGCTAGACTGCTGGATATGGGCTATGCCACAACACACTGGCCTCCGCCTTCCGCATCCAGTCCGTCCCAGCCTCCTTCTTAAAGTTCGTCGGTCCATTGTTACGTACTTGTGTGTACCTATATCTATTTGACTTTCTCTTGCCAGTTCTCGGTTGTGACAGTAAAATTAAATTTTAAAGTCCGTAAAATTATCCGTGATACGACTTCTCCAAAGCAGACCCTTATTTTCCGCTTCGATTTAGGTAAGTACGTAAGCAGGCTCGAGAGAAAACTAAAAAAAATCAGCATTGATTTTTTATTGATTTAATTTTGGCCATAATACGTGCCTACATAAATATTGTAATTTTCTGGTCAATTTCGTATATTTACCAGTTATTTTGAAAATTGTTTGAACCATGACAAATTAGGTCCATAAGTATAGTAATTTACATTATTGCGATTATCTCAATGACCCCATCAGACGCTATCATAGTAATGTTTCCTGTACCTCTATTATCTATAGGTAGCAGGTATAGAAATCCGAGATGGGTATCTATAGGTATGTACCTGCCTACTATCTGTTCTGTAGTATAATACCTACCCACCTTTGTAGCCACCTATGTAGGTAAACAATGCCTGAGAAATTCGGTCATAATATTCGAGTGCGCATAGTTACTATTTGACCTAATTGTTTATACATGGATGCATAATTTGTATGCATTGTCCATAATTAATATACCGATAATAGGCCGCCCTCCTACATAAACAAGTAAGTAGGTACGTACTGTACACGTGACGACCGACGACGTTCCGCATGTTTACAAAATAAATTATAGGTAGGTATAATTGAATTGATAACAAGTTGATAAAGGGAAAATATTATACCTACACAGTATACATCGCTCGGTGAAATAAATATGATTGACATTGAATACGAACAGCAGGCTTCATTGATCGAACTACAAACATATTTCACTGTGATTCTCAATATTTATGATATTTATGACTTTAAAGGTAGGTAACGAGTACATAAACATAACTGATTGATATGTTTTCTTGAAATGGCCTCGAGATTTTTTCCCAACATAATTGATTTTCAGCCAGTATAATGGCCAATGTTGATTAGTGGAACAACTATTTATCAAAATGACCGTCTGTATTGTAGACCATTCGGGGTTGTTGGGGGACAGTTGCCATGCTAGGTACTATACCTACCGACTTTTTTGTAGGAAATGATATAATTAGGGCACCAGTTAGGTAAGATTTCTACCTACTTTTTAACAGACGTGGAAGCTTTTTTTTTTCTGGAGGGGAAATCATCAAATGACCCCGCTCTGGGTGGAGCGGAAGGGAGTGTCAGACTCTTACTGACTGAAACCTACTCGTGTTCCTTCCTTAGCCCTTTATGTTCCGAGCCAGCGGTAACCCTTTCGGACAATCCCGCTGACCTGGCAGGCTTCGGCCCTAAGGGGCCCCTTTATTTGATGCTGAAATCTCTTTGAGGCCCGCGTGGAACACGTATGCGCCGTCTGACACGGGCCTGGTCCTGATCGGACGGTGAGCTACCCATTACTCTCCGTCCGCAGGCCCGCGCCTATTATACGGTGGCGATTCGAGTAGTCGCGCGGCTCCCGACGCCCGGAGCGTCTCCCGCGGCGGCTGGGACGGGAGGCTCTCTCCCTCAGTCATCACGCCACGTCCTTTACTAGCATGACTGCTTCACAGAAGGAGGTGACTGTTCTCCACTCCCTCTCGCTCCGGACCATGGCTTGAACCAAGGCCGGACGCGAGAGGTCGCCGCAGCTGCCGATCGCCTCTACGAGGACACGGCGGTGCTCCGCCCAAGCGTGGCAGACGGGAGAGAAGTTTTTCTTTTATTTTTGAAAATATAAAAATCGCAAGGTGCGAGGTCGGCGCTATAGGGCGTGTGACCCAGTAATTCCACGTCTGACGTCGCCAAGTAGTCGCTCGTTTGCTTGGCGGTGTGCAACGAGGCGTTGTCGTGGTGAAGGAGGATCCTACTGCGAGGTCGTTTCTCCTGAACTTTTCCAAGACAAGTGGCAAACAATTGTTAGTGTACCACTCTGCAGTACTTAACTGTTTTTCGATCCTCTAAAGCAATTGTTGCGTAATGACCTGTCCTTCCGAAGAACGAGGCCACCATCTTTTTTCCCACGCTTCGACCTCTCTTCACTTTAGTTGGCAGCTCCTCGGAAGGAAACACCCAGACAGCAGACTGTCTCTTAGTTTTAGGATCATAACAATAAATCCAGCTTTCGCACAGCATTTGAGTCACCTCCGTTAAATCTTTGAACCATTTCACGACACCAATCAACACGACGGAGTTTTTGGGCCTCTGTCAAATTATGAGGTATCCACCGGGCACAAAGCTTTCTGACCGCTAAATGTTCATGGAGGATTTTGTGCGCTTGACTCATACCGATGCCTAAGCTTGTCCGAAAATGCTGATAAGTCACTCTTTTGTCAGTCTCTATCATACGCCGCACAACACTGATGTTATCTTTAGTCGTCGCCGTAGAAGGTCGTCCCTCACACAGATCATCGGTGAGATTAGTGCGACCACGTTTAAACTCATTAAACCAGTTGTAAAAAGTGGCACGAGATAAGGCTTCATCGTGAAAGGCCAATCCAAGTCTATCATAACTTTCTTGTTGACTTAAATGACATCGAAAGTCATAAAAAAATCATTGTACGAAAATTTTCTCGCGTTAAATTTATGCTGACGTGACACGGACAATTTTCAATTTGCCGCCAAATCGTAAACAAATGAATAAAATACATACACAAAGAGCAAAGAGAAAATAAAAGCAGAGTTCCATTTTCAAAATTTGAACTTATTTTTTTATTATATCGTTTACAAATGGCCAGTTCTGAAAACTTACAGTTTCGTATTCGCACGAGACATGCTGTTTTGAGCTGGGTACAAGAGTTAATTAGGTACAAATAATGTTAATTTAATAATAAATAATATATTTATTTGCATAAAAACACGGTATAAAAAGATGGTAAAAGTACAATTTAGAACAAAACATGTTTTGCCAATATAATAATAAGCTTGCAATTTTTTCAGTATGTAACTGACATTATTTATCATTACATCATGTCACATAATCTTTTACCTGGTAGGTATTATCTTGTATTTAAGAGCTGTAATCATTCCGCTATGTTAATCCCTGACTGATAAGAGTAAGCGGGTGGAAATTGATATTGGAAAGATAGAAATTGATATCGTTGGTGAACCTGAACCTTCATTATTTGTGACGATAGGTACATTGTTTTTCGAGAAAAATGTTAATGACTTTTTATCGTAAAAGATACGTTATTAAATTATCGTGTATACCTACCTACCAACTGTTATCATTTCTATGAAGCAGCAATCACCTGCGAGATATTGCCGTGACTAACACTGAATGATGTTTATTTAACAACCGTTCAAGCCTGTTTAACTAGAAACAAAATAATGTCGTAAACATTACCTACGTAGGTTACCTTTGAAATGAGTATTTTTAGTTTTAAAGGAAATCAATATTTATTTTCGATTGGAACACATAAGAAAACTTTGGGCTTATGCAATGCGGGGTTTCTATCTACATAATAATGACTTGCCAACCTACCACTTTTTTTTTTTGGAATCGTTAACCGCTTAGGCTGGTTAAATTTTCACCTCCAATAAGGCCGTACTGACCCATATATTTTTGTTTTTAGCGCTGGCTATAATATGGCCGCTCATGTCTCGGTGTACGGTGGTTTCGAAGCGATCGCTGCAGTACCTTGTACCATTCGGCACTGCGACATGGCTGTGGGGCACCGTTTTCATAGACAGGGGCGCACAAACTGCACGCGATGCCCTCAACAAGCAAGTCGATGCTATTAAGAATGAAAAGGTAAAGTTGCATTAAAATGTTACTTGTTAGAACATTTGACACAACTTTTTAATCTGGTTGATTTTCCATTCGTTAATCTAACTGCAGTAATTACCCACTCAATGACTTTTTTGTACGGACGCCAGCACATCAACCTACCACAATCTGTCAGATTTCTTTAATAGATTTTCAACTTTATCGCTAAAGCATAAGGTTCAAAGTTGATTGGGCAAATTTGACAGTTTCGGGTAGCTTGATGTGCTGGCGTCTCTACCTACGAGATATAGATCAGAGCAGCACCCTAATTGCGTAACATACTACTAATCTCAATTATTTTGAAGGATATTGCTAATTCATTGCTTCATAAGTTGGAAAAATTTGTCTGCTACGTAAATAGCGCAATGAATGTTGTTGAACTGACAAAATGAAAGCCATTGCTACTGATAGTTTGTTACGCAATTACCCCGCAGAGCAGCCGGTCGATTCTGTAAAAATCTCACCGTGAAAACTTAGGTGAAGTGAGTTTGTTTTTGCTAGGAATTGACACTATTGACAGCTCACTCCACGCTCACTTCACCCAAGTTTTCACGGTGAGATGGTTACAGAATCGCACTACAGGATAGGTAATCCACAAATAGACTACAAGGGTAGTATTTATGTCAGAATTTGTTTATACTGTTGGAGTATAGCAAAAACAAATCGATCCTACTTCAACGTCTTTCTCATTCTAACTCAGAAATGTTTTTTTTATGTATCCGTGGTCCGTGCCCACCCTGAACCACTTGACCGAAATCCTTACTTTCGCATAGCGACTGTACTGCTCTATTAGCCTTGTGTGGGATCACACGTCTCACGTCATATTAGTAAACACACCTTCCAATATATAAATAAAAGGATTAATAAACGTATTATTGAAATCCTTAGAACGGTCTTTCCTTTGGTGTCCAACCATAAACCCTAACATATACTAGGTATCTATAGAGCCATCCTCTCTCTCATCGTAGATTGATTGATTTGATGTCCGGTCACCTTCCGAAATAGTGTCAATGTCGAGTCATGCCACAATCAGTCAATATTATGATTGTATTCAGCGTACACGTTTTCCTGCTAGTAAATATACGAGTAGGTACGTACATTAGTCCTGTAAACAATGAAACCTTGTACTTGCCTTGTTTTACGTCGCATTTCGTCATACTGCATGATCTAATCGCTGGGAATGGGCTGGCATGGTACCTACTTACTTACCTTCCCGCTAAATTTTACGAGCGTGTACATTTCTAAGCTAATGTTTGACTTGCCTAAGTAAATGTCCTGGGTTGGTCGGTATCGGAAGACACCAATGAATTTTCCGCAACCACAATAGTTCTTTCAATATTACCTTTTTTTTAAACCTAGTTCTTTATTAGTTTTTACTTTAGTTTCCAGCACCCTAATTACGTAACACTCTATCAAACACAATCTGAATCATTTTGAAGGCTATTTATTGCTTATCCATCGCACATGTTCGAAAAATTTGTTTACCCAACAACACACCAATGAATTTTCCGCAACCACAATAGTTCTTTCAATACTACATGTTTTTTTTTTTAAACCTAGTTCTTTATTAGTTTTTACTTTAGTTTCCAGCACCCTAATTACGTACCTAACACTCTATCAAACACAATCTGAATCATTTTGAAGGCCAATTTGCTTATCCATTGCTTATGTTAGAAAAATTTGTCTACCCAACAACGTTTGTTGAACTGTCAAAATGAAAGCCATACTGTTAGTGTGTTACGCAATTACCCCGCAGGGTTAGGTACTTTAGGGGCAATTCTACTAATTTTAACAACGTTCACAGTCTGATCTCAGTCTCAATCTGTCAAAAAATACGTCTAATTTCCCTACATTTTGACAAGTTTTTGACATTTCTTTGTCGCTGAGATGAGACTGCGACTAGATTTTGAACGTTTTAAATTACGAGAATTGGCCTTCTGATCTCTACTCGAAACAGATATATCCTATAGGTAACAACTTAATGCGAAAACACAATGAAGGATAGACATGTCACATGTAATATGCATTAGGTATGTATTTTCATATTTCCATCGAAAGTACTTAGGTTTCTAAGTAGGGATTGTAATATTTTCATGAAACAGCTGAATCATATTCGTTCTCCTCGGAAATCGAAACGATTTTACGAAGTAATAACTATTGCTCACTTTCTGAGCAAGTATTAAAATAGCACTTTACTGGCCTTTCTAGTTTCTATTTTGTGTATCGATGTTGCAATCTCGAAACAATAGTTTAGGTAGGCAATACGGTCATGCTTAGACTACATACATAAATAATTATAGGTAGATACTCTATCGATACCGATGTTACAGCAGACCCACTTTTATTGATGTCGTATTCGAAACAAGAGTTCATTGTCCCAGGCAGCGTAATCTAAATCGAATGTTACATGCTTAGGCAAAAATAAATGACTTTTAGAATGCTTACGTATCTAAATGGAAGCAAAACATTAGCTTTGCATATATTTTCCGATTACTTATAATTTATAACACCTACCTATAGCAAAAAGTTTGTACGCTAATGGTATAGTCATATCGGGCATAGTCCAAACAAAAGTCAATAGTAGGTTCGTCACTGGCCGCAGGTTCATCGGTCAAACACACATCACACATTTTTGTTGTTGATTTTTTTGCTGGGCCTGCTCTTGGCCTCGATTACGCCTGATGGAAAGCGGTGGATAAGGTCTATAATGTTGGCGATGGGCTTCGTACTAAAGGTTTATTTTATATAGTACTACAAATTTAAGATCCATTGAATTAATTTGCGAAATTTCACAGATTTGATGGGTAGATCAATATCAATGTCTAATGATGACAAAATAATGGTTTTCTAAAGGTTTGATCCGAAGAATTAGGCAAGCTTGGAACACACCTATCGGTCTATAGCTGATGGATGTGTCTATCATTGTTACAATGAGAGTTATACCCGTTGATGAAATAAAAAATCACATAGGTAATGAAAATTAAAAACTGGCTAAGTGCGAGTCGGACTCGCACACGAAGGATTCCGTACCACAAGGCAAAAACGCCGAAAAAAACACATTTGTTGTATGGAAGCCCCCTTAAATATTTATTTTATTCTGTTTTTAGTATTTTTTTGTTATAGTGGCAGCAGAAATATATCATCTGTGAAAATTTTAGTCTAGCTATCACGGTTCATAAGATACAGTCTGGTGACAGACGGACAGACGGACAGTGGAGTCTTAGTAACAGAGTGCTGGTCAACCAAATACCTAAGCTGATTTTGGAAAACATACCAGGGGGCCTAAAAAGGCCACCTTGGCAGAATCATAGAAGGATAAAATTATGAATAATAATGGACAGTTAACTTAGTTTAAGATTTTATAGTTATTTTTTTTTGTCTGTGCTAAAATACCAATCAGTCCAATCCAAATCCCAATCTTTTTGATTATAATTACGTAGTGCAGCGAAAAAAAGAAAAACACGGACTGTCTTCGCCATAATTATGATTATTAATGTTATCCTTTTATGATTCTGCCAAAGTGGCTTTTTTAGGCCCCCAGGTAAGGTATTGTGCAAATTGCCTGTTCATTTTTCATTTTATTTATAAAACCGATGTACTTATTTACCTATTAATAATGCAAATGGTTGTTGATGTCAACGAAAATTATCCACAGAGTTTTATGAAGGCAGGTACCTTATTACAAATAAATTGTTTGCAAATGAGCTTCAGCGGTCGGTCGTTAACGTTACATTACATACAGACAAAATTAATTATATTTGACAAGGTATCACGTGTCATACATAACTCGATTTCGTTAGCACTATAAACAAATTAATTTGTAATAGGGTGGGGTATTTAGTCTAAGATCCGGTAAAAGAAATATATATCCTCATCTGTTATTTAATGATAATAAAGAATATAATATTCTAGATAATGTGTACAGACGCCAGCACATCAAGCTACTACAATCTGTCATATTTCTTTAATAGAGGTTCAACTTTATCGCAAACGCATAAGGTTCAAAGTTGATTGGGAAAATTTGAGTTTCGGGTAGCTTGATGTGCTGGCGTCTGTACATTAATACATCGCAAATAAGTTGCCTAGCTAAATAACGGGTCGATGATGTTAAACAATAAAATGTTAAATTTTTCTTTGATCAACTTCCCCGGTTAGTTATTTATGGAAGTCGAGCAACACCTGAGAGAATACCTATACCCCAAGGAATTGAAAAAATAAAGGTTGCCTTCTTTCTCTCTGTTGTGTTTTCGCTCTGCGCAACCATGGAGATGCCAGGTATAAACAGGTAAGTAAACGTTATTAATATACCTACCCTCATAAGTTATTTAATCGAATTATTTAACAAATGAAAGCTTATTTTATTCCCAAACTACCTCAATTTATTTATTTATTTAAACTTTTCGCACAAAAAGGTACAAAGGCGGACTTAATGCCTTAGGCATTCTCTACCAGTCAACCAAGGGTGGTGAAGAGATTGGATGGCAGGTGCTTTGTTTAAGAGGAACAATGATAAAACAAAATCTATTAAAACTAGGTACACAAATACTCAATGTTTTTTTATGTGCCTATCGGGGTCTCCGTAGCTCAAGTACCTACAGTTTTAAGTTTGTAAGACAAGTAAGTAAATGATTCCGGCTCTCGACAGCTTTAATGATTTCATTTTAACACGTTTGTTTAAAACGGAATGCGAGTCAGCCGGTCAAGTCATCCTTGTCTATTATTCTGAACAAGGAGCATTTCCCACTCTCTTTTACTAAGCAGCTACCGGGCGCACACCTGCCTCGCTGCATCTTTTTCTTTCAAATGGAATTGCGCGCGCAACCGCGCAACTCTGTCACTCTTAACACTCGTGAAGAAAATGTAACATCTTATATTTAGGCAACCATGGATTCAATTAACTTTTTGATAAGGCAACCTAATACCTACCGATGGATTGGGAATAAAATAAGCTTTAATTTGATATATAATTCAATTAAATAACATATGAGGGTATATATTAATAACGCTTACTTACCTGTTTACTTATACCTGGCAACTCGAATCCATGGTTGCGCGCGCAGACATGAAAAAAGGCAACCTTTATTTTTTCAATTCCTTGGGGTATATTCTCTCAGCCGAAGCTCGACTTTCATAAATAACTAATCGAGGATTTTGATAAAATATAGGCACGTGATTTAGCTAAGCAACCTATTTGTGATGCATCAATGTACCTCATTTATCATCAATCATTATCAAGCATACCTATATTCTTTATTATCATTAAATAACGATGAGGGTATAATTATATTATACGATCTCGCACTAATTGTAATTAACCTTGATCGTCAATTCGTAATATCTTGCGAACTTTTCAAGGTAAAATCGCTTAGATAGGCAAATGTTAACATCAAAAATATTATGAAAATATAGTTCCTATGTTCCTATGCCCGTTCTCACTATCCGACAC